>JAGTWJ010000002.1:0-1257714 GCA_020064725.1 Drechslerella dactyloides
AAAAATAATATATATAATATAAAGATATATTTATATATATATTAATAAGTAATATACTAGACTAAGATACTATAAAAATAATAGTATAAGTAAATAAAGTTAAAAAACTATAAAATAATATATAGTTAAAAGAATTTTAAAAAAGTATTATATTATAGTTAATACAATAGAGCTAAGCATAATATTTAAATATATTAAGAGATATCTTAAGCATATAAATAAGTTATTTAGTAATATCTAGCTAAAGCTATAGTATTATAGTGTAAAATCAGTATTTTCGTTGAGATGGGGTGGTGAGGTGATCCGCTCCTTGTCTGATCCGTTCGCTTATCATTGACGTTATAGGTAGTAAGATATATAGATAATATAGTTATATGGAATTTTGGATTATATAGAAGAATATTATTATATAAAAATATTATTATTATAAATATTTTTTTAAATAAAAGTTATTATAATAATTATAATTATATAATATTTAGTATTTAGGGTATTTAATACTAGTTAAATATTGAATAAAATAAATATAAGTTATTTAGGTAATATATTAATATATTTCTACTAGTTTATATATTAGATATTATATATATAATTAGTATATTTATTTTGGGATTAATAGTTTTTTTTAAAAACTATTAATTAATATTTAAATTATAGTATTTTAATAATTAATTTATTTACTATTATTATATATATTTTATTTAATAATAATTATTATATTTAATATATATTTATTTTTATTATTAAGATTTATATAGTAATAATTAAGAGTTAAGAATTTTAAAATAAAAATATTTAATTTGGTTTTAGGTTAAAATATAATATTTTAATTATTATTTTTAGAATAAAAAAAAATAATAAGTATATAATATTTTTAATATAATTTATAAATTTTTTTTAGTATATAAAGAAAATAGAATTCTATAGTATAAAATTATAAAAATATTTTATAAATAATAGTAACTTTGAATTAATATTAAATAATAAAAATAATAAGTATAAAAGATTTATTAATAATTTATATTTTAGAAATATATAAATAAAGAATAATTATAATAATAATTTAAATAATACTATATATATAAAGAGGTAATAGTATAAAACCTAATTTCTTAAATTAATTAGTAAATATATAGATAGTCTATAAAAATACCAAAATAAATTAATAGTAAATATTAGAATATAAATTTTAAAAGAAATAAATAGGTTATATTAGAAGATAATATTAAATAAAAGCTAGAATAAAGTTTTGAAATAATATAATAAAAAATTATTATAATATATAATAATATATTTAAATAGTTTTAAAAATAGTTAACAATATTAAAGTAATTATGTTAGAAAACTTTAAAAAAATAATAAAATATAAAAAACTTTAATTAATATCTAATAAATAATATTATTATTTAAAGTTTACTATTTATTATATTCAGATTTATATAGATTAATAGATTAAAAAACCCAAAAATAAAAAATTTAATTACCTTTATAACAATATTAATAAGATATTTAAAATAGGAGATCTAATTAAATATAGAGAATAATCTAAGAAATTTGATTAATTTTTAATTAGCTTAATAATTATTTTTTTTTTATTCTAAATGATTTTCTATAGATTGATATAGATCTTTTTTATAAAATATATTTAAAAAAAAATATTCTTAATATTTATCTATTATATAAATAAATATATGATAAATAATAAAGAAAAATTATAAGATAAAAATCTTAAAATTTTAAAAGTTTTTAATATTTTTAAATTTATAAACTTCTTTAAACAAAAATATAAATATAAAATTAAAATTAAAAATTTTTTTAAAAAATTTAACTAATTTAAATAAATTAGATTAATATAATTTTATTTTTAATAATTTAATTAATATATATTTTTTATTAAATATAATAATAATATTTTATTTTATAAAACTAAAGAAGGATTTAAACTTAATTTAAAAATAAAAATTATTAAATAAAAATTTTTAAAAAAAAATATAATTTATTATAAAATATAGATTATAGCTATTAAACTAAATAATATACTATATTAATTTTAAAAAAATTTATAATAAAAGAAATTATATTATAATCTCAATAAATATTATTTTAATAAATATATTAAGAAATCTTAATAAAACTAAATCTAAATTAAAAAATTATTTTAAAAATTAAATAAAATTTATAGATTAAAATCTATAAATCTTAATATAATATAATATTAGAAATTAAAAAAATTTAATATATTATTCTATTATTAATATAATAAAATAAGATATATTAAATAAAATTATGTTAAACATAAAAAAAAAGGAAATTTTTAGAAATAATTTTATTAAAAAAAATAATTTAAAATAATAAGATAATTATTTATTTTTAAAGATTTTAATATAATAATAAATAAAATATAGAGATATATATATATTAGAATTAAATTAGTCTAATATTAAGATATTATTTAAAAAATTAATATAATTATTAAATAGAATTTTATTTTATTTATTAATATTTAATTAAAAGAAGATAAATTTAATTAATTATAAAATAATTTTATATTTAAAATCTATATAATTTATTAAAGAAGTTTAGATAAATATTTATAAAAAAATATTAAATAAATAATAAGATTTTTATAAAAGTAATTTAAATATTATTTATTTTTATTATATTTCTAGTCTAATTTAATTAATTATAATAAGAATTAATTCCAGAAAATTTTAAAAATTATAATAATAAATATTATATTAAATTAAAATAATAAAAAAAATAATTAATAATAATATAAAAGAATTAATTTTATAAATAATTTTTTTTTAATAATATATTTAAATCTATAAATTTTAAATTTATATTAAATATAGATTTAATATATTTATTAAAAAATAAATTATTTATAAAATATTTAAAATTAATATTTACTAAAATTATTAATAATAATTAAAATATAATATTATTAAATATTAATATATAAAAAATAAAATATAAAATTCTTTTTAGCTATATTAAGAAGTTATTTATTATTATATAATTATTTTCTATAATTAGTATTTTACTAATTAATAAAAAATCTATTAATTTTGGAATAAAAATAAGAAAAACCTATTTTAATATAATTTTTATAATAAATAATATTTTTTTAATAATATAGAATATTTTTGTTATAAAAAATAGAAATATTATCTTTATAAAAAAAATAATATAAATATTTAATTATATAAATATTTTAATTTATACAATAACTACTATAATAAATAAATATATTAATATTAATACTTTTTATATTATAATTATATTTACAAAAAATTATTTAAAAATTTTTTTAATATTTTTAAATATATTTATTATATTAGATATTTTAAAATATAAAATAATTATTATATATATTACTATAATAATACTAAATAAAAAAAATAAAAGAAAATAATATAAATTAAATAAATTTTAAAATATATTCTAAAATAAATTAAAAAATTAATATAAAAATATAAAAAAAATAAAATAATTTATAAAAAAATAATAAAAAATAATTATATTAACTAAGATAATAATTCTAATAAAATTAAATATATTATAAATAATAAATTTAAAAAACTATTTTATGTACTATATATAATATATATTAGATTTTTTAATATATATAAAAAATAAGAGAAATATTTAAAGGATTGTTTTTTATTAAAAATATATAAAGAAAATACTAAAAATAAAAACTAGATATCTTTATAAATATTATATATATTATTTTCTAGAATATAAAAATAGAAAATAATATAATTATAAATATTTTATAAAAAAGAAATATATTTATTATCTAAAATATTTCTATAATTTTAATAAATTAAAAATAGTTAAAAGGTATATCTATTAATATAATAAAAAAAAAAAGGAATATTATTAATGTTGGAAATATTTTAAAAATAATTTTACTAAATAATAAAATAAAAATAAATATATAAAATAATATTTTATAAAAATATGGTAAAAAATAATTAATAATTTAGATTATAAATTAAAAAATTAAATATATTTTAAAATTAATAAAAATAAATTAAAATAAAAAATCTAAATTTTTAATAAAAAAAATTTATTTTTATTTTATTAATTTTTAAAAATCTTATAAAAATCTTAATAAATAAGAAAATAGAAGAAAACTACATTTTTATTATAATAATATAAAAATATTAATTTAAAATATAATAAAAAATTAATATTTATGAAATTATTATTTTTTTATATTAAATTTTAGAAAAAATTATTTAGAAAATAATTTTTAAATTATTTATTAATGGATATTTAAAGAAATATACTATTAATATTCTAAATTTTCTATAAAATATTTTATTAATTTTTAGATTTTTATAATTAATAAAATATAATTTTAATATTAACTAGAGAAAAGGAGAAGTTACTTTTAACAACTATAATTATTAGAAAATTATTAGAATATAGTTAATTAATAGAAATATTTTAAAAAAAATTTATTTAAAATTTATAATATATTTATTTAAAAAAAAAAACTAGAAATAAATATAAATATAAATTAAATATTTTATAATAAATATAAATTTAAATTAAAAAATTATATATTATATCTAAGAAAATAAATATCTTTATATAGATATTTAAAAAAAGAAGAAATATCTTTTAATTTATATTAAAAAAATAGATTTTATTAAAAATTAATTTATTTAAATATTTAATATTTCTATAAAAAGAAATATAATTTGAATTTATATTAATATATAAATATATTAATTAAAAGATAATAACATTCTAAAAATATATTAAAAAAAATTTTAAAATAAAATATATAACGTCAACGATAAGCGACTGAGCAGCACAAGCGACCGAGCAGTCCGCCCAACCCCCACCCTCATCCTAACTTTATTACCACATATATCTACAATCACTATAATAACTATCTCTATAATTGAATCTTAAATAATTTTAGCTATTAAAGCTTTAGAAAATAATAAAAAATTAAGTATTTTAGTTATTATTAAACTATATAATATTTTTTGATTTATTTTTAGTTACTATTATTATAGTTATATTTTAAAGTATAACAGTATTTTTAAATTATAAAATCTTATAGATTTAGAAAAAAATATTATTATTTAATATATATTTAAGTTATATATATACTTTTTTTATTTTAGGCTAAATAATGTAGAAGATATGGCCAATTAACTACTATTAATATATAATAATAATAATATATAATATATTAGTAAGTAATAGACTAATAACTTTATTAAATATTATTTAGAACTACAGATATATCTATCTAGAAGATATAACTATCAGCAAATAAAATATAAAAATTTTATATTTATTAGTAAGTAGTTTTAACTAATAAAAGCTATAAAAACTAAGTATAATATTATAAATAATAATATCTACAACTTTAATAAGACTAATTTTATAATAAGTATAATATCTATAATTACTATTGTTATAGAAGCTGAAGTATATAATAAAGCTAAATTAATATAACCTAGAAACTATAAATAAGCAATAATTATATAAAAGATAAGTATAGAAAGTTAGGTAGTATTACTGTTTATTATTTTTGTTGGGTAATATTATCTAATTAGTTAATATATAAGAATAAAACTATTAAAAAACTAGGTAATTATATTTTTTGATAATAATTGGATAATAAATAAGTTAACTTTTAAATAATTAAAATATTTTAATTAATTTATAGTATAATATTGTTTTTTTAGACTATTAACTATTAGTTTTAGATAGTCATAAAAGCTATTATTTAGTTATTTTTAAACTATATTATTAAAAATATAAGATTGTTATAATCTATATACTACTATATTTTATTATATATTTTTTAGTTATTAAATATTAGCTGCTTTAGGCTATTAAAATAGGTATATAATAAGAAGGTGAAGAGCTTAATATATATATATATTAATTATATTTTTAAGCTAGAGTTTTTCTCTAGGTTTTACAAAATATTTATTATTATAATAATACCTAAAAATATATATAACAGTTTTATTGGAGCTAATATTATATTTTATGATTTTAAAAGAGTTTTATTAAAACTAGATATATAATTATTAATAACTATTTTAGTAAATTCATATCTGGGTATTGTAAATACAGTAGTTACCTGGACTATAAAAATATTATTAAATTTATTAAAAATTAATTTATAAATAGATTTAATTAAAAATTAGATTATTTAGTACCAAAATATCTTTTTTATATTATTGCTAATGGCTGTAGACCAGTTATCTAAAAAAATATAAATAATAATATATTAAATAATATTTATATATATAAAAAATACAATACTTTACTCTATTAATAAAATATTAAACAAGTATTAGCAATTAAAAAGATAATAAATATAATATAAAAATATATTTATTATATATTAAATTAATAGAATTTTAAATAATAATATCATAAACAAAATAGTTAAATGGCTAGTATCTCTAAAATATTAACATACCTTCTAGTCAGAGATTACCTTTAAAAATATATATTACTATAGTAAATATAATAAATATAAACATAATATTCAAACATACCAATAGGAATCTTTAAAATCTAAATAAATAAGGTTTTTTATCTCTAGAGCAAGAAACCTAATGTTTGTAATGGTGGTGTATACTTTTGTTAGAGTGGGGTAGGGAGGCTGCTCAGTCGCTTGTCCTGCTCGGTCGCTTATCGTTGACGTTATAAACTATTATAGCCAAATTATAGTTATAAATTATATAAAAAAAAAAACTATATAACTATATAAATTACTAACTAAACTATAACTATTTATTAATTTAAATTATAAAATATAAAATATAAAAGAATAATTAATATTTTTTTTAATAACTCCTCTATTTTATAATAACTAGAGAATTATTAAAATAAATAAGAACCTAGATAATTAACAATATATAAAATATTTTAATATATAATATTTTTAAATCAAAGAAAAATTTATTAATAAAAAACTTAATATAATCTATCTTCTTATAAATTAAATAATAATAAATATTTTTATTAAAATATTCCCTAAATTATTTTATAATATATATATTACTTTACTAAACTTATATTTTAATTAAAAAATTTAGAAAATAAATTTTAATATTTAATAATATATCTTAAACTATAAACTAAATTATAAAATAAAATTTTATATTAAATACTCCTTCTATTTATAAAATAATTTAAAATAATAATCTATTAAAATAGAATATCTTTTAAACTCTTTAAAAACTAAAAAATAAAATAAAACAATAAAAATATATAAAAAATTATTTAATTAGATAATAATATTATATACTAAATAAATTATTTACAAAAAAGAAAATATAACTTAAATTAATATTATATAATAAAAACAATATAAACCATATAAAGTACCCAAAATTCTCTATAAATTAAAATATAATTTATAAATAAATAAAAAAAAAAGTCTTAAATCTACCCTTCTTTTTAGTAAAAATAATTAAATAATTAATAAACTATAAAAAATAAATTACAATTTAAAATAATAGTCTATAAGTATTCTTCTAACTTAAATAGTAAAACAAGTTAATTAATTTATTATTTAAATATTAAAATACTTTATAAATTAAAAAATAAGTTAAATATTTACACTATTATTTTTAAATAAACTTATAATATATATTATATAACGTCAACGATAAGCAACCGAACCAGACAAGTGACTGAGCCACCTCTCCACACCACCCCAACAAAAAATCTAGTTATATTATTATTAAGAGGGGGTTTCTTATTTTAAAGATAGAAAATTATTTACTTAAATTTTAAAGATTCTTATTAATATATTTAAATATTATATTTATATTTACTATACTTACTATAATAATATATATTCTTAAAGGTACCTTCTAATTAGGAGATATATTAATATTTTAGAAATATTGGTTATTTAATTACTTTATTTATAGTATTATTATTTAAGATTTTATTAATTTAGTATATAGTAAGTGTGTTGTTATATTATATATATTATCTTTTTAATTATTAGTATTTATTTAGTAATTTATTTATAGATTAAAATATTATATTTTCTATATATATAAATATTATTTAATATATTATTGTTTATATTCTTTTAAATAACTAGTCTATAGTTATTAATAATAATATAAAAAAACTATTTTAGTATTAGATAATCTAATTTTTAATTAAGCTTATTTATAAATTAATTTTTAATAAATTTAATAGTATTTTTGTAGTTTAGATAATTATTATATTTATAATATCTAGATATGAATTTATTAGAATAGCTACTAATAACTGTATATCTAGTTTTAATAAAACTTTATTAAAATTATAAGGTATAATATTAATTCTAATAAAATTATTATATATATTTTTAAATATTATTATAATAATAAATACTTTATAAAATTTAGAAAGAAACTCCAACTTAAAAATATGATTAATATATATATATATTAAATTCTCTACTTAAAGATTATATACCTACTTAAATAACCCAAAGCAACCTACATCCAATAACTAGAAGATATATAATAAATATAGCAATATATAGATTATAATAATCTTATATTTTTAATAGTATAATTTAAAAATAGCTAAATAATAATTCTTATAGTTATTTAAAATTAATAAATAATAATTTAAAAAATAATACTATACTATAAATTTATTAAAATATTTTAATTATTTAAGGGCTAATTTATTTATTATTTAGTTATTATTAAAGAATATAATAATCTAGTTTATTAATAGTTTTATTCTTATAACGTCAATGATAAGCGAACGGATCAGACAAGCGAGCAGATCACCTCACCACACCTACGCACCCACCACTTCTCCTATATCTTATACCTCTACAACTACTACAATACCTGCTTCTACAACCAAATCCAGAATTCTTTTAGTTATTAAAACTATAAAAAAAAACTAAAAATTAAGTATTTAAATTATTATTAAATATTATAATATTTTTTATACTATTTTAATTTACTAATATAATAGCTATTTTTTATAATATAATAGTATTTTTAAATTATAAAATCTTATAAAATTAGAGGAGGATATTATTGTTTAATATATATTTAAGTTATGTATATAGTCTTTTTATCCTAAGTTAGATAGTATAGAAGATATGGCTAATTAGCTACTACTGGTATATAGTGATAATAGTATATGATATATTGGTAAAAGATAGGCTAGTAACTTTATTAAATGTTACTTAAAACTATAAATATATTTATCTAAGAAATATAACTACTAGTAAATGAAATATAAAGATTTTATATTTATTAATAAATAGTTTTAGTTAATAAAGGTTATAAAAACTAAGTATGGTATTATAAATAATAATATTTATAACTTTAATAAGACTAACTTTATAATAAATATAATATCTATAATTATTATTATTATAGGTGTTAAAATATATAATAAAGCTAAGTTAATATAGCCTGGGAATTATAAGTGGGTAATAGTTATTTAGGGGATAGGTGTAGAAAGTTAAATAATACTATTATTTATTATTTTTACTGGGTAATATTACTTAGCTAGCTGGTATATAGTAATAAAGTTATTAGTGGATTGGGTTATTGTGTTTTTTGATAATGGCTGGATGATGAATGAGCTTGTTCTATAATGGTTAAAGTATTTTGACAAATTTATAATGTGGTACTATATTTCAGATTATTAGTTATTAATTTTAAATAATTATAAAAACTACTATTTTATTACTTTTAAGCTATACTGCTAAGAATATAAGATTATTATAATTTATATATTGTTATATTTATTATATATTTTCTAATTACTAGATATTGGCTGCTTTAGACCATTAAAATAGATATATAACCATAAGGTAGAGAGCTTAGTATATATATATATTAACTATATCTCTAAACTAGAGTTTCTTACCAGATTCTATAAAATATTTATTATTATAATAATATTTAAAAATATATATAATAATTTTGCTAGAGCTGGTATTGTACCTTATAATCTTAATAAAGTTTTATTAAAGCTAGATATATAGTTACTAATAGTTATTTTAGTAAATTTATATCTAAATATTATAAATATAACAGTTATCTAAACTATAAAAATACTATTAAATCTATTAGAAACTAATTTATAAATAGATTTAATTAAAAACTAGATTATTTAATATTAGAATAGTTTTCTTATATTACTACTAGCAGCTGTGGACCAACTATTTAAAAGAACATAGACTATAATATATTAATTAATATTTATATATATAGAGAATATAATACTGTGCTCTACTAATAAAATATTAAATAAATAATAATAGATAAAAAAATAATATATATAATATAAAAATATGCTTACTATATACTAAGTAGGTAATATACTAAATTAAAATACTATAAATAAATAATATAAACAAATAAAACTAAAAAACTATTAAAATAATATGTAGTTAGAAGGAGACTTTGGAAGGGTATTATACTATAATTAATGTAGTAAAGTTAGATATAATATTTAAATATATTAAAAAATATCTTAAGTATATAAATAAGTTATTTAATATATATCTAGCCCAAAACTATAGTATTATGATAATGAAATCAGTATTTTTGTTAAGATGGGGTGGTGAGGTGATCCGCTCGCTTGTCTGATCCGTTCGCTTATCATTGACGTTATATTAATTTATTAAATAATATTATTTAGTAAAAATAATAAATAATAATATAACTTATCTTTTTATATTTATTTTCTAGATAATTATTACCTATTTATAATTTCTAAGTTGTGTTAGTTTTGTTTTATTATATTTTTTAGTATCTATAATAATAGTAGTTATAAATATTATACCTATTATAAAGCCAATCTTATTAAAGTTATAGATATTATTATTTATAATATTATATTTAGTTTTTATTGCTTTTATTAACTAAAATTACTTGTTTATAAATACTAGATTTTTGTATTTTATTTATTAATAATTATACTTTTTAAAAAGATATATTTATAGCTTTAGATAATATTTAATAAAATTATTAGCTTATTTTTTACTAATATATTAAATATTATTGTTATTATGTGTTGATAGTAGCTAATTAGTTATATTCTTTATATTATATAATTTAGGATGAAAAGATTGTATAGATAGTTTAAATATATATTAAATAATAATGTTTTTTTTTAAATTTATAAGATTTTACAATTTTAGGATATTATTTATTTTAGAGATATAGCTTTTATATTAGTAGGTAAGGATAGACTAAAGGATATTATATAGTTTTATAATAGTTTTAATATTTAAAACTATATTTTTTTCCAAAACTTAAATAGTTAGATTAATATATAATTTAGTTATAGAGGTAGTTATTGTTATAATTGTTAAAATATGTGATAGTAAAAGTGAAAGGATTTGTAAGTGCCTGGAGGTGGCTCAGTCACTTGTCCGGCTCGGTCGCTTATCGTTGACGTTATATAGTTTATATAATTAAAGTAAGAAACTTATTATTATAATTTCTAATTAATATTTTAAATATTAATTTAAATTACTATAATAGAGCAAACCAAACTAAGTAGTAGAACAAGTAAAACACTATTAATTATAATAAAAAACAGCAGAAAAGATAGAAAAAGAGATAATAGAATAAAAACCGTAATAACTAGCAATACATAAATTAATAATATATTTAAATAGTTTAGAAACTAGTTAGAAAATATAACTAAATTAATAAATATATTAATCTATAAATTAAATATATTAAAATTAAAGATTATATAACTAAAGTATATTACTAGATTAATAATTAGTTTAAAAATTATAAAAATAAAATCCTAATTTATATAATTATTTATAAAATAATTTAAATTAATTAAAATAATAAATAAAATATATTATAAAATAATTTATATTTAAAATTATACCTAGCTTAAATTATATTAAAAATATAATTTATATATATATTAATAAAAGAATCTAGGTATATATAATAAATCTAAGAAAAGTTCAAAGATATATATTATTTATAAAATAAAGTAATAATATATATCTTATTATTTATATATATTTAAGTATTAATAGTTTTAATATATTTTATAATATATTTTATAAATATATATATAAGGTTTAACTTAGTAAACAAACCAGCTAAAAAAACAATATTATCAGAAACAAAAAACATTATTATAAAAAATAAAAAACAAAAGATAAAAAAAAGAAAAAATATAATTATATAACGTCAATGATAAGCGAATGGATCAGATAAGCAAGTGGATCACCTTACCACTCTATTTTAATAAAAATATTGATTTTATTATTATAATATTATAGCTTTAGGCTAGATATATATTAAATAGTTTATTTATATGTTTAAGATGTTTTTTAATATGTTTGAATATTATGCTTAGTTTTACTGTATTGATTGTAGTATAATATTTTTTTAGAGTTTTTTTTTGGTTGTATGTTGTTTTGATAGTTTTTTGGTTTTATCTGTTTATGTTGTTTATTTATAGTGTTTTGGTTTAGTATATTATTTGTCTGGTGTATGGTGAATATGTTTTTATATTATATATATTGTTTTTTTATTTGCTATTATTTATTTAATATTTTATTAATAGAGTGTAGTGTTGTGTTCTCTATATATATAAATATTAATTAATGTATTATAATTTGTGTTTTTTTAGATAATTGGTCTATAGTTATTAATAGTAATATAAAAAAGTTATTCTGGTATTGGGTAATCTGGTTTTTGATTAAATTTGTTTGTAGGTTAGTTTTTGATGGGTTTAATAGTGTTTTTATAGTTTAGGTAGCTGTTGTATTTGTAATATTTGGATATGAATTTGCTGAAATAACTGCTAGTAACTATATATTTAATTTTAATAAAACTCTATTAAAGTTATAAGGTATAATATTAGCTTCAGTAAAACTGCTATATATGTTTTTAGGTGTTATTGTAGTAGTAAATATTTTATAAAATCTGGTGAGAAACTCTAGTTTAGAGATATGGTTAATGTATATATATATTAAGCTTTTCATCTTATAATTATATATTTATTTTAATAACCTAAAATAACTAATATTTAATAACTAAAAAATATATAATAAATATAATAATATATAGATTATAATAATCTTATGTTTTTGGTAATATAATTTAAAGATAATAGAATGGTAATTTTTGTGATTATCTAGAATTAATAATTAGTAATCTAAAATATAGTATTATGCTATAAATTTATTAAAGTGTTTTAACTATTATAAAACAAGCTTATTTATTATCTAATTATTATTAAAAAGTATAATAATTTAATTTATTAGTAGCTTTATTACTATATACCAGTTAACTAAATAATATTATTTAATAAAAATAATAAATAGTGGTATTGTTTAATCTTTTATATTTATTTCTTGGATAATTGTTACCTATTTATAATTCCTAGGTTATGCTAGTTTAGTTTTATTGTGTGTTTTAGTATTTATAATAATAGTAGTTATAGATATTATGTTTATTATAAAGCTAATTTTATTAAAGTTGTAGATATTATTGTTTGTAATACTATATTTAATCTTTACAATTTTTATTAACTAAAATTACTTATTAATAAATATAGAATCTTTATATTTTATTTACTAATAGTTATATTTTCTAGATAAATATATTTATAGTTTTAAATAGTGTTTGATAAAGTTATTAGTCTATCTTTTACTGATGTGTTGTATATTATTGTTGTTATATGTTAATAGCAGCTGGTTAACCATATCTTCCACACTACCTAGCCTAAAATGAAAAGACTGTATATATAACTCAAATATATATTAAATAATAGTATTCTTTTTTAATTTTATAAAATTTTATAATTTAAAAATATTATTATATTGTGAAGAGTGGCTATTATATTAGTAGATTAAGGTGGTATAAAAAACATTATAATATTTAGTAGTAATTTAAATACTTAATTCTTGGTCTTTTTTTATAGTTTTAATAATTAGAAGAATTCTGGATTTAGTTATAAAAGTAGGTATTGTGGTAGTTATAGAAAAATAAAGTATAAGAGGAATAGTGGGTGCATAGGTATGGTAAGGTGATCTGCTCGCTTGTCTGATCCGTTCGCTTATCATTGACGTTAAAGTAAATCATAAAAATAGAAATATTAAAAATATTAAAGCAGATTATAGAATAGATAATATAAAAGAGAAAAAAACATATATATATAATAAAAAAGAAAGAAAAAAAAAAGAGGTATATTAGTATTTATTTACAGATTAAATTATTATTTTCTTTTTTTTTATTTTACTATTTATAAAATAAATTATTTTATAATTTAATATATTTTATAAATTTCTTATTTATTTTATAAATCTGTATTATAGTTTAAATATTTAATATAGTTTAAAGTAAGTACTTTAATATAATAAAACTAAAAAATAAAGAAAATATATAATTTTTAAATAAATTATTATATTATAGTATATATTAGTTATTAAATAAAATAAATATATATTTAAGAAAAATTTATAAGTTATAGATTATTTTAGTATTAATTATATACCTAAAAATATATTTTTAAACAATTTAATTTTATATAGTAGTTGTTAAAGTAGCTAATATAGTAGTTATTAAAAACAATAAATATAGTAATTATTAAAATAATAAGTATACTAGCCACCAAAACAATAAATATAATAGCTATTAAAATAGCTAATATAATAACAACCAAAATAATATACAAGTAACTTATAAAATAACTAGCATAGTAGCTATTAAAATAATATATAAACAATTTATAAATAATTTATAAAGTAATAAATATAATAACTATCTAAGTAATATATATAGTAATTAATATAATAGTAAATAAAACACCTAAAATAATAACAAATAAAATAAATAATAGAATAGTAAATATCTAATTTTCAAATAGATAATAAAACAACTAATTTAATAATTTCTAAAATAAATTAATATAATAACTCTTTAGTAGTTAATAGAATAATTAATTAAAACAATTTCTAGTCTAATTATTGAAACTATTAAATAAATAGTTTATAAATTACTAAATAATCTAAATAAGATTTTATTTAATAAATACTTTATAAATAATAAAAAAAGTAATTTATAAAGTAATTTGTAATAAGAATTATAATAAGATTATTATAATAGTATTATTAGTAATCTATATTAAATAATTATTTTATAATTTATTCTAAATTAAATTAAAGTATTAGATTAAATAATAATCCAAATCATAATTAATATATAATTTAATAAATAACAATATACAGATTATAGAATATTTAATTATTAGCTAGTAGTAGAATACTCTAAATAATTATATAATCACATAATCTACAGGCTACTATCTAATAGCCTCCTGACACTCTACCATACAATCTACAGACATCATCGCAATATACACTGCTATATGCATGAGATCTCGACCTACATATAATAACAAATATTATATACTAAGCAAACTACTTATAAAAGAAAAATATAATTTAAATCAATATCATATAATAAAAATAATATAAACTATATAAAATATCTAAAATCTTCCACAAATCAAAATATAATCTATAAATAGATAAAAAAAAAACTTTAAACCTATTTTTTTTTTAATAAAGATAATTAAATAATTAATAAACCATAAAAAACAAATTATAGCTTAAAATAATAGTTTATAAATATTTTTCTAATTTAGATAATAAAATATATTAATAAATTTATTATTTAAATATTAAAATATTTTATAAATTAAAAAATAGATTAAATATATATATTATTATTTCTAAATAAACTTATAATATATATTATATATATAGTTTATATAGTTAAAATAAGAAGTTTATTATTATATTTTTTAATTAATGTTTTAAATATTATTTTAAATAATTATAATTAAATAAGCTAAATTAAGTAAAAAAACAAATAAAATACTATTTATTATAATTAGAGGGGAAGGTAATAAAAATAATAAAAACAATAAAAATAATAGAATTAATTTAATTAAAAAAGAAAATATATAGATTATTAGTAGATTAGTAAAAAGTAATATAACTAAAAAAATAAATATATTATTAATAATAAAAATATTTATATATAAATAGGAATTAAGTTAATAATTATTTTAATAATTTAGGTAATTAAGTTTTTAATAAGTTTAAATATCTAGAATATATAATTATAGATTTAATTGTTATTTATAAAATATATTTAAATTAATAGATTATAAAATAAATTAAGAAATATAAATTAAATTATTTATTATTAAAATTATAGTTATTTATATTTTTAGTAATATAATTTAAATATATATTCTAAAAATAATATAAGTATATATAATAAATATAAGAAAAATTTAATTAATTAATATAATAATTATAGAATATAATAATAATATAAATTTCTAAATTAATATATATTTAAACTATAAATTTATCTTATTTTTAAATATTATTGATTATAATTATTAGCTCTATATTAATAAATCTAATATATAGTTAGAAGATATTGATAATAAAAGATATTATATATATAATAGAATATTAATAAAGAAAAATAAATATAATAATAAATAATAAAATAAAAATAAAATATATAAAAAAGAAAAGTTAAATATATAAAATAAAATATAAATAAAAATTTATAATAAAAATTAAAATAGATTATAATATAGAATAATATATAGAAGATAGAGATATATATAATAAAAAAAAAAAAGAAAAAAAAAGATATATATATATTTTTTTATAGATTAAATTATTTTTTAATTCTTCTATCTTATTATTTATAAAATAAATTATTTTATAACTTAATTTGCTTTATAAACTTGTTTTATAATTTGAGTATTTAGTATAGTTTAAAATAAATATTTTAATATAATAAAATTAAAAAATAAAGAAAATATATAAATTTTAAATAAATTACTATATTATACTATATATAAATTATTAGATAAAATAAATATATATTTAGAAAAAGCCTATAAATTATAAATTATATTAATTTTAACTATATATCTAAAGATATATTTCTAAATAATTTAATTTGACTTAGTAGCTGTTAAAATAGTTTATATAGTAGTTAGAAAATAATTAGTAAAGCAGCCACCAAAATAACTTATATAGTAATTATAAAATAATTAGTAAAGTAGTTATTAAAGTAGTTTATATAGTAATTATAAAACAATTAACAAAATAACTAATAAAGTAGCTAATAAAATAGTTTATAAAAATAACTCATAAAGCAGTTAGTATAGCAGCCACCAAAATAGTTTATAAAGTAACTTATAAAATAGTAAATAAAATAATTAATATAATAATTATTAAAATATTATACAAAATAATTAGTATAATAATAAGTAAAATAATTAAGGTAATAATAGATAAAATAAATAATAGAGTAATAAATATTTAATTTTTAAAAGTATTTAATAAAATAGTTAAGATAATAATTTATAGAATAAACTAATATAATAATAATAAATAATTAATAAAATAGCTAATAAAATAATTTTTAGTTTAATTATTAAAATAGTTAATCATATAGCTTATAAACTACTTAATTAAATAATAAATAGAATATCTTATAAAATAATTTATAATAAAAACTATAGTAAGATTATTATAATAATATAATTAATAATCTATATTAATCAATTATTTTATAATTTATTTTAAATTAAACTAGAGTATTAAATTATATAATAATTTAAATTATAATTAATAAATAGTTTAATATATAATAATTTATAAATTATAGAATATTTTATTATAGTTAATAGTTAAATATTTTAAATAATTATATAGTTATATAATCTATAGATTGTTATTTAAATGTCTTATGGTACTTTATTATATAATTTATAGATTATTATTATAATATATACTGCTATATATATGAGATCTCGACCTACATATCTTAACAAAGGAAAATAGGATAATAATTAAGATACTCGAGAGTCTTAGAAAAACAAGATAAGGGATAAATCTATTTATCTAATAAAAAAATATATTTATAATTTTTTAATTAATTAATATCTTATAATAGAAATAAAAAATTAAATTTTATTATAATCAATACTATTAATTAATAAAATCTAAAATTAATATTATAATAATTATAGATTAAAACTAACTAGGGCTTAGCTTTAATGTATACACAACAAACAGGGCTACCAAGCAGGGTACACCACAGTAGACAAACAGAACAAACAACAACACAACAAAGCATAGCTATATAGGTAAGTACGTAACACAGCCATACCCTACCA
Source organism: Drechslerella dactyloides (assembly GCA_020064725.1). NCBI lineage: Eukaryota > Fungi > Ascomycota > Orbiliomycetes > Orbiliales > Orbiliaceae > Drechslerella > Drechslerella dactyloides. Next base: position 18,247 of record JAGTWJ010000002.1, read on the forward strand.
ATACCCCACATAAATCTACCTAATATCCATAGATTAGGATTAAAATTATAAAATATTACTTTTTAGATACAAACCTTTACATCAATTGTCAAACCTTATTAAAAAACTATATAGAAATCTCAGATTAATATCTGGGGGATTAAAAAACTACACAATAGCATAATAACAAATAACAATCACAGTTTCAGTCAGGTTTAAGTGCTGCGAAGCAGCCTTCTAGTAATATTTATAAAAAAAAAATATTATAAATTAAAATTAAAAAGAATTAATCTATATAAAACATATATTAGAAGCCTAAATCTTTTTAATAGAAAAATTTTTCTAAAAGAAATTTTAATACTATCTACTTTTATAGTATCTAAGATTAGTAAAATATTAATATACTAATTAATTAATATATATATATTATTAAATTATAAAATTTTTAAAAATCTTTATTTTAAACTTGAATATAAATTTACTATTATTTAATTTTTTTATTAAGATATTTTATAACTATTATACTATAATTATTATTTTATATTATTTTAACAGCGAGTGGGAAGATCGAATATATAAACTAAGGGAAATGGGCCGATTGGCATTAACCAGGATGAAAGCAATTGATAAGGCTCGAAAGCAATATTGCTTCGAAACTGACTCGTATACAGTGGTTTTATGGCTGGAGAGAGCACTTGCTTTACCTTTCGGTGATGCCTTCAGGTGTCCTCTCCGTAAGACCGGATAGAGGACTGATGCAACACGTCCGCCTTGAAATATATCCACCAAATTCAGCAGGGACCTTGAACTTTGTAGACCGGCCGATTTTGGAGCGAAGATATCACTTCAGGAATTCTTTATGGTGCTAGAAGTCTTTCTCATGCGACCCGGCCAGATATCGACAACGATGGCAAAAAAGGACGTAATTTGAGCCGCGATGGACACAATATCTGTGCCCTGGATGCTAAGGAATTGGTATTTTAATCAGCGAATACTCTCCCATGGGATTGTAGGAGACATATTTTAGTGGTACAAAGAAACAAAAGACGTTTGGAATAGAAGGTTCCTAAATAATTGTATATAAATAGAACAGGTTCAATATATTATTATCTGGCAAGCACCAGTGGTGTTAATGTTATGAATAACCCCATGAATCATCTATTCTGAAAGATTGAATACACCAATCTGGTTACATAAAACAAGTTTGTCGAGAAAGGGCGTAGAAACTCATTGCAAGGAGAACAGTTAGGTTCCGAAATATATATTTGCAAGCTCCCAAGTCAAGAGAAACCCAAATATCCATATTAATCACTATTAATAGTGCCTATATAGAGTATATTAGGTTATACCTGAGGCAGTTTCCTGTCAATTCTTTTGGATATTCGAGATACCCTGGGTAGTTTTGAAGTCAGGCATATTCGCAAGTTCCCGTGTTTGCTGCCCCCTCCTCACCCCGGAAGTGATCGATTCTGACACTAAGGTTTTTGAGGGGCAGGTTGTTTTTAATATCCTCTAACTAGCCGTTTCGCCTTTTCAGTCTCTCTCTCATCATCCTCGCCATTTTTCGAAGCCTGTATCTACAATCGCAATGGAAGACCGGGTACATCTGTCTAATCTCGCTTTTAGTTCTCAGTACCACGATAGGGAGTAAACAGGCCAGATATTTGGCCAACGAACTAGGCGTGCCGCTGAGGTTCCCAAAAAGCTAAGTTTAGCGTTGTTGCCAGCAACTAACTCGCAGCCAGAGATTCCTCGCAATTCGAATAGCATTAGAATAAGGTCAGAATCAGTAATTAACGTGTAGACGGCCTCTGCTTCTGCAAGTAAGTGGCAGCTACACGGTAAGCGTGTGCTTTTTCTGGGAATAATTGGAAACAGTTGGTGGCTGAGTGATTCTTTCTCTTACAGAAGGGACAGGGTACACGAGACCACGCCCCTTCTTGTTTTATATTCAGGGAGTCTGCAATATTTTGTCGTTCTTCTAGAGGAAGATTTCGAAGCCGCGAAAGAAGAGATTTTGGTTTTTTAGAACCTTTTGTAGAAGGCATACTTTGATTATATGGGAGGTTGTTAAAGTGCCCTGAAGCAGCGCCAGCATCATTATATTCTGTATTAGCCCTTTGGGTGCTACTGGGCCTCATATCCGTTTCCGTAGTATATAAAGCGGGGATCAGAGTATTAAAATCAGGGGATTCGTCAAAATCTGTTTTGGAGCTTTTCGGCTCGGATTCAAGCTCATTTTTGTAATCGAGATTTATAGATGCCGGAGATTGTATAAAAGTGGATAGAAACCTTAGAAGCTGCTGAATCGTCTTCGAGTCTCCAAATTCAGTTGCTGTTCTGATACCAGAGCCGACAGAGGGGATCTTAACGGAGGGCATCAAAACTTGGAAGTCCTTGTTTAAGAAAGATTTTATATCTGGAGACTCTTTGTCCTGAATAGAGCCGAGTAGTGTTTTAATCCATTGAGGGGATTGTATATCTTCGGAATCCGGTGCGCTCTGGAACAGATTACCGCTGAACTTGATATTTGCTACACCAGTACTCGATTTAATTAATTGGTGTTGTTCTGCAATAAGCCAATTGCTCAGAATAGATAATATGTTTTGTTATAAACTGGGTGAGTTTATCTGGTGGTGAGGAGGAATAAATGATGATGTACTTGGTTTGTAGAGGTGCGGTGAGTGCTGGAGTTTGATATTGTTAATATGTTGTTGGTTAAGAGTATCCAAGTTGATTAGCTGTTGGTGTTGCTGGGAAGGTTTTGTACTATTTGGTATTATTCCTGGTTCTCCAGTTACTGAGATTGTAGCTTGGGGATACGCAGGACCGTTTCCTTCGCGCGGGCTGATTAGATGCGGAGAGGTTGCAATTGGGTCTAGGTATGATGAGTGGGCCTGCAAGCCTTTCGGACTCCTAAATATGGAAGGGTTCTTCGCGGATTGATTAGAATGGAATTAAATGTGATTAAAATGGAGTCGGGAGAGGGAGTGTTCATTTACAAGTGCAGCTTCTAATAATAAGCTATGGGCTCCTTCTGAAAAATGATAAGGTATCGAGTCGTAGGATTGTGTAGTATCGCCCTGTTGTAGTCCAGATACTGTTCCAAGTTCTATAAAATTGGGGTCGATTAATCTCTTGGTTTGGGAATCTTCTAGCACAGGATCAAATGCTATATTCCAATCTAAATTCCCTATGCTCACCCCCGAGCTTTCATCACCACTCAGCTCACTTGGGGACCGGTACAAGGAAGAGTAACCTTGGAGGGGATGTGTTAAGTTATCAGTCGTGTGTTCTGTCGGACTTTTCTTGTGGAAAACCTCCTTGATAATGCCAGAACCGAGAAAGGGGATAGCAGGGTGTGGCTCCTATAATCTGTATTAGCTGACTAGGTTTTATTTCCCGCTTGAGATACAAAGATCATGGTACGGACGATATGTGTGTTTAAGGAGCAGGACCCTTGTAGATTCTCTGTTTCAAGTTGAGAATTGACGGATTCTACCGCCGTTGAATCTAGTTTCATAGCCTGAGATCTCGAAAGTTGCCGCATCTTTCTCGGGTTTGCGGTAACATAGCAGATTGCTTTAGCTTTTGTGCATCGTAGGCAGGCTTCGTTTTCCGTTTCTCGTTTGCATGATAGTTTTTGTTTGTGGCATCTGTCACAGGCACGCCTGCTCTTATGTATAGAAGGCATTCTGATGCTGGCCGATTCGAGTTAGCGCTAGGAATCGGTAACTCTCACCAGCCGACAGTAGGAGAGCTGCACTGTACGATTAGAAGTAAATTTTGGAAACCGATACAGTGATTAAATTAGAGATGGAATGTATTTCCACGCAAGCTCGTCAGAATGGCGACTAAAGCGCTATTTATCGAAGTTGATTTATTCATAACACTTTGAAGCAAAAGCCAAATCCATCTCAAAGAGCGAAAATTGACTCTATGGTTAACAAATAGTGAGATCCTATACAGCTTAGCGGTCACCTTTTACTATAATAACAATATTATTGGTGTGGGAGTTCTTGAAAAGTTCAAAATATGTCAAAATACGCTTGATATAGAATCGTAGTAGTGTAAAATTCTAAGATCTAAACACGATACTGATAGCGAGTTTAATTATCCCAAGGATCTTCGTGTAATTCAGAGACTTCGTGACTATGATAAGCCTATGAAACGTATTTTTCTCGATTTTTTATTTTTGAAAAAGATGCAGCTTATTTGGTTCGGTTTGTGTTTTCTAAGAACAAAATCAAGAGCTGCCTCTCAAAGCTGAGCCAAACAAACGCGTGCCCCTTACAACTTGATTACCGACAATTTGTAATTAGAATTAGAGTTTCTGAAGTGAAAGACTCTTCGCGATTAGTATCTTCGTAAGGTTTAGCAAAATGCCTGTTTAAGCACCTATCCGATTTAAGGAGCTAAATCGCTCTTTTCAATAAGATCTATAAATTTATTATGTGATATATAATCTTTGGAGGCTACCCCAAGCGAGAAGATTCTTTAAAGGGTCTTAAGCCCCCTCCCGCTCTGACAAGATACGCTGTGTGATGGAAAGTTTTATTTCAGGCGTAGACGCACATTGTCGGTTGCGGGACTTCTTTGACATAATTGTCTATCTCTGCCTCCGGCCAAGAACTGGCAGTCTGGTTTACGAGACAAGTCTATCGCCGCTATTATAAGGCATGCTGGCTTTTATTTTAATGCATTTGGTTGCTGCAGCTACACACCAGAAACCTAAGTGTTAAGTACTAATTAGTACCAATATGTGAACGTTACTTATCTTTCCATCTTCATATCTAAAAGGGCAAAGGAATTTACCATGCTAGCGCTTAAATAAGTAACATCGATCCCTTAGCGCAACAGACACCGCTTCGATGCTCGCCTTCTCCCGATATCCCAGAAACTGGGGTCGTATACGCGAGGTTTCATGGGAAATTATCCCCGAAAGCCTACTCAGCTGCTTCTCAAGGGAATAAATACGGGAAGTGCCCAATTCCGTGGAGTCCTGGGGGCTGCTTACTATGAAGCTGTTAATCAGGAGGCAAGAGACTCAAGGCTAGACTTCCGCAGAAGAGCTAGAAACCTTTACGTATCCCTGAAAAGGTTCTGGCGTGCAGCGCCTCAATTGATCAAAGAATCGCCGCAAAATAGCCCCTCTCCGGCAGAATGCCTCAGCCAATAGGGGTTTGGCTAGGCAGAATATGTTACCATGATGTTGTGTGCTTGGAGAAACGGGGAAGACCAGCCTGGACTAATTGGATGAACGGGACATTTTGGAACTAAAAAAGTTAGGGCTTACTAAACAGTAGAGCTCGAGTCAAAGTTAATGCGCCAGGACTTATTGGCGAGGCTGTTGGCTTGGGGAAACGGAGTTTATTACAAAGTATTATATGCTCAGAAAAACCAGACTCAATACCACTATAGCGATCATGGGATAAACTTTGATCCAGAAAGTCGAAGTAGCGGCCCAGCCTTAGCGTCGCGAAAAGGTCGTGACTCCCGTTTCTGAGCGTTGGGTTGGGTTGAGCGGTTAGCAACAGGCCTACACATTCCTGAAGCTTCGTGGCACCTGGCTTCGGTTTGGACGACAACTGGTACGTAGATGAACGCCTCTGCAGCGCTTCGAGCTGCACCGTCATACGCGCAGGCCTGCTTTAGATGCCAAGATGCATCCTTGCGGCTTCGTAGCTAGCCCTTCCTAGAGCGCCGGGGTTTGCGAGACCAGGGCTAGTTGTGCAGGCATTTCGGTTGCCTCTAAAACACATTTCACTTCGCTTGCTTGATATCGGCGGAATTTTGACTATATCGGCGGAATTTTGAAGGTGCAAACTCATCGATGCATTGAGACCAAGCCCCCGCTCTTTGACGGAAACCCCGAAAATAATAAAAGTAGTAGTCTGACTTTTCGAGCCCGGCAAATTCAGCATTCTCGATGCTGTCTCCGGACCGATTTCTGTGCGTACGGCCGAAGAAAAGACACTAACGGATACGATGCACTGAGTGTATTCCAGCTGGCTTTCTTCGTCACTAAACCTTTCCTCTACATCCCTACACCTGGTAAGCTAGACTTAGAAACTAAAACTCTACGAATTGCGTGTCTAAACCCTATGGACATGCCGCTCGATAAACGGGTTCCGCTGCGATACTTCGAGACAGGTAACTATTAGTCTTCCACCGGTTCGGAGTATAGAGTTATCCATCGAGGACCACTTCCACCGAAAGTTCACTGTTCTTGCCACTAATCCTACCATTATGAGCTATTTCGGCGCCATAGACGTGTAGAACCGCCTGTATTATATTTTTCAAGGCATACATTCGGAGAAGCATTATACCTATTGCTAGTCTATCATGATTCAACGAAGGCTTGGTGCGAGTGTATAAATATTTCACGCGCCATCTTATCATCTACTCTAAATCAAAGAATTGATATTACACATTATATCATAGTAACTATTTGGCTCATCTTATATCAATTAAATTAACCAATTATCAAACGAACAACTGCACAACCTCTACTTTATCTTAAAATGATTCCGATATCTCCAACACAGTTCTTTGCAGCGATACTACTCTATAGTATCGTAATATGGATTATCAAAAAGCAGTTTACTAAGAAAGCTCCTCTGCCCCCTGGCCCGAAAGGTTTGCCAGTCTTGGGAAACATTTTCGACATGCCACCACCCAATAAACTGGAATGGCAACACTGGCTAGAACACAGACTTTATGGGCCAATCACCTCGATCACCACTCTAGGACAAACAATAGTCGTCATCCATGATATAGACATAGCCTTTGAGCTTCTAAACAAAGAATCGGTGAAATCCTCATCCAGGCCACTTATGCCATTTGCTTCTAGGTACGAAAATTGCACCTTTGATACTGAAGGAATACTAATACATCAGCTGTCAGGTGTGGGTACAACACAAATATAGGATTTTCACCATATAACAAAAATATCCAGCATCAACGCAAGATGATGGTCGGACAAATCGGCTCTAAAGCTTTAGGGAAACTACATTCATCAATTGACATTCAAATACGGCGATTTCTCTTACTTACGCTGAAAGATCCCAACAACGTTGTTGGAAATTTGGAATTGTATGTTCAAAAGCCAACCTTTCTCTGACTCTAAATTGCTTACCTCTCTTATTATCTCCATAGTGGAACAACATCTCTTCTGCTTGATATATTATATGGCTATAATCCCAATCCAAACAGGAAAGACCCTCTTATTTCCTTCACAACCCAAGGCATGGACAAATTTTGCCAAGCAATAGCTCTGGGTGCCTGGTTGGTCGATTTTATGCCCTGGCTTGAATATATCCCGGAAGGGCTGCCTCTAACTGGATACAAGAAAACTGCCCGGGAGTTCAAAAAAACTTACACTGATATGCTAGATTTACCATTCGAGCTTGCTGAGCAGAAGCTGTCATATGGCATAAAGAAGTCATCATTCATTGCAGACATCTTGACCAGAAACCCAAGTCCAGAAGACAAACAGACTATGAAACTATCAGCGTGGGGGTTGTATGGCGGAGCAGCACATACCGCACCAAGTACCCTATCCTGGTTCTTTGTAGCCATGATGTTATTTCCCGAGGTACAAAAGAAAGCGCAGGACGAGATTGACCGCGTTGTAGCAGGAGGAAACCTGCCCGGATTCCAGGATCGTGTGGAATTACCCTATGTAGAAGCGGTAATTAAGGAAACCTTGCGCTGGATGCCGATTGCCCCACTAGGCCTGCCTCATGAAAGCGATGAAGAATTTGATTTCCATGGTTACCGCATTCCGAAGAAGTCTATTATATTAGCAAACATTGCATGGTATGCGCGCGATCCGAAGATTTACCATGACCCGCATTTGTTTAAACCAGAAAGATTCCTTGGTTTAAACGAAGAACTCAACCCATATAAATATACTTTCGGGTTTGGGAGACGGATTTGTCCCGGTCTGCATTTGTCGGATGCAATTATATATCTTACTATTGCACACAGTTTGGCTGCTTTTAATATTCAAAAGCCCGTCGATCCAAAGACCAATTTGGAGTTCGATCCAGTGGTAACTTCGTCTACCGGACTTATTGCACGTCCAGAAGGATTCCAATGCAGAATCACTCCACGAAGTGAGACACATAGAGAGCTGGTCGAACGTATCCAAATCGATCATCCGTGGGAGACCAGTGATGCAGCACTCTTTAGAAAGCTTCGCGACCAAGCGTAGAGCTTCAGGCCTTGCACGAAGTGGGTCGGGAATCAGTTTCTTCCTGTTTCTCCTAGGTGCTAAAAAAACCCCTCTCAAAGGGTTGGCCATAATCAGTCCACTCCTCTTGAATAAAAATGGCTATAGCTTGTTTTAAAGTCAATCCAATGCGACAGAGGACAAGGCAAAATTGTTCTAGATAGCTTCACTATTAACTTTGCAAATTTTCCTTTCATATTTAATTTTGACCACACTTATATAGCGAAACGTTAATCAGTAGAGTCCAAAAATAAACATAAAAAAATCTATTTGAATAAAGCTGACCAAGAAATTTAAGTAAAATCCGACATACTCATAGAACAGCGCTTTAAATAATAGGCATACTCAGATCGAAATGAAGCAAGCTTCGACATTCCCAATTTGCGGCCCAAACTCGGCATAAACGATTAGTTGTTATTATACGGCGGGGAGTTTAGCCATTCAAATTGGTAGAAGGTTCGTTAAAAGTGGTCTGAAGTAACGAAACTACAAAAACACGATGAATTAAAAGGAGATAGAAACAGCTGGTAGAGCTATGCGAGTCATCGTGGGTGACCCTTTGCATAGAGGAAACCCCACACGAACAACACAAAGACGAATAAATGGCATTTCATAAATTTGTCTCCGAAGACAGTTCACAAGTTTTCTCCTATGTCAGTTCGCGAGTCGTCTCCATGATCTTCGTTGATTTGTTATTTGTTTCGAACTGTAAGCTCGGCATCGTGGACTTGGGAAAATCAAGCAACAATAACTAGTAGGAGTGAGAGTCCGAGAAAGTGGCAATACCATATGTCCCACGGCGAACCGTGTTCGCTTATCTTAGCCATCGATCTTGGACTCAACTGGGATTTAGGGTAACCAATTTTCTTTAATAATAATATTAAGCAGCAGTTGAGACTATTTTTACAACAATAACCAAAATAAGTATACAATAGCTCTAATTTGCAGAAGAATAGATAATTATGGTTGATATAAATTCAACAAACTATTGATATACTCATAAAACTTAATACCTGGAAAAACAGAAAAATAACTGGATTAAAACAAACAGAAAATAATAAAAATCCGAATATAAAATTAACAACTAATTATTTAAAAAAAATTTAATAAAAATGCACTAATTAAATAAACACAAAACAATGGTAATAACTAAATAATAATGAGAGTTTTTGTTTGATATATTAAGATAAAAAATAAATTATTATTATAAAAAATGCTTATTAATTATTATTAGATTATTATAATCTAATAATAGTTAAGAGATATTTTTTTTTTATATTTAATTATCTTTTTATCTTTTAAGGTAGGGTTTTCCCTTAAAAGGTGACTAGAAAGCAGAAGGTACCTTGGGTTTTTAGGGCGTTGGAGGGCAGGGAGGTAACACTTTTTTTTTGCTGATGTTAATATATTTAATAAAATAAAATTTTATATATTATTCTAGAAATTATTAATAACTTCTTTTATATTATAAAGATTTTTTATAAATTATTATAAAAGATTTTTAAATAATTTTTTTTTCAAAAATTATGATCTATTTTTTATTTTTTTTTAATTAAAATCTTTTTTATTATTTTTTACTTTTATTTTTTATCTATTTTTATTAATAATGGTTTAGGAGCTGTTAGATAAATTTCATTAATAATATAAAATTATATAAAGGATATATAGAATATATTATAATTTTATATATTTAATAAAGGTTTTAATTTATATCTATAAATTAAAATAGGTTTTAAAATTTTAAATAGTTTTAATTATTTATTTTTGAGTTTTTTATAAAATATAAAGTTTAGATATATTTAAGTATTTAATTTGTCTCGTAAACCAGACTGCCACTCCTTGGGCCAGCGAAGAGATTTTATAAACTTATTAGAGTTTCTTTATTTTTTTTTATATTTATAGGAATCTTTACTAGTAGAAAGAATTTATAATTTATTTTAAATTATATTAAATAATTATATTTAATATAAAATAATAATATCTTAATTATAATTTAATATATATTATTATATGTGAATACTATTAAAGATAGTAGTATAATTTAATTATTTCGATTATAATTATAAAAAAGTTATAGGTATTGTTTTAAAATTAAATTAATTTATTTTTGTTATGAGATAACAGCGCAGCACCCGAATATCCTGTACAGACCAGACTCCCATACTAACACCCAGTCCACCTAGTACACAAAGTAATAATATATTTATATACTTTATAAATTAAACTTCTATATTAAATATATATTTATATAAATATACCCTATATAAATACTAGAATTATATAAAATATATCACTATATAAAAAAATAACCTATATTATCTTTCTTTTAGAATAAAAGCTATTACAATGAGTCAGAAACATATAATAAAATTGTAGATCATAGATTAATTTTTAGTAAAATCATAAGTTATAAGCCACTTAGACAATATATTAATATATCTGTATTATTCTATATATTAAATATTATATATTTAATTAGCCTACCTCACTAATTAATTAATAACTTCCTCTTAGATTCTATTAATTAACACCTAAACTATAATATCTCAATAACCAACTTATTTATTATTATTATTATATATTCTATTCTAATAATTATTATTATACTTAATATATATTTATTTTTCTCTATCAAGAACCTGTATAGTAGCAACTAAGAGTCAGGAACTTCAGAGTAAAGTGCGTTCTACCCGGTCCCGGGCAGAAGTGTAACAATTTTATTTAGTTATTAATTTTTAAATAATAAGTTATTAAATATCTAAAATCTATTTTTATTATTTAATAAAAAAAATTTTATAAATTAGGTATAAATTATTATTTTTAATTTAAAATAAAATTATTTAAAGTTTTTTCTTTAAAAAATAATAAATATAAAAATTTATTAATTTTGTTATTAATAATTTACTATTATTTAAAATAAATACTATAAATTTAATAAAATAATTGATAATTATTAAAATAATATTATTAGGGCCTGGACCGGTTCCGGATTCAACCCAAACCATTTTTTATATTGTCAACCCAAACCAGAACCCAAACCAGTTACCTCTACTAAGAAATTGAATTATTTAAAAATTTAAACTAGAATCTATTTAAAAACTAATTTAGTTTTTTAACTAAATTATTTATTTTTAATATTAATACTATATATAAAATAATAATATATATTAATAATATATATTTTTAAAAAATAAAAAAAAAATTATTTAATTAAATATTAATTTAAAGCTACTATATATATTAAAAAAACTTAAAAATCTACAATTTAAACTCTAATTATTTAAATTTAAAATATAATATTTTTAAAAAAATTATATATTAAAGTTACTATAATTATTATATTAAAGTATTTATAAGTTTAATTTTTTATAATATTAATAATTTTGTAAAATTTTTTCTATTTAATATATTTTATTTTATTATATAATTAATCAAACTTATAATATAATTATTTTATTTTTTTAATTTTTTATTCTTTAATAGATTTTTTTTATTTATATTTTATATAATAAAAATATTTATAAATTATAATAATTTTATACTATTAATTTAATAATATTAAAATTTTAATTAACGTCAACGATAAGCGACCGAGCAGCACAAGCGACCGAGCAGCCCCCCTACCCAACACCCCACCAAAAACCTTTTTATTATTATTTTAGTCAATATCTATTAAAAAATTATAAAAAAAAATAATATGAAATAAAATGATTTAAATAATATATTATATTTTTAAATTTTTTTAATATAAAAATAAGATAATAATAATTATTCTAAATATTGTTAAAAACAACACATTTTTTAGGTGTTTGACTGTAAATATCTCTATAATCTATTAATAAAAATCTCTAAAAATTGAAAAACTAATAAATTATTATATAATCTAGGCCTGTGCTAAGCCATTACTTAATATAATAGAAACTAAGGTCTAGAAAGCCTGCTAAAGTTGGCACAACACACCAGCTATACACTAGCTATTTTTTTAAATAATTATATATAAAAATATAGTAAAAAAATTTAAAAAAAAATTTAATATTGAACTAAATTTAGTTATTATTTTATTTCATAATTTTTTAATTTTTTTTAATAAAAATCCCATTTTTTATAAATTTTTGTTATAAAAATTAAAAATATTAATATTAAATTTATATAATAAATAAAAAAAATTAGAAAAATTAATATAAAAAAGCTTTTTTATATTAAAATCAAAAGTAATTTTTTAAAAATTTTTTTATTATATTTTTATATACAATTATTTGAAAAAATAGCTGGTATGTTGTGCCAACTTTAGCAGGCTTTCTAGACCTTAGTTTCTATTATATTAAGTAATGGCTTAGCACAGGCCTAGATTATATAATAATTTATTAGTTTTTCAATTTTTAGAGATTTTTATTAATAGATTATAGAGATATTTACAGTCAAACACCTAAAAAATGTGTTGTTTTTAACAATATTTAGAATAATTATTATTATCTTATTTTTATATTAAAAAAATTTTAAAAAAATATAATTATATTATTTAAATCATTTTTATTTCATATTATTTTTTTTATAATTTTTTAATAGATATTGACTAAAATAATAATAAAAAGGTTTTTGGTGGGGTGTTGGGCAGGGGGGCTGCTCGGTCGCTTGTGCTGCTCGGTCGCTTATCGTTGACGTTAAGTATTATTTTATATATAAATATATTTACAGTATATTATTAATAAAATAAGATTATATTAATAATATATAATAATATTATAAAAATATTATTAAAAATATATTTAATATTAACAAATATAATTAAAATTATAAAAAAATCTTTTACTATTTCTATTGAAATAAAATAAAATAAAATATTTTTTTTTATTATTTTTAAAATTACTCTATAAACTTTTTTTATAATAATATTAATAATATTTAAAATAATATAAATATAAAAATTTATTATTTTTATTTTTAATTAAAATTATTTTTTAATTTTATTTTTAATTAAAATTATTTTTTAATTTTATTTAATTATTACTTTTTTTTAAAAAATATTTAAAACTTTAAACTAAAATTATTAAGTTTATAAAATTACAAATTAAATAACTTATTATTAGAAGATTTAAATAAAAATTACTATATTATTAAATTTTAAAGGGTGATTAATTTTTTTTTAAATCTAAATATTTATATTATAAATAATAAAATATATAATAATATATAAATTTTTTCTAATATTTCTTATAAAATTGAAAATTTTATTTAAATATAATATATATACTAAATTTAATATAAAATATTAAAATAAAATTAATATTATAAAAAGTTTTATTATTTTTTTTTTATTCTTAAATAGTAATTTTTAAATTTATTTAAACCTATTTTAAGAATATTATAAAAAAAAAAATTTAATTTACATAAAATTTTTTATAAAGTGTTATATAGTTTTTAATATAATTAAAAAGTTTATTATAAAGAATTTAAATAATATGAATCTTTAGTTATTAAGTTATTAATATAAATAAAATAAATTAATAAAAATATTATAATATTCTAATTATTTTCTATATTTAATTTTATTTTATATTTATAAAAAAGATTTTTTAATATTATAAATTTTTATTAATATATATCTAAATCTAAATAGTATTTTATAATTAAATAAAATATATAAATATTTTAATAATTAAATTTTATTTTATTTTAATATTAAAAATTAATTTAATAGATTATAAAATTTTATTTTTATATATTATAAAATTTATATAATCTAAAAATAATTAAAGTTGTTTAAAATATTTACAATATTTTAACAATATTATAATTATTTTTATAATTATATAGATTTTTTTAAAAAATTAATAATATTTTATTTGTAAAAATTATATTTATTTTATTATTAAAAGTTTTTTATAAAATAAAGATATTATATTTTAATATTTTTTTATTTTAGTATTTATAAATAAAGTTAAACAATAATAATTAAATATTATAATATAAATTATATTAATAATAAAATTAATAATAAATTAAATAACATATATAAAATAAAAAAAAATATAATTATATCTTCTACTATTTTAGAAATAGTAATTTTATAATATTATAAATTTAAATTTATAATTCTTTATTAATTAATATATTAAAAAAATTATTATTCTCAAAAATATTTTTATAATTAAAAATATTTAAAAATAATTTTCTAATAAAGATTACTATAAATTAATTATTAATAGTATTTAGTAGTTATAATTACAAAAAACTAATTATAAAAATTAAATTCATTTAATATTTTTAAAATAGTTTTTATAATATTTATTTTTATATATTTATTAATAAGTTATTTAAATTTAATAAAATAAATTTAATATTTTAATTATTATTAATCTAAAAAATAAAAATGGTAAAAAATATAAATTTACTTAAAAATATTTAAATATTAAAAACAAAAAAAAAAAACTTTTTTATAAAAATAGAATGTAAAATCTTAATTTTAATTTTTATTATATTTATTTATAAATTATATTTTATTTTTTTTAAAAATAATAATATTTTTTAAAACCTTAATATTTTTATTATATTATCAAAATTAAAATTATTTTAAAAAATAAAAGAAATATTTTTAAAGAATATTATTTTAAAAACTAGTTTTTAAAATATTTTTGTAAATATAATAATAATTTTTATTTATAATTTATTTAAATTAAAATTAATTAAAAATTGTTATATATATAAAATAATAAATTTGCTATTTTTATTATAAATAAATTTATTTATAAAGATAATAAAAATTTTTTATTTAGTATATTTATTTTTTAGTATTAAAAAATTATAAAAAATTTTTTATTATTAATTTTTTAAAATTTTTAGTTATAAAATAAGATTTTTAAATAAAAATATTTTTTTTTAATTTTACCATATCATCTTATTAATATATAATCCTTAATTATATTTTTTATATAGCTATAATTATATATATAAAATTCTATTATATATATTATTTTATTCTATAATATTAATAAATTATTAGTTAATATATTTAATTTATTTTTATTTTAAAAAATCTTAAAATAATAAAAAATTAATAAAAAATCAATTTATTTATATTTAAATTTAGAAAACTATTATTTTTATTAATACAAAAATTTTTATTAAAAATTTTAATAAATAATAAGTTCTTTATTTTATGAATAATAATAAATATATTCTTAAATACTATAATATTTATAATAATAATATATAAGAATTTTAAATAAATAATATAATTATAATTAATAAGATCTATTGGGTTAATAAAGGTAATAATAATATAATCTTAAAAAAATAAAGTTATTAATAATAAATAGTAAAGCTTGATCTGGTTCCAGGTTCAACCTAAACTATTTTTATATTGTTAACTTGAATTGGAATCTGAATTGGTTGTCTTTGTTAAGAAATTAAATTATTTAAAAATCTAAACTAAAATTTATTTAAAGAATAAATCAAATTTTATTTTAGATTGTTTAGGTTTTGTTATTTTATAAATCTAATAATAATAATAATATTAAAATAGTAATAATATTATCAATACTTAATATAATAATTTAAAAAAAATATAATTAAATAATTTATATATTTATTAATCTATATATATAAAAAAAAAATTAAAAAATTAATTATCTTATAGATAAAAATCCAAAAATAATTAAAATAAAAATAAAAAAATTAATAAAAAATTAATAAAAAATTATAATAAAAAAATATAGATTTTTTTAATTTTTTTAATTTTTTAATTTTTTTTTAAATAGGACCTAAAAATTAAGCGAAAATAATTGAGAATACCCCAACAAAATTAAAATCTATTAATTAAGATATATTATAATATTATTATATTTTTTTATTTTTATTTAAATTTTTTTATAAATAAATATATTCTTTTTATAATTTTAAATTTAATATTAAATTTAATATTAAATTTTTTAAATTTTTAACTAAATTTTAGTTTTTCAAAAATCTGGATTTTGAAAATCCAAAATTTTTTTTAAATTTTTTTTTAAAAAAAGTAGGTAAAAATTAAAAAATTAATATTTAATTTAATATTTGAATTAAAATTATAATAAAAATATATTTAAATTTATAAAAATTTAAATAAAAATAAAAAAATAATTATATATTATAATATATATTAATTAATAAATTTTAATTTTAATAAGATATTCTTGTTTATTTTTACTTATATATAAAAATAATTAAATTAAAAAATATTTAAAAGCATTTACAATAATCAATTTTTATTATAAATCTATAATTTTAATTTTAATCTATTATAAAAAATCTATATTTTTTTATTATAATTTTTTATATTTTCTTTATTATTTTTTATTTTTATTTTAATTATTTTTGGATTTTTATCTATAAGATAATTAATTTTTTAATTTTTTTTTTATATATATAGATTAATAAATATATAAATTATTTAATTATATTTTTTTAAAATTATTATATTAAGTATTGGTGATACTATTACTGTTTTAGTATTATTACTATTATTAGATTTATAGAATAACAAAACCAGTCCGGAGACAAACTGATCCAGAAAAAAACCCGTTTTCCAGTTACCTATTTAGAACTGTTTTCCAGGTTATAATAGGTTCTGGGTTGAAATAGACCGGTTTCTTAGTGTAATATAATCCGTAGGTTCCGGGTTAACCCGGAACTGTTTCGAGCTCTAATAAATAGTTTAATATTTTAATTTAAATTGAGACTTTTTAAAAAATTATTAATTAATAATTAGGTAATAATATATATTAAATAATTAATACCTAATTTATATTATTAATTCTAGTTTTATAGTAAATTTTAATTACTTAATAATTAAAATATTAATACTTTTTTATAATTACTAATTTTAAAAAAGAGATTATATTATTAATTAAAAAATAAATAAAATTAAATTAACCTTAGAATATTTTTTTTTTATTATATTTTTTTATTTTTATATTTACTTTTATTATTATTATTAATATTATTAGTTTTTTTATTTTTAATATATATTATATATATTAAGAATTGTATATTTCTATATATATAAAATAATAAATTAATTATTTCAGTTAAAAAAATTATAATTATAAATTATATTTAGTATTTTTATATTAATAAAATAATATTTAAAAATTTATAAAACTATAAATATAAAAAACAATTTAAAAGTTTAAAAATCAAAAACTAATTAAATAACCTAAAGACTTTCTTATTTAAACCAAAAATCTTAAAAATTTCTTTATTTACTAGATTTTATACCAATACTAATTTTGTTTTTTATTATAATTTTATTTACTATATTTTTCTATTTTTTTTTTTTATTATTTTTTAGTTTTAACTTCTTATTTTTTATATTACTAATATTATTATTAATATTAATAACCTTACTATTATTATTAATTTTAATAATATCTATTTATTTGATTTTTTATTTTTTTATAAAAATAAAAAATTATTTTTATTATCTACTAGTACTTTTTATTTTTTAATAAAAATATCTTTATTATTTATATTTTTATTTTTATTATTTTTATTATCTTTATCTTTTTTATTATCTTCTATTATTTATTTTTAATATTTGTTTTTTTTTAATTTATTATTATCCTCTTCTTTAAAAAATATTTGTATAATTTTATTATCAAATATTAAATTAATAAAAATATACTTTAATTTATTAAATATAATTTTTTTATTATTTTTATTATTCTATTATTTATTATTATACTATATCTTAAATATTTTCTATTAATTTATATTAAAAATAATTAATTTAGTTATTTAATAATAAAATTTATAATTTTTATTAAAATCTTCTATACTAATTATTAATAGAATTACTAGAATTATTATAAGTAATTAATTATTTATAGTCTCTTCTTTTTAAAATTTTTTATCTAAATATATTTTAATATTATTTTAATTTTTTATATTAATAAAAGTTGGTTTATTCTTTTTTTTTATTTAATTTTTTTATTTTAATTTTTTTTTTAAACACTAAAACTATATATATATATTTTTTTTATTTTTCTTATTAAATTTTTTTTTTATTATTATTAGTATCAATAAATATTTTATTATTTTTTATATAAATTTTTATTATTAATTTCTTTTATTAAAATTAATTTTAAATTTATAAATATTCTTTTATTTAGTTTATTTTGTTTTTTTTAAATTTTTTTTATTAATTAATATTACTTATAACTCTCTTTAAAAATATTTTAGTTTTAAAGATTAAAATAATTTTTTAATTTAAATAAATCTAAAATTATTTATTATAAAAATAAAAAAAATTAATAAATTTATGTATTATTATAATAATAAAAAGTATATAAAAAAGCATTATTTTATAAATATAATAATAATTTAAAATAATAATAAACTTAAATTTATAATTATAGATAAATTATAAATAATATTAATAAATTTTTTAAATTTTGGATTTTAAATATTAGCTTTTAAGTTCTTTTTTTAGGTTTCTATATAAAGATATATATTATATTATAATTATTTATTAATTTTTATAATAAATTAAGTTTTATAGCTATAAATTCTACCTACTAATATAATATAATATTATATTTTTAATAAAATAATATATTTACAAATCTTAAAATTTTTATAAAATTAAGTATTCTAGATATTATTTTTTTTTAAGTATTTTTATATTAATTAAGTAAATTTAATATAATATTTTATTATATTATTAATTAATAAAATATATTATTATATTAAATTAAAAAATATTTTCTTAAATCTAAATATTATAAAAGTATAATAATATTTATAATTAATTAATATTGATTTTTATAATATAATATGTTGTTTATAAATTTTTATAGACTAAATATATATATTATAAAGTAAATTAAATTTATAATCCTTTTATTATTTATATATAAAATTTTATTTTATTTTTATCTTAGATTTTTTAGAATCTTAAAACTTTTTTCTTATAGCCTTTTTTATTATCTAAAAAATTTATAATCTTATTTTATTTTATTATAATTTCTATTATATTTTAGTTTTTTATAATATTTTTAAAATATATAATTAAAAATAATAAAAAATATAAATAAAGTAATACTAAAAATAAAAATAAATATTTTAATAAAAATAATAAAAATAAATAGATTAATAATAATAATAAAGATAAAAAATCTAATAAAAATAATAAAAATAAATAATTTAATAAAAATAATAAAAATAAATAGTTTAATAAAAATAAAAAAATATTTTATAAAATTATTATAATAATAATATTTATATTATTTAAAAAAAATATATATTAAATTAAAAAATAAATATTAAATTTTATATATATAAATTATTATTATTTTATAAATATAATAATATTAAAATAATTTTAGAATTAAAATTCTATAAAAAATATAATAATAATAAAAATTTATAAATATAGTTTTAGTAAAATTGTTATTTATAAAGATAGTTTAAAATATTATATATAATATTAATAATATTCTAAATCTTTATTTTATAATTAATTTATTTAATATTTTATAAAAAATAATAAAATAATTTTTAATTATTTAATATAAAAATATACTTTTATTTTATTTTATTAAATTTAATTTTATTATTAATATTTTTATTTTTATTATAGTTTTGAATATATATATAATATATAAAAAGTATTAAATAATTAAATTAAAAAATATATAAATTTATTATTATTTATTTTTTATTATTTATAGATATAAGATTTATTTAAATAAAATATTAACTTTTAAAACTAGACATCTATATATTTAGTCTAAAAAGAAATAAGAAAAAAATAAATATAAATAAAAACTTTTAGTTAAAAGAAAATAAAAAAATAGAAATAATATTAAGAACTTGAATATAAAAAAATATATAAAAATATTAATAATAATAATTTTTTTTTTAAATAATATTAACAATAATAATACTAAACTAATAAAATACTATTAATATCTAATTATTTTTAATAATAATAATATTTTTAATAATAATAATATTTTTAATATTTATTTTAAAAATTATTATTATTAATATATTCCTTTAATAGCAGAAAATTAGAATTTCTAGAAAATAATTTAAAAAAACTAAGAAACTTTTTTAATTAATTTTTTTATAGATTTTTTATATTATCTACTAATAGAATTAATCTATTATTAAATAAGAGAAAAATTATTTTTTTATTTTCTATTAATTTTATAATTTTATTACTTATTATTCTATTTATTATTTTATATATAAAAACTATCTTATATATAAAAAAAATTATTATTTTATAAACTATTTTTTTAATTATTCTACTATAGATTTTTATATATATAATTAATCTTTTATTCCTTCTTTATAAATAAAATCCTATAATCTTTATTACAAAATAGTTTATAAGATTTTTAAAACTATTTATTTCTTTAAATATATAATATAAACTTTATTACCTTTTCTTTTATAATATAATTAAGAAAATAAAAATTATATAATATTTTAAAAAAAGATTTATTGTTTTTATATATATAGCTAAGTTTTTTTCTATTTTTTATTATAAGATTAATAAATTATTATTTATATTAGATTTAAAACCAATATAAATAAATCTCATATATATAATTTAGAAAATGTGTATTATATTAATATTTTTAATAATAGTTATAATATTAATATTAATAATATCAGATTTTAATTCTATTAAAATTTCTAAACTTTCTTTTAACAAAAAAAACCTAGCTGATCTTATAATTAATAATAAAAAAAATCTTTATTATTATTCTCTAGATTTTTTTTTTAAATATTTAAATATTAATTTAATTATTTTTATTATTTTTTAATTAATTTAATTTTTAACTTTAATATATTATTTAGATAGTTAGATCTATTTAATTTTAATATTATTTTATATATATTATAATATTTACTTTTAAAATTTTATTATAGTAGTATATATTTTTAAAAATATCTTTTAACTAAAAGATATACTAATATTTTAAAGATATTAATTATTTAATTATTTTATTTATAATAACGTATCTCACAAGCGAGCGCGCAGCACAAGCGAGCGCACACCCCACCAAACGTTGGCACACTCCTTCTTTTCTTGTACTATATACATCTACAATTACTATAATGACTGTTTTTATAATTAAATCCCAAATTATTTTAATTATTGAAGCTTTGAAAAAAGATGAAAATTTAAGTATTACTGTTGTTATTAAAGTATATGATGTTCCTAAAGCAACCTTTGGTTACCGATATAATGGTCGTTCTTTATGGTGTAATAGCATTTTTAATTTATGGAATCTTATAAAATTAAAAAAAAATATTATTATTTAGTATATATTTGAGTTGTGTGTGTGTTCTTTTTATCCTAAGAAGAGTAATATAAAAAATATAGCTAATTAGCTATTATTAATGTATAGCAATAATAGTATTTAACGTGTTGATAAAAATTGGATATATAACTTTATTAAACACCACCCTAAGCTTCAAATGTGTTTATCTAGAAAATACAACTATTAGTAAGTTAAATACAAAGATCCTAAATTTATTAGCAATTAGTTTCAACTTATACAAACTATAAAAGCTAAGTATAATATTACTAACAATAATATCTATAATTTTAATAAAACTAACTTTATAATAAACATAATCTTTATAATTATAGTTATTATAAATATTAAAACCTATAATAAAGCTAAATTAATGTAATCTGGGAACCAGGAATAGATAACCATTATTCAAGAGATAAATATAAAAAGATAGGTTGTACTATTATTTATTATCTTTGTTGGGTAGTACCACTTAACTAACTAGTATATAGAGATAAAACTACTAAAAGACTAGGTAATTGTATTTTTTGATAATAGTTAGATAATAAACAAACTTACTTTAAAATAGTTAAAGCACTTTAATAAAAAAACAATATAACACTACTTTTCTAATTACTAATTATTAATTCTAGATGGTTATAAAAATTATTACTCAACTATCTTTAAGCTTTATTATTAAAAACATAAAATTATTATAATTTATATATTATTATATTCTTTATACCTTTTTTAGCCATTAGACATTAACTACTTTAGGCTATTAAAGTAGATATATAACTACCAAATAGAAAGCTTAATATATGTATATATTAATTATATCAGCAAGCTAGAGTTCCTTACTGGATTTTAAAAAATATTTACTATTACAATAATTAAAAGAAATATACTTAATAGCTTTATTAAAACTAATATTATACCTTATAATCTTAATAAAATATTTTTAAAACTTAATATATAGTTGTTACTGATTACACTTATAAATTTATATCCTAGTACTGTAAATATAGTAATAACTTAGATAATAAAGACACTAATAAATCCTTTAAAAATTATCTTATAATTAAATCTTATTAAAAACTAGGTTATTTAGTACTAAAATAGCTCTCTAATATTACTATTAACTACTATAAACCAGCTTACTAAAAAAACACAGACAATAATACACCAAATAACATTTATACATATAGAAAACACAGCACTACACTCTATAAATAAGATACTAAATAAACACTAGTAGATAAAAAAACAGCATATACAACATAAAAGCACATTTACTATACACCAGGCTAGTGAAATCCTAAGTAATAATACTATAGATAACCAAAATAAATAGATAGAACATCCAAACCACCAATATAACCCCCAGCCAAAGACTACCTCCAAAAGGATAATCTACTATAACAACTATAGTAAACCTAGGTATAATATTCAAATATACCAACAGATATCTTAAGTATATAATTAAGCAGTTTGGTATATATATAGGCTGGTATAACAGCAGCATAGTGGTAGAGGTAGTGTTTTTGTTGGGGTGGGGTGGGGGACTGCGCGCTCGCTTGTGCTGCGCGCTCGCTTGTGAGATACGTTATTACTATTTAAGATTTTATTAATCTAATATATAATAAATATATTATTATATTATATATATTATCTTTTTAACTGTTAATACTTGTTTAGTAGTTTATTTATAAATTAAAATATTATATTTTCTATATATATAAATATTATTTAGTATATTATTATTTATATTCTTTTAAATAATTAATTTATAATTATCAATAATAATATAGAAAAACTATTTTAATATTAGGTAATCTGATTTTTAATTAAATTTATTTATAAATTAGTTTCTAATAAATTTAATAATATCTTTATAATCCAAATAACTACTATATTTATAATATCTGGGTATGAATTTATTAGAATAATTATTAATAATTATATATCTAACTTTAATAAAACTTTATTAAAATTATAAAATATAATATTAATTTTAATAAAACTATTATATATATTTTTAGATATTATTATAATAATAAATACTTTATAAAATTTAAAGAGAAATTCTAGTTTAAAAATATAATTAATATATATATATATTAAATTTTTTATTTAAAAATTATATATTTATTTAAATAACTTAAAACAGTTTATATCTAATAACTAAAAAATATATAATAAATATAGTAGTATATAAATTATAATAATTTTATATTTCTAATAATATAATTTAAAGATAATTAAATAATAACTCTTATAATTATCTAAAATTAATAAATAATAATTTAAAAAATAATATTATATTATAAATTTATTAAAATACTTTAATTATTTAAAAACTAATTTATTTATTATCTAATTATTATTAAAGAATATAATAATTTAATTTATTAATAATTTTATTTCTATATACTAGCTTGTTAAATAATACTACTTAATAAAAATAATAAATAATAATATAGCCTATTTTTTTATATTTATTTTTTAAATAATTATTATTTATTTATAGTTTTTAGACTATACTAGCTTTGTTTTATTATATCTTTTAATATTTATAATAACAATAATTATAAATATTATATCTATTATAAAATTAGTTTTATTAAAGTTATAAATATTATTATTTATAATACTATATTTAGTTTTTATTATTTCTATTAATTAAAATTATTTATTTATAAGTACTAGATCTTTACATTTCACTTATTAATAATTATACTTCTTAAAAAAATATATTTATAATTTTAAACAACATTTAATAAAATTACTAGTCTATTTTTTACTAATATATTAAATACTATTATTATTATATATTAATAGTAGTTAATTAACTATATCCTTTATATTATATAACCTAAGATAAAAAAACCATACAAATAGCTCAAATATATACTGAATAATAATATTTCTTTCTAAATTTATAAAATTTCATAATTTTAGAATATTATCTACCTTAAAAACATAATCTTTGTATTAATAAGTAAAGATAGACTAAGAAATATTATATAACTTTATAATAATTTTAATATTTAAAACTATATTTTTTTCTAAAGTTTGGATAATTAGATTAATATATAATTTAGTTATGGAGATAGCTATTATTATAGTTATTAAAGTATGTGATAATGAAGATAAAAAGATCTGTAGGTACCTGGAGGTGGCTCAGTTGCTTGTCCAGCTCAGTCGCTTATTGTTGACGTTATATTTTAGTTTTAGTGTATATTTAGCTTTTAAAAATAAATAATTTAGTTTAGAGGTAAATTAAACTAGAAAAAAACCTGTTTTTTGATTATTTATTTAGAATTGTTTTCTAATTTATACTAGTTTCTGGGTTAGATTGGTTTGGTTTCTTGGCACAATATAACCTATGGGTTCCAGGTTAACCCGGAACCGTTTCGAGCTCTAAATATTATAATTTAATAATTTTTCTTTCAAAATTAAATCTTTAAAACTAGAAGCTTTATTATAAAATTTAATAAAATTAATTTTTAAACTCGAAATTTTATTAATAATTATAATAATAGTAGTTTTCTATTTTTTAAAATACATATTATTTTATTTTATCAGTAGATATTATAATTTATTATTTATTAATAAATAAATATTATATAACTAAAAAAATAAATAGCTTTTATTGAATAGCTTTATAGCTTTTATTTTATTAAAGTATTTAGCTAGAAAAAAATTATATAATTTTTTTTTCTTTTTTTTAATTTAAGATTATTTAGAACAATTAGATAATCGAAATCAATTGTTTCTTTTAAAATTGTCTTATTTTTCTCTTCGAAAGCCTTAGACTGAGCTCGAGAGGTAGCTTCTCTCGATAAAAGTATTTAAAATTATTATCTAAATAACTATAGATACAGAGAAATTGTTGTAATTATTATATTATCAGACAACCACAATAACAAAATTTTGTTGCCGATGTATATAATTTTATTTAGTTAAATCGCTTTTAAAACACTTAGAAATAATGTTAAATATTTTTTCCATTAAGGGCCCATAAAATAGCTTCTAGATTATTAATACCAAAAAACTCATTATCAAAATTACAAATATCTTTTTAGATAAAATAACTACTATGCATGTTTATGCTACTAACGGAATCTCCTTTTGATTTATTATGGTAAAAGCCTTCAACATTGAAGCGTGATGAAGGGACATCGCATTGACCAGACCGGCCGTTAACAAGAAGATCCCAAAGGTCACCCCTCGAAGCAACACTCCCGGGAGACGGCAAGCTGATACACGCGCCCCGGCGTCAGTAATCATCTTCACTATGTATTTGGCAAGGGATTGAGATCTAACCTAGCCCAACAATAGCAATTCGCTCCGTGTTTGCGCGTCCAGTGGAGGACTGAGAAGTATACGAAAGCTGAGCTGCTTCGTGGCGAGGCACGATGGTAGAATCTAGAGAACAAGAGGTATCGTAAGAGGCCATTGAATCCATGAATAAGGTTTATGGTGAGTGCTTGAGTAAATTGATTGATCAATTGAACTTAAGGTCTATATCTTTTGTTCCTTTTGTCTGCTTCTAAAAAAGATGCTGTCGCGAGCCGCTTAATTTATAGAATGGGAGAACATTGACTTCCCTGCTTCTTGAGACTCCAGACCACATCTCTCTCCAAATGTATTGTTCAATTCGATGGCGAATATATACTTGCGCAGCTGTGTTACTCTCCTCGTTTCAACACAATGTTTGTGTTGACGCGACAGAAATAATAGGCCTGTTGGGCATCAGCTGCATCGAAGGCGTCTAGGCTATAGGTTAGAACATACCACCCCGAAAACGGATACGCTCTTCCTGAGGCGGACCAAGAAAAAGAAAAGAAACGAAAAGGGAAAAAAGAAAAGGGAAAAAAGAAAAGGGAAAAAAGAAAAGGAAAAAGAAAAGAAAAAGAAAGGAAAAAAAGGAAGGGCAACGGAAAAAAGAAAGGCTTATTAGCTTAAGGACAACAAAAAAGAATAATGAAACACGAAAAACAAAACTGAAAACTAAAAGAAGAGAAGAGAAGCACGTAATCATGGCTCTGGTACATGTACCACAAACTGATAAATTTATGCTAGACTGCATAATACGGAATCTTCCAGCCTGCGGACTTATGCATATTCATGCATGCCAGGTCGGTTACACCAGCCCTCGTGGACGACCGGATATGCAACATCGACATATCCGGGGCTTAGAAGCAAAAGTCCTTGCCGATGGAAGATCGTTCCGATGGGAAACATATGGAGTCCCATCCCTTTTGCGATACATGAGCCAACTCTTTGCTAACTTGGACGGTCCTGCATTCCAATTCGCGTATGCATTGTACATGTACGTGTACCTAGGTTGGGAACAATGAATACTCTTCCACCTAAGAACGGCATTTAGAGGCGCGTGAAATACACGGGTATGAAAAAATAGACATCAGGACGAACCGACAATAACGGTTCTATCGCCTTGCATGCATGATCCTCGACCCACACATGCACCTGTGACTTCTGTTAACAGCTGTTGAGCTGTGAACCTCTTTACGTCAACTATCTGACACTGGCCAGCAAAGCAGGAGCACTAAAAGTAACGAGAGCCCCGGTTGTTCGGTTGACCATACAAGTGGGTCATGGATACCAATCTACAAATTTTGCGGATGACGGATCGGGCTACCTGAACAGGCGAACCAGGAATCTGGCGCGCATATGCAGGAGCACATGATGCCGGCTGCCAGTGATAGTGCAAACACGGGTTCGAAGGGATGCATGGAGTGGGCCGCGCGGGTGAGGTCTCCTATCCAGTTAGAGGCATGCTCTGGCGTACATGTGCAGGCTTCTCTACATGGGCAATGCAAAGGTCACAGCTGCAAGTTAGATCCGGAAGGATCGAAAGTGATGCTCTCCCGCACTCACGAACTAAACTCCCTCGTTAGGCATTCCTTTCTCCAACTAATCCCGGAGAAGGAACCCTATGATAAGTTGAAAGCCGAGCTTACCGAAGTCCCACTTGTCCACGCAGTATACAAGGATGCAATATCAACCTCCGCTTATGCATTCCATTTGATATGATTTGCTCGACAGCCAGAGGCACCGACACGTGCGGGAAAAATAAAGATAAAGCAATCAGAGCTAGAGCTAACACGCGTACACTCTAGGCTTCCTTACCTTGATACTTTATTGGCGTTGAACAGATGCCGTTGTATTGATACATAAGTAATTTTATGGTGTGCGTAATGGCTTAGGTAAATACTTAAGTAGTTAGAATTCCAGTTATCAATGATGCTCGTCTGTGGCGTCGACTCATGTGGGGGTAATTAACATCCATACGATCTCCAACGACAAGAGTATCTCACAAGATATGTGGGAGTTTAGAAGATCTGGCCAGAGCATATGCACCTCCCTACTTACATTCTTGCCCACTTCTTATTTAGATCATAAATCAACTTAACTAAGTACTTCCTCAAGCATAGAAAATATCTGCTGGGATAGGCAATGAAGCTGATATGCAAGCTAGGTGGACCTATTTACCTATTTAGGTAGAAACTAATGAGAAGCTGTCAGCCACGCCATGAAGGGGGATACCAGCCGATGTCGTAGCTGTTGTACAAGGCAAAACTAATGTCTGAGGGGCTGAAATATCACAATTGCTTCTTATTTTCGGCCAACAGGCCAAATAAACAATCAGGAAGTCCTGTTTGGTATTACGGCCCGGTCATTCCTACAGATCGGCCGTGTTCGAGAGTATGCATCCGACTTTGAGGAGCGATCTGATGTATCATTGACTTCGCCACTAGCAGAAGTTGCATTCGGTAGATTCATAGAGCATGCTCTCCACGAACTCGGCTTTCATACACGGCCTCAGCAACGTCAGAGCTATATCTTGTCCGAGGCCCTGTGATATCTCAGCACCAACTAATTGCGAATTTACAAGTCATCTAATTGATCGTCTTTATATATACACGTATAATGGTTCATAGCCATACAAATAAATATATACATATGCATCCATATCCGTACGATGCTGTGAATTCGGAAATTTCAAGTGGAAGCAATACGAGATTCGTCCGCACTCTTTCATGTGACATGTATGCACCCTTAAAGCCTTGCCACTTCTTAGCCGAAGTTCGGACTTCGAGGTATTATGCATTCATATTTTGAGAACAGCGAGCCGTATTCACTTAGAATCGTCTTTGAGCAGCCACATATTATTAGACTTTCAGCATCGGCGTTCCGTAAAGGAGTCCGAGACTAGCTGCAGACACAACAATAGTCACCGAGACAAGATATCCCTTTCCTCATCAACCTATAGTTACAAAATGCAATTTCAGCGAATTCGGCTTCGAGTCTTCGTATACGTGGACGCAACTAAGTCACCAGTCCTCTTGAGGGATACATATTTTACTCACAGACGAGGACGAGCTATTACCGGGGATTCGACTCCCTTTTTAGGTGTATACATTTGTATACATACATTTCCAGTTGAGCAAACCAAACCAAACCGCCATCTATATTGACTTGACATAATCTGGAGTCTACTCAGTAGACGAGCTCCAATTACAACTACAATGATTCATTCTCAGGCCCAGATCGTTCCCGAAGGGATGCTTTCCCAGCGATCTATTTCACCACGAGATCGACAGACTCTCATCGACGTAGTAAAATGTCTGCTGCCCATGATTTATTTGAATGATAGTCCCATGTTGGCACACCGCTTAATCATAATCAGTCATTCTAATCTTAACTTTGCTCACGCAGGTCCTGAGCCTTCGGTTACCGTTGTTTCAATCGCCGAAATACCGGAAGCAACTGGAGATGCGGACGTAGCAGCGTCGCCCACGCTCTCGGAATCTGAAATCTTTATTGAGAATTATATCCAGAGTAAATTCAAACGGTATCAAACTCAATGGATAGATGATCCCATCGTCAGTCAATGGCGAAGTCCAACGCATCGAATACACGATGTCTTGCTAAAAGTTAATATGCTCTACGAAGATTGGGCGTTTGCTCCAAGTCTCCCGTTTTCATCACATACGGATCGCCTCTGGCGAGAAACTGGTCGCGTGATGGCCGATGTCGGCCTCCCGTGGTTTACCAGCCAGGCCAACTCGCCAACGGAATTTGATACAAGCTTTCCATTCCACTTTAAGTACCTTGAACAGATAGTTCTTTGAGAAAAAGGCGCTTGTGTGGGAAACCAGAATGTGATTGGATATATCTCGCATCCCAGCGAGGCTAATTGCTATTGTATTAGAGCATTTCGACAAGAGCTCAGAGAGAAGTGTCCTACAGCTAGACCTATTTTAGCATACGACAACCTTGACTTCGACATCATAGTTTCTGCACAAAAGTTCTTCGGACTGCAAACTCATCATGTTAATCTCAAAGAGAGTCTTAAAAACATCGAACAAGAATTAGCAATTACCACCAATGGAGGAGAGCGTTCTATCATATTTACAGCAACTCTAGCAACGGAAGATGGGAACTACGATGATCTTAAGGTCATTTCTGAGGTTTCCAAAATAACTCCTCTGATGCTTCACGTAGACGCCTCTTGTAATTTTGATTATATCACAACTCTCCTTAAGAAAGACTGGGAAAGTCTTCAGATCAATGAATTAATATTAGATACTAAATCTCCAGCTGAACCTCTGGAACGGCCTAAGGGGGCCCTTACTATTAGTAGTATTGTTGCAGGCGGTGCAAATCACACATGTTCTGCACCAGTGACTGCCTTGAAGCCTGTAGTTCTAGGAGGAAAACAAATAAGAGTTTGATATTATAGAGCCTTTGACTCAACTCTTGTGGGCTCATGGGATGCAATAGTACCCCTGTGGACAGCACTACAAGAAATAAGATTTGGAAAATCTGGATTTCAGTAAGTATACCAAAGGTGTGCCCAGATGAGGATGTCACTCGCGCAAGGTCTTGCAGGCGTCGGGATATCATCGAGGCTGGTTCCTTACTCACTCGATTTGGTCATTCCATCTTGTTCTCAGAAGCAAATAGACCGACTAGTACTCCTAGGAGGCGCTCTAGGAAACAGTGGAGACATCGTTCTTAGTCTCCAGCCTTCCGTCAATCCCAAGGACCTTCGTTCCGTCATAGCCGCCGTAGCATTAACGCGCGCAAAACATATTCCACTTATCAAGGAGGTATCCGCTTATGAAACATTCTCTAAATTCTACCAGGTTCCTCAGTATACCATCGACCAGATGGCGGCGACTGTACAAGGCTGGAAAATATGTACTCGATCGGCTGCAGGCTATCCATTCCACATAGAATCTTATTCTGCTTTTGGCCCTGTGATAAGTCACTTTTTGGATCTTGATATTCCCAAAGACTGTCCAAAGTCAGAGGTGATGAGTTACTAAAATCACGTATGAAATCGTTCAGCTTGCGTGACCCCGAGACAGCGTTACAGTTTCATGGTGCCTTCACCAACGGCAGCACAATGGGCAATAGGGTGGGAATTCATGCTGTCCTTGCTCTCCTACCTAACACTCATGTTTACTTCTCTGCCAAGTCCCATTTCAGTGTTATTAAGACAGCCCATGACTATGATAAGTTAACCAGCCAGTGGTCTACACGCAAACCTCACTATTCCCAAATCAAATGTGACAAGAATGGTAGTATCCTTGTGGATATTCTAGTTGAATAAGCGCTTCTTGATTAGAGTGATTACCTCAAATACTGTGAAACTTATCATACAATCCTCTTCACAAATATAGGTACTACCTTCCTAAACACCTGCAATAATCTAAAAAAGATATATATGAGACTGTGTACTGTTGGAATTAAGATAGCTTATATTCACGTGGACGGCGCCTTAGATTTTGGCTTCGGGAACTGTAGCATAATACTCGGACTACCAGGAACAATTGATGCCCAAGAGATACCATTCATACAAGGAATAACACTCAGTCACCACAAAGCTCTGGGCGGAATGGTTTCCGGTGAGGTGATATACTGGGACCCCGAAGGCGACCAATGCTCTTCTCCAGCTTGGGATGTCGAGCAAAGAGTTGTGTTCGAATCATGGCTGTACGCTCAAGCGTACACGACGGCAGATATCGCTAGCATGTTCGAATACTGTCAAAATAATGCCCTCCGCTTACAGAATAGCCTAAAACGAACCGGCATAACCACTAAACTAAACCCAGGAAGTACAACGGTTGTTCTTGAGAGCCCCCCCTCCTAGATAATTGAGGAGCTCTCCCTCAGACCTGAGGGCGATTGGGTCCATTTCATCACCATGCCTCATATCTCGCCAGAAACTATCGACCTATTCGTTAACAGGATTGCGTGGGTAGACGAGCAATGTCTCGCAGCCTTTAGCTATATCAGACCTTTGATGGCCACCATAATGATGCGACAGGTCAAACTAAAGCGTCTTTATTGCCAAGAATATCTAGCCCAAGAAGTAATGGAGCTGTCTATGGTGGCGAATCCAATAAATCCCGTCGAAGATACAAAACTAGCGTCCGTTATCGAGACAAATGTCCGAAGCGCCCTATCTGTCTTAGTGCTTGATGAGCATAATCGGATAGAAGCCCTTCTGTTGATCAAGTCGCTCCGAGATGCATCGATGCGGGTAGGACCATTACTCCTTAGGACTCGGCATATCGAAAACAGTGAGGGGATTATTGAAATTTTGAGACAGTTGGCCGGATTCATGGCCCGACATATGAGCATTCGCTTACAGGTTGACAGTTCAAGTTATGCACTATATGAGATATAGGAGGGACCAATTGGAGAACCCCAGTGCACTGTTACGTGCAGCCTTGGATATGTCACGTACGTCTACATTCCTAAAAATATCGTAATTGGCTACTAGTATACTCCCTGTTTAAAATGTTTAGTATTGCCTTGGTACAACACTACCAAGTAAGTACTATGTGCACCTATGTAGCTCATTAGAACTTTCATTTGTTTATATAACTCGAAAGACTCACTTTCCTTCAATCAAGTAAGTGAGTAAGATTTTTAGTATACCACTAGGGAGCCAACCAATTGACCACTAAAGACTTTGTAATATGTCGTTAAGATGCTGCGGTATAGTAAGTCGTGCACATATGCGGGACTTGCCAGTTGCATAATTATAATACTATTGGCCGCTTACGGACATGAGACCTTGCAGTTTTCACTCAGCATAGTAGCGCAAACTAGGGTGTCAGGTAAAGCTACTGAGAGTCACACGTGTTGGTCATATAGATCTGAGGTTTCTCGATGGATTTTAGTTTCTTAGGTGTAGTACAGGTCTAGGCGACTATCTGGCCCAGCCCAAAAGCGGATTTCTGGCAGCTAGTAGAGATGCGCTTAGAACTATCAAAATTCATGTCCGTGTCGTATCTAGTGTACATGTGCAAAGAAGCCGCTAACAAGCATTAGACTGTGACGGGCGACCAAAGAAGTATGTACAAGAAGCTCAGGTCTAGGGCGCGTGTCAACGGCTCATGCCTCTCAGCAAGTGCAGTCCAAAGATCGTATGATCAGTAGTTTCTACTAGACTCAAGACGCGATAGCGCTAGCGGAGCTATATACCTCACGCTGACATGCCGAGCCACGGAACTTTATTTCCGGCCAATGATACGATAAGAACTCAAGCCGTTTGAGATCTACATGCATGTACGCGGTATAGGAGTTCGGACCTCCCATGAAATACGGAACGCGAACGATATTAGTTCGATCCCTTCGTCCTAACAGTATCCTTCAGAATGTCTTCTTTCTTCGGCGGTAACGCTGCATCTGCAAAGTCATCCGATTTGATTGCCCGTATCGTGTATGCATCTGCCAGAAGTCCGGATGTCAACCTCTTATCTCTTAAGTTCCCGTTGAGATCCGCACACATATGACACCAGCAGGCTGGAAGAGCACGTACATATGCCAACAACGAATCCTACCAATGCTAACCCAGTTATAGCGTTCTTAACTAGATACGGACTTCTGGCCCGGATAAGTGACTGTCCCTGCCGATAGTCAGGGTTGTAGTAGGAGGACCGTTTGATTCTGTCGGAGAGGCTGTGTTAGCGTGGTGGTTGCCGAGGCGAATTCCCGAGGGGTTGAGGATGCGGCGGAACGTACATTGGCATCCTTAGCCTTTGTGATAGGTGCATTTTGGCGGATGGCGATGCTCTGCAGCGCTGAGGGCGGAGCAAAGATGTTGCGAGAGACGTTGTTGCGAGATGTGATGGTTTCAAGGTTTGAGAGTCGGGCAAAGTCGACAGGGATGTCAACCGCTCCGCTAAGCGAAGGATTTTGAGCCTCACCACTAAGTTACCAAGACCTTAAGAACGACGACAAGATGGAACACCAGACCCCCAGAGACTCCTGATCGAGTGACAATAAGATGTAACTAACTTGCGACGAACTACCAAGAACGCTAACATTCAACTGTACATTGTGCCTGATGCGTCTCAGACGACCAGGACTCCGTCTTCTCCAATCAGCTCCTCGAAATCACCCACCCTCTCCACCTCCAACGGCTCCGTATCCCGATCTACAATGATAGGCTTCGCCCCGCGTACTCCCTTGATCTGGCCTAGATACGCCATCGGAAGGTGGAAGCGCACCTTTACCATGTCATCCTGTCGTTTCCCCTTTGGTCGCTTGGGCTTCTTTTCCTCTTTTCGTTCTTGGTGAATGCTCCCGCGGTTTACAAGACTATCCCTCCAAGCGTTAACACTCTCGTACCTCTCCCGCTGTGTCACGTAGTTGTATTGTGGGGTCTCTGCCGTCTTCCTGTGGCCACCTCTCTTGACTGCTGTAAGGTCGAACACGCTAGCCGAAGTCGTAAGGTTCAAAAACTCCGTGAGCAGATCCCGTCCTTCGGCCGCAAGGTCTTCATCACGCGCCTGATCTTCGGCAAGGTCCTTATTTGTCGGCACCAGGGGTTCGAACAACCATGCATTGGCAAGCGTGACATCGGAATCCCGAGCTTTCCTAGCGTCTTCTCGGAGAAACTTTGTTGCGCCTTGTAGTGTCTCAATTTCGTGCTTGAGCGCTGCAACCTCACGGGCAGTCGCGACAGCGCGATCGCGTCCGGCTTTGTCGTTCTCATCAACCGGGCGAGCTTCGCTGGCAATCTTCTTCCATTTTGCGAGCTCATTCTCGAGATTTTGGAGCTCCTCCGTAAGATTGTCAAGGGATTCAACCAAGTCTTTCTCCTTCGTCGCTGCATCGGAGACGTTCCTCTCCAGCTCTTCGATCCTTTCGGCTTGCTTCCCAAGGGTCTGGATGCGAGATTCAAGATGCTCAATGCGCACGGACGATTCCTCCAGGGCTTGTTCCTGTCAGAAGTGTTAGTGATTGAATACAACGAACATATCCACAATAAATCTTACCCGTAATTTTATTTGCGTAGCCCGAGAATGTGCATCGTCCTTCAGCCGCCGAATTTCTTCCTCGACATCCACCGTCGCCGTTTTCTTGCTCTTCAGTTCCTTAGCTCTGATAACCCACGGGGGAAGCCCTCTTTCAAACTCAACGGTCATATCAAGGTCACCCGCCAAAGTAACCAGCTCCACAAGCGCGTTGGTCAGGATCTTCAACTCCTTGCCACAGCTTTGGAATGGGTCTGTATCTATCAGACCTAGTATCTTCTCTGTGGACCGATAAATTACAGCCTGCACTTCATCAAACATGAAAGGCTCTTCTCTGCCGGGCGCGAAGAGCAGGTTATAAAGATCCGCGCTGGAGCCTCGTGCGTACTCAACGAGCTTCTTACACATTTCCTCACATTGCTCAAACGACTCGTAGGTATCAAACCTCAGGGTCAGAGCGCGGGCCTTGAGCTCTTCCAACGACCGCATGACCTTCGTGACGATCACTTTGGCACTCCGGCAGTTCCCAATAAGGCCCTCGGCCTTTCGCGCAAAGTGCGCAGACATGTCAGCCTCGTCTTCAGTCGGCGGAAGCCTGTCAAGCAATATCTGCTTTTGGAAATTGAAACATGAAGCAGACGACTCAAGATACGTGAGCATCATCAAGACTTTCATGTGAACGTTCTCGGCGTAGCCCTCCATATCATTCGTAAGATGGACCTCTCCGAGATGGGTCATCAGTGCAAGCGTCCGCGATAGCTCGTCTGCAACCTGCTTCTCCTTCAGCTCATCCTTGCGGACTGCATCAATCCACATGTTCAGCGTCCGCTCAACAGGCTCCAGTTCCAGATAAGCGCCGCGGAATCTCTCAAATTGACCGGCGGAGGCACTTGTGATGCAGCTGACAAATCTGTCGCACATAGCGTTGACCCAAGTAAGCTTGTCGCAGATATCGGAAGCGGTAATTGCCCTGTCCTCTTGATTGTGCTCGAACTCGACATTAAGGGAGTCTTTGATGTGTGATTGCAGCAAGTGAGACTTGAAAGAGACTCTTCTGAATCTTAAAAGAGCCTGGATGGATTGCTTTTCGGAATCGAACGAATCAGCCAAGTAAAGTTGTACCATCTCCAGGTGTTCCGCAGCCTCTTGTGCTTCCATCTTGCGGAGTTCGAGTTCGATTGTCTTGATCTGAGCCTTGGAAGCCGACATTTGTAATTTGAGATTGAGATCCATAACAGCCTTCGACCTGCTTGAAATTTCTTCTGCATTTGACGCGTTCTGCTGATGCGATGCTCGTAGGTCCTCCAAATCGTTCTCCAGATTCAAGACCAGCTCTCTAAATCGTGCAATCGTATGGTCGTAGTCCAAGAACATCTCATCTTGCTGCATGATTCTTTTCTTTTGATCGGAAATCAGGAGGTCTTTGTAATCGAGCTCTTCCTGCATCTGCTTTTCGGTCTCAACATGATTGACTTCGAGTTCGTCAGCCAGCTCCTTTAAGTTTTCGAGATCCTCGATTGTTGCTCTAAGCTCTTCGACCTGCTCGCTATAGCTGAGATTCTTCTCAGTAAGTTCCTCCAGCATTTCTTCCGCCCCTAGTGCGTTATCTAGCTGCGAGCGGAGGTCCTCAATGACAATTTCAGCCTGTGATAGCTTCTCGCGTGTGTTATCGTATTGCTCTGTACCGCAAAATTAGCACCTTTAAACCGATTTTTGACATGTTGTAGCTGACGATACCTTTAAATTGACTCAGCTCGTTATTGTCATTTTCAAGACTTTTGATGGAATCTCGAAGATCGGCTTCTTGCTGCATTGTGACATCTCTCAGGCGTAGCAATGCTTCCTTGAGTCGCTCATTTTGTCTTTCCATTTGTAACCAGCCAGCCGTAGTTTTCTCCTCTGGAGACATCCCCTTGCTGAGCTCCGCATTTTCCTCTCTTAAGACCTCTACCTCCAATTCAACTTCTTCAAGCTTAGCCTTGAATGCAGCAACTTCTGTCTTCATAACTTCAAAGTTTTCTTCCGCCATCTCTCGATCTAAAGTTGCCATCTCGACGATCATCTCGTTCTCTTGTTTCTGTATCTCGAGCTCTTCTCGTTGCGTGTCCAGGTCTTTGATTTGTTTTCGCAGGTCCGCAATTTCAGCCTGTTGTGGCTGCATCTTAATCTGTAGCTTTTGGATGATCACTTCATATTTCTCCTTCTCGGCTTCGATTCTTGACATGGCCTGGAGTTTATCTCTATCTTCCATCCGTTTCTTCTCAAGCAGGCGGATCTTAGACTTGAGATCTTCAATCTCTTTCGTCAGCGCGGAGCTGGACTTCGAAGTCATGCCCGCAGGTTGAGGCGATAGAGACTCTCTCATGGTCGCTAGGCCTGTCGGCTTCTTCGTTTCGACGGGAGTGGTTGCGGCATTCGACGACTCCCCAGAAATGCTCAACCTCGATCCGCGCCTATTCAGACTCGGAGTGGTTTCTGGCGAGGACTTGCCGCTCGAACTACTAGCAATACTTGCCCGCTTACCCATTGTCGACACTGCAGTTCGTAAAGTTGGACGATTAGGTCCCGTTCGGGAACTGACAGATGAGACAGAGGGCGTCCGAGCAGGTGCAATGCTAGTTGGGGATACAAGAGAAGCTCGCCGATTCGCAGCAGCCGTCGAAGTGGTCGGGAGGGCGGGTGGACCCATTAGACTGTTGCGACTCGCTGTCGTAGCCCCAGGACGACTGGGGCCAGTAGAAGACGCTCTACCCCCTACTGGCGTCGACGTCCGGCTACTCCCTGCCGATGAGAGAGCTGTAGATACAGATCGTGGTGCAAGCTTAGTAGGTGACTGACCGATGTATTAGCGACTGCTCTCAAGTAGATTTCTAATATGAAAAGGAGAAGCCTACAGTTACTCCCGCTAGCCTTCCGGGGCCTCCGAGGCCAGGCGCCGGTTTGGGAGTCGGGCTCAAGATAGTGCTGGACCTCCGGCCAGGAATTGGCGATGGCGCCGAAGTCGATGGTCCACTTATAGACTGCCTCGAGCCAAACCCTCCAAATGTCTGGGATGCCTTCCTCGTCAACCCAGCTGCCGGCGTCGGCGTCGGCGTCGAGCGATTTCCCGCTGCCGCATTGCCGCTGCCATTACCATTTGGATCCGGTAGAAGTTTGAGATTCTGCGGTTTGATAAATAGTCCATACTTTGGTCCTTTGCATTCGAAATACGCTGTGCCCTGTACGGTCCCGTCGTTTTTGCCGGTGGGCTTATCCAATGCTACACCAACCCATTCTCCCCCCGCAAATTCGGTAGGCCCAATGAACGCGACATAGCCGGTCTGGCCATCGCCAGCTTTCACATACTGGCCGAGGGCGAGTCCAGACATAGTTTCGTGATTGGCGGTGGGGTCCTAGCTCCGTTCTACCTGGCTCGAAGGATGGGACTGGTCATGCTGCTGAGGGATCGGGATTCTGGATTCGGAGGGGTGCGCCATCGAGCGCCGTCGTTGCTGGCGATTCAGCGTAGGCTCGTGTAATTAGTTCCTGAGGTTGAGACGGGAAAACAGACTCGCGTGTCTGTTGTGATTAATATTACCGCTGGTGGAGCTGTGGAGCTTAGAGGGGCACGCCAAGACCCACCGCCAGGGATACTACACACAACACGCTGGCCCCTGCTGAACGTTGAAGCTAGTAACTTAGTTCTCCTTATAATATATAATAACGGTCTCATTCACTCCGTGAACCTTGTAACTACCCGGGCATGAGACAGAATGTCGGACAGCCTCGATGCGCTATTCAATCGAAAACCGCCAACTTGGTTTGAAAGATTCGCTGCCTCTCCCCAACGCTTTGTTGCAGAGATGCTGTACCAGTTGCGGCCGAATCCTCGAATGCGAACGCGACCCCTGTCGATGACGATATCATCCAAGCAGCTTCACGTAGTATGCCTCTCCGACAGTCACAATCACGAAATACAAAATGTGCCCGATGGCGATATCCTCATACACGCGGGCGACTTGACAAACAGGGGAACCGTTCCAGAAGTTCAGGCTGCAATCGACTGGTTGGACGCTCTCCCACACAAATACAAAATCGTGATCGCTGGAAATCACGAGCTGTGCCTAGATTCCAGCTATCAGGAGCGAGATACAGCAGCGCATTATTCACCACCGGACTCTCTAAACTGGAAAAGCCTCCTTTATCTCAATGATTCAAGCGCTGTTATCAGCATACCCGGGAAGTCCCGGCCGGTGAAAGTGTATGGAAATCCTTGGACTCCGAAACAGGGTAACTGGACTTTTCAGTACCTTAGATCCGAGGACTTCTGGAAGGACAAGATACCCGCAGACGTAGATATCTTACTCACGCACGGTCCACCAAGGCATTATTTGGATAACCACGCTGGGTGCATTTCTTTGTTGCAGGACATATGGAGAGTTCGCCCAAAATTACACGTGTTTGGCCACATTCATTCCGCTCGCGGTTATCACGTCTTGTATTTCACCCCGATACAAAAGAAATACGAGATTCTAAGTGACGGTAGAGGCGGTGTCTGGGAGATGATAGTGCTAGCGTGGAGTTTGGTCGTTGCCCATCTCCTGTCGCTGGCCTATATACGAGAAGGACAGCATGAGACAATACTGATCAATGCGGCTATGGTGAAAGGTCTGAAGAATGATTCAGTCCATGACGGTGTAGCTACAGCCACCATGACCCTCTGATAGATTGATCGATTTCTATGATATTTGCGCAGCATGAACCTCCAGCCGCACCCTAGATTTCAACATATCACCCACAGTGATGTAGAACTCCGTCCAGATATAGCCCAAGAGAATGAAATCCAGCACCAGCAATCAACCCAAACAGAATTCGATCGGGAGAACACCCATTCCGTCGTCGTCTTCAAGGCCCGGAAACGTACCCCTATCTACGCTAGACTCGAAATACGACCCATCTGAGAGATACAAATACTGCAGTCTGTCCCGAATCTCGGCACATGCATTCTCATCGATGTAACCGGCCTTGTAGAACACATACATGACATTCATTCTACTCTCTCTGAATGCACATCAGTCTTCTTCTTCTCCGTCCGGTTTCCAGCCTAGGGGGCACACTTACACCCACCAACGGCATCCGAACCACCAACAGCTTTCCTGTAGTGGTTGGCTTTGCTCTTGTGTATCTTCTCAACGAAGGACTCTGGAAGTCGCGCTCGGCGCACTGAGAAGTCCCAATATTTGATCGTGGAGAACGGTTTAGTGTAGCCGCGTTTCTTCACGGTCAGTTGGCTGCTAGTTGTATCGAGCTGGACGGATTTCTCGGCGCCATCTAGGAGA
Source organism: Drechslerella dactyloides (assembly GCA_020064725.1). Taxonomy (NCBI): domain Eukaryota; kingdom Fungi; phylum Ascomycota; class Orbiliomycetes; order Orbiliales; family Orbiliaceae; genus Drechslerella; species Drechslerella dactyloides. The sequence continues at coordinate 58,382 of JAGTWJ010000002.1, forward strand.
AGAAAGATTGACCAGTGATTCACCAGACTCTCTACTTCTTAACAGACTACTCGGACGGTAGTTACATTCATCTTCGATAGTTGAATGAATATCGCTGGAAGCTGGCCATATAGTACGGCAATCTAGATTGCAATTAATGTCAGAAATCCCCTAGAGCTGTTGGTGGCTGAGGTCACCGCCCGGGTTCTAGGGTTTGTGTGGTATTGGTCTCTTCAAGTCGCTAGATCTATATGCGGCTGGCGAACGGATCGATTAGTATGAGGGTGCCATGGATCAGCCCATCAATCCTCACGCTCAAAAAACTGTTAGAGTTTATATTGATTGTCACCGGTACTGTACCTAGTCTCGGGGCAGACGCCGAACTGTACCGATATATCGAGAAATGCATTGAAATGTGGAAACGCGCATCGCGTTGGATCTAGTTCTACAGATATATAGATCGATAGAAAATAGTTCGAAGGCCCGGGAAGCCAGAGGTTAGTTAAATTACTTTCCAAGATATATCGGCTTTGAAACAAATTCGAGCCAGGACCGTAGAGCGCACAATGGTGATTCGTGGATATAAACTCATCTATCAGGCAAACCACCGAAGGAAATCCAAAGCAAAGAGGGCATTCACAACCTTGCTAAACTGCGAGGACCTTAGGCCGGCTTGACGTCGAGACAGCCCTTCTTCCTGTACCACTCGAATTCATGGAGCCAACGATCTACGTTGCCATGTTGTATTTTGCGTGTTGCTAGGTACATGTATACATATTCGAATATTCAGTGCAAAACTTGGATTCACGAGACCAGAAGATAGACCAGCAAATTATGGCAAGAGCAGGACCGAAACTACGTCATCTTGAAGTTCTGATAGATCTGACAGCTTGGCCTATCGCAGTCCTTGATGGTTGGTTCTTCGCGATTGCAGTGACTTCAGGAAATCTCGATCTTTTGATCGGCTTAGGATTCAGATGCATGTATAACGCCACCAACCCCCATATCATCTTATATCTGTCCTCCGCTTTCGTAAGGTTATACTCTGGCGAAAATATCACCTTGACCTCCTCAAGTTGCTTCAAAGGCTTCCCTGAGTTATGATATCTGATGTATTTCTCCGGTATGACGGTATGAGAGAAATGAACGTACTGCCCGTGCAAAGTCAGGCAGAAGCATTCTTGGTCTCCAGCCACGCTTTCCGGGTCATTCTCGTAGTTGAAAGCCACCTGAGCTACCAGCGACAGGATCTCGCCCGCTAGGTAATCTTCTGCAGAAGCCGGCTCGAGGTGGGTCTATCTAATGTCAGCTGGTCTGAGACTACCTATTTGATATTCGATTGTAACAGCTGTTATACCGTATAGAACGTAGCCTTGATGGGCCACCGTGTAAATGGCTTCAAAAAGCCACCTTTGATGACTTCCAAGTATTGCCCACAGTCCGTTCTTTGGTAAGAGCATCTTCCTATCGGCACTCGGAAATCTCGTCGATGTGTTCGATGCACCTTATATCCAATTGAGCGGTCGATTTGGTTCAAGCACCGTGAGATTTCGCTAAAGAGGTCGGGTAAAATCTGCCACTCTCGGCGAGCGTATCCATCGTTCTCAGAACCCTTGATGACTCCAAGAGTTTGGCGTTTCGCCGGAAAGGCATCGTCTGGTGTGCTGGAGAACATTGGGTGCTCTCGTGGCCGGATATTGTACAGGCAGTTTTCGAGCGTCCGTCTGAAAGGCTGGTCTTCGGGCACCAGGAATAGATTCGCGACCGTCTTTTCCATCATGGGTTGGATTTGTTTCGCATACTCGTCGATAGCGGAAGGGGCTTCCGGGAACAGAGTTTTAGCGTCTTCGGCGAATTCATATTTTATCTTCAATTCTTGGGTCTCAAGGTCCTTCGCTTGAATCCGCGGCGCCATTATTATTTCGCGTGGTGTTGCACGTAAGGTCGGTGTTGCCGGAATTCAGCCCACTCGATCGAGCTGCCGGTAACGTTACCCACTGAATCTCGCCAATCTTACGGCCTTGAATAGACGAAGACTTGCCAAAACAAGGATCTATCAGTTGCAAGCCCCTTTTGGCTAAATTCCACGGCTAACGAACTGGCGAGATCGAAATAAGACCCGACTTAATGAAGTCGATAGCGAAGGGTTGCTGGTTGGGGAGTGCAAATATATGGATCGCAGGATATCCGGAAGGCCAGCACGTAGGTCAAGCAAATTTATACCTGAGCAGTAGAGAAGCATAAGATTCAGAGCTGACGTTATAACTCCACCTTACGTTAGAAAGATTACGCCGGCAGCCTCGCAAGCTCCAGGCGGCGGGGGGAAGCCTAGCGGGATTCAGGCCGGGGCAAGAAATGCGCTTGGTCGACGAGACCCGGAATTTATAGGGATGACCTGAGCTTGGCAAGTGCAGGACCTTTCTGTCGTTCTGGGCACAACAGACGCTGGCTTCATGCACAGATGCTTCAGGTCAAGACGGCTATCGATCTTTTCCAGCTGCTCTCAGATCTGTCACGCATCGTCCCCGAGCGAGACGAAACCGCTGACTACGCGGGCTTGTCTCTTTCCGGACTAGTCTGCGGACAAGCTTCCCTGCCGTGCGAGTCCTGCGGCCGGGGCGCCTCTTCCTGAGACGGGTGTCAGTTCAGGACCCTCAGCCCTCATCCCGACAAGGCCGTCTATTTTCATGAGATTTATAATAGCGTGGCAACCCCCAAACTCCCGGCGAATAAGGGATGGTCTCTCCACGTTCACGAACTTCATCACGTCCGACGCATCCAGGAGACCTGCTTCTCGATTCGTGCATGCGCACTACGCCCAGCCTCTATCGACTCGGGCCTGACCTCTTCCTGCGGCTCAACCGGGACTCGGAAACAGCTATCCTTTGTGTTGAGGGAGCGGCGGGGGGATTCCACGACTGGCAGCGCCACAAGCAAAGATGAAGCATCCGATCTTTAATCGCCAGGATGTTCTTGGTCTCCACCTAGTCAGGACGCCCGCCAGCGAAATTGCGCACACCTGCGAGTAAGCCATGCGCATGCATTGCACATCGAAGTGACCAGCGTCGTCGTGTGCCAGTCCGGCGTAGCCAGGTTGAGGGGTTTGCGAGGCTCCAACGGCTAACAGCACTGCGCTTCCTGTAGCATCATTATCTTGCACGGATTGAACGGCGGCCCTGCTAAGACATGGCGACATGCGGACGGTCATATCTGGTTCGCCGATTTCCTGCCTTCCGATATAGCCGACCCGGACTCTTGGACAAATGCCCGAATATGGACATATGGATATGACGCCGATACGGCGTTCAGCTCCACAAGCTCGACAGCATTGGATTTTGCACGGAATCTACTCTATCGGGTAAACAGGATCAGAGAAGGATTTGAAGTACGTCAGGAATCGAAGTAATTATTGATGGATACAAATCATGGTGATGGACGCCGAAACTTCTGGCACAATGGTCTAACGAGGCTCGCGAACGATAGCATCATAAGATAATATGGGTCTGTCACTCTTTGGGTGGCATAGTTGTAAAGACGGTATAAGAAACTCCTTCAAATACCATCCGGAAAGCCATTTAGTGGTCAAAAGCTGACCGTTGCTTCACTTTCTATAGGCATTGGTTGAGGCGCATCTGATCCAAGACTATCAACCCATCCTCGCCCAGACGGTCGGCATCGTATTTCTGGGAACTCCTCATAACGGCAGCTCCATGGCCACCGTTGGTGAGATTGGCGCGAGAATTGCAGGAGTGATGCTTCCGGACGCCATCATGCCGAAGAACAGGTCCCTTATCAAGAGCTTGAGGAAGGACTCCGCCCGACTATTCGAGACAGCTGGTAGATTTGCCAATATATGTGGTGCTATGAAGATTTTTAGCATGTACGAATCGATGCCCACGGTCGGGGGAGTAAAGGTACGATACATATCACATCCATCAAATAGAGGATAGAAATATTAGCCCAGCACTGACTTGGACGCCGATAGGTTGTCGAACGGGAATCCGCCGTTATGAATCTAGGCAAAATCGAGACGCAGGTCATGCTTGATGGAACGAATCACAGGACCATGTGTAGATATCAGGGACCGACCGACCAAAATTATCTAGCGATTTTGGACGCTATAAAACAGCTTACCAAGTCGACTAGTACACTCTTTGGTACGTCGTGGTTTGAAATGTGCTCGCGAATTGGCTTCATGAACGGCATCGCTCATAATGTGCATGCGCATACTATAATAGATCCACCCGATATACCACCGGCCCACGCCCATCCTCACTTCAACCACCGCGCGCCTGCCGCCTCGCCTTACAGCCAAAATAGCTTCAGTGACTTTGGCTCCGATGCTAGGGTGTCTCAGGCCAGTTTGTTCTCAGCAGCGTCGTCGTATGCATCCACTGCGCAAAGCGGGGGACCCTCCTCACCCAACTCTGTATACTCAACAGCGACATCTAATTATTCTACTGGAGTACCGCCTCCTCGCCCTCCAGCGAAGGAGCCAATATCAAATCCATGGCAACCGCACTCTGGGCAGGATGACAGGAGATACACACCCTCACCATATAACCCTCCCCGGGGCCCACCAACATATCCTTCTAATACGCGCTCCGATGCCCCAAATCCGCCGCCTACTTATCACTCAAACGTACGAAATGCTGGTAACAGACCGGAACCGTCCTCCATAAGCATGTTGAGTGCAAACTCTTCCAGCTCACTGTACAATCAACCATACACCGCCTATAACAATACCTCAAATAATGTTGCGAAGACCACTAACACAACCTCAAACTCATATACACACACCCCCACACCTAACTACGAGTCCTCCCACACCGTCTCTAGACCGACTGGCTCAAGCCCAACAAATGCCGCTAAACAATCCCAAACCGGCTACGAAAGCTCTACAAAGCCTCCTCCGACACAGAACGCAAGATACGAAAGTAGTTCAAACCCATCTTCGAGTACATCTCCAAATAACTTATCGACAGAAAGTGCAACACGATCCGCCCCCACCTACATTGATGCTGAGACTGAAGAAAAGCTTCCGTCCCCACCATTCCCGCATTGGGTATGCGACGGCTGCATGAATCCCATATACCCATTCGAGAGCCGCATACACTGCCTGGATTGTCCAGACTACGACTCTTGTGGTCGTTGTCATGAACTAGGCAGAATCAACAAAACACACAAGAGGCACCACAAGGAGGAGCTTATCATAAAAGCGAGACAGATAACACAAGAATCATCAGAATTGGTTATTCCGTCAGATGTCCACCCGGAACGATCACCTGGACGGCAGTTTGTGAACTGGCAGGTCCAAAATGAACGGCGAATCCACCATCTATCATGCCACGATGACCACACACGATACCTGATATCGAGCTTGGAGCCGGGCAACTACAGAGTATCGTTTCAGTTTGAACTGTTTCTGGCGAAAGAGTTTACAGACGGACACGCCAAGCAGCTAGGGACCCAGCCACTTGGAAAATTGCGAGTTGCTGTTGGGTCAATAAACTCGAAAAAGATATTCTTCAAGGAAACTTTCCCTGAGGATAAGGATCTTGTAGGAAGGCTGTTTGACAATGGCTGGTACGACGACTTTGACGTTAAAGCTGTGAACACAAACAGCTATGTGCATCTGAAATGCATTTTCCCAGTGGAGGGCCATAAGGATAGAGATGATATCGGTATCTTCTTCCAATGGTCAGACTTCAAAAAGTTTCCGAACTCGGACAAGGCTGTAATATCGTTCTCTTTAATCAGCGCAAGGTAAGTCATTGGATTTATCTCAGGGCCACAAACATTGAAGTTGGCTAACGCATGTTCCCCACCCTAGATTTGAAGACCTGATGGAGTTCGATGAGACCTTTGGAGGCGCTACTAATAAGGCAAAGCCGATAGTCAAATACGTCGAACCTCCCTCGCAAGCTCCGGCTCCAGACGCAGCCGTCTCGATGCTCTCGCTCGACGACATATTCAAGGCAATTGTAGAAGTCGCACAGGAAGAGCGCGATAGACAAGAGCGCGAAGCGTTCCAACAAGCCATCGCTGAAGAATTAGCCCGCCGGAGAAGAGCCCAGGTTGAGGCTCAAGAACGAGAAGCGGCTGCACAGCTCATGGCCAACTACATGGTGGCAACTCAGGCAACTGTCGAATTTGCCTTGCTGGCAGAGTACTTGAAATACCTCACCAATGACTGAAGTATCGCTCCGATAATAGATCGATGTCCATATCTACACTCGCTGACAGAAGGGCCTATACTCCCCTGTCTAATCTTGCTGCTTTCATTTTCCGGGTTTTCGCGGGTCACCGCGAACTGTTGGGTACAGGTTAGGCTGAGGGGTTAACTGTTTATATCTATAAATTTAGCATACAACTTGAATTACAAGCGGGTTCCTTCTTGTTCTGAATATCTTTGCAACTGTTGTTCTATACGGCCGAGTATATACTTCTCGTCTTGTACTATATAGTGCTAGTGCTAGCTTATTATAAGACTTCTACTACCAATTTCGTGCAGAATGTGTGTTGTTGTGAAGTCGCCGGAACCGGGAGCGGAAGGTTAGTTCGCGTCCGAAGCGAGATTGCTGCCGACAGGCTCAGCTCCCGCTATTCTCGTTCGCTGTCGCGCCGTTTTCAGGGGAGACGCACTTGCGTACTCCCACCACCTCGATCCCACGTCACTCGTTTACATAGTATCTAGACATAAATCTCAGAATTATACTTCTTCACGTCTTGACTAGACCTAGTTCACGAGTTGACCGAGCCGTTACTATCGAAAAGGGCATCTCGCGTGGCAGGAGTGTGTTACGTATACCGTCGACAGGCATAATATCCTACCCCAGAATGATTGGCAGGGGTCCTCTCTTCCTCCTCTTCTTTGCGGTCCTGCTCCTCGTCTCCTTCTCGCTGCTCTACAACGCCCATTTTACGATTCATCAACCCCATCTACCGTCGAATAACACCGGTCTCGTACCTGCTATCATGGCGGCGCCTACTGTTGTGCACATTGTGCTACTCAAGTTTGCAGATGGAACTCCAAGCGATAGCTTGAAGCCGGTAAGTGTGTCATCGTGACCATGGAAAGACAAGGCGACGGATGGTTGAATTGCAATTGCCAGCCAGCTAACCGTTGATATTCTGAACTGTATAGATCTGCGATGACTTCATAAAGCTCAAGGACAAGTGCATACACCCGGAAACCGGAAAACCGTACATCATTTCGGTCAAGGGAGGTCTTGACAATAGTCCCGAAAAACTTCAAGTGGGTGGATCTCACGTATATAACATCCCTCCTGTTATCTAGTCGCTAATTGCTCACCTCAACAGAATGGGCTTACGCACGGCTTCGTCCTCGAGTTCTCCAGCGTTTGGGACCGCGATTACTATGTGGAGCAGGATCCGGAACATCGGAAGTTTAAGCATACGCTGAAGGCCAGTGGGCTTGCTAATGTGGTCGTTGTCGACTTCACAGACGGGCTCTATTAGTCGATTATTCTCGGCGTTTGATTGGAGGACTGAAGCACGGTTTTATGGCTGGTAATATCGTAACGAGGCTACTGGCTAGAATACAATAGCATTAATTTGTCACGCTCCGTATATATAACTCTACATCTTAGTATACACTCGTAGATATCGTTACATCGTCACCGTCAGATTCTGGCCCCCCGGTACAGCTGCACCAGAGCTAGCACGCTACGAGACGCCATTTGAACATATCAAGGCGTCGAGGCCATTTCCACTTCCACTTCCATTTCTTTCTTCTATTCTTTGTTGGTTGGCCCTCATAACAACCATTGCCAGTTTCTCCAAGCTGTGGTCCCAAATCGTCGAGATCTTCCTGTTGTGTCGTCTCTAACCGCACATCAGAAACAGTAGCCTTTTCCTCAGGCTTGATAGCCAGAACTGGAATCGGAGTAATTTCTTCGTCTGCCTCTTCATATGTCGTCCATTTCCATGGGTCGTTATCCCTTTTTGTGAACCTGCACGTCGTTGAATGACCATCCGAGGTATCGATTCTCCGGAGGCCCGTCCATTCTACCTCTTGGAGCTTCGCCAACGTGCCTGGGGGCCGTAGCCGGATCGCTTGCTCAAGCCGCGCGATATCCATCTTGCGAGAAAACGTCTCGTACTCTTTCAACCACGGTAGCCTCGCCCGCCTCAGCTCCGTCAACACGGGAATATATCGAAAGACAGTGATGCCAAGGAAGTATTGGTCTCTGACCGCGTCGATGGTCAGGTCTTGCACGTTTGGGAACCACGAGTGTACGGCCTCGAACACATAGCTAAGGAAAAACTCGCTGAACGTGACATGAAGCTCGCGGACCTGGTCGAACACCGGGCCACCCGTTGATCGCTCTCTACCATAAAGACACTTTGCCGAGATTGTCACCTTCCGAAGGGTTTTCGCCGATGGGGTGAGAAACAGATACGGATTGATCGGGAACCAGTGCCTCCGGTTTTTAAACGACATTCTGCTCGGATATTGGATCGATGCCTCCTTGAGAGCCGCAGGACACGGTAATTCCATAAACTCAAGGTCGTCCCAGGAAACATTTAGACCAAAGAAGTCTCCACCAGCGTCCGTGTTTGCGAAGAGGGCTCGAGTGGTTTCCACTGATGGTCGAGACGGCCGTTGAATAAACGCTATTGTGCACCCCAAACTAAGGCTTTGTAGCCCATTGTAAAATGGGTATGTTGATATCCTTCTCAGGATGGCGTTAGGTAGGATTTTCTTCAATGCCTCGCAGATTGAGAAGTGGATCCGGAGAGTTTTAATATTAGGGAACAGGATAAGGTTGTCACAATATAGACGGGCGAGTTTAAAGGTTTCCACTGTATCCTGATTGTCGAGTCCGTCAAAGGTAACGTGGCTGGTTGTTAGGAACGAAAACAATAAGCTTTCTAGATCACCGAGTAATCGAACTCGGTTTGATCAGGGGAGGGACTGGTCACGTCTCCCGCCAACAGCAAAGTTTCTGTGAAAGAGAGCACCCACCTCACGTTATATCTGAGATCATAGAAGTCACCGCCATTTCGAAATGCTGCGATAGACGCCTTGGATAGCTTGATAGAACGGAACAGAAGCGAGAAAACCACGGCCCTCGAAGATCTGGAGCATAAAGAAAACGCCCAAAGGCCGCCCTGCGGAACATGAGAGAAAACAGATAGACACAGCTCCGTCGGAAGCGGAATGGAGTTGGGCGGCATCGTGAAAGCAAGGTATTATGACATATGTCGGTTGCAACAGAGCTAGAGATATCGATATTATATTATTTGCTCGGATGCACAAAGATCCAAGGTTCAATGGTCCCGCTATAATATGTGAAATGAAGTTTTCTTAGGCCCCCTCGAGAGTGGATCCTGGACAGCACACCCCTAATTGGCGAGCGCGTCTGCCTGGTTTTGTTCAGCCTCGTCCAGCTGGACAATTGTCTGTGTCGGGTCAACGCCGTATGCAACGCGGCCTTATTGGCTGGTGCGGACTAGGTCCTTGGCAAGAAGTTATGAGACACAGGCCTAGACCATATCTCCGCACACAAATTTGCCATGGTATAGAAGCTTTCTGATAATTATCCGGGCTAGCTATGTGATATAGGTGAGCTTCAGCTTGAGTATAACGTGTTTCTGTCTGCAGAAATCAGCGGTGTAGTTCACATAATTACGATTCGTTCGACGGATGTATAACATTAGCCGAGATAGCGCAGACGACAAGATCGATATTCATATTTTACTTGAGTATACACTGAAATACTCTATATCGTCATTAAAGATTCCATGCTCATAAGTACATGCAGTTACTAACCTTAAAAGTTCAAGCTAATTCGGCTAAAATCTATTTTTTCTGCTCAGGAATGCTGCTAGCTGACTGGGTCGATAAAGAAAGTTAACATTACGGTAGAGTATGTGGTCAAACACCTTAAATATAGAATCTCAAAGTCTATTCACTGCTTCATTCGTCACGTAGCTAATATAAATCTGGCTTCAAGTCGTTTCGCGGTTTTAAGGCTGATGCGGCGAGCGAAAGGCATATGCAGGCATGTGTTGTGGTGTGGTATTATAAACCCTCGCGGCTACGGTGTGGCGTTGGCTTGTGGCGGTGTCATCTGTCCGCGGCTTAGCCACTCTATAAGCTAAACGCGCCTGGCGTGTCAGGATCTCCAAGCCCTCAGTACTTCCAACTTCCAACTCGATCACGACAGCGGCATCACACCCAGCCACGAGCCTCTCCTCCCTTCAGCTCCTCAGCCTTCAGCCCGACGAGTCTTTACTGATCACGGACTTACATCCCAAGACACCAGGAGCTTCCCTGGTCCACCGACTATACTAGCCAACCCGAAGGCAAATCCGTATAGCTAGCTCAGGATGGACGGCTTCGACATGATAGACTCGGGCACGGATGGCCCCTCAGTCACAATCCGCAAGGCCGAAGCCTCCCACGCCGATTTTGTCCTCTCGAACGTTGACCTTGCCTTCGCGAACTCGATCCGGCGGATCATCCTCGCCGAAGTCCCCACCCTCGCCATCGACCTCGTCGAAGTCATCAACAACACCAGCGTGCTTCCCGACGAGTTACTCTCACACAGACTCGGCCTCATCCCCCTCGACTCCACAAATATAGACGATAAGCTCCTTTATACACGTGACTGCGACTGCGATGGTTACTGCGAAAGGTGTAGCGTCGTCCTAACGCTAGTCGCCAAATGCACAGGAGACCAGAACGTCACCGTTTACGCACGGGATCTGGCCGTTGCTGCCGGTGCCCAGCTCGGCAATCCCGTCCTCACTGGTACGATCCTGCGTCCCAATTCTTCATTCCAGCGCGGATTCAGTAGCTAACACTATCAGCAGACGAAGCACAGAAAGGCGCAATCATCTGCAAACTGCGTAAAGGCCAAGAACTCAATCTCAAATGTATCGCCAAGAAGGGAATTGCAAAGGAGCATGCCAAATGGCAGCCATGCGCAGCGGTCGCTTTCGAATACGATCCGTGGAACAAACTCAAGCACGTGGACTACTGGTACGAAACGGACGCTAAAGCCGAGTGGCCAAAATCCGCGAATGTAGGCTGGGAGGAGCCCCCGCTGGAAAACGAACCATTCGATTACAATGCTGTGCCGACCAAATTCTACGTCGACGTTGAAACAGTGGGCAGTCTACCGCCTGATGAGATTTTGAGACAAGGAGTGAAATATCTACAGGAAAAGTTAGCGAATGTCATCGCTGGCGTACAGAAGACCGCAGGGGCAGCCGGGACAGCGGCCTCTGCTGACGGAGATGTAAATGGTATGGAAGATGGCTACGGTGGCGCTCGAAGCCCAGATATGGGAGACGCGAACGGCTATGGAAGAAATTTCAACGACGGATATGTCACACCATACGGTGGCGCGGGAGGCGCGGGAGCTGGGGCACAAACTCCTTTCGGTGGATACGGCGGTGGCGGGTACTCTAACGGATGGTGACGTTCCGGTGGCTCTGCATCCCACAACCCTGTTTACTAATGCCGTTACGCCGCCGTGGATTCTTGATTGGTTTACTCGCATCAGGTAGGGTGGAGTTCATGGCGTTACTGCAATTTCAGTTTATAGTATTCGACGTGTACAACAGATCGTTTCTACGATATGAGGGGTGATCTACTAGTGATGGAAGAAGTTTAGACTGATCGGATAACCATGCAATCAGTACCGTACTATATTTATGAATCTAGATGTCTCCATATCGCATCGCAACATCGCAACCAGATATTATTAGAATACACGACGATTGAGTTAACTATATATATATATATAGAAGAAATGATACCTACTCGTACACTGGCAAACTTTTGAACCCGAACAATCAAATGAAGCACCTAGAAAACAGCGTGCATTCATACTTGCTGAGGGTCACTATGGTTAATTTACTCACGCGCCGACTTGAAGCCATACCTGCCGGGCAGCAGGGACAACTTCGACTTTGGCTTCTCGGGCAGACGGTTTACCTTTGCCTTAGGCTTAGCTGGAGGCTTAGCGGCATTTGGCTTGGGGTTGTTCATGTCAACGTTGCCCTGTCCTGGAGGGGAGGCATACTTCGCCATAGACACGGATCCGCCATTTGCCGTGTCCCATTTGAGATAGGCGTTCTTGAACACTACGTCGCCGTAGACCCAGAATCCGGCATTGGTCATGGGCGCATCTAGAGAGTTGCTGTGTTTAGTGAAGATATTTGGTTGGATGCTACCAAAGACATTTTGTTCACCTGTATACGATAATGAGCGATTAGCAAACGTTGCCAGGGGAACTCACACATAGTGAAGCATCACATTGCTTTAGCTGCGATAGAGCACAAAACTTACATTGAGGGACGTCGTTATTGGCACAGGGAAACCCTTCGAGCGTATCAAGCATGCTCTCCTGATCTAGTATCATTATTTCTCCATCTGGGCCCCAAGGCAGCGAGAAGGTGGCTGGAGTCTTAAGTTTCCATCTAATTTTTCTATCCGTGCTGTTCCACGTTTGGAGGATTGGCAGAGTGCAATACGGGTAGATTGGATCAGTCGATTTAGGGTGAGAGAATCCCATCGGTGTAGGAGTACGAGTGCAGCTCCCGTCAAACGCCTTGTAGATGGCTTCGGCGGTGTCAAAGTCAAGGTATGTAATCCGAGAGGTCAAATCTGAGTGAGTGGAAAGCTCCAGGTTAGCTCCATGATTCTTTCTCCCTGTAGAGATGAAAGGTACTATACACATACCGAGGATGACATTCTGGGAAGTAGACATGTTCATCGTGGGGAAGGGCACCACGCGCACTATTTCTTGCACTCCTGCATTTGTTGTGATATTCTCCCAAATCTTAACGGTCCAATTTCCATTCGCATCGAAGGACCAATCGTCAGATCCAGGACTCGTAGGTATCGTTTTCATATCGCCAGTGTAATCACCCTTGTCCATGTGTCCCAAACCGATGGACATCTGCCCATTATCTAAGGCCATGTTGAAATTCGTGGTGAAATACGTGAGAGAAGTGTAGTTGTTGAATGGAGTCTGAGGATACTTCTCAATTCGCTCAGTCGTATTCGTTCCCTGCAAAACTGGAGATCGAATGAATTCGTCAGCTATCGATCCATATAGCCTCGGCAGTCCAGAGTGGTTAATATCTAGACTTACTGACGCCCTTGTCCGCTTTACCCAGCCCCAGTGTACCAGCGTAGAATCTTATGTCAGGAGGCGAGCCACTGCCGTAAGAGTCATATGTATTGTCGACGAGTCCGATGACAGAGGGCCAACGCGCTCCATCGGGGCGGCCTAACGGATCAGTGACGTTGTTCAGAAGTGCGCGCACTCCGCTCACCGCTACCCCGCCGGGTCCTGTGAAGTTCACAGAGAATGGCCAAGTTCTATCAATGATCATCGCTGGCTCAGGTGCGTCTTCAAAAGGGAAAGAATAGCAAAAGTCTTTGCCGGTAACCTTCGACTCGAATAAGCACTTGTAAGGATCGGACGGCGCGTACAGCCAAGTGTTAGAGACTGTGTTATCAACGGTAAGTTCATATACTTTGCCCGTGATATTGACAGATGCGACCCAGGTGAACTTGGTTTCAGCTTGGTCGGTGTGACGGTAAAATACTGGGATTTTCCCCGACTGAGTTTTCCCACTCAACTGCATCGGAGCATTTGGAGCTTCTACAATTTTATTCTGTGCCGCGTCAATTTCGCGGCGCTTTAAGTGTCCAGCACTTCTGTGGGCGCCTTGAACTCTGCCCCAAGGTGCATCAACATCTGGGCTTCTCTTCGCGTTCGCACTCTGCGCATACTTGAAAGGAATGAGCGGTGGGCTTTCGGCACTGCGAAGGTTTAACGGAAGAGATGCAAAGGCCTGCGAGGTGTAACAGGCGAGGAGGACGGCCGAAATTGCCGTTGGCTTGGATATCATATTGAGCGACAGTAATTCCAAGTACACTCGATTTGGATGAGATAATAGATTCGTGTATAGCCACAGTGGGCCGGCCGTGTGGGCAGTGAAAGGGATACGAGAATATTAGAATTATATCAAAAGAGATTATATCTTGACCGATGGAATAACCAATCTGATATCCAGAGTTGGACTACCTGCACGTATTAGATCTAGATCAACCAGGTCATATAAAAGAAGTCCGGGATCAATTTTCGTGAGAAGATCGCCACTAATCCGACGAATGAAAAGACCCAAGGATGAGGGGGTATATATACACGCCAGGAACTTTCATAGCATCGAATATTCGCTCAAAGCAGACAGACGGGAAAACAAGTATGTGGGTATCTGCTGTGCTGTTTGTGCCATGGTATTCAAGATATTTGACATTAAGGCTGCGCATCAGCTTGCGCAATCACCGAGTTATAGTTGTTTAAGGCTTCGAAACAAATGTGCTCGAATCCAAGGTGCAAAGACCATGCATGCACGTGCATTCGCATGTTTCAAATGAAATCTATTCAAATGCATAGCTAGCATCCATACGTGCTTGACGGGTTGCAGGTACCTGCAGGTCGATCGGCAAGGCAACGAACTGTGGGTGTCGACTATGCCTAAATGCTGCTAATCGGCTTCCTAGCATAGGCAACGTAGCTGAAGCAGACAATCAAAGCATTAGAATACTATACTTCCAGCTCGACCCACAGGGGGTATATATTTGACACCTGTGTAATACGTATGTGGCGCGGACCAACTTACTAAGGAATATACATGTGAAAGTCTTTGCGTTTGAATTCTGCTTGGACGTCCATAATGCTTTTGCGGGTTTCGTCGAGCGATTTCTATAGCGTGAAATCGACGTTAGAGATCATTCAGAACGTCTTCAGCCAGGTGTCACAACTAGCTGCGGCGCAGTGCGCGTGGCTGCCGTCGATATATATACGTACCCTCAGGACCTTGGTATATATCTGGAGCGAAGCGCCCTCTGCCGCAAACACAACACAAGTTAGCGTTCAAAATCCAACGAACCAGCAGATAGTGTATTCTTTTCAGATGGCTTCGCCGTCGACCTGAAACGTCGAAACCAGGATCACGCAGATATCAAAAACTTAGCTACTGCCAACATACCAACATATTCAATCATATTGAGCAGGTTGAACGCTCCTATATCCCGCTCGATTTTATCCGTTGGCCATACACCAACCGGGAGCTTAAAAACCTCCACTCGGATTTGTTCGAACCCTGCAACTCTAAGCCACGCTTCGATATGCGGCCCGACAATCGCTGTGCGACCAAGCTGCTCGAACCCTTCCGAGATATTTTTCAACCAGGAGTTTAGCGCGCAGTCGACCGGTAACGTAGCATCGTCGCTTTGCAATTGTACTGCACTCTCGGCGACTTCGATCCAGCCTCCTGGTTTCAGAACCCTTTCCGCGCCCTATGTCAGCTCTGTTTTAGGTGGTAACTCCGCGGCCAACTCCCATCAATGGATATACATGCGGACGAGTTTTGCGGGTGTATTCGGGCGTTCAAACGTACTTAAATGCTTCCCTGCAAAACTGTGGCCAATCGGCTACTGCGCCGTGCACTTCGCGGGCGTGCACAAAGTCAAAGGTGCTCTGTGCCTGGACCCACGGCTCGTTGAAGTCATCAATCTCAAACTTGACGTTTGGAGGCACCCTTCAACACGGTATATTAGATCCCGCAGCATCAGACGGTCGAGCGGCACGGATACGCACCATCGCGGCTGTATCGGCGAAATATCTGCCATAAATAAGGTCAGTAGAACTTCCTTGGGATAATATGTTTCAAAGTGTGTCTCTCATGGGCGTACCATTTCCGACTACCACTGCGCTCGGAAACAAATCGCCTATTTCCAGTGCCCATATTCCCGTCCCAGTTCCAACATCAAGAATTTTCTACGGTGATCAGATGAGTCAGCTAGGGCTCATTTTCCGGATCGGATAGATGATTCGCCATAAGCAAGCTTACCCGCGGATTCGGCGTAATGGGTGCCAGGTAGAGCCTGCCGCTCAAACGGAGCGTATATACCTGATGGCTGTGCCAGGATAGTAGCTACATCAGCTTTATCGTCGACGAACAACTTTACGGTTGATAGGCTGCGCAATGCTGAGATTTCATACAAGAGTTCCATTTGGTTTTGTTGTTTCTGCAGAGGATTTTGTTGGACTTTAGTATTGTGCAGATGTTGATATACTCGAAGCGTGTGTGAGACTCTACCTCATCGTTTGGCACAGGCCAGGCTTCTTCCTTGTAGCCATGATACCTTCTACCATTTTCAAACCGGTAATCTGGGAACGAAGTTAGTTGCGTCTCCTTGTGCGCAAGCCATGCATTTGGAGTTGGTGGCATGCGGATTTAGTAAGATTCAATTGGAGCACCTACTTGTGGCGGAGCTGGACGAGAGCGATGTAGTGATGCTCGCACTGTATGGGTATAATTGTCAATAAATCGATGTTCCGGTCATTCCCATTGGCCAAATTTAAAGATAAGATGCGGGGTTGCTGACGCATCAGATCCATTTGGCCGAATTTATTTCGAAAATATTACACGCCCGATGATGGCCATACTTACATGTCATCTGGCTCGTACAAACACTCAAAAGCTTCGTCCCCCGTTGTTGGCTAATTTTAAGAGAAAGAAAATCCATATTAGCAGTTCTCCTGATACCAAAACACATGCGTGTGAATTCTGAGCGCTGAGGTGCTCTGATGAGGCGAGAAACGTCGAAACTCGAGGGTTGCATACAATCACCTGAAACGGGGGCACTCTGTCAAACAAAACCATAGCGTCGCTCGACCCCCAACAGCAAACTGCCCTACGCAAAGAAGAACGACCCAAGATTATTGTGGTGTGTAAGCGTATAAATATATTCTATTTCGATCAAGCCTGTGCAGCGGCGGCGCAACTACGATGGCCTCAACTATTCTACAACCGCATGCAAGGGGGTAAGCCCACGAACGTCAGGTCTTGAAGTTTTGTCGGAAGGGGCGTGAATGGCGGAGAAGTTGATTTCTCGAAGCTGCCAGCGCCACGTGGTGTGCTGATACGGCGATAAAAAGGATAACCACGGAAAGTTAGCCGGAGAAGCTAGAAGGCTGGGCGCCGAATTAAATTTCGGGATTAGCTATGATGTTATGGTCCAACAGGTGCATGGGCAGACAGGACCTTCACATACCTTTATATCGACATTTGTCTGCCTCACAAAATAGAGATTATCCTAACTGGAATGACCGACCAAACATTGGGCGGCCGCGCAACTTTTGTGGACTGACTGCTTCGCAAATCAGCCGTGGCGTGGAGGCCTGCGAGCTGGTTGGCCGACCATGCCCCACCCGCTCAGAAGCACGACTGCGATCCATGCCACGCCGGCACCAAGGGGGAAACGCCTCAACGTTTTCATCTGCATGCATGCAACCACCACAGGGATGAAAGCGCGAAAACCTGGATTTGATACGTTCATGATAGGTACAAGTCTCGCAGCGATCAAATGCCGGAGCCGCGAGTACCGCCCGGGAGTGATAATTTCCGAACCTAGAAACCAGCCCTTATCTTTCCTATCTCCGGGGAAAATATATTAATCTCGGGCCTGTAAGCCGGTTATAAACGGCGAAACGCTTACTAAAGATACTTAATAGAGCTAGATCGGATAGCTCTAAAATTTAGATACTGCCAAATGCGGAGATATAGTAAAGTCGGTGTATACTTAGCGCTAATTAGCGCGTATCCGATATATTTATACGATTGTATACACAATGAACCAGACAACAACTGAGGTAACCCGCCAAAAAGGACATACGTTGTCAATTGCGAGCCGCCGGAAAAGGAGAAGGTATAATTGAAAGCACAATATCACGCCATCATAGTTAGTTTTGTCGACGGTCATTGGCCAAGCTGCGACAGGGACAAAGTATGGGTACGTAACTCTATCCATATGCGTAGGTTTGATCAATTATATCTCGTTCGGAATTCGATCCTAGTTCTAAGTGACGTTATATCTGCCTGGCGTGATACGTATTTAAACATGCAGTTGTTGATATAATGGACGGGACACTTGCTTCCTGATCTTGTTTTCAACCGGTCGATTATATTGTTGATTATGGTCGGGAAACTCATAGAAAAAGGAGAACTCCCAAGTGCACACAACAGGAGCCAACGCAGTTTCTACAGGTATGCAACATTGCGGAATACAAATAACTAGCGCTTGTACTATGGTCGTCCATCAAGTCTGTCTACATACACGTCGGAAAACTTCCAAAATCTCGAACTGTTGCTATATACACATATAAATACTGTGTCACCCGTTTACCCTTAGTTAGCTAAAACAACGTATTTCATCGTCTAGCTTAAATAGATCCGATGAACCATTCGTAATTGAAAAGCACCTCTCAGCTCAGTCTGTGGATCTGGTGCGTGCGATATTATATATATACGTTTCCGGACTGACAGAAATTACCCGTCTATTAGCCTAGCCTTGAGCCGTGTGCCATGACCGGTAGTATACAATTACTCACAGGACTGGGCGCGGCTATCTTATACAACAGTCTCGACACCAGCAAAGCCTGGCAACGCTTATACAATGCCTTGATCAAGACACTGTTACAAGCAACTACTAGTATACTCGCCCCAGCTACAGCTGGTGACTTTGTCAGTCGATTCTTAAGTTGGAAGAGACGGAAAGTGATTATTCGTTCTCATGCGTCCCACAGGATTGATAGATGCATTACGATTTTGGACTCTATAATCCGAATTAATGATGTCGTTAACTATATGGCCTAGGGTACAAGGTTTACGAATTCGTATGTTTACTGAGATTGTATATTTTTTATTATTCATGACACGGCAATCGAGCCACGCCTGGTCTACTATTAGTACAGGGCGCGCTATGCCCCGTTCAATACATAAGCACATGCATACACACACTCGCTATGCGGAGGCATCTAGAGCTCAATCCACAAAAAATGTATCCTAAGGTATTGGTAACCATGAAAGCAGTCCACAACCGAAAAAGCAGCCGTCCCCAGACACCGAAAATGCCGGCCAAAGCGAAAAGAGAAATAAATAAGTAAAAAAGGGGTATTGACGTATCGACGTGGTAAATCAGATACGTGATACTGTTCACTAGGGTGTCAGGCCGTCGCGGATACAGGCTTAGCCGATGGTGCCGCCGCCTTGTCTTGCTCCTTTTCACCGCTCGCCTCCTTTGCCTTCTCCTGCTCCTTCTCTGTTGCACTCTTCTCTCCCGCCTCATCAACCTGCATTGCACCGGAACTGTCCTTCTCGCCATCACCCTTCTCAACCCCCGTCTTCACCAGCCATCGGCTCCCGTTCACAGTTACTGCTGCAGGCACGCCCTCCACCTCTCCCGGCGTGGCCACAGTCGCTGTATCATTAGCCTTGCGCATCTTCTGCCACTTGGCCAGACGCTCGTGCACCCCTGCCATACCCCTCTTATCCGCAAACCCAACATAGCTGTCCTCAACCCACTTGATCTCCTCAACCATAAAGCTCATTCCGTCGTGTTCCTTCCAGCTGTGGCTTTTCAGCCCATACCGGACGGAACTTGCATACTCCTTCAGATTCCCACAAATCACTACCTTAACCAGCAGGTCTTTCCTCTCGGGAATCTTCTGCGCGGATTTCGGCAGACCCTCCGCCATCATCGCCGCAATCTCCCGCTGCCGCGCCGTTGCACCCCGCCGCTTGGGCGCCGAAAGCTTAGCGACGACGGTGTCGTGCGCGGACGCATACTCGACTACCTCTTGTCCGTCGCGCACACCGGGGATATACCCAAGGTGAATAAGCACGGCAAGCACATTACTGTCATCCGTGTATACCTCCGTACCCCACAGCAGACGCTTGCGGCACACCCGCTCACGTTCCTCCAGTGACAACGCGTACCACGGTATCCGTACTATGAAGGTGCAGTTTTCGCGGTCCAAGAACAGCGGGATGTGCGAATACGATTTGACGGTGCCAGACTTCTTGACGGCGGTAAGTGTGTAGACCATCGATCCAAGATGGTGACGTTCATGGTTCTTCAGGTCTTCGCGGACCTCCGTGCTGTCGATGACCTGTGGTGGTGGGATGATAGGCTGGCTGTTTGGGACATAGCCACTAGTCGGCGGAACCGAGACAGGAGCAAAGCCGGGCGGTTTTGTGGGGGTGTTGCTCAAAGAGCCCGGGTCGTCCAGATTCGATAGTGTGCTATCCGATCGTAAATGTGAACTCCTATGCGTGGGAGACGTTAGTCGTAGGTTAGGACTTGGCGGGGGCGATTCTAGACATACGGGGTATAGGGTTTCCGCCGCTTGGCTGCCCGCTCGATTTGAGGCTCGCTGCGCTTGTGCGGGCTCAAAGTAACCACTTCAATGCCAGTCATCTCGACGTCGTCGTCCTTCTTCAGCATGGCGTCAGACTCATCGATCACGACAACCTCTCGTTTGAGCTTGGGCGAATGCGAGATCATATCTCCAACGAAAGTACCAGGGTATTTTCGCTCGTGAATGCCTTTCACAAGCGCCTCTTCCGCTCTCAGTGGTGGGATATCGGTGCTTCGCTCGCGTTCCGGCATTTCGCGCTCCCAGGGCTTATGATCATGTTGCCGATCTCCCAGTATGTGTGCCGGGTCCTCCAGTGTTCCAGATGGCTTCTTGCGGTCGTCACCGTATTGGTGCAGATTCGGGATGGCATGCTGGTTGGATAGGCCAGGGGTTATGGCGAACGGCGATTCCGGCATCTGGGTGGTATACGCATTGAATGATAGAGACGCAGCCGAGGAAGTCGGGGGAGCGGGATGGTGGTAAGACGGAGACGACTGGGGTTGAGGCTGCGCCTGGTGAGAGACCGTAGGCGAGACATTGGGCAACGAGGGTGGTGGTGGCTGTTGTGGTTGTGGTTGTGGTTGTGGTTGTGGTTGTGGTTGTTGTTGCGGTGGAGGCGGAGGTGGTGGGGGTTGAGCTTGCCTTGCCGGTGGAAGCGGTTGAGCTTGTCGGGGCGGGGTCGGTTCACGACGAGGGGGTGGTTCTGGAATCTGCCGCTGATAAGGGCTGTCGGGGTAAGAGCTTGTGCGCAGGTGATTTTGCGCTCGAAGATGAGGTGGAGCGGGAGGATGATGCGGCGGCTGTGATTGCGAGTATTGTTCACGTTCCGGGATGCGCTCCTGCGGGTGGTAAGGAGGAGGATGGTGTTGCGTGTGAGGGTGCGGTGGTTGAGAATGTTGAGGGTGTTGCGGGTGTTGAGGCTGGGATTGAGGTTCGGCTTGCGGTGGGTAGGTAGGTTGCGATAGAGGTCGCGAAGGGGGTGAGAAGTGCGGGGGTCCGTCTCGAGGGCGCGATAAGCTGGGTCCGGGGCGGAATGGAGGGGTTCGGGTTTCCGGGAACGGTGGAGGTTTGCTCATTGGCGGGCTGTTAGAGCGGGTGGCCTCGATCGCGTGCCCTCCAATGGGAGGTCGGTCGCCGGGGGTGAACGGTCTCTTGAGCGGAGATAGATCCGGGCCCAATGTGCGAGGAGGGTCTCTGAAGATGGACTGGGTCAGGGCCTCCAGTCGTACCGGTGGTCCCGAGGGCGCGTCGCCCAAGATGCTGGACAGCGACATGCCCGTCGGACGCGGAATTTCCAACGACGATATCGACGGAAGATCTCGCCCGCTGCCACCGAAGGAGTTGCCGCTGCTTGGAGGAGGAAAGCCCTGGGGATGAGGTGGGCCCGGCGGGCCCGGCGGCGCACGCGGGTAGTGAGGGGGACTAGGAGGCGGCATCGGCCGATTGGAGGTCGACGGAGGGCGATTTGGCGGCGCGTGGGACGAAGGATGGTACTGCGACGGCGGCTGCGACGGATGCTGGGGCTCGGAGTAGGAAGCCGAGCGTTGGTGGTGATGATGGTGAGGCGGCGGAGGGGGATGCTGATGGCCTTGGGGCGGCGGAGGCTGCGAAAACAGGGGCTGAGGGGCGAAAGGGCCGCTTTGAGGGGCTCCAGCGTGATGAGGCGGCGCCGGGCCACCCTGCTGCAACTGCTGCTGGAGCTGGTGATGCTGCTGCTGGGTCGATTGCAGCGATGGGCCCGACGAGTACGGCGGCGGCGGCGGCGGCGGCGGGCCTGGCTGCGCGTAGTGCGGAGGAGGGTGGTGAGGGTGAGGGTGAGAGTGAGAGTGAGAGTGAGAGTGAGGGTGAGAATGGGGATGGTCTCGCGGGTGTTCTCGCTCTCGCGGGTGTTCTGCGGCCGAAAATGCACACTGTCAGTTTTCGCGTTTCCGACACAGCTCGCAAAATGACGACTATGGTTCAGGGCGACCGGCCGACCGAAAAGGCCTCCGCCAAGGGCAGCCGGAAGCAGGGGCGCCCAAGCGCACCTCAGCAGGCTCAGGCGGCGCGGTCAGATGCAAGAGAAGCTGCAGCGGGGAAAAAGCAAGCGCGGGCTGCCAGATGTTCCGTCGAACACAGACAAGGGGGGCCGACAAGGGGACGGGCTCAGGGCGCCATGCACGAGGTTTAGCGCCGGTTTTTCTCGCTCAGCTCCCAGTCCGGTTGGATGATGCAACCGAAGCGGAGAAGAAGGGCAGACGATTAAAATTTAGACAGGAGGAAAAAGAAACGCGACAGGAAAAAAAAAGACTCCGGCTGGACGGGGGGACAGAAGAGGATAGGATCTATGCTATTCTCAGGATGGCGTGATGGGGTTGGAGATGGGCAGCGTAGCGTCGGCACCGCCGGTAGACGCTTTGTAAACATGACACGATCGGGAGACGGCGTTTGGCTTACCTGCTCGATACATCTGCGGGCTGGCGTTCAGCATGCTTCGGCCGGCGGACGGGCCCTCGTGGAGCGGCGGCGTGGCATTGTCGTTTTGGCGATGAAATGGCGGCGGTGCGGATCGATCTGCGCGCGCGGAGTTAGCGAGGGAAAACCCAAATCCGTAAACCTTCATTCACGCTTGCGGGCGTACCATCACGATGCGGTGGCATCGAAGGGGGCCCATGCAGCGGATGGCCCTGGTGCGGCGGCGGCGGGTGCTGCTGTTGTTGTTGTTGCTGCTGCTGCTGCTGCTCGTGCGAACGGTAGTTCCTGTGGTCATGATACCGGTCGTCCATGTTGTCGCTCCAGCTGGCATTTGGGACACGCTCTCCAGGATAGGATGGCCGCTTGTCGCTTGTCATGGGCGGCGGCGGCGGTCGACCCAACGGGGGAGGGGGGGGCTGATGCGAGGAGGGCGGAGGCGGTTGAGCTGGATGCATGTATCGTCGGTCGTCCATTCCAGCGGGTGCATGGGGAGGAGGAGGGTACGACGCCGAGTTTGGAGGAGGAGTGTTTCGTGACGAGAAGGACTTCGCCTGTCGGTGATGCTTTAGATCGGCAGCAGCACCATACGGCGGGGCGTGATGAGGCGGCAGACGGTGGTGATAGGATATCGGCGACGCGGGCGTCGATGTCGAGGATAGGTTTGGCGACTGGTTCGGATGTCTGGTCGTGAATCGGGGTTGGTACGGCCGGGCGTCCATGTTATGGTGTAGAGTGTATTTTTGCGGACGTCCAGAAAGTCAATATATAGTGGTGACCCGTGTGTAATCACAAGGTACACTTTCCGCCAGGAATGTTTGCCCTGGCTCGGCTGGCTGGCGGTGCCCGAACAAGCACCGGGATGACGGAACTCTGTCTCTCGCTCTCTCCTTTGGTGAGTGTCTGTCTCGCGGGCGGCAGCAGCGGAGGGCTCGAACACCAGGCGTCGTAGACGGTGAATTGGGATCGGTGTCGAAGTCAAAGTCGAAGATGACGGCAGTTTGCAGGATCGTGAGAGAGCGACGATAAGTGCAGCGGTGTCGTGTGTAGTGTGGATAAGGAAAAATAGTGCCGCCAACAATAACAACATGCCATGCGGGCCTTCGGGCCAGCCAGCACACCTGAAACGGGGATTTTGGGCTTCTTATTTCGGTCGTCCGAAGCGGAAGGCCAGCAGCAGCAAGCAGCAGGCCAGGAGGAAATTAACGAGCAGCAGCTTCCCTCGCTCCGCTAGCTCGAAATTTCTCGCTGGTGCGTCAGTCCGTACCATGCATGCGCTGCATTCGTGCATGCATGCAGGCATGCGATGCGAGGAAGGGCGCTCCAGGACCAAGCCAGGGCAGAATCGGGCACGAAACGCACTTGTGTTCCGTCCGTCCAAGTCAGCAGCCGGCCAGCAGTGCATGCAAGCAGGCTAGCTCGCCTTATCGCGAGGGAGAGATTGCGGATGCAGTTGCGGTAGCCGTTGCCGTTGCAATCCCGTCCTCAGCAGGTCGAGACACGGTGCCGGCGGCCGTCAAAAGCCATATTGCATTGCGTCGGCAGGCCTGCAGCCCGGCGGTTGCAGATGTGTCTTTTTATGTAATGTATGACAACCGTCTCTGCATGGACTGTTGCCTGCTTGGTTGGTTGGGTTGGATGGATGGATGGATGCCTACGGCTCTCTCTCTCTTTCTCTCGCCGTCCTGTCACTCTCCGTCTTTCTCATTCCCGGAGAGAGAGCTTGTACGAGAGAGAAGCATGAGCATCTGCATTTATCCAGGTGGACTCGCATTCGTGTCTCGTACTGGCGCTCCACCTCCATGTCCGTCCACCCTCAACCGCACATGCATCCACCAGCTGCACCAGCAGTTTCGGTATCATCGTGCAGGGTTCACGGATGGCTGGTGTGGGGTTCCTCGACCAGGTTTTGGCGTCCTTGGTGAATTAGGCAAGAATCCGAGGGGCCAGGCTAGGGTCTTTCTTTGCCTGGCCAACCAGCGGCCACGATTCGCGATGCCTGCTTCGGCGGGCGGCCAAGCGAGTGCGTTGTTTCAGCACGGCCGGCTAGTCGAATCGATCGAGGCGGCTCGGATGGTTCCGTCAGCGAAATGTTAATGCCAATCTCAGGCAGGCCGCAACGGTGGCTTACCGGCGTGGCGATGTCTTTTCGCGGATGGTGAAGCGTGTTTTGAGAACGTTGGGGAGTGCGGAGCTGGAGGAAGACACCAATTTGGCCAACTGGCGGCGTCGTTGCACGTTGACGTTGCCCACCACAGCTCCGGCCGATGCCATGCCAGCCAGCCAGCCAGCCAGCCAGCCAGCCAGCCAGCCAACCGGTACGCAGCCGCTGCAGCCGCGACGCGACGCGGACCTGACGGGACGATACGATGCAAGCTATACTGGTAGATTGCTATGGCACTATATTAAGGGCCGCAGCTTGGAATTGGGTCTGCAAATGCTGATTCGACGGAGACGTGATTCCAGCGGCCGCATGCATATGCAGCGGCTGTGGCGATGCACGATGAAGCTGTACAGTCCGCCGCAGTTCGCGTCCACGGCCCAACGTCTGACGTTCGGGCCCGGCGTATTAGAGGATGCTCTGGATATTTTGCATTTCGATACCTCTAAGATACCGCCTGGCATTCCTCAATTACATCTAGAGCAACAGGCGTGGGAGGTTCGGATATGCACTTGGACTCACACTCGGCGGGTAGTTATGCTAAATATATTAATACCTATACATGTGTGGGCTTTGATTCCTCGTCCTTCTCCTCAGCTGCAAAGGCCGAAGTATTGTTCGACGGTGTCCATCACAGATTCAGGTTTCTGCTGTCAATTGAAATGAATTCATCCTTATTCATATGACATTCCATCTTGTCAGAGCGGCTGCGACACAAGTCATCAGTACATATGTCATCAACCCAGCTTGCGAATCACACTCTCCTCAATTGATCAAGCGCAGCTCCGGCCCATGCATACATGAAGCTTGAAGTCTCGAAGCATGACGTCTCCAGATTCGATAAAATGCGTTGGTGCCACAAGCTTACATAATCCTTTCAATCCGCCGTCGACGACCACGGACTGCTTTGCAATCGTACAGGCAGGCATCCATGGACCAGCTGAGGCGTATCGCACTGCTTGCCTGAAAGTCTGCCGGGCCCAGCGACGGACCACAGCGATCTTGAACGTTTGCGGACAAAGGAGCTGGCAGGAAATGCAGATGCGGAGAACCGAGGCTAGGCGAGCTCCCCCACGCGCAATTACGTGCTTCTCTCCCTAGGTATCGAATCCCGAACTGACGGCATCCAGCAAGAGGCATACAGCGATTATCTAACATTCGGCACAGCCGGAGCAGATTGTACTGTATATAAAAATTCGCCAGACCGGAGGCCCTATTTCATATTCTATCACTCAAGATTCATACGATTCCCAATCGACCAATTGACCATCAAGATTTGATCATACAACAACTCGAACGATGTCTGCTCCCCACGTCCTCATCCTCGGCGGCCACGGCAAGGTTGCCCTGCGCCTGACCCCGCTACTCCTCCAGAAAGCCTGGAGCGTCACTTCTGTCATCCGCAATGCTGCCCACGAGGCAGACATCACAGCCTCTGCCGGCTCGCAGTACCCCGGCAAGCTCAATGTTCTCGTCGAAAGCCTCGAGGACGTCAAATCCACGGCTGATGCCTCGCGAGTGATCTCAACCGTCAAACCCGACTACGTTGTCTGGTCTGCTGGTATGGCCTACCCACTCCCCTCGATTAATATGATATCTCTCGATATAGGTGGGCAGATTGAGCTGATGGACCGTTTGACAAACAGGAGCCGGCGGCAAGGGTGGACCCGAGCGAACATTCGCCATTGACCGTGACGTCTGCAGATACTACATCGATGCCGCCGCCGCCAACCCCTCCGTCACCAAGTTTCTACTCGTCTCCTATATCGCCTCCCGTCGCAGCCACCCACCCTGGTGGAACGACGAAGACAAGGCGTCCGCCGATCATGTGAACACCAACGTTCTCGCAGACTACTACAAGGCTAAGGTCGACGCGGACGAGTACCTTCTCGCGCGCGCCCGAGCCGCCAGAGCAGCTGGCAGGACCTTCTTCGACATTGACCTGCGTCCTGGAACGCTGACGGACGACGAAGGTGGAGAGGGAGTATTACTCGGCAAGACGAGCAGCAGGGGAACGGTCAGCCGGGCGGATGTAGCGAGAGTCACCGCTGAGCTGCTGGACACGGAGTATCGAGGCTGGTTGGACATGCTGAAGGGCGGCGACAACGTACAGGAGGCCGTGCGTCGCGCGGTTAGTGAGCGTGTGGACTGTGTCGAAGGCGAAGACCTCGAGCGGATTTACCAGACGGAACTCAAGCTGTAGACGCACGAAGCCGCATCCATTGCGGATATTACAAAAGTTGAATAATCCCAAAGATTCCTGTACCTAGTCAAGCTGCAGATGCGGTTAGTAATACCACTGCGCGGAAATTATGTCAGCCCGTTTGCCCGTTCGTGCATACCAAAAGAAAAGCCTTTGTGTCCGCCGGCCAATTGGCTCCGTCTTGCCCGTTTTGGCCATCCGCGCTGACCCGCTTGGCGCTGACGTCATCGCTGGCTTGTGCGACGTAAACGTTGATTCCGTATTTAATACGGCACAGTGTCGTCAGTCATCTCGACTTCAACTTCATCTCAACCGCATCGTGCTGAGCGTCACTACCACCACTCTGCGGCACCTCAATTGCAGCATACCCATCGCCCAGCATGCCGTTTGGCATCAATACCGACAAACTGCGCTATCATGGCGCCTCCCACGCGTCTACCCCGCCGCCGTCCGACGCTCAACCAGACATTGACCTCGTCACTCTCCTCACGCATTCCCAGCGGGAAGAACTCCTCCGCCTCATAAGCCATGCTGTAGAAAGCATGCGCATATCCCTCATACACGCCTTCGACCCGGCTCCCAAGAAGCCTAAGAACGATGCCGCAGCCAATGCCGCGGAAGATTCCCAGGCGCCCCCCGAGCGAACACACAGCAACCCGTTCCCGCAGATGCTGACAAGAGACAGCCTCAAGATGTCCCGGGTCAAAGAGTCGGCCGTCACCTCTTTTGACAAGTGGGAGAAGTCCCTGCTATCTCGTATCTTCGACATTCTGAATCCTTCGGACGTCGAAAAACGCGGTGGGACAGCCGCGCACATGCAGCACACCCTCGATGCGCCGTCACGCCCCGTCGGACCTCCCACGTCCACCGATGACAACATCGAGAATACCAACTACCTTTCTATCCTAACAGAGCTCGCTACCTCCCTCCCAGAGCCCGTAAAGCCTCTCATCATACAGTCTCTCCTTCTGATAGTCCTCTCCCTGGAAACCTACGACGCCCGCAGCCGCACGCTCCTCCGCATTCTTTCCGCCTCCCTGAACCTCCCGCCACAGTCCCTCGTCACGATCGAAAAATCCGTCGCGGCAACTCTTATAAACACGGCCAAAGCGCACATGTCCGGCGAGGAAGAGACGAAAGCGAAAAAGTCGCAGTCGACATGGAACCGCCGCATAAAGATCGGTATCGCCGGTGTCGCCGGTGCTGCTGTCATCGGAATAACGGGTGGATTGGCTGCGCCCTTCATCGCAGCCGGCCTCGGCACCGTCATGACGGGCATTGGTCTCGGTGCAACTGCTGCCGCAGGTTACCTCGGTGCATTGGCCGGCAGCGGTGCCTTAATCGGCGCCCTGTTCGGCGCGTACGGTGGCAAGATGACCGGCGAGATGATGAAGCGGTACGCGCAGGAGATCGAGGACTTTGCATTCCTGCCGGTGAAGCAGCCTGGCTCCACGACGGCCCCCGCATCAGCTTCCCCGCCACGCAGCCCTTATGCACCTCCCACTTCTTCCTCCCCTTCGCACAGTCCGTACGCACCGCCCAGCAGCTCACCCACCCCACGCAGCCCCTACGCACCGCCCGACACAGCATCCTCCTCTTCTTATACCCCCTATATACCACCAAGCACACATCAACCTTCAGGCAGCCCCCCACCACCACCTCGCAGCCCATACGCGCCTCGTGAACCATCCCCGCCACCACCGGCTCTCCCACCACGCCCCTCCGAGTCCAACAGCACCACCACCACCACCGACTCCACCTCCACCAACCGTCTGACAGTCACCATCGGCATCTCCGGCTGGATTACCACACCCGAAGACTTCGAGACACCCTGGCGCACGCTCAACTCCGACAGCACAGACATCTACGCCCTCCGCTGGGAAACCACAGCCCTCATGGACCTCGGCTCCGCGCTGAACACAATGCTGAAAACCTACGCCTTCGCATACCTCAAAATCGAGATTATCAAGCGCACAGTTCTCGCATCCCTCATGGCGGCAATGTGGCCCATAGCCCTGCTCAAGGTTGGCAAGGTTGTCGACAACCCGTTCAACATTGCGAAGCTTCGCGCTGAAAAGGCCGGGCGGATCCTAGCGGACGTGCTTATCAACCGAGCACAGGGCGGTCGACCCGTCACGCTGGTAGCGTACTCGCTGGGTGCGCGCGTCGTCTACAGTGCGCTCGTCGAGTTGGCGGAGCGCCGCGCCTTCGGTCTTGTCGAGAACGTCTATGTGCTCGGTGCGCCAGTGCCGAGCGGTGGTGATGACGGCGGCGACTGGGTTGCCGTCCGGGGCGTGGTGAGCGGGCGGGTGGTGAATGTGTACAGCGAGAATGACTATGTTCTCGGTTTTCTGTACCGGACGTCAGCGGTGCAGCTGGGCGTTGCGGGACTCCAGAGCGTGCGGTGGCCGGACGGCGTGGAGAATGTGAATGTGAGTCAGGATGTCGAGGGACATTTACGGTACCGGTTCCTAGTTGGCGATATTGTCGGGAAGGTCGCCGGTGGCGAGATGGTCGATTGGGTGGTCGTGGAGGAAGAGAGGCGTAAGGCCGAGGAGCTGAAGAAGCTGGAAGAGAAGATGGAGAAGGAAGCGCGGGAGAAAGAGTCGGAAGGCGGCGCGACAGGCGAAGAGCTTGAGGAAGCGGCGAAGAAGGTGGAGGAACAGGAGGCGCAGAGGCGCGTCGCCAAGGGCGTAGCGGAGATGCGGATGGCGTGAGGGCTTTGGACAACTTTGCACATGCCTGTATGAAAAGTACGGTGTCCGGAGTTGAGCTAGTTGATCAAATAATATATATACCACCGTACATTGATCATGAACATGTATGAGAGAATCAATGGATTCTGTAATGCGATACTGGCCGACCCCATCTATAATAATCAAACAGAATGCAAAGGCAAAGAATCAATAGCTAGGTATGCTTGGTCTCGTAAAACAAACCCTTCCTTTTGCGAGACCAGGTATGCTGTAATTCCAAAAAGCACCCCTCCCACGACCGTCATGACACCAAGTGCAGTGCTACTAATGATAAAAATTGCGTGTTCTTTTTCTCGCGAACCCAGCAGCCCCATTAGCGCGCGTGAACAAAATTCCCAGACCAGACCAGCTATGTCAATGACCGATCTCGAGCAATACTGAGGATATAAGCTGTACAGAGAAAGGAAGACAAAATCTCTCGCCAACAAGCGGATATCAAGAGGACCCAAAAAGAAACCCGCGCAAGAAAGCTAAGCACCGTACTCTTTGCCGGCAATCTTCCACCAACGCGGCTGGCAGCTCCAGTCGTTCAGATCGAAGCTGTCCTTAAGCTCGAACGGACAGACGCACTTCGCGTGCCCGTGGAATTCTTGCGGCTGCGGACACCTGCTCCACGGGATGTGCATGTATCTGTTCGGCGTATGTTAGCACTATGGACGGGACACGGGCAAAATTGCTGGAGCACAAGTATAGATGAAACTTACCCCATATCGGCAAAGTGGTGGATCTCCTGTGTTCCCAGAAACAGCGCGGCAGCAATCGAGTGCACCGGCGCATCACCCCACCGCTCGTAAAAGAACCCACCAGCTTTGTCCAGATGATCAAAGTACTTCCCGTACGCCTCGCTCCTCCATAGATCCAGGCTGGCGATCTCAAAGTTCGACCAGAAATGGCAGCCGTTGTACTCAGGACCCGGGCGGTCTCCGAGCGTCTTGCCCTGGTCGTTGTCCTCGAGTAGGAACTGCAGGCTTGAGTTCGAGTTAAGGTATTTTGGGTTCTCTCGCATAAAGTTGAGCGTCTGGCCCCAGAGCGTTGGGATCGTGGATTTGTACTCTGGTAGCGCCATTACGAAGCCGTACTTTTTGCCGGAGACGCGCATAAACTCGAAGGGGTCGTAGTCGACGTCGCAGTAGAAGCCGATGCCGGGCTCGACGCGCCAGTACCATTCGTACTTGTCCAGCAGCTCCTGGCGCCAGAAGAAACCTGAGTTGAAGCTGGTCGATCGGATATCTCTCCGTTAGTTCTCAAGTTGCCCCATTCTAAATCAGATTTAGGTGATGCTCTTACCGACACATGTGGCGGTACGACAGCGAGCCGCCATAGATGACCTTGTCTTGCTCCATCTTATTCATCGCGGCGCGCATCTTGACCTGGTCGATTGCATCAGGGATGCTCCAGTGCTCCTTCGGGATCAACCCATACTCCGTCTTGCCGGACGCTCGCTTTGTGGTCTCGCGAATAAACTCGTCGGTGAAGGGGACATCGTTGAGGAAGGTCCAGGGGTAGTGGTATTTGTGGTTGAAGCGATCTTCGATCTGTTTCATCGACTTCAAAGCATCTTCGAGTTCCTGGTTCCTGCACACAAACATGTGACGTCAGCTCGCTTGATCGTTTTGTTTTCGGCGTCCCGAGACGGTGAGAATGGTATGCCGGAGAAAGAAAAAAACAGGGCGGTGGTCGCGTGGACATACCGGATTAGCATGACAAATGACGCTTTCTCCTTGCCAACCTGCACGTTGTCCGATGAGCTGCTGCTGCTGCTGCTGCTAGCCGGCGTATGTGGAGTATTGACTACTGCAGGCGGTATACCGATAAGATGCGCATCCTCGCTGCTGGCGATGCTGTCGTGGTGCGGTTTACTTTCGACTGCGGGGTCTGTATTGTGTCCGTATAGCTCGGTGGCGGTCCGCCGTGTCCCTATGATGAACCAGGTCACGAGGCCGAAGAGGACCAGGCCGACGAGGACCCGGGCAATCCGTCGACGCTCGCCGGCAGTCTGGCGTGGAGGGGAGCGGTCCCAGGAGCCGACGCCGATGCCGCTGGTGCCTTCGGGGAGCATTGTGCGGGCGGTATTGTACTTGTCGAAGGGGTTTTGGGTGAATGATGGAGAGATGGGAGACCGGTCGCCGTACATGGTGGAAGGTAAGTCTGCCGTCCAGAGGCAGCGTCGATGGCTCGAAGGAGAAGGAGAAGAGCCAAGAGAAATAAGAGAGGGTTCAATTGGCCATTTAAGCAGCGGGTCCCACTGCAATTTAAGGTCCGCGGTTGGAAAGCACGATGGCGCGATAGAGATGGAGAGAAAGAGGAGGCGGCGAGGTAGCTACCGAAGATGTGTAACAGAACAGTCGTCTCAGGCCGCGCCCGGCGTCCTCCAATTCTGTTGGCCTCGCCAGAAGAAGAACCATCGTTTGGGGCGCATCGATCAGCTCACGAGCACGCGCGGCCGCCCCGTCGCCATCGCATCGGACCGCTTCGACTCCGTGCTGGTAGACGCCTTGAGGAATGAACGCATTACTGGCGATAACTACGACAAATGGAACGCCGCCGAAAGCAATGCATGCGAGTCGGATTCAGCAGCCATCATCTCAACTTCATGTCCACTTCAACCCTCAATCTATATATATCGAGCGCCCCTGGCAAAGGGGTCGCATTTCCCATTCATCTCTCCAGGGCTGGCCTGCCGAATGCAGCTAGCCGGGCGTCGACGGACAGCTGGCCAAGACTCGAACCACGGCAGCCCTACAGGCCTCAAGCCACTGAAATACTGTGGCGGTGGTGGCGGCGCGAAAAGCTCCGCACGCGAGATTAGGACCCTTCTTCGGGCAACTGGACGCGTCGTCCTGTGGGCACGAGATTGGAGCAGTCGCGCGATATCGATTGAGAAGGCGCGAGGAAGGATCCCATGCAGTTGCATACGTCCGTGCCTTCGAGCTGCGGCGGCAGAGGCCCCTCACGGGCTCCGTCTATATCAGACGCCGTTTATATGCCAGCGAGCAAGGAGCTTCAGGGATACACGATCTCCAAGTTGCTGCCTATAAGCCCTGCCTGCCTGCTCGAGTAGCCTTCAGCTCCTTCTGAGGCCGCCGCGGTTATCGACAAAGAGA
Organism: Drechslerella dactyloides; assembly: GCA_020064725.1. NCBI lineage: Eukaryota > Fungi > Ascomycota > Orbiliomycetes > Orbiliales > Orbiliaceae > Drechslerella > Drechslerella dactyloides. The sequence continues at coordinate 91,297 of JAGTWJ010000002.1, forward strand.
CAAGAACAGACATCGCCGAATTGAAGGTTGGCGGACTGTCAGCTCGAGCGCTCTAACCCGTCGGTCAGCTCCAGCGTTGTTGGACGCTATCGACACCGTTGGGCTCAATTGGACACTCTGGTTATTCTGACGGCGTGAGCTTCGAACCTGAGCGGCAGCTTGAACATCCTCGCATCGCGTCGAGGCCTGGCGGGGTAAATTGCCAATGGGTCCACAATCTTACGCCCGGGCAGGATTCATCGAGCCGTCGTCAAGCCCCGTCGACTCATCATCCGATGAAGTTTCGACGAATTCTGATAACCGGCTGCTTTGTGGGCCCGTGACGAACAGCAAAGGGCTTGAAAAATGCAGGGGAGTCGTCTGTCGGCCAATAGTCGTCGACCACGACTTTTCTCCATCCCACATTCTTGCCAGAAAACCATGCGATCCCAGAACTCCGGGTCGAACGCTGTGCTGTCAGTACATACGCATTGCATCTTGCATACGCAGCCGTCTTAGCATTCAAGGCTCCAATGAACTCTTGCCAATTGCTCTTCTCGTTTGGATGAAAAGCTCCCTCTCAGCCTTGGGTTTGAGTCTCTCGTCATTGTTCAGTCATCGACGAAATCTCAGCATCCCGGACATTACAGCTCCCCGGAGCAGGATTCGGCTGGTTCAATGCGGACAATCAGGCTGCTGGACCTCGACGGCTTGGTTTCAACAACCAGCGTCCGCAGACGGCTAATCGTACACTCGAGCTCGGTTCCACATTCGCAACGGGGTTTCGTCCCTCGTTGCGAGTGACATGGTTTGTGGTACCTAATGCTTTCGGTTGATACTTCCGCGCGAGGCCGATGAGCATCGGCCAGTTCACGATGGACGGACAAGTGCAGTATGAGGGCTGTGTACAGGCGCTTTAAATCCCGGCATTGGGCGATAATACCAGCTACCATGTATCACCTGAGACATCGCCAACATAGCGTCACCTCTCGACTAAGCTAAGCGTCTTCCGAACGAGAAAAGGCTTCACGAAGCTAGCGACGAAGTTCCAATTCCGGCGACCTAATTTCTCATGGCCCACTACTGGTGCGAGCTTGCTTGCCTGAGAGCTGAAGCTTTGAGCTTCCAATTCATGGCTGGATAACTTCGGTTTGCAACCGTCAGGTCAGTTGGAAATCGAACGGCGCTAGAAGCTGACAGGAAAATTTTTTGTCTTGGGACTTGAACCGACGTCCCGATAACCAATAGCCGTTGCGATGCTCTAGCTTCTTAGAACATGATGAGCTCATGATCTAACGGTCAATCAGCTTCTCAACGGCTCATTCTTTTTTATGTCTGACATACGCGGTCTTGTGATTCGGGGCGTACCGTATATTCACCCCACGTTACATTATTTTCGCCTGTTTAATGAGCACGCTGCGGTGGAGGACGGGTATTTAACTTGTACCACCCGTCGGCGTCAGGATATTCGACTGATAAGTGGATAGCGAATGGATTTGCGAGCTGGCAGCCCTCCCTACCATCTGTGGGCTTCCTAAAGGCATCGATCCTGCATGAAACGTCCGCTAGATGCATCCCAGAAGGCGAAGGGAAAAAAGCAACATCTTGGACCCCGGGTTGAACTCGCATCCACCCCAGCGCTAGCGCTTGAGCTGGCCCTGTTGCTTCGAGTTTTCTATCCTGTTCTGCAATTGCAAGCAGAGGATTGCCCTTTGGGGGCGGCCTCGTCATACCTGCATACGCAGCTCCTGGTACCCTCGTGGTACCCTTCCAGCGCATTTGGTCTTGCTCAGCTACAAGCCGGCTACCTTGGTTTCTCCACGCTGTGGTTCCGGGCCCTCTGCAGCGTCCTTGCGCCGAGAAGAAGAAAATAATTTTTAAAATGCAGTGAGCTAAGCGTAACAAGGCTTGCATGCGTGGACAATTCATTGACAAGTCATCTAATATCAATTTTTTTCTTCTTCTTTCGGTTGTCATTCTCTATCCCCAGTATTCATCCCAATTGAAGTTTTGCTATTGCTCTGAGCTATCTTCAATTTCTCGTATCTCACCAATTGACTCTGTAGAAAACTTTCAGCTTCGTTCAATTGAGCTTTCGCAGTGCGCAATTGACGCTGGCCTGTTAATATTCTCAGTGGAGTCCAGCTGGATCATTCCGTCTAGCTTTGTTTCCATCCAATCCGAGGCTTTCCTGCTTGTCTTCAAGCTACCCATCTCGACTGATCTTGATAGAGGTGGGCGACTAGTCTCAGGTTCGGCCAACTGGCTATCGCTCTTTTGATATCTTTTGCCATCCGCGGCTTCCTCCCCGTATTTCCTTTTTTTGATCGTGTCCTCTAAGCCTTCTTCGATCCACCCTGGCTGCACCACCCAGCCAGGCCTTCGCTGTCCTCCTCGACACAACTTGCCTCCCCGGACTGGGATCCTTACACTTCTGAACTCCATCCTTCTTGCGAAACTGATATTCGCCCCAACCTCGACGGAGACAACGACACTAGCATTAGCGTCTCTTCGAGGTTTACTCGCGACCAGATCCTAGCTCCGTCGCAAATCATAACCTGTCCTCGTATCACGTCGACCCACTTGCTCCATGCCCAGGCCAATCGCCTTCGCCTTATAGCCACTATATCCTCTCCGGACCCCCCCTTCCTCGACTCTACGGTCCCTCCAGTCGTTCCAATGGCTATCCATTACAGATATTCCGCTCAATCCCCTCTAGGGCTCAGACCTTTCTGTCGTCCGACAGCCGTATGCCATGGGGCCTCTGGCTCCGGAGGGGGGTATAAATAGCCCCCCTCGAGGAGGGAGAGGTTAGTTCTCTTCCTTTCCTCGAAAATATTTCTGTTCCATAGTCTTATCTTCACAATTGACTGACACTTTGGTCTTACATTGCCTCAGAACCTATTCTCTAGAGCATTACACACTCTACTGCTAGCCTCCTACCTCTTAAGCTAGCCCACTTCACCATACTTCACTCATCTTCTTCATTGCCTGCTCTACCCAGCCGCCTTGACGTTTGTGTTACGACAGTGTAACATCAGCGTTGATTATCTTCCATAACTACCAAACTCTCTCACCCACGGTTAACCTTTTCCCAATTCTCCTTTCGCCACCACCATCTCATCTCACAATGGCCTCCCGAATCATCAAGGAAGAGCGAGCAGCCCGCAATGAGCGTCTGCGCCGCGCTGGTACGTGCTATCCTCTCTTCAGCAGCTACATGCCTGCTTCACGGAGGGAAAACCTTGATTGCTAACCGAATGACGTTACTGCCAAATAGACGAAGCCCGCAAGCACCTCACCCACGAAATTACCGTCCTCGGCGACTCGCTGGACATGGATCTCCAAGAAAGAATCTCGAATATCCATTCCAACGCTGCTGCGCTAGATTCGCAGGGCAAGCAGCTCAAATCGCGGACGCAAGCTATGGCGAAGACGTCGCGGCAATGGAGCGCGCTAGCCGAGAACGGCCGTGGCAGACTCAAGGTGAGCCGAGCTCTCAATCGGCCAATTGCAGCCGGATTGAAAGCTAACGAGCAGCAAAATCTAGGAAATTGGCGATGTGCAGAACTGGGCCGAAATGATCGAGCGAGATCTGCTGATCCTCGAGGAGACTCTGAGGATCGTGAACGACGAGGACGCGGAGTTCGCATAGACCGCGCTGCAAAAAACTACCAAAATGATACCCTTGGATACTCTTTCTCTTTTGTATATGAATTTAATATGTCTCTTAATGGATGTTTGGGATAGCGTGGGAACTGGGATAGCGGGAATTCATGCAATTGATTGACTTTGACGTTCAAAACAAGTTTTTTTCTGACACATTGACGTTTAAAACCCCTGTCGACCGTTTTTGACATCGCGATGCACGTTTCTTCGCTTCCAAAGCATGTATGAGCGGCTCCTTGCATGCCGCAGACTGTGCCGATTTTCTTTTTTCTGCCACCTTATTCTATGCATGTGAGGGTTACTTGCAAGGTACTTGGACCTCCTATCTGCACTGCCCCTGCAAACCCAAAACCACCAGCGGAATGAGATCCGCGGGAACGAAGCGGGTGCGCTATCTTTTCGGCCAGGTTTCCAACCCGCAGTCTTGGACCCACCACAGTATGGGAAAGACTAGCCGGGTGGTTGCGCTGGCAGCAGCGGGAGCGGAGGAGAGGACGGCGGGGCGGAAAGTGTGGGTGGGTGGACGGGCAGATTTCACTTCCTTTGCACTATTTTTGGGATATTTCTTTTTCCTAGTTTCTGCTCCCCTCCTTCATGCAGTTGGTACCGCCTCGAGGGGGTGGGCGATGAGACAACCTGGGATGGCAGGCCTCGGGGATACCCCCCGAGCCCTATCCCGGGGCGTGGAATCGATCTGGCCCACTGCCCGGGGACGAAGAGGCTGCAGGAGGCTGGGAAACCACCAAAAAGTGTGTATTAAAAGCCTATAGCGTGTACATGCATAAGCAATGATGATTATTATGAGAATCTTACTGGCCCTATAGCGACGGCTCCAGCGCCTGGCACCAGCCAATCGAATGCTGTCTCATCTGTCGTGCCGCATCTGAGGCCGAGAGTGGGGGAGGGGCAGCTGTAGTAACGTTATGGATGATATGCCTGCTAGTTTGGCTGGAAATCGTAAATGCTTGGAACAGCTAACCGAGTAGTCGTAGAGTCTAGAACTGTTCATCCTGTGGCTCGTGAGTAGTGTGCGGGGACATCTTTGGCCGGCGCGCTCTATACAGCACATGCGCTGAGCCAGTGCACTTTAGGGTGCTGCATGGTGCTGAACTCCGTGTCAGTTTTATTCCAACACTCTTGTATACTTAGAGTTATGAATGCCTTATTGTATGACTGTTTTTTATCTCTTATTGCTCTCGAATAGTCTTTCATATAAGAAAAAGATGTCAAGAAATGGAGAAGTCTCCAGCATCCAGTTCAGTGTGCAGCGACGAGGATATTGAATTGAGCCATTATGGTGGCAACCAGATTCCAGCCAACAGTATTGAGGAGTCATTTCTAGACAACTAATAGCCGTCAATACGCTTCATATGAAGAACCAATAGCTTTTCGGAACCTGAGGTCATCGTGAAGCTGACATGCCGTCCCGAAGTTGTTTGGAAAATTTCGTGTTGTGTCGTGTTGCATATTTTTCGCGCCAATGTCTCGATTGCAGCCTAAACGCGAACTCTGTCGACACTACAATTCACAGCACGATACAATATTCACAATCAGCCTCCATCGCTCCAAGATGTCGCCGGCTAATGACCCGCCGACGCTGACGGCGACATACACGCATCCGGACTGTCATCCTCCCGCCTCTCCGTACGTAATATCGAAGCCTTTGCCTCCGCCGCCCACACCTCTGCCAACAGCCGCACACAACGATCCGACGGAATCCGCCCCACCAGAACCCCTTCACGAGCTGCCTGCCGCATCCTCGAAGCGTGCACACTTACAGAACCTACGTGCCGCCGTAACGGAGCTACAGGCCGAGCTCAATGTCTTCCTAACGAAGCGGATGGAGGAGGAGAAGCTGTCGGCCGCTGACAATGGCGGGACAGGTAGCGGGGCAGCAAAAGCTGCAGAAGACATGGAGCGGGATGGCGAGGTTGAGGAGGAGATGGACGATGAGACGAAAGCATTGGAGGCCGAAGTCGAGAGCAGTCGGAGGGAGGAGGCGGCCGAACGGAGTAAAGAGAAGGCACGAGGGAAGAAGAGGAAGGCATGATGAGGGCAGACGCGACGACGGGGACCTACTAAGGCTAGGTTTTGGCGTACGAGTACACCGTGTCACCGTCAGTCATTACTGGCCGTGATTCCGAATGCCGCACGCCATCCCATGAGCGTCTATCCAGCGGAAGCATGTATGTATTTACAATACATCTACTTTGCTACCCAGTGCATCTTCTATCTGCAAACGTCACCCCGCTAAATTCAGGATTCAGACGTTCTGAGATTTTAGGATCAAACGATGAGTAAGTGCATGGTCAAACACGATTGCGACGCATCCGATAGCGGCTCACAGCTGACACATCCTCTGCAGAAACCCTTAATCATGAACGCAGTGTACATATATGCGGCAAACCTCGATTTATGAAGTTGAGATCGGTGTCGGGGGGAAGCCCGCAGGAAGTGCGGAGGGAATCCTCAGGCATACTGAGTCACGCAGTGATTGGTCTTCCCTCGCGGTTATTCCCTGGTTTCAAACGTTGCGTTCTCCTAGCAGAAGCGGGGCGAGCGTAGCCTATTCTTGCACGCCCGGAGTTCGGCTTGCCTCAACTCCAAGAACCATTAAATCGGCGCAGGAGACCAGGCAAGCGCACTTCACTGGCATCATAAACCAAGACGCTCGCTCGCTGCACCTCGACAGACATCATGTTGCCCCTCCCGGCTGAGCTGCTGATCGAAATATTCTCCTATCTCAACAATACGGATGTGAAAAACCTCTCCCTTTGCTCGAAATCCCATCGTGTGCAGGTCCTGCCGTTCCTTTTCGAGAGCTTCAAACTCGCTTCTCCACAATCACTCAAGGCCTTCCAGGACGGCGGTAAACTCAGCTGGTTGCGGTTCAATGTTCGGTAAGTCATGCGCCGATGGTTTCCTCGTTTGCTATACCGTGGCGACCTTGATGCTAATGTCAGCGCTTACTGCGATTGAAGCCATATACGACTCAGCGGCCTCCACGATGCACCTATCGGTAGAACCCTGGATCGCACTCACACCTATCCCGCCGTTCTCCACCGGTTCCCAAACGCCACAGATCTAACCGTCCCGTGTAACATCCACTCGCAGATACAATATAATGTTCTTCACTACCTCTTCAAGAGAATCGCCAAGACTCCAATCTACCGGTCTCTCAAGTGCCTCACCCTCACTTGCTCCGATGAACGTAGATTCCCCAACAACGACTTCAAGCTCTCCGACCACTATCAGACGCGCTTTGGCATGATACCCCGGGGCCCAATGGATCTGCCTTTGGCACTGGGAATACCGTCGCCACCCGTTCTCGAGGAGCTTTCAATCACCACCGACGGCTGCTTCCATTTCCACAAGCCGGAAAATAGCACCGACGTCAGCTTCCTCGGCTTCTATCTTCTACAACCGTCGTTGGCAAATACACTTAAACGGCTTGAGATCCGAGCGCACGGTCTGAAGATGCTTCAGCCACGCGATACGACAGGGAAATGTAACTGCCATACGGGGCTAGGGCAGGGCCCCTCACCATCATGTGCAGGAATGCCGCATATTTACACCAGCGTGTCGAAGCTCAAAGTCCACATCGACTGCTTCTGCGGGAGCACCTCATTTGTGGCCCTGGCGGCGACGTTCCCGAACGTTGAGGACCTAGAGGTCGAATTGCTACGAGGGCTAGCGCCGCCACCGACCCTCCACGAGTGTCGGGAGCTAGTCATTGCGAAGAAGTTAAAGAGAATCAGAATACCGTCTCCATATATTTACACAAGTGGCTACGAGGATGGCCTACGCAGCCTGGTCATTGGCTGGGTAAAAGGCGGATTAACTCACCTCGAAAGAGCCGAGCTCGCCAGATGCGAGGCCGGCCACAGGAATAAGCTATGGCTGTGTGAGGTTTTACGAGAAGAAGGACTATGCGTTTTGAGATGGGGCCAAGCGCGGAGACCTAATAAGGCTGACGACTGTTCTAAATGCCGCTTGTGGAGGCCTTACACAGTCTCCGGGGACGAAGGCAGAAATGCCAAGCTTCTTGAATATGACCAGGAAGGATATACCGCGTACCCCTTGCCAGACGACGAAGACAATGGACGCCCGGAGTCGCCCGCTTACAGCGGGTCAGAATGGGGCGGATACAGCAGCTTCTGGAGTGACGGATTCGATTACAACTACGAATACCCCGGCGATCTAAGCGAGTCTTCTGGTGCGGAGGACCGCCGGACGCGGGGTGAGTTGACGTGGGGTCGAGAGACTTCGCAGAAGTTACGGCGACGGAGGAAGGACGGAGATAAACGTAAGGCTAAGCCGTCGAGAAAGCATGCCCTCAATTTAAAGGGTGGTCGGAAGGCTTCACCGTATAAGACGCTGGAACCACCGGAGGATCTCTACTGGCACGACTAGGCGAACGGATGCAATCGCAGGAGGTATATCGGCTTGCTCCTACTAGGTCATCTGTGAACTTATAGAAGCGCTCAATCATAAATATTGTGAATGAATTGGCTGGCGATGAATCTCTATTTGCGGTTAGTGGGGTCGTGACTTGTCTTCTCATTCTTCTACGGCTAACGATTTACTTATTCTAAGTACTTACTTAATTACCTAGGTACTTAAGTACTTAGTCATATTACAGTTTCGGTGCTGTGTGAATTCATGAAGCGTATCGGCTCCTTAAATTCTTAATTTTCAGCAGGAGTTATACTTAGGATAGCCCAGCTCTTCACGCTGGGATTCTATTCATAAACGTTTAAACACAATCCAGTTGTCTACATGTAAACCACTTTCTTAAAGCACCACAAACGCCGACATCCATGCACCATGATAACTTCCCATATCAGCGCCGTTACATGCATAATAAACGAACAAGAAAAGCAACAATAGTGATAACGATAGTAATCAAAGTAATAGGAAAAGAAACTTCGTACGAATGTTGCAACGATCTACCACTCCATCGAAACGTCCTCGTCGTCAGATGGCTCATCCTTCATTACGGTATCGGGGGATCCAGCGTCGGGAACGATAGGAGAAGATTCGCGATAAAACGTGGATCGATCGATGGCACTGAGTTCTTCTTCATCTTCCTCGTACTCCTCCTCAGGTTCTTCTGAGCCGTGCTCGGGCTTGATCGACGATATGGCGTCATCCTCATCCTCTCCGCTACCAGCTGGTGGCCCTCCTCCCGCACCTCCGTCAACTTGCATCGCGTCGTGATTCTGAACCTGGCTATTGCTAGCGGCGGCTGCAGAACGTAGAAGCGGTTCCACTTCATCTTTGATGTAATCGCCATCTTCATCCTCATCTGCGCTAACCGAGTCCTCTTCATTAAAAATTTCTTCGATATCGCTGATAGCTGGATCGAATTCATTGTCGACAAGGAACTTTCCATGCAGTAGTTGGCCAATGTGTGTTGGGTCGTACCGATTGCCCTTTCGTCGCATCGCCATAAGCCCTTGCATGCAGGGGACTGGGGATGTTTTGAATGTGCTGTTAAAGGTATCGCCTCTCTTCAAACGGCGATGACCGAGGGGGATAAACCCGTCTTCGAAGAAATGGCTGTCAGGGTCGACCTCATCTGTTCTCAGACTTAACCATTCTGCAGTTCGAAGGTATGAAGTCTTCTGACGGAAGTAAAGCTGGCCAGAAAAGAGATTAAGTTGATCCATGAGAACTGCTGGCATGCACCATTTTCGCGGGAAAGGAGCTTGGTTGACTTTGAGCCATTTCAAATCCTCGAATGTTTGCATCGATTTCGTCGTCTTCGGCATGTAAATATGGAGCCGGACAACTGTTGATTTGCGGATGATATCCAGGAGCTGATGCGCCTCGTAAGGACTGATTATTACCATCTTCGCTCTTCGCCTATTGGTCTTCGCGCACGTCAAAATGAAAGACACAGGACGGATAAAGTCATCCTGGTAATCTATTTGTCGGCCTGTCAGAAGGTGAGTGTTGATCTGGACAGTCTGGGCGAAATCTCGAGAGACCAGGAGTTTGGTGGACCACGATCCTGGGCGGATGAGCGGGCGAATAGAGGTTTTGCGCAGAGAGGTAATTGCTGGTTCCACTGCAACCGACTTTTCTGGTAGCCTGCCTGTTTTCACGAAATTGGTTATGTCTTTGTGTATGGTGTGGGTGAGAGGCTTTGCGGGGGCTGGTCGTTGAACCTCTCTCTCAACCTCAACTTCTTGTTGGACCTCTCTCTCTTGCTCTTCATCTAATTCTGAACTAAGGCTCTCCACATTTTCAATGTCGAACATCTGACAACGATTGACGATTTGACCGCGGATGGCGGTGCCTGAGATATCTAGTCGAGAAAGTTGTGATACGTATGACTCTCTGGGAGGGGTTTTGATGTCGTAAAGGTCCTGCAAAGAAAGCTCCTCTAATTCAAAAAGCCTCTCTCGAAGTATCCTCCAGTTTTTCGAAGAGGCGAATTCATCTTGGGCGGCCCTTCGGTGCAGATAGTTGAACCCCTGTGCGGCCCAGAGCTCTGCATTCTTCTTTGTCTGCTTGCAGGTTTCACGAAGAGCCCATTTGAGGACGTCAACGTTCTCAACCTTGGACTTTCCGCTAGAGACCGCAAGTATCTGGGTTTCTACATCTGGCGGGGCGCAGAAAACCACAGAGTGACCTTTGCCCAGCTTCCGCATCCTCATGGCTCCTTGGATCAGACGATCCTTGGTTGTTTTCGGCCCCAGAGTCACCAACGCTCGGCTGCCTGTTGGAAACTGGAGGTCGGTGCCTCGTGTGTGTGCATCGTCAAGATAGCAGAGACAGCTTCCCATCTGTTTGACAAAATTCGAAGTCATTAGAAGCTCGACTCTTCCCATTCGATCGATGACACAGATTTCGTCCTTCGAGTTGAAGAATATGGCGGCCTGCCATTTCTCGGGATCCACTCTGGCCGCTCTTTCTAGCCACTCTTTCGCGACCTCAGAGTTCTCAAGCTCTAGAACTTGAGCGCCAACATCTAATAGGACAGATATTGGAGGGTCCTGTGCGATAATAGTATCCAGAAGTTCCTCGACGGTCATCTTCTGTTTGGTGCGTAGTTTTGCCGCTCGAATGAAATGGTTATTTTCAATTGCAAGAAGATAGTTCAAGACTAAAGCATTAATGTGCTTGTGAGTCTCTAAGTCATGCTGTTCGATTGATAAAGGTAATAGATATTTGTTGTCGTTAGTTCCTGAGAATCCTGATGTTATGTGAGACCGCTTCTCGACCAGGTCCCAGCCGGAGCTTGTTAACTTGTATGGAAATTGCTTTGCATACTTTGGAAACACATCATTCTCCATGTAAAAGTCAATGACGGCTTTGTTGTGTCTTAAGAGCGGACACAGCACTTCGGTGAACTCGGTTGTGTGATGAACGTTGACACCTATCGATGCATTTAGTCTTGTATTCTGAGGACGAAACAAAGCATTGTCAATCTTGAACTTACCCTTGAGGAACTGTAGGTGTCTGTATTTGTCGTCGAGACGACCTTGATGGTTCTGAATCCATTTTTGGTACTCGTCTTCCGGGCTCTCAGTTTCGTGCACAAGTTCTAGGCAATATGCAATCACGTCGTCACCAAGACCGTAGTTGTACCACGACAGGCAGGTTAGGCAGAGTAACACCTCTGGGTGGGCGAAGTCACTGGCGCTGCTGGGTGTATCTTTTGCCTTGTATGGTACCGCTAGCAGAGTTCTAAGGATATCGGCCCCGTAGTCGACTCTCCAGCGTTTTTCCTGCATACAGAATCTCAGGATATCGTACGCAATGAGGCCTCTGAACAAGAGTGCTGCGTTCAACGTTGCACCGCCCCGAAGAGTATCTCGTAGCTCCTCGTACTCCTCATTGGAAACGTCCCTTGTTGTGATGAACTTCAAGACCAATTTACGTTTTTCCAGGCTGACACTGGAGAACCACTGATGGCCGTGTGTGTCACCGTACACAAGATCTGTGGCAACCGCGTTCATCAACGCCTCTGCCGCCTTTGGCTGGAGTATGCGCACGGAAGGGAAACTATCTCCATTTTTGGTCACAACTTCAAAGCCTTGCGGGTATTTTGTCTGCAGATCCGGGAGCTGGGTCTTGATGACATCGAAAACTTTCAAGAGATTGAGCCATCTGTATGGTTGGTTGTCCATCGGACCCGAGGTGCCGACTGTGTAGACTAATGTATGGTTGACTCTAAGAATCTCGTCTGTTGTGTTTGGGATAGTCAGCTTTGTCCTTAAAGGAGGGAAACTTGTGAGAGGATGTCAACAGACCACTCTCATCGAGGAGATCTCGCGAGTTGGTATCAAGCCATTGCTGAATCTTATACAGCTCATCGCTGATACTCTTATCATCTTCCCCCTTACAAATCTTTTCCAAACCCAATAATTTGAATGATAGCAAATGTTCGTTTTGGACGAGGAGGATGCCGCCATCTTTCATACACTATCATATTGTTTCGAATATCAATGAAACTGCTCAAGGCTAGCGGAACGGAATTTAACTCACTGTTTTATAGATTGCCCTAATGCGCTGCACATCTTGAACCTCTAACTTGAGCCCTCGATGGAACGGCAAGAAGTATACACGCCGGTCGCAGAGTCCCCCCAATTTGGAACGGAGGAGGTTGAACATTTCACGAGACAATGGCTTGAGGACTACTACCCTGACCAACTTGACACTATCCGCTAACGTTGCTGCGACTGCTGGAATGATCACGGAAGATTTCCCTTCTCCCATGTTCATCTGCATGACAGAAGACTTGCCAGAAGTCGGATTGATCATTTGTGTAGCTATCTCAGCTTGTACCTGTTGTTTGAAGTTAGAAGCCATTAATGGATATAACAAATATTGTATGTACTCACATCTCGCATGCAGAAGTTATTTTCCAGCTCGAGTAGGAGCCAATCAGGTCTCGTTGTAGCATTCCATTTGGGCTGAGAGCTATCCGCCAGCGCTTCCCAGAATCCCTGAACGTCTCTAAGTCGGGCGAACTCGAGAAGCCTTTCTGCTCGCCCAAGCTCTCGAAGCGCGGTGCCGTAGGCTACGATTGCTTTGTGCCATTCGGCAGGGATGGGTTCAACATGACATGATATGTGCCGGAGGAGAGAAAATGGGGTTACTCGTGGCCATAGACCGGCTTGGTAGAGGATATTTTGGGCCGGTGCGATTTGTAGATTGTTTTTGAAATGAGGTGGTTCCAATCGAGATCTGATGGCCCTCTCCACTGCCTGAACATGCTCTCGCCACTTGGTGACATGTTCTTCAATGAGATTAAGACTCAGCGGAAGGCTCTTACACCCAGTGTTGCCTTCGAAATTTCTGAGGGCCTCAATACTGTTTCTGAGATCATCCGCGTAGAGCTTCTGAAATTGACTGTTTCGGGGGCCCGATAAATTGCGAGGGAGGGTTTGAAGCTGTGCAAGGCGCAAAATGGGCTGGACAACCTCCGCAGTTTGTGATAAGTCAGACTTTGTGAGAGGCTGGACGCTGATGATAGCGTCAAGGGCCGGCGCTGCAGCTTCGCTCATAATATCCTCAATCGTCACAGGTTCCTTGGTTCGTGGAACCAATGACCTGTACGGATTAAAGGAGTAATTTGCCGTCTTGTATTTTATGGCATCATGGTGATCCAGGACCACTTGAATTCTGTCGATGGCCTTCTTGAACTGGTAGACGTGATAAATCGCAGACATGTATTCTGAAATATCGTCGTGAACTGCCTCAACGTCGATCAAGTTATATCGGCGCGCATCGGGGAGTGCCGGCTCGGATCTCGGCCATTGGTCTTCCAAGTAATATCTTGCGAGGCTCAATCGTTGCAGATTTGCATGTTGTTGATATTGAGTCCTTCGGCGTGATTGCGCAACATTATCAGTCTCCCCAGGCCCCCTCGGCGAGGAAAAGAATGAACTGATCTCAAATGGCGTTGTTTTTGGTCTGATCATTTTTGCGATATCGTCATGAACCGGCGCGTGTCCGATACGGACTTCGAAATGACCCTTAGGGATTTTGAAGTCGTACCCACGGAATTGATCGATAACTGCGGCTGCAGCAAGTCCATGAATAAGTCTTGGGTCAAAGTTGTCTCTGTAAGTCAGGGCGCAGAGGGCGAAGATAAGCTTGAAGCGGTCATCCGCATAGGTTGCACGACGGCAGGTTTCGAACAAGGGACACCAAATATCACCCGCGGCTCGCTTCATCAGCCAGTCGCTGATTTGTAGTTTGCCGTTCTCATTGCCCCCCTTAACCCCGCTCATCTTGAAATCAGTAAAAGTCCCCCAAAGGTTCGGAGACTTCATTCCAGTCGTCCAGTTCGTGATGATCTTGGCCAGTTGACAGACTTTGCGCTCCTTGTCGGTTTCAATCTCTATTGTCCCATCGCGGGCTACAGAACATTTCGACTATTAGCAAACGTGATGAGAAGATAGTCTTGAATGTCTTACCAGCATAAGTCGCGTCTTCAATCGGGTTCGGATCTTCTTCATCCATCAGATCATTCGATCCACCGTTCCGTAGCCGCAGGACACTAGGCTCGTTGGACCAGGTCCAGGTATCCTCAATGAAAGCATAAAATGCTTCTATGCGAGATGCAGCGCGGCGAAGAAGAATTTCCACGCCCCTCTCCACGCCATCCTCGATTTTCTTGTCTTTGATGCCTTCTTGAATTGCGGCATCCTCCTCGTCTTGGGGTTCAACATAATCCAAGGGATCTTCTTCCGATGGCATAAATTTCTTTATTTCCATCCAATACTCCAGAATCTGCTTTGAGCCCACTCTGAAAATATCTCTCTGGCAAGTGAATGAAAGATTGTCGTTCCACAAGACGCACTCAATTCTTCCGCGCTTTGGCGCATCCTTCTTTGTCGATATGCCAAACGTTCTCTTTGGCGTAAGCCCTGCAATCAGATGCAGCAATTGAATGTCTGTCGGATCAAGTTCTTGGAATGAGCTGACAGCCCCTGATCCCAGCAGACTAGCGGCTTCTTCGGTCCCAGTTCGTCCTGTTAGATCGTCGACTTGGCAGGATGGTGATGAGGTTATTGCATGCAGATAGATTTGATACAATCTGCTGGTCGTCGAGCCGTTGCCTTTAAGCCTTCCCAGTCGTTTATCAACGGTGTAAGCTTGATAGGTCTTCGCATGGAGGATTCTTGTTATCGTAAAGTCGTCTATCTTCTTTGGTGAAACGTCGCCAAATGGGACCAAAACCATTCGTTCGTCGGATTTCTCAAGAACCAATTTGTTCAACAAGCCACGGAAGCAACCTAGATTTTGGCTCTTGTCAACCACGAACCCTGGGAAGTTACGGCAGACAAATGTATTATCTTTGCTTGAGAACTTCAAGTTCAGTCGAGCGATATCTGCGTGTACGACGGCGGGAACATCTCGGGCAGCATTCTGAACCGTGACGACGATATGATCATTTTGTTCGAGACAGCCGAGTATCTCATCCACTTGTCGACACGTATTACTGTCAGGTTCGACTACCCGGATGGTGGGGTCATCAAAGCGTGCAAGCATGATGCCGTTCTCAGACAGTGTCATTCTCCATTTGAAATTCTCAGTCTCCCATCGATGTTCGAGTTTGCGGAACTGAACGATAGATTCACGGATGTCTATCCAATGAACATATTCGTCTATAAGGGGACGATAGAGGTCGCCCTCTAAAACTGTGTGTGGAATTAATTCGTAAATCCGATCACCGATTTGAGACCTTATAATGAGCAATTCTCCTTTGATTGCGAAATGCACTCGATGGCCTTCTACTAAGAAGCGAGTCTCGAACTGCATGCCTCGCATCGAGGACGGTCCGACTGCCAAGACGTCTGTCCCGAAGACTCTCTCATAGCTTGGGTGGAGCGCGTACTCGTGTGGCAAGCGACCAAATGGGATGCTGTCCATGAGGATTTGGCCATCTAGGAGGTTCAAGCTAATCTGGACATCCCGGTTACCATCCACCGGCCTTGTTATCGTTTGCAACCAATGCTGATTCGGCTCTGCAGCAGCTTGCCACTGTGTTTGGCGGTGGTGTGGCTGCCACTGCTTTTCGATAGCTAGATCGATGCCTGCCGGATCTTGGCGAACAATCTCTCTGCAACGGGACTCCCAGCGATGAGACAGACGGTTTGATCGATCGATAGCGTGGCGGAAATAGTCTTCCACGTGCTCTCTTTTGGGTGGTAAGTTGTCGCGTATGATCGCTCCTGTCTCGAGGAAAATAGACAGTGATTCCGGATCCCGGGTGACTGTGATTCCCTCTTCGTCGATAATGCCATCGAAGAGGTCTGCCGCATGATCATCGGGCACGTCGTAGGTCATGCGACAGACAGCGGCACAGTGCATCAGGTTCTGTAGCTTGACAGCGAGCGAATGCTCGTCTTGCTCTTCTTTCACTTGCTCGCGGAGGGTCTGGATCCACCCATAAACGATCCCTCGAAGCTTCAATATCAAACTAATGGCTTCGGAGATGACTGCCTGTTGATCTTTTTTGACAAGAGCCAGACACCGGCACGCAAGGGCCACCAAAGTGGCAACAGTGATCATCTCAAGCCAGTTCGATTCAATGGTCTTGAGGAATTTCTCGATCTCTCGCAGAATCCCAGATACCGTGATGCTGGTGTCGAATACGCGATGGGCCTCTCGGAGAAAGAGATTCTTAATAGCGTTGGATGATGGACCAGCTTCCCAAGCTGCTTGGAGTATCAGATAACTAACTTCTTGCTTGTTCAGATTCAGGCTGCGAGCTCTGAGAACTTTAGCAATATTAAGCCAGTGCAGGTTGTACCCAGCACTAAATATAAAAACGTCAGATGGTTAGCCAGGGCCGAAAATCAGGGCAACAGGCACAGATATTTGATCCAAGACTCAAACGTATCAGTGTGACAGAATTCAAGGGTTTACGAGACCGCAATGCGAGCACTTGAATTTGATAAGACTTACCGGAGAACACCGTACTCGTAAAATTCGTGTAGAGAGAGTCGAGGAGGACATTTGTACTGCAACGCAATGATGTCGTTGCTGGTATGGTTCGATGTTCTAAGCGCGAATTGAAGCGGCTTGTACAAACTATCTTTGGGAAGCTTGTACGAGAATATTCTTTTATCCCACAGTCCCCTGAGTTTAAAGAAATCACGAACCCAATGTCCACCAGCATCGTCCTGATACCAGTATCGAGGGCGGAGGGAAAAGTCAGCTAAAACCTCCTCATCCGTAGCAGGGAGTTGTATTTTGATGCCACCATCTCTGCCAATTGCTTTGTTGACAGAGGCTAATATGATCCCCGATGGTCCGTTGTCGGAATAAAAGTCCCTAAGACCAGCGTAGGTATGAAGATGCTCTTGTGCTTTTGATTCAGGGTCGGTCTCCGTGAACTGAAGTGCAGCTGATGTATTGATCAGCATTTTGAAGGTGGTGTTGCGCCACGCTGCGAAATGTGGAGGACAGTCAAGTTCAAAGATGATCGTCTTGAGTAAGGCAAAGTCTGAATCTTCCCTCACTGCTGGTAGTGGCCTATTGTTCGAATTAGCTGTTGGACTTCGAAAAAAAACCAATTTCGTTTCCTCTATTTCAGCCATTGACTTACCATTCATGTTTCCCAACCGTAAGGTTTCTGGCCTCGTGTTCCTTGGCACATCTCGGGCAATACCGCATACTACGATGGTTCCCTTTAGCCGTGTAAACGTGTTCCATGCGAGCAGCTTCCGCGATAAGGGATCGATATCGGTCGTTGACAACCCGAAGAGCCGTCCGCATATTCCTCCTTGCGACGTTCGCAGCCTCTTCCACTCTACCCCTCAGGTCCTGTAGATGCACAGACTCGTCGTAGTAAAGGCATTGGAACGACCCTTCGTAGAATCTATCTACGAATAAGGTGGCTCTGTTGACAACTGCCTTTGTCCATCGATCTCTAATGTGAACCTGAAGTTTTGAGAGTCTCTCCATCTGGCGGCGGCTAGGGAGCACGAGACTATTCAGATCATTGCGGTCGATTTCGGGAGGAAATTTTACGAGAAGTGGTATGCAGCATGTGGTAATCTTGTCCATAGCTGCCCAGATCTCGAATCCAGTTAAGAACGCCATCGAGATGTTCTCAGGGTTTCCCTCGTACTCGTCAACAGCAATCTTGAAGTATTCATCGAATAATTCGCCAAGTTGGACAACTGCTGCTTCGTCATTCAAATGGTCATCAACAAACTTGTCAAGTTGCTTGTCAACCCAAGTCTCTATGTCCATTAACAAGATGCACTTTTCCTTCTTGGAAGTTTTCGCCAGGTTCAATCCAAGGGGAATAGGATTCGTAACGCGGAGGAAGGGTCCCGGGGCGAAGGGTCGTTGGGCAAGCTCCTGCTCGGTCAGACTGGTATCTCCATTGAGCGCTGATAGAATGTGACCCTGACTATTTAGCAGCTTGAGTCGAGAATCAGTCGAGAAGTCCAAGCTATCAGGAGCCCACAATACGGGTTTTGCATCCAGGACGCCGAAGTTATCCCAGCGGCGTTTGTGAAATATCGAAAGTGCCTTCAAAACCGAAGTCACATACTCCTCAGCAAATCTGGGGACCTTGTTATTGAGCTTTTGAACCCTTCTTGCAACTTTGGCACCCATAACGTAGAGGTATTCTTGCGCAACAGGGTCATCATCCTTCATCGCCTTTTCGGCCATCTTCGCCATAAAAAAAGCCATGAATATTTTGTACCAGTCCCGAGTATCGGTGCTGTGGAGCTTCATAGTAGTCTGGAGTCCTACTCTCACGACAAGCCACATCGGAGATCGTCTCCATACTGACTTTTCGTGACCGAGAACCGAATCTGCAATTCGCTTGCATATATCTGTATCTCGGGTACCTTTCACAGCTCCCATGCCTCGCACGATACCTGTCAGTAGATTTGTTATGAAAGAAGGACTTGTTGCTCCGGTGTCATTCACGGATCCAGTTTTTCCATCCAAGTCGAGAACAGATGAGCCATCCATGTAGGCAAGAAATTCAGAGAGGGAATCGATATGTTTTTGCAGGCGAAAAGTTGTGGCCGACATGCAAGTGCGGGGCCCGGGAAAAGAGCATTTCAGCCTTTGGCGGCATTCCGCCACTGCGTCGGCGACACAAGAGGCCTCAAAGGATTCCACTATCACTTCTGTTTCTTCTTGTCGAATAACCAGACCAGCATTTTGCTTCCTGATGTAAAGCGTTATGAACTCTAGATGATATTATCAGTTAGTTAAGTGGATAAATTGTAGGCTGACAGTAGAGATTCTCAGTATCTTGGAAACTTACCTCCTTTGTTCATGCCTTTGAGAACTTCAGAAAGCTTCTCAGGGGAGAGCCATGGCTGATCAGCGTTAGATCGATACAGAAGGACCAGATTACTGATGTTCCTCTCCACCGATTTCCACCAAGAAGCGGTCTCTGGTTCCAACTTTTTCCCAAACTCCTCGGCCGCATCAAGCAGGAGTGTCAACAAGAGGTGGTCCGCTTGCTTTTCGAGAAGCTTATCGACTGCTCTGTCCGGCAATTTGGGCGGTAGGAAAACGTTTGTCACCAAATATTCGAAGTGTTCCTTGGACTGTATCAGGTATTCAAGGGGGGTTGGAGCCTGCTCGGATGGTTCATCATCATCGCTCTCGATCGCCCTCGCTGCTCGTCTGTTTTTAGCAGACACTTGAGAGCTGGTCGTCTGCTGGCGTCGACTCTGAGACTGTACAACCCCATTGTTGTCAACGGTGCCGGTGATGTTGGAAAGCCTAGGACGTCGTGACGGGCCTGAGCCCTCTTCGTCCTGGGTAACCAAACGACGTTTCCTCTGACTGGAGGACATTTGTTTGCTCTAGTAATGACTCCGTTTGGAATTAGAAAGAGGTTCTAAGCCGCCTGGCTTGTGCTACATGCTAAAAGGGTAGCGGATGCCGCACTTACCAGTTTAGTTTATTCGGACCTAAGAGACGGTGTCAAGATTCAGTGGGATAGTGTGAAATACAGCGCTGTTTGGTTGACAGAAGCGAGGCGGGTAGCGTTCAACGCAGTTACGGTTCAGAACTGGCGGTTGGAAGGATCAGGGTGGAAGAAGTGAACGGAATAGCAGCTTGCAAAGAATATATTGAAAGGATAGAGGATGAACGGAAGGATAAGGAATGGTGAAGCCCACACTAGTAATTGCAAGGTGTATTGTGGTCCATTGATGTTGATGGGTGATGGTGAAGTGGAGGAGAGCTTGGTCATGAAGATGGCAACAAGACGTGTCCCACCACACGCACCCACTCAAAAACACCTGCGCGTCTTCATTTTCCCCCGCTCAATCACGTGTAAGATGCCCCTCCAAATGTAAAGGAGAATACAATTATTTGTTCCAATTAACCTCACGGTCGCATATGAAGGATTCATAGGAGAGTGGTCTCTTGGATGCCAGTGTTCCCCGAGACAGCGGGACGGCGCCCGAATGGCTGTCACCCAGTCGGCCTGACTAAGCCGCAAGTATCGATGGTCAGCGGCTTCCCACAGCGGGCGGGAGCACCTTTCCAAGAGTGTCATTGGTGGGAGTGCCCCACCCTGCAGCAGCTTCCAGGCACTTTAATCTCGGATCCCGCATCAAGGGAGCCGAATGCCGGGGTTCTCGCCTTTCCAGCCCGCAAACCCAGGGGTTGCGAAACCCTCGTAAGGGGACTGAGGGTCTGCGTGCCGTCCGCATCCAACTTCTAAAGTAGGAAAATTTCGAGGTCATAGCGTTGGAGTTAGAAACACTGCCGCACTAATTACTTAGTAAGCGCCCTTGAAGAGTCTCGAAATCAGTGCGGCATCCCTTCGACGCGTGTTCTCAGCCCTAGGGAGAAGTTATATAGCGTTAAAATACATGCGGCACGCACGAGATATATCCTCGGCATAAGCTAAGTTCAGTGCGTACTGTACGTACAGATGTTCCTACATCCAGGTCCATGGAGCCAACTCATGTCTACCTGATTAGCGCTGGCCTCGCGATGTCGCCGATTAAGAGCCCAGGTTGAAATGGAGAGAAAGTCTAGGTTACGAGATCAGAAAAACTCGCGCTGAATACAATTGCAATCGCTAGCTAATGTAATTCAAAGAAGCGAACGGGAGCAAAGTAACATTAAAGTACGACGCACTTAGCTTTGACGCCGTTGGTTTCCGCAATGTATCAAGACCCCACCTGCATGCATCTTGTCCTGTGGCGCGTCATAGCTAGCACGAGGCATTCCGGCAGCCTCATCGTCAACCTTTACACATCTCGTCCGCTGAACGCGGTATTCCAACAAAGCCATCAAGTCGTCCGTTGAGCTGACATAAAGCTCTACGCCTTTTCGAAGTACACGCATCACAAGAATGGATATTCTCCAGACGATATATCGATCGGTAGACTCGCGTCTCCGCTCAGGGCTGAACACACCAGCTGGTGCCACGCATTTCGAAAATGCAACAAGATCGAACGCAGGAGCCAGATCATATCTCGATCTCCAACCAGAGATCCAACCGCCACCCCTCCCGGCAGAAATCCATCTACATATTCTCGAGCAGGCCGATTTTGAAGATCACTTCACCCTTGCTAAAGTCTGCAAACTTTGGCGACACTTTCTCAAGACCTCGAAAACGGTGCGAAAAAATCGCTATGAAACCTATAATTCATACTACGATGGACACTTGAAGGCCAATTTCGAGCAATGTCCGAAGCCCCGCCTCCACAAGATCATAAACCAACTTGAAACCTTTGTGAAATGCAAAGATGGCATATTTCGCCCTGGAAGGATCCATCTCCCCGTCAAGAGCGAAAGATGGGGTGGACGTTGGCGCCACGACGAAAGCCATCCTTCCAAGCAGTGGGTACAACCCAGGTGCAAGGTACTTGAACCTTTCGACTACAACGTATGCAAGGACGATCCCCTTGTAATATATTCTGAAGGGGACGGACCAAAGCCCCCCGTTGGTACCTACAAAATTATGTACCGGATTGGTGATATGTTCTCAGAACACTCAGAATATTTCCCGCTTGATCCGAATGTGACGGTTGGAGATTACCTGTCGGAAATATCGAGAGTCAACAATTTAAATTTCGGCAATATTCCACAAAGTGTGGGAGAGCACCGGCTGCAGTGCTGGCCTCGCAAGCGAAGCGCACACTTTCCCCTGCGAGGCAATGGCTGGAAAGATATAAACGTAGTATGGTTGAGTGTCTACCCTATTTTTAATGACAGGCAGTATCGACTTGAACTAGCGTTTGTTCTGCGTGCTATCGAATATGCCATAGATCAGGAAAATTGATCTTGGATACATACGACCCACTCAGTATCGATATATCATGTATATACACTTTTATACCATATATACCACTATTTATATATAGTCTCAAGGTCGACGATTGGAACATTAGCGACTCGTTTTCGGAACATCTGCGGCCACAGTATACAAATTAATGAACGCGTATCCCAGATATGTAGGCTAATACTAATGTATAATTAATTACTCTTAATTGCAGGATATCACCATTATTGAGGAACGCTTTAACGACAACAGAAACTGCGACACCAATTGTACGTAATTGTACAAGCTCAAGTCATCTTACAGTAGTTCCTTCCGTGAGTCACCTGGTATCGACACAACCATGTTTCTAACGCCATGCTAATAAATGCGGCAATGCAAATGCCACCAGAATCGCTAACCGTCGTGGCACCGAGGCTAAATTCGCGATCCTCGTATGGCACGTTGTCTGTTATTTCCGCAAACGTATTCTGGATAACAGTTAGCGCGACTTCCTCACCAAATCAAGAAAGACAAAGACAGAGAACTCCGCAGGTGCACTTACCACGTAGACCAGCCCACCCAAAATGCCTTCCCAAAATATGATTAGAAAGAGTATCCAAATGCTTGGTATGAAGTTCCACACGGCGTGGGATGTCAACAATACTAAATTGGCAAACTGCAGAATGCTTGGAGGGTATAAATATCGAATTCTGAAGAACGGCGTGCTGCTTCGTGATATGAATACTCCAACTTGATATATCGTGTTATACGTCGGATAAGCATCCCGATAATTCTTGAAAGGCATCTCTTCCAAGGGATAGAGCAATGTCGGCGCAACTCCTTGGTTGATCGTGTACTCGGAGATATAAACTAGAAGCAGTGGCAGAATATACGGTACGACTAGGCCTCGCATACGTGCGAGATTCGCTTTTAGGTGTTTCCAGGCCCTTGAGACCTTGGAACCTGAAGAACCACTGGCGGTGAAGACTGACCCGTTCGAAGAATGCATCGAGTTGCTCAAAACCTCCGCGTCTTCGACGAGACCTTGCTCTTCTTCTCCTTCTGGAATCCTCGAATACGAGCTCTTTACGCCTTCAGCCTCGCTGGCTTTCGGGAGAGCCTCTCGGGGTAATATCGCGAAGAAGGATGCGAGCATTACTAGTGGCAGAAAGCAACTGAGCATGAGGGTCGCCTGGACACTGAATCCGAGCCACGTCGATAGCGCCAAATAGAATGTGCCACCGATGATGCCCGCTCCGCCTGTCCCACTACCCCACATGGCAAGCGAGAAGTGGTCGTAAAAGTGTGTCATCGCGAGAAAGGTCATCTCGCCACCGCCGGAGGATACTGACGCTAGGGCGATCCCAAACAGCTTCCAGCCTATCGAATCCCCGAACGCGACGACGAGCATGCCGCATGTCGATATCAAGAAGAAGGTGATTATTCGTACGCGATACGATATCAGGTGGATGAAGTAAGGCCCGGTGAGTTTCGTCAGGAACGACGGCAGGACGTCGAATAACAACACCACGCCCTTCGGCACATTGGGTCCAACTAGGTCCAAGGCCGCGGATAGGATGATAACGTAGAGAACATTGTTTATAAGACCTAGCCTAGCCATTAGCATGTTGCAAAGCGTGGTTTCATCGCCATCCTAATTCCTTTGTATCTTACCGAACAGCCAGAAGGCGGCGCAGACTCTCGGGTCTGCTCCTGCAAATGATCCCCTGATACTGCCCCAGAGTAACGAGAAACGGGCCTTATACGCCCCCCAAGACGAGGCCGGCGACCCAGGCATCGGTAATCTGAACGCCGGCGAACGTGCGCGGGGTAGTGACGACATGAACTTCCGTCGGGAGGCGTGTAGATCAGCCTGGTCTGGGATTCCTCCGTTCGCGTTCCCTGGCTATGATACCCGTGCACCCCGATCCCACAAGGGCATGTTCGATGGATAGGCTGGACGGTCGCGCAGGATGTCAAATTCGAACTTTGGAATCCTCCGAGGGGTGAGATCGGTCTGCGCTCGCCTGTTTAAATAGCGGCGCCCCATGTGCATGTGGTCCTCGTGATGGGTGTTTGTACGCGGCGTGGTTAGGCGGTGTTTGGCGTCAGTCAGCATGGGATGTGCACTTTTAGCAGGTCGGCACTTGACGTTTGGTGCCACCACTCCCCAACAACTACACCAACATATGAGGTCAACCCGCATCGCCAGGTCCACCTGCGTTTTCTTCAATCCCGGAAGCCGTTCCGAACACGCCCCCAGCAGCGCGCGAATGGTCTCGTCGATGTCGCCATAGATGAGACCTCCATGAGAACCTCCGATTCACCGGTATATCCGTTCAGGCGCACGGAGTTATGCTCACCGCCTTTCACGCTCGCTCCATCCGGGAGCTAGGATCCAAGGATAGGTCGCGTCAAGAATGCATTCTAGCTTATGGTCTTGACCCCCGCTACTCCGCTGCGCGGTTCGCGCCGCATGTATGACGGTCATGGTTTTGCTAACTCTCGAGTCCTTCTAGCCGACAAGCTCCTCGTCGGCTTAAACAATGGCACCCTCCGAATCTACCGGGTCTCTAACCCGGCGGCGCCCACAGACCCAATCGACATCGAATGCCTTCGCGAAGTCGAAGGCTTCACGAAACGTCCGATCGTGCAGATGGGATGCATCAAGGAGTCTTCGATAGTCGTGGTCTTGGCGGACGGCTGCATATCCACCTATGATATGAGCACGTACGATAAACTCGAATCGTTGGCGAAGACGAGGGGCGCCACGCTGTTCGCCCTCGCTAGTGGTGTCGAGAACGATATATCCGGGATACCCGCGGTTGTCTCTAGGCTAGCTGTCGTTGTCAAGCGCAAGCTCCTATTGTACCTGTGGAAGGACAGCGAGTTTCACGATTCCAACGAGATCAACCTGCCATCGCAACCTCGGACTTTGACATGGGCTGCCGAAGGGAAGCTGTGCGCAGGGCTTTCGAATAGCTTCGCAATGATAGACGTAAACACGGAGCACGTCGAAGACATCCCGATGACCAGTGGTGGGGTTGCAGGCGGTTACCTATCGTGGTCTACTCGAAGTCCCTTGGCCACAAGGCTCAATGAGGATGAGCTACTGCTTGTCAGAGACAGTAAGTACTCTTGCGCGTATGTAGAATACCCCTGGTACCCGGTTCTAACAATCATATTCATCCGTTCAGCATCCTCGTTATACATATCCTCTAAAGGCAAGCCAATCACGACGAAGCAGCTGAACTGGAACCACGCACCGGACCAGATTGGATATTCGTATCCATACATAGTATCTCTTCATCCCCACAATACGCTACAAATACGCAATCCGGAAACACAACGCCTACTGCAATCTATTTCGCTGCCCGGCGCGAATCTCCTCCATACACCTCTATATAACCATACTTTATCGCACGCGGGGAAGCAGTTCTACCTTGCCTCACCGACGCAGATATGGAAGATGATCCTTGTTGACTATGCTACTCAGGTTGATGAGCTTACTGCGAAGGGAGAATATGATGAAGCAATCAGTCTACTTAGCCAGCTGGAGCTTGCTCTCTTCGAAGAGAAGGACGAAAAGATCAAAGAACTTCAGATGCTCAAAGCTGAGAGACTCTTTTCTAAAGGCAAATATCAAGACTCGATGGATATTTTCACCCAAGTAGCTGCTCCACCCACGAGAGTCATCAAACTATTCCCCTCGATAGTAGCAGGAGACCTCTCCGGTCAGGTAGCACCCGAGGAGCCGACCGCGGAAGCGGAGGGCAAAGATGCAAATGCCGGAGAAAACGGTACGCCCGAGGAGGAGCCCGCAAAGAGGGAAAATGGCGAAAATGAGGGAAAGTCCACGCCTTTAGAAGAATCACCCCCGACACCACTCAGGGAGAATGGAGAGCAACCAATCACTCCAGACAGTGCCTCCGCACCGAAAACAGGATATTTCGGAATTCCCGTAAGGTTCAAGCTGGGCGGTGGTGATGATGTATCCTCGATACGGTCGGGCAGATCCGGACATCGAGATGGCGACAACAAGCGCTCTCCTTCACCGTCGCCTGCTCCAGGTCAGACCACGACACAAGCATCCACAGCGCGGGCACGCAAGAAACTAGGTGAGCAATATCGTCATAATTAGTGTGGTCATTTAAAGCTAATGTCAATACATCATACAGAGGGCGATACCTTGAAAAGAGCGGTTCAGGGACTTATATCTTACCTGGTCAACATGCGTACTAAACTTCTGAAATATGTTAAACCCGATGTGGATCTCGACAAGCTGGAAGAGCAAGTCCAAACTCCTGAGAAAGCTGCGTTGTTGAATGGGGACCCGACAAAGAGTACTCCTACAATTGACTTGAGTGGCGCAGCCGCCCTGCTTCCTCGGCCTGAGCCTGGCAAGGAGCTCAGTAATCGCGAGCAACTGGAGACGCTACTGGAGATGGCCAAAGTTGTTGACACAGCCCTCATGCGTTCTTACATGCTGACGAATCCACGTCTTGTTGGATCGCTTGTCCGGCTTGACAACTTCTGCGATCCCGAGGTGATGCATGAAAAACTCATTGAGACTGGTCGGTTCAAAGAGCTCGTGGATTACTTGGCCAAGAAGAAACTTCACAAGAAGGGGCTGGTGCTCCTGAAAAGGTAAAATTGCATTTTTTACACTCTAGTGCAATTAGATACTAACGTCTGCTGTTAGCTTCGGTGATCGAAATGAACCCGACGAACGGGAGCCAGACCTTCACGGGCCTAAAGCTACTGTGGAATACCTGCAGCGGCTACATGCGGATCAACTACCGCTCATATTTGAGTATTCAACTTGGGTTCTGCATAAAGACCCCAAGCTGGGAATGCAGATCTTCGTCGATGATACGCCGCAAGCTGAATCTCTACCCAGACACTTGGTGTTAGATTTCCTTAAGTCGGTGGACGTGACACTCACGGTCCAGTATGTCGAACATTTGATCCATGAGCTCAAGGACGACTCCCCGGAGTATCACAACTGGTTGATAGAGGGATACTTGATAATGATGCGAGAGAAGAAAGAACAAGCTGGGGATGATGGCTGGACGTGGAAGCTCAACAAGGAAGAGAGAGCAGAGTACGCCAAAAAATTGCTACAGTTCACAGAAGACAGCCAGCAATATTGGCCGGAGAAAGTTATCAAACTTTTGCCCGTGGATGGTATGTCTCGACTCTTCACTAGCTTTTGTAGAGCGAAGGAAGCTAACTTTCTTAATAGACCCAACATTCTACGAAATTAGAGCCTCTATTCTGAGTAGACTAGGCGAGCATCGGCAAGCACTTGAGATATTCGTGTTCAAAATGCAGGATTTCATCAAAGCCGAAGCGTGAGTTACCCTGCATACTGGTCGTCCCAGACTAAAAGCATACTAATTGGTTCACTCTCAGGTATTGCAACCGTGTCCACCAAGTCTCTCCGCCTTCCTCCGACCCAGCCGAAACTTCCACGGAAACGGTCTACTCAATCCTTCTCTCGCTCTATCTATCGCCACCAACTGGCAACAAGCCTCAGATAGAGCCGGCTTTAAGCCTTCTATCCAGGCACGGGGCGCGTGTCGACCCCCTAGAAACTCTTAAGCTGATACCCGAGGCTATCAAAGTCGCGGACCTGGAGGCCTACTTCGAGAACCGGATACGGCACTCCAACACGCGCGTGAATACGAACCGCGTCATGGCACAACTCTACAAAGCGGAAGCGTTCAGATGGGAAGAGCTCAGCGCCGATGCGAAAAAGAGGGCGGTGGTCGTCGGCGAGGAGCGCGTCTGTCCTGTGTGCCATAAGCGACTGGGAAAGAGCGTTATCAGCGTCTTTCCAGACGGCCAGGTAGTGCACTATGGCTGTGCGAGCCGGCTGGCTGGGGAGAAGGGCATGGAAGTGAAGGAGGAACCGGAATTAGGGCTCCGGAGAGGATTTGGAGCAGACAGATGGGGTTCGACGTCGGGGTCAACGGGTGGGTGGCGGTAACAACTTAAGTTTGCTGATAGAATTTCTTTTATCTTGTGTGAGTTGAAGGTTAGATCGGATTGGCTTTTCTTACCCTTGTGTATGATGACGACGACGACGACTTTTGAATCTGGGCATTTTCAGTATACGTATACCAGGCGTCGTGGGCATTTGGATCATTTCAGTTTATTCCGACATCTTCGGTAGCACAGGATCAATATACATCTTTCTTTCTTTCCTTCCTAAGCTTTTCAGCTCACTGATGATTAACTACGATGTGGCTAGAAGCCAGCATTTCTAGCCTAAAGTTAGTCTCAACGCCGGATTGAAGTTGCATATAATCTCATTGCCTAACTACCACATCACCAACACATCGAACTGTTACCAACAATCGGACCTCATCGTTTGCAGGGGCACCTAGCAGATCTTTCTTTACCTTGCTGTCAGTGTCAGGCGTTCCTGTGATCGGTGGGTAACCGTACGCTATCGAATTCTCTTACCATGAACATAAAAGCCCAGGGCCCGGTGACATTTTCACAAGGTCAGTTTGCATTTTTTTGGCCCTATACTATACTATGCCATCCGGCTACGCCTCCTGCAGTTGCCTCCATGCCGATTATCCTCCGCGGCTAGTCGATTTCACGCAATTCGAGCCATTATGCAGAGGGCGATAAATATTTGTACAGACTTCATGTGGACCTTACTGCTGGACGGCTATAGATATTGAAATCCTCGGTGTAAACGCACCAACAAATATGAAAGTTGGTAAGATAGGGCAGGTGAATTGAGTAATATTTGCTAAATTAAAAACGATGCCAAATTACCGGCGATGTATTTGACCTCAGGTAGGCTTATAAGGCATTGGGATTACGCTAGCTTGCTTTAGCTACCATAGCACACAGCTAGCGTCCTTGAGAGACTTGGACGGCCTGTGCAGTGACGTCATGACATATATATCAAGATCTTAAGAACTTATATTCTAAAAAAAAGAATGTGTCAAGTCCTTCTGTTATAATAACTCAGATTCGACTCTCGAGCAATCGAACGTGCATTCGCCGGCCGGCTTAACTTATCCTTGGTCTCTATTTTCGCAAATTAATCTGCTGTTCAACCTCCTCAGTGGCCTTCCTAGGTCTAAAAGACTGCTGTTCGCGAAATTACATGCTCTATTATAAGAATAGTATAATCATGCACTGGGGTTGTATCCACGCTCCTTTGCCTTGTGTATGAGCGTGACAACAGAGCTTCGGGTGATGCCAAACTTAGCAGCGACGTCCGCTTGCTTCCTCGCTAACGTCAATATCTCGATTCGTTCGCATGGAGTGGTAGTTCGTCGCTTGGTAATCATAGCAGCGGTAGTATTATTATTTGGAGGCATGGAAGTAGCAGCTGATCATCGAAATTCGGCGAAGGGCTGTACGGCTGTTTTTTTTGCATGCCCCGAGGCCGATTAAGACACCGATCCCGGCAACGCGAATTCTATATTATTAGTTTCATTAATTCATTTCTAAGTATCGAAATAGGTATTGAAAAGAATTGAGCGTTACCGTTTTGGCTGGCCTTCGCATGACTTCTCAAACCTGATATCAGTTTGACTTTCTGGCTTACATTCGGAATTTTCCGGCTTGCGTTGAATTCCCACCTACTCTTTCCCTCGGGGGAGTATTTTTTCCCGTTCTGGATCCACCCCAGACGCTCGCGGCTAACCAATCTTCATTTGTCTTAGTTCGGTACTACCCTCACGTCTCTTGTCGTATTGACGAATCCAGGACAGACCTTGGCCAGGGGTCATGAGATGGCAAAATATACAGAGCATGAGCTTTGATATGGAATTTATCGAGTATACTGGTGCTAGCAAGTTGTGCTAGCAAGTTGTGCTACCATAATCCTCCTCCTCCTCTTTGTCTTCAAGATTATCTATAAATATGCCCTCTGTTCTACGAACCTCATCTCCCCTTCTTCTGAATCACCCATCGGTTGATACTCTACTATCATCTGTTAGACGGCGGAGCACACCTTCCGAAGCACACGCACTCTCATTAAAAACCCAATTGCACGCACTCATTAAATCCCGTATTGCACGCGCTCATTCAATTGATCAATCCAACATTGCACGCACTCATTAAATCTCATATTGCACACTTATATTAAAACCAAAACGCGCTTCGTTCTATTTATCCACATCAAACGAACCTTTCATTTAAAAGATGTTGTTCTCCAAAGTCGCTGCCACGGTCGCTTTTTGCGCAGGGACCTCCGTCGCTATCGTGTCCAACGGGTCCCCTTTCATAGCTTACGTTTGCCCGCCGGGCCCTGCCAGCAACCCTTTTGCATATAGAAACGCTGCATCTACCCGGGGTGTGCAAACAGGATGCGGTTATGTGGCACAAGACAATACAAACCGACATGGAGTTCTGGTTAATCAGTGCCCAGCACAGTTACCGGATACACCTGAATGCACCTGGTATGCCTTCGATCAAACCTTCGATATTCCCGCCAATGGTGCGCCTTTTGTGTTCTACGCGACAAAAAATAAAGCCGACTTTGATGCCACAGCCGTACGGTGTAATCAAGCAGGTTGCAAATGGGTATCACGCGCGAACAAAGTGAAGACACCTGGCACCATGGGGATTCTCTGCAACATGTGCGAGAGGTCGCCAGAATTTACACCTGGCTCTGACGGGTATGGCTTCGACAACAACCCCCCTCCGGCCCCTCCCCCAGCTCCACCAGCTCCACCAGCTCCACCAGCTCCAGTTCGTCCACCAGCTCCACCAGCTCCTGTCAAGCAGGTGACGGTGACATCTACGCGAACGGTCGACGGCAATAATGTCAATACTATATACAAAACAGTGTTTGTTAACGGCGAGGCCACCGCTACCCTGACAGAATACCAAAACCTACGACGCAAGGCGACTGTGACGTCGACGATCACGGTCGGGAGACACTCGAAGACAGTTTATGTAGTGTATGTTCGCGGGCGGCCCGTTCGTACGTCTACAGCCCCAGCCGCTGAAACGAGCACTGTTACACGGTATATTAAGCAGAAAGGTCGGAGGGTGAAGACTATCTATATACAATATGTCAACGGGCAGCCCGCTATTACGAAGACTCAGACCAACGTTGTCACAAAGAATATCACGAAGAATGGTTGGAGGATGACTACGAAGACCGTTAACTATGCAAAGGGCCCGATGCCAACCGGCGATGGTCAAGAGGTATACGACGGTGAAAGCTACTAGGTAGGCCGCACCTTAGATTTAGATGCTGCCGAAATCCCGACCTTCCTTATGGATTATACGAAGCCAATGTTGAGCTTGGGGGCCATCAGCGCGACCGACAGGCCAATATTATATTACCAAATATCTATAAGCCTCTGTCAGCCCCCCCCACCCGTTTTCATACTTCGCGGGGCAGCCTGGGAAAAAAGCGAGAGAATAACGTAGGGAAAGTTCAAAAACCAAAGTAAAAATTAGCAAGGAACAGAATCGCACTTACGACGGGACGGTATCCACGAATTCATGTATCACATCTTTCTGTATTCACGCCATTTGTTTATTCAGTGCGATAGAGGATAGAATAGAAAAATAGAAAACGGGATCTTCAAGTCGAGCAGACAACTGTTAGATACAGTGGAAATCGTATATGTCGGGATGTGACTCTTAAACCCATCTTTGTTGAATAAGTTATCAGGGTGCACGCCTCGTCTAACTGGAGTCCACGTACAATTCATACAGGTTGTTGCGCTTGCTCCGCCAGTGATGCTGCCGTCCTCTACTCTGTCCAAGGTCCCAACAACCGGGTCAACCACTACAACTCCGCCGACGCCAAAGGCCTGATCATCTCGTTTCTAATTACAGAGTGGCTGGAATTAGTTGTGTTATTCCTTCCCCGAACAGAACTGTGCATGTGTTGGGCCTATGTTGAAATTCGAGTGACTTAGAATATTAGGCGAGACCAATTGACGCACCATTTTGATATCATATTTTTCGACGAACACAAGATCCTAAGATACTCTGTGGGCCATGCCATTGGTGGACCTGTCCCAGGAGAATCCTTTCCCCGCCAAAAGGAGGGGTTGTGCGTGTTTTCTGGGCTGTATGCGGGACAAGAATTCGATTGAGCTGTAAACCGCGTATTTAAAAAGGCTCAAGAGTCCCCGATTTAATTCGAAGGTGCCGGTATATAGTAACATATCCAAGTTGTTTTAGGGCAGTACGCAGCGAGTTTGAATATCACAGGTATCCTCTAGCAATACGATTTAATAGAGTGCGTATTCTGATTCTTGCTTCTTGTATTTAGTGATTCGAATGGCGACCGATTCTCGTTGCACGTTTGCTGGAATCCTGCTACGGATCTCTGTGGCCGGTGCAAGCTCGTGAGATATTGTGGTCCGATTTGCCAGAGAGCTGACTGGAAGACACACAAAAAATTTTGCCGTCCGGATACATATCCAGCGAAAGATGGTGAAGTCACGTCCTATCGCGGCATCCTGTTTGCGATCGACGAACAGAACCCTCGATTTGTCGAACTACAAGTTGAGAGCGAGCATTCCAACAATGGCCAAGTGCCATCAATGATGCCGGGTATCAAACGACTCCTCGAACAAAGTGCACGTGGGGGCACGCGTTCCCTGCGGCGAAGCGGAGTGGAGAACCGCGAACGAGAGTTGATGAGGGGTCAGCTTGTGTTGCATGAGCACGAATACATAGGAAAAGGGTCCCCCAATTTGGCGTTACGAAACTTTATGGGTCTTGGGCCGGAGTTCGATTTGATGGGTCCAGTGGTTTTGACGAAGTGTAAAAGGGAGGCGAATAATAGCAACACGGATGAGTTTATGGATATCGAAGTGGATGACTTGAAAGACGTGGTAGACTTTCTTCGATTCCAGATGACTCAGTCAGCCGTGCAGAAGAGAATGTTCAGTAATTTCAATTTTTTCGACACGCTGGAAAAGTTGGGATCTGGAGTACCTAGCCGTGGTACTGGAGGGGGTGAGGAGGGAGTTTCAGCTCTATGAAGGGAGCGATACAGGTTGGGTTTTGAAAGGCGAGAGAGCGAGAAGTTGAGTTTAAAGGATACATACAATGCTATTGCTTCGCCTGAGGCACCGCTTTGATTGGGCTTCTACGTATCTGTCGAGGTTAGCCACTTGATATCATGATGCTACCCGTAGGAAAACTTAGGGAGCCCGATCGATGCTCTACATTGGAACGGAGAAACTGCTGTATACGGAATATATTCGCAAAAAAAAAAAACTTTCAACTGCGTAAGCCAATTCTTTTAACCATCTGCCTAACTTAAAGTCATTGATCAAACCTCAGGGCTGTCGTATGCCGGAGCGCTAATGTGTCCCTGTTAAAGAAGTTACGAGGTTATGAGGTCACATTGCATCCATTCGGCTAACTGTAGCTATTGCAAATTGCCGTGAACGTACATACATATATATATAGCTGCGAAGAAAAACAGTTGCTAGGTTTCTCTGCCGTTAGGATATATAGAGTGTTTTCTGGCTTTTGAGTCTCTAGAATCCTTGTCATGCATACTACCAACGAAGGTTCATCCAGAGAAATTACAGCATCTAAGTCCGACTTGCGCGACGGGAGTGAGTAGGAACCTGGAACGATGTAGGCAAACCCGATCTTGGATTCATGCAACGGCGTCAAAATGCAAAACCCTGATCAACGGATCACCGGACTTCTCCCTCTTGATGATCTCACCAGTTACTTCGTTTGCATGTCACTAGCACCGAATCAAGCTCCTTTGCAATTGCTGGTGCGCTCAGAGCCAGTCGGTCGGCAATTAGTCCCCGTCCACGCGGAATCCCTGCCGGACTCTTTGGACCCCCACACGCCCATGCACCAGTGGTAATTGGCTGGGATCTGGCATTGAGGCTGGGATGGCCCAAAATGTCGCACAAACCAGCAAGCGGGTCATGCAGATATATAATATTCTGCAGGCTCAAGGCTGGAATTCTGGTGCTTTCTTATCCATAGGTCGCACACATATCTGTTTTGATGTTAGAATTGACAGTCAGCCTCGCGCCTCAGACGTACCAGTCTGTACCGATACGATTAGTTTGTGATATCTTACGGCCGCGAACTGGTCTAGTTTCTACAGCTGCTGCCGTCTTTCGATGCTTACCACGATGTTCACACTACCCATATTGCTTACTGAGTGCTTACAGGCACCTGGGCATGTATCGACAATCTGCAAGATCATTGCACGCATGTGAGAATGAGTGCACTCGTTGTCAAGCTACTCAGTTTGCCCCACAGGCTGGGGTGTCCACAAATCAGGCTTTGTTTCTGATGTGCACTTGGCGGCATCGTGAGCCTACGTATCCCTTGCAGGAGAACAGAATGGCAGGCAATGCAGGAAGGCAAGTAAGACTTGTGTAGCACTGAAAGTACCAATCTCCAAGTCAAGATGTCCAGCTCTTATTTGTGAGGACTGGACTGGAACTCTGCTCTGTCTGATAATTATAATCATAACCGCGTATCGATATAATCTGTAGCATGCCATCCTCATCCCATCCATCCCATTTGCTGTGCAACCATGCAGCCTGTCGGCCCACGGAATTTCTTTCATGCTACGGTACCTGCGAACGGAGGGCAAGCGAGGGGTGGCAGCTGCACATCAGGGATGCCGTTGCTCTTATCATTCGGGACGAGCGCATAAACAGCTGGACTGGCCAAGAGGCTGAACCTCCAAGCGCGATAACGCAAAATGAGGACTATCCAGCTCACAAAAATGCCTGTAGTTGTTCAAATTCCGCCTCCCAGATCCCCACCTACAAATACCTCTTGTTTCTCTCTTTGCCTCCGGATCATGTCCGATCTAATTTTGAAACAAACCGACAGCGCCTCGCGGAAGCGGGTACCAACAGGCATTGAGACTCTCAACTTTCCTTCTTTCTATCCGGCAGCCGACCGCTGTCAGATAACCCAAAACTGCCTTCGCCTCCCTTCCCATCCTCCCTCTCGTGAGGCAAGCAAGCTAGCTCTCCGGAGCGGATGCGGACAAGCTAGGGATCCCAGCCCGCACCGATATCATTCGACGGTTCCGCTACCGTCACCCATATAATCCCTGATACTTGAGTTAATCCGCGCCTTTTTTCTCGACTGGACAAGCCTTCCTCTATTTACCCTATGCACTGTCCTCAATGACAGCAGCAACGGGCGGCCAAGTAAATAATAGCAAAGAAAATATTTTTCTTTTTTGCCATTCGATTAAAAACGTGAGAACTAGACGAGCGGGCCCCAAAGCGAGAAACAAATGGTGACGGGATAGGGTCCGCACATGTCTTAACTATTAACGAGAGCAACGTTAACGTTCCGGGATTCGAAGGGTATGGATGGATCCAAGGTTGCGATAAGGGCCTGATATAATACTTATATAAACGGATCGCGGATTAAAAGGGACACAACAAGAGCGGTTCTCTCTCTTCCTCCCCTTCCTCCATCCCTTTCCCTAGGTACAAAACCGTCGAGCTCTGCAGTAGCCCCAGGATCAAGATCAGTACCCATCCCACTAGATACCTACATAGTATGTAACCGGCTTCCTGGTTTAATCTATCTACCAGTAGACTGCTGGGCTCTGGTTCAACCCGATCAAATGCAGCAGAGCTCTTCGCTCACCTTTCCTGAGTTAAGAGGCCGTTTTCGACTTCAGAACCCCCACAGATACCCCAGAATCCTTGTTTGGGTGTCCTGCTTTCTCGCTTGTGCATCATCGATAGCATCATCGATTCGCGCCCGAGCGACTCGTTCGATCCGATTGCAGAACCGGGAATACTAGTATACCGAAGATCCCCCACGATTCTGCAGTCATTTGGCGGAGTTAGCTTAGCTAGAAAGCCCGGACACGGAGGCTATAAACGCGAGGCTCTCCCACCACCTGCGAGAAGATGAAGCACCAAGTCAGCCTTCTCCTCGCAGCCGGTGCTGGTGTTATTGGAGGTCAGTCTTCAGAATATTTGTTCGTCCTCGAGGTCGCATAGCCTACCATATTCGCATCAGAGCCTGTATTCACGAAATTTTGAAAGTTCC
This sequence comes from Drechslerella dactyloides, assembly GCA_020064725.1. NCBI lineage: Eukaryota > Fungi > Ascomycota > Orbiliomycetes > Orbiliales > Orbiliaceae > Drechslerella > Drechslerella dactyloides. The sequence goes on from JAGTWJ010000002.1 coordinate 127,202, forward strand.
GCCCGCCTGTCGTAGCATATTATACTTGTTAGTTGCAATACGTCTTGGTAGCTCGAGGCTGACATTCATGTTACACACGCAACTTTGCTGCCTGTGCCACTAGGCAAATACCTCTTTGAGCCTCGCTCGACCGACCCCCACAAAGACCACAGAACGCCGCAGCTGTCGACGGCCACAAAGATGTCGTCGCCCCCGGTCACGGCAACCCATCACCACCGCCATAACGAACTAGCGTCGGCATCTCCGCGAGAAGAGCAGTCCGATCCGTCTCAATTGACTCCCTCTGCGATCGCAAACACCCGCACTCTGGCCTGCCTGCCCTCTACAGAGATCTCAAAGAGCGCGCACCCAGACGACGCCGCCAAAATAATGGACGAGCCGCTGCCATCCAGCCCGCTGATTGCGAAAAAGATTCCGAGCAAGGAAGACTCCGGCGAGATGCAGGCGGAACCGTACACGAAGAGTGAGGGCGGTGTGGGATTGTTTGACAGAGTTAAGTTTTGGTGACACGGAGCAAACGATATAATGCGATGACGATTATGACAATACACAGTGCCACTTTGCGTTTTTGCTGAAAGTTTGAGGTTTTCGTTTCTTAGTTCAAGTTATGTTGGAGGCTTTGAGCGAACGGCCTTTGGATATCTCTGGTTATTTTTGTGATCGCTGAAGCTAAACTGGTTAGTACGATATGACGGTCTTAATTTGTTCTTGCTAGTGGAGAATATGCTCTGGTTCTTGTTACAGATAGATATTATACACAAGCGTACGCATTGATTAGTTGTTTCCATAGAAGTATGCTATCAACAATTCGTGGATTTCAAAAAACCGCCCTCTCGATCGTTTTGACATTGGCAAGTCCTGGAGTCTGCTAATGAAAAACATACACCCTAGCTGTGTTGATCTGATGTACGCATGACTCCTCCATAGCTGATATGGGCTCCCGATCCGTATATATTACGCGTCCACTATCTCCTTCGATTGCAGCTTCCGCAGATATGTAAGTTTTCACAACTATTAATCCGAATCCCTGCACATCTTCGCATCCTACTTGTCATATCATGATATCACAGTCCTCATAACAAAGCGCGTAATTTGGATAAAAGTTCTTCGTCTTGCTGAAGCAACGATATCAAAGTTTCGACAGTGTTTCCGTTCGACGATGCGACATCTGGGTTGGGATAGTACCAAGCAGCCACCGCCATGATGCAATATATAATCTAGTCAGAGTGTTAGCGTTAAACGCTTAAAAAATTACCTGAGTAAGAAGCCGGATACATACCACCAGCAGAGTTCCCTCTAGCCAGTTGCACTCGTTGTCGCGCAGGAACTCTCCTGTCACGAGAATTGAGAGCACCAGGAGCGCAATCATGAAGATTTCAAAGTTAAGATCAATCGGCTTGCCGATTATCCAGCCGACGATGACAACCAGCGGCGCATTGAACAATGCTGTATGGATCGACGGACCGAGACAATGATACAATGCAAAGTTCTACTAAATTAGCCACGCCACGATGTCGATAGTTTATATAGCAATGGATCTAAATAGATCATAAAGCACTGATCGACATTACATACCATATGTCCATCCCACGCATCGTCGATAGCCGTCAAATGTTCAGCCGCCTTCTCCACCAATGGGAGCAAGATAAGACCCAAAAACTGATCCGGTACGCCGTTCCCTACGATATCTTCGATCCGCTCCACCATAATAAACGCGAATAGTGGCACCAGCACCAACGACACCGATAGAGCGAGAATACATTCTGTCATCGTGAGCTTCGGCTTTTCCATATGGTCTTTGCGAGCGCCCCTGTCAAGCGGCCCGGATATCGGCTCATGCTCGTCCGCTTCGAGGACTTCATTGAAGATGTTATGATTCGTCCGAACGTTGAAAATTATGTATATCGCAAACGCGAGCACGAGGAGCAGGGACGTAACCTGACTGATCTTTAGGACGTCGTATTGTAAGTCTTCGCTCGTGTATCTGCGGTCTGAGCCTCTTGCCACAACGTTGGAGACTGGTAGCGTGGAGCCTTTGAGGGCAGAAAAAAAGGCACTGGGAATCAGTAGTCCAAATCCGGCAACAAGCAGCAGACCATTCCCAACCTCGCTAACAGCCGAGTGGAATGTCTGCACATTCTCTCGGATGCCGCCGACGAGGAAGCAGAGGCCGAGGCAGAGCAACAAGTTCGTGAGAATCGACCCGAGAACCGCAGCCTGTATCACGGGTATAAGATTACCGTGAGTCGCATTTTTGCCACCCGGTCCATCCTCATTTACCGCGTCCGGGTTATGCTGGATCAACAGACTCATGAACAGTATAATCTCGACGATAGATCCGAAGGTGGTCTCGAGCAGGATGCCCCAAACCTTGGGCATTTTGCGAGCGAATTCCTGACCCGCGAACCCCAGCAAGTTGGCGACAGGTATCATCGCGACATAACTCGTAGCAAAGATTGCTGTTGGCGGCGAATTGGGGATGCATCGCAGGCAGATAGCGACCGGCACCATCGGCCAGAAGAAGTTCATGGCCATTGAGACCTTATTCGAGCTGTGCCAGAGGACATTTATGAAGTGTGAGACATGGAACCCGCTCCGGCCGCTCTCGCCGTCCGGATGTATAGGCATCGTGAGTGCTCTTCGTAGTATGAGCGTTGGGTCGTTACTGATCTGTTGTCTGAGTAGTGGCTCGCGCTCGCCAACAGCGTCAGAATGCACGCCGTTTTCCATTTCTCGTTCCCGTGCTTCGATCTCTCCTTCGTTGACAGGACCCATTGTGACTTTTTCCCGATTTTGACGCTCTTCGTGCTAACTGATCTAGGCGCCGCCTTGCTCGTTGTAAATCTGCGTGATACGCATTTGAGCATAGAAATTCCCAGTTTCGTGGGCATTAGGGCGATGCAGGTCGCCTTAAAAGCACTCTCAATTGCTGGATGCAACACGTAGGTTCCTCACGAGTTCGGAGTAAACAGCTCGAAATGTCCACAAATGTTACAAAAACCTGCTGCCGTTATAGTGGATAGGGCTAAGCGCCAAGTCGCGCGAGCAAGCCTCCTAATGGGCACGGCGGGGCCAGCACTGTGGGGTCGACGTAACGTTTATATCAACTTCATTCTTGATCAAAGTCGACGAGGGCCTGGAATTATCCTCATCCACCAGTTAGGTGATTTTACAACGCAGAAGCGAGCGACAAGGCGCATGCGGTTGGCTAGAGAGCTCAGCATATGCATCTTGCGCACACTTGGAAACAAAGTCGTGGCGATCAATTACTAAATACGTGGCGGCCAAGCATCCACACGGCCGTGCGCCGGCTCTCGGACGTAATGGAATGAAGAAATGCGCCTAGATCTATCCGATCCGATCATCGCTTCCAATGTTGTGGGTCTTCTGAATCCACTGCGAAAGTTGTTGTTCTCCAACATCAAAACCCAAGTGCCCCCAGGACCCTAAGCCCACAACGGGAAGGTCTCATATACGCCTGGCTGATACCTGGTTGATGTTGAATTTTTTTTCACAGAACATTCATCAAATACCAGCATTTGTGGTTCAGTGGTAGAATTCATCGTTGCCACGAGTAGCCGGTAACGGTTACACTGTAAGCTCGATGAGGCCCGGATTCGATTTCCGGCAGATGCATTATTATCCTTCTTTCTTCGTGAAAGATATTTCTTTTAGTGTGATTAACTTTTTTACCTGGCCTTGGTACTAGCATTCGAGTGATCTTTTTGAGTTCCGTGCTGGCGCTATGGCGAAATGGGTTCTTGCTTGGAGAGAGGGTTGAAAGAAGTTTTCGTTTAGTCATAGCGGGATCGCGATTGTAATGGCACGGATGCCCTCGAGACTGATTGCCTGAGTAAACTCACTGATTAAGAGATAGGGCGATATAAAGAGATAAGAATAGAGAGCTACGCTGGTCTGCGGCCTGGACATGAGGCCTGTTGGATCCCAAAAGCTTGTGCGTTGCTGCATACTAACTTCCCGATTGTATTGCAGGATACCTAATGCATGATGCGAAAGTCGGATGTATACGACTAATTATAATTTATACACGATACACTATATATAGATATACCTCTAGATGCAACCAAAACGACTCTACGGCACCTATCGTACACGTACATATGGAAACCCCACCAACATTCAGCCAAAACCCATTAATCAGTCACTCTCCTTCAACTCTTCCAGTCGCTTCCTCAGCTCTGGCACGGCTCTCAGCTGCAATTCCAGCTCCTCCTTCTCGTCCTCGAGCTTGAGCCGTCGTTCTGCATCGAGCTTCGTGAACACGAATCCTCCCTGTCCGTCGAACTGAAGGATGTTCTCATGGTACTTCCAGAGACTCTTGCGGTGGCTGACGGTGATGAGCGTGATGTCCAGCTGCTTTGCGGTTTCGTACATTATTCGCTCGATGTCTAGTGTTTGTGCTGCCGTGCACTCGTCCAGGATCGCACTATACAGGAATTTTCGTTAGCAAAAACCCAAAACAGCGGAACGATGATGGAATCGTCAACTCACAATTTCGGCGCATGGTAGAACAGCCTCGCCATTGCGATTCTCTGCTGCAAACCGCCGCTCAGGTGCTCTCTCCACTCTTTCTCTGCATCCCACCCGCCTTCTCTCTCTACGACTCCTTCAATCTCCACAATTCTCAACAGTGCCATCAAGTCTTCGTCCGTGACACCCTTATCCATCATATCCTTCACGCCATCCGGATATATGACCTGCTGCCTCAAGCTACCCCTGCTCAGGTACGGTCTTTGTGGGATGTAGAAAATCTCCTCGCTTGGAGGCTTGTGGACCTCGCCACCGTACACCGGCCACAGTCCACCCAATATTCTGAACAAACTACTCTTGCCACAGCCGTTTGGTCCCACGATCAGCAAGTGTTCACGCGGCTTGACTGTGAACGATAGTTTCCGGACCAGAACGTCGCCGTTGGGGCTAACGATGGGTACGTCGATGAACTCGATATAGGTGTCTTCGATGACCTTGCCGCGGCCGCGGAGAACGGCGGCGTTTTCCTCCGTCGATGCTGATGAGACGAGATTCTTCTCAAATTGACCGGCGGTGATATCATCCATCACATTGAGCAGTGTCGAGACACGGGATGTATAGCCGGCAAGCTCGGTGATCTCCTTGTAGGAGAACATGACTCGGCCGAAAGCGTCCGAAGAAGACAGCAAGAGTCGGCGATTAGTTACGAAGCCTATACAGACGGAATTAGCAACAGAGCCTCGTAATCGCCTTCGAGCAAGGAAAATGAGATGTATAGAACGACGAATAGAATATGCACTTACTTTCCGTCCGGTCTCCTAAGCTCGCGCCCTTCCCACCCGGAACCTTGAAGAATACCGGCACGCTGCACAACACCAACCCCAGAGCGCCCCAGAAGTACTTGATCACGTAGTCCTCCATGATGCCATGATACAGTCTCTGCCTCAGGATGTGGTTGACATACTTGATCAGCCTGAAGTAGCCCTTATCCAGAGTCTTCTTCTCGTTCTCATGACCATAGTACAGCGCAACCTCCTCCGCATTCTCGATCAGCCGCGAGTGCTGGTGCCTGAACTCTCCTTCCAGCTTAGCCTCATCAGCGACGTACTTGCCAAACGGCGGCGTTAACGCCCTCATGACGTTCGCGGAAATTTGCACCAGCAACGCCATGAGGAACAGGCCTTCGCCGCCGACGTTACGCGACAGCTGGTAGTTGTATATGACCATATCGAGCACCGGCTTGGCGAGGTTGGAGTACAGCTCCGCCAGAGAGTTGGAGAACTTGCGCACGTCCTCCACGATCAGCTGGTCTGGGTTCTTGATACGGTCATCGAGGTTGCCGACGCTGTAGAAGATCATATTGGAGAGATATTTGTTGTGGATGTAGTTTGTAAGGCGGGTGCGGTATTGCAAGGCGAGTTTACATTGATGGTACGAAAGCTGCGGTTGTTCAAGATTGCATTGTTAGTCGCCGGTGCGTAATATGAAGACCTCAGGGTGCGCATACCATAGAATTTGTGAAAGTCGCGGGAATAGCCACGATCATCCACCATATGATCCCTAGGAGGAAGTCTTTCCCCTTGCCGCGCACCAAGTTGGACACCAACCGTCCATCCAACTCAGCGACATACAGACTGATCAATGTCCTCAGCACCAGGAACACCGAATGGCTGACCAGCAACCTCGCCTCCTTGCTCTTCCATCCCGGAATAACGATTTTGAGCAGCCGGAACAAGCTCCGGAAGAAGTCCCTGTTCAGTTCCACCTTCTGTCTCTTGCTGCCATCGGACGTGGAGCGGGTCGGCTTGACAGCCGGCTTCTGATCCGAGATCGCAGCGCGGACGCGTAGGATGAGCGCAGCGAACGTGAAGAGGTATAGGCCGCGCGAGATACGGGTCTTGTGCGTCAGATAGAACGAGAGCGACGAGTTGAGGACGTTGAGGAGAGCCGCCTGGCTGCCGGCGGGCAGCAGCTTGGACTGCGCCGCCATCGATACGCTGTGCCGTGGGACGGAGGGGCGTGTGTTTGTACGATGTATCCGCCGGGATCTCGACCGGATGGAAAGGAGAACTGGACTACTCGAATACGGACGCGGCGACGGGTATCATGACGGAAAAACTCGAGAAGCAGTAGCAGTTCGCTCGGCCGGCGCAAGTTGGATGAAAATGTCGACGGGAAAAAGACAGCGGATGTCGACTTGGCGGGCTTTCACATGTCGGCAGTGCGTCATGTGCGTGCGTTTCGGCATTTCTCCACGCCCAAAGAAAGGTAAGCACGGCTTCGGCTTCCCCACAAACACCAAATGGGGCAACCGCACCAGAACAGCAGGACGCGACGGCGAATGTTCCCGTGAGCTGGATGGCTCGATCGCGTGCTATCATATGTTTACTGGAGATTGCGATCAAGCTAGTCTGGGGTCTGAGCAATGCAGTGGGATATATATTAATTAGGATTCGGTTCGTGAGAACGACAGGACTGGTTTCGTGCATATATCCGCTGGTATCAAACATGCTCCGTCCGAACGCCGTCGAGACTCCAAAACGCATACAAACACACAAAGATAAACGACAGGGTAGAACATGAGAAAGAACGACGCTTCGAAGGAAGGAACCAAACTAGATCACAAGAGCCAATCATCGCAATGGTACTCCAGGTGAGGAGAGAGTGTGTAAGAGAGCAGTGTGCGTTCCTTCCTCCCAATGCAACCGCCATAGCGTGCAACCCCGCAGAAATCCATCCAATCCTCAAGCACGATAAAAGTACAGTACAGAGCAGACTGCGCCCCGGTACCGAAACAGACGACCAAGCCCAAAATCACCGTGGGAAAACTTTTGCTTCAAATGCTCATCTTTACGCTCAGCTCGTTCACATCCGGCGAGTCGGCCTCCTGGTGTTTCGCCGACGAGTACTTTGGCCGGAAAGTTGACACTGCGGGGATATTCGCCTTGAATCTGCATATTCGATAACTAATTAGCAGCTGTCACTCCAAAAGTACGAGAGGCTTATCGGAAGTCGCAGAACTCACCTTTCTTCTTTCGTTCCGTACGCCTTCGGCGTTAACTTGATCACAGTGTGCAGTGGAATCTCCATCCATGGACTCCGGTCCTGCGGCACGTTCATGAAGTACGCATAGATGCACCTGATGACCGCCTGATGCGTCACGACCATCACGTTCTCCTGTCTCTCCATCTCCATGATGATCGGTTCCAATCTGATCACCAGGTCGCGGTAGCTTTCGCCGCCACGGTATCGGTAGTTGTATTTGTCGTCGTCGCGAGCCTTGAAGTCCTCCGGAAATTGCTCCTCGATTTCTTCGTAGGTGAGACCGTCGCAGGTGCCGCTGTCGAGCTCGTCAAGCGCCTTCCACTGAAGCTTGTTGTACGGTAAGTGTTGGGCGGTCTGGATGGTCCTTTTCATTGTGCTAGTCCAGACGGTGATGCCTTGTTGCGGCAGGATGCCGGACTGGCGGCAGAGCTCCGGTAGGACTTCACCGTATCGCATCCCGCGGGGGGAGAGGTCGGCATCACCACCGATTTTGCCTGCGAGATTGTACATGGATTCGCCGTGCTATTAGAAAACTGTTAGTTTGGTTCCTCTATATTGAATCGGATGAACAGCATATGGAATGACCCACCCTCGACAACCAGATAGACCTCGGCTTGATGTGGAGGTTCATCAGAAAGTACACGATCCGACTTTGCAGATAGTCCTGGATGCAATTGATCACAACCTGTGTTCCCACATTGATCAATTTGACGTAGGTGTAATCCGTCTCCGTAATTGTTTCGTAGACCTTCTCGTAGTTCCTGATCCGATCCCTGAAATCCCGTGCTGCGGCTTCGGGATCCTGGCCCCGGTAATCCGGGGAAGTGGTCTTGACCTCCATGATGTTGCTCATAATGAGGTCCTCGTCGTCGCACTTGGATTCCACAAACATGACCTCGATCCCCCGCGACGAGATAGTCTGAGCGAGCCATTTTCTGCGAGCCCTCGTAGAATTTGTAGCGTCGAGAATGGCGACTGTTCCCTTCTCCTGGCTAAACCACTTGAGCATGTCCTTCACGGCGGCTTCGGCCGCAGCGCGGCGCATGCGCTCACCCTCCTTATTGTTGATATCGAAAAAGTCCGCTGTAGGTTGCGGGGTGTCCTGGCGACGGTATGTGCCGACATTGAAGCTACGAGCATCGACGGACAGCCAGCGAAGATACCGGACAACTGCTCAGGCCGAAGCCAACCGGTTAACCGAGAGCTCAGGCAGCGTCCGCAGGGCAGAGAAGCTTACTCTTTCCAGCGATGAGACTCTTGCCGCGGGCCGGCAAACCAACCATCACAACACAGATCCTGGTGTCCTCCACCTGCGTTCCAACCACGGTTCCATTAGTCCGGGGCATTCTGACTGACGCGTATACTGCAGGCGGGATCGTAGAGTATTGGGAAAGCAAATTTCGGCAATGCGATGAGTGGTTTTCCCAGCAGATAGATAATATGTAATTGAAAAGCTTGAAGAATGTGTAAGGCCCAGTGTCGAAGCTTTATGGCAGGATACAAGCTGGCTACCTCGGTAGCAGGGCTAAGAACACGGCTTTCTTCTAAAGGGCAAAACTGAGCAACATGACGAAAGGGAGTCTCTCTAGCTTTATAAAAAAAATCTCTCAAAGACGCAAAGCTAATGCAGCCACTCTGGGACAGCTAGAGAAGGAGGGCTAGATTGTATAGATGGGGAGGAAAAAGGAATATCAATAACGGTGAAGGAGCTATCGCGGGAGAAAAAAAATATGCAGCACACGACCTGTTGAGGACATCAGACCAGTATTCCGTTGTATTGGCCTCCTACGGCTTACCCGAGCATAGAAACGAGGGAATGCATCAGGAAATGGTGTGTCGCAGACTGGACAAGGGGCCGCATAGTGCATAGGACCTGCTACCTCCCAGGGACCTCAAAGATCGTCGGAAGAACTCGTACAGACTTCCAGACGCTCTTCGAGAGGACCAAGGTGATGTCAAATCGGCCGGTTTGTCGCAATAGCAAGCTCGGTTGCATGCTTGTCACGCCAAACAAGCCCGCCAGACCGGTCGGTCGCGGACCCCATGACCTTGCTATTACATTCTGCGGGATCCCGAGCCCACATGAGACGGGGGAAAAACCTCGAAAAATTCTCTTCTCCTATCTCTCGATGCAGTGGAACTTTGCCCCGGCTCCGTGAGATCTGCCACGCCCGAAACCCGTGGGTCGTCGAAGCCGTCGGCTAAATTCTGGAAGAGCCAGGCGGCAAGGGCGAGCCAGATCGAAGACCTGGATGAGCGACAGGAGAGGCACTTTCGGGAACCCGAGTATCCGTCCAGCTCCCTTATTCGGCCCGTATGGACTGCAGGAAACCCCTTGCCGATACTACCCAGATGGATTAAAAATACAGCATGAAATGCTTGTTCCGAATAATATTCGTTGGTGTGTGACCTGCAGCGCGAAAATTTTTCTGATTCGCTCTCGGGCTCAATCCCCAGCGAAGCTTCCCTTTCTCGGCTAGGATGGCCCGTCTCGAGCTCCAGATCGGTAGCTTTCGGAGCAATGGATATCAATCCTGCCTTGAAGAAGCTTTGCCTTTCACCAGTATAGCGCGCTGTGAAATCCCTCATTTTCCCGAATTTCTGGACGCTTGGCTACAAGAAAGTGTCCATGCGTAGCCGCATTCGTTCCAAAGCGGGCGTTCCCCAGCTTTTAATGAGGTGATTTTGTGGGGGTTTAGGCCTCACTCCAGTTGCACGGGGCCAACGTCATCCAAATCTGAAATTGGGAGGTTGCACATCTGAGGTGAGGCACAGGCCACAGATGCTGTGGGGAAACGGAACCAAGATAGAAGCAAGAACACGATATGATTGAGACCGCTGAATATGAGATTGTCGATCACTTACAGCAGACATACTGTATATTGGTGTCGGGGTCTTGACTCCGGAGGCTTCTATTCTGGGAGTCGAAGTGTTCGAGCCAATCGTAACAATTGGCGAGCCTGCAGCAATTTTTGGAGGCTCCAAATCCATGGTATTGTTCGATATCGTGTTCTGGTGAATTCGAAGATAAAATCTTGGTATAGCGGTATTCCGTCAGGGTGGTCCGCTGAATGACAGAGGCAGATGTATTCTGACGAATTGGTTGCTCCTGCAGCTGCACAGAATCTTCTGACAACAAGCCAATAGTTCGCGGATGGTCAGCAAGCTGGTAGCCTTTGTAGCACTCGGTAGCGAGAGAGTCGATGTGTGAAGCTGAAAGGTGGGAGGGTACGAGTACACTTATATACTGGCACGTAGATCTAGTTTCCCAAACCTTGGGATCAGGAATACGGAGTCTATGCTTTTCCTATGTTTGGAGCTTAAACCACCAAGAACTCCGCCTGTTGGTCAGCCAGGCAGCTAGAATGGATCGAGAAGCACCCCTCTCAGGTCGTCAGTACCGGTGTTGCACCCAAGTCAATGCACTCAGACGTCAAGGGCTTTGCCTCTAGCCTGAGCTTGAACTGGAATTGGAACTGGAGTGCACGCGTGACCATCGGGTGTTCCTGCCGGCCGAAGAAAGAGTAGCCTCTTGCGAAAGTATGCCGAGTGAAGCAATGCGTCTCGGGACCCGCTCGAGCCCTGCCTAATGAGGGGAGCAAAACGGCGTGGTGAGCTGCAGTTTAAGACCACGGACCGGAAGCGGTGGTAGCGGTGGGAACTGGCCGATCAGCCACCAGCGGCCGGAACACCGTTCTCCAGCCCGGCCATTGGCGAGCATTTGCGCTCATTCATTGGCGCGAAACCGACCTCCCCACGCGATCTTGCTGGGCTTATGTATCAGCCGTTAGGAAACATTCTATGCCCTCAGTGACACAAAGAGATCACTAACCTTAATTGCAAATCTCGCTGGCGGAACGCATTGACACTGCCACAAGGGCTTCCATGAGGAAATTGCCCAACCTTGAACCCCCACGCTGTCTGCTTTACACCGACAAGTTTCATATCTGTGAGTTTCTCCGAATAAGTAAGTTGCTTTTGCACATAAGAATTATTCGAATTGAGGTTTCTGGCACCCTTAGCCCAGGGACATCGATGTAGGGGAGGAGCCTGGGTCTGTAGCTGGTGCTTGTCGGACAGCACCTTGGTTCCAGTAAACCCTAGGCCAGGGTACACCATCCTCCCAGATTAATTTGCCTGGTAGAGTAAAAGCGTGGACTACTGAGCCTTTCCGATGAAAAGTCGCGACTCGCATTGTAGACGTCTATGCATCGCGCAGTCAGTGATTGCTTGATATTCTGGGGTGTCGGTATCCGCAAGTTGACGTCGACTGCAGCTGGCTGACTTGGAAATGACAATTTCTCGCCTGGCAAAAATACTTCATCTGGACGTCCAACACCCCAACGCATCTAGATATATTACTGCATGCACATGATGTGATGCCATAGCTATTGTAGTGGATCCCAGACAGCGTTCGCGACTAGAGGAATTGTGTTTTACGGAGTGATTATAAGCTAGAAATCCCCTTTATCATTTGAATCGTCACATCACCACGAACAAGTCGACCTGGATGAGGTACGGCGAAAGGGTCAAACGTAATTTTCGCAAGCAGTTGATTGATCTTAGTTATTTTCATGATTGTTACGCCGCCAGTGCTAGTGCTCCAAAACTTCATGTTCAGCCAAACATTACAATAGTATCTTCCATCATTCATAGTAATCCATAAAATTACAATCTTTATAGTTTTGTAATAATGACCCCTGGGCCTTTAAAGGTGTAAATCTGGTAACAGGGCGATGTTAGCATTCTGCCTTTGGAACGACAAACACATGGTGGTCAAACTGGCTGGTTGCCAAGACGGACCTTATCAAGGAAGGTATCATTCTATGATAGCTCCATATTGATAGCTCCATATGGTGGGGCGCGGAGCCAATCGACAGCTCAACGAGGGCATACGCCTACTTTGCCTTTGTGTATAAAGCTTAACGACATATTCGTGCTAATTACTTAAGTAATCAAATATTTGGCTAAGTAGCTTCGGCCTGCCATTTAATCTATATACTTACTTATTTGCTTTAAAAAATAGCATTCTGCTGAGGCGGTATCAGCTTGCAAGTATGTACGACTAAGTAGCTATTTGGCTTAGAGAACACTGACCTCCACAAGTGATTAGTTTCCGCAAAGGTTAGTACTATAGTATCTGGGATAATTCTTGACGCAAATCTACCCAACCTTGTTAGTTCTACGATGCTATACCCTGTAGGCCAGTCATGTTTGTAAAAATAGCTGTATGCATTGTTTGCCTTGCTAGTTGCCAAGTCGTTCCCGTATACGAGGCTGAGAACCTTCAACCTGTACTTCTAGATTCTGCCATGCCAGACATGTCGCGATGTCACAGTATTCACTCGAATGGCGACTTGCGTTCCATATTTCAACTCTGCAGTACGCCGAGGTCCCTTTCTGTTACGGCTACATGATGCACCGTATACAGAAGTATTGATATATAGTGCGAGTGTCGATTATCTACTGAACCCGGATGACAGACCTACTTGTACCGCCACTCAAGGAATCAATATTCTAGCTCTTGAAGACAGCTTCGGGGCGCTGGCCATCCACGTAGGAAAATGGAGGGAATTGGACTGGCAGCATCAATCGTGGGCCTGCTAGCTGCAGGCGGGAAGATGATTCCATGGCTGTTCAACCTCAAGAACGGTCTTACGGATGCCCCGGATTCCATCAGGACCGTTTGGACTGAGTTGACGGAAACTTCTCTTATTCTAAAAGAAATACAGCTCTACATCCTCCAAGTTCACCCGACAACATCAAATAGACGGTCGCTGATTCTGATCGATCACATCTCGGTCACATTAACGGGATGCATCGTTACCTACTCAGATCTCGAGCGCCAGATTGACTTTACGAGAGCCTCAGAGAATATTGACCACATGTCAATATTCGAGCGCGGGAAATGGCTGCTAAAAGAGAAGGAAATACTCGATATTATCCGCCGGCTTCAGAATCATAAAAGTTCGCTAGCACTCATGCTGAATATCATGCAATGGCATGTTTTTCCTATTCAACATGGCGAATGCCTGAGCTATAAGTTCCAGATTTGCTAACTCTTTGACGGGATGTATCAATTATACAACAGTCATTCCATGCAGAAGGCACAAGAGACATTGCAGAATCTGTGCAGGGCTGTGGAGAGAAATCTCACAGAAGACAATCCACTCCGTACACAGCTTGGCAGTCATGCACCCGTTATTGCGGATAGCGTGTCTTATTTAGCCAGAGAATCTATACTTGAGCACGATGCAGCTTCTAGCTTTCTGCCAGATGCAGATGGCATCTCTGCTGTAACTTCGCGCCAAAAATTGGGTTTCAATCAACCAATATACGAATCTCAATCGGTTACCATTGGTGGGCAAATCGGTCCGAAATTGAAAAGATTGTCCCTTAACTCTGTAGTTCCCTGGCGACGCATACGATCGAGTAAGACTCCCCGCGTCTTTGAGGAACAGCTGAAGTCCTCGTGGGTATACAAGAGATCCGGGATTTCTTGGTCGAACCCTTCTCTCCAGAGTTGTAACGACTCTGAACGTGGAATGGCTCTTTCTACAATTTCTAGGCTGAGTGTCAGCCAAGTATCGAATATCTCAGTATACGCTTTACCGATCCACGAATCCGAGGTATACAATGCCGACTGGTACAATGCGGCACCAGATCAACTTGGTACTCGGCAATCATACAATGTCTCTACGACTATCCCTCATTCCCTGATAAGCGAATGCATACAGCAAGAATGGACCTTTGGCACGGCACCATCGGGTGATACGACGGATTCAGAACCTATCTTTTCATTTTTCCCAAAATATCTGCCGAGAAACCCTTGCTTCTATGGGAGAGAAGACGCCTTTCAAATCTTATCAGAAGCGGTTTCCAAAAGAGACACGACTACCGGGGCATCCGTTCGTCCTCCATTCATTCTATGGGGACCTCCTGGGCGTGGAAAAACAGAAACCGCTTTAGAGTTCTTCTATCGGTTTGAATATCCATCGACTCTTGATAGCAGTGCTACACTCCGCCCAGACTACCGTATATGGATCCACGCCGACACAGAAGAAAACTTAGTCCGTGGTTTCGCAGAGTTTTTCCGAAATCTCTGGGTTTCTCAGGAGGGCCAAGATGGCCCATCGGTCAAGAGTGCACAGGCTGATAGCGAATTGGCACAAGCTTACAGCCTTTGTCTATGGCTGGAACAAACAGGTAATGGTGTCCGCTGCCAATTTATAATTTAGACGGCAACAGAGTCTGGACTCCTACCAAACTCGTCCGTTATATGTTTCTGCCTTTTCACTCTCAGGCTTTGCTGACATGGCTAATAAAACACAGACGCGAAATGGTTGCTAGTTCTTGACAATGTCGTTGAAGTGGATAAAATCTCCAAGCTCTGCCCACGCAGGGCACTTAATGGGAATGTTATCATTATTACCCGCGAAAGCAGTGTCCACAGATACCGCAACATCACTGATCAGTCAGCTGGACCGGTCCTCGAGTATGAGCTTCCATCTTTGAACGAAGCAGACGCTATCGCTTTGATACAGGCGAGTTTTCCATATATTACCTTCGATGACAAGGTCAATAATGCCTGTTCTGAGCTTATTGAGCGAGTTGGAAGGCTCCCAGTTGGCATACAAGCTATCATGAACCTCATCAAAGAACAGGGAGGTGGCCTACAAGGCCAAGAAAAGCTTAGCAGCACAGCGGCCGTCTTGAAAAATTGCAAGATCCGACATGGATACCGGCTGGAAAGCTACAGCGACACGGATCCTAATGATCTTCTTCACAAGATTTGGGCTCATGAATTGGAACGACTAAAGCTTCGTGAAGATGCATATCGTGATGATAAAGTTGAAGCTTCAACCGCAGGTGCTAGCAATATCCTGGATATCGTGGCATTTCTTGATCCCGAAACTATTACAGAAGCCCACATACAGTCGATACTCAGCTACCAAGTCATGTTAATACAGAGGCATAAAATGGTGCCGTCCAGGGAAGCTAACTTCTTAGAGGCTGCAGGCTTGGCCAGTCTACGTCCATTACTGGTCAATCCCCCCGATCTCAAAGCAAGATATCAAATCGATAAGTTAGCCCGATATAGCCGTATTATCGAAATGCCCGTGGCGAAGAGACGTGGCATCATGGATATGATCTCCGGGTGGTTCCTCCAATTTCGATCCGAGGAGCCGGGTACGATGGACCAAACACAAGACAGCACCGTTCCAAAGGCTGTTACGAGTGCGGTTCGGAGAACTCATAGTACATTATCTCCCAATGAGTATATTCGACATTTGGATTTTTTACGCCAGATCGCGATAGAATTTCTCATCGACGTTGACCCCAACGGTGAAAGCTTTGGTTTGCCCATACTATTTCTAACCGCACTGAGGAATGGCTGCAGGTAAGTTCTCCCGCCCAGCAAGTTAACTACGAGGTAGTTGACCAGGTCTGGAGTCCAAGACAACTGTCTTGGTCGAGATATCGATTGCAATGGGACATGATAGCTAACACCCACCAAAAATTATCACAATACATATGGTTGATAAATTTAGAGTGTTCTCAAATCAGATACAATATGAGACTATCGATCCGGTAAAAACCTGGATTATTGCACGCAAGTTCCTAGAAACATTAGCGTTGGTCACGGACCACCCCAACTGCGACCAGATGGTTCTTTCCGGTGACAGAAAAGATCCCGGTGAGGTTAACCTCGAAATTGTTGAATGTCTCTTCATGCAAGCAAGAGAGGCGATGATGTCTGGATCTCTCCAGGCAGCCCTCGAATTGCTCGAGAGATGTAAAGTATATTATGAGAGATACTTTTACCTAGAACCAGATCGAATAGGGACTGATCAATCTGGTACGCAAAAAAGCGGCATTTCAGGCCTCGATCTGACGCAGATGTTCTCCAGGCTCAAGTCAGACAACCTTGAGACTAGGTCTCTTCAAGACATCCAATACGCATTACGCGGATATTCAAAATGCGACATCCAAATTATCACTGCTCTCACCCGACTGGGGAAAATCGACGTCCCTGAGACCGCATCACGTCTCTCGATGTACGTTGCTCGGGAATTAGGAGAAAGGGTGGGCGGTGTGCGTAAAAGTATCGGGAATAATCCTCGAGCACTGGATGTATTACTGCATCCCATGTCTGAGCTGTAAGTACATTACTATTCTTACCAAGCTACACGGGCTTTGGACATTAGCGCACGTACACTTGCTCTAGTCAAGCACTCACATACTTAATATATTAGGCCCCACGCACAGTACTCCCTTGGAAATATTTGTCTGAAGGAAGAGAAGTACGATGAGGCGCTCTGCCTGCATAAAAACTCACTTTCTCTCTTTTCTCGCATGTATGGCGAAGAACACTATCTGACCGCTGCGGCATCTGCCCAGCTGGGGATGAGCTGCATTCGCCAAGATAGATACTCCGAGGGAATGTAAGGTCACCTCTTGCTAAAATTTCGAGATATATAGTCAATATATGGAAATGTTTGTTGTACTCAGGATGATGCTAACTCCTCTATTGCGTCCCACAGTTACTATCTGGAGAGGGCAGCATCAATTTTCGCCTCAAAGAAGCCAGATATCTGGGGTTTGAAACATAGAACTCGTATCGCGGTTCTGCTTGAACAAGCTTATACCCAGGTACTGGAGATAAAAAACGCAGACGTGCAACGAGCGGAACAGCGCTCTCCGGCTGCAGTGGTGGATGGTGGGCTGCCGCCCATGGTGCAGTGCATGCGTATGGAAAAGACGGCCACAGGGGAGGTTTATATAGCATATGGTATGTTGCTTGAATTCTGGCAACTCGGCTGGCCATCTTGGGATGCTACAATAAACTAGCTAGATGCTTGATTCAGTTCGTTCGAGGCGGCTAGTCTCGCAAACTAGGCTCCAGAGCCGCGGGTGGAGCATCATTGTATTAGACACACATATATATGCTGGCTTACTGGGCGAATACGCCTAGAATTTATAATCAAACCTATTAATTAAAGTGATATACGGAATCCGCAATGAACACCGGTTCCGAGGGTCTGCACACCCCCATCCCCGGTTCCACTGTCTTCCATTCTCTATCCTAAAATAACGGTAACAAAGGAACAAACCAGAAATCAAACGAAAACAAACAGTCGTGAAACCCATCCGTGTCAGTGAGTAAGAAAAAAAGAAACAGGAATAATATCTATCCCGCCATTCCTAAAATGCGATGAACAGGAGAAAACCCAAAGTGTAACAGAGAAGCGAGTCGAAGAATGGTAGTGAGTAGTAGTAGTCGTAGAAGGGGTGATGTGGATAGGACTGAAGTAAACGAAACAGGAAGCTTAGAGCCATAAACACGACCAATTTTATAATTACCCCTAGGCCAATGCTAGAACATGCGGAAGCAAAGCGGAGATTCATGAAGGAGAGGAGAATACTTTAGGCGAAACCAAAGTATTCCGCACCGGCGGTAATGGCCGTCAGCAAGTTCTTGCGAAGTTGCTCATAGGACTCGTACTCCGGAAGGTCGATTTCTAGAGAACACAAAATCAGCTTTATGCACCACTAGAACAAAAACAAACGGCAAGTCTACTTACGATTGAAGCAAGTATGGCTGCTTGGAAGACGGTCCTTGTTGCCGTAATCTCGGTGGATGTTGAACTTCGAATAGCCGTTCATGCCCTCGAGTTCTTTGAAGCCATTGAGAGGAACCTTGGAGGTACCCGTCACGAATTGGAGAAGCTTGGCTCGCTCTTCCTTGTCGAAGGAGCGGACTGCACGCCAGAACCACTGCACTTGCGGTGAGGAAGCAGAATAGTTGTGGTACCTGCATCAAACATATGTTAGCGATGACCGCAAGAAGACCGACAGGTTAGACGACATACTCAGTGTTGTTCCTCCAGTCGTCAACATCAATATCCGGAAGGCCTGAAATCAGCAATTCGAGTTCTTGTTCGTTGAAGATAGCCACCAGTTCAGCCGGCACGATATCGTGGAAGCCTTGCAAGAAATGGTCCATTTGCTCCTTCACACTATCCAGCAAACGGAAATCCGTCACAAGTCTGACGTATTCGTGTTTATTCTCTTCTGTAACTGGAACGTTTCGCCCATCAGGAATCAAATCAACAACCTTCTCAGCTCCAAACTCATCCGTCTCAACACTGAAATTGAGCAGCAGAATGTCGGTAATGTCATTCTCAAGCATCCACTGCAGCGACTTGGAGTACTCCAGATCCAAGTTCTCCATATCTTTCAGAGACACGTTCTGGCCAAGAATGCGCTTGTACATGGCGCGACTGAAATGGCAGTCGAGAACTCGGCCTTCGTAGAGAGCTTTGGCGATGATGCGGCCAATGAATTTGAAGAAGCTCAGATGCTCCTGGTTGACACCGCTGGTCCTATTCGGGTGGAAAGTCGTGCGATCTGAAGCCACAGGCAAGAACAAGACGTAATCCGGATTGAACATTTGTCTCGCGAGAACTTGGAACCATTCTCTCGTAACGCCGCCAGCATCAACGCCTTCCTCCCCTTGGAATCGAATGTTGAGTTTAGAGTACTTGATCTCATCTCCACGCTTGTAATGTAAGGATCTGTACGAATCCATGAAGACTTGATCTCTGCGAACGTGGAGCTGAAGCGGCCCGTATGCAATGTTGGAATCGCGACCCGCAACTCTTGTATGAAGTCGTCGGTTGAAGTAGTTGCGTTTGTTATCAAAGTCCAGGACCTTGGGATTGTGGACCAACAACGAGAAGGATCCGCTCATGAGCTTGGGGTTATTGCGGACCATCTGGTTGAGAATCTTGCGGTGTGCCTCGGTAAAGGTGAAGAAGAGAGCTTGCATGTTGTTTTGGGTCGTAGCTGAAAGTGGCGTCTTCTCGCGCTGGGATTGCGAGCCGACGATAGTTCCGCGTCGGGCACTAACTCCGCTGTTCTTGCACACCACCATCAGGGACTCGATGAGAGGCAAGAGAATCGTGGCAACATGAAGCATATCCTCGCGGTCGTGGATGACAGTCAAGCAGTCGCTCAAGCATGACCAAAGTGGGCCAAATGATAAGTTCTCGTAGAGTCGTCCCAGGACTTCTGCATCGCTGGGACGAGCGTCTTCAGCTTTGGATTCGGAAGATTCGCCGGCATTGTTCTCGCCTTGTCGCTCTTCCTTCTTCTTCTTGGTCGTATCAAAGAGGTAGTCCAGGGCGGTCAGCGTCCGCAACAACTTGGCCTGGTCGGAGCTTCCTTGCGAAAAGTTGGCAAGCCCTTCGATTTCAGCACCATTCTCGGCTTTCTTCAGATGCTGGGCCAACTCAGTAAGCGAGTCCAGGATCGTGCCGCCGAGAACTTGAGCCTGTCTGATCAACTCAGCACCAAAGACGTCTTTGGCACCAGGAATGGCAGAAAGGTTGATCATGGTACCCAATGTATCTCGGAAGGTCTTGCTAGTGCATTCTCGGTTGGTGATGATTCCGACGACTAGGCAAAGGTTGTGGTCCGGAATGACCGGAGCGTGCAAGGCTCCCCTCTTCTTCGTTTGCGTCTTGGCCGGTTCCTTGTCATCTTTGGTTTTCTCGTCGGGCTTCTCAGTCGAAGACGGGGCAGCTGCCGGCTGCTCTGAGCTTGCTTCAGCGGTAGGCAGCGCGGATGGCGCTTGCTCGGTTTGCTCGGTTTGCTCAACTTGCTCTGCTGTGCTTGTTGTGGTCGCCTGCGCAGGTTGAGCCTCCGATGTCGTTGTCGTAGTGGTCTCGTCCTGTGGAGCCGCGGCCGCGGCCGCACTAGAGCTGCCCTCGCCGCTAGCCTGTTGCTGTTCCTCAGCCAGCTTCTTCTCTTCAGCAGCTTTCTTTTCCTTTTCCTCTTGCTGCTTCTTTTTCTCCTTCTTCAACAACAGCAACAAGGGTCGTGTAATCTCGCTAAGCAAACCTGCAAGCTGCTCCATGCAACCCGAGCTCTCCGTGATCAATGGTCGCTCCAGCAAGCCAAGCATCAAATTGATCGGGTACCGATTGGCCTTGCTCAGCTGGTTCTCCTTCCCCTTGCCTTTACGGCTGGCCGACCTCTTAAGCCCGGTCTGGATGTCATGCTCGTTGAGGAAGAACCCGCTGATATGTTCGTTATAGTTAACCAAGAACCCAATCGCAGAAAGACACTGCTGCGCAACCATCAACGGCGACATCTCGCTATTCGTCTGCGGCAGCGGGATCGTCGGCGTCTTCTTAAGTGCCGACTGAGGCGTCTTTGTCGACGATGCCATCGACGACTGCTTCGCCCGCAGCGACAGTTGAGCGAAACTTCTTTCAACCGCATTCATATCCGTACTGCCGTCCTGCAAGATGGACAAGAGCAACCCGAGAACCTCATTGCGAGTCGCCTTGTTGTCGCAAATGTTCAACAGAATCTCGTGAAGCGAAATCTTGGTGCTCCCCTGTTGCGGAATAAACATGAGCCGCAGCAGAGTCGCGACGCCGGCCTTATCGAGCATCTGCGGCGATTGCTTGCGGACTTTCTTCTCGGGAACCAGCCTGGGCTGCTCCTCAGGGCGGGAGCGCACAACGCGAGTGATATCACCGAGCTGCTGGATCCGTGATCTGTCTCTCAGTGCGTTCGCTTCGGCAACGATACTCTCGGGGAAATGTGCGAGAACATCGTCATTTTGCTCCATGATGACCGTCTGGCGCAAGGCGGGGTCGAGAGTCGCCAAGAAACTCGCAAGGTCCATCTCGGCGGGACCGCGTGACTGGCCTCCCGCTGCACGTTGCGCCTCACGTTCTCTGCGTCGTCGATCGGCTTCCTGTTGCTGGATAATCTCATTACGAATATCCTCGGGCAAGGCTCGCAAGAACTCTTCGCTGATCTCATTCGGCTGCTCGGTGTTCTGTGTGGCTTGCTGTTGCTCGCGAATGTGGTTGGCAAGAACTTCCTCCCTGATATCTTCTGGCAGTGCCTCCAAGTACTCGGGATCCATGCCCATGCCCGTGATGTCCACTTCTCGGCCGCGAATATAGGTGACAGCTCGTGGAGGAGGTGGCTGCGATGGTCCAGCTTCCGAGGAACCCGGTTCTTGTGCCTGCGAGGACTCGACACCTTCCATAGCAGTGTCACCAGCAGTGTCAGCTTCGCCAACCTCAGCGGCTCTAGCCGCCTCTGCAGCTCTGGCTTCCTCTTCCTCCTTTCGCTTCCGCTCTTCTTCTTCCTCCTTGCGCTTCCTTTCCTCTTCCTCAGCCTTCTCCTTTGCAATTCTCTCCTCCTCTTCTTTCTTCTTTCGAGCCTCTTCCTCCTCCTTACGTCTCTTCTCCTCGCGTTCCTTCCTCAGCCGTTCCTCTTCAATGGCAGGCGGGACGATGCGGCTCAGGACAGCATTGACGATGCGACCTGCAGCATCCTGGGCGTTGGACCCCCAGCCGAGTCTCATCTCATCGAGCCATCGCTGTATAGTTGAGTACGGCGTAAAGGATACAGCCGTCAACGGATCGGCTTTCTGCTCACGATATCCCCTATCCTGATGTCCACCCGGGCGTCTAATGTTCAACAGAGCTTCTATTTCCGGGGGGAAAAGACCAGCGCCGGGAGCCGTCTGGATATGGAACTGTAAAGTGCCGCCGCCAGCAGCCATCGTCGCGGGCAGATTATGCGCACGACCAACGATATTCATCAACGAGGTAAGCCAAGAGACAGCGCCCGGGCCACCCATATGCGGTGCGTCAAAGGCGTCAAAGGCATTAATCCATTCGCCGTGCCCGTGTCGGTGGAGAGGCGCTCGGGGATGAGCGGCCTGTGGTTGAGATTGAAGAAGCGGGTTCTGCATGTTCTCTTCGTTCGGACGAGTGCTCGCACCTGTAACTATCCAAGTAATAGAAAACAACATATTAGAGTCCACAAGACCTGACATTTATATCGTGGCCAATGTAATAAAAACGAAACTTACGGATGATGTCGCGAGACGTACCGCCAAGTGTGTACCAACCATGACTCTGCGGGTTCGGATGTCTGGCTCGGGCCATAAGCGGAGCATCACCGTACTCATCAGTCCACTCCCACGGGATACCCAACTCATCTTCGTCGTCTTCTGCTTCGTCATCCTGAGCGACGGCTTCTTCTTCGTCGAGTTCCTCTTCTTCCTCTTCATCTTCATCATCCTCCTCGGGATCAGCGTCGATGAAGCCGTCTTCTCCTCGTTCTTCCATCATCTCCTCCGCGAGCTCAGGATCGCCGGCGATGACACGGTTGACGTGATCAATGAGGCCTTCCTGGTCAGCTGGGATCATTTCGCCGAGATCCTCGCCGTCCCCATTGTCACTGGCCTCCCAGTCATCATCTTCGTCTTGGTATGAAAGCTCGTGTTGGATTTCAGGAGGAAGTTCGTCCTCGTGGATGCCCTCATCGTCATCGTCCTCACCATCATCATCATCCATGTCATCGTCGTCTTCCGACATGGAGTGATCCTCATCGCTATCCGAGTGCTGGTGGTCGTCGACGACAATTTCGACCTAGTTGACAGTCTTGTCAGCAAAACTTCTGCGCGCGCATCCACATAGACCAAAATAACTTACATCCATATGATCGCCATCCTCCAAAACATCGTCGTCACTCGCTTGACTGTCTTCCTCTTCCTCTTCGTAGTCTTCCATCTCATCAATGTACATCTCATCCTCGTCTCCATACTCATCTTCCTCATCCTCCATCTCCCCGCCTTCAAGCATGCCCAGCGCAGAGTTCTGGAACAAGTTGGGCGTTTCCTCTCTGTCCGCGTCAATCTCACTCAAGGAGTCCATCGAGATCTCATCATCGTCGATGCCGACAATGTTAATTTCTTCTTCGCCCAATTCCATAGCGGTCTTGGACAATAATTTGAGAGGTCGCAAAATGTACTTAATCACCCTGCGCGCACTCGGGAAATTAAGATCGATCTCCGAAAGCGAGTTTGTCAACGCGTTCACGAAGTTCTTCTCAAACATAACCTTGGCCAGCTGTTTCTGCGACTTCTCCAGCAGCACGTTGTTCTGAGACGCATTAGGTCTCGAGGCGAGCATCCTGTAAAGCAAGTCTGACAGATTGAGCATACGGGCGTACTTGGCATCCAGGTGTTCCGTAGAGGCGCCGGCATCCTTGAACGCTTTAATAGAGGCATCCAAAACATGCTTGCGCACAAAGATCAGATCTGGTTCTTCTTCGACATTCGCAATTTCACCGGTGTGCGCGCACAGCGAAACAACAACCGAGATTGCCCAGTTAGAGATCATGGTTCGTTTCTTGAAGGCAGTGTCATCCGGTTGAGAGAGTGTGCCGACTGGAATAAGGTCTGTGAGAAGGTAGTTGAGAATACCGGTCCTTGGTTTTGAAGGCGTGATCGGGTCTCGAGCGTTAGCTCTACGTGAGAAATTGATGAACTCAAGCTTGCTTCGGTTGTAGGACGCCAGAATCTCGGTAAGGGTCTGAAGTAAGAAGCACCGATAGAGATAGTTGGGATGATCCGCAGCGTTGAACTCGACTTTCTCAGGCTTCGTGGACTTTTCGGTGGTATTGGTGGCGGTGGAAGGGCCGTTGTCGTCGGTGGTCATCTCCACATCACCGCTAACCTCCTTCTTGCTCTCTGCAGGTTTCTCCTCCGAGGTAACAGGCGGAGCACCCTCATTGCCGTCAACGTCCTTGATGGCTAGTAGTTCGCAAAGCAAGTAGTGAACAACTCCATCCGGCTTCTCAACACCTGGCGGTTTGATCTCAGCGACAGGCTTGGGCTTGTCAACCTGGTCAGCAGGCGCCTTGCCCTTGTCGAGATCCTTTTCTTGATCATCTTCGGTCGTCCCCGAAGGCCCAGCGGCCTGCTCGTCTTCGCCACCCTCCGCCTTGTCCTCATCAGGTTTGTTCTTGCTAGACGAAGGATCGACCTCATCCATCTCCTTGAGAACAATCTGCTGATGTCGAAGACTGGGCTGGTACCCAACCAACTTGCAAAGCTCCGTCGTGGCCTGCAAGAACACATCCGGACTCCTGAGAACCAAGTGCGAACATTGCCGACAGTACGTCGCAGGATCAGTGTGGCGACTACCACGCGAGCCGCGGTTCTTGAAGAATGTCTTGATTTCGGAAGTCATAAACGTCTTGATGGTCTCGTCGTCTTCGATGATGTGGCGGACAATCAGCATTATGCACGAGCGCAGCTTCGAGGTGTCGCTACCAGCCATATTCTTGAACATGTGGAACAGCCGGTGAATGTTCTGGTACTCGCCCATCTTGATCGCGATCTCTCGCTTTCGCGTCAACAGAACCAGAACACGAACGATCGCAAGGGCAGTTGTCTCATCCTTGCCGACAGACGGAATAGCAGACATGACCGCATTGAATATTGACATCTGCTGGTCCAGCGGTACGATGAAGCCGGGTTGAACAAGCGGTCGTGGCGAACTCTCATCGGACTCCGGCGGCACAAAGTCAACCGGGTGAGGCTGAGAAGACTCGATCAAAAACTTCTCAATGACGAGTAGGATCCGTCCAATCCACGGGCTCGCTTCATTCGGGTAGATCTTGATGTACGCAATCACGATTGGAAGCTGGTCCTTGTACTCTTCCAAGCCAGAGTTGAAAAACGTCTGATTCTGCAGCACCAACCCTAAGAAGTGGGCGACAGCAGCGATGGTCTTGCCCTGCGGACGGATATCGTCATCCAGCTGAAGCGACATGAGTGACTGGAAGATAGTTGTAACCGCCTCCCTTCGAGTCTCTTCCGTCCCCTTGGAGTAGGCACTCGTGATGAGATTCGCAAGCTCGAATGTGACCTCATGTTGCATCGTTAGAATCTCCAGTGCACGGTCGACAAGGCCGTTCGAGATCTTTGTCCGCATGTCGTCAAGATCATCAATAGTGATAACTGGGACCGCAGGTTCCTCTTTACCCTTCCCTTTGTCCGTCGGAGGCAGGGGTGGTGCAGGCGGCGGCGGAGGACCCGTGAATCCGGACGCCGACGACCCCTCAGCCGCAGGGTTGACAATCGGGACCGCAAGTCCAGCCGCAGGAAGATCATCGATGCTCATAGCCATCAATCCACCCTCCTGCTCGTTATCATTCGAAGCCGGCGGGGGCGGGGTTGCAGAGTTGAGAAGTTCGGATAGCGTCCGAAGGGATGGAGTAGCATGGGGAGGGGGTGGCGGCGGGGCAGCTCCAGGTGTTTGTGATCCCTGAAGCGGAGCGGGAGGTGCCGGAGGCGCATCATCAGGTGGGACAGTCGCGTTCGCTAGATTCCTCAGCATAGCATCGAAAACATTGTCGCCAAGTAGAATGGGCGGCGGCGGAATTATATCAGGTTGGGCAGCGTTCGCTTCCCCGCCAGCAGCCTGCGCCAGTCCAGCAGCAGCGTTCAGATCCGCGGCATCAACGTCGGTATCTGCCTCCGAATCAGAGCTAGAAGAATCGTCATTACGCCTGCGAAGACTGGAAGTACCAGCTCTACTGGACTCATCCGGATGATTAATGAGAAAGTCCGTCGCAGTCTGGATGTGGTTATTCGATCGTAGCAAAGCGTGAAGTGATCGCTCGCGGGAGAAACCCATGTCGGTGAGCTGGCGGATATGCTCCTCGTTCGGCTCAAAGGATCTCCAAGAAACCATTGTCGGATGCTTGCCTTTGTCTCGTCGTTGGAATGCGCCAGTTTCACCCTCGGCTTTCAAAACTGTGCCCAGAATCTCGACCACAGCTTTGACGATGGTTGGGAACACCTTCTCGATGGACGGCGAGTTCCACATCTCCTCAACAACGGGGAGTATTAAGGCCCGAAGCTCCACCAGGAACTGGTGAGCGTTGAAATAGTCAGGGCGGTCTCGGTCCCGTTCACGCGAAAAGTGGAGATGCGACGTCTGCGGGGATTCCAAAAGCGCCTTCGAATTAACGAGTTGGGTGAAAAGCGAGAGGATGACTTTGATACCGCCGAAGCAGTGAGCGAGCCTGTTGCGCAAGTTAACATCTGACGTATCGACTGGAATTTCTTGAACGTCCTTCCAGAACGTCTTCAAGATTTCCGCAACGGTATCCAATCCGCCGTTTTGCTTGAAGGTGATCAAATTGATGCAGATAACCTGGGAATTGCCACTCCTGTCGCCTCCTTCGAGAAGAAGTGACGATATAGCTGACAATGTGATGATCAGGTAGCTGTATCTGTCTGTAACCGAATCGCAGAGTTCTACATCACATTAGCCTCGAAACGCACAGAATCATTCGGGTTTACGTTACTTACCAACTCGTTTCCAAGTCAGATGTTGATGCATGGTATCAGAGATACTCTCCGCGATCTTGAAAGCGTGCTTCTTGTGAGCCTGATCGGTCGTCCTTCGTGTAACGAGAACTCTAGCGAGACCTTGGAAGAACGGCGTTATGCTGCTGGGAATTTGACTGATCAAGAACCGGATTGTCTTGACGTTCTGGAACCACGGCGTCTTGCCTTCGCTCTCGCTGACTGCCTTCTTTGCCGCTTCCTTCTCATCTCGCTTTTCCTGGGCGGTTTTCTGCGGCAGTTCCTGCCCATCGGGCCCGATCAGGTCGTCATCCGGACTGAAGCCGAGGGCATCCTTGAACTTGGTCGCTTCTTTCCAAGTCTCAGGAAGGTTCCTCTGCAGCAAGATCTCTTCCCACACGCAAGCTCGATGCAAAGCACCCAGACTGGGTACCAGAGTCTCGTAGAAGGTGCGCTGCGCAACAGGTTGGAACAGTTGACTGGTGGTCCGGCTGTTGTACAGCGTCTGTGAATACAGTTCCGAGAGCAATGTAGTAAGCGCGTGAGCGGTGACAAGATCCTTGATGAGATCGGTTCCCTTTGTTTTGACAAGTTCGGCAACCTCATCGACCGGTTGCTTGCCCGAGGCACCTTCGGATTCGGCATTGGTAGGAGGGGTCGTGAGCGGCCGGAAGAATGCTTCCTTCGATTCGTGTTTCAAGAGTGGCTCGAGATCCTTGATGGCCTTCTGCGTGTTTCCAAGCAAGGCAGGGATCGTGGTCCCCGGGGAGGCCTCTCCGCAAAGGTGCATGACCCTAGTCATGGCAAGAGACACAGCCCGAGCAGCAAAGTCATAGGGAAGTGACGGCAAGAAATAAATGGCAATCAGCTTGTCGAAACCCCCACGCTTGACAAAGTCACGTGTATGAGATTGATGGGAAAGGAAGCCTTCGAGGAACCGCGACATGACGTCAATGTACATTGATATGGAGATCTCAGGGTAGGGAACGTCTGAGTCTTCCTCCTCTTTGAGGTCGGCCATCAACACCTTCTCGTTAGGCGTGGTGTCGATGTCCGGTTCTTCAACGACCGGCTGCGCGATCTCGGCGGGAGATTCTGTTGTAACATTCCTCGAGGCGCTCGGTGTCTCGTCGTCGTCATCTCCCATCTCGACATCACTATCATCGGAGTCACTAAGATCATCGTTGGCCCTAGGGACAGTGACGGACTTTCTGTGGGCACCATTGAGCGCACGTTTTCCACCCGATACAACGAATTCGCCATTCTCTTCGATGAATACCTTGGCGCCGGCACCTTCCTTGCTAGCAAACCGGTTACCAAGCTCGATGACCTTCCCAACCATCTTGACGATGACTTTCATGATGTCTTCCTTCAAAGACGGGTGATGGCGGATCAGTTCATCAAACTGGCTCCCCAAAGCAGTTGATATGTCGGAATCGGACATGCATTTGACATGCTCGGCGCTCTCGAAAATCTCGAAAAACTTCTCTAGCGCATTCGAAGATTTGAACAGGGCAAGGCCAGAGTTGTTGAGACAGATAGCGCCGAAAGCCAAAGGGATAGTATTCATGACGTCGAGAGCGGGCAAGATCGTCGAGGCAGGGGTTTCAACCAGCAGACTCGTCGGTGCCGTCGCTGGTGGCGTGGTTTCAGGCTGTTCGACAACAGGTGCAGGGCCAGCTTCAGGCTGCTCCGCCGGACGTGGCTGGGAGGTCGTTGGCTCTGGCTGGTCCGCATCTATTATCTGCGTATCTTGAGAGTTGTTGTTATCCTCAGGTTCAGCCGGTGCAGCACGTTCACGGACCGGAGACGACTGCCCAGTTTCCTCCAAGAATTGCTCGATCGGCCGCCCCGTGACAGCCGCAAAGAGACCATGGCTGAGCTTTGCTTCGTGGATAATCGCATAGCTAGTCGGCTCGTTATGGATGAAGGTCGTTAGAATATTGACGGCGGACGACCAAACCGAGCTACCAAACATCTTCCCGTTCCCGATAACCGATCTCAGCGCGTCCAACAGCTTTGGCGAATCTATCAAATTTCGTAGGAGACGCTCCGAGGTGTTACCGGTCTGGCTCATCATGTGGTGGGTAAATTTGAAAGCCATTTTGAGAATGTAAGCATGGTACCACCCTGTTTCGAAATCCGTCGATGGCGATCTATACACAGCCGGAAATGATCCCCCGGGAGTCTTGGATTCGACAAGAGCAGTCGTGACTTGCCAGCTGACAAGCTCCACCATCGCCTCAAGCCCATTAGCATTAGCAAAGTTCGAGAAGGCGGGAGGGATCCCGTAGACCAGGCCGTCGAGGAACTGCAAAGCTTTCGGGATGTAGGGTATCCCTTTGTACGTCCGCAGATTCAAAACGGAGACAAGGCAATTGATCAGTCCAGCACTAACAAGAAGACCACCCGAGACCTGCTGGCTGGGCAGGCTGCTGGTAAGGTCGAACAATGCCTTGCGCCATTCCTCATCTTCTTTGGCTGGATTGAGGTCGTTACCCTTGACTTCGTCTCCAAGCTCTGCAATTGCTTTCCTGAGGAGGGTAAGGAGGGTGCCATGGCTGACATTGAGACCAAGAGCGGCGTTGACATCTGCGTTTCTAGATTTGCACTTGGCTAAGGCTTCCAGACCGGCGAAAGAAAAGGTCTGCAGAACTTTCGGAACACGCCTCCCACGGATAGGCGACACCAGATCCGCGAGCTGGAAGACGAGTTGGTACCTTCGTGGCTCGTCAGTGTCGGCGGCCAGAACCCGAGTCTGGAAGTTGCTCTCGCTAAGGACATAAGCAAGATTGGTAACGGCAAGGATACGGATCCCCAGGATCTGTCGTCTCGTCTCAGGGGATTCGGAAAAGGCCTTGGCAACGCGGATGCGCTGAAGAAGTTCGTAGTGGTATTCCGTGGGGATCTTGGGGAGCTCCGACTTCAAGATGTCGATGATGTTCTGTGACTGGATCACCGATGCAGGGATCTCCAGACTCTGAACACCAGTAGGGGTAGACTTTGTTTCGCCAACACCAGCGACAGCCTCCTCAAATGTCAAGTCGCCCTTTACGGTCTGCTCCTTACTCAGACCGCTGGCCTTACGAGGAGTCTGGGTCGGTACTTTCCCTTTTTCGGTGGCGGCCGGCTTCGGCGGTGGTGCCGGATTGACATAGTAGTGGAAGTTGATCGAAGTGTATATTCCCCAAGCGTCGGAAGGTGACCCATCTCGTGCAGCTGGTTTCTTGCCTTTGGGGCTGGTGGAACCCGGCTCGGAAGTATCGGTTGCCAACTTGTGGAGGTCATTCGCAACGATGAGTGGTTTCAGAGGGGCCTTCGCTTGTGTCGACTGAGCACCGGAGGGCGGCGGGCTGCCAATGAAGCCGGTAGCGATCTTTGTGACTTTGTCCAAGCTGA
The DNA here is from genome assembly GCA_020064725.1 of Drechslerella dactyloides. Taxonomy (NCBI): domain Eukaryota; kingdom Fungi; phylum Ascomycota; class Orbiliomycetes; order Orbiliales; family Orbiliaceae; genus Drechslerella; species Drechslerella dactyloides. The sequence goes on from JAGTWJ010000002.1 coordinate 157,341, forward strand.
TATTGTAGTGGTTCGTAAGTAAGGCATTGTTGGCAGCCGTGGAGAGAGCTCCGGTCCTCGATCTCGAGCTGTGGTAACGTTGTGCGAGCTTTTGCCCCAGACGGAGAATGCTGGTGAGAAGGGCATACGAGGTGGTGTTGAGAAGGTCGTTGAGGTGCTACAAGTCGGATTGTCGGTCCCAAGTTAGCCATTTGAAGCAGCAGAGATGTATCTTGTGGGGGAAGGCACTCACACTGCTGCTCGCATACAGGCTCCTGTTACCGCATTCTTCGATGAGCAGACGGCTAAAGTCAAGGACGCTGATGAGAATCGTCTCGTCTTCGGGCTCGAACGGTATCAGCTGCGGGCCAGCCTTCAGGTTGTATTTCGCGATCAGTTCTTCGAGCACTTCGTCGAATCTGTTCAGCAACGCAATCCAGTGATACAAGTCTCCTCTAGGAAACGGCCATATCGAGGGGAAGCTGGCGAGATAGTCCGTGAGCTCTCCGCGCTTCTCTTTATCGCATAGTTCGATCGCTTGTGCCGAGAAGTCGCGAACGAAGGGTGACTAGCAGAAGGATGGAGTTAGCAGCACAGTCTGGAGCAACGCCATCATGCAATATAAATGGTTGTGTGCTTGCTCACCAGTGTCTGCTCGTGCTTCTGCGAAGCCGTCTTTTTGATCCGCATCGTGTGAAACAACCAAGTCCGTACTTGGGTTGTGACACTGTCGAAAGATTCAGGTCCCTTCCAACCTCAGCGCTGAAGCCTCACCTTGCAGTCGATACAAGGTTCCGGCGGGGATGTTCGATAAGGTACCGAGACAGCGATGGGCAGTCGGTGTGGAGACGAGAGGGTGATATGACTGGGGATTGACTCTACGGGAAGAGTTTCCGGAAAGCGATCGAAAACCAAAAAAGTAAGCAACGAGAAGTAAAAGATTGAATGCAGCCGTGAACGTCACAGTAGGCTAATCGTCAGTGAAAGAGGGTCGTCAGACGCGGATGTCGATGTAGCTGGCGGGGGGCGGATCTATGATGTAAGCTCGCTGTGTCCAGCAGCCAAGGGTGTGCAGTGCAGTGCAGGTGGCGGGTGTGTTTCAGCTAGCTTTGGAGCAGAGATGCCGAGAAAACGAAGGGTGAACAGAAGAGCTTCGAGAACACGACGGAAGAGACGAAAAAGATCCCGGGTAAGATGGTGGAGAGAGGTAGGGTGAAGATGGAGGTGTTTGGTGGTGGGGATGAGTAAGGGTGTAGATTACCAGCACGACAGAGGGTGCAGCCTCGTGTGTGATGCAATAGTCTACAGGGAAGCTCGGGGAGAGCTCGAAAATTTAGCGGGGAAAAAGGGCGTTGAGATCCTGCAAGGCCTCGGGTTTACGCGTGTTAGCCAGACGTCCAGCTGTCGAGCGAGAGCTTTAGAGGCGCGGGAAGGGGACGGGACGGGAGAACTCACGTGGCGATGGCGAGTGTTCGCGCGCGTGGCGAGTGGTGATGATGGGTGGAGGTCGGAGGATGGTGGTGGTGGTGGAAGGAGGAATGACGGCGGGTTGAGCGGCCGGGTCGTTTTGGGTGGGTGGCGGTGATGTGATGCGGTGTTGATGGCAGGCCGTGCAGCACAGGCGAGCAGCCACGAGTGGAGAGCTTTGTTTGCTGGCGTCACTACACACGACCAGCTCACGACCAGCTAGCTATCTTGTTCGAGCGGTATGGATCATGATGATAATAGGAATCGTCTCTCGTGCGCACGTTGAGCTGAACGGTTGAATCGACGTGACTAACTCGTGGAAGCTGCGTCTTTGGGCAGGCAGGATCCGACCTCCGCCCTCCGCATCGTTCATGTTACACCGATATCGATAAGGCGTACGTGGTAACAGACGACGACGCTTCTTCGACGGCACGTCATACGACCTCGCGTTGGGCACAGTCCGAAGCCTTCTTTCTTTCCCACCCGATCCGACGCCTAATCGGACCAGCTACCCGGCTGGCTGCACGGGACTGCCTTCGTTAATGCATGTTGCCGAACGCGAGTACTGTCCGTTCGGACGGCGTGTTTTAATATCATCCTCAACTAACGCTGATAGCGGACTGCCTGGTGCATGGTGCCAGCTCTGCTTCAACGACTAAGATCAAGCGAACGTTCGAACATCCGTTCACACAGCTAGTAGAACATGCTATGTGGTCTCGTGGCAAGGAAGGGCTTGTTTTACGAGACCAATGCTATATATATAGCGATCTTAAGATCTTACGAGTCTATAGTATACATGATACAGCCGCCCGCTAAAATTTTCCGATGTGCATTGTCTCGCCAGAGCCGCCGCCTGGATCATCGGCGTGCTTCTATACTGCTATAGTGCTTCTATAGCTCGCTGCCCGTCATATCCCAGCTGGAGATCGCGGACTTGGCTAGCTCTGCGGACTGAAGTGACCACGCGTCGCGATATTGGATACGTAGCACTCAATAGTTGGCTGGAGTAGGATTCAGGATTTGACGTTCACGTTGGAACGCGACATTGGAGTTACATGCAACATGCAAGGGTGGATATCACTATCAATATCACGACGGCGGCGTGGATACGGCTGAAACAGACATCGCGATATCATGCCTGGTCTGACCCGCCGGCCATCTGTTGCTTCACGATGTTCCATATTTAGGGGCCGCGCATGGATGCCAACAGGCCAACGTTTGCCCAACGTCAAAACCAACATCTGGAGGCGAGCGTCCACGAACACGCGACGCTCCCCGTAAAGCCGGAGAAACACCAACTGCTTTGTCTCGAGACAGTAACCAGCCTAAGCTACCGGCTTATCTGTTTATCGACGCGTGCTCACAAGTTGACCGTGACGATGCTTCGTACCAGCGACAAACTACACCACGTGCTGCAGCTGTCCGAGCAAGCTGCTCGACGTGACTGGCGTGACCCGAACGCGGCACGACATCAACCCTGGCGAAATTAAACTGTAAGGCAAGCAGGCAAGCAAGCTGCTGCTTCGAATCCAAAAAAGAAAAATGCCCATCCATTCCCGGCGTCGACTCGCGGAGCCTCGCAGACGAGAGCAGCAGAATTGGAACTTACGTTTCCTGAAAGGATGGTAGAGCGAGCGAGCGAGTGAGTCGAAGGTCGTGAATGGTGAACATGCCGCCTCCTTGCATCCACATACATCATGCATACATACAAATTATTACCAGCATCGCCGCCTGCGCCGCGCGCGCCGCCTTCCCTCCCTATCGACGGTCCTCCTGCAAATAATCACCAACCAACCGCGCATGCACTAGTCTCCGACCTACAATGTCGACGCGAGCGAGCGAGAAAAACAGGCAGGCGGGCAAGGCAGCCGGCTAGCGTCGTCGACCGCACACGTCAACTGTCGTCCAAATTCCCATTGCAGCTTTAAAGGCCTTGGAAGCCTTTACCCGTATCCAGTCTTCTGGAGGGTCAGCGTCCCCGAGACCAACGTACCAAGTGACTTCGGAAGAAGTAAAACCTGGGAGGAGAGAAAAAAAGCTGAAACGGGCCCGTTTAAATGGAGAAAGTCAGGGAAAGAAACAGACTCAGGCCGAAACACAGGCGAACGGTGCCCAATCACACACGCGGGCACCCCGTTACAGCCACGGGAAAAAAAGCCACCCACAGCTGGGCCCCCTGACTGGAGACAAGGAGAGTGGGGAGAACGGGAACGTCCAGGCTGATCGACGGGGCAGGTTCTATCGCTGCTGTCGGCGTAGCAGGTAGATTGGGGAGGCTGATTGGCCCGTCGGAAAGAGCTGCAGGACTGCTCTCTTGCATTAGTGAGGATGCACAGTAAGAAGTACGAAGTATGGTATGGTGCCGACCGCGATCGAAGAGCGTCTCGCAGGACGGGTGTGTTCATCTGGAAGAAGCAGCATGCACTCGGTAGACGGGATTCGACAGACGCTGCAGACGCACAGCGCACAACAGAGGAATAGCCGTGCATGCGGTGCAGCAGAAAGAGTCTACGTATGCGGGCGCATGCATGCAAGGGCTGCCGTGAATTTAAAATCGTAATTTGCGGTGCTTGCCTCCCGCGAGCGAATCGTGGGCGAGAAACAAGAAGGCGATGCTCTCGAATGCGGTGTGCTTGCACCGTGTTTCCGATCTGGCTGGCTGGGCTGCACCGGCTGGCTGTATCCCTCAGGAGAAACACGACCTCCCAGCTCCGGTCGCCTCTTGCAGCAGCATCTCTTACATAGCGCTCTCCAATCCTCTTCTCTTATTTTCAATCTCTCCTCTTCCCTCTCTCTTCCTCCTCTTCCTCCAGCAATCAACGTCACCGCCAGCTTCCAGCTCCCCTTTCTCCATCCTTCGTTTCGTTTCTCCTTCGGCTCGCCTGAAGCACCAAAGAATGCAGCCGTGACGACGTGGACGAGAATTGAATTTTCGACAAATCTCCAGGCTCCTTCGACCGCATTCATTTCTCCCAGCACGGCTCCGTCCAGCCATATCATTACTTTTCCCCGGGGCATCGAGTGCCCTCGATCGATCGCAAGGTTTCACGGCCAGCTGACGCCAATTGGCTCCGGCATTGACTGCAGGTAGGTCTGCTACAATACTATTCTCATCGCTCATCGCTCGTTCTCGACCACCGCCTGCCTGCATTTTCATGCGTGCGTGCATTCATTCCTTCCGCGTGCTCCAGCTGCTGCGCATGCTGCCGGGCATAGCACTGGATTCTGGAAGCCGGCAGCGTCACCGGCTCCCTATCCCATTCCCCAGTAGCGCCGGTGATAAACTACTACTAGCCTTCTCTCCATCTGCCCTGCCGTTTCCCCGTCTGCGTGCTGTCCACGAGCAGAAGCTCAACCAACCGACCTGCTTGGTTTGACGGAGCTGTCTCACGCGCGAAAAGACACGGTCGTGCTCCAACTGGGAGAAAGCGACCGCGCCCTCGCCCGTTCTGCGTATGCGCAAACGGTTGCTATCGAGTGCCGAGAGGTTGGTGGCCGTCCAGTCGCGGATGGCATCCCAGCCCAGCCCTGCCAGCCAGCCAGCCTGATGCTGCTCCTGCTGCAGCTCTCGATCGGGCTCCGTCCTTGCTGCTGCTGCTGCTGCTGCCGTCCCGTTTATCCAGCTGTGCGAGCCTTCATTCCTGATCGTTCGTTCGCTCGCTCGCTCGCTCGCTCGTGCTGGTGCTGGTGCTGGTCGTTGATGGTGCTCAGGGGGCTTGTCGACGACTCTCCTTCATTCCGCCCATTCCATCGCCCCTTCTCATCTCATCGACCCGTCGGTTGTTTTATACCAGCTCGCCGGGCCGTGAGAGGCGAACGTCCCAGAAGCACGCCGGCCAATTATAATTTCCACTGCATTGCTGCCGGCCGATCGTAGCCTGGAACGGGCAGCTCGTTGGCTCGCCAGCTGCAGCTGCTCCTCGGCGGGAGATATCGGCCCTGCTGGGCGAGAGCACTCGAAGGAGCACTACACGCTCACCTCGAGGACTTGGTGCTTCGTCCCTGCTTCTCTCTCTCCCTCTCATCGTCGTCATCTTCTCCCAGTGCCGTATCGTCCTCCAGCAGTTACCATCGTGCATCGTCCTCCAGCGGTTCTGCCTGCCTGCCTGTCTGTTCGCCCTTCTGGTCTGTCCAGTTACCGCCGTTGCCGTCGCTGTTGCTGTTGCTGTTGGATTTCCGGGGACCCGCTGCCGCTGCCGTCCTGTTGGATCAATCGTCCAGCTGTCTTGTGCCCTCTGGCTTCCGTTTCTCGCTCGCGTCTACCGTTGCTGACCGTCTCAAAAGGATAGCCGCCCGTTGCTCTCGGCGCCTGGTTATTATAGCTCCCAGCTCCAGCTCCCTTGTCTCAGGTACCCGCCCTTAAGAGCTCGCCGCCCGTCCGCCAGGAACACTCGCAATCCACCTCGACCCTCTCCTCCGCTGTCCGTCTCGATTCGCTCCGACGACCGTCTGTTTCGATCCGGCCACCTCGAGTAGCGCTTTTGTTTGGATTCCCAGCCATGGCGGCCGAGGAAGCACCCAAGCCTCTGGGCGAGATGAAGGAGATCGACCTCGACGACGAAGTTAAATCCAAGACCGTTGACACCAATCTGTCTGATGACGACGAACAAGCCGTAAGTTGATCCCGTTCCTGCTCCTGACCTGCTGCACCCCCCTTCTGCTTCGCTCGATCACCTACCCTGCCTCGGAGATGTCGACTGCTGCCGGCCAGCATTATATCCACTCCCTCTGGGCGGCCGTCCACCAAGACGTAGTCCAAGCGATGGTTTGTCCGGTTTTCCCCTCGCAGCTCGATCTCCAAATCTCACATGCGCAGCTGCGGCCAAGTGGGCTGAGCTGAGCGGCCCGCCTACCATGAAAAGCCCTAAAAGCGCTCATCTCCAAACTCACGCTGCATCTTCCCGTTTACGGTCACTGCCATCTTCCTCACGCGGCATCTCTAACGTTTTGTTGGTGGTTCTAGGAGTCGTTCCACTCGCCTGCTGCTTCCGAGCCGGCATCGCCTGCACAAATGAAGCGTGAACTTACCCCATCCGTAAAATCCACCGTGCACGATGACGACGGATCTTCTGTATCTTCTTCAGAATCTTCCGTCTCGAGCGAGCATTCGCCCGAATCAGACCCTGTCAAACAGGAGGGCAAGGAACGCCGGACGTCCACTGCGATCTCCACCACGTCGATGGACGAGATAGATCTCGTCGGGGAGGCCGCCGCCACCGCTTCCATAAAATCACGCTCGTCGGCGTCCTCCCAGTCGCCAAAGTCCACCCCCAAGACCGTCCCGACTCCTCCAGCTGCTGCTACCTCCAAGTTTTCGCTGCCATGGGGATCGTCCAATCCCCCGGCGCCCCCTGCCAAGGACACACCTGTTGCAGCTGCTGCTACCGCTGCGGACCCTAAGCCTCCCCAGAGACGGGGCCCCTTCAGCTGGCTCTCGAGATCGAGCACGAGCTCGGCCCCTGCAACCACCTCTCCTCCAGCTACGAACGGGATCACCGGCGGCTTCTTCTCCAGCCGGCGAAACACCACATCCTCGACCACTACCACATCCTCCGTCACAACGCCTACGCAGAATGGCCCCTCTCTCCCTACTCTCAATGCCCCCAACATCCAAACATTCCTGAACAAACCATCCGGGATGGACCTTACCCAACAGAGAATGGAGACGACCAAGGACACCCTGTCCCATGCCGACGCCAACCTGCAGGAAGAAGCCGTCAAGGGTATCAACTCCCTGCGGATCAGCTTCCAAAAAATCAAAGACAGCGGTGAAGCCGCGAGTTTCATGGAGCCCCAGAGCGCCGTCGACCCCCAAAGCCCGGCTTCCAGACCGGGCACCTCGTGCACGATGAAGTCGAGCCTCGGGGAAGAGGAGATCGACTGGGAGTTCTGGTCTTCCGTCGTCGAAGACTACTACGCCGTGGCGGCCAAATCCTCGCACATGCTCACCGAGAAGGTGCAGGCTGGCATCCCAGCCACCATCCGTGGCACGGTCTGGCAGTCGATATCTCGCTCGAAGACCGAATCGATAGAGGCGATTTACAAGGAGTTCAACGCACTGCCGCAAACCCACGTGACAGCCATCCCGGTTCACCGGCCGCCATCGCTGCTCCCCGGCGACCCAGGCCCTCCCGCACCCGTCGAGTGTAAGACCGTCTCGCAGCTGGAGAAGGAGATCAAGAAGGACATGGGCCAGAGAACCAGCTTTGCAAACTACAAGGGTTTCCGGCAGGAAGGCCTGATGGGGCTGATGAAGGCTTATGCCATCTACGATCCCGAGGTCGGCTACGTCCAAGGCATGGCCTTCCTCGGTGCCCCCCTGCTGCTCAACATGACGGAGGAAGAGGCGTTCTGCATGCTGGTCGAGCTGATGCGGACCTACTCTCTCCGAGACATGTTCACTCCAGGCATGAAGGGCCTCCATCTCCGGTTGTACCAGTACGACCGCCTTCTCGAGGATCTCTGCCCAGCCCTATCCGTCCACCTGAACCGCCGGAAGGCGCAGTCGAGCCTGTACGCGACACAGTGGTTCCTGACTCTGTTCGCGTACAAGTTCCCGCTGCAGCTCGTTCTCCGCGTGTACGATCTCGCGATCACAGAGGGTATCGAGGGTGCTGTCCTCAAGTTTGGCATCGCGTTGATGAAGAAGAACGAGGCGGCACTCCGACAGATCGACTCGCTCGAGGCGCTGCTGCCGTTCCTGCGCGAGAAGCTGTTCGATGCCTACATCGACAAGAACCCGAGCGCGAACAGCCTTAAGGAGGCTGGGTTTTTCGGCAACGGCGGCGAGAAGGAGATCTACAAGGCCAACGAGCTGGTCAAGGATGCCTGCGACATTGTCATCACGCCCGAGATGCTGCACAAGTACACTGTCGACTGGGTTGAGATGGACAAGCGCGAGATGGAGGAGATGCTTGAGAAGGAAGCGCTCAAGACCCAGAACGCGTTGCTCACCGCCAAGGTGAAGCAGCTGAGCAAGGAGATCGAAAGCTTGACGTCGGAGCACGTGCAGGTTGCGACGGACCTCGTGCATAAGAAGATGCATAACTCGCAGCTGCTCGACGAGAACGAAGGGCTCAAGGTGGAGGTTGAAGAGCTGAAGATTGTCATCGACAAGCAGCCGAAGGAGGTTGAGGCCAAGCTGAAGGACGAGATGGAGCGGATCATGAAGAGGAATCTGGAAATCCACACCGAGAACCAGTCATTGGAAGACCAGATGCGCGAGATGGAGATGGAGCTTGTCGGCACCAAGATGAGCCTGGCGGAGGTAATTACTTTACACTTCCACGACGGACACGAACAAATATGCTAACGCTGAGTTTACAGATTACTGAGGCACATGAGCTGCTGAAGACCCGCTGGAACGAGTTGCGCAAGGCGCTGGGCGATTAGCAATTACTGAGCCCCGCCACCCCAACCGGCAAGTACGCCGCAAGCGCCAAGAGCGGCGCTACTACACCGATATCTGCTTCTTATTCCCCCCTGCTGCACGAGAAGGACGGGTTCGCATTCCTCACCGCTGCGAGGACACGATCGAGATCGCCAGTGCCCATTTGTCTGACGCCGAATTCGGAAAAGTCGGAGTTCTATGTAGAGCAAGTACCACAACAAAAGCAGCAGCAGCAGCAAAAGACAGAGCCAAAAGCGAAGAAGAAGTGGGGGTGGTGGGGCTGATAAGGGAGTGCTTTTGACTATTGGTTTTTCCTTGTTTTATATTATTGCCATTAGACCACTCCCTTATCTTGGAATGAGCTGAACGTTTTGTGTTTCTTTTCTTCTGGCGAGAGGATAATCATAGTTGTACTGTCTACCTATTTCACCCTTTGCACCGTCTATCCCTTTCTTCCGTTCTTCAGTTTGCGGTTTACGGTTTTATGTCTTTTTTTTGTTTTTGTCTGTTGGTATTATTGTGTCATTGGTACATGGCGAGCTACAGTGTACATCATGCGTATGCGATTGTTCTTCTCGACGATGTGTCTTTTGTTCTTGATGTTTGGCATTTTTCTTGGGCCAGCGGGGGCTTGCTTACATATCGATTGAGTCTTCTCTTATGAACATTTCCCTATGAAGTTGCTGCTGCTATCATGCTAGTGTCTTGTGGTCGTTTTCGTCGATTGACTGCATGGTAAATTGTTGGTTTGCATGTCGACGTCTTGCAGGTTATACGTTACGTTACCGACGGCAATTAGTTGTAGTGTTAGTGCTGGTGCGAGGTCGAGGTGGAGGGACAAAATGTGTAGTATAGCGTGCGCATGACTAGTATAGAATAGAACTCGAGAGTGCTCCGACCAATTTTTTCATATGATATGTAGTAATATCTAATGGTGTATGCTGCGCATGAAGGCATAAGGTCGGAATCGGGTATTATGCTTGCGAGTGCGTTCAGCGCTCCATCAGGGGATTTGACGCTGCAGGGAGCTATATCCCCCTGTTTGCTACCGGATTGGGACGCCTGTTGCATTTTCAAATGGCCAACGCAAGGCGAATGTGGATGCATTGTGCAGAATGCACGGTCTTGATTTTCGATATTCTATCGATCCACACTTGCATGTGATATAGCGCCTGGCTTTGAGGTATGTTACCGCCTTTGATGGGCCTCGTTCGGCTCATCGGCATGGGGAGGAGTTACCCGGCCTCGTATATGCGTAATCAGCGCGACCCGCATGGAGCGAGTGGCACGATGTACGTACGTGTAGGATTGTCACTTAGCAGTATCTGCAGGTGGATTCCTATGATATACGTTACATGCATGAGTTCGTTAAATATTGCATGCCTGACTCAGGGTTTGGCGTGTATTCTAGATATCTTGAATCGTCGAAATTCTGCGGACATCGACTGATCTATGTTAAACTGTGCCTGGGATTTACCCCCCTCGGTATCTTATATCGTATTTTATACCCAGATCTTGCCTGAATTCGAGAATTGTTCTAGAATCGCAGCATCATAATACCCAGCGGCAGGAAGAATTGGCCACGATGTCGGATCACCGGGTGTTCTCACTGCCGCTGCCTCGTGCGTGTATATAATGCCGATGGGCTGACTCGACTCCCTACAGCCTCCTGATAGTTAGCAGGTAGTATCACACCCAGGCTGACATCGTTCGCATGAATCCTTCGCGGCGTCGACCCGGCTCGGCGACGGTGCATGACGGAGGCGTGGCGTCAAGCCAAGCGGCCGCGGAGGCGCGAACAAAGGCTGTGCGACTCGCCAAACCGGCGTCCCGCACACCCGGGACATTAACATTTGCCATCGCCCGCGAGACCGGGCCAGGACACCTGCATCCGTGCTTCCTTTTGCCATCGTGTAGTATCCTGTACGTTAGAGGGCAGAATCCCGGTTAGTCAGCAGGTGTCGCATTTTGGCGCCGCAACGCAGTTTCCATGCCAAGCGGGCGCGCAGATTTGACGGCGGCGGCGGCGCGCGGCGGCCGCTTCGAAATTTGCGGACATAAACAGTGCGGCCTGCCAGCGTGATTATTTACTCGTCGCCGGTGGAGACCGACTGGCTGTCTCTGTCCCTCAACTTCAGTCCGTTCAGCATGACGTTGACAGCGGCCGCCCCTTCCTGACTGACGGTCGTGCTGGCTGTTCCCCTCCTCCTGACAACGTACCCTCCCCTCCTCATCGCATCCACTCGATTGTCCGCGACTGACCCACGCTGCTTGCCCGCATCGTGAGTGCTCGTCATACCTTACGGCCGTCATCGACAGACCCCTCCCTCGCAATGGGCAATACAGCGTCCAGACCCGCCGCGAGTCAATCCGTGGCCGCCAGAGCAAAGGGGACCAGGAAGCAGCGGCCATCGATCCTCACCAAGATGTCCCACCCGTCGCTCTTCTTCAAGGACTCCAGCCGCTTCAGCTCCGGCCCCGGTGGGCGTAGCAATGCTCATGGCAACGGCCCCGCGACACCCACCGACGTCACATTGGTGCTGCAGGATGAACGACGCGTGCGCAAGATCGAGGCGTATGCGGTGTTCAAACGCCAGGACCCGGCGTTGGACGACGCCGTCGACCTGCTGCGGAACATGAGGCCTAAGCAGCGGCTGCATATCAAGAACCTCGTCGAGAGCATCATCCAGTGCGGCGGCTCGGGGCGTATCACGAGAGATGCCAAGTATGATGAACTCATCAGAATGGCGTTGGGACAGCTGTGCATCGACCGGGCGTTGGAGGAGCCGGAGGAATGGAGCGAGGAGACCCGCATGTGGGAGATGAAAAAGTTCGCCGGACTCATGTTCTACGCGCTCAAGCTCGTGGACGCCGGTATTATGGGTCAGTCTAAAACCTATGCGTGAGAACGAACAGTCAGCCCTAACGATTATATATACGACTTGTAGAACACTCGGAGACAATACCGGACTATCTCCTCCGCAAGAGCAAGAACCGGCTCGTCCCTCCCGTCACCGTCGTCAGCACATACACCCCGGACGGGAGGGACCTCCGCTCGCACATCGAGAAATACACCCCGCAAATCTTCAACGCCAGCAACTGGACGAAAATCGCACCCCTGATGTGGCTCATCCAGCCAAAGTACTCGGCCTACCGCGACGACTCCTCGCCGCCCTCGGGAACCGCCACGGAGCCGCAGCCAAAGTTCCTACGACCCAAGATTATCGCCATCGAGATCCCCGGAGAGACGTACCTCCTCTACCGCTTCTTCCCGTTCCACAATACCGCGTACGAGCAATTCCTCGCCTCGGTAGCCCCGCTGTCCGACGTTGTCGGCACGCAGCTCAACAACCAGCAGATCAAGGCGCTGATGGACGCGGACCCGGAGTGCCACGCCAAGAGCGACCCGGTCGATGCTAATCGCTTGATGATGGCGTGGGCGGGAGATACGCGCAACGGCAGCCTGGCGGGCGAGGTGCGGTTCGCGCTGGCGTGCTGCGAGCGGGGCGTGGAAGTGTGCACGACGATCCAAGAGGCGGGGTGGCTAGCGCTATGGGGCAACCACGAGGAGGGCGAAGTGAGTAGAATGTTTCTCCGGCACCCTCTCTACATCCACTTATAATCCGAATCCACCATGCATGTATCTTTTGTGTACGGTACAGATCGATTTCGTTTTCTCTCCTTCGTTGGGGGGTTTGTCTTTCTTTTGTCTATCGTTGGTGGGATTGATTGATTGTGCGTGCATGTGCCGGAGCTGATGGGTGCGCGGGTGAGTATAGGCGCCGCAGATCTGGTCATAGTACGGCTTTGTGATCGCGGAAGCAACCTGGGAAGCGGAAGACACGCTGCTGGACTTCCTTCGGCCAGGGTCTGAGATACCCTGGGAGGGCGTTGGATGGCAAGCGGGACAGAGCCCACCCCTGAACGGTATGTGCCACGCCTGCAATCGATCAATCGTAACGACCGTTACGACTGCAATGAGTGTTCGATTTTTATATTTCTTCTACCCCTATTTGTTGATGGTTGTTTGCATGCGTGCAAGTTCTGATTTTGGGTGGTTTTGCTTTTTCAAGACGATGATAACGATGGTAATGACGACGGGGACGGCGAGGAAGTGCGCGAGGTCTATCGAAGACTGTCCGTAGACACGAGCAGACAGATGCTGGGTGTGCTGAACGGGCACCGCAACCAGTGGATACTGCAGTTGGGGAGTGCGTATCCCGAGCCGGTGGTCGTGCCGATGGAGCAGCAGCATCGGATTGCGAAGGCTGTGATTCGACGGTTCAAGGACGGGAAGACGTACGAGGATTGGAAGAAGCCTAAAACAAAAACCGAAGAACGCACCTGAGGCATGCATGCATGTGTGGACGCTGGTGCTATAGCGCTAGCGTGCTGCCGAGTAGGTTGTCGGTCGTCGGTTCTATACGATATGATATGACGAAGGTGGAATGTCTGGCGTTTTGGGCGTTACTTTACACGCGTGTGCTTTTTTGATGGCCTTTTTTCTTCTTCTTCTGTTTATGACGTACGGTATGAATCAATGGATAATTAGATGAGGTGGTGTATAACTTATCTGAGCCGGTATGAGCTCCTGAATTCGCAGTAAGCTTTACGTACAAAACGTGATGTATGGCTGCAGTCAAGCCGTGTATATTGGTAGATACGCTCTGGTGCCATTATGACATCGAGGCTAGCCGTTCAATGCTCATGGTATGTACTCTGATATCATGGTATATATGTACAAGACTCGCATACGCTCAATATATACACAAATGCGCATATGACTTCTCAAATAGAGCCATGTGGGGGAATCTAGACTCGACTCATAGTTCAGTCTAGCTGTGCTGAGGGCGCTCATTAAGTCTTTGAAGAAGTTGAAATAGCCTTGGCATTCCTACCTCAGCCTCAGCCCCCGAGGCCATCGTCGGGGCATCGGAGCTCCAGGCCTTCCGTAGCAGTCTTCCGATCTCATTGCCTTCCGGAGCCCTGGCCTGGACCGTCGCGTTCGCCAGCAGCTGCTTTGTAGGCACACGGGGCGTGGAGTCCCCGGAAGTATGAGGTCCGGTACGAGATCGCCTTTTCCCTTTAGCCTTCGCCGGGCGAGGCTGCGCTTCTGCTTCCCTCGTGGGATCCTTGACGGCGTCCAGCTGATAGTGGACGGCTGTGAAGAAAATGTCGGCGTACAGGCGCTCGAACCATTCCATGTCGTGGGCGTCGTATAGGTACGGTGACAAGTTGTCACGCTGCCCGCTTGTGATGACTCCCGTCTCCCCCAGCAGTTTCCTGCCCAGTAGAATGGGCATGCTGCGGGCTAGAAGCGCGACGCCGGAGTCTGCAAAATCGGGCTCCCGAGAGCAGCTGTCGTACCAGTCGCGTACCTTACGAAATCGTTCGATGGCACGGTGGACCTGTACCGGTTTGACGAGCGGGGTATACCTTGTTGCGAAAGCGTGCAGGCTCCGCTGCTGCTCCAGGCGCTGCTTTAGGTAGTCTAACCCCTCGGGAGCGATGGTGAATTTAGTGTGCAGCTGAAGCCGCAATGCGGCGAGCAGGTGTATGATGTCGGACGTGTCTTCCACCCGCCTCATGATTGCCTACTAATCGTGCAGGAGCGGTTAGAAGCGGTGCTGCAAACGGGAGATGTACAGTGTATATGATTGCGGATACGTACCACACTCAACGCTGATGGGGCGGCGGTGATGAGATTCCTTGACAGGATCGAGGAGATTGCGGTTTTGAAGAAATGGTGCCCGGCGTGGCGATATCGCTCGTATCTGAGGACGTATTCCCTTGCCTCGGCGATGATTTCCATCGGCGGATGCCAGAAATCGTAGCGACAGTCGTACTGGATTACGTCCGGGATGATTGGTTCTGCGGATTCCCGTACCGATGGCAGTTGGTGGGCTCCGACCTTTTTCCGCGTCCATCCCATTGCTTTTGCCGATTCCATCAACCGCTCTGTTAACGGAGGGTAGAGATTCTGCGGCAATTCGACGTGCGATCTGAAGAGAGGGTCTTCAGAACGGCTGTCGGCAGCGTTGGGAGACCGCGCGGGTTGGAAGAGTGTATCTGGTGCCGTGCGGTATATCGGCTCCGTTGGCAACCTACTCCCCAGGGCATTCGAGTCGCTTTCGGACGCCAATGACTCCTGCGCTTTAGCCTCGAAGCTAGGCATAGCGCTTGGCTTCGAGGCTACCTGCGTCTGCGTATCGGCTGCTACGACTTCGGGCTCCACATGCTGCAGTGCAGGATCCTTGGACCACTTGCGGCTTCGCCAGACACCTATTCCGATCACCGGCTGCCGGGAGGTTGCGTCCGCAAGACTCTCCGCTTGTGGGGCGCCCACGCGCCCGAATGGGCGTTCGGGCGGTACGGGTACGGACCGCGGCGACAGCTCGGCATGGTACTCGCGGGGTGGATGATTGACACCAGAAACGTTCTCTCGTGCAGCACTCGGTCTGTACTCCCGTGGGAGGAGCTCAGGACCTGCCGGCCTCGAATGCTGAAATTCGTGCAATCGTCGTCGTGGAGCCGGGCGATAGCAGGCGCCGTGGCTGGCGACAGCGGACGGCGACCAGGGGAGAGCGGAATGCTGCAGTGTCCGTCGCAACCGTGGGCCCCTCGCGCGGGGTATAGGTTGCATTGAAGCCGACGATGGAGCTGCGGGTCGTCAGCCGGCCAGCAGGTCGCAGGGTGCCGCCGGCCGAGGTGGATCGGATGCTCGCCGGGGGCGCTCTGCGGTCGGGTTTTGATAGAGAGAATGGTGTCGTGAAAGCGGACTTTTCGCAGGACGGGCGGCGTGACAAGGAACGTGTTGTTTGGCGTTAGAAGACCCGCGGCTTGCGGCAGCATCTTATCTAATCGATCTCCCGCCCAGGCATCTCACTGTCCGACGAGGCGGTGTGAGGAAGTTTGCAATTGACGGCTGAGTGCTGCTATTTCGCAGGAAGACGTGCAAGTTGGGTGTTCCCGTGAAGATGTCGGTGCATGCTGTGGTTTTGAATGTCTGAGGCTTCTGTGCGGGACAGCATCATATGCCGCAATTCAACACGCTCTCCGTCAGCCAGGTTGAATAGTGTAGTTGGTTATCACATCGGATTTTGATACAGGCTCGCCTGTTAAAATCTTCCGGGAACTTGGGTTCGAATCCCAGTTCGACCTTTTTGCTCCTTCGGGCTCGAGTTCTTCCTTTTTTGCCGGTGGGTCTGGGCTGGACAAACGTCAGGAGTTGCATGGGTGCGGTTGCGGAGCGCATTGAGCACTCCAAGCGGCCTGGCATTCGGACCACATTTCTGGAGTGCAGTTGATGTGAAGTGCAACATTGTTTTTTTTGGAGACAGCGGGTAGGCATTTGATGCTGATTGAGATAAGAGAGCACGTCTTTTCGATCTGTGGCGGACGGTCTGAAGTCGCTGGGTTTCCGGTCTTGTATAAACCTTAAGGCCGCTGTGACCGCTTGCAATATCTGGCGGGTATATCGATACATATCAACATCGACATTGCAATAGCGCAACCGAACATCCCAATATATTAATAAGACTTTATTATTCAAATATCTAACTGATGGTTAATTGAATAGCCAGAAACAGCACCCGAATTTATAAATTTATACTACCTCACAATACCGGTGTTACTGAAATTCAGTGAATGACATGGACTGGTTTGGTGATTAACATGGTATGGATTGGTTTGGTTTTTATAAATTTAGATATTGGAAACCATTTATATGGTTAATAGTTTTATATATAAATACCATTAACTAAACTAAACCAAAGGAATAGTGATTGACATGGTATGGTTCGGTTTGGTTTTTTAATATTGAAAACCATCCACTCTGGTTTTTGGTTTTATAAATTAAAACTATTAACCAAACCAAACCAAAGAGAGAGGCCAGAAACCATCCACCAAGAAACCATTAAGTAAGCAAAGTCATATAAGACATAACAAGATCATTTATTCGCGGTGGAGTGTTTTTTTTCGTTCAGAAAATCATTGTTCATAAACACTGTCTAGCCAAACCGAACCACTTGATGTCACGCAATGCTCTTAGAATTCAGAGCGCAGGTCGCTTTCCACATCAACCTCATGGCTGTAGTTATACCAGCAATCCAAACAATGGATCTCAGGCCTGACGCCCTCAATGTAGAGATATTGGGATACAAAATGCTATAAAGTATTCTACAGATGAAACATAGGCATTAGCATGCTATGATTTTGCGAAGTCTTTGAAAGTCATACCTTAATCCAACAAAGAGGAATGAATATTTGTTCAAAGTGTTGACTGGAAGGGATGCCATATTCCCTGCAATCTTATTGCGACAACAAACGTTAGCTCGGGGTATATCAACAATTTCTCACTTTTTCATTGACTGATTCTGCTTCTTATTTTGCAGGATAACTTACAACAGCTAAACCCCAAAGCCCTAAGACCTCGAGACCATTCGCTGAGGCAGCCTGTGCTCTCTCCGATCTTGCGTATACATCAGTAGGTAACTTTGTTTTCAAGTTATCCCACTGACCTCGCGGATTCGCATTGTCATAGATGACTTTCTCCCCGGAGTGCCTAATAACATATACAGCGTATCCGTGGACGGCCATAGAAATCGACCAAGTCGCAGGGATTGATAGAAGAGAATAGTTATAAGTCATGATTGGTCGCCTTTGAAATTTACTGAACGCGATTTTGAATTTGAAATATTGAGGGCTTTGAGACTTCAGACGTTGACTTTTAAGAGTTTCGGACAAGTTTGATCAAGCAAGTGTTAAATGGCTCCGCTGTCTGCCATAACGTAAAACCATCACAATTATCATTGCGTGAGTGAGAAATAAATTGCGAACGTTGAGAAAACTACTACCATAAATCGAAAGGATTCATCATATTCATCATTCGGTGCAATCAGGAGCTATGTTAGGACAGGCGATCAATTCGGTCGGCTGCGCCCTGAACTGGGTACCCACCTGCCCCATCAGGCGAGATCGCACGGGGGAAAACCATAGAACCAATCGTATAGCCTGAAGCTTTCCGTAGGCATAATATAGATCTATAATCTGTGCTCATTGACCTACAGTAAAACGGGTTTCCGTGTTTACTCTAGCCGAAACATCAGGAATGGAATCTCTTGGCCTTATCTCCTCGATCAAGCTCGCAGGGTCAGCGTCCCCAAGACTACTCCTCGATTGTCACAACACCAATTGTTTCCAGACAAGCGCTTCATTTCTCGCTTGTCCTTATACATGTTGTGGCTTTATGCATATTGTGATACATACGCGACCTTTTTGATTTACGATAAGATGACACAGGTTTTCTCTATACTGGGCCAAAAGCCAAAGAACATGCCTACAGGAACTCAGAATTTCTCTCCAATGGGAAACGAAAAGAAATCGCGATAAGCCGTGATAAGTCGCCAATATATTTGGGTAACTTCGAACAATGATCAAATGTTAGTGCTCTCACATATCAGAATATCAGAGAAGTAAAGTTTGCGCTAAGGGGGAAAAGTCTCCTTAAGTAGATCGCGACGATCATTTTCCCGGGCGTGAAAAAAATAGCCTCGAGCTTGAGACCTTCCATCTTGATAACTCCCAAGCCAACATGCATGTATCAGTGAGTGGGAAAGGATGTGTATTGCTCTCCAGACATACAAGAGCGTTAGCAGGCTTTCGAGGGTGAGGGCAGGAACGAGATGAGGGTCCACAACATTTCGCAACGCATACATTTATGTCACCGGGACAAAATTCTGGCCTGCAGTTTCACAACTTCATACACCTTCTTCTATTGGGTGGTTCGAAGCGCTCAACTTTAACGAATGCTGCTGAGAAGCCATGGTAGAAGGTTGCAGGCCAAGCTTTAGGTAGAGTAATATCCCATACGAACTATACGTTCAAAGATGAAGATGATTTTGACGGGTATAGAATCTTCATTAGAATTGCGAGACGGATTATAACTAAGCATCCGGCCGCATCCGTACAATAATAATAAGCCAAGTCAAGCATATGATCGCGCAAACTTCAATACACCCTCTAACTCCTAAGCACCTTCCTCTTATCTTAAAGTTCAATATCACAAAGTTCAATATCAATTGTTGGGACCAAGATATCAACATGTCATAATATTCAAAAAGTGATCGCAAAAAGCAGAGAAAAAAGGCCCTCCAGAATATTATTTAAACAGCGAAGAAACCTGAGATCAGATCTCACAATTGGGTAGATACATACAGCAAAATACAAGCCTATTCACAACTTCACAACTTTCAAACCCTTTTAAACCTAATCTACTGCTCTCATATATACTACTTATCGAGATTCTTATATATTCAGGGGAAAAATGAAGCTCACGTCTACGTTCGTTCTCTTAAGCATTTCTGCTGCTGCCTCCGCGATGTCTATTCCTAACGCCCATCGGAATATCGAACCGGATACCATTTCAGCAAGAGCTGTTTGCCTTCCTAACGGTCTTCGTAAGTTTCCTAGTAATTGTTCCTCCGAACCCAGAAACAATACAACCACCTTAACTGGCGACCACATATATAACATAGACTGACTGTCTCCATACTTAGCTTGCTATGTCACTGCACCTCTCGTTGGAACCAGTTCTGGAATTGACCTATGTTGCGGCCGCTGCTTTGCGGTTGTAGCCCTTGTCAATAATCTTGGTAAAGGAGGTATCTGCGGTTCCAAAGATCTGCTCCCAGCTCAGCAGCAAAAACAAAAATAGCCAGATTATTTTGGCTATAAAATTGACTAGTCAATTGTCAGGAAATGTGTTACAACCTTCACTAGATATTCAAAGTTGTATTGCAATTAAATATTGAAGGCAATGAGGGTGCTTCAGTATTACGTCTGTTCAGCTGATACATTGTTTATACTGTAACTAGAATTTGGCTTTGTAGACTACATCAAGCAAAAAAGAGCGGCTGCCCAAGCGAGTGGGTCACCCTATTATATTTACATATTTTATCGGCTTCCTACATTATACTTCTATAATCATTGTAAGTTCTGTTTCGACAACTGATCTTCGCCTTGTTTGATTATTTATGTCAAAAAAAATAAAGAATTTTGGTAAATTGTAACGCCTGTTCATGGATTTTCACATTGATATAGTGGCTGCTCTTTAATTTATGGGACGCCTGGGTCCGAGTCAAAACAAAGGTGAAACGTCTGGCTATAGTTATAAATTGAATATATAACAAGATTAACAATCGATCAATTAAGAGCTTTTAATTCAACAGAGAGATTATAGATTAAAATAAATAACTTACCAGTTATGATATTTGGCATATAAGCTGCAAACTTTCATTGTTTGTGTCCAGTTTTTGGTGTGGAAGGCGTAGCGGTTAGCACTGTATCATAACAGATAAATATATTATGAAGGGGCAAAGTCGTATCTAAAAATCCGGATAGAATCTATTAATTTGTTGATATGCCAATTGTTGTTGCTGCTACTTGTGCGGCTGCCGCGCATATGGCGCTATCTATAAACAAGACACCAGCGCCGGAAATACAATTGAAAGTCAACAAATGGACTCGGATCCACTTCTCTTCTATCCGTTTCAGACTCCACGGGTAGAGTCTAAGCACGAGCTACTCGTTTCACACGGGCACGCAAGCGGTCGGTGGACAGTATCCGTGGCTGCAGGCAAAGCTGCACAAGCCCAGGTATCCATCATTCTCTCCGGGAATCGGCCTGCCATCGTGGCCGCTAGATGGGGGCGGAGGGCTAGGTGCGCCCCATGAGGTGCACCTGCAGGCACCCTCAGGGCAGTAACCATACGAGCACGAGAAACTGCAGAGACCTATGAAGTTGCCGTCGCCTGTGCCGCCGTTGCATACCGGGCCGTTAGTCGGGTTTGGAGCGGGGGAGTCGGTGGGAGAACTTGCAGGTGGCTGGCAGCCCGATGGTGAGAATTCGCCGACGAAAGCGTTGAAGTTGTACCGTTCGCAGCTGCCGGCGACGGGGATGCCGCCGGTGCTTGAGATTTCGTCGCAGCCGTTTCGACGGAGCTTGAACGTTTGGGTGCCCACTGCCATGTCGACGGACGAGAGATGGATGCCCGCGGGCACGTCGATCGTGACCGGGGCGTTGTTCCCGCTCTGGACGATGATGAGCCCGGATGTCTGGAGCATGGTCGCGACGAAGATTTTGTCCTGCGCAAAGTCCGCGCCGTTGGGTCTGGCGAGGGAGTCGCTGCAGGTTAGGCCCTTGGGGTGTGGGCGGTACCAGTAGACTAGCTTTTCTTCGGTGACGGTCGGAGTCTTCGCGCCGGCTTTGTAGGCGGTGACGAAGGGCTTGCCGAGAGTGCGCCAGGCATCGTGAGGGAAGTCAGCGGCCCACTTGCCGGAGCCGTCATCGCTGTGGCCGGGGTTGTAGGGGCCAATGTAGGAAGATTCACCGAAATCTGAATTGCAGGTGGACGCATTAGTGATTTTGCAGGTCAAGTACTTATAATCGTGTCGGCTTACCGTTCCATGTGACGAGCTGGATGAGGGGTGGGGCTATCGATAGGATCTGGTTCCACCGGGTCACGTAGAGGTCGTCGCTGGCAAAGATCCAGTTCTTGCTGAACGTGTTAGAGCCGAAGTGGGTGAAGAACCAAGGCGACACAGCTTCACAGTTCGACCATATGTTAGTATCTAGAATACTTTTGCTTATGCTGGCTATAATTGTACTCACGAGCCATGTAGGTCTTCCCGCCGAGGGCAGACAAATAGTCGTTATCGGCCGCGGTGCTCAGCGGGCCGGGCACGGGGTTATTGTTCGAGTTCGGCCAGGCGATCCACGAAAAGGCCCCGTCCACGACACCCCGATTGTTCCTCACGGTGTCCACCCGCCAGTTGGGCAGAATCTCCAGAGGCGTGGAGACCTGGTTGCGCACGTTGTTCCAATTTCCGCCAAAGTTGTCGCCGACGAAAGTCGTCACGACAGACTTGCCATTGTGCTTTAGAGCCGCAGGGTGGGCGGCGTAGGTCTGCAGGTAGCCAGCAATCTCGGAAGTCGAGCTGCCGTCCGCGACGAACCAGTTAAAGTCAAAGGAAATGTACATTTTGAAGTCCAGGCTCTGGGCAACGCTATACGCTAAGGCTAGCTGGGTCGGCGTGAAAGAGTCCGTGGACTGCTTTGCAATGTTGAGGGTGAAGGCCTCGATGCCCATATCTTTGGCAGCATTGATGTCTTGCTTCCAGTTGTCCGCAGAGTAGCCACCGGCTATTCCCACCTGTTGTATCCCATCCGTTAGCTAAGTAGATACACTGGGTTACTGGTGTTCATCTTACCACGAAGTGGGCTGTGACAATTCTGGATCCGTCCTGTCGCTCGACGAGGTCGGTTGTCTTTGTGGGAAGGGCGGAGACACCGCAGGCGCACAGCAATACAGCTGATGCCCCGATAAGTATTAATCGCATACCGGATGGACGAGATAGTCTCATCGTGGTCTTGAATGTGATATGTTCAAGTGCAATGACTGGCACAGAATCAACGCTCCTTGCGGTTGGATCGTGGTATTGTGTGTTGGTGATGCCTGCCGTTGAGTGTTATCTTGAAATATCAGACAATCGACGGCGATTGCTACCCTGATATAGAAATGAAGACCCGTATACTAGTTTGAGTATTGCATCGACCGTGCATGCAGTCGGAAGTCGCGATCGATCATAAAATGTTTATTCAACAATGCAGGCGTGATGCATTGCCACTGTAAGCTCGAGCTTCCCGGCCCTGGTCCTCTGCGAAAAGGGTGAATACGGCATGGGGACTTCGGCTGCGGTTGCTCCCGACTGCAAATGAATGTCTAACGTAGCTAACGACATCGGTGTAAAACTTCTCCCTGACAGCCTGTAAGCGTAAAATTGTGCAGAGGTACCTGCCCCCTGCATCCGTAGCATCTCATATTCCATGCCTCTCGGGCCGGAGAGAGGCTTTTCAGAGGCCGTGGTAGGTGCCTACCTTCCCGAAACAGGCACTTCCTCAGTAAGCTGCGCCTGCATAAGCGAGAAGACGTTCCACCGATTTCCTGCGCTAGGATGGCGCAGAGCTCAGTTCCAGCAGCTGGATTGCTTTATAGATTGCATTAGAGGCGTCTGCCCACGTGTTAGACTTGAGAAATTTAACATTGAAAAGCCTCAAGGCGTCCGTATAATTCGTTCAGTAATCCTCACGGTGCCCTTGTTTCTATCAGACCTGGCCTTTCGTGACGCAGTATTCTATCTGCCGGGCGACCTAGGAAATGATGGTGATACTCGTATTAACGTTCCGTTGAGTTTTCTAATCTCGGCTCGAGTAAATATGTCGTCATGTTGGAATATTAATCCCATGCCGGAAGGGGAGGTACCATAGTTAAGCCGCTTCTGAATTAACGCTCAGTAATCTCTCGGTCGGATCTAACAGCGAGAGATCTATTATATTGGAAAAAATTAAAACAGGTATTGTTTGGCATGCGGGCAGCTAGTTAGACAAGAACTGCGGACGTGTCGTCGTACCGTCACATCCGTGGGGATCCTGGGAGCTTCGAAGGTTTGATATTCGATTCGTATGATTTTCCTCGAAAGAGGCGCAGATCTTGAGAAGTTCAATATTTTCCTGGATGAAGTTATCTGAATATCAGGCTGTGGGAGATATCGCCCACAGGACTGAAATTAGGCCAACTCAATACTTGCACCTGGGTGTTTGGGCACAAGTAGGTCGAGGTTACACAAGGCTCTGGGTTGTGCAATTGTGGCGCACTATAGGTTCGAGCCATTGACTGGTCTAACCGTATGCCCGCAATTGTGGTGACTGTGGCGCATAGTATGTCTTCGATGTTCATGAGATGTATTTGACGAACATTCTTACTATTCTCTCGATTGGTCATTCAGATCATGGCTAGACGGATCATAGGCGAACGCCGCCGTCTTAGTCGTCAAGTCCAGATGGTGGCTGTAACTTCATTTTTTGGATGTCGAGTATGATGGAGGTGGATTTGGTGCAGGGTTGTAGTTTATTGGCGCAGTTCTGTTCTGCGCCGCTTTGCATTGGGCGAAACCAATCTTAAACCATGTCATCGTCCGCCATATCAACGGCCAAACTTCGCGACACCCTCGCAAAGGCTCCCCGGAACTCGGCCTACGCTCGTCACATCCAGAAATGCCTACAATATGTCGATTTCTACGGTGGCACGGCTCCTGTCGTGGCCAAAGGCAAGACGGAACGTGACCTGCTAGAAGAGGAGTTCCAGTTCCTACGCGATGATGATGGCGGGGAGCAACACACCGAAAACACAGCGAAGGAGATTGCGAAGAAGTACTACGACAATCTGTTTAGAGAGTTCGCATTGATAGATTTGTCCAGGTGGAGAGAGGGGCAGGTACGTGGGCCTGCCACTTATTACACCTTTTTTGGAGGATGGGATATCTTTGCTGACATTATCTTCAATGCATAGGTCGCTCTTCGCTGGCGGACGAAACAAGAAGTCCTTCAAGGCCTTGGACAGTTCACATGCGCATCGCTGACATGCCCCCGCCATGCCGCTCCGTCGGATGAACCTCCAGAATTTGACCTGGACGCCGACGAAGACGACGGAGGAAACGTCCAACTCGAGACATTCGAGATGAATTTTGGATACACTGAAAAAGGCATCAAGAAGAATGCGCTTGTAAAAGTAAGCGTTTGTGAGAAGTGTGCCGGGAAACTAAGACGGGTCAAGGGATCAAAGGACGGCAAGGATGACGGGAATAGTCGCAGAGATGGAGATAGAAATGAAAACAGCAGGGAGCAAAAGAAGAGGAGCAAGGAGAGACGAGATAGTGATGATCGAGATAGGCGACATCATAGACGCAGAAATGAAGAGGAGGAACAGTCGTCGAAAGCGAAATATGGCTCTAGCTATGGAGACGGCCGAAGGGATTATGAGGGCCAGAGGGGCCGTAGCCACCGGCGTTATAGCCCAGACTCTGAGGATCCTGATAGGAAGACAGTTCGCGAGAAGGACAGACATCTACACCGGCATAGGGAAGAGCGACATAGTACTACTAGACACAAGAGACGGTCTCGATCGCGGTCACCCCGCCGAACCGACTAAAGCCAATCAAAGCACCTTCTGATAACGCTCATGCCAATTAAATATAAGTCACGTGGTGCGCGTCGCGACTTGCGCGCCGCAATTGCGTTCTTCGCGTAAATTGGTGTGCGGCGCCCGTTGTTGTCCCAACGTCACGTCTCCCTCCACCCATTCTGCCCGGTCGACCAGTCACAAACCACCCGTCCACAACGACGACGCCGAACGAAACAACGACCAGATGAAGGACCGATGACCGATTGGAAGGCGCTGGGGTACGTCCCCGATAGCGAAGGCGAAGACGATGACGACCTGCTGCTTTCACCACCGATATTCAGCGTCCATGCCGCTACCGAGCAGCCGACAGAGCCCCAAAGATATGGGGAAGGATCGGGAAGCACCAAAAGCTCACAGCTTGCGGTATACGACTTCCCGTCGTCGAGTGCTGAACCTGATAGCATACCTTTGTCTTCCAGAGGACGTGGCAGAGGCAGGCCGCCCAGGAGAGGGAGAGGTGCAAAACGGATGAGTGCTGGTGGCAGCCACAGGCCGAAGAAACAGGCGAGGATTGAGAAATCTACCGATGCCAAAAATGGACCGTCAATTGAGTCGACTCTTTCAAATATTTCTCTGTCTCAGGATGGAGACACTGTCGAGACAGTACTTCCACACCAATCATCTTCACAGCACGACTTAACGCTGCCTGATGCCCCCCAATCTGATTATAGAGATCCAGCTCTCAAGGATGGGCTCACTAGCCCGCCGCCAAAGTCAGTCATTTCTCAGTCGGGTAGTCTGGATGGACGACCTACTGCCGAGATATCGGCATCTCTGGGATCTGAAATCGAGAGGGTAGATTTGGTGGATGTGAGTAATTATTCAACCAGCTTATTAGGGAAGACCCTGCTGATGGGATTTCTTAGCACCATGGAGCCGACTCAGAGCCTGAAGACGCGGCTCCGCTACAACCAGTACCCCCAAGTTCTCCTCCCCAAATACCACGAATTGTTCCTCCGGGATCGAGCATCGGATCTCCCGCCCCCACGACGCCGGCCTCGGTCAAGTCGCTCGTGGAGGTGAGGATGCTGACACCGCATACCGGCCTAACGGATCCAGCCACTGCAATGAATATCCAAGGGAGTTCTGATGGTCCTCAAATAACTGCCGACGACTTCACTATTGGAGTCTCCAGAAACCTACGGCAAAGGAAGCCAATACAACTCAACCCATATCTTTTGGAAGAGCAGAAATACACTTCGGTGTGGAAATCTAGAGGTCTCAAGCCGATCAAGTATGTGTATAGCGAACCTGCACAACGGCCGCATAATAGAGATACTCGCAATGATTCTCAGGAGGACGAATGGACGACACCTGGCGTTAATGACGAAGAAGAAACACAAACTGGAGGCGCTCAGACCCAAAGCTTCCAGTCAATACTCGGTGATGATCCTGCATCTTCACAGATTTCAGAAAATGACACTCTGCCGGCTTTGGATGAACTGTATAGGCTTTCCAACCACGAAAGACCACCCAGTCCTGGCGCTAAAAATACATCTGACGGGAACAAAAGACAGAAGACGCAACATTTATTCCAGCCGAGTGCTCGTACGAAGAGGATCATGGCTGCTGCGAAAGCGTCGCTGACTAGAGGCCAAAATTCTGCGAATGAAGCTACTGCAGCTCCTCGTACGCCAAAGACACCTAGTGCAAAGACGAAGGAGATTTTTAGCATATTTGATCTTGAATCATCGGACCCTGAACCATTACTTAGTAGCGCACCGGCTTCCGCACCCAGACGAAGAGTAGCAGTTGATTCTGACGAGAGTCAGGACGAAAGAGAGAACATTGCGGGACCTCCTTCCCTGTCATCCTCTCAGGAGTCGGACACATCTGACGCCTCTGACGCCTCTGAGCCTCCAGAGCACGATTCTGAGCGCCGCGAGAAGGAAATAACCCGTTTGCAACGTAAAGTCAGAGGTGTTCTGCCGGCATCATATCTCAGGCTTAACCAATCCGCCACCGAAACTGCGGCTCAAGCTCGCAGCGCCCACCTACGTGATTCCCCAGAAAGACGTCCAATGGTACGCGGAATGGCTACCATGAGGATCAGAAGCCGGGCTAGTCCTCCTCCTGGGTCGATGGCAAATCCGTTGGGTCTGAGCTCTGGAGAAAGCTCCGAGGAAGATACCGCACCACCCGCAGAAACGCCTAGATCCGCATCCGATCCCTTCTTTACTTCATCACGGCCTTCCGCTTCAATGCGTCAGTCACGTCATAGTAGGGACTATGCTTTTGAGGATGACACTATCGACAGGATGTTGAGTAGGCCATCCGGTTCTAAATCTAGATCTTCTGCTGGAACCAAATCCTCGAAGCCAAAGCGACTGAAACAGTCAAAGCTTGATGGTGGTAGCTCCCGTCAAGGTCAGTCTCGGGCTACTCGATATTCCGCCGGGCAGCAGAGGCCCAGGGTTAGGCCAGCGGCGTTGAGTATAGTTGACGCATGCAAACGCTATCGAGATACGAGGGGCTCAAAACCTCCTCAGTTTATGATAATAGCAGAACGACGTGCAAAGAAGAGGAAGGACAGTGGTCGACATCTACCGGACCGAAAAGTCATCAAAATCGATCGCCTGCTTGATGAGGAGACTGATGGAGAAGACACGCTTACAAGATGGAGGCGCGCAAAGCTTGCGCGGTCTTCTTCAAGTGGATCGCTCGCCTCCACTGCTGCTGCTCCTTCACGGAGCATTAGCAATCAACCCGCACCCGGCTTCAGCAAGAAGCCAAATATTTTTATCAAACGTCCCACTTATCTACAAACTAAAATCTCGAATAGCAACCAAGCTGTGTCATCTTTCTCAGGATCAGGTCCGGTCAAGTCTCAACTAATAACAAAACCTATTGCGATTTTACCTCCGGGAGGGCAGTCTCGAATAGACCAAATCGCCCATCGCCTCCAGCAGCGGATCATTGATGATCCAATCAAATCTTCGACACCAGAGGGGGAGATATCACACAACATGGCCCAGCAGAGACAGTTAACTGACCGGTCGCGGACTGCTTGGATCAATAGGCCTCCTGAACAATACTTTGTTAATGCCCGTAGTGAGGTCTTTAACAAGGATGGAAAGTTGCCTCCGAATCCAGTTCGACGTCCCAGAAAGGCCGTAGCGCCGAAACGAATAGACCGACGCAAATCGCCGGTTGCTTTCCAACCCCCCGAAAGAGCCATGCCGGCTCTCTTAGTCATGGACATTGATCCAAAAGATGACGGGGAGTTGCTTTTTTTCGAGAACATGCCGCCGATGGGTACCCGATTTTCGAATGATTTTGACATAGCAATGCCAAAATCCAAGTCTCTGTTTGGTGTAACAACCTTTCTGGGGAGCGGAAGTCTGTTCCGAGCTCTTAAGACTCCTACTGGGGGGCTTTCTTCGGACTCAAGGGCTAGGACGGGTTCCCAAGATTTCTTTGGAGAGAACGTTGACTGGGATGTATACGATGAGGGGGTTGGCTCGCAATTAGAAACATGCATCTCGAGGCTTCTGCGAAAGGCTGAAGAGCTATTTAGTGGAACATCGAGCCAAGTCGACCATTCTGAGACGATACTTGATCTCAGAAGATTCTTTGGATATGTGGTTGATTACCTCTCGACATCAGTGTGCTTCTCCGATCTCATCGATATCGCGCCGTTCGCCGCACGGTTCCTCGATGTTTTAAGCGACACTCTTTCGAAAGTCACTTCGCTTGACACAATCGACGGTAGCACCGAACTTGTCAATTTGTTCAAAGGAGAAATCTATTCCTATGTTTCGATCATCCTGGAACAAATAAAAAGTGTTTTGGGCAACGAATCGATAGCGCAGAAAGTCAGAATAGAGACTCTGCAAGTGGAGGTCTTAGACCGGCTGATATCGATTCTGATGACCAGTGTCTCCGAGCTACAAAAGTCTATGTCGAAAACTTCGCTGACCATGATCAGACACGGCGAGATTGATCACGAGGCGATCCGATTGGAGAGTTGGATTATTGCGTATCATACGTCGCAGCTCATCGGCACTGGCACGGCGAGGAAGAGGCCTTTCTGGCAAGCCTTTAATGAAGCCGTTGGTTTGACGACGTTGAAACGCTTAAAAGATATCGAAACTTTCGAATCTGCATGGCGGACACTATTCCGGCTTCTTCCACTGAGCACAATTGATTCATGGGGGAAAATATCTTCTCTGCCAGACGATCGCTTTCTACCTGAGAATTGGCAATTTGCCCATGAGTTCATTGGACAAGTTTTCTATATATACAATGCGACTGGGGTGAAACAGCAAAAAGCCGCAAATGGCTATATCAAAGCGCTGCTCAACCGGTGCCTGATCCTCTTGAGAGACTGGAGATGGGCAAACGCCGAACTGATCATAGCAGCACTATACGACTTCCTGGCGAAACGAGGCTTGAACAATTTACCTGGCGAAACAGATCTAGGGCCGCCAAAATTTCTCCAGCATTTGGATACCCCGACCTTCGATTTGAATACCTCGGAAACATCGTTTACCATCTTTCTCAAAATTGTTGCACTAGGCATGCACGGACTCAAAAAGTCATCAGGGGATAGAGTGGTCAATGGGCTCATCATTCGGCTTCTGCCTAATCATGGACGTACTCTTCTGAAAGAAGAGGAACTTCCACAAGTCGACCTAGACAATCTACGGAACCAGCATGATCTAATGACCGCTGTCTATTTTGGTGTTGGGCACGCCTCGAAGAAGAGAGTCATCAGTCACATCCGCCGACTGGTTAACCCCGAGACGTCGCATTCCCAAGTTTGCACATTAAGTCTTAAAACCTGGTCAAACATAATTACGTTTGAGCTGGCCGACGATAAAAAACCTGATATCCTCGAGACACTGATGGACTGGCACGCTCGAATTATCCACGTCACGATCCTGCTCGTCAAGGAGCTAAAAGTCCAAGCTGATCAGGCACGTCGGGCTGCCTTCGACGAGACACGAATTGAGACTATCAACAGAATGGCCCAAGCCAACAAACGGTCGTTGGAAAGCATTCTGTCCACTGCCGTTGGATTGCTGGATCTGGCGTTCAGAAGCCCGAACTGCGACTTTTACTCTGCGCAGCTACTGCTTGTGTCTGGTAAGATTGCACTCCTATATATTTCGATACGATCTGCTAATAGTTGGTGTAGATTCTATCAAGGCGTTGTTTTCAATGTCGCATAGTCTGCCGCAGAAACTTATCGCTGAGGTAGTAAATGTCATTTCGTCGCACGTGCGGGTTTGCAAGAATTTTGGGTTCTCAACCGCACAAGACGAGAGTCAGACATGGGCAGGATTTGACAATGCTGAGAGCGACGAGATTCGAAAGGAGGCGGGAAAAGTAGGTTGTATCTTTGAGAATATATATCTATTATGGTTGCTTGGGCTGACCTATCTGTGCACAGCAATTGCTCGATGAAATCTTCGATCCACTGTTCCAGCTAATAAACACGTATTTTGCAACGGAGGAAACACATCTGGACCAAGTCTTAATACCTTGTATCCAGGTTTGGATAGAATTGGGTAGCCTGCTAGTACAATGTGGGCTCAAGGTTTGTGTATCTGCCATTCCTCGAGTGGATTGCTTTACTAACACTTTTGTAACAGAGTTGGGGCGACTATTTCAACGCGTATCGAAAGAACTGGTTCAGCATGGTCGATACGGATAATAAAAAAACATATTCGGTCAGCTATGTTGCAAACGTCATGAGGATAGATGGCTCCGTCTATGATGTAAGATTCACGCATCTCTGGTCTCTATCTAGACCCCGTCGCTTACGTTGCTGTGCAGACCCACAAGTCGCAGATACTTCAAGTTTGGCTGTCATCCCTGGTAGAGCGAGGATCATTGCTGAAGTTTCAGCATGAACTTACTTCGATCATTTTCAACTACGATCTGTCGAACGTTCTCTTCGCAAACATGCCCTTTGAAATCGATCCGGAGTTGGAGTGTTATAGCATATCGCTCAAAGATTTCAAGGATCGCCGGCTGTCGATAGTGTCAAGTATGTCCTATATGCTATTTTCTCGTGCAACAAGACCTACTGACGCGGGTTCTCAGCTCTTCTCGAAAATATGCAGAAGGAGATACTCCGCCTCCAGATTGCCGCCGAACATAGACAGCTATCAAACGTCAAGATGGAGTATTCTAGAATGCTCCAAGATATGATGAATGCTATGAAGAGCAACTATACGGTATGTTTTCGAATATCTCTGACCTAGGCACAATGTATTCTGATAGCGGGACGATAGGAGATTCAACTGCACGATCAAACAGCGGCTGCGGGCGCCAGAGCGGTGACCTCCTACGTCAACTTTTGCCAACAAGTTGTTGAGCTGTTACAGCAATATGGCACCGATATCTGTCCTATCGACAAATTCTTTGTCGACTCCGTCACCTTCCCGCTACCGGCGAACGACCCGATATACGTCACGTCAAAGCTGAAGGGGTATGCTCTCAAGCTCAGCAAGTCTGGTGGTTTTACCAGTTTTATTCAGTTTTTCCAGAACACGTGCGGAAGAGTCGCGGCAGAGGGTCAGCAGGCCTACTTTGTCGAACAGATTTTTAATGCTCTTGAGAGTCAGAGCGAGAGAGAGGGCAAGGCTACGGGCCGGGCAACATTGCGCGAAGTGTGCGTGCTCGCCGTCTTTGGTACATATATCCGGCGGTCGGTAGACAGTCTACCGAACTTAGTGCTTGCTGCGCCGATCGTGGTAGTGGCAAGGAAGATAGTGAGAGGCCTGGCTAGGGAGCTTGACGGGTTGGAAGAAGAAAGGGAGATGGACAAGCATATCTCGGGCCTTCTGATTGCGCTGTTAGATGCAGCAGTAGGGGCTTTGGAACGCTGCACTGTGAGTATTACTGTAGCGCTTCTATGTAAGGCGAAGGACGCTAATGAAGATTCATATGGCGAATAGGAAAACGGAAGCGCTACGTTGGGCGACTCAATGGTGATCTACGTTGTTGGTCTCTTGGTGCAGCTTGTTTGCGAATGCGATAGGATGGTCAACTTGATGTGCCCACGCATGACGGGTGTCTCGGACGGGCTGCTGCAGGACCTGATGAAGGTCGCTGTTAGAAGTTTATCGCGGCTACTGGCGTGCTTACATCAGACGAAATTGCCGGATAAGCTTGACGCAGTGATGTTCCAGTCAGAATTGCCGCTCCGGGTCGAAAGGCAGAAGTTCAGCGAGGAATTCAGAAGGGAGCTGAAGAGCTGGAAGGTCGAAGGCGATAGGGAAGTGGTGATACAGCGGTTGGGTGGGAGAAAGACTGTCCAATGGAAGCATCTGGTTGCTGACTCGACAGTGGATGTAAGTAAGACCAGGCTTATCGCGACTGTAGAGGGGGTGCTCGCAGAAGCCAGTAAAGGGGTATGCGAGGGAACTGTGCTAGAAGCCGATGAGATGATATGGGATAGGGCTCGCCGACCGATGATGCGGCTGGCGGATATCTTGTTTGGAGTGCGGCAGGCGGGAGCGGAGGAACCAGTTCGGCGGGATGCGGACGCGGATACGGGCGGGTTCTTTGATATGGATGATTGATTCTTGTCTCATAAGCCAGAAGAATCTAGAGCCACGTAGGCCAAACTGATCGATTCCCTCACGTATTTGCATTTTATGGAGAGCACATGGTGTTTGGGCATGACTCGGTGCATACAATCTTTGATCACTTAGCACGCTAATTGTTCGATGTTACCAAGGATGGCGCTGAGATATCGGCGTACAAGAACGAGAGCCTTGCAAGCTCTTGTTGTCACCAGACAAGACGCTAGCTCCAGATAGAGTGTGCAGGCAGACCCTTGCCGAAGTTCTGTATCTCCGCAGTTCTGCAGTTTCTCCGAACCAATCGCGCATCGCGGAGCCTTCGCTGCGTCCGGGGTTGCTAACCGGGGCTAACCGGTCGAAGGAAGGCGCCAATGAGGCGACGCGAGCTGGCCGGTGGGGCTCCACACGGCTGCAGCTTTCACATGCGATTGCAGGCGCTTTTCTAGACGTTTTCTCTCCACGTTTTCTGTTTGGGTTTTAGGGGCAATTCACATGCTTTGACGTAGGTTCGACTCTGGCCAATTCGCGCACAGCTGCATGCATGAATTCTCCTGCGGCGAGCTGAGCTCTGGGCATGGATTAATCCATTCGACTCGATCGCGACCTGACGCTCGTGACCTGGACGTGCAGAGCGAAACGCACAGGCAGCTGTGAAGACAAGCTGACTGCGATTTGCCGTTAGAATGCATTAATGGCAGAATGGCAGTCGCCGGACGCCGCTGAGCCCTTCGGCATCCTCCCGCGAGCTTATTTCAAGGTCTCTAGCTCCGCTGTGCCATGGTTCTGACCTCATGATCAACGCCGAAACACATAATGCCCGCTACGTACGCTCGCCTTCCTAAAGTTCCATTCCAGTCCGGCGTCATTTCCTTACGGGCTTCGAACCAGACGGTTACTTAGTGCTTATGCATGGACCCTTTTATTCTTCGACATGCTAACGACATCTCGATAATCGCCGTTCCTCTCATTATCGCAGCGGCAACTGTACTAGACCTGGGATTACCGGATTCGAATTCGATGAACTGTGGCCTTTAATTGCATTCGGGGCGTTCGACGTTGATGGCACTGTTTGTTGCATATTGTTAGACTCTATTCTTAGCGATACTCGTACGAAACATCTCCAGAGAGCTCACGTCTACCGGGTTAAACATACCTGCGGACGTCACTACACCAGCACTGGGAATTCGAATATTATCGCCATCTGCAGGTGGTTGTCGACAGTGGTGTAGAATACAGATGGCTGCGTTGTCGCTGTGAGCTGATTGTTACACCGGCGTCTCTCCTCTTTTGGTCGCCAGCAGCCAGCCGTCGCTCCTTCAAAGACGTTCAGACGACGTTTCAGGCTTCACGGATCCGCCATGATTGGTACGCCCGCCAAATCCACCAGCCAAGATGCATCTCCGCCGTTTTTCACCAGCTAACGCGATGCCTTCCGTCATAGACCACGTTCTCGGACGCCCGTCCAACAAGTATCGCAAATTTGAGGTCTTTTGCGTAGTGGTCTTCTGGACCACTATCTTGGGCACGTCTGTCTCTCCCTATCTATCTATCTGCATCTCCCTCTCCGTACTCCCCAAGATATAAGATTCAGTACAAAGCTAACGGTGCCGCTACAGTGGAGACAAGCATGGCCCACCCTTCTTCCGCAAGTACTTCCGGGCGCTGTCCCGCCGGCTGACGCCCTGGCAAACTATCGTTTCAACGATGCTCTGCCTCTACGTCTCCCAGAACTTCAGCAAGATCCTTGGCCTAGAGTCCCCGGAACCATTGGCAAACCTCTACACGAAAGCCTACTTTCGCGCCACCTGGGTCACGACAGCTTTGGATGCCGGCTTCTGGACTGCTATGCCGATAAAATGGAAGTGGCTGCGTGACTTATGCGGCCCTCTCTTCTCCGTCTTCTATCTCTTCGCCACTCGCCTCGCTGACGAGAAGCAGCGGAAATGCCGAGCCACCATCACGACCGAGCACATGCGCGTCAGCTGGAACAAGATGCGAAATCCATATCTTATCCTCGCACAGAAGCTCGTTAGTCCTCCTCTCGGTATCACGCCACGACACATCAAAATCGCCCGGCCCCGCGAATCGCCGAACAAGGAGCCCGTTAACGCCGTGCTTTACTTCAACGGCTCCCGCGCGGACCTCTACAAGTGCACTAAGATCATTCTGGACTTCCCGGGAGGCGGGTTTGTGGCTATGACTCCTCGCTGCCATGATGATAAGCTCTGTGCGTGGGCCAGGAAGCTACCGTATCCCATCATCTCCATCGACTATAAGAAGGCGCCGGAATACCCATACCCATATGCATTGAACGAGTGCTATGACGTGTACCACTCAATTGTGTACACGAACGGCAAATGTGTAGGGCTGAGCGGCGAGAAGAAGCCGAGGATCGTCCTGGTGGGCGATTCGGCGGGTGGGAATTTCGTAGTGGGGGTTACATTGATGATTTTGAACACAGTTGGTACGAATGCTAGATATCGGCAGCAGGAGGTTAAGAGCCTGCCGTTGCCGGACGGGTTGGTCCTGGTGTATCCCAGTCTGGATATGAACATTGGGTATGTGTGTAGATTTCTACGAGAGATGTGGAGTGGCCTAGCTAATGCTTGGATTTTGTGAAGGTCCTGGATGTCTGAGGAACAAATGGGGTTGATACGAGACCGGCAAACCCGAAAGATCAACCGCTCTTACATCCGACGGAAGTCAGAGTACTTTGAGCAGAAGTCTGGTATTCACCCTCCGCATATTGAAGACTCAGGCTCCGAGGATACCGATAAC
The DNA here is from genome assembly GCA_020064725.1 of Drechslerella dactyloides. Classification (NCBI taxonomy): domain Eukaryota; kingdom Fungi; phylum Ascomycota; class Orbiliomycetes; order Orbiliales; family Orbiliaceae; genus Drechslerella; species Drechslerella dactyloides. The sequence goes on from JAGTWJ010000002.1 coordinate 192,572, forward strand.
AAGTCATCCAAGACTATCAAACCGACGTCGCACCCGCCCGACGTTGCGACGACGCCGGCCGAAGAAGAAAAATCCGCTGTGACAGGGCCAGCCGCGGAGTCTACCGAGCGAAAGGTTGTACAAACCCGACTGGCGACCACAAGTCGTATAAGCTACTTCAACGACCGCATCTTGACACCAGAGATGATGCGGGCCATGGTGATTCTCTACGTTGGCCCCGACAACCGCCCAGATTTCACTACGGACTTTTTGCTGTCACCCGTCGTTGCGCCGGTCTCGCTATTGGAGATGTTTCCTAAATGCTACTTCCTAACTGGCGAGCGAGACCCGTTGGTGGACGACACTGTCATCTTCGCAGGGCGGATCCGCCGTGCCAAGCTAGATCTCTTCAAACGCCGCAAAGAAATGGGACTCGAGCGTGGAACATTCGACGAGAAGAAGCACATCGAAGTCAGCTTGATCCCCGGAATAAGCCACGGGTTCCTGCAAATGTGTGCAATCTTCCCGCCAGCATGGGGCCAAATCGACAAATGCGCAAAGTGGATGGGAGAGCTCCTCGACGACAGCCGTGTCGTCGACGGCGGAGAGTTCGGTTTAGGGAGCGCGTACGACGAGATCTCCCCGAAGCGGCGCGATCCCAGAAGCGGCATCCTCCCCACCGGAGATTTTAGCGGCGGTCTGAAGAGCAGAACAGGCAGCATGAGCGAGGATGAGCGCCCGCTCGAAATAGGCATGGCATCGCTCGCGAAGAAGGAAAAGGAAAAGGAAATGAAGAAGGCGAAAAGTGTCGAGAGGCGCGCGCGCCCCAGCGCTGTCACTTCGGACGCCACGATCCGGAACGGCGGCGACGCAGCGGAAGCGGACCTGCAGAAGCAGCTCGGCGCGTATCGCATGGATCCGACGCACGACAGCAACGTTGTCGCGCCCGGCCGCATGATCAGCGAGGACAGCCGGAGTAAGAGCCAGCGCAGCCTGGCGAGCGACGAGGATCTAGTGGGCAGACGGATGGAAGGGTTGACGAGTGCTCTTGGAGGTGCCGTCAACGAGACGTAGTGCCTCTGACTGATCGGCTGCCCTGGGTGCTCAGAAGCTTTGACACGTTTTATAGTTCGACATAGGAGGGGATTCTTAGAGAGGCCGACGGTTTACGTTAACGGGTGCTTAACTAGAAAGGGGTTTTTGTTTTGTCATGGCGGGGTTTTGTTTCACATTTTGCATGTCGAACAGCAGTTTGTTTCCAGCGGGGGTGTATATATCTAATACCGTAGGTCCAGCGGGGCACTGTGCATTGCAATGGCGGTATGTTTTCTGTTACGACCACTGCTCTCTCTAGCTATCGAGCGTGTGCATTACTTTGGCTTAGTCAACTTAGATGTACATGTACGTACGGGCCTGATGAGCCAGCTACAGGCTTAACTTGTAGTCTGTCAGTGAAGAAATAAGATCATCGATCGATACTCGGTATCCATCGATCTTGAGATATAAATATACTACATGATTAAGGAATTAAGTGGGCTAGAGCGTATAAGGTATCGTAGAAAATGAAAAACAGAGCCAAAGCCAAAAAAATCATGCGCGGAAAAGGAATTCAGAATGGACGGATGAGTTCTGACACTGTACAAGTCGCGACGTTGATGATCAGAAAATAAGCATGCATATACCAAAAAACTCAAAAGATAGAATGAAATCAGACGCATGATGGAAGGAATGTAAAGAATATTAGTATGGTGGAACTCGACTCCGCTAACAAAGGGAACGATGGTATCACCGAATTCAAAGGAGTGTCTAGCAGCATTCTATATGCAAATTGCTCAACCGCAGAAATTTTCCAACTGTGTCTAACCGACCGAGAACACGTTGTATGCATCCAATATACAAAGTTAAACTAGCCTCAAAACGATATTAGTGTATTCAAACCTATAAATAATCAGCGAGATGTCACGGCCGGTCACGCATGTATCCGGTACCGCCGCCACACACGCACGGCGACATCCTTCAGACGCTTGGGATTGCAACCCCGCCTTTCGAACTTGGGCATCTGGTAACCCCATCTCTTCAAGCGCCAGTCGTCCCAGACGGCAGCATAGTAATCCGAGTCCAGCGAGTCCTCATCGCCAAGCTCCAGCACCAGCCAGGTGACCTTCGCCACCGTCGGCCAGTTGGGTAAATGGAACCGGCCGCTGCGCTCGCATCGCTCCGGTTGGCACAGTGGTTTCAGTGGAATTTTGCCGACGCCGGACAGTTCGGACCCGTCCATCTCGACGGAGAGGCCCTGCTTGACTTTCCGCAGACGGTCCGAGTCGAGGGTGCGCAGCTTGACAAAGTCGCGAACAAGGTCGACGAGGAAGATGGACCGGCAGAGTCGGTTGGCAGTGCGGGAGGAGTCGTCTGCAAAGGCGATGGCGGAGGCGAGCACCGTCTCCGAGCGCGCGGAGAGGAACGTGTGCAGGGGTGCTCGGTCCGTTGAGGGGGTGTCGATGTGCTGCCAGATAGTGGTATCATGCGGGAAGTCGTTCATCAGGAAGGCGACGAAGTGGTGATCGATGTAGTTTGTTGCATCTATGAACTCAATACGCAAAGGTTAGATGATTCAATATCGGTGACAAGGGACTAAGATATCAAAGATGAAGGGTACGTACGATCACCAGACCGGCTCAGGCAACCGCCAAACGACTCAGTAGAAAAGTAAAGATCCAGAACCGCTTCATCCGGCATATAGGCAGAGAACAAAGGCGCCAGCTCTTCACGCAGATATGTCAAAAGTATCTGCACAACCTTGACATCCCAGAAGTCCAGCGACTCCACCAGCTGCATGAAACCAATTCCCGCAGGATCAGTCCACGGCTCGCTACCGCCCTCCATCGCAGCTACCGATCTTGTCGAGTACAGCATCGACAACATCCATAGTCTGTAGAATCCGCGGACTATCCGCTCTCGTTCAGCGGATGTCGTCGGCGCGCCTTCGCGGATGTACTGCCGCTTGAGTTCCTCCTTGCGTTCAGGGCTTCCTTCGGCGGTCGTCACGAGCAGTCGCGGGTACTTTGAGCGTCGGATGAAGCGACCGTAATGCCGCAAGATGGCCTTATGGTTCAGGGCGATCTTTTCGTGTATCTCTTCCTCGGCGCGTGCGTCGGGATCGAGGATCTTGCTCCGGTGCCATCGCTCGTAGTTGAGGTGCTTGAAATCTTCCTTCTCCGGAGCGTAGGAGGGCTTGATAACGTCGCGGGTGTACGGCCAGGCTACAGTGTCGTCGCTGCACGGCTCTTCTAGGCCGAAGCGCGCGATGAACAAGCTTTCGACTTTATAGTTGTTCAGGGCGTCCTCGAGGAGGACTTTGTTTAGGATGGTGTGCTTGTACTGTTTGAAGGTCGTGTAGAAGCCGCGGGAGGACGTGACGAGGGCGATGAGGGTGTCGTAGTCGGTCAGGTTGAGGAGGATGGTGAGCTTGATGTCGTAGGGGAGGGATTCCAGAGACACCATTTTGACGCTATTAAAATTATATGTATATGGCCGACAAGTAGCCGTCTCGACCCGCGAGATAAAATACTATAAACAAACAGACGATGTTGTAAAAAAAAAAGCTAGCTAAGCTTTAGCTTAAGCCTCGCTTGTTGAGACGAAGGAAAATTGAGAAGGAGAGCTGTAGCGTAATACTAGAGCTAACAGAAACGAATCGAATGGCGGTATTAATGAACGACAAAGGACGAAGCTCATCCTCGATTAGTTATATTAGTTAGCAGAGTTAGCCTTCCTTGAACCAAAAAGAAAGTAGAGGAGAAAAGGAAGGAACAGTCAGTATTTAAGCGCGCGTCAATACAGGAGAGAGAGACAGCGTTCCTTGTTCTCAGGGCTATCCGCCATCGGACGGAGATATATTTAAAGATCATGAGGGCGTGCATGCAGCTGATGTGTGTGACTAGTTTAGGGCATCAGGCCCCCTGATGAGTGCAGCTAAAATTGTCCAAGCCGCAACATCATGGAACAGCCTATTCAGGACCTGCAGGCACCCGGTCGATGGTATTAGGTGCTTCTCGAGATCATGCCGTGGAAATGAAAGTATCGTATCCTTCGCTGAGGGGGAAGGTGGGCTTTGTTGGAGTTTGCGAGTTGTTGTGTTGCATGCGAAGGTTAGCGGCGGCTCCTTTCAAAAACTTGCAATTTGCCCCGGCTTTTGGTGATTCATCCCACCTTCCCTTCCTCCATCTCCTGCATCATCGCCTCACCATCTGGAATTTATCAAGGCACCAGCGACGCCCGTCCCGCGCCGGAGGCTGCTGTTTCCACATTCTTCCACATTCTCGAAGGACCTCACATACGCAAGTGTGAAGTCATCTGCCCCCCGCTCTCTACATTCCAGCCGCCCGCGACGCCTCGAGCCCGAAAGCAAGGATGGAGGACTCAATCTACGACGAGATCGAAATCGAGGACATGACCTTCGACCCCGCATTGCAGATCTTCCACTATCCGTGCCCATGCGGCGACCGCTTCGAGATAGCAATCGGAGACCTTCGCGAGGGCGAGGACATCGCCGTTTGCCCCGGCTGCAGTCTGATGATCAGGGTCATTTTCGATCTTGTAAGTGCCAAGATTGGACTTTGAAGAGTTCCATCGCCCCTTACGCGCGTCGGTTGGGAACTGGCTGGCTGAGTGGATACTAACCGCTTTGTGTGTCTCAGGATGACTTGGATAAGAATACTGGCGGCGGTGGAATGGGTGCACCAGTTGCTGTCAAGGCGTGAACTCAGCGGCATCTTGGTCTCGTGAGAAGGAAAGACGGGTCGATGGTGCAGGATCGCTATCTTGAGTTTCACCGACGGGACTCCCGTACTCCAGGTGACCAGGAGCGGCAGTCTGCAGCGGCTCGACGCCGCCTCGGTGGCTGGAAGGTGCTGTCTAGAAACGGCTGGGCTGCTTTTGTGGTGGACCGCCACCGCGTCACCCTGCGATGGAACAGCAGGACGCTAGTCTGGCGTCATGGCGCTGACATGAGTCCTGCGGGGTCTCTTCGTCCGCCATCAGCTGAGAGGGGGGAGCTGTAATCTGTGCATCTATCAACATGTACATTGACTATCTCCGGCCGCTCACATATGCGTTCGCGGCCACTATGGACATTGCATCGGCAATGCACAGCGATGCTGCAGCATAGATCAGCGCTCGGACTGGTCAAAGCTCAGCTCTCAGTCAAAACCTGCCCCTCGCCCCCGCGCGCACTCTTCGCCACCAGAACCGCTGCAGCGACACGATCCTGCTTGGCGCCCGTAAATCCCGTTGCACAAAGCCTATGGATAGGGCATTTGGAATAGTCGTGCCCGTCATCCTTGATGCGCTCAGCTTAGGCCAGCTGAACTGGATGCTTAGGCGGAGTCCCCGGTACCGACAGCGATAAATTTGGAAGCCTCGATCCCACGGTCCATCTTACCACGGAAAATTATCCGCCGGTGACGCCGAAGACATGCTGCACCGACTTTGCAGCATGAAGGCCGAGTGAGCATACAAAGCTGAGAGATGCGGACGCATGGAAGGTCACGACCGATGAGTACCAGGAGTAGGAAGAATTGCAAACGCGCGGGATACCAAATCCAGAAGCTTTTTTTCATGCGTATCGGTTTCTGAACGTGGATTGGGGCCAATGGAATCGGAGATGATGAGGTGCAGGAACTCTTTCAGCAACATAATGGAAGACTGCGCAGGACCAGTACGCATATGCACAAATTAAAGTATATTATGAAGTGATAGTAACGAATAAGTACATGCACATGAATAGCCACGCCGAGATGCGATGTTCAAAGAACTATGTTTTCTACAAAGCTTGCCCCTAAGGTTGTACCCGAACCCGCGCAGGAATTACAAGAGACTCCACGAAGCGAGTGACCTCGGTTTCGTATGGCTATACCGGCAAGATGTATTGCCGCCGTATTGACGATGATGATAAATTTAAAAGCGATATGCTCTTCCCTGTTTCTCACACTATGCATGATTAGCCTCCACTCTTAAGACAGTTGGTAAGTCGTGCTGGAAGCCGAGAGAGGCAATATTTGCGAAATGAAGATATGTTCAGACTGTTGAGCTTGAATATTGATTTAGTGTGCAGTCATGGTGGACGGAAGTCCGCTCCTCCAATGCACTAAATGTTTTCATCATGGAAGGACGCATATGCTTGTTTGTATGAGGGAGATGGGAGAGTACTCACTGTCTTTCAACATCGCCGTTCGAGATGTCGTGTCGCGTTAAGCTTTGCAGGATTGGAGGGAGCGAAGTTTTTCTTGCGCCAGCTGCCGAATTTATACGGCGGATGCGGGTCTTGGCGCAGTCTGCTAACTTCGGATCCGCCCCGCGAACAGAACCCGGATCCTCCCACTTTTCGATATCACGAGCTTCGAATCGCACTACAGACTCCCCGCGATCATGGCCAGCGTACGTTCCAGTGTGCAAAATAGCCTATGAAAGAATACGCTCTCGCTAACGAGTACTCTTTATCTACCAGCACGGGATAACTCGCCGGCCGGTGTCCGCAGCCCAGTCCGCGAAGGCCCGCGAGCAGGAGCGACTCAAAGTCGAGCAATACAATGCCCTCGTCGCCGAAGTGCAGACTCTTGTATGCCTCTATCGCGGTGCCACGTATACCCAGGAAGGCAGCTAACTAACCGTAGACGATATACACGGCCTGGTAGCGCGCTTCAAACACGTACACGACCGCCACGCTCACCACATCCTCGACGCTACTCTCCCAAAACCCCGAGTTCAACACCATCTGGAACTACCGCCGGCGGATCCTGCTGCACCTTCTCTCTCCTATGTCCGCGGACGAGAAGCTAAAGCTGCTCATGTCCGAGCTCGAGTTCCTAATCCCGCTGCTGCAATCGTACCCGAAGTGCTACTGGATATGGAATTACCGTATCTTCCTACTGCAAACGTGCTCGGAGCAACTGGACGTCGCGACGGCGCTGCGAGTGTGGAAGGGGGAGATGAAGCTCGTGGATAAGATGCTCGGGAGGGATGCTCGCAATTTTCACGGGTGGGGCTACCGACGGGGCGTGGTGAAGGAGATTGAACAGCTGCAGGGGAGGATAGGTGGTGAGAAGGAAGGTGAAGGCAGCGCTAGTCTTGTCGAGGAGGAATTTGCGTACACGACGGCGATGTATCAGAAGAATTTGTCGAATTTCTCCGCGTGGCATAATCGGAGTAAGCTGATTCCGCGGCTGCTGGACGAGAGGAATGCGAACGTTGAAGAGCGGAGAACGTTTCTCGACGGCGGTACGTGACAAAAACTGCACCTTTATTACCGCTCGAGTGCTCTTCTTTTTGGTTCCAACAGCACTGACTGGCGATGCAAACAGAGCTCGGGATCATGCAAGAGGCGCTGTTCACGGACCCTTACGACCAAAGTCTACAGCTCTACCACCATTGGCTCATCTCGGCCACATGCTCTCCCACATCATCTGCAGGCTCGCCAAGCGGTGAGATAGTCCTTCTGACACCAGAACAACAGCTGGATATCCTAACACGCACGTTGGCGTGGATGAAGGAGCTGCTGGACGAAGAGCCGGAGTGCCGGCTACTACTAGAGGAGTTGATTTTTGTCGGCAGCCTTACCAGAGGCGTTGCGGAGGCGAACAGTGGCGTGACCGCGGAGGTATCCGTGGATGAGGTCAAGGGCGATATGCAAGCGTGGCTGGACAAGCTGATCGTCGTGGATCCGATGCGAATGGGCAGGTGGCGGGAGCTGGCGGAGAGGCTGTGATATGCAACATGTATAAATATAAGTGGCACCCGACAGCGTAATCTAATTTCACTCGCATCCCCATCGCTTTTTACAATCTCGAGCTCAATCGGAAGTTGCCAAGATTAAGACCCTGCATCGAGTCACCGGCATCCCCCCCAAAAAGATGGCCTCCAGGATCCCTTTTGTTGATCTTCATTATGAAAAGTAAAGCATTTCACATATATAACACAATAGGAACGGAGAACACACGTATAAGGCAAACGCGGGAGGGAAACACTACAAAAAAGAAACACCGTATATGCCCTATAACAAGACGTGATGAGAGAGAACAAAGAATTGGATAGAATATCCGTCGGTGTACTAGGACCGATTAAGGCTTGTGAAAGCGGATGATAGTGATAAAGGTGTACATTATATATGACACGGGAGGGAGTAAGTAGCGGTCGTCGTAGGTCATGTTGGAGGTGTCGAGGATGGAAGAAGAGGTATCGGTAAGGGACAAGGACGAAATCTACAAGAGAACAAGACAGGCGCTTTACTTCCTCATCGAGCTTGCTCTTCTCTTGCGGATGTCGGCCTTCTTGGCCTTCTGTTCCTGAACACGCTTGGCGAGGAGGGCGGCGTACTCGCTCTGTGATATCGTTAGTGGATGTGAAGACAGAATATGAAGGGATGGGAAGAGTTCGTACAGCAGCCTCCTTCTGTGCCTCGGCACGTCTCCGCTTGAGCGCGATCCTGTGACGCTTCCTCTGCAGCGTCTGCGGGGTGACGAGACGCTGAATCTTGGGGGCCTTGGAGTAGGGCTTCTTGCCCTCGGCCTTGGGCTGGACCTCGCGGTGGATGACGAACTTGCGGACGTCGTCCTCCTTCGTCAGGCCGAAGAACTTGCGGATCTTGGACGCGCGCTTGGGACCCAGGCGCTTGGGGTGGGTGACGTCGGTGAGGCCGGGGATGTCGTTGTCGCCCTGCTTGACGACGACAAGCGACATGACGGCAAGGTCGGAGCCGACGATGCAGCCGCGGACGGACTTGCGCTTACGCTCGCCTGTGCGGCGGGGGCGGTAGCACGAGTGGCCCTTAGACAGCAGCAGGCGGACACGGGTCGGGTGCATGATGCCCTGCTTCATGGGGAAGCCCTGCTTGTCGTTGCCGCCGGTGATCTTGAAGATGTAGCCCTTGAACTCGTCGCCCATGCTGTCGCCGGAGACTTCCTGGCCCATACGCTTCTCCATGAAGGCGCGGAGACGACGTTCATCGTCGATTTCGATCAGCTTCTGGGAGCCGTTGGCGGGGTATCTGTGGGTGACTGATTGTTAGTCCGTCTGTGCATTGAATTCGTAGCTGAGCAGTCCGATGCAGCAAGTTGCCCCTCTTCTTTTCCATCTTTCAGTATGTCATTCCAACTCTTCCTAGTCGTAATGTTCAAGGATCCCGTCTTCGGTTTCTTCGTGATAGACACCCATTTTCCATATTTGAGACCCAGACCAGTGCTCGATATAATTTCCTCCCATCGGACGCGAATGCAGACGGAGACGGCGGGGACAACGTACGCAATGTTCAGCTTCATGCTGGGCGGATGCTGCTAGGTCGATGACACGACGGAAGGGATAGTATCGGCAGGTGGAGGGTGATGATGTCGATTGGATGTCGAGATGTCGATGGTCGTCGTCGTGTGGTGTTGAAGCTGCTATCTGCGTGCTAGCAAATTTCGAGGTGTTTTTGCCGGGGCTTGCTGGCTGCACAGACGTGACTGCGTTTCCGCATTCGGCGGCAGCCTCAAGGAGGAAGATTACATAATCGCGTTTGGTTAGGGCGTGTCAAACAGGCTGGCAAACACCTCACCCGCAACACCTCAACACTTCAACACTTCGTTGTCCTCTCGAGCTTCGGATACAAGCGCTGCTATGAGGGTCTCTGGACTACCCGATCATAACTTATCTGCTGAGTTATTGCCCGAGTAGAGGCTATAGAAGTCTATCTGTGTACGCCGAATCAACAGCATCTATGATGAATCTGTGACTTAAACAGTTACTGATCTCTCTGCGTCAAGGCATAAAATTGCTTGTTACCCATACAGTTCAAATCCAAAACCAACATACAGACATTTATATCGCCATGGACAGATAGCATACAGGAGCCATGACGGACAATCCCTCATCTCCCTCAGCTGCTCTACGGCAGCTCCTCATCAGCTATGCCGACGCCAACTACCCTCCCACCCGGATCGAATACCTCCCCCACCCGCCCACGCCCCTCGAGTTCCTGCGCATCGTCTCGCGGAACCGGCCAGTGATAATCCAGAATGCAATGAACGACTGGCCAGCCATGGGTGGCGGGGACGGCGACAGAAAATGGACGGTGGAGTATCTCAAGCAGCGGATGGGAGAGACGGAGGTAGTCGTCGCAGAGACGCCGTTTGGGTAAATGAGCGTCTTCTGGGACTTGTGCAAAGAGGGTCAGGCATGGGCTAATTGGCGATTTGGGAAATGCAACAGCAACGCAGACTCAATAGTTGAACAGGATGGCGTTGAATATTTCGGTACGGTGTCTCTATCTGCTTCACGATGATGTATACCAGATGAAGATGCCACTGCGAGACCAGATGCTACCCTGCCAGGCAATCTGAGTATGTTTGCGGTATATAGATGGGCTTACTTCTCTGATACGTGTGCTCTCTAGTGAAGCCCTACACCACGTCGCACCCCTTCACCCCCTTCATAAACGACTTAATATCCACGAATAACGTAGCTCATCCTCCCTCCGTACTCTACGCACAATCACAAGACTCAAATCTTACCCACGAGTACACAGCTCTCGCGCCAGACGTCCCGCCTACAATCCCCTGGGCATCCATAGCGCTAGACCAGCCGGTTCCCGACGCTCTAAATCTGTGGATCGGAAACCACCACAGCGTCAGCAGCCTGCACAAGGACCCATACCAAAACCTCTACGGTGTCGTCCTCGGCACCAAGATATTCACACTAATAAACCCATTCGGTGTCGCTGCCGCTCAAGAGAAGAATGTGGTCAATGCCACCTACCAGAGACATGGGGATAACAACTATGTCGTCACGGAAGACCAGATACCTGCCTCGGGTACGCACGGCGCCCTCGAGTCAACGATTACTTGGCCGTCTAGTGACCTGGCACAGTACTTTCTCCTATCCGAAGAAGAAAAAATTGCCGGAGGGGAAAAAGTCGGTGAGGGTGATCCGCTTGGGTGGATCAAACTTTCTAACCCCACGAGAGTCGAGCTCCGGGCAGGAGAAATGCTCTATCTCCCGGCCTTATGGTATCACCAAGTCGCGCAGCGAGTAGACGAGACGGAGGGTGTCTGCGTCGCGGTAAATTATTGGTGCGTATAAGCTATAATTTCCGTAGCTCAAATATTTCATGCGATGCTCATAATGTTGTGTAGGTACGATATGGATTTTTCTGGGCCATTCGTGTCGGCAGCGAGCTTTGTGAGAAGTATAACACAGTTAGTCCTCAAATCAGAAGCGGAAGAAAACTCCCGGCGTCCAAACGATGACGCTGCTGCTAGCATGAGTCAAAGTTCGATGCAGAGCTTCTGAGTATACTTTGTACTATAGCCTAGTTGATACTTTGCTTAGCATGGATAGAACAATGTTACTTTAACATTCACTCGATTTTGCTACAAATGCACTGCGTATTCGTTTCTAAAGATTTTTATTGATACGGCCCTATGCGCTAACGTACATTATGATAATCCCACAGGTTCAACGATCCCGAAACTCCGCACATGTTAATCATCTATCAATAACTCCCACAAGATGAGATCCCAGAGGAAAAGAAAACCGAAAACTGATCAGAAGTTCTGCAAGATCTCGCGGACGGCGCCCCTGACACCACCGATCTCGTAGACCCACTGCTCGTTCCACGAGGAGCCGTCGAAAACAATAGTGTCCTCCATCTCACGCTTCCATTCGAGGTAGCGGGCGACAAAGCGCGGCTCCATGCCGACTCCGTCGATGAGACAGCGTCCGATTTTACCAGAATCATAAACGTTGATGAAACTCTCGTACGCGGAGGGTTTCATCGCCTTCTGAATGATGAGGTTGTCAAAGTTGACTGGCTTCTCGCCTGGCTCCGTTTCCACGATCGGGGAAGAGCGGAGAAGGTGTCTGGCCGAAAAGATATGGCGGATGCGAGGGGTAAAATGGAGAACCAGGAAGGTTTCCTCTTCGGCGGTGAGGCCGGTGAACTTGTTCTTGCCCCCGATGATGCCGACTGCCGTAGCCAGTCTTCTGAAGGTGCCGCGGAGGCGGTAGAAGATTTTAATGCCGAGAGTAGCCATGGTGATATGTATAGTTCTTGAGATAACTTGTTTCTTTGCTCAAAGACTTGTCCGGTATTTGGCTGAACGAATGACAGAATAAAAGAATGAACGTATAGAATGAAGCTTTCGAAAGAGTGTGATGGTAGAAGCGAATAAATTGAACGCCTATTCAGTGAGCTACCGTTGGAATTTTTTTACCGAAGGAAGGCAGGACCAGCAAAAGTGCGGGCGGGGGGCCATTTTATATATTATCAGATGAGGCTATTAGTAAGGCGATATCGATGACCTGTTCAGATAAATATGAGTCTATGGACTATATGGCGATGTATGCCTGAGTGGCCATGCATGGATTGAGCTCATGCACGTGCACGTGCGGGGTGGTTGATATATATTGTGCTCAGCTACCGATATCGTAGACAAATCGTCGGATGGCTCAATAGGCGTGCGAAGAGAGTAATTGCAATTAAGCGACATGCGCGCGAATTAATATGAGGGCGGAGCAGGAGCATGCTAACTCGCAGCAGCCTTTGGCACTTGAATGAATCGCTTTGATTCTTTGTGATATGGTGTCATCGGATCCTCGTGTGAGGGTAACGAAGCGAAGGCCACGGAGGCCGTTAATTATTCATCGAGGCAGCAGACGCCAAATGTGAGCTATAATTAATTTGCATACAGCATAGACGATAACTAGCTACAGCGCTATAGAGGTCTAAGGAAGTACACTACGTGGGTCTAGCTTCTGGTTTATGAGTAGACTAGAACACCAAAATCATTCCTGTATGAACTTGGCATGTCTGTTGATAAACCAAGCGTTTAACATGTCATTCTCTTCGCCTCAGGCCCTATTTGCATCCAGCTCTTAGACAGTGACTGGTATCCAATAAATAAATGATTCCGAACTCCTAGAAAAACGACGCTTCCGGTCGTCCCTGATCCTCATCTGCAGTCACCACACAGTAGAAGCGGATAAGTCCAACGGGGAAACTGAACGAGGTGACAGAGGAACTGGTGCTTCCTTGTCCTCGCCACGGCCGGCTAAAAACTCACCATACTACGATGGAGTGTGGCTGAACAAGAACGACACAGACTCTCCGTTGTGTGTTCTCCGACATGCTTCCGCCAGCTGATGACGACCCAAGTTAGCTTTTGTCCAACCCTCAAGTCCTACCATCCGGACATTTCTAGCTTAACTTACCGTTGGCGCAATGTCAATAGTGTCAAGTTTGGGACACATCTTCTTCTTCTCCTCATGTGGCACTGTATTCGTAACCACAACCTTCGTCAACTTGCTCCCGTTGATGCTTTCGATCGCCTTCCCGCTCAGAATCCCGTGCGTGACGATCGCCACGACGCACTGTGCGCCGTTCGCAATGAGCGTATCGGCGGCCTTCACCAGTGTGCCGCAGGTATCCGCCATATCGTCGACGAGAATCGCTGTCTTATCCTTGACGTCACCGACCAGCGTCATCCGCGAGACTTCGTTGGGCTTAGTGCGTTCCTTGTGGATAAGTGCGAAGGGGAGGTCTAGCCGGTCCGCGATCGCGGTCGCTCGCTTGGCGCCGCCAGCGTCGGGGGATACGATAACGGCGTTTTGGACGTCAAAGTTCTCGCGAATGTAGTGTAGGACCGACGGTTCGGCGTAGAGGCTGCTCGCTCGATAGATTGCCTGTTAGCAAGGATCGTGACCCAGAGCGCCTGCTGCGCGAAATAGATTGCCTAGCGGTACCGAACGTACTTGTCAACGGGCACGTTGAAGAACCCCTGGATCTGGCTGGCGTGCAGGTCCATCGTGATGACGTGGTTGCACCCGGCGGTCTGCAGCATGTTGGCCACAAGCTTCGCACTGATCGGCGCGCGGGACTTATCCTTCTTGTCCTGTCTGGCGTATGGGAAGTTCGGGATGACGGCTGTGATGCGCCGCGCCGAGGCGGTCTTGCAGGCATTGATCATGATGAGGAGCTCCATCAGGCCGTCGTTGATCTCGCCGGGCGCGGTGGACTGGAGGATGAAGACGTCTTCATCGCGAACGGACTCGCCGATGGTCACGGAGGTTTCCTGGTTGGAGTACTGCAGCACCATAATCTTGGTGAGCTCAATCCCAAGCCTAGGCAGTTGCCGCGAGACATGGTGTTAGCATTTGGCCATCGTGCGAATATTCGGGGTGCTAAGCAAGTTTGCGCGGGTAGTACCTTTGGGCGACCAGGCTCGCCAGCTCCGGGTGGCTGTTGCCTGTCAACAGCTTGATCGAATTGGTGGCCATGATGTCCCTGGAGCGAAGAAGGACGGCAGCCGAGGAGTTATCGAATCAGCGACCGGGCGGCTCGGAGGTTCTGCTGTCTGCCTGCGAAGAGAGGGGCTCCCCTTCGGATGATGGTTCGGTGAATGCTATCATGGGGAAGATGACAGAGGACTTTGTCACGGCGGCGAGCCGAATTTTCTTTAAACCCTTCGGCTGTTGCATTTTGGCGGGGTTTCCTCTTTCGGCGACTGTCCAACCATCGGCCATTCATGGTACTGCTGGCTTTCTGCACCAACAACAATGCAAGAGGCTGCCTGGGATTCTACGACATTTTTCACGAATAGAGCTGCAGTCAAACAGACCGAAGCTACGCGATTGAATGAAAGATGGGCGTGAATTTTCAATCTTCAGCTTGTGACCTAACAGCGTCGACAGGTTTGTACTATTTGACAGGGTCCAATTAAAGATATAGATGATTCCGAAACCAAGACAAAGACAGCCTAGCTCTGCTGCTGTTGCTGCTGCTTCTCTTTGGCCTTCTCGAGAACAAAAGCGTTCAGATCTTTCGTCGCAATGGTCCTTGATTCGTCGTCGCTTACGTAGGAGCCCTGGCCTGTCGAGTTCCATTCTGTGGCGGTAATTTTAGCCAGAGTGTTTAGGGCTTCAAAGGAATTAGCGTCCGTCTCCTTCGTAATTTTTTCGGGGAGCGGTTTCCACATTACGTTGTTATTTTGGGATCCGCTGGCCGCCGGGCCATCGGCTGGTTTGGCGTCAGCGGACCCGTCGCCGGCAGGCCCAGCCGGCTTGTTACCGGCCGCCGGGCCATCGGCTGGTTTGGCGTCAGCGGGCTTGTTACTGGCAGGCTCAGCCGTCTTGTCACCGGCCGCCGGGCTATCAGCTGGTTTCGCGTCAGCGGGCTTGTCACTGGCAGGCCCAGCCGTCTTGTCACCGGCCGCCGGGCCATCGGTTGGTTTGGCGTCAGCGGGCTTGTCACCGGCAGACTTAGCGGGCTTATCACCGGCCGCCGGGCCATCGGCTGATTTGTCACCAGCAGGGTTGTTGCCAGCGGGCTTGTTGTCAGTGTCCTTAGATATTGGCTTCGAATCGGGCGGAGGAGCAGAGGATGAGCTGTCACTACTGCTGTCCGCTGGCGCAATGGCCGGAGGAGGCGCTGGTCCCACGATAGCTCTGGGGGCAGGAGGTCCAGCAAGAAGAATATTGTTTGTAACTGGTAGTGGCGCTGGGACAGGGGGCAGAGCGGTGGCGGGGTCCGCGGCCAATACTGCAGCGGCAGCAGCGGGAGCGATTTGGGCCGCAACTGGAGCCAAAGCCGCAGCAGCTGGGGCAACGACAGCTGGAGCCGCTGCCAGACTCATACCGGTGAGCGCGGTCTGCAAGCCCTCAATCTTAGAGTTGAATGTTCGCCATGCGCCCACTGATGATAGCGTTAGCATGCATAGATTGCTTAGGTCAACCAGCGAGGGAGCGGATCTTACCGCCAGAGCTGAGCAGGTACCAAACTGTGAGTCCGGTACCAGCAGTGAAAACGAAGAGGCCGAGAGCGATCGAAGTGACTAAGAACGTCAATAGTGGGGCCCAGATGAGAATTGCCCACGAGTCGAGGCCATAGCCATAATCGCCGCAGCCTGCAGCACCGCAAAATCCCGTCATTTTGCAGTTTCTTGTAACAAGATGTTTATCTTTTGGAGGTTGCTGGCTCGGGTTGTTAGCCCATCAAGCGACACATATGCTTGTATGGTGGCAGCAACTTACCAAGCTTGAATTCAACAGGTACCTATATATGATGTCGTAAAGTAGGGCTCGGACAAAAAGTTGACGTCTTAAGAATCAACATCGAGGGCTCGTAGAATATGTTTATATAGTGAGGCGAAACACTTCTTCATAAACCAGCCCATGTTAGATGTTGCCATTCAATCAATAGTGGGCCACCAGGTAGATCATTCGCACGTGTAATATTCAAGCCACCATTATGGACCTGGATATTATCCATGATGGTCTGGATGCAATGTTGATTACAGATGGACCGAGGCATGAAGAACATTGGGAGTAAAAGCCCACAGGGCTCCACTAGGTAGAACTATCAGACCAGAAGTGCCCACGCCGTGTTTTCTAGGGTAGTAAAAACAATAAGCATATAGCGCACCCCACACCAAAAGCATTTATAAAATGAGTAGAACCTACAAGGTATTAGAGTATCAGGCTTTCTGGATAGGCACGCCACGCAGTTGAAACCGGTGAACCTCATATCGCGTGTCGCAAGGAACTCCAACGTAACGACACCCACTTGCAACGATGCCGCCTCGGTGAGAGGTGAGCTAACTGGGCCCACATGCTCAGGCGCCATCCGGATCGGCGGCTAATGTAGCATGTAGTTACCCGCAATCGCAGTCGGGTAGAATACGTGTGATCCAGCAGTTGTATTGGAGGCAAAAATTCTCGAATCGGAGAACAGCTATACAGAAGGCATTCAGGCCATCTGGATGTATGCCAGCCTCCAATTTGGTATTGGTTCTACGCACAGCCGTCCTAAAGGTCAGCGTAAAACGTCTCAATGGCAATTTCAGGGCCTCCACTATTGCTACCCTCGCTCGCTTAGTGGCAATATATCTGAGATCCCATAAGATCCACATTCTTCTTGAATCACCTTCGTAAACGGAGAGTATATTGTAGTACCCGAGTGTATACGTAAGTAAATATGTGTAGAGATGTAAGTATCTGAGTATTTACATGGATCATTTGTCGCAGTCGCTGCTGAACCACACCAAGACTTAGTAGACATGTCAAAGTAGACAAAGGCGGGTACGATCACATACGTAAACTCAGTAGATCCAATGAAGGCGATGCATTCATGTTTGCCTCTCAGCAGCCTTTCGTCCCGTTTCATGAACCCCACATCATGACGTCGGAGCCCAGCCTTTTCGCACATTTCTCACGCAGGCGTGAAACTCTAGACCAAGAAAACGGCAACAGTAGCGTAAGAATTGAGGCTCCATCACCGAGAATCAGCCGGCTTCGGCGAGGTGGCTGCCTTATCAGCATTCGCTGGTCCCCTTGTGATGATCCGGCTCGAGCTGAGACTGTCGATTTTGGTCCACATCCATTCCCGTATCTTCCCAATGTTGGATTAGTTAATCGTCAGTTCATACACCTCTTTGATGGAAGTTAAACGGTATCAATCCTGCGGGCAGCCACATACAGGTCCAAAGGGATGGTTCATTTTCCAGTCCATGAACAGTATCATGTACGCAGGCAAGGCTTAATAGCTCAATTTTAAAGTCAGCTCCATCGTATCGGGCAAAAATTCCACAGTTTCCAGAGGCCTCCGCACCTGTAACAGTCAATATCTGCAGAATCCCTGTGAATTTCATCCACGCAGCGGGATGGCCCCTGCGCAGCCGCCTCCTGTACTTCCGTTCCAGACGATACTTGTCGCTATCACTCATCTTGGAAAAATCGGGTGGCCATGGCCGCTTCGCCTTGACCTCACGCAGAATTGGCGAGGACTCCGCTGCTGAGGTTCCAGCAATAGGCTGCGGATGCGAATCGGCCATGATGAATGTTGCGGTTGCATTGCCATTGGCTGGGACGAGACGCATCACCAAAGAAAACAACGACCGAGGCCACGTGATTTTCGGCAACGCAGACTTGAACAAGAATACAACACCATGACCCGGACGCGTACATTACTACTCTACTATAGGCCCTTACACCCTCGATCTTAGCTTTGAGCTCCAGACAAAGGGTCGGGTCCCTTTTAGATCTTGTACGAGTGCAAGTAGTCTATTCGACTGGAAGCCTCAACATGTGGATGACGCTACGAATTAAAGTTGCATTGGAGCGGATTTTGCATGGGTCTGGGTGGTCTTCAGGTCCGCCGCGGAGCGACGCAGGTTTGTGAATCCATATATCCACCATTCGTATTAACGTGGATCTCAGTCCAACAGCTGGTGGAAAACGTCACGTCGTTCATCACCATATCGGTGCTCCTTGATCTGACGACGCTGACATGTGCGAGCGACACCAATGCCGAACGAGTTCCGAGATGGAGCCGGACATGACAATTCCTTCGTCTCGCGCTAACAATGCAACAGGACTAAAGTTAAAATTTTGTCAACTGCACTCGGAGATACATGAAAGGGCGAGTGCTGCAAAAGCGTATATAAGATCTGACAAAAGGCCCTCACCTGCAATTGCCTGGTCCAATACTGTCAATCGTTCACGACAGTTTTCCAATCCTGTCTTCAATCCAAATATATATAAAGTCATTAGTCGCTAGGCGTAGATTTTAGTAAGTTGTCAAGTTTCTCCCTCGTGCCTCTAACCTCTAAATCAATGAACTTATGATAGAATTCGAACATATCGATTCAGCTAACGGCCCGGCTACAGATTCAAGATGGTTGAATGTATTGCCTCCACCGGCGTCGGCTGCGGCGGCTCTAGCGGCAATGGCCTCCTACTCTTGCTCTCGTCTTTTTTCTTGTCCTTCCTTGTCGCCGCCTATGTCATCGGCGCATTTGCAGTAACTGCGACACTCGCGGGTATCTCTTACTGGGCATATTGCCGAGGAAGTACGTATAGAGCCCAGCTCATAGTTACCGCCCTTGGGCACACACGCCGGCGCTTTGACGAATAAAAAATGTCATGACTGACCGTATTTCTGTCCGGTAGTGGAAACCTGGCAATGGCTCCTCGCCCGTATGGATGCCATGGAGGCGGGCGACAAGGCTGAGAGCGAGAACCGCTTGAAGGCTGAAGCTGTGATCAACAACCTCATCGCGAAGGAGCAATCGGACCGCGCGGAAGCCGAGAAGCAGATGTCCAGCAATATCGCCAAGGAGCAAACCGCCCGAACACTCGCCCAGAGCAAGATCGAAGAGAGCGCCCAACGCGAGCAAACCGCCCGCGCTCTCGCCGAAAAGAAGATCCAAGAGAGCATGATGAAGGAAGCTGCTGCCCGTAAGATGGCAGAGGACGGCATTCACAAGTCTATGAGCCTGGACAAGGCAGCACAAGACGCAGCCAACCAGCATCTGCAGGACATCATTAAACAGGAAGCGAAGACTCGTGCCGACGCAGAACAGAGCATCAACCACATCATCCAACAGGAGCAACAGGCGCGCGCCGTCGCCGAGAAGGCCATCAATGACAGTGTCAACAGAGAAACCAAGTCCCGCGAGGCTGCCACCAAGGGTCTTCAGGGCGTCCTCCAGGCCGAACAGGCGGCTCGCACCAGCGCCGAAGACGGCTTGAAGCAAATGGTCGCTCAGGAGGCCGCAGCTCGTGAGGCATCCGCGAAGAACCTCAACAAGCTGGTTTCCGACGAACACACAGCCTTGGTTGCAGAGCAAGCAGTCCGTCAAGCTTCAGATAAGAGTATGAGTACCCTCATCGCCCAAGGCCAGGCCGATCTCAAGGCTGCCACAACCAGCATCAGCCAGCAGATGGCCACCCAATCGGCCCAAGAGCAAGCGGCTCTGGTGGCTGCTCAGAAGAGTTTTACCACTCAGCTCTCCAGCCAGGCTGCCAAAGAGCAAGCCGCACTTCTAGCTGCTCAGAAGAGCTTCACCACCCAGCTCACAAGCCAGGCTGCCCAAGAACAGGCTGCTCTCGCAGCTGCCCAGAAGACCTTTGGCACCCAGCTCTCTAGCCAGCAAGTTGCCTTCGCCCAGCAGATGAGCGCAGAGCAGGCTGCCCGTGTGGCCGCCGCCCAGCAAGCTGCCGCCCAGCAGGCGGCTCTCGCCAAGCAGTTCACCAGTCTCAGCAGCCAGGTCACCGCCGACGAATCCTCCTACGCCAAACAATTCGCCGCATCGCAAGCTGCGCAGACCGGCTTCGCCTCCCAGATGCAGACCATCAGTACCAAGATTACCAGCGAGAAGCAAGCTATGGACGCGATCACCCAGTCGATTCAGAAGCGGCTTGATACCGACGAGAAGAAGATCAGCAGCGCTGAGAGCCGCCTTGATAAGGACGAGGCGCGACTCGACGCTGAGGAGAAGAAGATTGCCGACGCTGAACAGCGCATGCAGTCTGCTGAGGTCCGTCTGGCCACTCTCGAGAAGATCAAGGCTAAGCAGAATTACCCCCCTGGCAAACCTATAGACCTGAAGAATGATCCGCAAATGTTGGCGGCTCTCCGGAAGGTCGGCAATTGTAGCGCTGGGTACAGCTGGCAGCGGAACCAGGCCGGCAACGGCTGGGACTGTACGGGTGGCAGCCACCATGCCAGCGACGCCGATCTGCAGAAATACCTTACCTAGTTTCAAAATGTCATTGAGTATATGACTGGGATGTGGTTTTCAAAGCATCGGCGGATCAAGTGGATAATCATGGGCGGGTCGTTGGATGGAATTGGTCTGGCAAATTGAACGAATTGGAAAAATGGCGGAGGGACTTGCATGCATTTCTCACTCCAGCTCTGTCGGATTGAATATTTTCATTTGTGAGATTTACCTGAGGTTACCGGCCCTGTATACTTGTATCTCGATAGCCGGGTACCTAAGCATGCAAGTATGCACGAATACAATCAACGGTAGTTTCAGTGTCGATCTCGAGGGTGCCGTTTCGCGAACCGAATTAGCGTAGAAGTGAACGATATGTGTGCGGGTAATATATATTCATGAGAAAGTGACATGCGACAACTAGCTCTAGATTTGCAATTAACTAGAACACGTGCACGGAGGCATCATGATAAGGAATGCGCACCAGTCGTGCACGTGCTCATGCATATATATATAGTACTTACTGATGCAATATCTATGAATCCGGTAACCGCGGCAATCTTCCCTACACGTAACCGTATTTGAAGCCTCATCCCCAGAATATTACCATGTCTCTCCCGGGCTGACCGTCAGCACAATCCTACCCACCAGCCTCATGCTCTCATCCTCCTTGATGATGATGCCAAACTGTCTACACTGCCTCGCAAAATCATCATACGCAGCCTTCTCCCACCATCCAGGACTCCACTTCCGCTCCACGATATCCAACCCGCCCGCAAAATCACCGTACGCATCCTTCAACGTGCCGTCAGCGTTTCTAGGGAACTTTGCCGCGCAGGACATGCATTCGAGCTCGAGGCACTGCGTGTACCGCTCTAGTATGAGATCTAGCACCTTTCCGAGTTGAAGGTATTCGCCGTCGGCGCGCATCATCGCGTATATCGTTGTGGAACACAACCGTGCAATCTGCAGCCAGATGAGTGTTTTCTGCGCTAGCGGGCGCGGGTCGATGACTATGGGACTCGCCAGCAGAGAGAGGTAGCTACAGTCGTAGAATTTCATTGGTTCGGTTACGGTGCTGTCTGGATAGTATGCAAGAGTGTCGCGGTCGAAGAACCCGATGTTCTTGCCAGGGTGAACTTTGAGCTGCGGGTCTCCCGTCTTAGGGCATCGACGGTACGCGATGGCGCAGTCCTGGAGGAGGGCGTGACGGCTATGGTCGTAGGTGGTTGAGAGGCTCGGTATTGGAGTTCCAAAGATAACGGGCTGGAAGGGGTGGTAGCCGCCGGGCGCTTTCTCCAGCGGGAGGATAGCATGGACGGGCTGATAGAAGGATGGGAGGTGGACGCGGGCCTTGAGGAGATGTCGCCATGATTGACAGACTTGAGAGGCGGAGAGGAGGTGGATCCAATGGTCGAGGCAGTTGAGGATTTCGGAGTGCAGTTCCAGAGGTAGACACGAGATGTCTGTCTGCGGGGTTGCAGTTGGGATGGACATGGAGGAGACGTGGTCCGTGCTTGGTGCCTCTGCCATTGCGTCTCGGACCCAAGGTTCTCGTCGTCTTTTGATATGCAGCGTCAGATGGATCCGTACATTCGCGCACAAGCAAGTTTAGCTTCTGCCTATCGAGGAGTGGGTTGATTGGCCCTTGAAGCGGTCCCTGAAGTTGATCAATATGTCGAAGACGACAAAGCAGCAGACAGCAACCCAGCTCAAATCTAGTTGCAGTTCATGCTGTTAGTTCAGAGTCTCCTAGTCGGGTAGATAGGTAGTATTTGAGAGATATCTAGGAGAAGCGGAGAAAGGATCCATTCCGAACACCCACATGGCATGAACAACAGCATAGTTCGACAGGACACTGGGAAATTGATAAATGGCCTGGCTCACGTGGACATTCGACGACTAGCTGGAGCCGGATACTCTAATCAGACTAAGCAGCTAGCTGTCGATGGTGATACAGCACTAATTTTCGGTCTCCCTCCCTTCCATCCTTCCGGACCCATAGCCTCGAGGCCAGCCGGACCCAGTCCCAGGAACGAGCTTGAGACATGCATGCGTAGCGCACATTCTTCCCAGCGCCCAGAGCCCCGGCGTTTTTGTTGGTGACCAACGCTGCAGACTGTCGTGGAAGCCTGCTCAAGTCTGAGTTCAGCTCGCAGCAACATTGTCTTAACATTAAGTTATGATAGGCTGGTCTCTCGTCTTTTCTTACTACTCCAACCCGTCATTGGAATGAGGCATGCATTTGTGCACTTCGGCAGCAACGTGCAGACGAAGGACAGACGCTGCAGACAGGTTCGGCAGTGGATTGGATCAATTAGCGCCGCCTATGCTCGAACCGATCAGAAATGTTCCCTTCCAGGTGGTCCTTGCAGATAGTGGAGTCGGCTACTCAACAGTGATGGGTAGGCGCAAGTGCTATTTTTGTTGTAGAACCTCCATCGGCACCTGCACATACTGCGAATGCATGTCTTTTTCCACCGTCGAATCGAAGTCACGCTCCCCGCCCCGCTTTTGATCGTCTCATTCGCCACTGATGAAACCGGTTTGCAGAAATTAGCTGGAGCATAACGTGAGGCACTTCGCTTATGGAGTCGTCGCTTGACGGGAAGGCGATGCGTGGAAATCGAAGCCAACCGAAGCCCTATCGATAGCTGATGTATATGTATTCGAAAGCGTCGATGTCTGGAATCAAATTGACGTGACGACCTGCCTCAAAACCTGACATGTCTGACAGGTCCCTATCAAAGAGGCAGGTGTCAAAGCGTGTGCAGCCTCGCGATAGAGTGACCTGCAGAGAGTTTCTGCTTCTGGCGTTCTGGGCACCAACGGACGAGCAGCCCAGCCAATGGGCGCCCGGACGGAACACCGCTTTGTTCCCTCCAGCCATGGGCATGGATGGCATGGGTGCAGAAATGAGAGGTACACCGTTGCACAGCGGGATCTGGCGGACGGCTAATGTCGACAATCGCATTGTTTGCGTCCGAACCCGTGGAGTGGAGACTACTCCCTGCAACCGATAATTCTCCCACGGCAAAGGCAAACATCCTGATGGTTAAAGACCCGGCCTGAGATGCGGAACGTGACTTGGTGAGCACCCACGATTTGCCCATCCTTAGTCCAACGAGCTATGGTATAGCACACTCTCCCAAAGGCCTGGCTGATTGACTGTCGTCGTCGTGATGGATGGTGTGAGTTGAGAGGTAATAACTAGAACCGGATTCTCTTCCCGATGCCACTGCACTGAGTCGAGTTGACCTGCGTCTCTATGCAGGGATCGTGGACGTATCAATTGAGGACACCAATTTTGCATTCCTTTCCCTTGTCATCCGCTGCGTCAACAGGGCACACTCCAATCGCCTCCCTCTTGGTCTCGCCGTCGCTGACGACCATACCGAATGCGGGGAAGCGTCGAATCTTGATCTTTCAACGACCAGCAGGCAGCCTACTAGAGCCAATATGGCTGCCCAAACATCCTGCTGGTGTCCCCATGTCCACAGCAGCTGTTGGCGACACACCATGCTCATCAAGCAGCTGTCCGGTTTTCCTCACGAGGGATCAGTGAGAAGACAGGCTGTCTCCGAGACTGCAGGTCATCAAAGCTCTCTTGATATGAGAGAGGGGGGGGATTGACCACCCGAGGCCACGCTAGGAGGGCGGACATGGCGTATGGACTGCTGTTCTACGTTAGCGTGCGTTCAACAGGTTGTTTGCTCAGGCAAGAGGGCAGAACAGACCGAGTATATTGCCTGCAGGTCCGATAATTCTGTGATTGGGGTTTAATAATTTTTCCTTTCCTTATACTGAAAGTCTGGAAAGTCCCGTTAGTGCGCACAGTCTCTTCCTCACTATCGAGCGAGAGGAAAAGTACGCCCGAGTAGACAGAGTTTATTATATGATTGGGGCCCGGGCCACTCTCAGTGCAGGCTGGAGCGTCGGAGCCTAAAATAAGCTGTCCACCAGTACTTCCTCGAGCTTGATCACGAACCTCTCTCGTCAGCCCACATCGATAGTCGATACATCACCGGAGCTAAGCAAGCTAACCTCGCGATCGGTCCCGACTGCAGAATCGGACCTGCAGCGTGGCCTAGGCCAAGCAAGTCTCCCGTCCGTGGAAGTGATTGATGCCGTCCGTGGATGCAATCCGGCTCTGTTGCCCTCCTTGACCAAACCGTCGGGACTCGGCCTCATCGCTCGACCGAAGTGACTCGCTGACGTCCGGCAGGTAAAGCGGCATCCTTTTGCCTGTGTCTTCTGCTGTTCCTGGGTGGCTCTGAGTGTTTTGCGGCGTGCCTTTTAAACGGAAGGACGAGCTGCTCGACCAAACTGGCGGGTCCGCATCCGCAACCCGCAAGTTCTCCCAAATCCCGATACTCTGGGTCCCGCAAAATCCCCTCCGCGCGTATTCTAAGGCTGCTCAAGGCCGCCTGCTCGGTGGGTGCATTGGCGACGCTGCCCTGTCGCCGTGATGTCGAGCCCGGCGCCTTCGATCTATCATGACCATCTTCCGGTTGACGTAAGTGCTCCTTTGCTCCCCTTCCTGCGTTCGCCTCAGGCATCCCATCCGTCATCTCGGCGGGCTATCGACGACGACAACACTGGTGCCGGGAGCCGAGCAGGCGACAGCACCGCATCGCGCGATCGCAGAGATATCACAAAACACCAGGATCTTAATTCTTAGACTCTCATCGCTGACTTGATTTCCACGATGCTCTTTGACGCCGTTCCAGAGCGACGAGACCGACTACGACACGTATTTCGACGGCGGGATGTAAGGCGGCCCCCACCACCATTCATTCCTTCCTCACAACGCATCCGATTTGGGTGGGCACAATGTTATTGTCCCGCGGCGTCGTCGGAAAGCCTCATTGGCACAGCTCGGCTCGCCCAAGCGGCTGCTGCCGTCGTGCCACACTATACTAGCCCAACCGCATTTCTTCCAACCTGCATGGCCTGTGGTGCATGCTGCTCGCATATCCAGCATTGTGCTAACTTGGTTCCTTTGGCCCGCGATGGTGGCTACAGCACAAGTACCGCGGCTTCACTGGCGTCCCAAGTCACTGGTACGCACTGCCACTCCGAGCATGAAGTACTCGCTCCCTGCAATCGGAATGCCTGCACCTGCATCTCTTCATAATTGGGGGCACCATTCAATGGCTATTGCATGATAGAGCCTCACCCCGGTGAATGGCTATCCATGAGTGGAGATTGGCTGCGGCCACCGTGCACGGAACGAGTGACTTTGTCCCACACGGTACCCTTGACTTTGACGTGGTCCAGAACCTTGAACCTCTGGCTGACCCACCATCCGCCACGACCTGCTCCAATAGACTACAGATATGAGAATGGGCGACGATACCATGCCTACCACGCCGGTTCCTATTGGGCGCCTAACGATGAGGTAGGATTTGCCCCGGGGAGAAATGTCCGCTGAGACTGGAGAGATCTTAGAAAACCTGCCGTTTGGAATGTTTTGTCGAGTTTTGTTCTCGCTGGAACCAGTCTCTCGGGTCCACCACCCGGACGAATCGGCTTGGTCCATAGTCTCGTGTAGAGTGTTGGCTAACGACGCAACTGCAGGCTGCAGCCACCCAGGAAGAGATCTTGTAAGTGGCGCCCTGTTGAAGCCTTGTACTTCCGTCTACTGTTATTTCGTATAAGCTTCGTGTTATCAAATTCGTTGTTGTTAGACAACTTGGCTTGGCTGATACCCTCCAGCCATCATGTCTACCTGATGAGACTTAATGGCAGCTTGTTCCTTGCACCGGTTGATAAGCACGAAAAGCCCAAGGTAAACATATTCGCCGATTGTTACTTCTGTGAGTACATGTTCCTGACGATGCAACTCTCTAGAAAATTCTGGATCTCGGCACAGGTAGTGGCAATTGGTGCCTAGATATGGCCCAGTAAGTGTCTTTGCATTTTTCGAGTCGGCCGATATTATCTATCGAAGCACCATCCCTTCTCCCCTGCAGACCTTCTAGGTAGATGCCTGATATAGTACTGTACCAATGTAGCGCCTTCCCGGAGACCGAAATCATTGGAAATGATCTATCCCCGATCCAGCCCACATAGTAAGTTTATAACATGACCCACTGTCACAAAAGGGTTCTGGATACCTAGGTTCTCACCACCACCGTGCAGCGTTCCGCCCAATGTCAGCTTTGAAGTCGACGATTTCAACGATGAGTGGCTCTTCCCCGCGAACAACTTTGACTTTGTTCATGGGCGTGCCATGTACGGTAGCGTCAAAGACTGGGATGTTCTTCTGAAACGGGTTTTGAGGTATGATCTGTGGCGTTTTCTGTGACATGGCACCCTGCGCTAAATCGATGTTTCCTTCTCCACATCTACTAATTCCGATGTTTAGAGTCCTGAAGCCTGGTGGCTGGTGGGAGAACGTCGAGACCACGGTCGAGATTCTTTGCGATGACGGCAGCGTGCCAGACGACTGCGCTCTCATGCAGTGGGTCAAAATTATGCAAGATGCCTGCGAGAGCTCCGGTGCGACGTTCAGAGTTGCCGGGCATATGAGGGAGTGGTGCGAGAAGGCCGGCTTTACTGAAATAACGGAACAGGCGTTCAAGGTCCCTATCGGGCCCTGGCCACGAGACAAGCAAGATAAACTCGTCGGCAGTTTCAACTTGGCGAATATGCTACAGGCTGTCGAGGGATTTAGCATGCACTTGCTGACTAGATATGGTAACGTACGTATCAACGATGAGAAACAATTCGGCCCGTATTTTGTACATACAAATGCTGATAACAACCACAGAAGAATCCGAACGAGGTCTACGAACTGATAGAGAAAGTGAGGGCGGATATGAAGAACAAGAAATTGCATTCCTACTTCAGACTGTATGTCACCATCCCAACCTTCGAGGCTGGCCCCATTGTTTTGTCCCGCCTTGAGTTCTGTTGCTGACCGCCTCGTTTTTGGCCGCTTGCAACAGTTTCGTCTGTTATGCTCGTAAGCCTGAGAAGGAGGAGGCTAGGCCACCTAGTCGGGGCTCGACCATCCATCCGCAGGGACCGGGCACTGCAGCGCAGTCTGGGGGTGAGACTGAGACCGAATGTGGGTCGATTGCTGAGGAATCAGAGGACCACGACGACTGATCAGCTGGGCGTTGTCCAGCCTCATCCCTACGTGTTCATAAGGGTCCCCCTTATCTTTTACGGTTTGTTGCCACGGGTCTGTCGGGTACGAATCTTTTTGCCCCTTCGATTACACTCGTCACTATCATCACTATAGGGTGGCATCTTTGATTTTCCCTCTCTTGTCTTTTCTTCTGTTCGTTTTGATCTCTCGAAATTTCGCGTTTACGAATTCACGACCTGTAAAGCGTGCATCATTTGGGGGTGCTGGCGGAAAACAAAAAGGTGCATGGACGGCGATATCTACAAATACAGTTTATTGTTTTCTCTTGCCTCTCGAGGGGTTTCCTTACAACTATTCATTTCTTGTAACTGTCCTCACACGCGTATTCAAGATCGTAAGATGTTATCGATCGGTTCATCAATTCGAATTGAAATCTTGCAACATATCCCACAAAAGTTAGTCCCAATGCCAGACTTGCCTGGTCGGCCACTGCGAAAGAGGACTAAACTACGACATCGATCCGGCCTAGCAGCGGAATCGATATACAACTCACATTGACATCTCCGTTGGTCTATGACCATTCCTTTATCACCTGATACATGCAAGGGACGGCGGAAATGCGTTGGAAGCATGTCGCGTTCCCGGTCTGCGACGGGGCAAGGTGTATTGGCATTGGCCCACCACGGTCCCAGATGAAGTCCTGAACTTTTTCTCAAAAAATTACACCCGCGACTAGCTGCCTTCATCGATACTGATCCTTCTCGACTTCATGCAACATCCCGGTGCCTCACTCTCGAGTCCCCTCCGTCAGAATAACACTCGCCTCTCAAACGGTCAGTCCACAATCGCATTCCCTCGAACGCACCGGGAATCGCATCCCTGTCGCCAGGCTCTTTACGTAATCGGCTAACTGACCAATTCTCGGGCGGAGAACATCGCCAGACCGCCTAATCTAATCAGATCCGTCTGCAGACTGTTCAGAAAAATCGTAGAATCCGGGAACGAGTAAGTGCGCTTCGAGTTTTGTAGCTATCGCGCGATATCGCGTCAAGGTCCGGAGGTGCAAGAAGCGGTGCGGCGATACCATGGCGACTAACTTTCGAGGACTAAGCAGGACCGTAACATTAGCCCCTGCAAAATGGCGACCGAAATGAAGCCTGGTACGGAACCTCCAATCTCCGCTGTACCGGAGGCGGAGGTTGGACCAGCCCAGACTGAAAAGGTCGAGGTTGAAGCTCCCGTCGAGTCCACCAAACCTGCAGAGCCCGTCAAGCTCACTGAACCCGCCGAACCCGCCGAACCCGCCGAGCCCGCCGAGCCCGCCGCTGAACCTGTCAAGCCTGTCGAGCCTGTCGAGCCTGTCGAGCCCGCCGAGCCTGCCAGCATTGCAGCAGCTGCGGCTGCCCCCAAGGAAGAGATACCACCAGCAGAACCAGCCGTCAAATCGGAGCCGGAGGGAGCCTCAGCTGCAACGGACACTGCCGCAGCATCAGAGCTCGTGAACGAACAGTGGGGTGTGATCTCCGAGGGCCTTGCCTCACTGTACCGCAAGCTTCCTGGCATCCTCGAGGACGGCAACGGTCACAAGGAGGTCTTTGGCGTCACCCTCACGCACCATGGCACAAACAAGCCATCGCCGGCCTTCGGTACACTGCTTATTCTGCAGAAATTCCTACGCGCCAACGCGGGGGATGTCGACAAGGCAGCAGGACAGCTTGTTCAGACGTTGAACTGGCGCTCGGAGATGAAGCCGCTTGAGCAATTGGCAGCGGAGCACGACCGTGAAGCGTTCGATGGGCTCGCGTACGTCCAGGTCATGACTCTCAACAGCGAGGTCTTGACCTGGAATATCTATGGCTCAGTCAAGGATTACAAGAAGACGTTTGGGGACCTCGACAAGTGAGTGCTAGGCCCTCAAGAGCAACTTGCTCCATGGCAGATGGCTGACATTATAATTCCAGGTTCCTGAAATGGCGTGTCGCAATCATGGAGGCGGCTATCGCAAAGCTCGACCTCAATAGTGCGGAAAAGCCGATTCCAGACTACAACCAGGGTACGGACCCGTACCAGATCTCCCAGATCCATGATTACCTCAACATCTCGTTCATCAAGATGGATCCTCACGCGCGTGCCGCCTCCAAGGCCGCCATCCAGATCTTCCGGGATTTCTACCCTGAGATGCTGAACCGCAAGTTCTTCGTCAACGTCCCGCTCGTGATGGGGTGGCTGTTCAAGGCTACGACACTGTTCCTTCCGGAGACCACGCTCAAGAAGTTCCATGTGCTGAGCTACGGCAAGGAGCTGCACAAGGAGCTCGGCGAGGAGGTTCCGGAGAACTATGGCGGGAAAGGGATCAAAGAGCTTAAGGACCTTGGCGACCCGGTCAAGTTGACGGGCGAAAAGGTGCCCGGAACGTACGCGAATGCTGCGGACGGTCCGGCCGAGGCGAAGACCGACCCTGAGGCTGCACCGGTTGCTCCCGATACAGCTGCTTAGAATCGCTCGTGCAGGCGTGCGAGTGACATTTTACTTCTACTATCGCGTTTAGATTTGATTCTACACTAATGTTGCCGGCTTTCTACATTATCATGTCGTTCCTGCGAGGCAAGTTTTAATAGTGAAGTAGATATAGGACTCTCTGCTCAGACTTTAGCTAGCTTAGGTTAATATAATAAATCGCCAGTCGACTCCATTCCACTTGTAGATACGTATGCCATCCGTTGAAGCTTAAAGCCACTCGGACGTTCGCGTCTCAGGCCCATTCGTCCTAACCGAGCCAAGAGGTCTGTGCTGCGCCACAGGGCTTGCTGAGTTTGCGGGAAGGGTTCGAGCCCTGCGTTGCGTGGCGCATAGTTGTGGCGCCGCAGCTGTCGTTGCCTGCTGAAATCTTTTGTGTGGGAGGGCCCATTTTGTGGACACTGCCAAACCACCTCGACGACATCACGACCTTCACGACAACCACCCCCACCCAGACCCCCGTCGACGATTCCTCCGACATCGTCCCGCACACAGCTTTACACTCCGTCGGCACTACAGGCCTTCATCTAAGGTTCGTCACCATCCAAGCTATGACTGGATATCTAGCTGTCCATCTGCCCGTCCACCCACGTCGAGGGCAGACTCCACTCGATCGATCGAAAGCAGCCTTGCTAACATAACGCCTTCGCACACCTCCAGACCTCACATTCGTCCACCATGGGTATCTCGCGCGACTCCCGCCACAAACGCTCGGCCACAGGTGCCAAACGGGCCCAGTTCCGCAAGAAGCGCGCCTTCGAGCTCGGCCGCCAGTACACCAACACCCGTATCGGCGCCAAGCGTATCCATCTGGTCCGCACGCGCGGAGGAAACACCAAGTACCGCGCCATCCGTCTCGACTCCGGCAACTTCTCCTGGGGATCCGAGGGCATCGCGAAGAAGACACGTGTGATCGGCGTCGTCTACCATCCGTCCAACAACGAGCTCGTCCGCACCAACACGCTGACGAAGGCCGCCGTCGTCCAGATTGACGCTGCGCCGTTCAGACAATGGTACGAAGCCCACTACGGCGCGACCGTCGGCAAGAAGAAGGGCGCTGCCGCCAAGGCCGCACCCGAGGAGGAGAAGCCGAAGAGCAAGAGCGTGGAGCGCAAGCTGGCGGCTCGGCAGAAGACCGCGAGGGTTGAGAATGCGCTGGAGGCGCAGTTTGCCGCTGGACGACTGTATGCGTGTGTGTCGTCGCGGCCGGGGCAGAGCGGCCGGTGTGATGGATATATCTTGGAGGGTGATGAGCTGGCGTTCTACCAGAGGCAGTTGAGGAAGTAGACGGGAAAACGTTTTGCGGTCAGCTGGCGTTTAACGTTTTTGCATCTGCTTGTTCGTCATGTCGTCTGTTCTTTTTTTATATTACTATTTTGTATCCTTGTTCTCTCCCTTTTTTTCTTTTTAATTTGGCGGGAGATAGAATCCGGCTCCTGGCTTCCGCTCGACGACGATACACATACATACCCTTCCTCTGACTATATACAATATGCCTGCATCCTCCATCGCGGTACATCCCGGCATTACCTCTCCTCCTGCTCCGACCTGTCATATAATCAATCACCGAGATCCTCACTTCTCTCCACCGGTTTCATTTTCACCGGTCCATCGCTTCACATGTGTCTGCGGGGTTCTGTTTACTGCTACTACGATAGGGAAAGATCCTTGAATACGACTCGCTGCCAGTGAATTTGTCCTTAACGTAACGTATATTCAAGACGTATGTAAATATCCTGCGGTATCATATCATAGTATTGACAGTCTCATGGTCCGAAGAAGGACAAGTATCTATCTATCAATAGAGCTAAGTACGAAACAAGTGGCCGATTGGTGTGGATGAAGCCCGCCATAAAGAGTATCGCAGTCGTCTTCTTGTAATTTGATACGATCAAACTAGATTCCTCAGGCGTGCTGCAATGTTAAATCGACCTGAAGTCTCTGCGCCCAGCAATCCGCATGGAAGTGCAGCCTCAGCTTTAACGTACTAGCCGATGTGATTGTTGGGTTGAGGGACCTGTCGCGCTGCATTGTGGCCCAGGCTTGCAGTTTTGGTCTGGCTTTCGCGGCTAAGCCAGTGATGAACTCACGGACGGTGGTAGCTTTGGTGTACTCAATAGTTTCTGAACACACGGCGACTGGATATAATCCAATCCTCCCGCCGGAAAACTCAACATAGAAATCATGCAGCCGCTTCTCATAAGTTCCCACGTCGAAGGGGGAATAAGGCTCGAACGGCGAGAAGAGCGGGTCATCGAGAAAGGCACATGATGAGATGTCGATGTTGCCGGGTGGGGGGCAATTTTCGTGATCGTAACATGACCGACATTTGCAGTTGCGGGACAGCTCATAGCTGCTGACAGTACCTGTGGCTGGGTCGAGAGTGCAATAAAAGTTGTAGAAGTAGTTCAGCAGCTTGTGATAGTCTGGCATTCTGCCGTCAGCAGGGTAGCGGGCGCGCCGGAAACGTGGGTGGCTCAGGTAGATTTCTTGCCAGAGGCGGCAGGTCTGGCTGGGGGCGACTTGGTCGTAGAAGTGGCGGAGGTTGAGCAGGATCATTGTTTGGATCTCGACCGGGAGGGCCGTCAGCGTAGGTTTGTCAGAAGCCATCGTGGTAGTGATATCGTGACGGCTAGCGTCTGGTCTGTGAGTAGCAGTTACGTTACGATGTAATCTCGAGACCGATATCTTGTGGTGACATTGAGCATTTATCGATAATTATCTATATCTTCTCATCGATATCGTAGAACGCAACGTTATGCCAAGTGTTAGTAATTGACTCCCCATCGATTAAGTTCACCCAATTCAATCGCCGGATGCATCTCGCTGTGAGGCTTATATTTGGAGACATGCTCTAGAAGCTTAGAAGCACTCGCCACAGCCCGAGCAGCGTTAAGTGGCGCTGATACCTGGAACGACAAGATCGCAATACTAATCGGCCCCTGCGTGGGATGCGGGCTGCATATGCAGCCGGCCATTTTGGCAACTGTCACAGCCAACGCCATTTTAATTCTCGTGTAACCGTGAACTTCTCCCTCCACCACCGATATAAATCGTCGAATCCACCGTGCTCCACGCTGCAGATGCCATCACCATCCATCGACTAGGACACATCGAGATAGCCGGATATCAGCCGGCGCTAGTCTGCTCATAAGCTAGCTTGTGACGACACCTGTCAGCAACCGCGGCTCAATTTGCACCTGCCCGTCCCAGCATTCCAGTTTCAGAATCCACCTACCGCTACCACGACCACAATGGCGCCTCTCATCCAGCGGATCTACCGGATCCGACTCCAGGACCGTATCGCTATCTATGAACCGTCGATAATAACGCAGCCATGGCCGTCCCTGTCATCATCGGCGTCGCGGACGTCGTCAACCGCTCCACCCACGTCGAGGACGCAATCGAGCCTGTGGACCTCATGCGCCAGGCCGTCCTCGCCGCCCTCGCCGACGCCGCTGCTACGTCCCCGGACGCCCTGACGGGCAGCATTGACAGCGTTGCGACCGTGCATACCTGGACGTGGCCGTATCCCGATTTGCCGGGTCTGTTGGCGGCGAAACTTGGCGTGAAGCCGTCGCATACGCGCGTCAGTCCCGTTGGTGGGAACCAACCGGCGCTGCTGTTCGATGAGGCTGCGCGACGGATAGCGGCAGGGCAGGCGAGGGTCGCTGTCGTCGCTGGCGGGGAGGCTCTCGCGTCGCGTAAGCATATATATTCTATGTATGCCTGGGATGAATGGTATTGGCTGATATCAATACGTCGATAGTAACGGCATGCGCGGCGGCGAAAAAGATGCCGCCGCCTGGCTGGACGAAGCCGAGCGAGAATGTCGCCAACGTCTTCTCGCCGACGACCAGAGATCTAGGCAGCGGTGTGTTCTCCATTCCCCACCCAAACACTGTATTCTTTACGATACAATGATCTCAGTTGTATGTACGAATGGCTAAGAGTTCGTTGTACGATAGATATTGGCGCCCGCCACGACATTGGCGCCCCAATCCACGTCTACCCGCTCTTCGAAAACGCCTTCCGCGCCCACCGGGGCCAGAGCATCGCGGCCAACAACCGCGAGTCCGCACGCCTATACGCCCACTTCGCCCAGGTCGCCGCGAAGAACCCATACGCGTGGAACAACGGCTCCGCAGCGACCGAAGACGCCATCGCGACCGTCGGCGGCAAGAACCGCATGATCTGCTTCCCGTGTAGGATTCATCATATGAATTTCGTATAATGTGGAGGTACCCGGCTAACGGCGGTGTAGACCCGCTGCTTATGAATGCGTTCAATACGGTCAATCTCGCTGCCGCCGTCATCCTCACGTCAACCGAGCACGCAGCACGTCTCGGCGTCCCGGAACATAAATGGATCTACCCGCTCGGGGCCGCCGGCACCCAGGACAGCGAGCACTGTGCGTACACCATCCTATCACTATACTGCTTATATTTCGCACGATACTCCACTCGTCGTATACAAGTACTGATGGATGGAATATAGTCTGGCAGCGCCCAAATTACCACTCCTCCCCAGCGATCTCCCGCTCCCTCGACGCCGCCCTCCGCATCAGCAATCTCACACCCGGCGACATCGACCTCTACGACCTATACAGCTGCTTCCCCATCGTCCCGAAACTGGCGGCTCAACACCTCGGTATCGACATTGACGACGCTTCGAAACCGCTAACGCTACTCGGCGGGCTGACCTCCTTTGGTGGGGCGGGCAACAACTACTCCATGCACGTATGTGCTCTACTCACCGCATTTGTACCATATTGAAGATTGGTGTGGCTGATAAATGTAGGCTATAACGGAGATGACGCGGCAGTTGCGGGGTGGCAGCAAGAGGAAGAACGGCCTGGTCCTCGCGAACGGCGGGGTAGTAACATACCAGCATGTCGTCTGTCTGTCGACGCAGCCGCGCGTCGACGGGTCAGCGTACCCTGATAACCCGCTGCCAAAGGTCATCGACGACGTGCCCGTTCCACAGATCGATGAGTTGGCCGAAGGCGAGGCTGTGATAGAGGTACCCTCTCCCTCTGCCTTTTACATCTCCTATCTCTATCTCTTGAATTCTATCCAATGGCAGTAGGAAACGTGTAGAAGAACGGTAGCTAATGGAAGTTTACAGACGTACACCGTATCCTTCGATCGTGCGGGTCGGCCGGAGACCGGCTACAT
This sequence comes from Drechslerella dactyloides, assembly GCA_020064725.1. NCBI lineage: Eukaryota > Fungi > Ascomycota > Orbiliomycetes > Orbiliales > Orbiliaceae > Drechslerella > Drechslerella dactyloides. The sequence continues at coordinate 227,869 of JAGTWJ010000002.1, forward strand.
CGTCGGCCGGCTCTCGCGTTCTAACGCCCGTTTCATCGCGAACCACGCTGACGAACGGACGTTGCGCGCGCTGTGCAGTGGTGTGGAAGAACCTATTGGCAAGAAGGGGTGGGTTTCGTGCGACGCGGATGGCAAGAAGGGTGTCAAGGGGCGGTGTTACTTTACGTTTGATGTAGCCGGTGCAAGGCTGTAGTTGCGTACTGTACTGTGGGTTCGGTGAGTATACGAGTGAGGGTTGTGAGATTAGTGGGCCGGATATAGGTATGAGAATGAGGCTGTAGGATTCCGTCGATTGTAAGAATAGGTTGCCGGCTTGGACGTGTATAAATAGTGTGAAGTCGGCAAGATTAAGAGGCATGTATATGCGCAAGATCTTGTGATAGCGAGCAGGTCAGAGTGGTCTACGTTATACGCTCTCGGCTATATGGTGTACAAATACAATCGATCGATCGGTCGACTGACTAAACGGCTACTCTATGGATACAACTTTGCGAGCTACTGACGGATTAAACACATCGAAAGAATATCAATTAATGATCCCGCACCGATTGCTAAATGATACAGACTGAGCTCGCTCGCTAAAGTACGAAAATGACAGTAATACAAACAAATATCGCAGTCGTCGTCCATAAGACGTGTAAAACGGCGAACAGCAAAATAAAGTCGCATGCGCTCAAAACATTGATAAGCGGCGATTAGATAGCCTCGATGCCCGGCGCTGTAGCAATTAGAAAAATGAAAACATGTTCATGCATAGAGTATACAATCATGATCGACATGCAGGCTCAAAGCTAGCCAGAGTAGTTCAATTAATAGCACACCTCCCAGACCCACTCGCTGACGGGCGTCAGCGCAACGTGCATCACCTCAATCGAGCGGTCCTTCCGCCACTCGCGCATGAACCAGAAACCCTGCTTCTTATACCGCTCCAGCATCTCCTTTTCCTTCGCCGCGATCTCCGTGAGCGTAAGCGGCTTGCGAAAGCCATGGTCCATATCCCAGTCGCCGTGGAAATCGACGCCGGTAACGTATTTACGCTCGTAGCCGCGGCCGTTCCACCGCTCGTTCTGCTCGAGCGCGCTGTCCTCGTACCAGTGGCGGGGCGACTCGAGTTTGCCCTGCACGGCGAGCAGGAAGGCGCCGACGTCCCAGGGGCGGCTATACACTGTGTTTGACGTCATGGCTAGCCGGGCGAAGCGGGTGCCGAAGTCGAAGATTGGCGGCGGGCGGGTGCTGTTGAACAGCGGGTGGGGCATTAGCATACCCGGCCAGGGGGTCGGGAGCATCGGTGGGATGGGGGCGACGGTGTTGGCGGTGCTGCGGCGGCCGCCGATGCGCAGGCGGAATTCGTTGCGGAGGGGTTCCGCGTCGAATTCGATGGTGAGGGAGGGGACGTCGAGGCGGTCTTTGAAGGCGGTGGAGGTGTAGATTGCAACGGGGTCGTTGAGGAAAGTGAGGTTTGCGACTTTGAAGCGACGCGGCGGCAGGGCTGGATGGGCGGGGAAGTAGGTGGACATGAGCTCGACGTAGGGGGAGCCGGGGATCTGGCGGAAGGCAAAGTTGCCGTCTTGGAGGAAGCGGTGTATGAGGATCTTGCCGACAGGCTTATGTTTCGGTTTGATAGAAATGGGAGGTGGGGCCATGCCGGCACCGCCGAAGAGGACGGCGGTGAACATGGCGAAGGGCCGACGCCTCCATTTTGCGAAGTCGCGGTCATCCGGCTTATCAGAGACGCCGCTGAAGGGGTGGTCGTCGATGGAGGTGTAGCGGAAGGTGGCGCAGTCGCGGCGGATGATGGTGCGCCAGGTGGTGCAAACACGCTCGCAGGAGAGCTGATCGATGAAGGAAACCTTGGTGAGGATCTCAATGTGGAGCTCAACGGGCAGGCAAGTGATATCTGTGGGCTTGTCTGAGACTCTACGGAACCATTGGCCGGGAGGGTCTTTGGTGATTATTTCCTGCTCGAGGGCTCGCAGGGTGGTGGCCGGCGGCTGCAGGAAGGGCGTTTCCTGCAGGGGGACGGCGTCGATGTCGAAGCTGAAGTAGCCGGGAGGAGTGGATGGTTGAGGGGAGTTTGCGGGTTCTGGGAAAGGCGAGGAGAGGCTGCGATGGTGGGAAGCAGCTGGATGGCCTTGCTTGCGGCTGCAGTGTGGCGGTGCCATGACGGCAGACAGCTCGCGAACAGCTGGATGATGATGTTTTTCTTGTGGGATCCTAGCTTTTGATTAGCCCGAGAATTTTGGTATGAGGTACTATATGAATCTCACCGAGATGCTGTATCAGACAGAGGGAGGAAGGCAGCGAGGGTGTTAGCATCAGCGGGATAGCGAGAGCGGAAGAGCGTGATGGCGATTTGAGGCCATGTAATTTGAAGACAGGGGCAGCGATCAAGGAGGACGAGAGTCGAGGAGGAGGCAATGGTGATGATGATGACGATGATGAAAGATGAAGCTGGAGAAGGGAGTAAAGAAGGAAGAGAAGGTTGAAGGGGCCATTGTGATAGCGGAAGGATGATGAATTGCTGGCGTGTTGTTGCTGTTGCAATTGGACGGCCACGTGATTGCCGAAAGAGGGCGGCGTACACTGACTAAGCGGCCTTTCACCGCTGCTTTTTTCTTTTATCTCGATGTTTGTGCTACACCGTCCGCTGGGGAGCAATCTTGTATTGCGCAGGGAGGGCATTCCTGCTTCGATGCTGGATGAAGCTGCTTTATGCACCCCCAGCAGGATCCATTCTGCAACAAGTTCTCTTCCAGGCACTCTTTCTGCAGCTTGCCGTGGGCTGCCAGCGAGGCCAGCCTTGCTCCAGGATCCGCAGCTGCCGTGCCGCAGAAGAACGCGAACACGTTCCGAAAGTAGGCGTCGTGATCCCCATCGCGGTCAGCTGAATGGGTGAGGCTACAGATGATATGATCTGATGCTCATGTAAGCTGTCGATTATGTAATGTGCTGCCGTAGAGCAGCCTTTCCATAATGGGCGCCATTTCCCCTTCCGGCATCTCCAACGCAGCCTGCGTGTCGCCGTCGACCTCGTCACTAGCCGTTGTGGTCACGATTGTATTCATAAGGACAGACAAGACGGCATTTGATATTTTATGGGGCCGCCGAGATCATATTTTATAATGCGAAAGCTGGGCTTTGTTGGCTGCCGAGGTTTGCTTTCGTTTCGGTGGCGTTTGCCCGTCCGAGAAACGGCTCCTGGGGGATCCATCCGTCTGTGTAGTGTCTGGACCGTATGTCATGCGAGTCATTCGAAATTGTATTTATAGTTGGGGATACGAACGTGACCGCAGTAAACATTGATATCAGTTCAGGTGCAGGCCGAGATTCTGCTTGTACGCTTGATTCTATATCTCACTTGGCTGGTAATGTTTGAACCGGACTTAAGAATAATATTGAACAGGCGAGTCGACAATCCCTAAAAATGCAAGTCTACATGCGATAATCAAATTCACAAATATTTTGTGCCCCAGGGTCGACTCTTGATCAGCTAACCTGACTTGTTACATCATCGATATCATCAGATGCAGATAGACATCCAACCGGATAGATACTAACCTCACAAATGTTAAACCATCTCCATTAACGGCACAGCTGTGTAACGACGCTGTATACTTATCCGACTAGAATCCAACCAAGCGAGTTTCGTGGAGGAGAAAAGGAATAAATTGGTGGTCCTTAAGGAAATTTCAAAGTAACCCTGCATCCGGGCACCGTTAACGCATTACAAAAGTACATGTACTATATATGCTAACCAGCCTCGAGACTGACAGCATATCCTCCCGAAGAATAATATAAGAATCAACGTACACAAGGGAGGATATGGAACGGTTATACTAATGAAACATTATGACGGATAAAATGAAAATAAATATAAAAATAAATATGTAAAAAATGATATCTCGCACCAGGCACCCCGACGCCACGCATGCGCAACCAACCAAAGCATCACCATTGAAACCGACATGACACCACATCATGATATCACCCATCCATCGATGCACCCACCAGCAAACAATATTCCTCGTCCCCGCGGACCAGACGTTATATGACCGATAACGATAACGATAACGATAGCACCAAGCAGCCGCCCAAATGCAGTAAAAGTTGGAATGAAACATTCGATTCCGAAAGATCAACGCAATGCATCCACCACAGCATACCATCAATCATTCAAACAAAGACGCCGCCGTCATCATGCCAGTTCTACGCCGCTGGTATTGTCCCGCGAGAAGATCTCCAGAAGAAGGGGTTTACGCCACCCAGTGCACGCCGTCGTATATTTCCAGCTCGATCTTGCCACCCGTCTGGAAATCGAAGAAGCCATGCGGCACGTACTTCATGTACTCCTGTATCCGCACCCCGTCAAACTTGACGAAAAAAACACCACCCTGCTCCCGCGCCTCGGGCTCCAGCATCTTGATCGTCCGCACGCTGCGAGAAATCGCGGCCACCAGCTGCCGTACCGTCACACAAGTCTCCCCTTCCGCCAGATCCAGCTCCGATAGCCGCCGTAGGTACCGCCCGTTGTTGCCGCCGTCCGTGCGGTGGTTGTAGGGGGTGTTCCGCCGGATGCGCTTGAAGGTCTCGAAGCCCCGGCCGTAGTGCACCTCCGTATCGCACATCGGCGAGTTGAACAGCGGCTCCGACCACTGCCACCGTCGGCTGAGCTGCAGCGCGACCCGGCCGCCGCCTGCGAAAGGGGCATCGTCGTCGCTGGCGCTATCGATCGTCGAGGTCTCGGATGTGCTGGCGGTGTCCGCCGTTGCTGTTTCCGGTGATGTCGTCAGGATGCCCGGCCGTCCGCCGAGCGAGTTGGCGTGCGAGTGCAGCTGCTCGTTGCCGATGAGAAAGAAGCCCTCGGGCGGGTTGATGTTGAAGTTGCTGCTGAGGCCGGTCCGGACGGCAGGGTCAACTTTGACGAAGAAGCCGAAGGACTGTTCGGCCTCGTGCATGAATCGATGCAGCAGGACGACGGACCCGCGGCCCAGGACCGCGGACTGCGGGATCCCACCCGTGTTTACATCTTCCGCATAGCTTAGCGGTGTCGCCTCATCGCTGGCGATCGTGACCGTGAGCTCACCGAAAGAGGTGCTGAGGTCGCCACTGCCGCTTTGATGCTTCGCTCGCCGCCCGCTGCTGTTGTTGTTATTACTACCACCCTTCGGGCCGTCGATGGCGGCGGGCTGCCGGTCAGGCAGGTAGCGCCGGTTGTGGGCCTTTGCTCGCGCGAGCTGGTCACGCCAGCGGGTGCACACCTGCGAGCAGGCGACCGTCTCCGTCCATTCGATCTCCTCGAGGATTTTGAGCTCGATCTCGAGCGGCAGGCTGTCGTAGCCCATTTTCGAAAGCGTCGACAGCAACCGCTGCTTCTTCGGGGAGATCGGGTCTGGACTTGCTGCTGCTGTCCTCAGGGCTTTCCTCGCCTTGTTTGAACTGTGGGAGGCACCCATGGGGGTTGGAAAAATATATAGGTCGAGGTCCGCCGGGGCCCTTTTTATCCTCCTTGCCAGCTCTCGTTCCGGCTTTTAAAAATTCAGGCTTTCCTTTCGAAGCTTGCCCTAGCGCCGGGAGGTCGGGAATCGAAGCTGGATCGAAGCTACAGCGAATCGATGCAGATGTGTAACAATTGCAACTCTACCCTGCAGGGCAGGCTGGCCAGGCAGATCGAGCGAACAATCCAACAATGCAAGAATGCAAGTGGCTGATTGTCTTTCTTCAGATAGTCAGCTAGTCAGCTTGTCTCGCCGGCCTTGGTATTTAAGCAAATCGCTAGAGGTTCGGTCACATCAGGGTGAACGAAGGGAATTCTCTTCAAATACCAATGCATGCATCCACCCCCCAGTTTCTCTCCGTCTTCATTCCAGCCTAAAGGAAGCAAGCCGAGTCGCCCCGAGCACTCGTTGCCGCCGCCGCTGCGCACCCACCCCCTTCCCTCGAACTAGACGGCTCCACTCCCTGGCCGCCTCGGATCGAGAAAAGGTCGAAAAGGCCTGAAAAGACCCCGAATTCATCCAATTGCGGAAAGTTCCAGCGCCCACCCCAAACACGGCTCGTGCTCGTGATGCGTGGATCTTGTATTATTTCTCGCTGTTGGAAGTGCACGATGCTGAAATGTTGGTCGCTAGCCTTCCAACACTGCACAAACGGGGGAAAGTTCAGCCAACCATCGCCCCTTTTAGCCCCAAAGTCTCAGGATCGGGTGTTCCGCTGGTGTCCTTTTTACATACTATTGCCTTGTGCACGGACGGGAACCGTTCTCGTCCAGTCTTTGCAGGGAAGTGTGGTTATAGCGCCCGGTCTGCTATTGGGGAAAACTGGTGGTAGCGCAGTGGGGCGGCCTCCAGTTCTGCAGAAACATCGTCCTATCGCGAGATTCACGGGACGAGCTCGCTTCGCCTTGGGCGCTTAGCAGAACCCACCGATAACGTCTTTTCCCATCTTTCTCGCTCTCTCATTCATTCCTAGTTTTCCTTCTGGCGAGAGGAGAAAAGAGAAAGCAAGCCACCTCACATTGCATGACAGCTGCCAGCTGGGGGGGATTTAGAATGGGCAAGATTCAGAGAGGATGGGTAAATATTATCTGCAGCTGCTCTTGTTTGCCTGTTTGTTTGCCATGTTGGATGCCGAATGCACAATGCTGCAGCTGCGTCATGTTGGATGTGGATACGCTACATTCAACAAGTCGCTACATGTACGCGGTGTACTGTGTACGGTACGCAGATGTCGGACGTCGGTCGAAGAAGGTCGATGGAGCCTCCTAAACCCCCAAACTCGAGATGCATACGACGTCGAAGTCAACCCGCCGGAAAAGGGAGCGAGGGATACAGCCCCGAAGCCAGCTAACCGGCTGGAGTTAAGCTTAAAGCTCTGCCCTTCGCAATCGGGATAGCGCTCTGTTAGCTCACAAGTCCATGTTCAAACGTTCGTTGCACCGGTCCACCAGTTCACCATCTTTTGACGCTGAATGGATGGATGGATGTACCATGTGCGTGAAATCTCGTCGTTCGCGAGTCAACGAGTCGCAAAAGGGGGCGTCGATTCGAGGGTTGATGCGGGCTCACACCCTGGCTCGCTGGCGTGACAAGCCCCGGATGCGGGCCAAGATCAGACCGGCCGCAGCCTCGACGGAGCGCAGAGGAGGAAAACAGGAAACAATCAGCCGTGCGATTCGTATGTGTGGACTGACTCGGTAAGGTGTGCAACAGGTCTGGAAGTCCGGATGTATGTACATGTATGTATGTAAGGCTACTTTTGACTTTGGCGGGCGTGCGTCGACGTGCTGCATGAGGAGTTTTAAAATGACACGACGGCCGTATTATCGATAGACCGCGTGCCGGTTGTATCCCGCCCGTCCGCCTCGCACGGTTTTTATCACCCGGCCCGCACCTCGCCCGCCGCCCCGCAACGCGCAAAATGCAACACCAATATAACCCCCAGTATGCATATATGCATCAACATTCTGTACACCAGGACTATTTAGATACCGTGTGAAGATATGTATCTATAAAGGCTACCAGAATCTCCGCGACTCGTCCCACAGCTTGCCCTCCCACCGCCCATCGTACAGCCACGGATACCGATACCCCAGCTCCCGAACGCTGATGCACTCCGGATCCTCGTCCACCCAAAGCTCCTTGTCCGTCAGATACACCGTCGGCCAGTTGTCCGAGTTCTTCGACTGGATGAGTCCGAAACGGCGATAGTGGTTGTGCTCCTCGTAGAGCTCCGTGTCGCTGAGGATTACTGCCTTCAAGGCCGGCAGGAAATCCGGGTGAACGAGCTTGATGAACACGCTCGCTGCGTGTCCGCGAGATCTCAGAGGCTGCTCGCGAGATCTCGGAGGCGGCGCTGAGGGCCTGGTTATCTCATCCCGGCTGCGCGGGTCTTCGTAGGACCCGATGGGTTCATTTAGGATGTGCACGAGCTGCAGGCTGTCCGATCGAATATCCCATTCCTAGACAATACATCACAAGAGAATATTCCGTCAGCGAATTCGCTGAAGCCGCGTACTGTGAATTCTTAGGCCGGGAAAACTACAATCAACTTACCAGCCATTTGACGGTCAGCTCGAGCACCTGCAGGGCTTTGAGGTCGGCAATGACGTCCCGCTGCCGCTCACGGTACTGCGTCTCGTTAAGATACCCATCGATGAAGTTCATGTCCACCCAATCCGACGAGCATATCCGCAGCCGCTTCAGCGTCTCCCGCGCCCGGAACAAGCAGTGATTGTTCGGCTTGAACTTCGTCACCTGCGGCAGATTGCACACCCACAGCTCCTCCAGCACCTGACATCTGTTCAACAACGCGTTCAGCTGCACGTTGCGGTAAATGTAGCGCTCGTCCTGCGACAGCGAGTTGGGCCCGCTGTACACGACGCCCAGACAGAGGTGCAGCCGCCTGACGTTCCGTAAGTCCAGCGTTCCAAAGTAGAACTTGTCGTCCTGATCGCACAGCAGCCCGTCCGGCTCGCCGCGGTCGACGCACTCGAATTGAAACATGGTGAGCGCGCTGCCGAACCGTTGGTCCGGGTGTTGGACAGCCCATCGGCCGAACGGGAGGTCGTTACCGTACAAGCACAGCTCGCGCAGCTTATCCAGTCTGAAGATGCTATCGAGCAGCTCCTCGCCTTCGCCCCATGGCAACAGAAAGTGGACCGGCAGCCCGTGCACTTCTTGGAAGAGCAGACTGAGGCTCCGCAGTTGCTGCAGCTTCCCGAGCAAAGTAGCGAGCGCCAGGACGTCCATACGGGGCATCCGGCAATTCAGCATGCGGAGCGACAGGGTGCGGAGTGTCGGCGCACATTTTGCCAGGGCACGAAAATACTGGACGTCCTCAGCCTTCTCTGAGATGTCCAGGTGCACGGCATGCAGATTCGTCTCCGTGGACAGCAGCGGCATGATGAACTCGCGACTCCGGTGTGAGGCGGGCAGCGCGAGAGACATCAGGCGGCCGGGGCTGGTCAGAATCTTCGGCAGCTCAAGTTCAATGCACTTAATAGTCGTCTGAGAGATGCCCCTGCCGCGCCGGGGGAGGACGACGTGTACATTGCGGATGTGCTTGAGGTTTCGGTTCAACCCTTGCAGCGGAAACAGGCTTCGGGTCTGGTGTTGCGCGAGACCCCAGCTGGAGTCCGGCCGAAGAGTGACGGTGGAGTAGAGGATTGGAGTTGCGATCGCGGAGACATTTCTGGAGACCAGGCAGAGGTTTGTGAGCTCTGGGAAGGCAGGCACCTGGAGCACGGCGCACAAGTTAGCTGTTGACTCTCGGATTCTATATGCATGGATGCAACCCCGCGAGGCTTCGGGTGTGTACCAGTCCATAGATCTGTGCCTGCAGCTCCACCGGCAAGTTGGCTAGGTGCGACATTTCGATCGCGGGTGACTTGAATTGACCGATCGGTCTGCAGGCATGCAAGATGAAGCCGAGATGTCCGCGCTGACTGCAGTGCTAGTCGAGTGGAGGGGCAATCTACGGCCTTGCCAGAAGACGCGTTGCAGCGCGAGTCCAGCCTGCGGTTTTGGCAGTCGTCCAATCAAATTCACTTGTTCAGCGGCAGGTGGAGCCAACTGTCCTAACCGGATCGAGTTGCATGCGACTCAAGAGACTGGCGCACTTCGGAATAAAATTCTACGGCGAGATATTGCTATCTAGGATGGGGACATTTATTGACATGCATGCGTAATTGAAAGTGATATATGATACATATTGCTGGGTATATTGATGAAATGTGCTAAAACCTCGACACCCTGATCAAATTGTCGGCCAACCAGAATTTGGATGAAATCGTCGCCATACACTTTCATACACTATGATATTATATGCTACCCTCGATGTTAAAGCCAGAGGGATCCGTTGCTATACGCCGCGTTAGTAAGCTTAAGGCTTCAATCCTTCCAGACTTGTAATCCAATATCATTTTTCAAAAAACATACCTATCAGACCAAGGCACGTCTCGTCGCTCGAACTCCATTATCCGCATATGAGGATACAGCCACCTCACCTCCTCAATTGTCGTCTCCGTCAGTCCCGGTGAAATCTCACCATCCGCAGACACGGACGTATAATCTACCAAGTATATTTCCGGGTGCTGCGTAAATATATACGGAGGCGGCGGATAATCCAGCGGACAGGGATGAGACGGCGGCAGGAGCATGAAGAAGGAGATGATGCGCAGTTTTGGCTCCTTGCCTTTGAGTTTTGTGTGGTGCAGGTGGTTCTTCGCGAGCGAGAGTGCGCTGTTCTGTGTGCTGAAAGTGCCACGGGCGGACCGTGGAGTCCCCACTATTCGAAGAACGCGCACGCTATCTGGCAGAATTATCTGTGGTGCATTAGCGATACCGTCAACGCTTATAGAAGTATTTTGGAAATACTACTTACCGGCCGACTATCTCGTACTAGATCGACTCCAAGCGCTACCTCTTCCAACCGGCCCCAGCTGGACAGGAAGAACCCGTCGTACCCAGACCCCGGTGGCGCCTCAAACTTGATAGTTCGCAGCATGTTGTCCAGCACATAGCTGGAATTCTTATGCTCCATCCACAGCCGCTTTAGAGACTTGCTATGATGTTGCTTGATCAAGTCGTATTTCGGCAGATTTTGTTCTCTTGGGATGATAATGTAAAGCGTCTCAAGCGGCGCGACTCTCGATATGATGGTTTCAAAAGTCTCGGGCGAGCACGTCTCGACGAGCTGGAGGGACTTTAAGTTTGGCATGACCTCTGCGTTGCAGACCGTCTGCAGAAGTGACTCGATCCTCGGACACTGCTGTAGGCGAAGCATGCGCAGCTTCTTGTAGTCTATCAGATTCCTCGCGCAGTCGTTGAGCAGCCGGCCGAGGTTTGGAAACCCCGAGATGTAGAGGTCCCGCAGCTTGTGCAACACCACTTTTGTTTTCGGGAACGTGAAGGAGTCCGAAAAAAGATCCGGGTATCCGAGAAAGCTCTTTAATTGGCTGCCGGGCGGGCAGATTATTGCGAGCGATTCGAGTGTGTGGTCTTTATTTATGAGCAGCATCCATAGGTCCCGTACGTGCCGCAGGTAGGACATATCGGTGATGTAGAGAGATCTAAGGTGCGGGAAGAGGAGGTGATAGTTTATCGCTCTCATCTGGTCGGAGATTTCTATCGTTGAGAACATGGTAGAGAAGGATAAAGCGAGAGATTGTATGTTCGGCTGGTTTTGGAGAAATGAAACGGTGGGGAAGATTGGAGGATCGCTGTCGACAGCACCGTTCCAACCGCTATATCTGGATCCCCGTTACCGATATCTTAGTAAGGCCATTATCTAAAGACATCTAGAGAACTTGGTAACGAGATGGAAAGCTTACACAAAGGTTTGCAGCTGCCCCGGCGACACCGATGAAGTCATAAAGTCGCTGAGCTTCTCGACAGTCAAGTCTCCGCATGCTAGCGGCAGCGACAGAGAGTTCGGAAACACCGATAACCAAAGGCTTTTGGTGAACTTTCCAAACCTCGGATAGTCCATTTTGAGGACGCCAGTTCTCGACCCCACACGGTCACCGTTGAACCTGAGAAGTACATCGCCAGAGTACAGGTGTTCTATAGCGATATCCTTAAACAGCCTGCATGTAAGGCATAGACGATACAGCGCCGATTTTGCAGGGGTCAGCTAAGTAAAAGCAGGCGAAATTCGCCGATCGAGTTAGTGGCAATCGACTATGCATATCGACGGTCCATGGATATCTGTAGCAAGGATTATCGAGCCTGCGAGGTATCTTACGTATTCGAATATCAGATGGAGAATCTCCGGTGGTAGTCTGACCAGAGATGGGACATTTGGCAGCTCAATGGCCCCCGCGCTCGGGGTTGACCGTGGGCTCTCGATCTCCGTCTCATTCTGATTCGACTGGTTTCCGCTCCCGTCTTTACTCGGGGGTGGGTCGCATGCATCACGATGCGCGGATTCTGGCGCCATCGGTGACCGCGAGCCGTGCACGTGAGCCTTGTTGTTGAATGCGCCCGAATCGATGATTGGCTTTGTCCCTTTGTGGGAGACGATTCAGGGCTCAGCAGAGGTACGATGGTACCTACACGGTAGGTGGAACTGCGGTCGTCTAACTGCGGCATGTGCGCGGGGCCTGCAGCCGAGCCCGACAAGTGACGTGCGCGGAATGCAACACACAAAATTTGCAAAATACCACACTACGATCAGGGGGCAGCGCTGCCGATGCTTCTTGAAATTAACAATCGGCCAGCTGGCCTCGTTAATTTTATCTTTGCGAGGGTTAATTATGATACGAGACTGAGGGATAAGATTGAGCCCGCAGAATCAGCTAACATCATGAAGCGCGTCAAGTCCAGATCAAACGTCGTGACCATGGACCTTGAGATTAGATCGGTAGTGGTGATTCCGGAAATATCTCGACGCGGATGTCGGACTTTGGCTTCGTATCATTTCACTCATGCAGCTTAAGTAAATGCTATGGAAGATATGTAGGAAATAGACTTGCTGATCTCAATAGGCATACGGCGTCGCCTTAATAACTGGCGTGCGGCTGACATGGTCGCCACCGGGCCTTTTCTTGGACAGGATTTAATTTGAATACAAAATACACTCTATATATACTCTAATTAGCTAATCGGGCTGCTAGCAGAGTAAAATTGGTGAGCATCCTGCAAACCTACGAAGGGAACTTTGTTCAAATTTCCAGACTTCTATATCGCGATAACTGGAGCCTACGCTACATTGAGATCATAATACGTCATTGGACATCACGGCAGTTCACTGTGTTGGAGACCAATCTACAACATTCGCTTAGTAATAGGTGCGGTGTAAACAAGGATCCAATGAACAACGGGCCAAACCGGCTTTCGAAATTTAAAGAGCCTCCCAGCTCTTGATAAATACATCGAAGCAAGAAGCTCGAAAGCGGTTATTATCAGATCGAGGCGAATTGGATTCTCATTCCCATCCTAGGTCAAGCGTATCAAGCTGCACGATGGGCGAAACGCGACTCGTGTCCACCTCGTCCGAGGAACCTACCTCCTTCAACTGGGGCAACCTGCCTCTCGAACTCGCTCGTCTGATTCTGGACAACGTCGAATGGCCATCCCATTCAATCTGCCGCCAGGTCTGCCATGACTGGCGCTTATACTTCGACGAACCGAGGCAAATATCGAAACGATACCACACCCCGAAATACGTATACCGAGTCATCCACAAAGTTACGGAAGCGGGTGGAATGCCGAGGCTCCGAATGATTGAACATCCGGAGATCAAAGTACGCGGTGGGCACCAAATCCACCGGATCTTGGGAGAGCCCGGTCTCGGCTTCTTCCTCTACATTGATGATAAGACACGCGACGTCAAGCATCGACCAGGGTATTATTTCGCTATTAGCGAGCAGGGGAGCAAAGTGTCTAATCGCAACGAGACCGACCTACGAGGTTACTTTCCGGAGCCTTCGGACGGCCTGCTTATGCACCCATCGCCTGCAAATATCAGGGCTGCGAGAAGCAGGTCGGCGCAACCTAAAGCCTCGCGAGTTCTGGGAGGACTGCCAGCGGGATATGTAACGGGGGCGTGGTGCGTTCGGCTGGATCATCTGCCGTTTGGTGACGAGCTCGCGGTGATGACTCAGCCGGAGAAATTCGAGGTTCAGGTGCTGCTCACGAGCTATTCCGGGAAGCGCGACACCCTCACACCGCGAATTGCACAGTGGTTAAACGACTCGGATTCCAGACCACTGACACTTCAGAGATTGGTGCTGGGCGTTCGCGATATAGTGGCGCAGGAAATTGTCAAAAACATGAGGAGGATTCGTGGCGATATGTTTGTTCGATTCTCAGGAATGGTCAACTTGCCGCAGAGTCTTACGGCGGAGGTATTGACCGTGTCTCTGGAAATCTGGGTTCAAGATGGTTTCAGTTGGGTGAATTGTGATTCGCGAAAGTACAAATCGATGCTGTTAGGCGAGTATATTGATTAGGGAGCTGAAGGAGCAGAATTCTACTGAAACACCGAGCGCATGTATGGTTGTGGGATGCATCATTATGTGAGAGGATTCGTATGACCTGTTCTCAAGGTCCACTTGCATTGTCATCATTCAGATTAGAATATATCCGTGGCCTCGTGTGTAGCATTATTTACATGAATTTGTATATCAATCAAGTCGCAATCAAGTCGCAATCTTCAGATATTTTAGCCTTGCATTTTAAACAAACCGGAACTCGCATGTATCATGAAATTCCGCAAGAAAGCATCATACGCCTCTAAAACACGAAGAACAAAGCAAGCAGGCACAGAAGAAATGAGGCAAAGCTGCTCTGGTTGAACAGGTGGAGAGCGCCAGCTGAGGCCGATGATGGCTCGTCAGCTGTGGCTGCCGGTGGTGCTGACGTCCTCGCCGGCGCATCGGTGACCTGCCCTTTCGCAGCTCCGGTGCTCGGATTGGCCGTCTGGATGACCAAGATATCGCTGTTTGAACTTTCGGTCTTGGAGCTAGGTTGCTCCACGGTGAATTGGCCGGATGGTACGGCTTTTGTAGGAGTCTCCTGTGATACGGCAGGAGTCGTCGGGTCTTCGGGAGGTGGCGCAACTGCAGCTGTGGACGATGTGTGCACCTTAGTAACCTCTACACTACTAGTAGTTTCTCGAGCGAAAGTAGAAGTAGAGGGAGATGCTGTGGACGTAGACGATTCTACGAGAGTGGTAGATGAAGTTCCATCCGTTGCTACAAGCTTGGGACTATCTTCTGATGGAGATGAAAGCTCCGAGGCAGAGGATGAAAATACAGGATAAACAACTTCGAAAGTCGTGGGTGAAGGAGCAGGAGCAGGAGCAGGAGCAAATGTAGTCGTTGGGGGAAGTATGGAGGATGAAGATGCCGGAGATGTATAAAGTGGCTCTGGCGGTGGCGTGTAGACAGACTCTACAGGACTTGGAAAGGATTCAGGCTGCACAATCGCTACAGAGGTAGACGGAAGAGCCGTCGAGGTATCGCTTGGCTTACCCGCTCCATCTAGGCGCTGTGCAGAGTTGGTACTGGTGCGTTTACGGTTGCAAAATGTCAGACCGAAGTCCAACAGAGCTGTGTGAATTCACTCAGAAGTTAGTTGAACGCAAGAAACTGGGTAGTATGTTTGTACGATGGGCATGGGTAGGCATGGGTGACATACCGGCGTTATCTTCAAAACGGCATCCCATGAAAGTGCATGACAGCATACGCTGCCAGTAAATCTGGCTGTCACAAATGCAGGCGTTATCGGATTGCGGGCAGCCCGTAGCTTCGACAGCTGGTTTGAAGCATGGTTTCTGCCAGAAAAGTCAACGTTAGCACTTTCTCCGTGTATGTATGCGCATGCGGCTATTTCTAACATGGCTTTCCGTGCAGAGTTCTGTTCAATACATACCGCGCACTCTGGAAGGCCTGGGGGGTCTGCTCTCATGGCTATGCTTCTCGCCAGTATGGTTTGCGACAGCAGCGGGCCTAGGAGCGCCAGGGAGGCTAGCGATAAGCGACGCATGTTTGTTTTGTTTGATCAAAGGGACGTTTGCGCAACTCGTGGCTCGGAATAATTGAAGCGGAAACAGATATCGGTATCGTGAACACCGGAAAATGAGCTCTTGGAAGACGAGGGGAAGCTGAAGGAGGAAAGGCCCTTGTCGCAGAGCACCTTCGAGCTCCGGAAAATTCGCCATCGTGGCGCTTATATAACTCTGAACTAGTTCTGCCACAAGGGAAGCCGGAAGTATGTCATCCTGGCAAGGCGACAGGCTCCAAGCCTGGAAAGAATGTAAATTATCAGATGAAAGGACCGAAAAGATCCATTTGCGCGAGATCCAGGCGTCTCCCTATTAAGCCCCGTGAGACTTTCCCCCAGCCAGACTCGGATGAAGATCCAGGAATGTTGAGATACCCTTGCCCGAATGATATGGTCATGCGGAGCCTAAGCTCCGGTCGGCAGAGCGAGGGCTGGGATACCCATAGCTGCAGCTATAGCTACCCTGCGGTCAAGGCCGAGCTGCAGGCAGCGTGCGTCCGCAGAGAAAAAATCGTCCCGCTCCCTGCAGGCTGTGGATCAACATTTGCTTGCCCGAAGCTTATCTTCTCAACTTTTGAGTGGTCGTGATAATGGAGGGGCCGTCGCGCGCCCCACTTTATCGTGCCGTGCGACCAAGCGAGTCTAGCTGCCAAGACCAATCAGCTGCCTAAGCTGACAGGGCGGGAGAATTGAAAGAACCAATAGGTTACGTCAGAGTGATATTCCAGAAGATGTAAGACGGAAAGTAGGCCTATAGGTCGACGGTCGGACCGCAGGTGCATCAAAATGTATCAGTACTGTGGCCCGCGGAATACGGGTTCTGCGACAAAGTTCCCGGGTTTGGTCTCGCACACCGGATGTATTATATCTGCCATGTCTTTGAATTTTGAGAAATTTTCGCCTAAAGAGGATGAATTTGTCCCGTGCCAAAGAGTACGTACCTGTAGATTACTGCCGAAATCGAGATTAAATATGGGGGATCTGTGATGAGTAATGTGACACTCGGTGGTCTGCCTGCATGAAGTCGCATTGACAGGCATATCAATGTCGCAAGAGGAGCCGAACTAGCCTGACTTTGGCCTTGCCTTGCATAGAAAGTCTGAAGATATCACAATTTTGTTATCGATTAGAAAAGGGTAAAAAAGACCCCAGGTATTGATACATTGTTAGTACCTCTAGTAGGAGACGAGAAACCGGAATAGTGAGTCAGAATCATGCTATCATTGCATAGTCAATTAGTCAGGAGTGTCGAGACATTTCGCCATTCTAACAACACAAAATAAAAAATATATCACACGTGATACAAATATGCGTGTGGCACAGACTCGAGGCCGGCACATGCGAGAAAGTTGAGCTAAATGACGAGTGGGGTGTCGTGATTTAATCTGAGTAAGGCTGATATTGTTAATTTTGGCCGGGATGAAGAGCCGAAGGTGGTCTCCGGGTCCGGTGTCGGTCCCGATAGCCGTTACCCCTACAATTGCATAGAGCATGACAGCTGACTTCGTGCATGCTGCTCAACCGGATTTCGACGCGAATGGGGGTCAAACGAAGAGTATTTTATTTCGTCATAGATCTCTTGATTTTGAATTTCTGAGTTAGGGTGCCTCGCTTTCGAAAGTAAGGCTTTCAGACGGTAGCGTAAGATCTAAGATCTATATTTGTATGCGCTCACTAGTAGCCCTGCAGCTGTCGGTACATACTTACTCAGTGCGATGGTTCTATCTGGCTGCAAATGGTGATTCGAGTCCTGGCATGCATTTGAACCCTCTTTGGTATTCGTAGGTGACTAAGTACCTCTCTGACATGTTGTAGAAAGCGTGTTGTTATGTCGTGATGTCCATACTTTCCTCATGTTGCACAGACGCAATTAATTGAGGATGAGCTGGATCCGCAGGCTATCACAATACGGTATCGAGCTCAAGAATTTTAAGCATTACCTAATAAAAACTCGTTGAAACTAGATTGGAAGAGCATGATTGCTGCAAATCGCAAAGTGACATCATCCAGTAATTAGGAAAACATTGTCTAATTGTATACCGGCTAGATCTATAGAGTGACAAGGCTGGATAACACCTAGCAGAATTCTTAACGCACCCATCCGGCCATCAACAACTTTAATTGACGGCAGCTACTACATGTCCTCCGCCAATGATGGATGACCCAGAGTCCGGCGCTAATATGGTCAGCTGAGTGGCTCGGCCCGGTGTTTTCGCGGATGGTATAGATACTGACAATGTCACACGTATCCAGATGCTCGTAGGTATGTCGCTCAAAGCACAGAAACCAAACCAGAGTTTCAGCTCGGCAGCCATTGAGACTCTGCAGAAACATTTTCCGGGCATGAGTCCAGATGTTCTCGTTGTAAGAGCCAGCAACCTCCAGAAGGCAAGGGTATGTGACATAATCTTTCTGCTGCTCTCGTTGAATGCATTTGGAATTCCCTTGCGCCTTGTATGGCACGCCATATCCTCCTCCTGACGGGTATCTATGCGTTCAATATTCGCGATACTAACAGGCCATAGGATCTGATGGTCGTTCAGAAATATGGCAATATCATTACCATGAGGCCGGCGTCCGACCCGCCCTCGGATTCGTCCGGGGTATCACGCAGCTCTAGTCCTGCACCATTGCCCTCGACATTTCGGCAGTCCCGAAGCAGTCCCGCTTGGTCTCTTCCCCAACAGAGTTCGGAGAGTCAGTATATGCCCCCACAGATCCGCCCCATGGATCTCGACGGGCTTGTCATAGATAGCGCAGATAGCGACGATGGCGATAGCGACGAGTCGATTGACAGCCCATTGCAAACCCCCATGCCTCTCCTCTCGCCCAGGAAAAGACCACATGCGAACAAGCCTGAGCCTTTGACGCCAATGCGGGACTTACCGAATGGGAAGATTATGGACACCCCACAAACTGTTATCAAACGCTCAGCAAGTCCCCAGAGGCCGAGTGCCATCAAACTCAGGACACCGGCTACGAAGGCACATATTGCTCGCCCCTCTACCGCACCCGAGCCAGATAGCAGCAGTATGAAATCGCCCGATAGCTCCCCCATCAAAGCCCTGCTCAGCAACAGAGCTTCGAGGCTAAGAACCCAGTCAAACCTCAAGAAAATGTCGACTTTTGAGGCTCCGAGACCACGACTTAATTTCGACATGTCGCCACCAAAGAGTCCCACAACTCCACGTTCAAGGATTGACAAAGAAGATGAGCTTCTGGCCATCAATGCTTATCTTGCAGCGCTTCACAGGCCTTCCGGCGAAGACCGCGAAAATAGCGCCAATTGGGACCAAATGAGTCAGGATAGCAATTTCGAGGTGGAGATGGAGTCTTCTACTGCGTCGTTGGACCGTCATACCTTATCAAAACACAACGTTAGGGAGCGCAAGTCATCAGATATAGACCCTTCACCGATTATGATCTTCCCCATGGATGAGGACATGGATCTTCAGGACGAGGAAGAGGATGGGGAAGTGGAGGAGGACGAGGGGATTGCAGAAGAGACTGATATCCACAACGACACCGTATTACACATACACCCAGACCTCGATTATGATATGCATTCTGGATATAGCACACCTTCGCTTGGTCCAGAGGTCTCCGAGCGTGCTGATACACCCTTTGGAGTAGATGGCGACGTTACTGCGGAGCTGTCAGAAATTCCCAAAGAAGCCATAACTTCTCCGTCAAACCGAAAGCTGGTGACCCGTGACACAGGCACTCAGACAGATTTCGAGGCCGACGACGTTGAATCCGATAATCGAGTGGAATTGATTCACGAATCGGGCAAAATGAGTTTCCATATTGACGGGGATATCGTCATCAATATTCACAGTTCCGAAATGGGGAACGTTGTGGTCCGGGAGCAAGAGATTTCCTCTTGTTGAGCAAACTTAGGTTTTCGCGTTTATTTTCGTGCATGCAAGAGCGGTATTGCATCAGGGCTGTGAGTCTTGGGTATTCACAAAAGCTATTGGAGCGGCGTTTCAGTCTTGTTTATTCTGATGGTGCAAGTTGTCTGGCCAGTCAAATGTTTTCTTGGTTGTGATAAACGCTAGCACTGCCCCTTTTGAATGCTCGATACCTGGGTACAAGGTTAACCGGTTGTCTACAATTTACGTCTACTAGAGCTACATCGTACTTGACATCATTCCGTATTTTGGAATGCTACACAGTCGCCGATATCTTCGGTGGATAGGAATCCCTAAGGTGTATTTTCCCAAATTCGAATCCGCTTACCGGGTGGATACTAAGTTAAGTTCGTTATGGACAGCAAACTCAACATTAAGGACGCGTTGAGCATGCGAAAACTAACTGACTAGATCATTGGAGATATCATATGGAAATGGGTCTGAGTTGCGAGCCAGACCTCTGTTATGGTCCACGAGACATATATTGGTATGACATTTATGATATCTGATCCACACATATACGGCCGCGCCGCTTTTGGCTACTGTGCGGAGAACATGTCATCATCGGGTTTCAACTGCCGGTGGGTTTCGAACGTTTCGATGGCCGACGGGAGAAGCTTTCTAGAAACATTGAACGGACACGATAGGCCTATAGGGGATAAGGCTTCCTGGAGGCTTCGGGTTATGCTTCTGCATCTGCGCATATGCGCATATGCGATGCAGAAATAGGCTCAGACATTCTTAATGCAGGATATTCGGGCTTAGTATCACTGCCATCAATGTTGAACGCGGAATATCACTGATCCTTGTAGCACTGATAAGGATGTCACGGTTCTAAGCGAGTGGCCTCGTGGTTTCGAACGTTACTACGCAGTACGGAAGACCTGGGCGCACGACAAACTTTGCATACGACGGCGACAAGAGTGGGCCCAAAAGTTAATATCACCTCGCCGGTATGCACTGTGGCTTCTGGTGGAGCAGCCTCCGCTCGAGTCTTCTGCTCACGTCGGCCCACCTTCGAGCTCTAAGTTTCAAGATGATTGTGGACTGCTAGCTCTCCTAGTTTAGAGCTACCATATTTAGCGATGCCGGATGCACTGAACTGTTTGTCTGGTCGCAGTTTACCAAATATTAACTGAAGCTATAATCATGATACCCCGAAAAGCCGGGGCACTGGTACAGGGAACAACTTGGTTCACGTCGGCGTGGCCCACCCATTCGAACATTCTACTCACTGTTTTCGCTAGCATAGTTGACAGCTAATTGGTACATATATGCGCGTACGTATACAAGATTCCGGCGAATTGATAAAACGGCACAGCCCAAGCATGCCGAATGTACAATGGCAGGGGTTTTACGAGGTCATGAAATTACATGGCAATCGACACCCCAGACTTCCAGATAGACTCGAGCCAATCGGTAAAAAGCGTTCGCGAGACGTTTTGGCCAATATATTGGCGCCATGGCGAGTGGGTGCCTTTGCGCCGCCGAACGGTTGTGCATAAGCTTTTGGGCTCCGGCGCAGCAGCATGCCGCAGGTACCACACTTCAACACAGAATTGCAAGCTTCAGCCAGGCCCGGCCCTAGCTCGTTCTCAAACAATAGTTCGCTCACCACCCAGAAAGCAAGCTCATGGCCCGACATCCAGAAGCTCATGCGGAATTGAAAAGCGGGAAGCGAATCATATTAAGGCCTGTACTGACTTACCTGATCCCTGTTTTATTATCAGCCTCTCTGACCCTTAAAACCTAATCCCAGCTGGTGGAGATCCCGTATGTCCCCGAGAGGGCTGAGGGCCTTGAGCCCCCAAGCCCCAGAAGGTACAACTCTAAGTTCGTTACATCTTGCATCGATCACTACTCTGCTATAGTGTTCTCTAGCACCTCTGTGAGGCCAGAGACACTCGTGGCGTGAGACCGTTGCAATTAGGGACCTCTTAGCGTGGTGCCTGGAAATGCCAAACTATAAGGAACCCTGTAGCATTTCGGCCACCAAGCTAATGTCATGGCCCAGAGACTATGCTGACTTGGATAGTTCTCGGCACCGGCGCACCATGTCAGTCTATGTATATATAGAGAGAGATAGCCGACGATATCTTTGAGGGGCATATTTGGAAAACTTGCTCAAACTGAATAGCAAAGACATAGTCTTGAACTCTGAGTGCCAGCAAGGTTTTCGCGAAGCACGGATCAACTTGTCAGTATCCAGCAGCAGAGAAACAGCAAAAGTGCCCGACTTGCCTCTACTAAAGAGACCATCGTTCCCACCAACCTATTTTTTTCTTCCTCTTTCCAATCCTGTTCACTGGGTTGGAAACATCTCTACAAACCTGGCTTCCATATACCCCGCATCCGCCGCTTCCTTCTCCACAGCCTTCTATTCTGAGGGCGACAACCTCTCGGATACTCCAGGAAACAATCTCTCTCTAGCTATGCCTGTCATTCCTTTCTTTCCAGATTTTGATTTTCGGAGGTTCGTGAACTCCGGCGCCCGCCGTCGACGACGTCGTGACTATCATGCACAATATAGTAACTTTCGTTCCATCAACAGCCAGGGTCTCGAGCTGCTGGGGAGTACATGCCAAAGTCAGATAGCGGCATCTGCTCCTCTAAGCACGGGACAGCATCTTCCCCAGCAATACGCACAGCAACATCCTCAGACTCCTCAGACGCGGTACGATGCTTCCCAATACACCTATTACCCACAAAGCCAGCCGGTTTCTCCCTTCGGTACTCTGCAGCAACGGCCTGTGTCTGCCCCTCAACCCGGCGGACATGACGGATACATGTTGCCTTCACTACAGTCGTCAAGCCAAGAGGCTTCGTCGGGATATCAGCTGTCCAGCCAGCCTGCTATTCAGTCGCAGCCCCTTTATCAGCCTGTCTCGACGACGGCGATGTATCAACCAGCTCTGGTTACACCGGTTGTGCCCTCTTCTGGCGCTAGCAACTACCTTCCATATACTACCTCGAATCCTGGCCATGGCCATTCGCTCTCGTTAGGCTCAAGCCAAAGTGTCTATGGCCAGAAGAGTTGCAACCAACGAACGCCTCCGCAGCCTCTAAGCGCTGGCCGCGTTCTGTCGACACTGGGCGCGATTCCACCCTCCGGCCTCGCCTTTTTCGGATTGACTCCTGAACAGCAGGCGTTCTTCCAGCAAAGACGACTCCCGCCGCCGCCGCCTCCGCAACCTCGGGTTTATAACTTCGAGAACTCGACCCAGGTTACCATTGCGGAGACGCTGGCTGCAACGAAAGAGAACAAGGAGAAGAGAGCCGGTTCTAGCTCTCCACGTTCACAAGGGCGACCTAGTGACGAGGCAATACAAATTACTGGTCAATCTTAATTAGCATATCCTCCTTCAGCTTCTGGGAGGCTCTCTCTTCGAATGTCAGCATCTTGGATGCTCTGTTGAGCTATCACAGCTTCCATTTTCCACTACGTCCGGTTTCGCGCATCCGACTTTTCGGAGTCACGTTATGCCTAGGTAAAAGAGACCGTATACTCCGTTCTGATTGACAAATTTGGGTGCGCTGTGTCTTTATATTACTATCTTAATAATCTGTATATATCTCATTACTAGAGGCCCGGGCGGCAATAAAAAAGTATTGGTCCTGATTGCATCTTGGAGGTGTTTGTGTTCAATTTGCATAGGGCTTTCGGTACCGTTCGACCTGGTGGCGGCCCGCTTCATTCCGGTCCGGGTCAGGGACACAAAAATCATCAATATGCGCCGAAAAATCTGTCGCTGAATCTGCAAAACTTAGACTAAATGCGCGGTATAAACGTCACGAAAGATATAAAAATTTCCTGTTGCAGACTTCACCACGATCAAGACACGTTGAATGCAGAGCCTTTGACGTCTTCGATGTTCTGAGGGTGTCTCGTAAGTTTCGGAAACGGCCATATGTTTCTCGATAGACAGAGTTTCGGTGGCTGGTGAACAATTGATAGGTTCTGATGCCCCTCTCACTAGCCACCACACTGGCCGTAGAGTCGTTCATGCGCAGATTATTATTTTTTTTTCAAAGTGAAACATTGTCATGTGTGGGGAGACGGAAAACTTTGTTCACAGAAAATCCGTCGGAGATCGAGAAGGAATAATCCATCAGCACTGCTCTCGTAGTCATACTTTAGAGTTTTCGTACACGTAGCTGCTAGCTGCTAGCTTCGAGGAAAACGATTAGTCAGAGTGTATTGGTGCGGATCGATATTATTCCGGAAGGTGTTTATTTTCTCTGGTCCCCAAGCCGGACGTCGGTACCTTCGCTAGCAGTGCAGTGCCGAATCGCCAGTCGCGAATTTGACCATCGCTGAGCGATGCCAACCAAATGGGCTGACCCAGACTACCAGGTCCGAGCTGGCCCCAACCGCAGCCCCTTAACTAGGGCGGGCGCCCAACAGACTCGGCTATGGCGGATGGTCTTCTAAACGTCCCCGAAAAAATTTAAAAGTGTTAGAACCCTGGCGCGCTAGCCATGTCGATATCCTAGTCGAAATCTAGCCCGGTCATTTGTCGCAGTCACAAGCCAGGTTGCCACGTACTAATGTTCACACCTCCCAAGCGCTAGACTACTAGAAGCTACTAAGTCTAGAGTTTCAGACTTGGGCGGCAGCGGGCAGGCAGCAAAGTATTCCGCGTTCGACGTCTGGGCGGAGCAGAGGCGTTAACCAGAAGTGATTTAGTATGGGGAATATCAGCCCTAGTTGCACGATAAGACCAAATCGACATCGATAAGGGGATGTCTTCGTATAGCTTTACGAAATTAAAACCTCATAGCAGGACCTTGCTAAGGTCATGGTGTCGTCGTGTTTCGAAATCCAAGGGGCGACTACAATACTTGGAGACTCCAGCTATGTATGTGAGGACTTTATGGTTATCTTACCACCCATGTATACGTATGCGCCTCGCCGAAGTACCGAGTACTCCCAGGGCGATTAGCGAGGACGATGAAACAACAGTGGAGAGCGCACGTGGAAGTCTTTACCATGTAGCTAAACTATCTTCCCGATCTTTGGGGTTATGTCTCCTGATATCACGCGTGGCAATTGTCACTTTAGGACATCGCAATGAAGTCCTGGCAAGCGAAAATGCTGATACTGATCGATTAGTGAGATCTAATCGCAGTATAGGAGCTCGAACCAGACTACGGCACCATATTGTGGGCGATTATTTAACGTTGAAGCGGCCAGTATTATTTACAGGGTGAATATTATATTCACCCAGGAAACTCCATGGATTAGGGTCGATCTCAGCGCTTACGTCCCGTCAAAGTTCCGGCGGATTCCCTGGTACGATATCGTAACGGAACCTTTTAGAAGCCATTCGATGCAAAGTACCAACCACTTTGGAGGTGAGTGAATATGTGCTTGGCTAGATTACTATTACTAACCAGAACAATATCTGAAATATGGGGTCTCACAAAATAGAATGCTCTATGAGCAAGTACTGTGGGATCTCAGCTTCTCAAGCCATTGAGCCCGGCCTGCAGGAGGTTCCGGTCCTCCGACGCGGGCTCTACATCGCGTTGCATGTGTGGTATTTGGCCACAGCGTTGCACCTCTGTGCACGCAAAGGATCTCCCTTTGGCCCATTCTCCGGCCTTTTTTCATGGGTTGATGTTTTTAAAGAAAGGCAGCTTAAATAGCTTGAGCCGTTATACCAGTAGCCTCCAGTCCGATTTTCTGGGATATTTGAGAATGATCATGAAAATATTTGGTCAAGACCGACAGTTTAATGTGCTGGCAAGCGCAAGACAGCAACAAAAGACTCGGATCCGGATATGCAATGTGCTATTCCGGCGTGGTGCAGGTACAATATGACGTTACACGGCTAGATGGCCTGTCGATCCATGGGATTCTTTCTTAGTCTCCGCAATTCATGATTGCTGGACCGTCTGCAGCTAGCTAATTTCGGAGCCAATCCACGATATATCGCGATACGGCCAACATATAGCTAACTTTCCGCACACATCCCTTCGACCGAGATAGTCGGGAATGAATCACGCCATATTCACTCAATTGGACGTATTACATGTGCAAAGCCAAAAACATCCAGGATTCCGGAGAAACAGGATCAATTGACGGTCTGGAGAGCTCACGCTCATCATGAAAATCACCCCTCTGGGTCTCGGACCAACGCTAAAATATTAAGAGCTAGCGCGGCCACCCGGTAACCGAGGTATGATGACACGCATGCGGCTTCAATTCAGGTAAGGCTTATTTTGGGGAACACATGTTCCTGGATAAATGACGTGGAGGCTCAACAATTTCGAGAATATAATAATTAGCTCAGGAAGCCATTGGGATGAGAAACAAAATATCAGACAATACCTTATAAACCTTCTCTGGAAAGTACCGAAATTTACCAGGCGCCACACCGCATAACTCTATACTCTGTTAGCACGATAACGTATCGTAATCTGATCTCGATTCCAACAATTTCAACAGTCGTACACCCGGTGGAGCTAAACCTAACTGCACAATCACCGAATAGTTGCTTACCTGAAGCCGAAATCATGACGATCGAGCAAGTACCCACTTGGCAACAGCCCTCCCACCCAGATTTCATAGCTGTGGAAACCTACAAGTCCGGCAGCTTCTCCAAATACGCCACAGCATCGACTCGCATCCCTTCTGGCACAACTATAGCAGAGTTCGCAACCACAGCCACGCCCGCCACGGACAAAGCCTACAGCTCTCTACAGGTCTCCGAGACCGAGCACATCGAGCTAAACTCAGACCTCCTCTACTCGAACCACTCATGCGACCCGAACGTAATCTTCGACACAGATGCGCAAGTCGTCACAACTATCCGAGACATCGAGGAAGGCGAACCGATCACATTCAACTATTTGAGTACGGAATGGGATATGGCGCAAGCGTTTAAGTGCGAATGTGGCAGCAAGCAGTGTTTGGGCGAGATACAGGGGGCGAAGCATGTCCCGACGAAGGCTTTGGAAGGATACTTTTTGAACAACCATATCAAGAGGCTGTTAGAGAAGAGAGACGGGAGCTCCAGGTAGCTCAGGAGGATAAAGACTAGCGAGCACCGAGGAATACGCTATCCGCGATGGCCATAGACAAGGAGTGGTCTTGCAAGCCCAACCCACACAGTTCCAAGGGAGGGTCTGGTTTATGAGACGAGGCAAGGAGTATAGAAACTTATTTTGGTAGCAGGCGATTTATTTGACAATCATTATCATCCGAGTGGAAATCCCGTACCTGAGTAGTCTCGAGGCTAGACCAATCCCTGAGCGTAGAAAAATAAAAAGAAAAGAAAGCTCAAAGAATGAATCCAGTCCCGCATTCCATGCAATATCAGGCGCAAAGTAGTGTCCCTCCCAGGACTAGCGTAAAATATATACGCCGGCTAGAGAACAAATAGAATAGAAAACCAGTTACACGCCATGCGAACGTCTCTTTAGTTTTGGGGCGTCGAGCACCAGGATAAAAGAATCAGTCTGAGTACTACTTATCAAGGAGTCTTTAGGATGAACTTCGAAGCGCGAATTTCCGCCAAACCCTCGCCAGCATCAGATATTCTAGTTGCCTTCTTTCTGACTGGTGGTCCAGCATCCAAATCAATAGACATTGCCTCGCCCGGAGTTTCAACCGGATGCTGTGAATCAACCGATGGTGCAGGATTTGGCAGCACTAAAGTCGGCAGCCGAGGGCGACTAGCATGTCGTGCTGCACGAGGGAAGAGAAGGTTACGCTGTCGCTCATAACGTTGCTTGCCACGCAGTTCAGCTCGCTCGAACGCAGCGAGTCTGGTTTTCATCCGACTCTCTTCTTGAGCACGATCGACGAGAAATTGGCGCAAGTCGAAACTCAAAGTCGGATAATCGACGAGAAGGTTCTCGAAGGTCTCATTGAGAACGTTATCCTGATGAATCAGCGAGACTATCGTTACACGGAGACGTTAGCCCAATAGCTCTTGTTGTATTTTGAACTTCAACTCTATGGGGATGGAGGCAGAGGAATAATTCTCACGGTCCCGGCACCAGCCGCCCAGAACACGCTGGCGTAGTTGCTGGATCTTTCCACCAGGGCTGATGAACTGCTCGTCAACGCCATACACCCATTCCGTCATCTTAATTCTCATCGCCATCCCTGCAGCATTAATTCGGAACTCGAACCCAGAGTACGACGATTCAATCCGCATAAGGGTCAGCTCTCTGGCGCCGAATACACCCAGATAGCAGCAAGTCCACTCAACAGTCGTCAACTTCTCGAAGTACCCTTCTTCATCTTCAACGGTCTGGAACTTGTCCTCGAGCGTGAAGTCACCAGAGTACAGGAACTGGATGACTGCGGAGACGGCATACGGCTTGAGTCTGTAGTTGAGGACGATTTCAGTGGTATCTGGCCCAAGGCAGGCAGATAAGAGGTTGGAGCCCGCAAGCAATGCCCTATGAACCTGGAATGTGACCCTCTCACAATGGCCTGACTTGTCCGGGTGGTCTAGGAGCAAGCAGATGATTGGAGAAGACATTATGGCGTGGCTATTTCTCGGCGACCGTGTTCATTAGACGGAGAATATTCGGCAAAGGGAAGCTGAAGGAACGAAGATGCACGTACTCCAAAACAACCTTCGGCTTATCTCCCGTTTCCTCATCGACCCATTCGTCATCACCATCATCCGACATGATAGCGTCACCATCGGACAGGGTGACATGAGGGCCTCCTCTGCCGAATAGTTTCTTCAAAGTATCGTCAACTGTCAGGTTCTCATCCTTCAGTCCGTCGATTCCCTTGTCCTTCTTCACGCCTGGATTCTCAAGGCCGTGAGGAATCTTCATATCTTCTGGCAAGCCACCGGTCGTGAGCTCGGTTGGACTGTCAGGTCGACGTCCAATCAAGGATCGACGGAAGAGAGGGCTCTCTTCATTCTGCTTCCTCTGGCTATTCACTGCCTTTTCGGATAAAGGAATCGGATGCCCGATTGGAGACTTAGGCATAGTCAGCCATTGTGAGTTGATTGGTGGAGGCGTCGAAGCTTGACTCGCGGCAGCTGGGTTCCAAGCAGGAGCGTTAGATGGGGTGGCCGGCCGTGTTACGATGGCCTGCCCTGGAAAGGCTTCTGGTGAAGGGGGGTTAGATGAATCCATTGGAGATGGCTAGGGGGTGAAGAAGATGCTAGAAAGGTAGATGCCGAGCGTACCAGTCTTGATCTTTCGGAAAGGGTTCAGGCGGGCGAAGGGGTCTTTGTCGGCCATTTTTTTGCGCCGTTGCCGGTGGTGATTCCAGAGCCCGGTTGGTGTAGTGAAGCACGCAGCAGCAAAACAGTGGGAAAAGTGAAGAAAGCGGTCGATGCACACACAAGTTAAAAGTTCAGTCTGCGAGCAACGATCCAGTAATGGAGATAGGCACCTTTATGGCCCTGACATCGCCTCATTCTCTCCTTGGCTCCACGGCCCTGCTATGGAGCTACGCAGCAGCTTCATTGTACACAAATGTGTCCAAACTTTCAGTATATGAATCAAGGCGTAGGTGAAGTTCGACATACAATTATTTGACGAAAACTTCCGGCCAAAGTATAATTCACTAACGTCTATACCCTCATGTAACCATTCGTAAGTATGACGGTGTCCTCTTAAGGCTATTCTATGGTACAAAGAAGTGATGGACTCGCAAGCCTGGAGCCTTAGAATATCTGCTACTCTAAATCCCGTAACCAGATTCTATCTAATTGCATCTGCCCCGCGACCATCTAATTGCCAAACATTTAGACCCCCGCCCAGAAGCACAGAAGCAAAAAATAAGTCGTATCCGTTATGCGTCTTGAGTCTGGTACCTTCAACTCGATCCCCATTCTTTCTCAGGCTGGAACTCTGTTTTGTTCATAGAGGGCTGTTTTATGTATAACTATAGAAACAAGTCGGTCAGCCAATAACGTTAAGAATAGACAAAGAGAGCGCACCAAACATACCTGAAACGATTTATATAAGTATATATATTATGATATGATAAGCTCGTGTCGTTTATCCAGCACTACACGGGATCGGTCTGCATAGCTTCATCGAATTCCCCCCGTTAGCCAACAGTAAGAACATAACTATTGTGAGAGCTTACCTTAAAATAGATACCCAGCTATTTTGATTCGGTAGGAGGATCTTGTTGTAATAGCCGAAGATAAAGCACTCATCGCCAATATGCTTTGCTCAAACCCAAGTGTCCACAGTATTATCGTGTTACAATCATAAATCGGTCGCAGGCATTGTTGAGTGGATCTGCATTGATGTTTGAAGCACCCGCCGACGCGACATATGATGGAGACACCAAAGAACATGCTTCGAGACCAGCGTTGCTTAAGTCTAGAGTTGTGAGAATGACAAATAAAAATATTGATTAATGAGTCGGAACAAATGAGGAATGAAAGAGAGAAGGAGACCCATGATAAGAAGGGCCAAATTTATAGTCTGCCATCAAGCGTAGGGGAATCTTTGACAACTGATATTCGCCATGATACCATTTCTGGCGATAGGGTATTTATAAGGGTGCGTGAAGCTTTAGCGATATTCTGATCATGATGTCATGATGGGATGGTCGGGACAAGTCACGGCCCAACGTTTGTAGAATGTCTAGGAAAAATTGGTTCTCTGTGGTGGTTGCTGGTTCTTGTCACGAATTATATATATCTGTCTCACATGCCAGAAGCGCGTCCAGCTTCTGAGATATCAGGCATAACAATACTGATCTAGAGATCCCCATCATATTTGCTGATGCATCTGTTGCGCATGCGCATATGCATGGAGTGTAGTTGCATGCAGCGCCTGGCATCGAGGCTATGGGCTAATCATAACGGTATGTAAGTGATGGGCCAATAGTATATATGTAATCAGAACGAGTGGAAGGACTGCGGATTAGTGACATCGACGATGCGGTCCTTCATCCTGTCGCATGTCAACCTCTCTGCGTGGAAGCTTCGTAGGAGATCTAGACGGCTATGTCGTTGCGCATGAGCGACGGAGCTTTGGTGTTGCAATGCGAATCGGCCCGCGTATCTTATCTCTGACCGTTCCCGAAACGAACTCACACGAAACACACAGGTGCGACAAGCCTAAAAGACAAAGACTCAGTCCCTAAGGCTGAATAGGTAGAGTGGTGGACTAGTAGATTACGAATACAATATTACATACTTGCTTAGTACCTGGAACAGCGAGTCTAGTATAAACAAGAAAAAAAGGCCAAAAGCTCAAGAGAAAGCCGCTTCAGCATAGGAAACAAACGAGAATGAAGAACGGCTAAAAGGGAATCCAAAATGTCTGAATGAAGTGTGGACATCGACCTTCCAAAAAAAATATATACTAGTAAGAAGAACCAATATGACAAAAGGGAAGAAACGTGAAAGAGAAAGGAAGGAACCAACAGGCCATAATGCTGGTGTTTACAAAGGAATACACAGACACTACTAGTATAACATAGGGCAAAAAAGAAACTTCCGGGAAGGAGCGCATGGGACAAAGAAAACTTGAGAATCAACCAAAAGGGGCTTGCTGTGGTAAATGCTCGCAATGCCGCACAAGACAACGAAAAATTCAGCCGCTGCATGTGGTGTGTAAAGAGAACCAATGCATACCAACTGGCATCGAGGCTAGCAAACCAAAGCACAAAACAAAGGTGCTCGCACGCAGGATATAATATATCAGATTGCTGTGCAAATGAGAACTGTCGCTCCTTACCAAGGAAACCGCACAAAGGGATATCTGCAAAATACCACAAAGCGCTCCGCGTTGCAGCATCAAGCAGGAGGGAGCGGCAGTATCACCGTCTTCACTCCTCAATGATGCCCGTCGCACTACCGTTCCTCTCCTTCACATTACTCTTGCTGCTTTTCCTACCAATCCCCAGCGTGCTCAACCGCCTCCTCACCGTGCTGTTCATCCGGTCGACGACCCCATCGCCCTTCGGCTTGCCGCCATCGCTGGTGGCGTACGAGGTAACGGTCGGCTTCTGCGCCCCAGACGAGCTGGTGGTGCTCGGTCGCCGTCCGCTGCCAACCGACCCGGCGCGCCCCTTCGAGCGGCTCCTACTTCGCTCGTGGCGCACTGCTAAGGGAATCCCCCGTTCTTTCTCTCCGCTCTTCTGCACGGACGTGATGATGGACCCGCCGAACGAATTCGTCGATTCGTGATGCTGATGGTGGATGTGATTACCGTTGTGGTGGGTGAGATTATCCTGCGACTTGCGCGTGAAGATCAGGCTCAGTCGTTCCCGCTTTGGATGTTCTCGACTCTCCGGCGCCGAATGGAGAGACGGCTCCTTCGTCGTGCTGATGGACATCGTTCGGTGGAGCTCGGGTGCCGAGGGAGCTTGTTGGATCATGGACGAGGTGATGGTCAACGGCGGGGCATCCGACAGGGGCGAGAACAGCGGCTCTCGGTTCGTCGTTGGCGGCGGCGAGAGCATGCCCATATTGTCAAGTGCCGGAAGTGGCGTCAGTATCTTGAGCTCAGACTCGAAGTTTCGTTCGAAAGCTGCAGCATAACAAATTAGCAAAATACCCTCTTCAAGATACCTTAACGGACGCGTAAACCCACCTCTCATCAGAGTCTCATGGGTGCCACCACTACCGGTAACCTTGCCATGCAGACTCAGACAACGCTTCAGCACCCCGACATGATCCAGCACCGCTACTCGCAGCGCCTCGATCTTCTTCGGGTCTTCCCGCCCTTCAATACCCTCGAGGATCTTGCGCTGTTCCACCTCCAGCACTCTCTTACACCTGCCCACAGCGCCCTCCATAGCCTTGGCGAGGATGCCTGTGAACTCCTTGATCACCATTTCCCGACCCTGTCCACCCCACTCTTCGTTGCCAACGCGGAGCTCGAGCCCTACAACCTCCTTCGTCCGTCGTACAATATCTTCAGCGGAAACCTGCACGATGCCAACCGGTACCGTACTCGAGCTGACAACCTCGCTGCGTTTCAGAATAGTCGGGAACTGGTCTTCGCAGACGTAAACCAGCTTCTCCATCGCAGACTCAACGTCCCCATTCCATCCATTCACCGCATCCTCCACTTCCCGCTCTCTGACTTCGGCGAACGTATGCGGTCGGCTCGTTTGCAGGAAATCCTTGACGTGCGACGGCACCCTCGTGCGCAGGTTGATCGGATGGCCGACATCAATCATCGGCGTCACCTCCCTGATCCCCAGGAATTGTCCTTCGATAGAAGATGGTGCCTCGTCCTCGCCCAGGATGAGGGCCGTCGGCCACGCGCTCTTCATCCGCTCCTCAAACTCCGTCCGTCCCTCAAAGTTGTTACCCTGCACCACGTACGCCCGCTCTCTCAGCCCGACCGGGAATCCCATACCGTGATACTTGACTAAGAAGTGCCGCACGGTATATCTGTCCCCCCGGAGAATATTCTCCTGCAGACGGGCGATCGCGCGGTGCGCCTTAGCGAGCTTGCCAAAGTCGAAGACGACGTGCTCGTACTGCTTCGCGAGCTCCTGGTACACGTCAATAGCAGAGTCCCAACTCCGTCCCTCCTCGAAGAACCCGATCATCTTGAGCGACAGGCCCTCCTTGCGCTCAAACATCGTCTCGTTTCCGAAGCGTACCACATCATTGACAGTGATCGGTGCCAGCAGCGCCTCAGTGTCCCAAGTGTACAGGTCGCTATGGAACTGTAAACTCAGGCCGGCTTCCACGGGATTCCTAGCCCTGACTTGCGTCTCGACGAGTTGATGCACGTATTTAATGAACAGTTCCTCCTTCTGCATATCCTTCAGGAACTCCATAAGCCGCAGCGTGTTGATGATGTCGGATGCTTCTCCAAGGGGCGCGGTATGGACAGCAGATAACAGATCGAGGAAGACGTTAACGGTTCCTAGTAGCTCTTGTATCGCTTGGAACAGCGGGTCGTCCGGCTCCTTCGACAGCGGCTCAAACAGGAACGACAGATCAGCTAAAAACTGCTTCTGCACCAGCGTCTCGGTCACGCGTTTCGTCTTGAACAGTCGATCCAGTGCCTAATCCCCAGATCATTAGTAAGCCGCGAAGAACGCTCCGCCACTATTAGAAACACTCACGTCGATGACTTCCGCCTGCACAGCCACCAAGTTCTGGCTGAGAGTCCACTCGCTGATGACCATGCTCTGCATGACCTCCACCGCCATTTTCCTCAGCCCCTCATGAGCGCCGAGACAAAGCTCCACAATCGGTCCTACCAGCCCAGGCACATACTGCACCTGATACCCACCAACGCGCTCCAGACCATACTTTGCCCTCTCATCCGGCGTTGTCTCCCAGCCAATGGCCTCCCACGTTCTCCTCAGCAACTCGGCGCCATGCTCTCTCACATCGCCGGCAACCTTCCACACCGTCCGCCGCTTCTGCTCCGGGAACGTCTCCAGCGTCAGCGCATCCGAACTCACAAGCTTCAGCAGCGTCTCGAAGAAGCTCAGCCACAGGTCCATGTTGAACTTCTCAGCATCGTCCGGTTCCGGGAGGAAACTCTCGATGAGCACATTCGATATCGCCTTCAGATGCAGTACGGTCCACCGGTGATGGTAAACATGTACGCTCAGCCAACTCTTCGGGAACGCTTCACCGCTCAGAATGCTGTTGTGCACCGCGAGGGTATTGGCCAGGCTGATCGCCATCTCGTCTTCCGCCAGATCGAGCAGTCCACTCGGCCGCATCGTGACCGCCGCAAGAACAGCGCTAAGTTCCAGCAGTGCTTCGTCGAACATCGGCCTACCAGGAATCGACCGGCCTGGGAACGGGTAAGATTTCGGAAATAGCAAACTGAACGTTTCCCGTTCCCGCACGCCGCTGCTGCGGATTGCGAGATAGGATTCTATCAGCTTGGGCACGTAGTCTGCGATCTCCTCGTTCAAATCGTCGATTTGCGTGCTCAGCACCGAGCAGCACAGGCGCACTTGGTCTCGGTACTGCCCGCTGACATCGTCCGTCGCGCCCCAGCAAGGCTCCAGCCACCGGACCGTGTTGACGGCGATAGCCCGTCGCGCCTCAGGATGGATGAACTGCGTCAGCTTGCTGAAATTGATGATCAGGACGAGCTTGTACAGAACTAGCTTCCCTTTGACCCCACCGCAGCTGTCCACAAAGTCAATAGCAATGTGGAGAATCTCACTAGGGGTCAGCATCTCGACAAGTTCAGGCAGCCAGGTATGGAAATGCTGCACCGCAAGCGTCTGGCTACCGATCAGAATCGGCGCCGGGTTATCCATAAGCGCTTCGAGCATCTTAAAAATGCCTTTGATATCCTTACTGAATAGACCAGAGTTCGTAATGCCAATAGCGGCTTCCTTGGCCTGTTGCTGCGTCCTCGCAATGCTGATGAACCTGAAGACATGGCGTGCGACTTTGAACGTTGCTCTGAGCCGCTTACTCGACTCCGCGTCAGTCGGGTTCGCAAGCAGGCGCGAGAATCCTCGAATCAGACAAAGAGTCGCAAATGGGTATTGGAAATGGTTGAACGCATAATCGTCGATGATAGGCTCTAGGTTGAACCGCCTGTCGTAGACTATATTGAGAAGCGTAACCAGCGCGGCGAACACCAGATCCTCGAAATCGTCCCTCCCAGCCCTCTCTACTAGTAGCCCAAAAAGCGCATCGCACACCTGTCGCAGTAGCTTTACAATCTCGATCTCAGGAATGTAAATAAACTTGCGCAGCACAGCTATAAGCTCATCCTCAGACTTGTTCTTCTTCCATCCCAGAAGACTCAGCAGCGTTTCGTCCTGCGAGAACCTGGTGCTGCAAAGATACGAGCTTATCCGGACCATCGAGAAGGCCGCCGCGTTGGCACCGTTATCCCATCGGTAGCTAAGGTATCCACCATATTCGCTACCGGGCTGCGACAGCGGCTGAGAAGTAAGTTCATCATACTTGTAGAATATCGGACAATGGTCGCCATCCGTCATAAAGGTCTCGTTGTTCCACAGCGGCATCCACGCAAGCGCGAACGGAAGACCACCGCCTTCGCTTGGTGACGCCGACAACCGCATGAACAGATGCGATTCCCGTACCAGACTGTCCGGGATGACGAGCTTGACTGTCTCATTCCACGCCTCGTGAGCATGGGCCAGACAAGAGACCCAGGTGGTAACACAGGGCTTGTTCGATGCAGGCGAGATACAGTCGCTGATCACAGCTCCATCCTGCGTCCGCACCTCCATTGTCATCTGCAGGCTTTTAATATTGGGAAACGGGTATGAGCCGGTTTTAGGATGAACGAGGACGCCATGGCGGGGTATTATCGGGCCTTTGAGCTGAATGTAGATGTCAGAGCGCGATCGGGTGGGAGCGCCAGAGAATCCTATCTTTGGAGTGACAGTGACGTCCTGCAGGATAGTCGGAAGGGATTTGATGAGAATGTCGGCATCGGGGGAAATAAAGGAGCGAAGATTGACGACTATGCGATCCGCTTTTGGTGACGTTTCGCTAGAACGATATTAGAACAGGCATTAATATCTCCGAAGTCATGCAAATACTTACAATCGATCCGTTCGGCTTTCGATGATGTCCTTCACCAGCCCATCCCAATCGAGCATCTTCTGATTACTAGCCTGAAAGCCCTTGATCGTTCCAAACTGGTGGTGGTCGTACATATCCTTAGCAGCAGGGACGAAAATGCGCATAATATGTTCTGTCGCCACATCCGGCGCCAACAGGAACCTTGTGACATCGAGCACTCCGACACCTAAGCTGACGTTCATGATGATCTTCTTGCCATGATGATCGAGTATCAGCGGCGCGCTCTTGTTGGTATCTTGCAGAGAGCCAAGCTGAGGGGATCCGTTCGATGAAGGCTTGGAGCCTGACCCATTGACTTGAGCCTTCTGATTCGTAAACATCGTACTGAACCTGGTGGGCCGCTGTCCTTGGTCCGCACTCGAGGGTGCTTTGGTCAAGGTGTTGTATCCGTTCTTCATCGTGCCATAAGTCCCGTCCCGCGAGACGGCGGGCGAAGCGACGTACATTGTCGAGCAAGAGTAGACTCGAGCGACGAGGTAGACCTCATCGGCGATGTCCTTCGCAGACATGTCGGCGAAGAGGGTTTGCATCCTGTGCAGTTGAGTAGGGTCGACCGGGACGCCTTGTTGAGTGAGCTCCACGACATAGTTCTCGCTAATTCTCTGCTGGCGGGTCGCGAGATAGAACAGAACGACGATGGGATCCGAGGACACGCCGGCGAAAGCTTTCATGTCGAAATAGAGGTGATGGACCGTGGCGCCTTCATTTTTCTCGACCGGAGGGGCGTCCAGGAGAGCCATCTGGGCCTGCAATGCTGTGACCGCGATCGCCGAGTCCAAACCGGTGAGAATGCCTCCAGTAGCGGGGTCTCTGACTATGATCTCGCGATTCAACATCTTGTTCCCTTTGACCATGTCCCATACCGTCTTCTCGCGGGTGACCGCTAGCTCCGTCGCTGTCAGGACGCGATGTGTGAGCTGCCGACGTACTATGTCGAGCTGCCCTATCAGCGCGGACAGGTTGCTTACGGTCGTATAGTCTCGTGATAGCAAGAGTTCGTGGAAGCTCGACGAGTGCCACTCGCGGAGACATGATGCGATCTCGTCCACCAATGGTTCGCCAGCCATTGTCGCGGTCTCGTCGCCAATCTTGAGCATAGGCACAGGAGCTGGGAGCTTGCTCCGCCTCCTTGGAGGCTTTAGCCTGACAATAGTCGTCTCTTTATGCGCGCCTTTCCTTTTATGCCGGCGAGGTTTCAATCCATTGACCTTGCTAGCAGAGCGGTGGTGTGTAGGCGGGTGAAGTCCAAAGTCCCTGACTGAGTAGGAAGCTTCGGTCTCGGTATCGCCGTCGACGTCGTCGTTGAATTGTCGCAGGTCCGGCTCCGTCTGGCCGTCCATAGGTGTTGAGAACTCGCTCATCGACTTGGCGTCGTCTCCGGATCCAAGGTGCGCATTAACATGTATGTGATTCTTGACGCCTTCCAGATGTATCGCGATCTCCTCCGCGGAATCCTCTTCGTCGGCGGTGTCGGTGACATCGTCAAGCTCTTCGATATCGTCGTCCTCGTCGTCCAGGTCGTCGTATTCGTCGTCGCTTTCGCCCGCAGCTTGAGGTATCGCTTCGCCAACAAACTCGAGGATTTTGACGCAGGAGCTCGGAAAGACGCCGGAGAATACTCTAGCCTCCAGAGTCTGCCCTTTCCTGCTGGTCAAGCCTGACAGCAGGCTGGGGGCAGCCACAAGGTAGCCCCGAAACCACTCGCCATTATTGCAAGATTCGAAAATGTAGACTTCGTCGCCGACTTGGAGGTAGAGGTCGTGGGACTTGTCAATGGCTTCATACGGATGTGTGACCTGTGCGAAGGCTATCTTTGGGAGCGGGGTCCAAGGCATGGCGGTTTATCGGACCCGGGCGAGGTCGAGATTTGTGTCGTCGAGGAGGGAGAAAAGAGGGATGGACTAATACTGTCCACAGCTAGCTAGCGATACCAAGCACGCAAAGAACAGTCGCGAAAACCCGTCCCACGTTAAAACAGGAGGCGAAAAAGAAAAGAAGGTGAACCCCAAAGGATATATTCTACAGAAAGTCCAAACAGCAACGAACGAGCATGCCGTCGGGGTGAGCGCGACGGACGGGTCGTCGACGGTTATATGGAAAAAGGAGACGGCCGGGGATAAAAGGGTCGAGTTGCGAGCATGTATCGGTGGGAGAGATTGATGGTGGAGTCGTTCGTTTTACGCCGAGACTGGGAGCAGGTAGACGATAACACGAACGGTCGAACTGGAACTGGAACTGGAACTTGCAACGGGGCCGGACCGAGCTGGCGGTGGATTGGTCCGGATGCTGGTTCGAACTGGAACTGGATTGCTTTGGAGAGCGAGCGAGAGCTGCTACTGCTGCAGGCTGCAGGGTGTTAATGCTTAGTGGGCGGGCTCCTTTAGGAGCTGGACATCCCTATCCCCGTCAGTTAGCCCTTGGGTGCATGGAAGAGGTGCGACTCCAACGTATTATTCACAGGATGCCAACCATGCATGCCTGTCGACGGTATGCCACCTCGAAAACGGACGGGAGCAGAAGAAAATAAAAATAAAACGACCCGCCCCGAAGCAGAAGAAGTAAAAGGAAAGAGAGCAGGCAAACGTGGGTGCGGCAATGCAATGCACGTCTGCACCGGCTCCTCGATCCTGGGGCTGTGACGCCAGGAGGACCGTTGAGTTTCTCGGGACGGGTAGCTGGCACGCGGATGCAGAAGGGCGTCTACGGATTAGGTGATACGCACCCGAACACAGGTCGCGGGTTCGCGAGCAGACGGAGCCCGATCGAGACGTCGACGTCGACCGATATTGGATTCTGGAGAGTCGCCCGATGGAGGGAGTCGGAGTCGGAGGGCCGGTTCAGGACGACAGCCGAGTTGGGATGCCGATGGTTAATGCGAATTCCAAGGGCAGCGGGCGCGCGATGGAGCGGGGGGCAGAAGGTTGGCTGGATGGAGGAGGCCCGCGATAGGACAGGCGTCCAATCAAAGTGTCAGCGTGCGTCGGATGATGCGATGTGATGTAGATGGATGCCGGCCTCGAGGTAGCGTGCATGCAATGCTCTGCGAGTATGTACAATTTGCAGGTGGATGCTGTTGGAGAGGAGACGGTTGGCTGGCTGGCGGCCAATTTGCATTTGGCCCGAGCGGGAAGACAGACGTCGAGCGCTCCATCCAGCGGCAATCTCACCGCGCTGCTTCATTACCCACAACCACTCCGCCCAAAACCTCTCTCTCTCTCTCGCTCTCGCCGGCAGCTACGCTAGTCGCGTTACCGGGCTCTGGCTCCTCGGTCGAATCAGCATACCAGCCTCAGCGTGCGATTGCTGGATCGCGCGAACGGAGATTTTCAGGTTTGCAATTGATGCTCCTCCCCACGCTAACTAACCATCGTTCAATATTACTACTAGGTACCGGCCATCTGCGCCAACGTGTCTGCCTGCTCGCACTGTGAACGCGCATCCATGTGCCGTCGACAATGGGCGAACGATTCAGGCCTCGCGAAGGGGGGAACGTGACCCGAGACCGCAGTCGCACACACGAGTCGTATGGATGTCTCGCTGCCTGTCCGTCTGTCTGTCCGTCCGCGATACCGTTGAAGCGACGCCCGCCTGCATGGGTAATACGACGCATTGCCCAGTTATATACCCGGTACGTTTGGCATGCATGAGGATCGCTCGCTCGCTCGCTCGCCCGTTCCATCCCTTCAGAGCTAATGTACAAAGTAGTCTAAGTGAGCCCTGGGCTGACTCTCGCCGGAATGCAGTCCCCATGCTCTTATAGATTCGTACTAAAGAACACGCAATCGATTAAGCAGATATTATCCATATTGCGGCCAGCATATCGCCAGTTGAGCGAGCGAGGTCAAATTATGTAACATTCCGCCCGCCGCGAGACTCGAGACCTCGACCTCAGTGGGCTATATTACCCAGCCGACGGAACCGGTTGGGTCTCCA
Source organism: Drechslerella dactyloides (assembly GCA_020064725.1). Lineage (NCBI taxonomy): Eukaryota > Fungi > Ascomycota > Orbiliomycetes > Orbiliales > Orbiliaceae > Drechslerella > Drechslerella dactyloides. The sequence goes on from JAGTWJ010000002.1 coordinate 267,736, forward strand.
GCTTATCGCGCAGGCGAAAGATTTAACGTTAACATGGTCATCGTATCGTTGAATCCAACGGGGGGGCTCTATGCATGCGAGGAGCCTTGGTTAATATCGCATCGCATACCAAACTCTTTCGACCCAAGTCTCGGGGACCCTTTCCCTCCGATGGAATGGACGTGACCACAAAATCTCGAAAAAGAAGCAACTTCAGGGGCAGAACCTTGTTTCCTAAAAGGAAAGACTCGTTGCGCGCCCACGCGGAAGCGCAAAAAATTCTTTTTCCCTTTGAAACCTCTCACAAACGTGCGCGCTGGCGCTACGCTGCGTTTTGGAGTTTAATCTGGCTTAGTGACACTTATTGCCTGCTGCCGGCGGCGCATCAGCGACAGCTTTTCTGTTCACGGCGCCGTGTGCACGGTGCGTGTATAATGTCTGCATGCAGCTTTCCAGACGGTGGTCTGGATGGGCCCGATCAATCGAATCGGTCGCCGGAGAAATTAACCAAGACCGCGACTTCGTTTTCAACGGGATCGAGCGAGCGAATCGCGGCAGGGCAGAGGACGTCTGTGGAGGCCCGTGTGTTCCACCATGCATGCGCCTCCAAACAATCCGGACGCCGACATAAGGGGGAAATCGAAGGAAGGAAGCTGAAGGGAGGCTCACTAGTCCGTGCGCAGGAGACCTGCAAGTGAACATATCGTGGAAGCCAGGGCCATGTCAAATCTCCAACATGCAACAGCATTGCATCGACGTGCCTGCAATAAAAGCTCATCGCTATTGTTCTCGCTCGCAGGCTTGCCATCAACAGCCGTTTGTATCACCGACGTCAAAGCCCTCCATTGCTTAGTCAGCGTGTCCTCAACCTCACCCGCAACACAAGTTCATCTTCCACCGTGCACCTAGACTCTCGTATACCGCGCCAATTGGCACCAATCACGATCCATTTCGAAGCTAAAGCTAAAGCTACTCTAGGGATCAAGAATCTATCGCCACCAATCTGCCCATCTGTACGAGTACAATCATGAATCCGCAATCTTCGTAAAAGTAACACCGAGCCAACAATCTGCCATCCCACCTCATTTGTTCGGGGTTGTGGGCGCCGGTGTCGATGTCGTCTCGATCTTCTTCTTCGGGAGCTTGATCTTGAACAGCTGACAACAGGACTTGATCCGCCGCCTGTTTGTCCTGCACTTCAAACGACGCTCCGCTCTCTCCATGCTGTCCTTCATCTCGTTCATTCCTACAGGGGGGTCCACGGGCAGCTCGCGGAGAGAAGCCACCCCGGATACGGGATCCATAACAGGTGCAGTCTCGCCCATATACCTGTTACTTTGCCCGCCGGTTGCCATGTCGTCGTTAGCAGTGTCGGACGGATCCGAATCGGACTCGAACGAGACTTTCTTCTGTGACTTCAAGCTGTCTTTCTTGGCCTTGAGGCTAGACCTCTTGTTCATCAATTCGCCGGTTGGGAGGTAGCTTTTGCGACGTTGGGTTGTAGTAGAGTAGCCGTACACTTGCAATCGGTAGTAATGAGCTGTCGGTGGAGGGAGGAACTTTGATCGAAAAGTATGACTGGGCAGACTTTGAAAGTATGAGCACGGAGGCAATATTCGTCCTGTGCTGCATACCATGGGTACGATGCTATACGCACCTCGTGCAAGTGACAGCGTAGGATGTAATTCTCAAATATCCGTCCAGACAAAAGCGAGCGAGGGCGATATGATATCAATGATGAGTAACGACTATCTAAAGTAACGAGCGTATGTTGTAGTTTGAGGCGCCGCGTGAAGCAGCGATATATTTCGGTGGTATTTGCACTGTAGGTAGCTGAGGAACTGCGATTATACGACAGCCGGTCTAATTTGTCCCACATGCTATATATATGGGCAGTTGATATGTTTACTGCTTGGTTTACACCGGATAAGGTTCTAGCAGTGCTTGATGCACGCATCTTGACACTGAATATCACGATTATCTGCTGACTAATATTCTGAATATACGATACGACCAGTTGATTGACAAAGAGGGGGAAAATTTGATATTCCGTACGTGCAGGCAGACCAGACCAGCAGATCCAGAGCGCCCACTAGCTATAGCGTACGAGCACCCAAGAAAAATACTAATACCCACCACCGGCACCACAAATTACCAGCTCTCACTCCTCAACCCCACCCCCTTCATCATCTTCATCATTTTCATCTGCCATATCCTCCACCTCCTCATCTCCTTGCACCTCACCCCCCTCTGTCTCCACCACTGCATTTGGTCTATACGGCTCCGGCGGCGGGAATTGCCTGGCTCGCTTCGCTCCTCTAGGCGTCGGACTGCGAAAGCTCGCAGCCGTAAGCTTTCTCTTAAATGAGCCTCCGCTCCTCACCAAGCCCAAGGAAAGGCCGCCCGGATGTCCTGCCAGGATGTCGGTGCCAAGGTGGCCACCAGGGTACATCGGCCATTCGTCCTCGCCGATGACATTCTCGTCTCCATTGTGACTTGAGCCCGGGGACAGCTCTCGCTGCTCATGACGGGACTCAAGAGCTTCCTGCGGCCATTCGTTGGCAGCTCTTGCATGGCGTGCTTTGTATTCTTGCTGCTTCGTAGGAGTTGCTGGCGAGCGGCATTCTGTATCCGCGTATATGGAGAGCGTGTGAGGGCTACTGGAGGGCGGAGCCGGGATCTGCGGGGTGACCAGTCCAAATTGAGCCAGCTGCACCGCCGTCTTTGTTGCAGGTGTCTCTGGGACCCCCAGACGATGGGCCTGCCCTCTGATCCCGTCGCCATTGCTAGGTGCAGTGGCCGTCGTGTCATTGATGTTCTGTGAGAATGTTTGTTGCGCGACGCTCCAGTCCAGCCGATTGAGGGTCTGACGGACGTCTGGACGGGGTGGCTCTGTGGCCGACCCTCGTGCCCTGGTTGCAGCTGGTGTCGTCCGTTCGACGGTATTGATGATATCGAAACGCACCCATGAGCCTGGTTGGCTGCCCGTCGTCTCGATCAGTTGCTGGAACCTCTGCAAGAGGTCCCGAGCGTGACTGTATGCTGGCTGGCTCTCCAAGAATCGTCTGAATCGCCCAACCTCCTGGGCTGTAACGAGCTCCTAGAATTGAAGTGTCAGCTACAGTCCGATATATATCCAAAGCCGCGTAAAGGTTGTCTCGCAACTATTCACGTAATGGTGGACTCACAATGATAGCACGTCCGTCTGCACTAGACGGCTTTAGATTGTGATGTCGCAAGAGTGCCAGCAGGTCTCTCGCCTTCGCCGTCGAGACGGCTCCGGCGTTGCCCACTGTCCCCTGGGCCTCATTCTCCCAATACATGCGGGTCCATTCGCCGATGGCCTCTTGTTGAATTGCACTAAGTTGTGCAAATGTAGTCGATTGCATCCCAAAAACTGCATCTCCCAGCATGTGTGCTTCGCCCACGGCGTGCATGTCTCCTACAACCAGTGTCTCTGGTATTTCGATTTGCAGCAAGCGTCGGTCGACAGCTGCTGCCTCCAGCCTAACCCGCAGAGCATAACGCCCTGCACGGGAGGCGGAAGCTGCTGCTGCGACACGAACGCTTCTGCGTCTACCTGTTGCCATATCGCTGCCCACGTCCTCTCGAACGGCTAGGACAAGTCTAGCCAGTTCGATATCATCGGGGACTACGCCCCGGATGACGTTCCCTGCCGGGATGTACTGTGATGCTGGGGTCATGACCCTCAGTACGAATGCGTTCGATGATTGTTGGAACTCCAGTCTGACAGTCGCCGCCGCCGCCGGCAACCCGAGGTCTTCGACAGAGCCAAGGGATTCCTAATCCCCACGGCTGCGGTCGAAAACGCCCAGACTGCCAACGACGACGGCTTCTGCAGCTTCGAACGGGCGGACGACGCTGTCATCGGCTGTGGTAATGACCGTTGGAGTCCTAGGCGGCTGGGAGGGATGACCAGCTGACGGGATCTTCCCTGGCTTGGGTCGCATAGTGGCGGAGGTGTGATCTATACGACGTTCAAGTCATCAGCGTATGTCACTAGAGCTTGAGGAGATTGCTGAAGATGATGCAACGGTAATGCCAGAGCTTACGGTTTGGTATAGCAGCTGCTGTGAAATTATCGCGGTGGTCAATGCTGTGGTCAATGCTGTGGGGAGACGCGCCGAGAGTGTGGAGAGAGAAAGGTTGCGAGGTATCTTGAAAACGTAGCCGGCAGCCAACTCAGCATCCACTCTGAGCTTTCCACCATCACAACAAATTAATCCATCATCCACCATCATATCGGTCCCAGCAACATCAACTATTTTACACCCCTACAGCCTTAGGTGCTGACCTCAGCATGGCACCCTCGAAAAGTGGTTCTTCTTTACCAATGCAGTGGCCAATGGGTTCTGCTGCATCCCTGTTTCCGAATCGCTGGCATTGGGCCCAAGACGATGGAACTCCCCGCGTCGCCCCGCAACTTGACACCTGCAATCCACTTAGCGGAATGCCTGCGGACGGTGCTTTAAGTCTGAAGAGTCATATGGCAGCACGAAGTACCAAAAGTGCATTGGTCGAACTGCCGTCGCTTACAGCTAGGTTTGTCACACATTCTGAAGTCGGAATGGCCCCAGCCTAGCTGCCTGATAGAACCCGGCTCGTATCCAACATCGTTGACCGCATGCCATACTCTCCCGAAACCCGGTCCTACATCCCCGGCAGCCAGGTATATAAAGACGCGTAACACTCGCTCCTTCGAGAGGTAGACATCCTCCATCCCTCGCGAGACTGCAGTCCTTCTACTCTTCGCCGATGAGGTTATTCTCGTGGATCCGGTCCCGTTTGCGAAATACAACACGAACACCAGCAGTCATGGACCATCCTCAATCACAACCAGTCACGGAGAATTATCACGTCACCCGTATCGACTTCAGCCCCGAGTCGACCAATCCGCAACCCGAATCCCCGTTGTTTCGCCTTCCTGGTGAATTGCGGAACCAGATTTGGGCCTACGCGCTCACACCATACCTCGATCTCACCCACCCGTATCCCAACACCACCTGCTACGCTCGCCCAGACTATCGCGCCCCGCACGTCACCGCTGTCTCTCTCCTGCGCGCCTGCAAGGCAATCTACCAGGAAGCATGGTACCTACCCTGGGTCACTGCTGAGCTCGTTTTTTATCTCGCATGGCAAGACCGGCGCCCGGCGCGCGTCGAAACCGTGGTCGAAGCCCAGCGGATCCTAAATCACCTCGTCGCGAACAACATCGACACCACCATCCCGCGCGTACGTGTCTTCGCACAACTGTGCAACCTCGAGGATGGCTCCCGTTTGGAGGAAATCCTCACGATGAAGCACTTCCGCCCAACGGAGGTCACCGTCACGCTTCGCCACACCGACTGGTGGAACTGGGAGTCCGATGCGCCGCTGCACGCGGGCTCGATGTGGGTGGGCTATTGCAGATTCCCGGAAAGCACGCAGGTGATTCGCGTGGAGTTCGAGAGCTTGGAGCGGAAGAAGGCATCCATCGACCACATTGCCCGACAGGCTGTAAAAAAGTGGGAGTTCAGACGACAAGATGGCGCCAAGCTGACCGCAAAGCGAGGCAACATGAAGGTCCTCCCAACCAAGGAAGGCGAAGAGGCAAAAGAATACGACGAGGGTGAGGTAGAGGTAATGCGGTGGACGGGAAGCAGCACCTGGGAAAACCGGCGGTGGATTCGCGATGAAATTCCATCGGAGCCCGGAAAACTGCAATATTACGTCAAGACGGTGGTCTGGCGAGTCGACCCAGCGACCAAGCCAAAGGAGACCAAACCGAACAATGCCGATAGCACAGAAAACATTCCGGGCCCTCTGTCAGAATCGCAGGACGGCAGCGACTCGGACGAGCACGATGGAGACGTGGGCTCGGAATACGATGACTACGATGAAGACTTCGATCTGAATTCAAATAATACTACGTCGCTGCACGCGCCGTGGGAGTTGCACTTACCACGACCTTCGATAACGTCTGTCGTAACTTGGCAGCTACAGGCGGCGGGATGCGATGACACCATGAATGCGCAAGAGGTCGCGGATCGGATGACACAGTGGCAGCAAGAGATGAGACCGACTACGACGTCGGGGCCGCAGGGTCCGTTTTCCTACGACCCCGACGATGTTTTTAGTTTCCTCGACCCATAATCGTATCGGTTGTCTGTCGCCCGGATATCCGAGCTGGTAGTCCATGCAGTACAAATTGCGTTGAGAAAGGGTGGAGCTGTGAGGAACCGAAGGACTCGGTAACGAGACTGCAATTTCCCAAGAATTATCGATCAGAAGCGGCGAGGGTTCATTAGACCGATTTTCGGGTGAATGTTCATCTTACACTGTTCTATCAAATGTCATCCATATCGAATTATTAGTTTTAAACGAAAATTCGTGTTATATTGTCACACTGCAGGAGCGAGTGGCCCGTCTACAACATTCTCTACTTATGAGATTATGTGCTTCGTTTTGCCCGTTATTCAAAGCTACCTTTTCCTATAAATAGTCTGGCTAGGATACGTACATTGTCCCACGTCTGAATTATGTGCTCCACTCTCAATGATGATAGATTGCAATTGTTTATAACGTGCCTATACACGCATATTATATATATGCACATCGGCCGGATGTGTTCATATCTGGAATCGATGCTGCATTCCCTAAGATATATATAGCCGACCACTTTTCAACGCGAGGACTCAAAAGTCGACTCCTCGCCATCTCTATGTCTTGCAGGAGCCGTAGAAATGGCTACATCCCCGTCCCCACTAGCGACGCTTCTCTTCCACCCTTTAGCGTTAAGGCCTTTGCCCTTCGGCCCTCCGCGAAGGCCGGCGTTCTTATTGAAAAACTTGTCTACCGCCCAGCCTGAATACGACAACCCCGCTCCCAGTAATTGGCTTAGCGCGCCGGCCCCCGGTATGCTCTGCCCTTCCAGATAGTACGGCTCCTTCGTCCCCTCGACACGATATTTGTCCGGGACTACCCGGTTCCGAGGAGGCGCCCGGGGAAAGGCAGGTCTGGCTGCCGGTTGGAAGTTGCTGCGGTGCGGGATATCAGGCCTTGCGCGTCCGGGGCGGTCTTTCGTGCCCATGATGCCTTCTATGAACTCGATCGGGTCGCCGTCAGCGACTTTGATATCTTCCGTCCCAGGCGGGTCTAGCTGCGGCTTTTCGACGCAGTAGCAGTCAAACCAGGCCATGCATTTTTGCACATCTAGCCACTCTCGACATTGAAGCTCGGTCTCTGTCTGTTCTCTCCCCGCGGGCGGAGCTATGGCGGGTACCATTTTTCCGTCCTCGTCGCAATCGCAGTTCTGACATGTTTGAAGGAGATTTTGTATTTCCCGTTCGACCGCCAGAGCTGCACTAATGGCCGGGAAGACGTCTGCCCACATTTCGTCGTCCATGTATTCGTGGTACGTTTCCACTTTCGGTCGAAATATTACGGTACCATCCTTTGCCCGAAATCTCGCATATGCCCCTTGCCTCGGATCCATAACGCGGATAACGTCATGCACAGTTGCACACCAGACGTGGCCGGGACGTTGGAATCGCTTTTGGAGCGCGTTCGGATTTGGTGAGACGTCTGGGAGGTGAAAGCTTTTGTCGTGTGTACTTCTCGCGTCGACTATAGACGCTGGTGGTGATAGACTTCGCTCAACTGTATCTAGAGGCTTCGCTTCCGTGGGTTGTGCGATCCATGACTGCCCGCAAAGCAACAGCTGCAGACTGTGGAGGAGTTTTCGATAGGGCATTTTCCGGATGAGCAGCCTCGGGCCTGGATCTTTCGATATCTCGCGTTACGTATATATATAGATGCGTGTAAATAACAGCCTTTGAATAAGGCTCACAATTTAATCGGTCTCGACCGCGTCCGGATGGGTGTACAGTATAGATATCTAGCAGTTTAGGGGGAAGTATAACAAATCTGGTTTTCAAAGGTTATGATGTGGCTTTTATAGGGTGTTTGAGCTTCGCTCCGCAGAACTGCAGTAGAGGGAAGACTCTATGGACATTGTTCATGCTCTATGGCGATAGAGTTCGAGTGCAGATGTAAATATACAAAATCCCATGCCGCACATGTTCGCATGCACCTACATGCATGTATGTTTTCTTGCAACCTTGCAAGATCTCACCAACATTGGATCTCTGTATATATCTGACGCTTAGTGCCTGGGCACATTCGCGAGAGGTATACATAAGGCGCCCACATGACTGCTTTGTGAATGAAATAGAAGGACCGAGAATTTCCCTCCACACTGCATTCAGACAGTTGGCTTGTGATTATACAGAGGTATATATCGTCCCAAGCAGTCACAGTATTGCTAGAAATGGGGCTGTGGGTATTGTGGTATAGAGTTTATGACCTCTCCGCCATCCCAGCCCACCTGTTGGCGTATACACGCCTTCGTGATGCCGCATCGTGTATCATAATGTGAGCCTCGTCGCCCCTTGTTGGATTTTCATGTCTTGACATTTCCTTGGTATTGGATACACTATCGGATTCGGCATTTATTATTGGATCCATGGATCCGGATTTCGGCTAGAAGTTAGATCTTAGAATGCATATATTAGTTTGTTAGAGCCTAATTATTGGGCCGGAGATGCGCGATCCGTGTATATGTTAAAATCTTTGAGGTTCGATCTTTAACGCTTTGCTATAATATTTGAGATGGATGTCGAGCTAGCGCTATCTCCGCGTGACGCTAGATATTCAATAGCATACATATAACGGCTGGTCCCTTAACCATAATCTCGGTTTCCAGATCGTATAGCTAGCCTACGTGATCGACCGTGGGATGCGTAAAATTAGTGTACCTTAGCTTAAGCGCGTAGCTTACCGGCTGGGTCATGTTGCAACGTTGTGTGTGTTGCTTGACGGTTGGCTGATACATCTAGGAGACTAGTCGGCTAACTTTGGCGAAAAAATACAGACATAGATGTATGTTGCAACCTATCGTACATCTGTTCAGATGTACCAGCTTATGTTCATGACTGCACTGCTCTGCCGCTAGTGTTATAGCATCTGCAGTTGTCCGCAGGAGCTGGGAGAGGCTTGGGAAGAATATGTCTATGGCATTTAAGAATTCGAACTTAAAATTCGAAACAAACCTTATTATCAAGTTGGCCGTCCACAAGAGTAAATTTCTATAGCTATTGGATGAGTAGCAGTGCCAGTTTGCAATTTGGTCTAGTAGCACGCACTCTTGGAGTCGGGATCGAGACCGAAGGCCAAATTCACGAACCAACAGGCTTCTGATCATGGGGCGAAACATCGATGCAGCCATCTAGATCTCTCAAATGGCAATCTCTACATTACCTTTCCCCGTATCTAGATATCTGCAAAGTAGATAAATTGCACTGGTGTAGAGGCAGAAGGCTGAAACACGTAGAGCAACAAAACTCGGCCTAAAATCCAACACAAGGACGTCCGGACTGAGCCACCTAAGATTCGAATGTTACACGAGACCAAATGCACCCCTATCACCTCGAACAATATTATGCTGCAATGCATTCTCTCTCCAGCTGTGCTCCAGGATTGACGCATTGACTCGCTAAGCTCGCAAGGTAGCGTCCCTGAAACTAGCATTGACCACATTGACGGGATTTTCGAATTTTAAGTCTCTGGAGATCGAACGGTTATTCCAACTTACAACACGGGCTTGACATGATGAGGTGGAGGTTTATAATTAAACCAAAGTACTTGCTTACCTACGGAGATATATTTAAGAGTAATACGCGGTGAGCGGTGTGGCACGACCAAATATATGCGCTCCCGAACTTGACCAAATGCATATCATTATACCATGATATCCGAGTTGACAAACGTGCGCACAGTATTCCGGATATACAAGCTCTGAACCCAGCGATAGAACGAAGCCCGAAATTCTTCCCTATCTACTAAGGTATACCAAGCCATTCAGCTTTCAAATACTATCGTACTATATAGTACTGTCGATCACTCACACTCTTTTATGCGTTCACGGAGTTGTATTTTCCACCATCCGCACGCTATAGTAAGCTATTGCGGTCTCGCGATCTCATAGACTAAAGTTTCCGACGAGAGTCGACTAGTCTGGCTTGCGAGACCACGTGTGCACATATATACAATACAGATGCATGCACTTCATAACCCAATTTATATATATATGGCATCGTGAGCTAGAATCCCCAGCGCTCACGGGAGAGCTTGGCATACGAGATTTAAATAATACGCCTATTGAAGAATTGTGGGAGATCCGGACACATTGCAGCAGCACCACTGTTTTGGAGCCCACTCTTGGGGAAATTGCGGTGCATCACCGAGATGGCTGCACCGAAGGCGACACTGACTCTACTTCCTGTTCAACCGCTGGCGGGTTATCAATCTCGATGTTCCGTCTTTTAATCGGAAACCTATTAGCGGAGCCCGGATAACTCAGCAGCGGGCTGCTGAGGAAGTCCCAAGTAAGCCCTCCTGGACCCTCCACGAAAAACGGCTCCTTGTTGCCGGCCAGCAGCTGCTTATTTTTCGACATCCGATACTGGCGCCTATCTTCCCTCGGCTGGACAGGTTCGTACTCGCCAGGACTGAGCCAATCGTATCGCTGCCCCCGATTGTTCTGCTCACTCGTCTCATGGAACCGGTCTATCCATTCGAGAACCCCGTCCGCTCTATCAACATTTACGCCGACGGGCCGCCTCTTCGGCTCGATATTGGCTACGCATCCGCAGGCGTACCAGGCGAGGCAGGCGCGCACTACGTGTTCACCATTACACCAAGCCCATGCACCGATCAGCGGGCGAACGGGGTTGGGCTGAAGGTTGCCGTCGTCGTCGCAGTCGCAGTTCGTGCACCGCGTGTGCCAGGCTTCGGCTTGGTCTTCGCGGAAGGGGTTGTCTGGATCTCGGTAGTCGAAGCGTTCTTGGTAGCGGTGCTCTGGGTGGTCGAACGTGTGGTAGCTGTCCGGGTCTGGATCCATGACGTTGAGGATCTCGTACTCGGTGGCGCAGACGACGAAGTTTGTTTCTGACCACCGTTTTCGTAGACGGTGCGCTGGGTTTAGGGAGGTTGACTGTTGTTGTGCTGGGTTCGTTTTGGTGGCGGCAGGGGATCGGGAAAGAAGTTGCGTAGTTCCTTCCCCATGGTCAAAATCTTGATGTAGCGGCTTAAGAGAGCGAGTTGGTGATATAACTGGGTTCAAATGTTCAAGCCCTCGAGGTATGTGATCTAGAGGTTTCGCTTCTATAAGTTTTACAGAGGATATTAGGGAGAACATATACGGAAGAGAGCGAAGAAGCCCCAAAGACCGCATGGCGTGACTGCTGAATGCTTCCCGCAATATCAATCCTTATATCTAACCAATTATATGCACTGGGAAAAAATGGAATATAGGAGACCGAATATATAAGGGTATAGCTGTGGCACCTACGGGATAAACCAACGCGAACATAGACCGTATCAAAACCTGCCAAGTGAGTCGATACATGTATACATGCTTCCGGCTTTATATGATGCCTCTCTAGGCCTGTGCGTCTTGCAATAATCTAACTATCGTTGGCATGCTAGTCAGACCCGGCAGCACCCATGAAGCCGAATCCCGAGATTCAGCCAACGACGTCTTGGATATAGAAGGAGACGAACTTATAGTCATACATATCAATAGGGTGTATCCAGCGTTCTGGCTAAGTGTGCGAGCACAGCGGATTTGTCACGGATCGATCGAGGAACGGCATCGATTGCAGACCACAATTGGCATAGTGTTAAATATCCCGAACGGCATGTTACAATTTCCGGAGCTGAGATCCTTCAAGACGTCGAGTGGGTGCTGTATTTCGGCTAGCGGAACATACGGGTTCCTGCAACCCGATGCTTCGGCGTACCTGCGGCTCCTGATATCACGTTATCGATTGGGGTTCTGTGCCGTGGTGTTTTGCCTTGATACGACTTTGAATGCGCCACCCGTTGGTAGTATTCATGTGCCTCCGGAATACTCTGCCGAGGTCGGTCGCCGACTTTGAAAAGAGGATTCAGGCAGTGTCGATGCTACCATGAATGATTTCTCGACGTCTAGATATCTAATGTAACTTTCATAAACTACATGGCACGGCAGCCCACATTACCAAACGGCTTGAATTTCTCTATGAAGGCAGCTGGATGGCACGGCATGCGTATTGATAAGATGTTCGTCAGGCAGTTTGAAACGCTCTGTATACGGCGCGGTACGGCGCTGCGTCTCGGTATATTCTCGAGAACCGTGTGACCGAGTCACAGCCGGATGTAGTCGTCAGTGTATACAACTGTGGCTGATACTGACAAGCTCATCCGCGCGCGCAGCTAGGCTAACTTTTCAAGCTATACTACTATACTCTGATATACTACCTGTCTGGGTTTATCGACGAATGTAGCAATAGTTGTGCCTGGATTTAACCGCGTTCTCTTCTATTAGAGATATTGATATGCGTGAATATCGGATGAGCCTGAGCATATTATATAAGCAGTCCGATCCTATAGTGAAAGCTTAACGTCAACGTTCTTCCCTCTTCTACATCGGTGCTGCTGATAGAGTTCAAGTATTCAGCGTTCGCGCGCCTGTCATCGACAGCCACACCAGCGTCAAAGTCGACTCCGCCAAGATGGTCAATATACATAGGCGCATATACAACGTAGGTCCTTCGTGGAATCTCGACGGGTTCGCAAGGTTGACGGGAAACGATGTGGCTTGACTGTAATCTTCTCAAATAGATCTATATAGCTGTATCAACGTGGTCTGCCCTGAGACCAATCGACGTGGTCAAATCGAGAGTCTCTATCTAAACAACTCCCGAACGAGCAACAATGCCCAAATCTCCATTTCTACTAAATATTCCAACCCGATCGATCAATACTACCATCGATCAACCGTAGCTATGGCGCAAATTTCCTCGTCTCCGTACGCGTACCGCCCACCAGGCCCCGGGACCTCTCGGCCGCCTGACGAATTTACAATGGCCCAGACTATCGGGAGTCGCTCGCCCTCGGATCCCTACTACGGGGAGCCGTTCTACGTCGACATGAACGACCCCGATAGTCTTGTCCGTGAACTCAAACGCCACTACATGGCGGGAGGTAAGGCAGCCACAATTTTCACTCCTCCGCTTTTAGAAACTTCTTGTTTCAATTAATATTCTCTCGATGTCGCGAGATGAAGTCAACTCCGACTAACATGGCTGTGTTGTTGTGGTGTAGTGGTCATTTGGGGGTGGTCGGCCGCATGGGGGCCAAGAAACAAGCTTTATCTCATCGACAGAGATGAGATGCCTACCTCGATCCTCAAGGGGCCTCGCGAGGATCCGTGGATGTCGGCGGTTTACCCTGCAGCCCTTTCCGATATCGCCCCCCTGTACGTTGGCTCCCCGGCCCTCCATAAGCCTGTCCCCGGACCATACCAAGGGCCCGAAGAGGACGACGACGACGATGGCGACAAGTGCGACATCGTCGTGTACGATAGCATCGAAACCGGGGACGACGACGACGAAGAGGAGGAGGAGGACGAGGAGGACGAGGAGGACGAGGAAGATGAGGAAGACGACGACGACGACGACGACGACGACGACGACGACGACGACGACAGGTGCGAGGTCGCCGTGTACGAAATCGTCGAGGATGAAGACGAGCTCGAGGACGTCGATGGAGAAGGAGAAGAAGAGGAGGAAGAGGAGGAGGAGAGCTATCCCGTGTTAGCGATCAGGCCAGGAGGGCCGAGATTGCGTCCCACATATCGATTGGGGGACGACTAATACCCCATTTACAATGCCGAAGACGACATGTATTTGATTATTAGTATTTATATACACGAGGAGATGCTCAATTCTATATCCGGATATACCCCCATCTAGCAAATGGACTTTCTGGTGATACTGGTTGACGGTAGAAAATCTTACAGCATCTATAAATCATTGGATAGTTGATGAATTCATGAATTAGTCACGAGCTGGCTCCGACTATGGTAGGTCGCATTCAATATTCGACAGCCCGAGTTTAATGCGCCAGGCCTGGTCACGTATATAAACCAGACACCTCCTTGCGTTGCGAGACCAAATGCACCCAAAGTACTCTGTCGAGATATTCTGCCGGGCGATTTGCCGGCCAAATGAGTCAACCCGGGCGAGAATTAACACACCTTATGATTTTAGCAGCCATGAACCTACGTTTGTGGCTACAGTATCTGCTCGTTCATTCATTTTACGCCAATGCATTTCCCTCATGACAACAGATAGAAATACGTATATACCACAAAAGAACGGCAACGCAAGGAAGGGTCTGCAGCAGCTGGTTTACGAGAACAAAAAGAACAGACTTCCGTACAAAATAATATATTATTAGCAGCATGGATATTATAATAGCATACACCGATGTCCCGATAGCAATCCAGAAGGTCGAAACACGATCCGAGTCACTATAGTACATGGTGCAGCGAGAGTGGAAATTTGAAAGGACTTTTTGGCCATGCAGATGGCTTATGCAAGCATGAATATCAATCGATCGAATTATTATATTGTCGCCAGCTCGAATGTTTAGCCGTTGGTGTTACCAGCCGGTTGATGCAGGCCTATATTGACCTGCTGATTGTAATGTCCGGCTCACGCATAAAGGTATGTTCGTTCGAGATTTCGGTTCATACATCTTCAGTTTTATTTATAGTTTCTCCTCACCATTTTTCGAATTTTCTGCGTCGGCTGGGCAAGAAGCACGACAGCTCCAACACGCTCAGAAATGGTGCTCAACGCGGAGCCCACAATACAAGACTAGCTATCACCTAGGTACTATCAAAACGTACGGTAAAAAGAGAAGATCGATACCGAACTGCAGGGATGTTTTATAGATGGGATAGAATGTTTACAGTGGTACTTCTGGAGTATAAGCGCGCAACCCAACGTTGCAACATTGCAACACCAACAGAAGCTTGTAGACTGGTTGTTTCCGGAATTTCCTAAGCTATAGCGTCTAGTATAAGCTGTTCTCTGGATGATATTATGGTCTACTCCGAAACTTCCCAGCTACATCTGCAACACTAGGAAGAGGTCACGTCCGTGCTGCAAGATACAAGTATCCCTGAGGGCAAAAAAGGCGATCATGTTGTGTTCGTTCTCCGTTTGTTGTCTTCCAGCTCGCTTGACGTGACGTCGCTGGCTGGCGCCCGGTGCCCTTCTCAGCCTTCCGACGCGTTAGCGATACGTAGACAAACCATTGCAACAGCGTTCGTCACTATCTGGTGACATCTACTAGCTCACGCGAGACGACGCGAAATCTAGTTCCCGCCACGACGATCTGAATACGAGTGCTGTCTCGGCTTGACGGCGGCGACGAGAATCTATACGCGAATGTTCTGCATCTTGTCACAAGCTGCCGTCCAGAAGGAGGCGATATTCCGCAGCATCTTTTTGCGACGACGGATCTTGTATAGTTCTAGCATTGATCCGTGGATTCGACTTATTAAGCAACAACGGCCAACGGCAAATCACAATCCAGTCTTCCAGTCTTCCAAACTCCGTTTCACTAACGTTCGTCCGGCCGGCTGCAGCGTCTGGGGCTATATTTTTGCAGCATCAATGTTGACATGCCATACTTGTCCGGTTTGTTTATTTTGGAGAGCCCTTCATCGAACAAAACGATGCAGCTCAGCTCGCGTAGAATTGCACTTTTGGCGGTGGAAGAGTCGATAGATCTGTGATCGCGCACGCCAGAACATCGACAACCCTCTATCCAGACCCACTCTCGTCCGGCTAGGAATCATCGATTGAGCCAATACGTGCAGTGTACACATCATCAAGCTCCACACCTTGGCCAACCTTGGCAGTGGCGCCCCAGTGGCTGTCGTCATTGCCTTGCTGTTTTTCCAAGGCCGAAGACCAGGGTGGGAAGCTTAGCGCCATGTTGGTTGCGGGGGGCTGCATCGGCTAACCTGCCGAGAATTCAAGGCGCCATGCCGTGCTCGCAGGCCGGCATGGAATGCACTCTCCTCTTCTTTTTTCCTGCACCGCACTGCACAGCGCTGCACTCCGTACGACAAGTTCAGTCAGGCCGCTCGCTGGAAATGAAACGACAGGAATTTGCGTCCTGCAAGCTCCCAGGGCGGAAGGTCCTAATTTTAAACCGTAACCCACGATGATGTAACCCGCAATGCGACCAATCAGGAGCGAGCGACGCGAGCGGGAAGTCCCAGGTTTACTTAGTAACCTAGTTATAGCACACACATCCATACGAGCAGACATTAGCACACATCCATACATAGTAGTACATGGGCGGCGTCTGCGGAGGGAAAAAAAAAAATCAATCAATCAATTGAAACAAGCAGAATGCGATTCTGGAAGGGGATGGGCGGACGAAAAGGTGACTAGTCCTTTTGCCTGCCTGCCTGGCCAAGCAAGGCACGGATGCACATTACATATCAGGCAGCGGGCGCGCACGAAGGCCGTTGGCAGCGGCGGACGGAGAGATGTCACCGATACGTCTTTGCGAGGTCCGGAGGGAGGGAAGACTCGTCCCCCCCGGCCGGACGATGGGAATTCCCATGAGGACTCGGTGTGCTAAGAATACGTTTTCCCTCCGCACAAGGCGCAAGGTGCGAGTTGACAGGCTTGGAAAGTGCTCGGATGCGCCATGCATGCGCATGCGGACTGCAATTGGCCATGTTGGCGGAGGTGGTGGATTGGGATGGAGGATGGAGGTTCACAATCTTGCTAATGCAGCCGGCCAGCCCAAAATGCTGCAGACGGGCTCCGTCTCCGTCTACCGCGGCCGGCCTGGCGACATCATCATTACCGCCACACGCTTCCAGCGCATTCAGAAACGGCCCTTCCCTTCTTAAGGCCCCCTTCGCCCGCCTCGAGGTTCTCTTCTCTTGTTCTTCTTTTCTTCTCTCTCTCTTACCTCTGCCTCTTCCTTCCATCGCCATCGTCGACCGCCAATTGCATAACATTCGTCCTCCCTCCTCTTCCCGCCAGTCCCTCGCTTTGAGCCTCGATCGCGATATTGCTATATCGTGCACTTTGAAACTCGCTCTCGCCCGTTCCGTTGACGAATATTATCCCTCGCGATGGCTCGTCTCAGTCAGCTGCTGCGTCTTGCGGCCCAGACCCTCCTCGTCGCCGGTGCCTTGGCCCAGTCCACCACTGACGCCAACCCGCCTCTCGTCGTGACCAGGTATATACGCCCTGCCTAGCTTCATCCGTTTTGTTGTTTCCGTTCCGGTGCAATTGCTGTTGAAGATGGAAAGAAGGTCGTTCGCATCGTGCGAGGCTGTCGTGATGTTGTATATAAGCTAATTTGCACGCCACACGAACAGCGTCGTTGCTACCAGCAGCGTCGTCGTCGTGGCCGTTCCCTTCACCAGCGTTGTCAGCGGCGTCACCTCCGTTGGCACAACCGAAGTCACAACCAGCCCGGTCTCCAACGCCTCGCCGCAGGAGTCCAGCGTCTCCGGAATCTCGTCGGCCGTCTCGTCGGCCGTCAATTCCGTCTCCTCGGCACTCGCGTCCGTCTCCTCGGCCGCGTCGTCCAACGCCGCCTCCCTCTCGTCCGCCGCCGCCTCGCTGTCCTCCGCCGCGTCGGCCGCGTCGTCGTCGGGCTCCGAGGCCATCTCGGGTTCCACCGTGCTCACGACCACCCTCGAGAGCTCCGTCACCAAGACGGGCACCAACTCGCTCTTCGTCGTCTCCTCGGGCACCACCTTTACCACCGACGGCAAGACCAGCGTCGTCCCGGCCAAGACCGTCTCGACCATCGAGAGCGTCTACACCTCTGTCGGCAAGACCGCCGTCGTCGCCACGTCCACCCGGACCACCGGCGCCGGAGCCGGAGCCGGAGCCACCAACAACAGCACTCCCGATGCGGCTGCGAACATCAAGGCGCCTCTTGGCTTGGGAGCCGCCGTCTTTGCGGGTCTGATCGCCCTCGGCCTGCTCTAGACGGTTTTACCAGCCGCATAGCTTAGCAGCTGCACATTGTTCCGGCGGGAAGATGGACTTTCGTGCTTATTATCATTACCACTAAAATTCATCTCGATCGTTGTTTTCCTTTTTCTTTGGGTCTTTTTTCCTTTTTTTCTTTTTTCATTTCTGGTTCAATCGTTCATGAAAGCTAGCATGCCCTACCTCTGCATGAAAGAAAACACGTACACGCACTATGTCTCCTAATCACGCTTTCCCTTTTTCCTTTCCGTTCCCTCGTTCCGAAATGGCAAAATCGATAATGTCTATTAATTCTTGCATGCACGAACCTTCATTCATGTCGATCGACTAGCGCAGCCAGCATTATAAATAATGAATGAAAAAAGCACGAAGCTCCATAAAACTTTTAACTACTTACTCACTCCGCCGTATATTCGTGACACTAGGCGAGATGGACTACCCGCCTCTCGAGATCGATCTCTTGCAAGTTGTGTTCCACCCAAAGCATGGCGATGATGAAGACGAATGTTGAGTGGAATGTTTGATGCAAACGGATCGGAACGTGTATACATGCGGCTATCGATATCGGATCTGGATACCGAGGCTAGCAGCTAGACACCTTTTTCTGCAATAGACACGCTTGCACGCATTCGACTGGAACATTCCGTACATACGTCAAGTCGTACATATCCAAAACATACCGCTGCGCCGCTAACAGCCCTACCGACACCACCAATCGAGAGAATACAACCGGTATCGAAAAATAAAAAACACTCCGCCATAACAACGTCAAGTAATACATACACTACATACTCCATACAACAACGAGGAGATAGAAGAAAAGTAATAGTTCTAGAAAAATTAGTTTTACTCAGTCCGCCCGTCCTCGCCTTCCCGCCGGCTGAAAAAGGCATCGACCTTCGTCTGCCGCTCGTCGAACCTCTCGCTACCGATCCCGCCCCCCGTCCGTCGCAGGCCAGCGAGGTGCGTCTTCTCGTTCACACCCTCGATTACAACCGTCATGCCCTGCGCGCTGACGACGCCGGCGGGCAACACCTCGACGACGAGGTAGCCTGTGTTCCCCCAGCCGGGGTGTTTCCCCTGGTACCAACCTTTCTGGACGACGGGGGTGGTGGCGAGGACGCTGGTGGGCGGGAAGAGGGCGACGAAGGCGCGCCAGAGCCAGGAGAGGAGCATGCCGTGGGAGACGATGGCGACGACGGCGTTTGATGGTGTTGGCGGTGTTGTGGAGGAGGTGGTGGTGGAAGGGGAAGGGACGGGGTGGTCTGGGAGGAGGGGGATGACGCAGCGGTTGATGAAGGATTCGGCGCGTGCTTTGATGGACGCCGGTGTTTCCATCTGGCGGAATTCTTCTTCCTCCTCTTCCTCTTCTTCGTTTTCCGCCGTTGTGTCCGTCGGCAGGAGTGTCGTTGGGGGATGGTGGGTCACCGGCGAGGAGTTCTCGCCGGCCATGATCACATCCGCACGCGTGGGACTCGTGGTAGCTGATATCGTAGAATGCACGCTGTCACGCCGTAGATTCGACGCTGCAGTCGTCGACGACGGCTCGCCGGTCTCCGCGCCATCCTGCTCGCCGGCCTTCCGCTTCTTCGTGTCCCCAGCGGACGGCTCAGCGACAGACCGCTTCCGCTTCTTCAAGTTTCCCCGCGGCGCGGCCGTCAGGAACGTCAGGCCCTCGTAACTGCCAAAATCTTGCTCGATCAGGTCGTCGTCGACGGTGATCGTTAAAACCTCACCGCCACCACCACCAGCTGCCCCCTCGGCGACTGCGACTCCAGACGTAGTGGAGGGGGCGGCACCGTTGCTGCTGCCGTTGTCGGGGACATCTGGCGCCGCGACGTCTGGAAGCGCCGAGTCGGCTGCAGGGGTCAGGGCGGTGACCGGTGCGGTCGTAGCAGCAGCCGGTCGGCACCGCTGCTCGTCGCGGATGACCTCGGCGGTGCGGCGGGCGCGGGAGAGCGGGGAGGTGTAGAGGTGCGTGATGGGCGGGATGGCGGTGGCGAGGTGCGTGGCCAGGCGGGCGGTCTGCAGGACGCCGTGCGCGGTCAATGCCGAGTCTGTGACGCCGGCGCTACGAGTAGGATCCTGTTAGCTCGAATACGATGCTATCTATAGGTATCGCAATCGCGATCGCGAAGCAAGATGAATTTAGGGTGGCGGATAGGACTCACTAGACGTGGCGCAGGTTGTCGGTCGTCTCGCCGTGGCGGATGAAGAGAATCTTCATGCTGTCGATGCCTTCAAATTTCCCACCGAACGAGAGTCGAATCCGATCAATCCGCCAGCGGGACTGGCCGTCGAAGCGATTATAGACTGCAGAGGCAAGATTATATATGATACCGTAGGCAAGCAAGACCGAATTCGGCGAGTTGATTGAAATCGCAGGCGTGAAACGTATACGAGCGCAACGGCGAGCGAGGCAGGCCCGTTTATATACACCGGTCACACAGCCTCCGCCGCGAGAATTCAGAATCCCAAACCTTGACCAAGAGAAGCACACCCTGTAACAACGAGAAAGACACCCTGCAGACGTCGTATCGAACCGTACCGTCTCGACTCCCAAGCGAGCGAGTGCCGACGTGCATACAGAACGTGCATGGATGCAGTCAGCGAAGGGCGGGCGGGCGGACGAGAATCGAAATCTCGAGCGGTCGCCGGGCTGGATCGAGGAATGCAATTACCTAACGATGTATAACAGCAACCCGCGCCGGCCCTGGACGCCGAACCAGCGGATATTATCCTCGCGAGGAGGAACGCCGAAGGGTGAATTGATTGTCGTGAGGTTGGTGTTTCCGCCTCCTGTCGTACGCCGACACTTTCCGCCCTGAGGAACTGCTACTCCTCCTCCTTCTCTCTCGAGATCGAGCCGCGTCCAGAGCTCGAGAAGAAGGCGGACACATCGCGAGATGACGTCACGTGAGAGCCGCCGGAATACCACACGGACAACACAGTAGACCTCTCTCCACGGTACTGCATTATGGCTGTGAGAATAACTTGACGCCAGAATGAAGGTTGTAGGTATTTAGCCAAGTGGATACATCAGCAAGTGAGTATATTTGTCTGGCGTGGAGACTGACTGGCTAGGTGCATGCATCGCATCCCGATCGATAGACGAACATGCATGCGCGCATGACAAATTTCACAGGTCACGGTGGGGCAGCTAGCGCTATAGCGCACACTCGAAGAGATCCAAACTGTGGGACTCCGCAAGATGAATTCAAATTCATCAGGCATCTATCAGACCAGCAAGCTTCCCGATATAGGATGCCAAGCATCGCTGCCTGCTCGTCTCCATGTTTGCTGGTATCGTATCATCCGAAGTACCGTACTATATATAAATTGAGTCTACGGGTAGCCTCTGCTGATTGCAGATTCGGGTAAGCTCGACCAAGTATAGAAACCGTCCCGCGTACGTGTAGAAAGCATCTTATTATCGATTCGGTTGTATGACAATTAATTATCGTTATCGCGAATTCAACCGCTGCAGCTGGTCGGCACTGAGTATCCAGGCCCCCTCAAGTACTGTAAAACAAGACAATGCGTACCACCGCGATGCAACTGCGCAAAGAATGATTACAAGTCATCGAATTTGCAGATTAGAAGCTCCCAAGAACGGCGACGGCGACCCCCAGCCCCGCCATCGCCAGCGACCCCGCCGTCCTCCCCGCCGCATTCCCGCCCCCGGCAGCGCTCGTCTCGCTCCCCGCCGCACCGCTAGTACTGCTCGGCCCTGCCGTTGTTGTCGACGAAGGCGGCGGCACATCGACGCGCCATTCCTCAAAGAAATCCAAAATCACAGCATTCCCTTCAATCTTCGTCGGCGGCTCGCCCGCTGCTATCTGCGAGAACGTCGGCTCCCGCGACGCCCACGCGTGTCCCATGTCGTCTTCCCGCCAGTGCTCCATCGCGCCGTCGACGCCGTCGCACGTCCACAGGAACCGGTGCACGGTGCCGTTGATCGTTGTCATCGTCATATTATCGCACTTGTTCCGCTCGACCCACCCTTGCAGCCAGAATTCGATCGGTGGCGTCGCGAGCACACCCGCGGAGGCGTTGCGGCCGTTGTAAGGTACCGTTGTATCGTTGCCACCGTGGATGGATAGGATCGGTAGGGGGGTCTTGTAGGGCTGGCAGGTCGCGTTACCGCCGGGCTCGAAGCCGGTGTAGGCGCCGCTTGAGGGTGCGAAGGCGGCGAAATTCGCGCCGACGGCCTCGTCGCAGGCGATGCGGTTGATGAAGCCGGCGCCGTTCGATATCCTGTACACCGTGTAAACCTTAGCTTCCGTGTAGAACATTCAGTGGGGAGCAGGATTTAACTTACCCCGTCGCGTAGATGCGCGCTGTGTCGACGCAGTAGGTGTCCTTCAGCTCATCGACCATGTCCTGGACGAACTCCAGGTCCTGCTCCACCGGCGTGCCTCCAGCGCCCGTCGCCCACGTCCCGTTCAGCGCATCCGGATACACCAGTATTTTCTAGACCAAACTACGGTCAGCCAAATTCCACCCCACTCCGGAATCATACGTGCACGTCGATAGAGGGACTCCGGTATGTATCCAAATGGCATTGAAGTGAATGGAAACGGTATACACACCCCAGCGCCCCACTGCGGCTCGTTGAACCTCGTGTCCAGCTCGAAATACAGCCCGATCCCCGGCGACCCGTGGAACCCAAAGAGAACCGGATACGCCGTCCCGTCCTGATACCCCTCCGGCAAACGCACCCGGAACGAGCGCCCGACGCTCGAGCTCGTGATGTTCCGGCCAACGGGACTCCCGATGTCCGCCGCCGCGACAGCCTTCCCGCAGCCAGCCGACTTTTGCGCAAGCGACACCGCAGGCGCCAGCGCCAGCAGCGCGAGCGTCAGCGTCGTATCGCGCATCATGTACATGTACTGTGCAAGTAACAATCCCGTAATCCGCGATAAGATAAGTCGACGAGAGTATCCGAAAGAGGATGGAAGATGCAAATGCCAAGTACTGCGTGACCCCAGTCGCCCACGACGCGAACGTGCGATGGATGCCTTTTAAAGCAGAGTGCAGCGCCGCAGCGTGTGGTTATACCGTGCGGTGGCTCGATCCCCGGATTCGGCGGCCAATTGATGTCATCCTGCAGCCGCCAACATTCGCTGATTACGTCGCGCCGTACACAGCAATATTCTCAAGATCTTGCTGCTGTCTAAATTGTTAGAAATGCCGCGGCAAGGTTACCTCATCGTGATGCACGGCACAGCTAACCAGCCTTAGCACCCCGCCGAACGTTACAAGAGTAGTCTCGGGATTACACGAGAGAGGCCGGCAGATAGTAAGACCAGGACCAAGACTTCCGCTGTCACGCCGGCACGCGTTCGCGGACGCTAATTCGCTCAGCTGGGTAATTGCCGCTGACAAAGCCTGCAACAGGCCAACGCGGAGCCAATTATATCAAGGCTCGAGCGCTCACTCACTATATTCTTGGGAAGCGGGACCGGTCTGGACTTCGTAACACAAAACTCTCCTGATCCAGTCTGCTATACCTCGATCGATGGAATATGACACTTTGATTCAAGCGTGTTTCTCGGCTGATGATCAGATTGCCGATGCTGGCTCCTAGTCGCCGTCGACACCTCCATTTTGCGTATCAAGCCTGCATGTCAAATAGACCCTTTTAAACGCTTATGCAGTCGACTAGTCTTATATATGCAGTATTCCAGAATCAATCTAGCATTGGGAAATACCAACTGTAGCTGCATCTCTTGAGGCTAAGAGATGAGATTACTTTCGCCAATTAATTCCAACCGTTGTTTTCATGGCTGGTGCAGAGGGCATGCATTAAAGTTTATTGGTTCTAGATACTCGTACCATCATCTTGGTTTCCGTTGTTGCCGTTATTATTACCATTGGTTATCGCTATCCGCCTCACGAGACCGGTTGCTATCCTCATTTTCACGGTTCGGTACCCATGGCGAGTTATCGCTTTCATGTTTACCCTCAATAACCGCCTCAAGCTCCTTCTGTTCCTCTTCGAGATCATACTTTGATCCCTTGCGACAGCAACCCAGGTCAATTAACCTGACATCCGACCCTGAGAGAGCAAAGTTGCGTAACGCAAGATCTCCGTGAAGCATATTTTCAAAGTGTAGTGCGGAAAGGGCCCTGCGTGCTTTTCTACCAAAATCTTGCGGTATAGTTTGCCTGGTCGCTTCTTTCCCACAGTCTTCGAGGACCAAGACTTTGAGCATACCCCACACCGTACCCGCGGCGTAAAGCTTGGGAACGTATACGCCTTGGGATCGCTCAAGTTTCTTGTATCTGTTCTTCATAGTCAGGATAAGGGTGTCGGTGAAAGTACAGTGAAGTCAATCGGGATAGGAACTCACGCCGCGATCTCTGCATTGGCCATCCTGAGTTTGACATCCGTGGTGATATCGTATATTTTGAAAACAGCTCTGGTCGGTTTGATCTGGCTTCTCGTCTGCCTTCTATCGGTCATTACCTGCCCGAGCATGACCGTGGCTTGGTTCTTTCCTAGCTCCTGATCCATCTGAAGCTTGACACGGTCCCAGCGGACCTCACGGCCTTTATCCCACGTGCCTTGAACTTCGGGATTCGGATCCAATCGCATCTCCAGTTGTCCCGAAGGATTTGTATTAATTGGAGAGTAAAGCAAGTAATCTTGGGTCAGGACGAGATGACAAATGTATATCCAGGCAGCCAGCGGGCTCTCTAGACCTTGCGCTGACCGTTTGAAAGCCGGTGAAACTTCCAAGCTCGAATCGCCAACTCGTCGAAACAAGAACGTCGAGTCGTATGTGCAGAGTATGCTAAACTCCAGGTTATTGAAAGTCATGTATCCATAGAGCTGGTGAACCGCATTTGTAACGTTATTCTGCGCTTTTCTACACTTCGCGTCGTTGTAAGCTTTGACCAAGTCGTCTGGAACCTCAACTTCCCACGGGGGCTTCCAGTCAACCACAAGCCGCGTCTCGCGCGTCGCGTCGTGACCCGAGGCATTGGGTAACGGCCAATGGTAAAAGATACGATCGAGGTCTCCTATGCCAACGTTCCATTGAGAGTAGAAATACCCTCTCTTCCCGAAGACACTTCTGAGTATCGTGCGGGTGGGGTCTCCATAAACTGTTCCTCCCAACTCGACCAGGTGCTTTTCGGACCACACATCATTGCACACTTCCAAACTGCTGAGATAGATATCGAACTATGATCGATTCTGTATCAGCTTCGAGCTCCAAACACAAGGGGGTATTTGATGAATTGGCTATATACGTCTTCATTCATTTTGGGCTCGATAAGATTCCTGACATGACTTTTGATATCAGGCCATTCTTTCACGTCCGTGAGACATTTTCGAGGATTCGCAGGGAGGCGCTGCGAGACCACAGGGGGTGTATCTTAACCGCTCGCGCTCGAATCGCTGTTCTCGACATGCATAAATTTTCGATGTAATATTAGAGGAGGTGGGGCGGTAGCCGCCTTGAAGAACTCGGAGAGGAGCATGATAGCAAGGTTCTTCAAGAGTGTTCGGATTTGAGCTAGCCTTATCGTATTGCTGTGGAATGGCGCCGTCGGTCCGTGGTGGTTATGGGACCATCGCCACGGTGAGCTTTGATTCTAGTGATGCAGGTGGGGTGATGGATGCAGAGAAGTGTCGTCGGTGAGAAATAGAGTTCGAGGTCGCTTTTCAGGGATAAGGTAAATTTCTCATGTGTTTATTAATGTTGCCGACGACGCCTATAGATTGTCTTGTTTGAAAACTTTCCCTCGAATGGATCTTTTAGCGAAGACGCTTTCTAGAAGCCTCTGGTAATTGCTGTGGTGTAGACGTGGTATAATCGCGAATGAATAATTACACGTCGTGGCTTTGGTGAATACCAGGCTCGCTATCACCCACCCAAACTCCTCAGGAAATATTGGTTACTACGCTAAAGTTTTATGCTCTCATGTATACTAGGTGACAGAGACTGATAGAACCAAACAATCGCCTTTCTCAAATTCAGCAGCGGCGAATCCTGCAACTTGACATAAAATATGGACACAGCTACTATACTCTTCATGATTCTTATAATCATGACACCCGTAAAATCGCTGAGTAAACAATGTAGACGACTGTCAAGTCAAAAATGTTGCAACGACACATGCAAGTGCCGTATTTGCCAACTTGCAGTTCGTGACAGCCAGTCTCTTCAGCAGCTCCCGCCCAGGCTTGTTCGCAAAATTTTAAATCGATAGCCACAAACCCCAGCAGATAGACCTTCGCTAACGAACAGTTCTAGATCATCCATTTCAGCAGCTCACCATTCTTGTACTCCTCAAAATCAACCGGGAAATCGACGTGCCCCCAAGGATAGTGCTCTGGTCGATACGGAAGTCATTCAACCATGCATACCTCCATGACCGTCGTAGCTTGCTCATGGAACAAACTCTCCAACCATATATATAGATATTACGTATTGGCAAGAAGTCCATGCGGTTGAACCTCAATTAGAGCAAAGATTCTCTAAATTTATAAATGGATACGTAAAATGCAAGGATCTGGAGCGGTTTTGAAGGGGGGGTTTAGTTAAAGCGACGCCGCTGGACTAAATGCCCCACTGCATACACTTCTAGCTTGACAGAAATATATTGAATATCAGAAATAAAGTTATATGAAACCATGGAGCCTATGGACTTTCACCAAACAACTTCAACGGGCGTACGGGCAGGTTTGAGGACGGTTTGAAAACTCGGACCATGTATCGCCGAAATGGACATACCCACAATCATTAAGATCTATAGACACCGGTTCCCAACCAATAACATAAATACTATACACACCGCGCACACAATCATAGTCGCGCGCAGTCCATCGACTGATATAAATACTAAAACTACCACAGACCCACTATTTTCAGAGGACACAGCATAGCAAGGTTGCTTACCACCCCGCTGAGGCAAAATCAAATCCCTGCAAATTCGAACCCGTGATATATTGAATGAGGATATCAACCTCGCCCCTTCGCCCCTCGCGTCCTCCCGCTGCCGCGGCCCCTGCCCTTCGTCTTCTCGGCCTCTTCGTCGTCCGCTTCAGCTGCAGGTTGGGCACTACCCTTCCTGGTCCCTCGACCTTTCGCTGCCGTAGTCGCCGCTGTGGTCGTCGCAGCCGACGCCGCAGCCGCAGCCGCAGCGCGGGTGGTCTTCGTGTTCTTAGCTTTCGCGGCCGCGGCGGCTCTCCCCTTGGCGCCCTTCGTCGTCTTGGTTTCCTCCTCCGCTGCTACGTCTGCATCTGCCTCTCCACCACTTGCATCGCCGTCTCCTTCTTCCTCATCTGCGTCATCGTCCTCGCTCTTCTCACTCTCCGAGCCTTCCTCGGCCTCTTCCTCGTCGGGTTTGTCCTCCATATCCACATCTCCGTCTTTATCCTTCTTCCCCCGTCTCGTCGCCCTACCGATGCTACCAGTCGCCTTCGCCTTCGTCGCCCCTTTCTTCTTCTTTTCCGTATTTGCGTTCTTCACACTTTCCTCTTCCGCCTCCTCTTCGTCCTGGGGCTGCTCGTCATCGTCATCTCCCTTCCGGCTGTCGTCATCCCCCATCATCTCGCTCTTAATCAAGCTGCCTCGCCGCCTGCCCGCGACTGCACCACTAACGCTCGCTAACGACACCGCTGCAACAGCCGGTATCCCCCTCTCCTTTGCCACCTCTGCCGCCCGTCGTTCACCGATTCTCTCCGCGTTCCGGAAATTATCAATCGCAGTGCCAACGTCGCGTGCCATCTCCCGCGCCTCCAGTGCCACCATGCTGTTGGACTTGTTGTACATGACTGCGTTCGCAAACATCCGCCAGATCTCCTTCTCCAGCTGTGCGGAGTTGGTGATCGCGCTCTTTGACGTCAGCAGCGGCGCTGAGGATGCCGTAGGCGTCGATGGCGTCGTACCGAACGAGCCGTCTGCCGTTGGTGTTGGCGTCAACGCCGGCGTGCCAGCTGCGTTCTGTGCGGCGCCAGCCTTGATGCATGCTCGAATGCCTATGATCGATCACAATGTTTATCAGCAATGTTTCAAATAAGCTCTACAGAACCCAGACTTAGAGGGGGAGAGGAGATTGGGGGAAGGAACGCACTCTTGATATCCTGCGGTTTATATACTATACGACTGTATCCCGGCGCGCTACGCTCGTCGACGGGCTTCATGAACAAGTTCGCGAACCGGTGCGCCGAAACGTTATTGAGTAAGGGATTCGCCCGCTGTGCAAACTTCTTCACCTGAGTCGCAGACGTCGGCGTTGGCGTCGCGCTGAGGTTATCCAGATTGAACGACGGGCGGGGCGTCGCCGGCTCGACGGGCGTGGCCGCATCGCGCGGCGTCTCGATCGCATCGTTCATGGTTTCGGGCTCCGTCGATGCGGATGGCTCGAGGTGATGTCGCCGTGTGACGCCGCGTTTAGCCTTTGGTGCCATCGCTTCCTCTGCTCCTGATGTTTCGTCTCGCTCGAATTTCTTCTTCAGCGGGCGTTTCTTAGCAGATTTGGCGGGTTCTTCTTCCTCGCGGACCGGCTCTGGCGCGACGGACTCCTCTTTCGCAGTGGGTTCGGCGACGTCGATGTCCATTTCCTCGGGCTCAGCGGTGCCGACACTACTGACACTTTGCCCGCGACGAGAACGTGTCGACGCAGCCGTACCTCGCGACTTGCTGGAGCCTCTTGTGCTTCGTCCGCGGATGCTGCCGGAAGCCTTCGCCGTCGCCTTGTCGTCCGATGGATCGACTGACTCTTGCCGTGCTGTCGTCGGTGCGTGTTCTTCCATCTCATCCTTCGGTTCTGTCTTCGCGGTGGCGGCCTTTTCCTTTGCTAACCTCCTTCTTCCGATGAGCCTTTCGTCCAACGTCATGTCCGGAATGCCGAAGGCTTCGCCGTCTGGTGCGAGCACTGGTGAGATCTCGTCAGGTCGCGGCCGCAGAGGTGATGCCGGCCGGCCAGGCTCGGCAGCTTTCGGAGTAGCGAATTGCAACGGCGCCAATTGAGTAGGAGTGTTGATAGGCGGCAGCTTGTTCTCCGGCGACGCCATCGGTGGTGGGAAGTTTTGGTGCGATGGTGAGAAAGCTGGCTGTAGATGAGGTGATGGTTGTTGAGAGTGCGGATACTGGCCCTGGTAGAACCCTGGGGGTGCATGTGTAGGGCTGTATTGCGGTGGCGGCATGGTGGGCTGGGGAAAGCCAGGGGTGCGTGGCGATTGCGAGGGATGAGGTAGGGTTGCTTGGTGCGCATAGGGGCTCTGCGGTACGTTGCCGCTATGACTGAACCCTAGCGGCGGCGAATGAAGCGGCGGATGTTCAGAGATAGGTGAATGGTGCGGGTGATACTCCTGCGACGGCAGGCGCTGCATATTAGGCGATGGATAGCCCGGGGGCTGTACGGGCGTCCTCTGCGGCGACAGTTGGTGAATAGAGGGCAGTGATTGGGGGAAGTGGTTCCGTGAAGGTGATGAATGAGTGGGTGGATATGATGGCGTGGTAGGTGAGAAGGCCGGAGGGGGTAGATGGGACTGTCGGGGTGTCCGAACCTCCTCTGGCGGTCTGGATGCACCTCCATGAGATAGATTCAGGGCGCTCAGCGGGCTTTGGTGACCGCTGGGATACCCTTGTTCATGCTCGTGCCTGGAGTATGTTGGCGATGTCGCCAGCTCCGGGCCCCGCTGGCCAGGCTGCGTGAATGTTCCAATCCGCGGAACGGGAGGCGTCAGGGGCGGCTGTCTAGGCGACGATCCGGGCAGATGGTGGTTGAACTCTGGAAGCTGCGGTCGATTTCCCGACCCGCTCAGGCGACGAAGCGACGCTGGCGGTTTCTCGTAGATCTGGAAGGGACCGGGTATGGGTTCCGTCGCTGGTATCGACGGTAGCCGGTGCGGGTGGTGCGGGGTCTCAGGAACCGCGGGGGGCGCTTCTCGCGCCCTGCTGCCGTCACGGATAGGGTCATAACCTATCCGACTGGCGCTGTCGGGCGACGACTGGGAGTCCGATGGAACGGAACTCCGCTCATGCTGTGAGGACTCGTCCGTGAGGATGTTCCTCAGACTAGCTTTGCTCGGCGACGGAGGCGTAGTGCGAAGGGTGGTAAGCTGGTTGGCCTGCTGCTGCTGAGAGCTTGACTGCTCGACGAAGGGCTCGTCCAGCTTCTTCGGCTCGGGCAATGGAAGCTTCTTGAGGACCGGCGATACAGACTTCGATGGAGCAGCAGTGGCAGCAGTGGCAGCGGCAGCAGCCATAGCCTCCGCCTTTGCCTGTTCGGCAGCAGCCTTCGCGGCGGCCTCGCGCTTCCTGGTCTCCTCGGCCTCCATTTCCTCAATCTCCTTCGCCCGCTCGTTCTCCAAGTTGCCAATCTCGTCCAGCAGCTGCGCGATGTCTCGCTCATCGGACTGGATCTGCTCCCTCATCGCTTTCTGGTAGACGTCCCACATTTTCCGCGCCAGGTCACGCACGGCCTTCTCGCCAATCGGGACCGTGGCCGAGGGTGTCGGCGTGCTGCTCGTGTTCGTAATCATGCCGTTCCTCATGGACACTCTGCCTCTGCGGCTCACAGTCGAGGCTGTCGACGACCCGCCATCCTCGCTGCCGCCGCTGCCCACGAGGCCCTCCTCGCGCACCAGGTCGCGCCATCGCTCGCGGAGCGTGTCGCCGGAGAGCCTGCCCGGGTCGTAGTTGGGCGACGAGGTCAACAGCGAGTTCTCTTTGAGAGCGCTGGATATCTGGATGAAGGACTGGCCGGTCTCGCCGTGCTGGACGACCTCGACGCAGAGCAGCAGCTTCTCGAGGGTGTCGTAGGAGGTCGTGTTCTGCGGGCTTGTGAGGGTTGTGGACGGCATTGCGCCGCGTCATGCAGGTTCGGCTGCAAGCTCCGACGGTTGGTGTGGAACGGAACGAACGCTTCAACGGACGGGTTTCGCGACGCGATGGCTCGAGGCCGGACGGGTGTTCGGATCTAGCGACGGTGGGTCCTCGAGGGCGCTGGGATGCGATACGCGTCGGTATCCGGTCGGTATGCGGAATGATATCGGGCGGCCGGCTCGAGATGAGGGCGGGTACGGTCGTGGTGTTCGTGGAAAGGTGTCGATGGCGCTACTTTTTCGATGTCGCGAGGTGCGCCAAACTCGCTTGCGTTTGGCGAACAACCCGCGGCCTGGCGACGGCTCCGCGCCAACATTGAGCGCAGGCATTTCGCGATACCGTCCGAATGCAGAACTCTGACAAAAGTATCGCGAGGTTTACATGCGCGTCTAAGAGTATCGTCTTTCGTATATGTACAAACAGGAAGAAGAGCAATCCACATCGTCCAGCCGCACGGTATCACGCCAGCCTTCACACCGGAGATAAAATACACTAGCTAGCCGCCCCGCACCTCCCCAATCTCAACCCCCACCTCCTCCCGCAACAGTTCCCGCAGTGTGCTCCCCGTGTTCGTATACACCCACTCCTGCTGCTCGTCCTGCCAGCTGTACCGCTTCGGCCCGCTGACGGGACTGCTCAGCCAGATCTGCTTGTTGGGCGGCTGCTTGTTGAACACGTACGTCCCGTTCGGCGTCTCCAGCTCGAGGACGTCAGCCTGTCTCGTCCGTCGACATCCAGCAGTTTCGTCAGTCCACCTCCATGAGACAATGTCCGTAATACACAGAGTGTCGCCCTTCACCGGCCCGCGAGCTTGCACGATGAACGGGGTGTGGATGCGTCGGTGTATATGCATATGTAACGTACGTGAAACTCGACGTCAAAACCGTCCTTCTCCTCCACCAGCGCCTCCAGCCTGTCGAACAGCTCGTTCATCGTCCGGTCCGCCAGCTGGTGGTACTCCTCCATCGATATCCCCGCGGCCGGCCCCGTGTAGTCTGTCGCCGCCAAACACCGCGGCGTCGTGTGCAGCCGCCGCGAGTGCTGTGTCGCAGCGCATACCGGCCGACTGACACCAAGCTGGAGGCCTTGCCGTCTGGCAATATCACCACCTGATCGCATGCGCAGCTGCCGTGGAGCCGCTGATGAGCGAGGCGCCGCCGGGGACGGCGAGATGTGGGTATAGATGCTTCGGTTGCATGGCGGCGTCCTACTGCTCGCCGAGGGCGCGGCCAGGAAGATTCGTCGGAGGGTACGAGTTGATTGCTATAGGGTCTGTTAGCATCGCTGTTAAATTCGAGAAAGGGCGAATGCACATACCATCGTGCAGTCTCTGGACGTATGTCCGCGTGCAATGCGCGGCGAACAGGCGATTGGTCTTCTCTTCGCGCTTCACAATCTCGATCACGTCAGTCGACACAATTTGAATCCGCGCCTGTGGTCGACAACACAAAGCAGACGACGCGGACATGGCAAAATCACGATTCGAGGATGGAATGTCTCTATTTCCACCAATATCCGGCATCATGTCTCTAGCTTCAGTGTCTAGATACACGAACGGACACCCTTTCAATCACAGGCGGCAGCAATAATACAAACGAAGCCGTGCATGCATGCATCTACAAGGAAAGCAACGTTGCAACAGAGCAAACGTCTCATGGAAATCGGGATAGACAGAACACCCGGAGGAAAAATAAGTAATGAGACACCGATGAAAGTATAATAAGGGTATAAGGATACAAGGAAAGTAATGTCTGTAAAAGGAGGGGTCCATGCAAAGGAAAGGGATAAGCCACAGACAAGAACCAAGCCACCAGCAATAGCAGTGGAAAAATATTGAGCAATCACCAAAGAGCAATCCAACCGCTTAACCTTCAGCGAATCTTCGCATCCCCATCCCTCTCAATCCCCTCCAACGTCTCCAATATCTCGCTGCCGAGGGCACTCGCGCTGCCGCGTCTCTTCTTGGCCTTGGTGCCCGGAGTGCCCCAGACTTCGTGGAACCTGATAGTCTCGTCGCTGGCGGCAACTACCAAACACCCCTCGTACTTCCTCCCGTCAGCCATGGTGGTCACCGTTGTAAACTCTGTGTTCAAGGGTCGGCCGTTCTTGGACTCCGGTGGGCCGCCGGGATAAGGTAGCGCGTACAGAGCTCGCATATCCTCCGCCCACGGAATGGAGACGACCTTGTGGCACTCGGGCCAAGTGAAAACGGCGATGCGGATCGGATGTTCGGGGTTGGCGTAGCCAAAGGTTGCTGCAATCTCCTTTCTCTGGGCGGACCAAACCAAGCTGGTGACCTGTGCTGAGACCTTGATTGTGGCGATTGCCGCGCCGGTGAATGTGTGATAGAAGTGTATTCCGCGGTCGTTCGAGCCTCCGCCTGGATTCACGCAATTCTCAAATCAGTTACCAAACATAACGACCGAGGGATGCAGGTACTACCTGTTGCAATCAGGCTCTTCTGCCACGGGCAGAATGCGATGGCCTTCACCGCCGCAT
This sequence comes from Drechslerella dactyloides, assembly GCA_020064725.1. Lineage (NCBI taxonomy): Eukaryota > Fungi > Ascomycota > Orbiliomycetes > Orbiliales > Orbiliaceae > Drechslerella > Drechslerella dactyloides. The sequence goes on from JAGTWJ010000002.1 coordinate 300,992, forward strand.
TATGCGACCACTTGTGACGGATGATTAGTTCGCGATTCGGTTCGTCAGCATCTCGAGAATCACTGTCCTCATCCTTAGGAGTCTCAACGTCAAACAGAATGCACTGGTTGTCGTTACCACCGGTTGCGACCTGAGTAGCATCCGTTGACCATGCGATGCCGCAAATCTGCTGAGTGTGGACTTTCATCCGACGGACAAGCGTCATTCCGCACGCCATGCTACCAGGCTCCGAGTCCCATTCGATAGCATAGAAGTATATGTTTCCGGCCTCATCCCCGAGCAGAAGATCTTCACATTTAGTCCACTCTTTGCGATTGCTCAATCCACGGCGTCTGGATTCATACGGCTTGAACGAAACACAGGCAACAGCTGCTTGATGCTGGGCCTCAGCCCGCGGGACCGTCTCGCCGAGGCCCCAGAGCGATATGACACCATCGACTCTTCCGACGGCGAGGATATCGAGCTTCCCGGAGGTGGATGAGAAAGCGATGGCGGTAATCTGGGTCGCAGCCCAGGGCTTGAACGGCTTGGCTCCGGACCGTTCGGTCCACCCGTAGATTTCGCTGCCCAGGGCGACGGCGAGGACTTTGGAAACGGGAGAATACGCCAAAAGGGTGCAATAAAAGTCGTCTCTAAGGCCTGGTGCATCCAAAACCGTATAGGACAGTCAGCTACGTCCGGTGACTTGTATATAGAGCATGAAGAAGGGAGGGATGGCTTATCTGAACGGCGTAGCGACTACTTTGCGCATCTCATTACGCCTCCGTTTGAGGTTCGCAGCAGCTGCTTCCATCTGTGGGCTGTTTGGACTCCAGACCGTGAAGTCGGTCTTCAAAGGTGAGCCGCCTCTGAACGCAGGAGACTTCTCCGGGGACGGTGTCGTCTCGAAGCTCATGACTCTCCCATCAAGATTGACGCCCAGGGCGAGGGCGAGCCTTTCTTCATGCATTTCAGATTCCTCCAGGAGGACGTTATCTTCCAGGCTCATCAATGCATTGACAACAAACCCTCTGTCCTGCTGGGCATTCGTTGCTGGATCCGGTGCACCGACCGAGCTCTGCCCGAGGGACCGGCGGACGCCATAGGTAGTAAAGGAGCCGGTTCCGACTCGGGGAGCAGAGATCGAACGGCTGCGAGAGCTACGACCCTGAGGAGTAGGACTGGCAGAACGCCTGCGGCCCTGTCTTTGCTCATCAGAGCGTCTGCTGGCCGGTGCGACTATGCGAAAGGACTGGATAGATGCAGCAGTAGGGATGAAGCGGTCGGGAGTGTTTGGAGTGCTCCCCGAGCGGCTGCTGGTGTGATGGCGGAGAATGGGAGGAGCAGATCTCACTGGAGAGCCATCAAAGTAGCCTGTGACTCCTCCCGGAGAGACCTGGCTGGGCAGTCTGGAAGGAGGGGTCATGGATATCGATATTCGGCTTGCCATCTTGGCGAATTTTTTTTATATATGTATAGAGGGTATGGTAAGAATGGGGGTGGTATATATAGCAGCCTCTGTTGCAGGGCTCTAAGGAGCGAAGCTAGTTGGGATTCGAGAGAGGTAGAGGTCCAAGGGTATCAAGAAGGAGAAGAAGGCCCTGCTGGTAGCTGGCAGTGGCAGTTGGGGTAATGGTGGTGATGGAGACTGCCACCATGAAGTATGGTGGAGTTGAGGGGAAGATGACTTCATATAGGAAAGGAGACCTGTAGCCCATCTCAAGTAGCATTTGCGGGCTGTCGTGGGTGACGTTTGGGGGGATGAACGGGGAGATGTACGTTTAGCAGATATACGGCAGCTTTATATAACGATGTCAAACGAAGAGCGAATTGTGAGCGCACGCATTGGCCATGCGATTGAAACAGCTTGGTTTCGAAGGGGACGATATCGTCGACTTGAATATCAGCTGGTGTAGTAAGAGAGATGCTTGCCGTTAGAGGCCGATAAGAAGACTATGAATATCGAATGCGACGAAGGTATATGCACCGTATGACAATTGGCAGTGTCTATTCAAGTCTTAGGGTTCTGCAAAGATGAACACAGACCAGGTGCAAGATAGCAACTAGAGCCAATCAACAGATACACCAATTGGACAAGCAGAGATATCTCTGCCTTGCGAGAAGCGGTTGTGTCCTCATCACGGTTTATCGGTTGGTGTTGAGCGTGTGGTGGTTAATTGAATGTGTTGCGGAGACGTTGAGGCCCTCTTTGCTCCCACCAAGCTCACTTCGTGAATGCATCTTCACATCGACCCATCGCGATCCTTCATCCATCCGCTCTAGACATCATTTCCTACTTTTCTGGCTTCCTGCTACAGCAGCGTTCGGGATGCCGTCGACGCCTCTCCACCTTCCGGACCCTTTGTCGGTGTCCGCGAATGCCAATCCCCTGCCTCAGCTGCTTCGTCTACCCACCGGCCTGGCAATCCTGGAGCTCCAGGGCGATATCAACTATCCCAGCCCCCACGACTCAAACGCGGACACGAACACCAACTTTACAACCGTTGGGAACCTTATCTTCCCGGACGCGACCTCGGACTCCACAGACCCTAAAGATCTGAAGCGTGTTTGGCTCTACGTTGGCAAACACCAGCGATTGACGGGCGAAGTCAAGGCGCTTCCAAAGCCGCTGGGCGTTTTGAGAAAGAAGCAGACGCAGGCGGAAGAAGCCGGCAGCAGTGGTGTCGCGGGTGGGGATGATGCTGCCGAATTGGAAATCGTCGACATCATACGCTATAAAATCATCTTCTCCAAACGGCCGGAGCCTGTAAGCGCCGCGGAGCAGTAAACGGGCGGGCAGCACGCGGCAATGCAATGCAGATTTGACACGATGCAGGCACGTCAACGCTACCAGTCTGCGAACGACCTGATTCTTGACTGGTCCGCCGTGACAGCTGTGCCGCTTACCGTCAAACAAACCTGATGTCATTTCGTCCACGGCAAGGGGGAGCAAGCTTCCGGCTCCTGTTTTGGCTGAAGTTTGCCCCGGGCCGCAGGACGCGCATCGCGACGAGATCCTGTCCCATCTCTGCTGCTGCTGTGCGCAGACTATAATTACTATATGAATGCAGCGACACAGCACCCATGTTTATATCCACCACGCAATGAATGCTACCGTCCGCAAATACCCCCGTCGAGCTCTGTGCCTCGCTCTCGCCGTCGAAGCAGTCAGGCAGCTTCCACAGCGCATTCTAAGACGTCTCATCATCGAAAAAACTCTTGTGAGGTTTCCTGTCCAGGGTGCGGAATAGTGCAGTTGGGCACCAACTCGGCTCCACGTTCTGGCTCTGGGCCAAGACTCTAATTTCCAACCAAATTGAACCAGGACCGACGAGGGCTCCGGCTGGGAAAATGGAAGTAAGAACCGAAAATTTTCAGAAACACTGTCGCTGGCGGGAAAAGGAGAGGCGGGGAGGCCCCGGTGCACCTTATCTGGCGCAGCAGAAGCCACTTAAACCCGGCCATCGCCTCCGTCGCATTTCGCAAGACCGAAGACAATCTACGAAGCACTGCTCTCAATCTCCAAAAGGCCCCATCGACTCTCTTCCCCCCGATAGGTTGGACGTATCTGCGCCGTAAAGCTCCACTCAAGTCGTCGGAACCACCTGTTTGCGGAACGATTGGCTCCCACCTCCCTGCGAGTTTTGTCCCTGAATCAGCACGTCTTCCGAGTCTGGTCGCCCCACGCCTAATCGGGGCCAGCCCAGAGGGATTTTGTCCACAGAGGGCCCGTCCGCTAGCTCGGTAGCTCTGCAAGCAAGTCCGCATCACAAGCAGCAGCCTGCAGCTGCACTTACCGCAGAAAGTGAGGAGGCGTTGGGAAAGGGACGCACTAATTAATAAGGAGAGAAGCAAGCACAAAAGCCCAAACGACAGGCTTGGATCGTGAGGGCTTCCCTTCACTTAAACTTCATACCCAAGACCCTTCTTCGCAAGGAGGTGCTTTTGCACACCGGCTCACCATGTCGTCTTCGGATGACAAAAAGCTACCGACGTCGTACGTATACAGACTGACATCCCCTTGAAGTCGAATCGGAAGTCTTTTTGGCGTCCGTCGATGCGGAGAACCTCATTGACACTTGCCGCATTTAAACAGGACGCTGGCGCGGAGCTTCTCCGCTCAGCTGAACGACATATTCTTACTCGACGATACGATATTATCCAAGGAGAAAGAAGTCGAACAAAAGTATGGGATTGAGCTTGAATTCGTGTTTTTTATCCTTCCCCGCAATTCTGGCGACGTACACTGCGTCGCCACGATGCGTGGCGCTTTATGCCGGGATTCCTTGCTGACAGCCGCCTTGCGACTATATAGGAAGTTCGAGCTCACTCAGCAAAATGCGGAGCTGGACGCCCTCGAAGCAAGACTCAAGGCCGCCGAAGAGCAGCTGGCGAAGAAGAGCAAGCGTATCTCATTGATCACCTCAGAAATGAGCAGTCCAACAACACCCACCAAGTCTGACTCCGGAAGCCCTCTCAACTCCAACAAGAGCCCAAGACGGCGAAACCCCATACCTGCTTTCGGGGAGGCCTCCGTAGAATCAGAAAATGCAGCAGGAGAGGGAGAGCATGGCATAGCCCATGACTCTGCGCCTGAACCGCCAAAAAAAGATGATCCGGTAGTGCTACAAGCGCCTCGTGCGCTACCGGCATTTGGGGGAGAAATCGAGGCACGTAGAGAGGAACACACCTGGGAAGCCAATCGGGAAGGGGCCGGAGGAGCAGGAAAAGAAGGAGTAGGAGGATTAACAGCAAGAGGAGGACACCCAGGAAAGGGAGGGCGAGATGAAGAGGCTATAAGGGGCACAAGTGCTTCAGTATTTCAATCGACATTTGCCAGCCCCGATGTAACGGAACAAGATCCAATCCAAATTACTTGTGATGAAGACCAGAAGCTGCCGAAATTAAGTGACGGGCAGGGTGAACCAGGGGCTGCACCACCACCACAACCTCCTCACGCGAAAGCCGCGTCGTCGTCGCCGCCGCCGCAGCAGCCGACCTTTCCAGCAGTGGGAGCCGATGAGAGACTGCATAAACAAGAGACACTTGATTCCGAAAGTCCGGAATTATACCAAGCCACTCCCGCTAACGCTGCTGCATACGGGCAAGCCTCACTTAAATCTCGTCCGGATGAAGACGGAGATGAGCATGCGACCGGGTACTTGGTCGACAAGTACGGCTACGACACCACTGAGGGCGAGGCCCGTTCTGGCCATGGTCATGGCACCACCGCCACTCTCGGGAACGGTTTCGCTCCGCCCACGATCGTTTCCTCGAACCGGGCACTCCCAGGCGTTGAAGCCTTTGCAGCTTCCCGACCCGACCGGTCGGATGATATACCCAGGAACCCTGTCAGGGACAATGCCTCAAGCGGACCAGCATACAAAATTCAGGAGAGCGCGAACACGAAATACCTGACCAACGAGTTGTCATCCCTCGCACCGTCTCGTCCACGGAGAGCAGGCACGATCACAAAGACAGAGCTACCCCCCCTCCCGGGCCAGACACCTGATATTCCCAAGAGGAAACCCGTAAGGGGCTATGACGAACAACCTCCCAAGCCGGAAATGACGACCATCGCTGCCCTGCAGCACACACACACGTCAGATCGACCGCCCACGCCGCCGTCGAAAGTTCCACGAGCCATCGTCCATACCGCCTCGCTACAGCAGCAGCAGCAGCAAGACTACAACCGTCCCAACCCGTCGATCGTTAGCAGCCCCGCGGACAACATGAGCAGCAGGCTCATGTCGCCGCCAACGGAAGGCGAGAAGCCTTGGCACATCACCGGCCCCTTGGACAACATCAACGGCCATGACGCGCCGAGGGATCCTGGTAGGGAGTCCGTTACGGAACGCGGCCTTGGAGGTCTACTCAAGATGAAGAAGTCTCTGCAAGGCTTACGGAAGAAGGCGCAGGCCGCATCACCAATATCACCGTCGAGCGACCAACAGCGGAGCTTTTCTACCGGATCGCCGGGCTACCCGCCTGCAGAAGCAAAGTCGAAGGACGAACCGCCGTTACCACCGATACCACCCGAGAAATCTCCTGCAGCTGTCATGCCGCTTGACATGCCGCCTAAATCTCGCGCATCCGCATCGCCGCCGCCGCCTCAGGATCCGGCTCAAATGGACGTCTTCGATAGAGTGCAGGCTCAGATAAACAGCCAACAGCAACAGCAACAGCAACAGCAACAACAGCAGGAGGAACCATCACCGCGAAGATTCGAGGCCAAGCACAAGAAGGCCTTCGAAGCCATTGCGAAATTCTCAAAGATATCCGCGCTGAGGGCTATGAAACGGCGAGAAACAAGAGAGGAAGCCCCAGCTGCTACGCAAGAACCTCCGTTGGCCGCATGGGAAGTCGAACAGCGCGCTAGTCGGCAGCTAAACTCGCCCGGACAGCCGCTTAGTCCGCCACAGACGGCGTACCAACAAATTAGCACACAGGTTTCACAAAGTAATCAGCCCTGGGCTCCTCAGCCGAACGGACATTCTTCGAACGGGCCGCTTGGAAGCCAGACACCGATTAGTCCCATCAAGGATGACGCCCTTCCCGCTCTGCCACCGCCTACCCCGTCGAAGACTGGACTCCAAGAGAGTGACGATGCTCCCACGGCCGTTGTAGACAGGCCGCCGAGGAGCACGTCCATGAAGCCATTAGGCCTCCCGATAATGCCCAAACAGGCGACCATAATGCTTGAGCTTGATCTGGATGTGACACCTTCTGTCACAGTAAATCACAGCTCTCAGAGACCATCCGGAGCCGAGCCTTCGCCAGGGCCGTTGTCGTCGGACACGCTTGAGTTTTCTCGACAACTTGATCTGCAGCTTTCGAGCCCGGGTAGCTTGGGAGTTGAAAGTACCCAGAGCAGCCTATTACCGCCACCCAGTCCGGGATTCTCACCTGGTAGAGAGGGCAGAGTAGAGACGTACTCTTTCCTGGGTGACTATTACTTTGGCGGTGCCGACACTGATAATGGAGACGACGATGGCGAGGAAGACGAGGCTTTCGATGGTCCTCCCGCTCCGCTGCAACAGGAGTCCGATGACGAAGAGCAGGCCGATAGCAAAGAGACACGCGGGCCGACGGACTTCCGTATCAAGTCGTTCGCGCCAGGCTCTTTGGGTGACCTCTCTGCAGAGCTCTCGTTCGATTCGTTCGGCATAGAGGAAAAGCCGCCGCCTGTCCCGCCGATGCCCAAGATGCCAGCTGGAATCCCGAACACTACCTCTGCGCCAGAACCTCCATCCACCTCGTCCATGCCCTCGCTACCACGAAAAGATGAACAGAAACCGCTTGGTGGTACCCCGGAGACGACGTTGGAACGCTCGCCAAAGAAGGGACTACCTGATACTCCTAGGGCGGGGTTGCAAAGGTCGCCCTCGAAGCCTGAACAGCGAGAAGAATATAGGGCACCACTTCAGACAGTTGCTCATCGCTCGATACTGTCGTCTTCGACTACAACCGGAAGAGAAAGCGCAGGGCCTCCCTCTTTGCCTATGAAGGATATCCCAGAGGAAGGGCCGTATCCGCCATCGAAGCCTACATCGTTGAATACGGAAAGAACTCCGCTACCGGCTACTCAAAATACTCCGACTAGCGCTACGGCCTCGACACCAATTAGCAAGGCGGGTTATGCATCAAGCGCAGTTTCGAGTGTGCGGTCCAGCAGCGGCGGATATACGGAGAGCCCGAGCGCCTCAACACCCAGAACATCGCTATCTTCTAGTGACAAAGGGCCGACGAATTCTGCATCCGCTCCCGGTTCGAGGATCCCGAGCGGCGAACAAGGGTCCTACCCCACGCGGATGTCGTCACAGGCGTATCAACCGCAGCCACGACCCCCTTCGCAGGACACGGGCCCCGGTACACGGGTGATTTCCGGCCCAGCCGGCTTCCCACCGAACTCGAGGCCGCAGAATATGCCGCCGCACATGCCACCGAATATGTCCCCTGGGGGACCGCAGGGTATGCCTCCGCGCGGCAGGATACCAGGCCCTCCCGGCCCTCCAGGTGAATTCCGAGGACGACCTGGATTTCGCCCGCCGCCAGGAGGTCCGATGGGCCCAGGATACCCTCCGCGATCTTCCTCGCCAGCCTTTAGCGAAGGTGGAATGCGGATGCGTGGACCTCCACCTCCGCGATCTGCGTCTCCCGCGTTTTCGGAACGACGAGGCCCGCCACCACCCCGCAGCTCGTCACCGGCCTTCAGCATGCGTGGAGGTCCCCCCCGGGGCGGTCCGTTCCCGCCGCATCATCAACGGAAAAAGTCAAACGGGGACGATATCCTCGAGTTCGCGGTGGACTTTGAACTGCCCGCTTCCGCACTGCGGTACGAAGCCAAGGAGGAGCAAAGCAAACGGTCGAGAAGCGCCTCGAACAATCTTTACGGCAACCGCGGCCCTCCACCTGGCGCGTATCCTCGACGGGCGGAAAGTCCCGGTCCGCGAGAAGGGTTCAGACCCGGCAGCCGGGCCCGGAGTAGAGGGCCGATGGGTATGCCGCCCGGCGGACCGCCTAGTCGACCGGAGAGCCGCACGTCGTCCCCGTTCCGACATCCTCCTGTCTCGCACAACTTCAACGGACCGCCGAGAGGACCGCCTGGTAGCCGACGGAGTTCCGGCGGCAGCAACGCCGGTGGAGGCTCGCGGCGGCCGTCGATGTCGGAAGCCGAGATGGACATAGCGTTGGGCATGGGACAGCTTCCCGGACAGGAGAGGAAGTACAGGCCGCCGCCGCAGATGAGGGGCGGAAGACCGCCCCAGGGCCCCGGTCCCATGCCGCCGGCACCGAAGGGACTGAAAAGCTTAACGGCGGGCGGGATATCCTATCCGGGTCTCGACGATGCGTTCGGGATGATGGACGGCGGAGGGAGGATGCCGGGGCCGGCGATGCCGAGGAGGGAGGAGATTGCCTGAGTCGAGTCATCCTTCGCATATTTCGATTCGTTATAAATTTCGTTCGTCTTGCCGTCGTCTAGATTTTATAGATGCGGTTGCCTCTATTTACTACCCCATATATCATATATATTATCTCCCTTCTGATTTAGCCTAGCCTCCATTTTTAATGTTTGCTTCGGAAGCCGTCATTGACTGATTGAGTGTGTTCACTTTCTTTTCCTTGTCCCTTTGTATGGTCTTTTTGTGTGTGGTCTTCGATTGCGATTTGGGCGTATAATGTAATGTACATGACACTCGCTGTATCTATATCTTCCATGCAAAGCATATTATACATAACAGATTCTCTTGCGACCGTTCGTTCGTTCTGATGGTGTTTATATATGTAAAAGATGATGTCTGGTTCTCCCTCACTGTATGCATGTATATAGCGGAAGCGGGCCCGCGGCTGGTTGCGGGTGCATATATACGTGGATGAATAGAGCTGACTTGATGCCAGGCTACTCCCGCAGGATACCCTTCAGGTCTTCTATCCGGACTCTCTTCGCCTCGATACTCGCACTTCCGATCTTCGGTAGCGCCTGTCCCGCGACCTCTGTTGACAGAAAACCATCCTTGAGGATCCTCTGCGTGTTAACCCACTCGTAGTACCACAGTTCCTCGACGCCGTGCTGGTGCAGATATTGCAGACAGCGGCCATATCCGTACGCCACCTGCGCAACGCCATGGCTGTCGTCGCTCAGCACGAACTTGACACCCTCGGCCTTCATCACGGCCAGCACGTCCGGGCCCGGATACGGGTGCGCCCAGCCTTTCCTCGTCGCGGCGGAGTTGATCTCCACCATCCCGCCGTAGCTGGCGATGAAGCGCACGTTCCGCAGGATTCGCTCGTACACGCTGGGGATGGCGGTCAGATCGACCGTGTGATCGGTGCATTTCAGCCGCACGAGGTCGAAGTGCCCGACGACCGGCGGCTTGAGCGCCGTGAGCATGGAGTACTGCGTGTCGAAATAGACTTCGAAGAGTCGCTGTTCACCTGTCGAGTCTGTGAGTTGGATCTCCGGGAACCGGTCCGGTGGGGTGCCGCCGCTTTCTCTGGCGATGCGGTCGTTGTTCTCGACGGCGGCGACGGCGGTTTGGTACATTTCTTCGGAAAAGTCGATGGGCACTTCGTCGACGTGGTGGACGGAGCCGACGAAGATGTCGAATGCGTATTTCGCACGCAGGGCTGCGATTTCCGTGACCATCGATGGGCGGATCCAGTCCACTTCGAACCCGATTAGGAGGGTGATTTTCTCACGGTACTTCTCCCGCAGCTCCAGCGCGACCCGGTAGTATTCTTTGAAGTTGCCGGCAAGGGATTCCGGGGTGTAGTTCAGCGCCTGTTCCTCGGGGTAGAGGTCCTTTGGGACGGCGCGCGGCATGTGCTCCGTCAGGCTGAAGACGCGCAGGCCCTTCGCGATAGCCTGCTTGATGCAGGCCTCGAGGGAGTCTTTCGCATGGGAGCAGAACTGCCCCGAATGAGAGTGGTGAGAGAACGGCATGTCGTCGTCGTGCGATGAGTGATATCAACGGAGGCCGAGGATATCGATACTCGATATGGCAAAAGGCGGTGAGAAACTGCGTTGAAGCGTCTAAACTGCAACAGGAAACGCCGGATCACGAAGGCCGTCCCGGCTGTGGGGCGGCTTTATAATGCCCTATCCGCTTATCGATCTGGCATGTCCAGGAACCGCCAGCGGGGCAGCCAGCCTGGCAGGAACCTGGCCGGAAGGTGCTCGGGTTTGTGAGCGTTCGAGCATTTTGGCGTGCATGTGCATTTTGCAAGCCCGGCCGGCAAGGATGTTGCAAATTTAGCGAACAGGTTTCGAAGAATGCGAGACATATGCGGCATGCAAGCTCGGGGCCCGCTGGACGCCAGCGCGAGTCCAGCCTCATAGGGATTAGGCTCACGGCGCGGAGATTTTCGAGCACCATCCGCGCAGGGGAACACGATCGATGAGGCCAATTGACAGGACGAATTTGTCAATCGATTACTTGTATGGTAGGTTATGCATCGTGTTGGAGCTCTTCTGTATTTGAGTCTCCGTCAAAGGAATGTTTGAATGTGAAGTCATGCCTCATAGTCATTACAACTATCAAGGAGTGTATCGGTGCATCTGAACTTGTAGCTGCAACTTCCATCTAGCACCCTACTTTTCTGCATTGATAATAAGAACGAAAAAATATAGAACAAAAGAAAAAACCAACGCGCCTGTGGATGAGAATATGGTCCGTTGAAATGAATGCAATCAATCAATCAGGCCTGCCCTGCCTGCCCTTCCTCTTCTATATTCTCAAACGAAAATGTAGGCACACCCGGCATGGCGGCCTCGGCGGCCGGTGCCAGCTGTCCTTCCACTCTCCTCAGCTCTCCGTCGTCCGCCACAAAGTTGCCCGTCTTTCCACCGTCGTCCACGACGACAACTTCCATAGCCGCGCTTCCTGTCGTCTTCTTCATCGCGGGTAGGACGGCCAAAAGAGTCTGCACCTCGTCAAACCGTAGCTTGCGATCCAGAACGGTCTCGGGATCCTCCTTCGCGCCGACGAGCTTCTGCTTCAGCACCTGGATGAATGGCATGGCCTTCTTCATCTCAGCCTTGGGAATCTCGGCTGCAAGCGCCTTGTCGTTGATGCTGATGCTGACGGAATCAAAGTACTTCCTCACAAGCTCGACATAGGGATCCTGCCACGCCGGGTAGTTTCTCGCGACAAAGATGGTCACCTTCTTGGGCTTCTTGGGGTCGAAGAAGCCCTTCTTGCCCCTGCTCATCTTCTTGAGTTGCGCGGCTTCCGTGCTGGTAATCTTGCCGCTCAGAGCTCGGACGTATTCCAGCGCCGCGCCCAAGGTCCGGTCGAACGGCGCGGTTGGCGTTGGGAACAGCTCGTTCTGGACTGATGTTGTGTTTTCGAGGACTTCTTGCCAGATGTAATCAGCCCAGTGCGGGGCGATCGGAGTGACCATGAGGGCCTGGACACTAATCCATCTGCGGACGAGATCCTTGTGCATGCCGATACCGGATTGCAGACAGCCTTCACGATATGTGTCTCGAGCGGATTGGAATTCATAGTAACCCATCTTCAAGGCTTGCTTGAAGTGCGTCCTAAATATTTCGAAGATTGTTAATAAGAAGTTTCGATGAAATCGGGCAAAAGGAATACATAGACTTACGCGGTGTATGCAGCCCTTGTCTGCTCGATGAGGTCGTTCATCTCGTTCTCGAAGACGACATCCCACCATTGGTCCTTAGGTCCCTCCCTCAGCTTCCCTTCCTTAGCCTCCTGTACAACTGCCTCGCACCATTCCTTCAGGGTGTGACTTCTCAGAATGGCCGCGTTGGCGGTAGACTCCTCAAAGTTGGCATCCTCAATGCTGTCACCGGCGTCCGCCAGGGCGATTCTGCTGGCATCGGCACCAAACTTCGCGATCGTTTCCTCAAGGGTCAAAAAGTTGCCGGTGGACTTCGACATCTTGTTTCCATTGAGGAGGAGATGGCCGTTTGCACGAACGGCACGAGGCCAGTATGCAGGCGGGAACAGCGCAACATGGATGTAGAGGAAGAAAGTGAAGTGATTAGGGATCAGATCCTTTCCGGAACACCGGAAGTCGAGAGGGTAGAAGTACTCGAATTCACGTCTCATGGATTCAAGATGTTGTTTCGAGATGCCGGACGCCAAAACCTCATCGGAGAGCTCACGGCATGCGAAGACGTAATCCCAGACTTCGTCCGTCATCTGCTCGACCTTGATGGGGAAGATGCCCTCTTTCTTGCCGTCCACCGAGGAGTGGAGGAAGTGGCAGATTGTGTAATAGGCCATGTAGATCGTACTGTCACTCAGGGATTCCACGAGGAATTGCGGGTCCCATGGTAGACGAGAGCCCAAGCCGTAGCTTCGGGCGCACGCCCACTGGTTCAGCCATCCTAAAACTGATTTGAAGGCGTTGAGGGTTTCCACCTGGAACGTCTCCATTGTCCCCTCAAGATGGTCTTCGACTTGCTTGCGCCAGTGTTCCTCACCGTAATCGAGGTACCACTGGTCAAGAAGGGCAACGACGCACTCATCGCCAGATCGAGAAATGACTTTGCCCTCCGGTTCGTTGTAGACGAATGCCAACCCTTCGCCGATGAGCTTTTCGCGAACCAGCGGTTTCGCCTTTTGCACTTCCATATCCTTGTAGTCGCCGATGAGCATGATACCTTGGTAGAAACCCTCCTTATAAGCGAGCTCCTTGGCTTTCGCCAGAGCGTCCTTGTCTTTGGGAGAGTTGATCTTGAGCTCTTTGACGAGGTACGGAGCCGACATCTCACCATAACTCGGGGTCTTGATGATCGGTACGATTTCGAGCTCCGCCCACTCCTTCTGGATCTTGTAGTACTCTGGCTTCTTGGCGAGATCCGTAACCGTCGCATAGTCGTCGGGGGAGTCGGACGGGACACAAGTGACGACACCGGTTCCCTTCGTGGCCAGAACTGTCTCCATAGGGAGAATCCTGACGCCGTTCTTGTGTACGGAGAGAGGGGCGTTGACGAGAGTTCCTATCAGAATGCTTCCTTGGAAGCTTGCAAGCTGCGGGAACTTGCCCTCGTGTTCGAAGATGCGCTGGAAAGCCATGTTCCTGGCAGCCCGGGGTGTGCAGAGATAGGCCTCTTTATCGTTAACCTTGAAGATGCCGTAGTCGATTTTAGGTCCGACGAAGCAACATGTCTGGCCGTACATGGTCTCCGGACGCAGAGTCGCAGCTACCATGTACACTTTCAGTCCCTCAAGTCCTTTTGTGGAGGCAATCAGCTCTTTGGCGTCGTTGCCCCACTCGAGGACCTCGAGCTTTACTCCTGTGTACTCTTGTGGATTCAGGGCTTCACCCTCGCTTCTGTCGTGATCCATACAGGGCTGGCCGTCTTTGGGCGAGTAGATTGTATATCTCTCGCCGTATTTGACCTTTTTCAGTTCCTTCAGACGGTTCATCTGCCATCTTACGAAGGCGTCGTAGTATGGATTTGCGTCTGTTGTCAGGAAGCTCCGCCGCCAGTCGATGCGGGCACCGAAGGAATTGCAATGGTCCTGACACAGCGGCGGGAAGTGTGTCAACCAGTAGTAGGGATCCGCGAATTTGGGGATCTCCTCTTTCGGCACGCCGATAGCCTGCATGATCTGGAACTGATACTTGAGATTGACCTTTTTCGCGGCAGCCTTTCCTTTCTTCGCTGCGAACTTTGTCGGGTCCTCCTTCTCCTTACCAGCTGTCGGAGGAGGTGGGGCAATCTCACCGTGATCTTCTGCCAGTTCGGCATCCGCGCCACTAAAGTCCTCGCCGAACTGCTCGATTTCGCGAACAATCTTGTCGGACGCGGCCTTGATTGGCATACCGGTGCAGTGGAAGCCGAGAGGGAACAAGGCGCGCTTCCCCTCCATCCTAGCGAATCCGGCGCTGAACTCGATCTTGGAGAGAGTGAACGAGTGCCCGGCGTGCAGCACTCCGTTCATGTACGGGTACGCCATCGTCCCGAAGAACTTTGGATGTTTGGTGCGGAGGGTCTCCGGGTCGGTCGTGGGGTCCTCAGCGAGAGTCGGGGCGTCGATTTCGAAGACCTTGGCGTCCTGCCATTTCTTCTGGTACCGTTTCTCGATCTCGATGAGGGAATCGCGTTTCTCGGTCTGAGCAAAGCCTGCTGTGTAAGGTACGAATCTCAAAGCATTTCTGCGGCGCGCACATACGTTTTCTAACTTGATGGTGTTTTTCGAGGCATCTTCGACGGACGCCATGGTGGGCAAGATGTGGGGCCGATGCGGCTTCACTCGTTCGGGTTGCGTAAAGACGGTGGATTGATCGAAAAGTGAGCGAATCGATGCGAACGGTCTGTAAGGTAGTAGCCAGAAGTCGTCTAGCGATAGTGATTGCGGGAGCTCGACGAAGTTCTGTGAAATCGAAAGTGCGAAAAAGCTTGAAGGATAGAGAAAGAGGTTTGGTCTTCTGACTCAAGCTAGGAGGGGCCCCACCACAACCCGCATTTTATTTCGGCTTCTGGCCAGGTTGCGCCTAGCGATAAGCGCGTAGACCCCGCCATTGCGAGAGATATATCGTGGCGCGTAATTATTTCGTGGCCTATAAGTTTTATGAAGCTTCGACTTGCTTGCCAGCCACAAATTCTTATGTTCTTACTTCAAAAATATCCTCACTTGCGCACGTGCGTGCACAGCATCTACGTATTTCGCTCAATGTCGGGCACGAATGCCACGTAAGATCTCGAGCTTCCCAAATGTTATTATGAAAAAAAAAAAAAAAAAAAAAAAAACCACTCTGCGAGAGAGAGACAGCCAGATATACGGTGCTGCTCAACAGTATACGCGTATACGTAGCTACTCGTTACTTCTCATGCGCATTTATATGCGTGTATGTAGGCATACTGTCCGCATGCGCCTGGCCAGATGCTAGATGGGCGAACAGGTGAAAACGGGTCTGCCTTTGAATTCATAAATACTAGGAACCGGACCCTGTAGCTCACAAATTTATTTTGGAGCCTTCGATAGAGAAGTCAATAGCAAACCGCGCAAATTTAGATTTGGAGTTCCATCGCAACTATGCTTTGCTATACCGACGTTAATATCACGTCCATTTTGAGGCGGAACAGCTTTTACACGGCCATAGTGTAGGGCGGTTCTGAAACGGCGCGAGACCGGCGGAAAAGTGCCCAAAGAATTTCCTGTTTCCTCCAACACTATCCCGAGTTCTCCCAGTAGCTCATCAAGCTCTATCTTTGGAATAGATTCTTCTGCACCTTCGAGTCTAGCTGCAGACTGATGCCCTTCGTTCGGCTTATCGCCGCGGCGAATTGTGAAGGTGTAATCTAATGCTCCCACTCGAATCTCATTGATGGTAAGTGAGAACGTTCCGTTTCTCGCGTTCTCCAAGATTCCCTTCTGGACGGCCTCTTTCCATGGTTTATCACCCTCACGAGGAGTCGATATGTCTCGGAAGCGCTTAAGCCGAGGGAAACATTGCTTGTTGAAGATATCGATACAAATTGGCTGTGAGACCATGCTCTATTAGTAAGTTTCTCAGGAATATAAATATATGCTTCCCACTGACGTATCAGCTTTGAACATATCAAGGCAGCAGGATACAAGTAAATACTGGGGTTATCTGTTGCGAGGCGCATGATAAGAATAGTGATGATATACTTACCATGCCATTACCCTTTTTGACTGTCAACACTTCTAAATTTCTGAAAGATGTCCCAAGATCCCTGAGAATGGACTCTATCCCGTCGTTTTCGGTAATAGTGATGGATAACTCTCGCAAAGAATCCCCATGGCATTCTTTCAGACCGCTCAGCCATTCCGATTCAAGGTCATCGCCCGATGCATAGCTGAACTTGACTACAGTCAGACCCTTGGCGTGTCTGAAATAGTCATCAAATTGCATTTTAATCCGCGGCCCTATTAAAGATTCAGTGCTATAGGATAGAAGCCGGGCGATGTTCAAGTCCGAGCCCGCCGCCTCAAGCTCCAGTTCGTTTCCAAGGCGAAGGGATTCCAACTGTGCGATTGCCAAAACATCGTTGGTCATGAAGACATTGGCTATAACCACGAAGGACCCAGAACAGGTCCAGCTCTTCAGGTGCTTGAACTGAATGCGCCTGTCTTTATCTTGCTGGCAGCAGTTTTTACAAGCCTTCCAGAGGTTGAACCCTGTCGTGATTTTTGGGATGGAATTGTACTCATTCGTGAGCCAAATTCCTCCCGGCGAATTCGAATTGACACTGTATAATTCTTCGAGGGTATCTTGGCAGCTGTGTAGTAAACTGAAAATGAGATGGTGTCGGGTTGCCTCGTTGTAGCATCCGTACCTCAAGTACTTGAGATAGGGAAACTGCATATTGGTACATTCGTGCTCGACGCAGGGGTCGAACGTTATCGCCAACCGCGTGAGGACGGTTGGCGGGCTGATCAGTGCTTTCAAAGACGGTGTTCCGACGTCGTACCCGAAATATCGCCCGCGATAGCCATGTTCGAGAAATCTAGATGTGACGGTCATGTTAACTAGTACTGCACCGCAGAAATTCAGACACTGGACAAGAGCGTCAGAACCGATCTACTGACTTGAATGTATGAAGCTGCCCAGGCTTCAAACCTGAGATGAGATTGCTCAGACTCTGATTGAAATCTATCTGACCCCGACAGAACACATCGGGCGTCGAAGGTTTTCCTTTCTCTCGGATTAGTACAGGCCGTGGCACGTGCTTGAGATTCTTGTCTTTCTGATCTATTGTGCGGAAATTGACAATTTCAATCTCACGAAGGTGCTTCTTCCACCCGTCCGTAACTTGACAGAATGCTTGATCGACTTCCCAGTCCCCTGAGAAGCCCGGGATGATCAAGGTGATAGATTTATATAGCAAAGGACGTGTCAGTTCGTAAAATAGCTTGCTTGTTTGGCCGATGTTGATGAGGTCTGGATCTATCGGATCGTCGAACTTTTGGTATCATTTGATATATTAGTATAGGAGTTGGGGATAGAGTCCGCATAACGCAATGACGAATCATTAAGAGTCAATAGAATGATAGAAAGTTAATCTTATTGCTTACATATGAGAGTACCTGGTATATCACTTCGTTCGGAAGTGCTGTGATATCTACTGATCCTGACATAGCGACGGCTAGGCCTATAGGATAACGTAGTTATAACGAGCCGAGATGCAAGCGCAAGTTGCGTATGAGTTTTTCTTAAATTTTTGCTCTCCGTTTAATCCGAGACCAAGCAATATATCAATATTGGCCGCGAACAGATTTTACGAACGGTGGTAGCTACAGATGGCAGTAGTCTGGTCTTCCGACGCGCTCCGTGAGGCTGTACAGCTGTGGTGTTTGGCCCGGCCTACAGCCCCTAGGCCCTGCTTAAGCTTAGTGCCGAAAGCGATATATGGATCTGCGATAAGCTTTCAAGAGCAGTGCCAGGAGCTAGCTGTGATTGCTCGAGCTCAAGATGATTTTGCCGTCAATGTAAGCCGCGACACCGCACCGAATTCCTACTGTGAGGTTGTTGGTAGAAAGTTAGTTGCTGTGGGCCGAGTCTCGCACTAGCTGCAGTTACCGTTGACACCAAGAATGAAAGCCCGGATTAAAGGCTACAACGCACGCGCAAGCCGTGCAACCAGATTGGCGCGCAAAGGCTGGGTTCGCTACTTCGAACGCTCGCACATGGGCTGACCAAACTTTTGACTCCATAAACAAGTACTATTCAAATCGGTATCAATATAGATGGTCAACTTGTCTAGTATAAGAACTCGCTAAAAGTTCAAGCCATAATTACATGTAAGCGTAGCGCATGAATCTGATCTTCAGACTAAGCTATACAATGCTACCTGCATACTCATACGATATTCAGTCTACTCTGGCTCTGGTTAGTTACAGGCTAGCTAGCTATCGCAATGATCGTAGTTATGGATATATATATCGAATTTGATTTGAATGTGAACAAATGACGACCATATTAACGGTATGAATGCATAACTTGACGGCCAACTGGGATATACAGGCCATGGACGATTAGGAATAAGGCTAAGGGCGTTTCATGGACTCAAGTACTTAAGCTTATTATGAGACCTGTAACATACAAACCACAATTAAGAATACGCTGGACAAGAAAGATCAAATGAGCTTAAGACATGAGAAAACGGGGCGGATATGTTCAGAGCGACAGGTAACAAGGATATAGACGTGAGATTTCTGAGCTAAGTATGACAGGGAGCTGCTGATAGTTCCCAATGGCGGGATGGCGAGAATGCCAAAAGTATACCACCGTAGATCGGCCGGAGGGGCCCATCACAAAGCTTGCAAAGGCTTGCGAGCAACGATCGAATGCCTATTACCGAAAAGGGCGTTTGTGAACCAATGAACTCGAGAACGAATCACGTGGAAGGGGTATGAGCTTACAAGTGAAAGTATGTGTGGATTGCCTTATTGCGTAAGTCCTTTCGGGTCTGAGCAAGCAGAACCTGAATCTCGGGAACATCCATGGAGTGGAAGTGTGTGAACAGCCTCAAACTCAGTCCCTCCAGCCCTTCTAGAAAGTTGGCCATGTGGTATCCCCCGACTTCTCGCAGATGCTTGTTCTTTGGCCATGGCGAATTTGGGAGCTTCAGAATGTTTTCCTTGATGTCGACGAATCCTGCTTCTTTGACTAGGTTTGCGTGGTTGGCTGCAGCGACGACTGACCGCCCTGATGTTGCCGCTGCTTCGATGAATAGTTTATCCCAAGTCATCAATGCGCAGGCGGGATCCAATGATCCATCGTCACATCGAAGAGTCGCATCGGGCTCCAGCAGTTCGAGATAGCCACCAGGTTTGAGTGCCCTAACAGATCGCGAGAGCATCAGCACATGTTCGAGAAATTCTTAAAAAAGTATATCATCAGGGGTGCACAGTGAAGGTGTTCAATTCAAAGATAATATCAGCTTCCGAGATCCATTTGGTCATAACTCACTTGAAGGCTTGACAGAATAGGCGTGACCAATCTTGAATAGATCCGAGCATATATCGACAGTAAATCAAATCAAATGAGACCGGAAGGTGCGTCCATTCACTCTCCACATCGTCGACTTCGAAACTGATACTGTAATTCGAATGTGGTTAGCTTCATATAACCAGACACTATCGGCTTTAGCGCACTTGGCTTGCTTGGGCTTACTTTGGAGGGACCCTATTCCAAACATGAGTTAGCATTCGCATATAAGGTTCGGTTCCTTAGAACTATTCTGATATTCATATGCAATTGTGGGGGGCGCATACCATTTGGGTTGTATAGGGCTGAGATCGTTGCCGATGACCTGGCGGATGGGATGTTATTGCTGTACTGAGTGAGAATGAAGATGCACAACCGAACAACTTACATGTGCGGACGGATAAAGATCGGCTTCATAAGGAATAGGGAATAGTTAACACCTTCTGCTTGATGTAAATTGATATGTAGCTAATGTCACTGACCCATCTCAATCGCCCAAATGCCTGAAAGTATATGTTAGTGATTGTCAAACGGAACTGAAGATTAACTGCGTGGCTAAATATATATGCGGCACTCACCAGTCCCTGTTCCTATGTCCATTATCTTTTGCGGGTTATCCAATGGCGCTGCATGTAGTTTGCCCTCCATAGCAAGTGTCATGCAGTGGTGGCTCAGGTCCAGACGATCACTTTCTTTCTGTCATGGCAAAGCGACAGCGGTCAGCGACTCTGCAGGCGCTCCAAGCAAAGTACTACCGCTCTCGTGATCTCATCCGAGAACTTACTTCATCATTTGGGAGAAAGTATTCTATGTAATCGAGACGAACACGTCGACACTTGTCAGCAATGAAGAGAAGAAAGCGTTGAGTGGTGAAAATCCAACACGCATGAGGAGAAGTCCACGTAGGACTGTTCGACTTACGACCTGGACGGAAGGCATGATATCGCCGGCCATTTTCATATTGGTAGTTGAGCACTGAGCTTGACAGACTTGTTGTGAAGCTCTCCCTACAATTCCGTCAAAACGAATCAGATAAATGTCATCGATCGCGGCGCCGTGATGTAATGCGAGCCATGTCGGGATGAGACCGAGGGGAGTCTCGAGACTTGAGGTCTCGATCGATTTCGGCCAACGGCGTCGTACCGTTATGGACGGGGATTAGCACCAACAGATCGGATTCACTATATGCAGATTCCACTTCAGAGTAAACCTGTATCGTCGCGCACATTTGGAGTTAGCCTTCCTATACTATGAAACCTTATATAACTGAGTTATTGCCCTGTCTGCAGGTCATTGTGATATAATCTAATTGCTGTGCATGCGTCTTCATGTATGTCACCAGCTCTCAGAATTTTCCGAAAAGCGCTGATGCCCTTACCTCAGCTTCAATTTCTGGTTGCACCGAAGTAGTAATTTCTTGGTCTGCCCCGGGCGAGGAACCAGCCTTGGGAGAAACGGCCTTTGGGGAAACGGCCTTTGGGGAAGCGCCTTTGGGAGAAACGCTCTTGGTGGGCGAGGACATATTGTATATATAATCTGGCTTGGTCCTGCGGTCTTTTTCAAACTAGACGTGGGCGCTATTCTGCTGATATATGATCTGCCAGGAACTTCGGGTAGCGGCACCAGGGGCAGGCGAAAATTGATCGGTCGGGTTGCAGACAGTCGAGCGAGGGGAGTTCAGATTGAGTATCGTAACTCTGGCTGCGGACGGGGATCCCTTATTTTCTCAAGATGGGAATCACCCACCACACACAACAGCTTTGCATTATCATTGTGGGTATCAGCGCTGGCCTGCACAACATTTGTCTTAAGTGGGCCATGTTATATCCCAGCAATAGGTAATGTCCACCGGGATGGCCAATCGAGAAAAACCGTTTGTCTGCTCGCTCGGACTATTTGGAGTTAAGCCGCCGGGGCACGGGGAAAGCGGGACGTGGGGCCACAGGGTCAAGCGTTCCCGGCGAAGTTTGGCCTCAGAGGGACCAAGCTGACAGTCGAAGGAAGCTCGTGAAGCTGAAGTCGTTGTAATTTTCACCGATTACTGCTGCGACAACCGACCACGTTACTTAGTATCGTTTATCATAAGTCCAAAGAGGCGAACCCAAGCTCGACAGTATAATACTTTCCGGCGGCACCGGAGAAGTACATCAACGAAAGGCTGGACAGCTCCCTGTGTGGATGCAAAGCACTGCAGATGTTACCAGCTTTTTCGCCCGCAGGAGGATAATCGACTCCACAGCATCCCAGGCGGACACAAGGTTATCGGCGGCTGAACTCGACGATTCTCGTGGCCATGACATTCTCTCATTCCTCGCCACGGCGCAATGCAACGATATCGATTTTCTGCCGATAACCTGGCACGCGGCTCTGGGTAAATTAAGCGCTGGTGGCACCGCACAAATCCAGCAATCCTTCCTAAATCTGGAGCTCAGCTATGTGTTCAAGCGAATACACCGCGGCATTGACGAGCCACACGCTTTCCGCGCCTTGGTCTCCGAGATCTCTATTCTCGGTCATAAAGATATCCGCGGTCATCCCAACATCGTAAGGTTAGTCGGCATCGCCTGGGATGTCCTATCGGCGTCCGAGGCGATATGGCCAACGCTGGTATTCCGAAAGTCGGAACATGGAGACTTGAGACGGTTCATGAAGTCCAGTGCGGGTAAAAATCTCGACTTTGACGGTAGACTCAAGTTATGCAATGATCTTGCCGTGGGAATCGCGGCGCTTCACGCCGTTGGTGTCGTCCACGGGGACATCAAGCCTATGAATGTACTGGTGTTCAGCGAGAGCAAGGACAAGGAGATGGCTTATACCGCCCAACTCGGAGACTTCGGATACTCGACACTGTCTAATAGCGAGCTCGAGAATGCGAAGGATGTCCATCTGCCGATATCGTGGCCGTGGAATGCCCCCGAGGTTTCCAACTGGGAGTCGTCGTTTCCGACTCACGAGGCAAAATTGACGGATGTCTTTTCATTCGGGCTTCTTTGCTTATGGCTCCTGTTTCCCGGTGGGTTATCGGAAGTGGGGGTAGATGTCGAAAGGCCAAGCCGTGATGCGGGATGGAAGCGGGATGGGAACTTAGACCGGATTGCTTCGTCGGTGGTTGAGAGACAGTCTGAGCTGTCGGAGAGCCGGAAGGCCGCATTGACCGAGCTCTTTGTGTCGACATTAGCAACTGATGCCAACCGACGGGATTTAGACGTTCGCGGCCTCATGAAGAAGGTCATCACCGTCAAGTAAACTTTACCCTCAGAACACTTTGACGCCTGATCAATCGCGATCTAACACCTTCACAGAGCAGCTGAGCCTCAGGGCCAGACCATGAGCAACTATGGGATGTATACGCCATATCTGCGATGGATGCCAAACCACAAGGATTTCGACGTAGCGGCCGCGCAAGAAGCTCACTACGGCTCCTCATATTACAATCCATATGCCTCCGCATCTGCATCCTGGAACCCCTATACTTACCAGAATCCTTATGCCTATGAGAGCCTATCAGAGCCTAATCGTAGCCATCCTCCCCATGTTGCTGAGGCTCCCCAAGCTCGATCACAACCCGCCGAGTTTCTAGTAAGCCAATCCCATAGCCGCCTTTGCTAGGTCTGAAGCATAACTGTAGCCAATTCTAACTTAGGGCTCTACCTATGATTAGGTCTGGAAAAGCTTTAGGCAGCTTGTGCAAAGTGACTATCGCATATGGGCAACTATTTTCAATGCTTTGAGGAACAGAATGACCAGCCCGGTTCTCAAGGAGAGGGAAGATGCCGCCTTCCAGCTTGCCTTCTGTTACGAGATAGGCTTTGGAACGGCACCTGAATCAGCCCGGGTTACACACTACCTAGAAAAAGGCGGCCGGACCTACGAAAACCTCCTCCGGGAGATCAATACTATCAAAGAGGACAGACACCCCTTGGTCTTCAAGAATCTGGAAACTAAGATTGACAAGATGGACCATATAAGTCATTATTTGAATACAGTGGAGCTTACAGATGTGGTGAATGCTTACGATCCTATCGCCGAAGCTTCGAGTCGACTATTTGGAGAAGATCACCGGACGTCAATATATCTGAGGAGGACCCTAGGTGGGATATTCGAAGCCCAGGGCGAGCTCGATAAAGCACAAGCAGTGTTCTCCAGACTGGCGTCTGTGTGCGAAGCAAATTACGGACCTAGACATCCAGATACGCTTGCAATCCTATCATCTATCGCACAATGCCACAGAGCCCAAGGAAATGTCAAACAGGCAGAAGAAATCGTGGTCAAAATTATGGAAATCCAAGCGGTGGTATACTCAGATGAATTACAGGATCAAGTACCATCCATGAGACAACTCGCCTCGATCTATAGAGAACAGCAGCGCTGGAAAGACGCCGAGGAACTGGAAAAGAAAATAATGGACATAAACGAAAAGAACCTAGGGAAATGCCATATCGATACCCTAGTCGCAGTCTCTGACTTGGTCGAGAATTATAAACACCAAAGGTTGCTATCCAAGGCCGAAGAACTAGCACTCAATCTCATCGATAGAATAGTGGATCAGTTCGGCGAAGACGATTCCAGAGCTCTAGAGTCAATGGATGTCCTTGTATCGGTTTACATTGCCATGGGAAATTTCGACGCTGCAACAAATTTGGCCAATCGGGCGGCGGATATTAGAAAACGAACGCTTAGTCCAGACCACGAAGACATCAGAGACAGTATGCTCACGCTAGTCAACGCGCATTCTGGGGCGGGCCAGTTCGAAAAGGCAGTTCAAATACAGAGAGAAGCGGTAGACCAAAACAAAAGAGTTCTTGGAACGAATCATAGGCATACGGTTCGCAGTATGGAAACACTAGCTACGCTGCTAGCAAAGCAACAAAATTACGAAGAAGCAGCCGACGTTATGGCAGCGGTTGTGGCACACCGAAAGCTAATACAAGGAGATACAGACCCGGATACCGTTGCTTCTATTGCGACGTGGGAAGAGTATAAGAAGGAGATGGCACGCGATCGCCTAGCTGCCTTTGTAGAAATGTCTAGGATGAAAAATGCAGCCGCTACAACTTCCAGTACTTGAAGTTTAACGACTTTATGGATCAATAGGCAGCACAGAACACTGCGATATATATTTTATTTATATGCATTAATGGGTCACCGTGGGTAGATGATAGCGGATTCACTCACTGTGCCGTTTTGCATGGCGGACGGTCGACCAAAAACTTGCACTGTTAGGTTCTTATTGAACAGCACGACAGCAATATATACCTGGGTATCTATGCAAGAGAGCAGTTGCACGCACGCATGTCCTACATCAGAGCCATTCATGTAGCAAGGAAGGGTTTGGTTTACGAGACCACCGTCCATCACTTCAGGAAGTAATATAAATAGGTAGACTGCAGCTAATTCCGAACTCGACTCCCCTACGCTCCTCCTCCTCCGAAGCTTCCTCTCTTCTTCGCCAAACATCCCTTAGAATCGATTCACACTCCTCCACGTAGGTCTATAGGTCCTATACACTCAAACTCATCATACATTTCTGCTACATACTCTTCGTATGATCATTCCATTAGCACGTCTAAGGTAATCATAACAGCCAGCCCGATAAGCCTTGCCACTCAGCACGATGGGTACTCCTATTGATAACGACGCTCGGCGCAAGCGGGAACTCGCCCGTGATCGAAACTCTTTCCTCTGTCGAGCGCATCATCGAATCGAGTTTGTCGAGCCATTGCCCAAGAAACACGACCGCTCGGTCCCACATATACTCAGCGACCTCACTGTTGGAAAGTTCTGGAAACTCAAGGCTCAGACATCGGCTAGTAATACTGAACGTACGTTCACCATCTACTAATTACAGGTGTAATTAAATCAGAGGCGTGCCTCGCATCAGTTGCTAATTCTACTGACATATTAGTATACAACGATATAGTCGTTAGGCTCCGCCAATTGTGCAACTACTACAACATCAGCACCACTATAGATAAAGTCGAGGATTTCATCGGTGGCCATAATGATGACCATTCGAACGGCGAACACCGCTCTGAGCCTGTTGTGGATGCAACTGAGACCGATGATGTCCATGGCAATGTCGAACTCTACCACCGGCTCATCGCCAATGAACTTGGGTTGAACTATGGGCTTATCGACGAACACGTGCGAAAGCTGCAGGCGGTGGCAGCAGAGAAGAAGCGTCAAGATCGAGAGGGGAGGCAAAGGCTTACAAGGATTCTATTTCCCGAAAATGACCTCGCTAGTGCTGTCAAGTGGCAACGGAGACCTAACGCGACCCAGAAAAAATAGAGACAAAGAAAGGCGCCGGCGCGCCCAGGATAACAGCAGCTGGCTTGACGGAACCGGTGATGTGGATGGCATTTGTGATCTCATTTGTGACAAGAATCGCTTCCCTCGGCTTTTCTAGCTAGTATTCTATCACGGTTCATCTAATATATCGTTGAGGACTAGGGATCGGATACTGGTCTCCATTTTTATCAATAAGCACTGCATATTCCGCCATCCTATTAGACTAGCCGGCCGCGTTAACTACTTAATATATCAATGCAGTTCCGTATTTTTGTGTAACCTCAAGACAGATTCGCTATACGTGCACGTGGCTATAGTGACTGCAGTCGCTGCAACCGCATCTGCATGCACGTTTTCGAAATTTCGGAACTCTGACCTATGTGTGCGCGTTAGAGGCTAAAATCGGACTATTGGAGTCGTATCATTGGAGCCGCCATCTTGTCGACAATGCGCGGCCTCAACATGCTTTCGAGGCAGCTGCGTAAGCTGACCTGACGCATATGTATCGTATTCGCAAGTCTTGCGTGCGCGGCCTTCGCTTCGTTTGACTAATCGTTCTGCGTTAGTAAGCTACGTAAGTTAAGATCTTAAGAGCCGGTTCTCTCGTGGAATCGATATGACAAGTCCGCTTCTTCAAATACCGAAATCCTCATTTCCAAGAAAATTTCCAAGGAATTTCAGTCTGCTATATTTATTCAGTTCTCCATTAACTCCAAATTATTGTTCGTGCCAATTTCATCTTGGCCAAGTTTGGTTTACGAGACAACTTGGCCACCAGAAGCCTTATACCCATAATCCAACATTGTCAACACATATGGAAATATACTTCATGACCACCAATTAGGGTCTGATCTAGGTTTCGAAATTCGAGACCGATATATAATGCACTAACATGCCAGGTTCCCCGGAAAATCAAACATCTATTGCGGGTAATAAAGTGCTGGACCAAGGTTACCAGAGACTGAATCTAATGAATCCAAGGATGTCTTGCTATATGAATGCGCTCCCTACGGAACTCCTGACACATATCCTCTCCTTCCTCCCTTGGCAATCCCACATCTCCTGCTTCCAAGTCTGCAAGCTGTGGGCTGACCTCCTCCACAGCCCAGCACTACGTTCAAACCGCTACTTGAACTTTGCGCCCTCAACGCCACCATGTCCGCGCGTTCATAACTTGTTCACAGACGTCGGGCTCGAATGCAGCATAGATCGCTCGCAGGCTCCAGCTGCCACGATCACCAGCATATCATTCGTCGCTACTTCAGAAGAGCAGCAAGAATGCGACGATGATTTCAGTAGCAATGGCAATTCTGCTATAGACGCAGAAGGGGCGAATGTACTGACGGTCGACATCTCGGACCATCCGATACTCGCGGAGAAGCTGCTGCACTTCCAGAGCTGGCGGCACCGTGCGGCTATTCGACGAGAACTCTGGACTATGGGAGTGCTGCTTCTGTGGAACCAGCGCGGGTACGAGTACGGCAGCCATCGAGACCGTCAGCTCCACCGACAAGACTGGTTCCAGTTTGTGAACACTCGGGACAATCGTAATCAAGACGGCGACGATGGAGAGGGTGGGAGTACAGCTGCGGCTGCGGCGGGGAATAATATCAAGGCGGGGACGATGGATATGGATGTTACAGTGCGCGAGTTTCTCGAGGCGGTGGGACGGTACATTGCTACGTTCGGCGGACTAGGTAGCAGACAGGGGGTTAAAGTGCGGGTGGGGATGTATAGGCGATTCGGGGTCGTTATGGTCAGCAATGTTGGAAATGAGCCATGGACCTTGGCCGGAGGGCTGAATAACCTCGGGTGAGACGGTTGATGGTGTATATAGCCTAAGCGCTATGGAATAGATGCAAAGCGACTTAGATGTAGATGATGTTAGCTGTAGATATCGATCCCCATTGCCATGCGCAGGCAATGTCAGTTCATTAATTGTGCTATTGCAGCCCTCTCATAATCATTCTTGCTCGTAATGGTGTGCAGATAACCGAGTCAATTAGATAAGATAATTTAGCGAGCGTCTACTCATCCGGCGCGAGAAAGATATCTATAATCTCTATCATCTATCTGTATTTCCTAAGCTACGAAGTAGACCTGTCTGCATAAAATCAATCTAATCCTTTCGCGGTTTGCAAGCGTATGAGACATGCAGATAACGCGGACCAGGGGGCCCAGCGGTCTAGAGGTAGGATGCATTCGCATGTTGCGATAACTGGTCTGATTGGATTCCGAGGACGCTAATCCAGAAGGTGTGAAGATTCAGCACGGTGACTATTTCTGCGTCCGTGCGGGCATTGAATTCCCGCGTTCATCTTTTCGGACAGCTGCCAAATCATCATGCATTGCTCTTTCGTCCAGGGTTCGTAAATTCCCCACTTGATAGATCCGGTGCGTCGGTACCGTGGGGGTAGTCGCTGTTGATCTTAGCAGAGAATGAAGATCGAGAGATCCTGAGAGCAATCAAGCTGTTGCGCCCATCGAAAATTATGTCCTCTCTGAAGCCTCTGTTAGCCGCCCGCTCTGTCGTCTCGCATGGCTGACGAATAATATGCACGGGTTACCCCGCTCGGGTAATCCCCACCACCCGTCGATCCGCCCAACCTGCAGGCCTTGCAGCTAAGTTACCTAATGCTCTTTCTTCCCCGTTCTCGCCTTCCTCTTTCCCTTCTGCTGCTCGATCATCCTATCCCATCGCACGAACGAAAGGTAGCCCTGCAGCAGGACCTCGCTCAACCATAGCGTGGCGACAGGCAGACTCACACCAGGGACAGCCCAGCACGGGCCAAGCACCCTCGTGACAAAATACAGCGCTTCGACGATATGGAACGTCACGAACGTCCAGTACCCGAACGGCGTGGCGTTGTATATCCAGCCCGCGATGTCCGGATAACTCTTCAATGGCGTCGACTCATGTAACAAGCCACCTGGGAGCAGCGTCGACGGGAAGAAGAGCATGTATCCTATGAACGCCATGCTGCAGGAGACCAACAGCTCATGCGGCCGCGGCGGAATCCATGTGGTGTCGATATCGACGGTTTCGCGGTTGACGCCGAGGGCGGATTCGGCCTGCTTCGTCATATCGACTAGGCGAATGCGGGCGTCGGAAAGCGATGCCATGGGCGGGGTGAGGGGGATCTGCTTTGTGGTTCCATCGACGGAGATGGTAAGGTGGGTGGCCTGGATGTCTGAGAGTGCGACAACAGACTTGTGGGAGGCGCGGAGAAGCGATTTCGGGTAGGAGAGGTAGTGGACGAGGTATAGCTTTGTGTCGTAGACGTGGTCCTTGTTCATATGGGCGAGGATGCGCGCACGGGCGGCGTCGTCGGACGCCATGGTGACGAAGATGTTGGTGGTGGTGATGATATCGAAGTCGGGCACGGGGTGGATAGGAGTGAAGCCGAGGTCGTGTTGCGGTTTAATTACGCGATGTTGAGATTACAGGGCACACTTTAATTACCAGACACGGATATTCCACATTCAGTTGGGTTTCTCGGCATCTTCACTGGTGAAGCTGCTGACCGCGATGCATGGTCGCTACCGTACCTTCTGACGATTCCTACTAACAGCTCCACGGTCTCATCATGTGCCCATGTCACCTAGGCGAAGGTTTGCGATTTCGAAGGCGCTCCCGTGATGTAGACGTGCGGCACGGCGCCTCCTGCATGAAACGCCACCAGTGCCCCGATCGAGCATTGACAGTCTCCTATGCGTCATCTCGCCTAGCTCGCCTGGCTTCGAATTCACAGCTTCGCGAGTCTTTCGGGCATGACTACCCCAAAGGGGCAATGCGATCGCGGTGTCTCGTCCCAGACGCTTCTCGAACGTCGTCCTGATGCAGTTCCGCCTTGTCCCAAGTCAAGTTGCAAGATTCGCGAAAAGACGGAGCGCAAAGTCGGCGTCAGACGAACAGACATTTTGATAACTCCAACTGGATTCAATTGCAACGCCAACCCAGCTGTAACTAACTTACCAACTGCCCATGCTGTCCTCGCGAACAGCCCTAGCGTCATCCGTCGTCATGCACGGCTGAGAAATTTTCGAGGAGGAGAGCAAGAAATTACAGACCAAGATCGCGAGATCTCGAACATGCATAAACGCTCTCGGCGACAGACCCACTTGTTGCCGTGTCCCTCCTTGCTAGCAACTGCCGTTGTACCTCCCCGCAAATTACGGCCGAAGGGTACCTTCTATATATAACCTTGCCGCCGGATTTTAGCCGGTTTAGACGGGTGCCACACCCGCGCAGAAGTTGTGTGCTAGTTACTATAGCACCATCGTATGTTCGACCAGCTGGTACCTGGAAGCCGCTGGTTATGTGGTTGGTTAGCGATAGGATGCCGTCAAGATGGCTTCAGAAAATTCATCGGGGTGGCGTGTATTGCAATTGTGTCTACGTGATTCATTTTCCTGCCAAGGGGGCCGGTGGTCCGGCCACCTTATTTAAAGACATTCTGACCCGCACTCCAGAATCGGCTAACCTCAGACTGACTCGGTTGTGAGCCGCATAGCATAACGGGCTGTCAACCTCGTCGATTAATCGAGAGCCCCGACTCGATCGCAGCATTGATAAAGGTCGGTCGCGGTCCGCTTTGAACGTTGGCTATACTTCATTCAATACATCAATTATACAATCAATCCACATATATATATCCGCACCCCCATCGACGGAGAAGATACATACTCTGATCAATCTATTGAGACCACAAAAATCAACAATACACCAGCCTAGGCTTCCTTTACAACTCCACAGCTTTATACATTTGCAATAAAAACTTCTACACAAAATATTCACGAACATACTTCGTTACTTTACGAAGCCCACATTCTCATTATGGTATGCATCGAGAAGGAGCCCATTAATTCGCGCAATCAGCTAACGTTTGTCCTTTTGTTGCAGGGTTCAATCTCGAAAGTCTTCTCTGTTTTCTCCACCCGCAGAGCCAGCATCTCCTCTGACTCGGCACCGATGCTCAAGCGCGAGCGCCGCCGGAGTCTTAAACTCAAGTCGCCAAAGTCGACAACAAAACGGCCCTGGTATCGCCAGCCATACATTAACAGCATGGACTTCATGTGTCCGACGTGCTGCGAAAGCCACTGCATCTGCGACGAAGTCTGGGTTTAAATTTATAAAGTGCGACTGAGGAAGTTTGCACTTGTCCTTTATATCAGGTGGGTTCATTGTCGACCTCAAGTTTCTTCGAACATGCAACTAACTTTTGTGTCGCAGTCATTCTTTATACGCAAGATAATTGCTCTTTAATGTCGCTTTGATGATTTTTATTATTATGATGTTGTCGGTTACTTTCGAGGACGGATATCTGGATGGGTATTCGTGGTTGAAGGGGTTTGGAGTTTGGTGCACCGAGGTTGCTATCACGATCGTTACTACTATAGACTAGGGTTATACAGGAGTTTTGGGGCGTTTTTTCACAATATCATTCGTTATTTCAGGAACGAGTCTCGGCCTCTGACTCGAGGCTATTCACTATCGTCATATTCTACATTCACTACATTGTATATATTACCCAACGTAATCAGGCTATGATACATTACCTCCATGATAATTCAAAATATTCCACGAGTATATCATACGGCGGCGAGGGAGGGCTATGCAAGGCTTCATGAACGTACCGCGGCCTCATATCGTCCTGAAAACAGGCACGGGCACGGGCGGCACTGATATTTTTGCCAACTGCGGCCTCTGCGCCACCCACGACCGATCATACTGCGGCTGCATAATCGCTGTCGCGCGCAGCTGCCACTCGGGCGAGAAATCTGGAGTTGACACCGCTGAGAACAGCATCTCATGCGCTGCTGCCGTGTGCACAAGCCATTTCTCCATAGCCTGCACAGTCGCTCCCACGACTGCCTCGATCAGCTCGCGCACGGTCGTGCCTCTCGTAAGCTTAACACGTGCCTTCCACACGTCCTGCGGCGCATACGACCGCTCCGTCAATGCCAGCGTCACCGCCAGCTCCTGCTGCACAGTCCCAAGGTTGGCCCCGTTGGAATTCTCAGTGCACGCAAAGCCGTCATTGTAGCCTCCGTAGGGTGAGTCTGTCTCAACGCGTTCCCAACGGTAGTAATGCTCGAGCGAAAAGTGCGCAGGGCTGGACGGCGGCGAGCGGATGTACTGCCTCACGAGCAGCGGTGGCGGCACAGCGCCATGGTAGGCAAACTGCTTGGCAGGCTCCTCGGACAGCGTGCTAATGACAGGTTCGTCGAGGAAGCCGCAAGGAGTAATATCGCTCCACGTCCAGCGTGGATGGTCGCGGTACTTGTAGCTGTGGACGACACCGGCTTTGAACGTGCAGGCGAATCGGGTAATGTAATTGCCGCGGTCGAGTGGTGCCTTGAGAAGTGTGTGGATTGCGACTGCGCCGTCCTGTGGCAAAGAATGCGAAGGGACGGGCGTGTAACGGGAGCGGCGGAAAGAAGGGGTATGGGCGAGGACGCGCTGGAACAGGGTGCAGGTCTGGCAGAGGGCGAGCTGCGCGGTGAAGTCCGGGAGGTAGTCGAAGATCTCGCGCAGAATCTCCACAGGGAGTGAGAGAATGGTTGGCCTTGGCCTTCTGGTGAAATCAAGGGGGTGGTCAGATATCGTCGCCATGTTTGGGGGAATCTTGATCACTTTGGGTGGAATAACCGCTGTTGGAAGAAAGCATGCAGGAGGAGGCTTCGGAATGAATCTCCGGTTGTATCACAGGAACTGGTGCAGATGCAAGCCGATAGAATGGAATGCTCGATATGCATGTCAACGGTGATTCGTCTCGCCAGCTGCGGGGCTGGTCAGCCGCACGGACGACCAACTTTCGAGACAAACGGGACGACCCTGCTGTAACCTTGTGTCGACCCTGCTTTGGCCGCCTCGGTCTCGAGCAGGTCTCCTGCTTTATCTCGTCGATTTAAAGCGGGTGCTGGGACCACGGCTCCTTGATCTTGCTTCTGGATCTCGTCTCCACCGATTCCTATAATACCACGCGGTCAATAAGCGTAAAATATACTATCCTGAGACCAGGAGCTCGTCCATTATAAGCTATATAATTGTGACGATGTCGAGAAGGTCAAAGATGCATGTCACCAGCCTTCCGCCGGAACTCCAAATCGACATTCTCGGGCATCTCGAACTCGCAGACCAGATGCGAGCCAGCGCCGCCTATCCTCTCTGGAGCGAGCTCATCGGCTCCCAACCCCTGCTGAGGACCCACTACTCCCACAAACATCTTCGCGGCGTGCACAGGTTGATCAGCGAAAGTCCCCATGTCGTCAAGTGCATTCTGGCCGGCAAGAGACTAAACTGGTACCTGTACAACGGCGAGAACATACTCCAGAGCCGGTTGCTCGACGAGCCGTTGTTTGCGCCATGGGTCACGGACAGCGATATCGCTCAATGTCAAGCGAAGCCTGTGCTGCCGCCACTAGGGCGCGACTTCCAGCTCTGCGCGACATCATACGAATCTCGACTCGAGCCCTTCAATGTGACTGAGTTTATAGCGCAATCGCCCACAACCGTCACGGTACGGCAGTTCCTCGAGCAGCTGTTCTTGCGACTCACGCTGCACGTGCCGGACAAAAGTCTGGGAAAGCACAGCTTGCTCTTGTTTTCGTTCGCCGGGTCTTTTATGCTATCGACATATTTAGCTGAGTACGACCTGCGAGGGCTCGTGTCCTACCAGAAGAACTACCACCGGTTTAGATACCGATCCGATGCTCTGAACTCCTTCTGAGGGACCAGGGTTACAGGGTGTGCGTATATAAGAGCTTGCTGGGACTCGATGCGGGATGGCAGTGGTGCATGTAGCACCCGCGTCGATGCCCGCGTTCGTGACGGAGTCAAAGCGTGTTCATGCATCCAAGCCGCGTTGTGCTGACATTTTTGGGCTGCTGCGAGGCTGAGGTTTTCTTCGCCAATGTTACTCGAATCTTTCATATGCAACGTGCTGTACATACAAACCTACACGCATATGCGATAGTCCATCTACATACACTCGCATAATAGGAGTATGAATACGCGTGGTAGACCGCACCGCTTCAAGAATGCTCCAGCTATCGGGCCGCAGCCGCAATCGATACACCGTCTTTTTATTGCTTTGTCGCCAGAACCTCGTCCAAGATGCTCCGTGACTTCCGACTCGGGACCATCATCTCCAATCGGGCGAGTCTAGCCTCAAGACTAATCTCCAATATCTGGATCACTCTCGCCAATCGGACAAAAAACCTTAGACTATGGGCAAGTCTGTGTAACCTGAGGCTGTACAAACCAGGTCCAGATATCACCGCAGCTCTCCCCGTAGAGCTGCAAGCCCACATTCTCTCTTTCCTTACCGTCGCCGACCATCACGTCATCAGCCAGACATGTCCTCTTTGGCGCGATATCCTCCGCTCGAGAAGTTTTATTACCACTCGCTACTTCGACTTTGCCGACGACTATCCGGCCGGGCTGCACCGTTTATTCGGTTGCCGCCGCACCAACACCTGGCTTGGATGCACAATAGACAAAAGCGGCATCACCGATATCTTTGTGCTCTTTATCCCTGATTTTGACGAATTTCGCTGGGACAACCTGCCCGTGCGCAGGAACTTTATGGTAGAGTACATCAGCATATTCACCTCACCGCTACTGGATGACCCAGTTTTGAACCCAGCGCTGGTCGCTGGCGATCGAGATAGCGAGCTATGGACAGACTTTGGTCACTCTTTCATCCTGCAAAGTCTCGGTCCCGGAGCTCATATGGACAACCCAACAGCCATAGTACGCAGGAATCGAGGACTGCTCCCTGAAGCCGCGTGGAATCCTGGACGCGGCTCGCTGCGGAAGCTGCTTGAAATGATAGGGGAAGATGTATCTGACTATCCGCTTGACATGGCGGTAGACTTGAAGAATACGAGAATGATTGTGGTGCCTGGAAGGACAATATTTTTCTTCCTGGTATTCAATGTAACTCAGATATCAAGCTCCGATTTGGTACAACAGATTCATCAGTTCAGGGCGCGAGCAAACATATAGAGTATACGAATACCTACATCGTGCATTGATTATATGTATCCCTGAGGATTCTGATCGACTCTACTACTATACTCAATTTACTATATAGAAGTATACTTGTCGGTCTTGTATGGACATTAGATTTACGAAAGGTTATGCCTCCTAAGACAGCAGTCGCAAGTTAAATAGTTACCTAAAGCGTTCTATAAATCCAGTTGTGATACTCCAAGGCTCATTGGATTCTAGCAATTGTTTATGTACATCTTTCATCTATGGTTTGGGTAATATGTATAATTCAAAAAGTGGTTGGCTTAGGATACGTGTTTACGCGTATACGCCGGTCTATAGCTCTATACTCGAAATCTAGCTGATTGACGAATTAGTCCATAACCAAAGCTGACTGAGCATGAGGGTCACACCTAAACGTACTTTACGTAGTTATTTGTTCCACTCTAAGAGCCTGTCCTCCTCCGGGCCCGCTGCTCTTTCGCTACCAGCTTAGCTCTACCAGACACGAAGTCCTCGTCCCAATGTTCTGGAATTTCGCCCTAAAATAGGTATATACATAAAATAAGCATTCATCATGACATCATATACAACGTCCGTATATATTGTGGATATACTGATTCGTTAAAAATTTCAAGCATCAACCTCAGCCTCGGCCTCGACTTCCCAATACTGCCCCCACACCCACACATGCCCCAGCCCACCGCCGACCCCGCGGATTATATTCCTGCGATAATACATCCGCATGCCCGCGAACGTCGCATACCCATTCAACACATCGGCTGCATGCACGTCCGTGCGTCGATACCGGTGCAGTAGAGGGAGATACATGATGGCTCGTTCAAACATACCGTAGATTGCGCCTTCCGTGTCCTTAGTGTTCACGCGGCGAGTTTCATTGTCGATGGAGGCCTGGATTGCGTGCACGATGTCGCGGACGGTGACAGCCTCGGCCACGCCGGACTCGGAGATCGGTGTGCAGACGGTTAGGGACCGGCCGGTTTGAGGGGTGAACTCAAAGGTGGTGACGGCGGGAACGGTTGCGTTTTCCGACATGACGGGGAGGTTATCGAGGGCTGTTGTGGTGAGCTTTGTCGGGCTGGAGCCTAGTGACATGCGGCCGGTGGTTGTGCTAATGGAGATCCGTTCGAAGACTGGATGTAGGGCGAGCTGGCCACCGCCTTTGCGGAACTTGGAGCGTCGTTTCTCGTAGGGGAGGCGGAAGGTTTGTTTGAGGATTACGTCTGATTGCGTGGTTTGTACGAGCTGTCGGAAGTCACGGCAGGCGGCGGAGAAGTGCAGGAAGTCCGTGTAGCTCAGGCAGTCGTAGGTGAGAATTTGGGTCCATTGTCGCGGGGTCAGCCCGTGAATACGGGGTTTCGCAGCGTGCACAAGCGAGTGAAAGCTCCGGCTGACGAGCTTGACGGACTCATGAAGCTCGAAGTAGGGAAGCTGGCTAAATATCTCAAGCCAGAGCTCGGTGGGGACGCGGTCTTGCGCGGACAGTTGCATTCTGATGCCGATATATGTGTTGACTATGTGGTATTTTTGTTAAGGGCCGTCTTGAATGCTAATTACGAGACTAGGTGGTTGCGGTTGGAAGCCGAGGAGCTGGGTCGATATCTCATCCACGAAAATCCCGATCAATATCAAAGGGGGTTCAAGACAGTGATATATTGCAGCGAGGAGCTACCCGTTTCGCCTTCGCCGAGCTTACTTGTCAGATACAGCATTGAGCGGTTGCTGCTTCTACATTGGGCTTGCAATGCACAAGGGTGGCCAAGGTCAGACCTCAGTACAGGTTTGGTCTGCAACTGCACAGCTGTTTTGGGCATTTTAGGCATGTATACACGGGGTGCAAATGCATCGTAGGAGACTTCAACGGGAATTGCGTATACGGCTTGTGGTAATGTGTAAGGCTTAACGTCAGTTCAAGGAGAGCGAGAAGGAATTTTCAAGGCGGGTTTTCAAGAGAGGAAATGTCGAAATCGGCGGGACTTAATCCATTTTCGAAGTGTCCAGCGCGAGAAGTCTCCGCGCCTGACCGGTGAGAAACAAGACACTGTGCAGTTGTTGATGTGCTAGCAAGTTTAAGCCAAGCATGCATGTTGACATCCAATGGTGTGCAGATACCCGGCTGCAGTATTCCTGCAGGGGAGTTGTACAAATTTAAAATCAAAGATGGTATTCAGATTGACATTACTAGTACAAAATCATTCGTGCTTCACAAAAAATTATGACACAAATATATCGGCATTGGTAGGTCGTAACGAAATTTGAAATCTCATGTAGTACATATAGCTCCGCCTCGGGTGATCGGGACCTTATGCCAAAATCTCCTTAAATCCAACTGCAGACAACGGACAAAATGGACGAAATCGAAACCAGACGACCACACATCCACGAAAACACAGCAGGCTAAACATTAGTAAACTCGAAGGTATCGGGGCCCATTGACTAACAGCCAGCGAGCGCTTCGCCAGACTGGATCAAGCTACCAACATCTCGACGTCAGGTGCAGCTAGAACAATATTGCCTTGATTGGCCTCCATTTCTGCAACTTTAGGGCTCTCGGAAATGACCTCAGCGTCGAATACAATGGTTAACGCTTGGCTTCCTGCACCCCTAACGAAATGCAGACCCTGAATGACAATCGTGGCGTCCTCAATAGCCTTCTTCCTCTCAGCCTTGGCCAGCTTTTGAGATGCCAGGACCACAGGATCGACGATCTGCTGTGGTTGTGGGTTGCCGCCCTCGTCGCCACCGTCATCGCTGTCACTATCGCTATTACTGGCGGTTTCGTCTTCATCGTCAAGCTCTTCGCGACTGACGATATCACTAACAAGATTTCGGCGGATTTCAAGTAAGAGTTTGCCGAGGGTGAGGCAGGACCAATTGACTCCGTCGTCCCGGATGACGTCGCAGACGAAAGTGCCATTGGAGACGGCCATGCGGGTAGTGATCTTGGCAGGTGCGATCGTTGAGGCCTCGGTATTTTCTTGGATGCTCTCTTGGGTGTTCTCTTGGGTGTTCTCTTGGGTGTTCACCTGAGTATTCTCCTGGGCAGCTTGTTGGGCGGTCTCTTCAGTGGCCTCCTGAGCAGTCTCCTGAGTAGTCTCTTGAGTGGCCTCTTGGGTGTTCTCGCCAGTGCTGTTCTCATCTTGGGTGCTCTCGGTAGCTTGTGGGACCTCTACATCATCCATAATCGAGAACTGGCAATGGAGCTTGGTGATCATATCTTCCGAGGTAAAAAAGTTACATTCGATAGCCATCTCGTTGAGAATTGAAAGATTTGCAATCGGAGTTGTTATTGGGGGTGCAATAAAAGTCGATTGTTGAGAGCTACCCTCAGAGCTTCCTTCTGAGCTTGCCTGAGGCTGCTGAACCTTGTCCGTGATCTCCAGAGAGGAAATGCATTTGACCGTGGTCGTCTCCACTCCGTCGAGGGCCCCAAAGATCTCTTTGATGAGAGACTCGTCGACGAGACACGGCGAACCGAGCATCTCATACTTGTCTTGACACTTGAAAGTGAGCGTCTTGCCATCGAGGAGAAGACTATGAATCTTCAAGGGATTGTAGTATGCCAGCTCGAAGCTTTGCTGGGGCAACCAGGGAGCGATGGAAAACCGCCCTCCGCTATGGCGTTTACGGATGACCTGTCGCCAGACCCTGCAGACATGCTCGAGATTGAGCTTGGCATCCCAAGGGAGGTAGCCAATTATTTGTTCGTGTAGTTCGATCGGGAGATCGCTGAAGCCGGCGGAGGGTACGTCCACATCCATGTTTGGTATAAATGTTGAGACTTCGGCCGGTCTGGTCAAATAGACATGGACGCTGGTGCGGTGCGTTTCTTGAGTCTGGAAAACGATTTATTTGGATATTGATGGGTCCCAAAAAGTTGTGGATAGATGGCTACGCGTCTGATTGTGGGAGACGTTAGTGAGAGCAGGTTGAAAGCCTCCATCTCCCTCAAAGTGCTACCGGGAGGCTGACCGAAAGCTTAAACCTGGAGCCTGAAGTTACTCCTGGAGAGCTTGCGAGGCTGATCAAACTTACTTGTGGTAGGCTACAGGTTTTACTGAAGTCGCGCTTGACCACACAAACAAGATCGGTTGGATTTATCGAAGCTGAACCAGCAGCGCGATCGTTCTGGATGTTATTTCAAGAACTGAAGTACGGAGCCGACTGATTTCTGAGAGAGCTCTAATTTATCCAGCGTGGTTGAGGCGGTAAGCAAGCGGACTGAAGCTCTGGATGTGAAGTGGGCTCAATTTGGCTCAAGGATCCGGCGAGATAACCCGCGCTCAAACCCCGCAGCTCCCGCGTCTTCATCGGAGTCACGCAGAGAACGTAATTTAGTCTTGATAAGGGCCAACTCAGGACGTGATGGTCCCGCCAGAACAAGGCGCCTCACCGCCGTGAGTCCTGCATGGACAGTCATCTCCATATGGATCCTTCGGCCAAGCTTCCCGCGGACAGGCACGTACCCAGTTACCTAGTTGCGGTCGGGCAGCCTTGTCGACGCGGCATAATCATGCAGGCGGCCGAAGCGAGCCAATGCAGCCCGCGTCCACGCACCGGGGGAATTGCGAGTAGGATCCTGAGCCTGCGGAGAGGAAAGTGTTGTCGCCTGTTGCGGCTTCGCTTTTGGCCGGGCACCCCTGTCACGCAGTCTTGGCGGCGACACACGCTTCGCAACAGCCATGCTCTCGCCATGCATCATCACCATCTCGATTCCCTCCTCGCCTTCCATCCCGCGTTACAACCTTCGCTTTGACCCACACGATGGCGGAGGAGAGGAGCCCGTTCGATCTCTCCACCGCCATCGAAGTATTCCGTTCACTTTCATCCTATCCCACAGCTCTCCCATACGGCCAGCCGCGTGACGACGACAATCCTAGCATCGCGGCATTGTCAGCTTTCTGGACGCCGACTCCCGAACTTGATCCAAGAAATGAGAGTCCAACGCGACCAAATCGGTTTCTAAACCTTCTCTCTTCTATACCCTGCACGAATAATGTCGATACACAGCGCGATGTTCAGGCGGCTGCTTTGGAGAAACCGTTGCCTGGTTATGCGCACTTGCCACTCGCAAAATCTCGGCGTTCTCACAGGCATCGATCGTTGATATCACCGCCATCGCGGGAAGCAAGGAAGGAAGTCTGGGCGGCTATCTTACCAGTTCTGCGACAACGGTCCGATTCCGCTCCAAGACCTTCTCAACCTATCTTCAACGGAGACGTGACCCCCCAGGTGGAGGAAGCTACCTCTGGGCCGGGGATTCATGTCTTTGTTGACTATTCGAACGTAAGGCTGTTGAACTGATACTCGTTAACATCGCTCTAAGGACGAACACAGGCTAATACTACTTTCCGGCTCATAGATTTCGATCGGCTTTTCCGAAGCCGTCAGGAAAGTGCTCGAAAATACACCCCTTCGGAACACGCCTCTGCCGCTCGTCTCCTTCTTGGCCCTCGCCAGAATTCTCCAGGGAGACCGACATTGCGAAAAGAAAGTTCTCGTCGGCTCTACGGACGACCCTCCAGTTGATGAAGCTCGTAGTCTTGGTTACGAAACTAGCATTTTGCAGAGGGTCTCGGCACGGGATAAGGCTGCTAGCAATTATCCCAAAACCTTGGGCAAGTCGAATTCCAAGCGCTTGGCGGAACAGGCGGTCGACGAGATAATTATCATGAAAATGCTGGAGTCACTCGTCGACTATCCTCCCTCCACGATTGTCCTCGCCACCGGCGACGGAAACGTAGCCGAGTTTGGCGAGGGATTCTTCAAGGCTGTGGAGCGTTGCCTGGGACGTGGATGGCATGTCGAACTTTTTGCTTTTGATCACAATCTAAGTAAGTCGTGGAAGACACTTAGGAACCCCAGATTCAAAATCACTTTGCTGGATAGCTGGTTAGCGGGCTTGATGCGTATGATCCCGACGACGCAATCTCAAGAAAAGCGGAAACGCAAGACGGGAGACGGCGACAGACCGAGGTACAAGCGGTAGGCAAGGGCTATTTTAAACAAGGTTAGGCGTCTGGCAAAGGTGGGCAACGGGCAGGCATGGAGTTAAATCTTCCTTCCATTCTTGGTTTTCGTCGTCCCTTGGGTGTTAAGCAGTCATGTTTACGAACTCCGGTGGTGGTACAAGCGCGCAGTAATTGAGTTCTGCGCCTGATCATGCCCCATTACAACTAACGACTTT
Source organism: Drechslerella dactyloides (assembly GCA_020064725.1). Lineage (NCBI taxonomy): Eukaryota > Fungi > Ascomycota > Orbiliomycetes > Orbiliales > Orbiliaceae > Drechslerella > Drechslerella dactyloides. The sequence continues at coordinate 341,911 of JAGTWJ010000002.1, forward strand.
TATTTTGCTTTGAATTTACAGCAGTTGCATGGTTTTCTTGACGGATATGCTGGAACAGCTTACTTCGAGAGTCGAAGCTGTTACCACAGACTCCGCATTTGTTCGCAGCCTGCCGGCGCAGATGGTTAGCACACTGGCGTCTGTGCATGCACGAGAGGGAGGAGTTGGTCTTCCGCATACCTCTGGTTGCTGTTTTGTTTGTTTGGCTCTCCTCCTCGCTTTTTTGGTGGGCTTGGCTTGGGAAGAAGGAGCATCGTTCTCAGAGGTGTCGTTGTTACTTTCGGTATCATTTTGCGGGTTTCCTTGCGCCTGTTCTCCGATTTGGACTTGCTGTACACTTTTAGCGAGCGACTCTTCGGGTTCATCGTCGGATTCGTCTTCTGTATTTTTAGCGGGGCTCGCTGCTCCGGAATCATTTAACTCGACAGCGACGTCTTGATCTTCGCCGCTGCTCTCTTCCTGCAGTTTTGGCGGGGTCGGAGACGGCTCTTCGTCCAGATCCAATGATATACCGTCCTTCCGCATCTGTCGTTTTATCGACTGCACAGTCTTGATATGCTTCTTGCTCTTCTCGTGCATTTCCATTTGCTTCTCGGTCTTGAAAGTCTTGTTGCACGCGACGCACTCGTACTCTAATACCGGTTCTTCCTCCTCATCCTCGTCATCCTCCGTTTCGTCGTCCTGGTAGACGTCCTTCGTCTTTGACCATTCTGCTTCGGTGTAGTTTGCTAGCTTGGCGGCGTTTTCAGCGCGGGCGCGACGGGATTGGTCTTTTGATGCTTCGCGCGCTGCGGCATTCCGTTCTTCGTCCGTCTGGAAATTGGGTAGCCATCGCGGGTCGCGCCTGCGTATATATGAGACGAATTGCTGGGTAGGTTTGTTTACATCAGCGGGTGTTCAATTGACCCATTTTGGTAGTTCAATTCTTTTAATGTCATTTGGTTATCTTTATTCTTACCTCAACAGTATCGTTGAATTCTCGGATGGCCTGTTCACGAAGCTTCTTGTTCTCCTTCTCCATGAGTCGCTTGACCCTTCTGTCTGGTGCATCCCGGTAGCGGTACTTATCTTCCCAGGCGAAGGATTTGGTGGTGGAGAATCCTGTCCAAACGGCATAGAACGGCCGGACGTAGTCCTGATAGTCGGACTTGGAGTTGCCAAAGGCAGGGTAGTTTTGGCAGTCGACGCCGGCCAGCGACGCCGCGGCTTCTTCTTCGCGCGCTATCGTCTCGAAGAGCTTGGCAGCGGTAGCGTAGAAGCCGTTGGGATTGCTGTCTTGCATGTCCATGCGAGTGGAGAAGAGAGAGAACTTCTTGAGAAGCTCGGCGGTGGTGATGGTTACATTCAAGGCTCTGGCGGCGGCGACGGACTCATCGGTGTCATCATCGTCGCGAAGGATTTGCTCGCGGTGGGAGTCGTACCATGCTCGCTGCGAATGTCCAGGTTAGCCATGGCCATGGAGGATAGAAGCTGGTACAATCGCGGGTCCGAGAACAGAACAGACCTCCTGAGGGTCGCTGAGGACTTCGTAGGCGGCCTGGACTTCCGAGAAGAGCTGTGTCGCAGCTTCGGCATTGTTCACGTTCTTGTCCGGGTGCAGCTCAAGCGCCTTTCGTCGGTAAGCCTTTTTGATTCTGGTGACGATTGAGGAACAAAAAGCGGCTGGTCAGTCAAGCCGCAAGCTTTAGAACTGAGATTATTTGGCTATGCTGCCTTCGCAATGAAGATTCCGGACTAACTCATCCTGGTCGGCCGTCCGCTCCACGCCCAGCAGCGTGTAGAAGTCTTGCTTCATCGCGCCGCTGCCGGGTTTTGTGGCACCGGTACTCTCGTGCTCGTCGGGGTTCTGGTTGGAGAATGATGAGCCCATGATTCCGTTGATATGCTCCGAGTGTGGCGCTAACCGGTGAAAGGTATCAGCACGACAGCTGCTGTCCTGCGATGGAGAGAAGTTGCGATATCTCGCGGCGCAGCTGGGATGAGCAATGACTCCAAGGTGCAGTGTTGACTTTGCGCCGGTTTGACCAGTGCGAGGTTCTGAATTGCCTATCCGGAACTCCAACGCGCCCAACACAGTTGAGCGTAAACTCAGGGCACATTCCGGCTGCCAGCCAAATGCATTGGCGTTCTGCGGCTGACATAGGGCTGATTACACTGGCCGTCGATTTTGACCTTGGGTATGCGTAATTCTGACAGTTCTATTGTACTGCTAAGCTGCCCAGCTTCTAATACGCTTTCGCCCAGAGTATACAACACTGGTAAGCTTCCTCGAATTCGCGAACCATGAATCATTAGAACATCTACAGCATGAAATCGACTCTTCGCCGAAGCTCGGACCTAAGAAAGTACCTTATTACTACACGTATCCCAAGTATTTGCAGCTATGCCCATGCAAGCGTCAGGTCTCTTCTCATTTTAGCGAACTGTCGAGCCTGAAATCCCCTCAAGCCCAGCCCCGCTTGCATGCACATACAATACCTATTTTGCGAATACTAATCAGGAGTCTTATCTGTTCATACATATAACCACCACAGAGGTAGTGTAAACAAGCAAACAGATCATTAAAACGCCCTGACCCCCATCATCCAAGGCACGTCGTCGTGGCAGAGAAATTCTACCCTCTGATCCCTAGCATCATGCCCTGCCATCACTATCCCGGCTTCTGGCGCGACGAGTTGCCCGAGCCACTGCAAGAACGCCCTCACCGACAACCGTACGTAGCCATCCTCAATCGTTGTTCCATCCACCTGCTCCCAGGGTGCTTTGAGCATTTGGTCCCCGCACAGTGGCACTCCCCAGATGTACAGGTCGAAGGACGGCTCGCAAACTTTCTTCGTCCGTTTCGCCGGCTGGAATAGCGGCTCGTCCAGCAGCAGGAACTCCGACGCGGTAACCGTCCGGTCGCTAATGAGCACTGTATCGCAAGGGTCTTCCGATGTTGGCGGGAGGACGAGTCGGAACCGGCCGTCTTCCTTGAAAAGGCAGCTAACGCCTCCAGTTGTAAAGATGTTATGTATCGCAGAGTTGGCGTCGGGGTCCGCGCAGGCGGTATATCGGCTGGCCTTGAGGAGAGGGCTAGACGTTAAGAGACACCTCCAGAGAGCGCAGACTTGGAGGCAGCGGAAATGGTCGTCCCAGGATAGGTATGAGAGTATGTGTTCTTGAAGTTCAATGGGAATGGTTGTTATTCTTGCCAACATGTTTTCGGTTGAACGTTCAAAGTTCATTGTATATGTCGGCATTAATCCTCAAAGATATATTTGGAAGATTGGATTCCGGAGAGATTCTTTGAATCTAATCAACATTCAAGGATATTGTCATGCCAATTTAAAGAGCCGATGGTGCGACCTGAGCTAGCGCTTCTATAGCTTATATCATTATAGGCCCGCCTGGGTTTAGCTAAGCCCCTCTTGACAACATGACCAGGCCAAAAGCAGACCCGTCCATTCAGGCTATAGCGGCGTGAATATGTGTGGTCAGAAAATCCGTCAGCCGTCCTCATATCTGGACGACAGCTTATGGCTTGGCGACGGGCAGTGAATACTCAAGTGGATCCGGTGGTCCAAAACTACAACAGAGTAAATGCGTTGCTGCGTAATTCGCGTAACAGCAGCCGTTATCCGGCAGATTCAGCCACCACTACCATCCAGAACATAGCTCGATGTGATCATGATAATTTCCCCACGCATAGCGGAGGAGCTTCCAGCCCTGAATTCCACAACCGATCTAGACTCGAATTAATCTCATGAATGGCGATTGCGATCATCTTTCAAGGATGAAGCTGGGAAACTGCACCACGTACATTTGCAAACTGTTAACTGCACACCTGCTAGTACACTGCAACACCGTTCGTTCACAATTCACTGGTCCGAAATACCCGTGCTGACGCTATATACCGGATAATATCCGTCAGATTACGTCATCTCACAAGCTTTGAGATTGGCATCGAGGCGTCTACTGTTGTGAAGATTTCTTTTCTATGATTTATGTCTCTCGATATTTCTGGGTATTTTGGTGTGACGTTTAAACCACGAAGCCAGGACCAAAAAAAAACGCTGTACATACTCAAGTATATTTACAAACTCGAATATCGCATGATATAATGGTGCAGGTGTATCACGGTGCCGATGCGATGATGCGCCAGTCATTGTTGGATTTGTATAGTTGAAGACCGACAGAAGAACTAAAAGCTTGCATTCAGCGTTCCCCGGATCCCACTTGGTTCTGAGATGATGATACGGTATCTGGTCAATTGATTGGGCCCCAGTCTGAACAAAAGTTCGCCGAGGGTTTTGATATAACTCTCATTAGGTACATAAATGCTGTCCGTCTCAGGGAGATCGTACGACAAGTCCACTAAATACATGTGACTGCCTGCTGATTGGTAGCAAGACAGCTATTCTCACCCCAATTTTCCACACATTGGCGCAACACGAACACCATCTGCACGCCCTGGATCAGAGCAATGATGACGACTATATTAAGGAACGACAGCTTCGAGCCAAAAGCACCTGAAATGATGAGGAAGCACACCTTAAATACAACGAGTGAGATACTACAATCCGAATTAGAGGTCCAGACTTCGCGTTCAGTGGGTGTACATCTATGCTACCCGACGGCCCACCGGTGGCGTAGGGGGTGCAGGTGTAATCCCTTGGTGCCAACATTCTATGTTTCCGCAGGCCCTCGGTAGGTTCAGGTCAGGAGTGCACCGCCAGAACACCTGCGGCTTCCCATGGTTCCAGTCGCACATCATCCAGTTAACGAAGGCACCATTTGAGGTGACCAATCGCTGACCGACGTCCGGCACGGTTTCCAGTGAGAATCCAGCGTCTCCATCGCCCAGAACAACTTCCATTGGCATCCACAGTTGTCCATCCGTGCAGGCAGGCAGGACTGTGCCCCACTGCTCGCCCTCGGCGCCGCGCTGCCAGATGAGATGCCCAAGTGGGTCAATGAACACGCGCCATATAGTAGCGTCATCTTCTTTCTTGTAGCCTATAACGCCCCAGGTTGTCGCGTCGAGCTGAAGAGTTGGAGCAACTATAATGATTGCATGCGTAAAGAGGATGCACAATGTTAGCCACTGGTTGGCTCTCGATCACATAGCTATATACGTGCTTCAAGTTGGACTCGGGGGGGATCTGGGTGGGATCTGTGCTGGACAGCTCGGAGTGCAAACTTACGTCTGAGCTCGTTGTACGCGCGCCGGTACTCCCGAGGTTTGTTTAAAGTCTCCTTGAAAAAGAATTCTTCAGTGGTGGGGGGAACTGTTGCTGACGCCGCAGTGACGAGTATGGCAAGGAGGAATTTTGAAAATATCATTTTGACTTAGATTGATGTGTATCAATATATAAACGTAAGACGTACGAGGAGTCGAAAACAACAAGAATTTTCAAAGTCAGAGGGCCGATTTCTTGTATCGATTGACAGCGAGTTAATCAGCAGCTTTGCAATCACCGTGTCCATTGACCGGGCTGTATGGCATTATATAGTAAATTACTCCATATATTCTTCATCTGTCCCACAGGCCGACCAGCCGTCCCTCGTTCGTCGCCTCGAGTACAGTGGTCGCACAGTCAAGTCAACCGACCTCGCCCGAATATCCGCAGAGCCATCTTGGAGACTTTACCGCTTCGAGTTCAATGCGAAGCCGACAGGCTTCTTACCCCGTTGGGCATGCATGCTTCACCTGGCAGCAGCAACTATAGTAGGAACGGGGTCAATTTCGTCCATCGGGGAGCTCAGCTTTGACTAATCAGGTCGACCTCATTGTAACAATAATCGACGGTTTTATCTAAAAAGCCCGTACCTCCATGGCCTCAAGACCGATCATCTAATATCTCGCTGGTTTGCATTGAACTAGCCGCAATGATCTAGGGTAGCTACGAGCAACCATCCTCATTAGACCAATCAGGAACCAAAATGCCGGCATGTCGTGCCTTATGCCCGCGCCCGCGCCTATGCGGAACCATGTTTCCTTGGCTCAGAATCAGGAAATCTCGAAAGCAGGCTGCAGACTAGTTTCCGGGCTAAGTCTAACCAGATCTGCAGAAGGAATAGATAGGAACCGAACCCCGAATTCACGTAGTCCAGAGCCCAGCCCTCGCCTATCTTTAGCCCTGCGTTTGCATATAAGCCTATGTTCATGCTGAGCATCTGTATCCGATACTTCGGACCTACTGGCCCTTGGCATATGTAATTTCAGACAGCTGAATTGTATTAGTCCGTCTATTGTCTCAAGAGTCGAGGATGCCCGCAATGCGGGGTAAAAGATCTATAATCCGTCTAATGACATCACGTAATGAATGTCAACCGGGCAAGTTACGCCACATGAAACCGCCTATACTACCCTAAAAGAGAACTTCCGGACTTAAATTGACTCTGGTGAGCAAATACTAGCGACAGCGGTAGCGTCCCACAAGCGCTGCACGTGGGACAAGGCTGGCCTAAGCATGCCAGGGATCATGACATTTATATAAGCGCGATGTAAAGCGGTGTGACACATGAGAGATATCATGAGCACATATAAGCGCGACAAATCTTGACGCTATGTCAATTAATCCTAGAGATCGAATACATATGTCGGTTATACTATTCTCCGCCAGAAGTAGTTTAGAGTATTGCATGGGAATTGAATGGTTGCCCTGGCATTTCTTGTGGCGTGTATAACGTCGACGCAGGTGGTAAGTTTCCAAGTTCAAGGAGAATGATGGCACATGCAGAGTGGCTGCATGAGAAGGCGGCCGAATGCCGTTCGTTTGTGTACTCTACGTAGCGATTGCCGTGGGCGGAAGGAGTGGCGTCCACGTCAGATCAGTATTGCAGGCAGGAGGCAAAGCGCTAAATAAGTAAGTACTGGTTCATGTATTACCACCTTCGAACGCTTCTTGCAGATAAAAGTCGGCACTCCTTGATTGAGGCGTATCCGGTCGCATCCGCAACCAATCGATCTGTGATACAAGAAACTGGCATCAAGCTAGAGACCTAAACTACAAAGATTATCCATAATACTGGAAAAGAACCTGAAATCCATCCTTCATCAATCTTGGAAATAGGAAGCGAAATGCGCTACCGCTCTCAATAGTCCCACAGGGAAATGATATTACCGCCGGCCTCCTCCTTATACTGACCGTCAACCTCCTCATCATCTGCCTCCAACAATCCTTCGAACCTATCCTTAAATTCCTCAAGCGTCATTTCGCGCAGCCCAGCCTTGATCTCCATGTCACTAGTATCCCAGTGCTCAGCTTCGTCGACACCCGGTGGTGGCTTCCTCGGAGGGATCAACAGATTGCTGACGACCTGGATCACACCATCTTTCGCAAGGCCGTCTTGCACCTTTACAGTAGATTGTCCATTGATGACAATGTTAATGATAGGACCGAGATGGCCGATATCGATGCCGAGATGCTTGCCGTCAAGCAAAGTAGGGAGGTCGACATGGAAGTGCCTTCTCGGAAAGGTCTTGGCTTCCTCTTCACCTGAGGACGAGGTCGAGTGGTAATATGCGTCAGAGTAGAGCGTTTCGTTCAAGACAATATGGTATTTGACAAGAGCTTTGAGGTACTTCCTGCCCCACGGCGAAAACAGGAACGAGGACACCCTAGGAGGAAGCCTCTCCCATGCGGAGTTCGGTGGCGCGAAGAGGGTTGCACCAGTATGCCCGAGCGGGACTTCGTGAGTAATGTTGCTCAGATATACAGCAAGATACCATGTGCTAAATTGCGCCGGAAACAGGCGGAGGATACGAGGAATTGAAGGTGGTGGGATCAAGATGGAGTCGACGCCATGAATGATACCATTGCTCGCAAACTAATGCACGAGTTAGCAGGCTTGGCTCGCAGATATTCAGTATTCAGGCGCGACGCTCAAAAACTTACAATATTGGCAGCACGAATGTGGCTGTAGAAATTAACGGCGAATCCGTGGTGGCCAAGACCAAATCGGAGTCTTTGGGCCCCGCCAAGGTCATCAGATATCAGGGAAGACGGCGCGGTATGGGCGAAGAGCAGCCTGAACATTGGATATGGCTCATTGAGAATATGGTAGGTTATAGCCTTCTTCTTGGCCTCCCGCGGTATCTTCTTGTCTCCCAAGAACTTCTTAAGCCTCTCAAAGGCGCAATTGGTAGGCACGAACACAGTGTGATTGGCGGTGGTGCTATTGAGGATGGCTACAAGGTCGTCAAAATGGGAAACTGCCTTCGCAAAGCTAGAGGTTATATTGGCTTTTGAGATAAGTTGCCAAATAGTCTCGTTGTGCCTGTGCGGCTTGAAATGATGCGGAGGCGGATGATATGGGGGGCCGTGATGTGGAGGCGGATGATGGGGTGGTGGTGGTGGATGATGGGGAGGCGATGGTGGGTGGTGGGGGGGCGGGTCGCCTGGATGTCCCGGCGGCTTTGGTGGCCAGTGTGGTCTATCGCCAGGGTCGCCAGGAGGCTTTGGTGGCCACGAAGGTGGTTTTGGAGGCCAATGAGGGTCATCTCCAGGCACACCTGTAGGTAAAGCTGTAGGTACGCCTGGAGGCACAGCTGTAGGTACGCCTGGAGGCACGGCCGTAGGTACGCCTGGAGGTACACCTGTAGGCCTACCTGTCGGCATGCGTGGGCGCGATGTCGGCCATAGCATATCGCCTGGTGGCTCAGGAGGCCATTCTTGACCTTCGTCTCCGCCCGGCCCAGCCGGATGCCTGTGAACAGACCATATCACCTCATCTCGATGTCCGACCGGAGGAAGTGGCGGGCTCTCATGATAGCCTTGATATCCGCCGGGATGATGGTACTTATGGTGGAAATACCTGGGGGGCAGGCGACGATGGTAGCGCTGCGCGTGCCAAGCACCAGGATGAAAGCCCTCAAAGGTATTTATATTGATTTGACCATCTTCAAAGTGGTCTTCTTGGTGGAGGTCCCACCGTAAAACGTACTCGGGATGGAGGCCATCGTAATGCTCCGCCCGGCCTGTGCGACATTGATTGGGGTCAGGCGCCTGAGAGCCGGCGTCACCGTCACCAACGAGCGGTTTTTCCGCGTCGACAGGCTTGGCCTTGTCGTCCGAGGCAATCGGTGCCTGACGGTGGCTGCCATCGAGGATGATTTGGTTGGTTGTTTGGCCATCAGGGATGACGAGAAGGGCGGCGGTCAAGACCGCGGACGCGACGGGCAAGAGAAGCGAGACCTTCATGGCGGGCTACTGAACAAAAGCAGCCTAGCCAGCTGCCATTAAATCCGCAGACTCGCTGTTGGATGTCGATATGCGTATCAGTAGAAGAAGAGAAGAAGAATTCAGACAAAGCGGAAGCAAGAAATACCTTTTTGAATGTCCCACAGGGAAGGCTTAAGGGAGACAAGCATGCGTAAGCTTTCGACGATGCGATCGAGTCCGAGTGGGTGTGGAGATGCTTGATCTCCGGCTTTCCGAGCCAAGAGAAACGCCTACGTAAGCCTTCTCAAACGCTCGAATCCGCTGGCCGACTGCAATCCCCGACTTTCCGACTGGGACGGGGCTGCTGGTTTTGTTGCCGCCCTCTGACGTGACAGGACACCGACATCATGCCATATTATATAGGACCTGATAAGCAGTTTGCAGCCTGTTTGCGGGCGATGCGCTGTTCCTGGTCGGACGCGGACGCGGACATCGAGCGCTCGAGCGCGAGGGCACGCATACGCTATAGTACTTCGGTCCACTATAACGACCGACGCCGTCTGCTCGCAACCAATCGATTTGACTGGTTTACAAGGGGCCATAGCTGCAAGAAGATATGACGCCAGTCCCGGTACACCAGCCATGCCGTAACGGGGCCACCCGAGGCTGAAGCGACAAATCCATATAAATCTGCTCTGGGATCTATAAGATCAATGGAATGTTCGTATAAACGTGCAAACCAGGAACTGTACAACTACAGTCTCGACACCAGCAAAGCCTGGCAACGGTACAACTATATCAATAATCGACTAAACAAATCAGCAACATGTTTCTCCTCCTTCTCATTGGCTGCGAATCCTAATATCTGCCGAAATACCTTGAACGTCAATTAAACTGTTCCATGGGTCAACATTTAGGTTAGCTTGTCAACCATGGGTTATACGCACACGGCAGATGCATATTTGCAATAGATATTGACCGAATCCTGTCGTCCTTAAGCCAAACCCTGAGCATAGGCTCTGTTAAAGGCTGCCAATGCGGCTGATCTGGAATATCGATGAGAAGAATCCCCGGACCTTCAACAATGCCTGTCAGGCGGCACAGGATTCCTCAAGCTGTAGCTGACGAGGCATGAGCTTCAAGCATAACATATATATTCGCAAGTATATATACCTGCACTACACCTCACAATGTTACAAAACTACCCTTCTCGTAGAAATTCACGTGTCATGTCACGATACCATGGTAGCATCTGCTAAGTATGTGGATATATATAGGTGTCGATATTCCCATATGCAGTGCATATATAGATAGATAAAAACAGATGATTGCCATACATCCATGCGAAACGAGATGCAGACAATTAGAACACCCGGTCAGCTGATAAAAAGCTATTCTGTGCACGACTTCTTCCGGAATTCTGCGATCCTGTCAACTGTCAGAAGAATCCCAATCCGACGGGGACCAACAGCAAGATCCCTCCCCGGCCGTTGAAATGTACGCCGTTTACCCCTCATAATGTCGTGAGCCTATCCCGCGCTAGCTGGCTAGCTTCTGCAAATTTTAAACGGGAGAGTCATGTCAATTGCGTACGTACATCCAGGCTTAGGCAGGTAATCTGGCCGATGCAATTCGCACCCCAGTCTACTGTTGGGTACTTGTAGTTACTTTCCCTAGAAACATACTGCGGAGGTGGCCTTGCGATCAACACTAGCTTCGGTAAGTGCCAGCGCTGTCTGCAGGGCACGCCAGGAGGATCGAATACTCGTGTGGAATTTAGCGCATGTTGGTTCTGCGAACCTTCTTGTTCAGACGTACAGCTAGCTGACAGGCAACTGCGATATGCAATGCAACCCGCGGCTTGAATCCAACGCCAACAGCTATAGGATATACAGAGCTATCGCATATATTAATTGTCGAACAGGATTCCCAGAGCCCTAGCCGCATTGCGCATACTCCACCATTTAGCGGCAGTTGCAGCTAGTTACTGCACCGTGGGCTATCTGGCCGGCATTATACATTATGAACATATGAGGCATTATGTGATAGGATACGCAAACTGGATGATACATGAGATGTGCTTCACGTAGGCAGACTTCTTGTGAAATCCCAATTCCAAATAAACATGGCTATATGGCTATTGCCAGCAACGAAGTCAATTGCGGCCACGGTCCCAGTCCTATCGCCGAAATTGAACCACGCCAGTACTGCAGTGCCGCTTGCGCAATAGATCATATGATCATCCCCCCCCCCCCCCCCCCCCCCCGAGTAAGTTTCCGTTCCCCTCCTTTCTCTTAACTTTTAATTTTTAATTTTTTCTTCGGATCCATGCAAACCTACTGATCTTCAAAAAGCCTCCCTTGCCCAGCATCAGCGGAGCGAAGGTTCCCGTTTTCTGTTCGGTAATTGAGGTATACTCACAACCCTGGCTCTCGCGAAACGCTAATGGCGAAGCCGACCCAAGGCTGCTAATCATCCCTGCATCGATGCCCTGCTGACCCCCGCGTCCTCGCTGCTCTTGCGGAGAGCATCTTCGGTCATGGGCACATGGACCGTTGGTTCATCTTCATGGGTGGACTGCCCATGCATTCTCAATAAGCACCTGTTGGATTCGGCCAGCGATCCTTTCCGAGAACCCCGACATCCATCCGTGAGCACTTGCAGTGCGGGATTCTCTGCCAACGAGTACATCCTGTATTTGCGACCCTGCATGCGGGATGAAAGCAAAATGGTCAGCCTCGTGTAACGTTGTGATCTATGTATAGCAATCACAGGATCCAAGAGTTCAATTGAGTGATAGTCGAATCATGTTCATCAACCTCTCAGTAAAAGCAATAAGCTGCAAATAGCGACGGATAATGCCACCTAGGGGCACTCCGAGGCGAGGCCGGCGAAGGAGTCCTTCACTAGGAAGTTATTCCGTACCTTTCCCTTAAACCCAACCTTCCAGCCGATTTTTCGCAACCGCTTCTTTAGACCGGAATCCGAGGAGTAGGGGTCGTTCTCAGGGATACATCCGTAGTGACGACGGTGGCCCAGTCTCACGCCCTCCGATGCCGACATGCCCGTCAAACCATGCAAGGGGGCAACATTACTAGTCGGGACCAAGATAAAACTATTATGCATTGTGCGAGAGTCGGGCCAGCGAAGGGCAGTCCCAATAATGAAGAATATTTCTCAAACAAGAATATATGTTGACGATAGATTTTTTCGGTGAAAACCTGAGTCAAGACAGACGGAAGACAGAATGTCAGAATGAGGAATTTAAGAGCGGAGCTCGATCGTTTATAATGGATTATATACACCGCAGACAACCATCTATACAATAGAGCCCCAATATATGGCCAGATATATCCAAGCCACTCAGGGCATGCAGTCCATCGGTGACATCCGCAAATGAGTGTATTCTTCGCCTTCCGACGGCCGGATTACCATTATATTATCAATCCTGCTAGACCAAAATACAACATGATACCCAGATAGATGTGTTGACGCTCTCCCCAGGTATCGTCAGGTGGGCGGCTGCCGTTTGCGGAAAGTGGCCCTGATGTCATGGCCCGCGTTCGGTTATATCGTTTATTGATTGATATGGGCCTGGACTTTTAACTACTATCGTCTAGAGCCATCAAGGGCTGTACCCCGTGGGCGTAATTCGCTCAAGGCCAGGGGCGGACTCCAAGTCAGATTCCAGGGTCCGCAGCCACGGCTAGGTACCTGTTGGCTGTCGACATGCATATCGAATCACGTCTTCAAGCTAGGTTAGAGTGCTAATTTGTGCACGCACCACATATTCACATCTACATTGCATGCAAATTCAATGAGAATCATAATTTTTAGCAGAAGGTTCCACTGCAGATACCAACGCTCAATGACAGCACCAACGACATTATGACTATAAGACCACAAGGACTGGCCCAGTGACAGGGAAATAATCAGTAGGGTTTATTCAGGAATATCCTGCCACGTTGTTGTATAGCGGGCTTGTAAACCAGACCTGCGCACATAGAGACTATATTGTAGCGGTTTTCGTCGGTTCGCGAAGACGCAGATCAGTTCAAACTTTAGCGTTGCCATGTCACATTCATGGTCAAAGGTTTATCTTTACATCTATCACTGCACGATCAAAAGAATGCTATCGACGGATATATGAACTATATATCTCAGGAGAACTATTCCCTTTGTTGATTAGATATACTACGGTTACCGAGAGCAATGCGTGGCTAATTGTCTGCCTAGTCGACTGATCATGTTACGTGCGTGCTGTACATGCGCGCGTAGGAAGCATGCATATTCCGGTCCTAGGCACGTGCCATGATACAGGAGTGGAGCTCATCGTCGCTCTAATTCATGCCTCAAGAAAACAAGCTATCGATCGTAGATCCTAAATGCTGCTTAGTCGAAGATGGGAGAAGTCTTTATTGGAGTCTACATCAACGTCTTAAACAAATCACTCGGTTTTAAGGCAGTCATTCTTGGAGATGGAAGGTATCCTGGACGAACTGACTGGAACAAATCGACAACTGAGTAAGGCCTTACCTAAGCAAGCTAGAATACCCCCATGGATGGCAGAAGTAATCCTTGTAGGTTATCTAATCAATGACACTAGTGCTTTCAGCCAAGCGTACAATGATATCTTGGTTTCAACGATATAATTTTTTACGAACAACAAGAGGACTTCAAATGCCTCTGGCTTCTAGTTCTACCAGAAATTCGTGCATTCAAAGCCGTGCTTTTCTAAACCTCTTACATGTACAATGGCGAGAACCGATTTTAGAATGCCTCTGCTGGTGAAAAATTATCTTAAGCGGCCTCGACAAGCAACAGCCGGTATAGGTCTGAATAAATTATTGCATTGAATTGCAGTGATGCTTGGCTTATTCAATTTTATACTGAAAGTAGTCTTGTTGCTATCGGAGATGCCGCAGATTTGAGATGAGTGTTCGAGTTCATCCACGAAGCTTACGACAACCTATGCATGCACATATGTCTATACTGGATCGGATGACCAGGATGCCGACTTTACTGTCGTTAACTATCAACGCTTTTCTCCTATATTCCGAGAAGCGGCGCTCCTCCAACCATAGGGACATAATCTCGCCAGGGACGACCCAGTATGCAGGTGCGACGATCTCAAGGTCTGGCTCGATGTGAAAGTGTACACGATATCTTATCTTATAAACGGACAGGGTGATGCTTATTAATTTCTCCAAGTTGACGGAACCTTAAGGTCGTACATATGTACGTGGACGTACGCGATGCACTGTAAGCGACAGTGCAATGCATGAGTGCTGATCAGCGGATCAGCATATCACGATATCTTATAGCTAGATGCATATGGATCATGAGATCTGGCCAGGCTTGGGCGGTTCTATCGATAGGCTGGTGCTATCGAGCCGAATTTTGTCGACCCATTATGTCTGTCGGTTCGAATCTCGTCAGATACAGGCGCCTAGCGATTCTAACATGCTGTCAAATCATCGGTTACCGGCTTAGATCTCGTTGGACGACATGTTTTCGCGGGACAGAAGGCAGCAACTGTTTGTCGATGCCGCCTTGGCCATCGGTACAATTGGTCCCGACTCGACTGCCTGAGAGCCGACCTGATCCAGCCGATTCAAGAGCGGCTCGCGTTAAGATAGATAGCTTCTCTAATGTCCAACCGTATTTCATTACAGCTATGGACGCATATAACGTCTTGGATTTTAAGGAGGCCATCTACGGCTGCCGGATGGTAATAGTCCGTGGTGATAATGGTGCTGTGCCGTCTGCTCAAAAGTTTTCCGCTGGTGAATTTCCAGTAGCCTGCGGAACACGGCAGAAACTTGGACGGAACCCTTAAACTTGGATGCGAGCCCTGAACTCCCACAGCTGGACTCCCCGGTTGAATACCGTAACACATGCCAAATGACAGGGCTGTGCCAAGCCACGTTTAGAAATACCGGGGTCAAGGGCCCTAGGTCCTTGTCGGTGATCAAAACCAACGGCCGCGTGTGCCCAGACCGAGCGTTGTGCTGGAACTTGACGCCCGTATTCCCCCCGGTGAATACCCACCAGGAGACCAGGGTCGAGTCTCAAAGGATCAATATCTCGTTAAGGAGAACAAGAATATCGATGGCGCTGCAGCCGACCGGATTTCCTGGTATTGCGCTGGGCATTCGTTTGTTCTCCATCTTCTCCTGGACTTTCACAGTTTGGCTGAAGTGGTAAGTCTCGAGAGGGCAAGAGTAATGAAGATCGTAGGTTATTCGCGAATAGCGTTGCCAGGAAACATTAGTTTAACGAAGGAACATTATAATATTAACGGCTTCCACGGAAAAAACACTAAAAACACAAATGTGATAATATACCAAAGAGTCTAATGTTTGAGATACAGCATATAACGATACTTAGCAAGTTCTGGCCTTTAAACTTCACGTCTTCCGGGTCGAGATTTCATGCAAGTGCAATCACTGGCGTTATCCCAAGTTAATTTACACGATCGAATTGGATCCCGCTTCTTTGCAAAAATTGAATTTGAAATTACATTCGACAGCGGAAAACACTTGCGTATCAACGATGAGGGGCAATTCACGGAATACTCCAGGTTCGTCCCTTGTATGGAGGAAGTCAGTCCGAGTTCTTGCTTTCGGTGCATGTCTTATTCCCACACCCGAATAGGTCCAAGAGCTGCAAAGAGATACGTTTGCGCGACAAACAGTTGCATCACAAAGATGGTTCTCGGGACTTCCATACAATCTCAAGGGATTAATCGGATCGCCTCCACGGCACCTGGTATCGCTCACGGATGTCGGGGGGCCGGTATTAATAAATCTCTGGTGAACTGAATCAAACGACGCTCGTCTTTTCGTTATGCGGAGACTCCGAACTTGTCATACATTATCTAAACTGAACACTGACGGAAAGTCGGATAAATTCACTTGTAAACGGATGAGGCTGCTTTGGGGGTCTCCTTGTAACAGATGAATGGGGTGCATCGAGTGTGGGCCCCACACTGAAAATTTGCGGGGAGGCGCCGGTCGTCCTTGCTAAGTCTAGCCAGGTCGATGGTGGGACGCAGGGCTTGCGAATAAACCTCAACAAGATCTTAAGAGCATGCGCAAGAGCACCACATCTATCGCTGATAATTTCAGACAACTGCATGAGGGACCCGGACTGCCCTATTCATGATAGTAGAATGATAGCAAATTATATTCTCCTGCTTGAGCTTAGATAGTATCGCCGCCCGCAGCGTAATCTAGTGGAGGTATTCAATTCAAACCGTAACGGTCGGGGTGAGACAACGGTGACCGGCCGCGCTGCGCAGCATGCACGCCAAAACACACACGATTGAATTTCAATCACCGAAGTGGTTGACGGCAAGGTATCAGAGCAGCAACAGACCTGTTTCCTGTTGGTCAAGCGTGGAGGTAGAGCGCTCCTTCTGGGGTACGAAGTATGCACTGGTACCGCGTAGACCGCCAATGGGTAGTTTAGGTTGACATCTGGACCATGAACCAACGAGGGTGGCCTTTTGGCGGTGCTCACGTCGATAAGGAAAGGATCTGATCAGATGACGACTTCTGACGAGCATTGATTGAGTAAGGCATTACTCGCCTCCCTTAGCTTAGGATTGGGTTGATCTACTCGGGCGGCGGACTTTGCCGCCATTAAAGCCTAACCGATATTCACTCGTCCAACAAGAAACTTTTGAGCCTGGTTGACAGCTAAGACCACGCGACTCGGTTGGCCAGGCGGCAGACTGGGGACCGCTTCCTGCCTAGTATCGCTCGCGCATTGAGAGCGCAATCCCTCGTTTTTCTTCTCGAAAAGATTTCGTCTAGTGCGAACGGCTCCCCGCCGTCGAAAGCTGTCGTGCACAGGCGCTCGGCCTGCAGTGAAAGTGCTATACACTTGTAGACTAAACTTATAAGCAGCTAAGCTACTGTTCCGATTTTGAGGCAGCACGCGCATGCAGGATAATTCAACGTTGCATTGTGGCCTGGTGGTGGTTACCTGGTTACCCTCGGGTTAGACCTTCTGTTATGAGCAAACGAATCCCGTCAACCTGAGATGGGGCACTGAAGTTGAAAAGGTTTGCGCGTTTGCATCCAGTTGCGCATTCATTACATGCAAGCAAGCAAGCAAGGCACAGAGAGCTTTACCTGCGGCGCGGCTCAGGCGATATATGTCACCCCTTCGTAAAGATATATGATAGTGCAGGAGTTTCCGATCCGTATATTCCGTCGCAATCTCGGAAAGACGCACACGCGCACGCATTCACTAAAGCTTGCATTGATGTTGCTATGAGAAATGCTTAACAAGAGGGCTGAGCTCTAAGGTAAGCGTAACTTTCATATAACATTAGCCCAGCTCTTCTAGTTGTTAGTGCTAATATATGTCCAAGCCGGCGCACAATCTGGCGAACTCTCTGGATTCATCCCGTCTCTTGGAAGCTCGGATGCATCTGGATAAGTAATATTGCAAGATGCTTGGATTAATTGAATGGCGGACGGAATCGCTAGCGGCAGCTGCACAGGCGAATTCGACGCGAATATAGGTAGTGGCGTGAATGCAGTGAGGCACAGCAAAGCAGCACGGCAGCACAGCAGCAGTATGCATATGATGCAGAGGTCTGTGTCCGTGTGTGAATCTACCCGGTGAAGCACCCGAAGGTGGAGAACGAGTTTCGAGGCAGACATCCCCACCATCCATTTTGCCCATGCATCCGCAATAACCCCTGCCTGTTTGTTTTCCGGGACTTTTGTTTTTCGCTCTGCATGTCACTCTCGGTACATAACACCGCCAAGGGTTCAGAGGAAAAAACGAAGCAACAGCGACGCAAGAAACCGGCCGCCGAACAGAGGTGTGCCATGCATGCTCCACTTTCCAGAGGTTGACCTGGGGTACCCCAACGCTTTCACGAGGAAGCGCAAGCCCAAGACCTAGCATCATCGACCTCTCTGGTAATCGGGGCCGGTAAGGAGGGGTCAGGGGATCGCTGAATGAGTTCAAGCTGGACGCATGAAATGAGTACGAAAGGTTTTGCGGTGCTCGTTCGTATAAAGATGAGGGCATTGTGCGTACCCTGGACCCGGGCAAGTCTCTTTCTCTTTTCGTCGAGCTGTTGAGCTTTCTTTGGAGAGCGATTTCCTGGGATACTGTATGTATTCCGACCTGTGGGCTGAATCTTTGGGAGCTTCGAGGAAACGTTCGAACGCTAGGCATTGCATTGCATGCATTTGCATTCGATCGAAGGATTGCATCGAAGGGTGTCGACAGCTGCAACGATTGAGACTCGGCCCATATCTGGCTCCACCCTGGCCCTTCCTTTCTCACCCGTCAAAGCGTTCACAACGTACCTTGACTACGGAAGTACCGGAGGTACAAACGACGAAGTCAGACCTGCAGCAGCTGTTAACTAGGTCGATATTCGCCTCCCTCTGATTCGAAGTTTTCCGCTCCGGCCTCCTTTGGGTGGTGTTACGTTATAGACTTGCGCTCTCCTTGGCCGTCGCAAGAAAAAGCAAGCAGACAGAACCGAGAGATTTGCTCCAAGGACCAGCAGGTTGAAAGCCATACATCGATAGTTTAAGTGCATACATACAGGTGCATGCCGCCGTGGCTTTTCCTGCTATAATTCCAGGCAAGGAAATATCCACGGGCGATTACTCTGCGATTTGCGAATTGTTCCTGCCCAAAAGCGACTCTGACGGCATCCCACCTTGCGGATACCAAGGCCGACTTAAAGTCCCGCCTGTCCGGGTTTGTTTCCTTCGATCTTGATCGCAAGCTTATTTTTTTGTTTTATCATCTCCTCAGCCCACCTGATAACGTCGTCCGAAATCATATCTCTACGCTGCAGTAGCTTAGCTAGCTGCATGCGCATTGCTTCGGATCAACGGTATCAACGGCGGACAAATATATAACCTCGACAAATCGGCCACCATCAACCCCTCTTGGTCTTGACTGTCGCCAGGGCGGGCAAACATGACTTGATCCGTACCAGGAACGACGAACAATTCTTCACGATTTTTATTTATATTATCACAGGGAAGAACAGAAATTCTTTCTACCTCAACGAAGCTTGGAATCAATACCTCACGAACGCCAATTTACTTTGCGACGTTTATTATTATTTAGCCTCTTGCCTTCTTCTCCCTCTCCTGCGGCATAACTACCAGCACCCAGTCGACCGGCTATCCTTTGACAAACAGGCCTCGCAAATTCGCCTAATCGGTCTAACCACTCTGCTGGCGCAACAGCAGGAATCCTCGACGCATTTCCACCAGCCAGTCTGCGGCAACAGATACATATTTAAAAGGCTGCGTACCTAAGCACTGGAATTCGACGCCGTCCGCCGCGTTGCCCCACGGCCTGGTCCAGATTCTGTGCAGTCGAGAGTCGAGAGGCAGTGTTTCTCTGCAAGGGGCGATATTCGCTTCAGCATTCTAAGCACGACAGACAGGGGAACTGACGGGCGATAGCTGAGAGACGCACTATCGAACAAATTTCAATCCGGAGACCCTGAGAGGGGTCCAGAGAAGTGTCAGCGCAGGCCATCTAGCGGTTTGACCGCGAAATAGCTGGGTTTCATCAGTGCGTCTGGGAAGAGACCTGCATGCATGCCGTAGACTGCGCCGCCTCAGCAGAGCACAAAACGAAACACCCACTTCTCACGATTGCACATATGCCAGCCTTCTGAAATTTTTCGCGGCGGTTTCCTTGGGCGTTTGGTGCTGTTACCGAATATTACTACGTTGATTCTATCGCCAGATCTAATTCCTCGAGACCGACACTACCACCTTACCATTCCCAGAAGTATTTCGCTCTGAAATTAGTTTCAATCCAGGAGGCTTCGCGGGCGTCGTGATAAGTTGGAATCCTGCGAGCAAAGGGATAGCGAAAGCCAGGGAACCGTAATAACCACCGCTGCTTTCGAATTCAAGGGACCCATTCTTTACGGACTAGCTCTGATCCTCTGTTGAGCATTTGTTTACCTGTATTCCTCGATCTCTGATCCGATCGACCGATCTCTGACCGGTTCATTCCATCAACCGCGGGGTGCATTGGCCTTGTTGTCCTGCCTGTTCTTTCTCTCGAGACCGGGATATCAAGACAGGTCTGAAGTCGAAGTTGAAGACCAAGTTACAGCACTGCGCGCAAGCCGGCCGGCCAGACCAACGTTCCAACACACAAACAACACCTTCTCTCAACAGCACCTTCTAGGCATCTCCATCTCGCCATCTCGCCCCGACGCTAGCAGCGCACGCCTACATACGTTCGATTATAGTTTTGCCGACAAGAGAGAGCTGCCTCGAGAAGGCAGCAGGGAAGACACGCGCATTGGTTCCTCTCTATTCCGCAGCCGCAACGGCATTCAGGTGAACAAGAGCATTCACGATGTGGTGGATAAATTTTCAGGAGGGCTCGGTCTACCCGGGCATCATTGTCGGATGCTTTGTCGCGATAGGTGAGTTTCTCTAGTTCTCGCGTGCGCCGGAGCATACATAGTAGAGTGCGCTAACATTGGCGTCTAGGTGGTATGATTTTTGGGTACGACCACTCCGACCTCTCCTTGCCTAGTTTGTTTGAAGACAGCTGGAAAGAGAGGCCTTCTGACTAACCATGTATGAACTATGGCTATAGATGGGATACGGGCAATATCAATGGCATCCTGGCTATGGATTCATTCATCCGTGATTACCATACGACGGTAGATGCAAGTGGGAAGCCATACATCACTTCGAGTCAGTCGAGTTTAATCGTCTCTATACTGTCGGCTGGGACTGTGATAGGTATGGGAACGAGAAACGAGGCAACAAATTGTATTTCCTGGTCATCTAATGGTGTAATTTTGCTAGGGTCGTTGACGGCGAACTTCTTTGCTGATTGGATCGGTCGAAGATGGGGTCTAATAGTATCGTCCACGCTCTTTACGGTACTTCATCACCTCTGAGCTGCAAACCGTAAGGGATTACCAATGCTGACAGATCATTTTTTTAGGTTGGCGTTGTTGTTCAAGTCCTTTCTGCCGCATTGCCCATGTTCATTATTGGGCGCACAATCACTGGCATGGGTGTCGGGCTGATATCCGTCATGGGTAAGTCATCGTCACCTAGAACGGTCACGGCATTGGTAGAGGCTAACCCCGAGTAGTTCCCTTATACCAAGCCGAATCTGCACCTAAATGGATCAGAGGATCGATTATCGGTTGCTACCAACTGTCCATCACGATTGGTCTGCTCTTGACCACAATCATTTCGAACGCAACACATTCGCGAACCGATGCAGGGGCATATAAGATTCCGATAGCCTTGCAGGCGATTCTCTCAATTACTCTTGCAGTAGGCATGCTGTTCCTACCGGAGTCTCCTCGTTTTCTTGTCAAGAGAGGCCACCCAGAGGCTGCCATGCTCGCCCTGAGCAAGCTAAGAGCCTTGCCACGGGACCATCAAACACTACAGGAAGAGCTTTGTGAAATCGAGCTGTTCCACGACATCGAGTGCGATTTGGGCAAAGCAACGTGGAAAGACTGCTTTAGGGGAAATCTCGGCAAGCGCTTGTGGACCGGTTGCGGACTGCAGGCTCTACAGCAATTGACTGGGTGTGTATCTTTCCCCATACCCTGACATTGGGGAATGTTCACTAACGATCAATCCTAGTATCAATTTCATTTTCTATTATGGTACCACGTATTTCAAATCGAATGGAGTTGCTCGACCTTTCGTCATCTCACTCGTCGCCAACATTGTCAACGTTGTAGCCACCCTACCTGGTTTGTACCTCGTCGAACGGGCCGGTAGAGCGCCGCTTCTCTTTGTCGGAGCTCTTGGCATGGGGTTCTGTCAGCTCGTTATCGCTATTGTCGGCCTCACTACCAGCACCGACGTAGCCAATAAAGTCCTAGTTGCCCTGACGTGCATATACATTGCCTTCTTCGCGATGACGTGGGGACTAGGCGGCTGGATTGTGACGGGTGAGATTTTCCCACTCAGGGTTAGAGCGAAGAGCATGAGTATGACAGCTGCAACAAACTGGATTGTAAATTGGGCTCTGGTAAGTCTAGTATTCCTTCCCTTTCTAAAGCATCTGCGTATCCTCCCATGGCCTAGCATCGCCTTGTGTTCCCGTTGCACAGCCTTGGCGTATTCGTCGACCCCATTCATTCGAATTTAGGCAGCCTACGTCCGCCTACGTCCGCCATGTTGCTTGCGACGTTACTTTGGCTGCGTTTTCCAAACAAAAAATCCAGAATCTGGAACACCCCAGCACAATATCCCAAACGCTTGACTTCCAGTAATTAGGAAGCGAGAAGTACAAAGAGGATAGCGGGGCCTACCGGGCTGTTGCATTCCCTTTCTACTCTTACATCCTCTTTATATCCTGCCTTAGGAAACACAACGCCAGTTCCACAATAATTTAAACATGCACTGGCTAACATACATCCTCGAATGATAACAGAGTTACTCCACGCCTTACCTCGTCGACGAGGGCCCGGGCGCCGCTTCACTTGGCTCAAAAGTCTGTTTCATATGGGCGGGCTTCTGTTTCCTCAGCGTGTGGTTTGTGCAAAAGGTAAGAGAAAGCGCTCTCCGCCTCATTATCTCCGCAGCGGCCACCCACTCGGTGAAATGCGCTCCGAGGCTACACAATGTTCGCGCTAGCAATGACTAACGTCAAATCCCAACTATCACTGTAGTTCATCCACGAAACTAAGGGTATCTCTCTCGAGCAAGTCGATGGTGTTTACCACGGGAGCACCGCTGCCAAAATCCGCAACCGACTCTCAAGCGTCACCAGCGCTTCTCTCCGTAAGCGAGACACCATACACGTCAACGAAATCATTCCTCTACATGTCGCTGCCGGCATGCCGAGTACCTCGAACAACAATCGCACGGGTGGCCTATCGCCTCTAACCCCTGTCATTAGCGAAAACCAGATCAGCAAGCGGGCGAGCAGCGAGGCCAACGCCTCGAGTTTAGAACGCGGGCATGGCATACAGCGCGTTGATACAAGCGGCTCGTAGCATGCATAGTCCAGCTGCCATCTCCACCTTCACTTCTACTCTCTCGTATATCTTGATTCGCTTTTGCTTTTGACGGTTATTTGCTACTTTTGGGGGCCCTTGAGGCCCTTAATGGATACCCCACCCGCATGCGAAAATATTTATGCTGGCCTGGCGTTTTGCGGTGTCATCTTGGACCAAAATTCTCTTTATTTTATTTCGTCTTACATACTTACTTTTACTTCTCTTTTCCTGCATGCTCTTATAGCTGCATTTCTTTTCTTCTTCTTTTTTTTCTGTCCTCTTTCCTCCGATCAAGGAATCCTGGGGAGATGATTAATTTTTCCACACCCTCTTCGCCATATTGGCATGCACGACTTTTTCTTTGTCATAATCACGACCTTGTTCTCGTATCATACCCTCTGGCTATACCCGTTTTTCATTGCTGTTGAGTTGGATTTGATAATCTGATATATTTGCAAGAGCCCGCTCGGCCAGTCAAAAAGGCGGGCTTTCGTCCGTCCGATAGTTGGCTTATCGCCAGTTTCCTTTGTTCACTGGGCTGAAAGCCTGATAAAGTACATATAGCTCAAGTACTTACATAAATACGCACATGCGGAGCTTCCACAGCATGCATATTATGCGTGCATGGGATCTTGGGGCGTTCAAGGCTCGGTTTGCAATTACTCTAGTTTCCGGGTGCAGCTGCTCTAGCTTCGAGCACAGTATAACTCTTGCCTTATCCTGATGCATGCACAGTCTTGCAGTACATACTTGATTTACTTGTTCCCTGGAAGCAAATTCTTTTCAGGCACGCATACCGCGTCGATGTATACTAAGTTTGATACTAATAGTAGTTCCATTGTTTATAATATGCCTGCGGACGGTTTCGCGAGTAAGATTAGTACTATACCGACGTATGCGTACGCGGCCATAATGTATTTTATTAATACCTTTAATCCGATTGCGCGATATTAATATTAGTGACTGCTATGTATAGACTGATACGCTGCGTTATTCCGATGCGCGGAGTAGAGTTGGGCCGGTAGCAGCGCAATGCGACGATATCCGTAAATTCCGAATACCTAAGTATACAAGTAATCCCAAAGATCTTCCAGTGCGTTCCGAAATGTGAAAAAGTCCGAACACCGTAACCATGCATTGCCCCAGAATACCACCGACCTGTCAAATCCGCAAAACATACCAACCAATATGCAGAGCTCAGAACGGAATATTAACAACCGGATATAGACAGGCGCCAATCGAGCTTTGAAGAGCGACTGCAGGCTACGGCCCCGGCTGCTGCGGCCAGCCATAGATGCCACTATAGCTGCTCTGAAATGCGTCCGAAAAGCCGAGCAGATCTGAATTCTGCAGAAGATTCTCCCACTCCGTCCAGTTTATCGGGGTGAAGCCCGACTGGGCTGGTGGCGGACCCGTCGACGTCGATGGGGTGGCGTCGGCATTGGGAGGCGACATGTTCATCGCCTCCGGGCTTATATTCGTGTTCGCAGCCCGCATTGGCGACATGTTAATGTTGCCGTTGAGCACATCCTGGTTTATGGGTAGCGGGTAACTTGGCAGGAAGCCCGTCGTCCCCGGTACTGGTGTGTTCTGGCTTGCGGAAGAGCCGGACCCGCCACGGCTGTAATATGCCTTGAACGTATGCACGAACTGCGGAACCCTAGCGTTGACGGGCTTTCCGCTGCTCTTGAGCAGCGTCTCTCTGCACTCCCAAGCCTTCAGCGCGAAGGCCCTGATCGCGGAATGGAGCTCGTCCCGGCGGTCGAGCCATTCCTTATGGTTGTCGAACACTTCGTCGACTTGCTCCCACCCCTTTTCCACGTCGACTCCTTCGGCGCGCTGCCGGAGCTCGCCGAGGACGTAGATGAACGCGTGCCATTGGAAGAAACTTTTGGTGTGCCACAAGTACCGGTGCAGCGAGCGCGTGGAGTTGCAGATGTTATCGTACTCGACGACTCTGATCGCGTCGGAGAACAGCTCATCCTTCTGCTCCTGCGTCATTTTTATGCCGCCGTCCGCTTGGCGGAACGGGTGCCGCATCATGAGGTGGAGGTTTGCGAGCGCCGCTCTGCCGACGATGGAGGTGAAGAGATGCAGTGGCTTGGCGGGGTCGCAGTAGCGGATGTACTTTTCCTCCAGCATTTTGGAGATGGACTCGAGCTGCTCTTCAGATTCGGCGCCCTTGTAGTAAATTGAGTAGTCGTGCGGTGTGCCGTTTAGAATACCCATCCGGCGGATTCGGCGCCACTTTTCAACCCATAGGTTTCCGAGCTCGCTGCGCAGCTGACACCACATGTTTTCTGTCGGCCCCGTCCGCTCCTTGGGGAATGAGGTCATCGACGGCCAGATGTCCGTTTCATTGATCGTCATGGGCCATTTGGAGTCCCAGGCGTGTTCGTCAATGGCCATAGTGTATAGGCCGGCGCCTGAGAGTTCTGCCGTGCGGACGTCGAGGATGAGAATCTCGCGCCAGAGACGGCGACGCATCTCTGTTTCAAAGGGCGGGAGGGAAAGTTTGGTGCCGTCGCGATGGATACCCATCCTTTGGGCGATACGAACAGCCATTCCTGTGACTACCCATAGGGAGGGATAATCATAGTACGACCGTAGGTCAAGCTTTTGGTAAGTCGGATAAACGTCAGCGGCTCGTCTAGCAATAATTGTCTTTGGTTCAATGACATTTGATATGCAACTCACAAGGAATAGGACGAGGCCTTGTAAGACCACCAGGTCAGTCGTCTTGAGGAGTCCAGCGTTCTTGAGTGCATGCTGGGCAGCGAACCTGTATCGCGATTGAAGGTCTGTCTTCCTCTCGCCAAAGAGCTGCTGACACTGCTTATTATCGATGGATAGTATCGTTAACGCGTAGATTGCAAACATCAAAGCTTCCAGGTTCCGCGGCATGCTGTGCGGATGATCTTTGTACTGCATGACCTTCTCACCGAGAGATGGGTAGTGGATGACATGCGTGAGAGGATTGACATTATCGAGAAAGACGTTCCAGAGAACGACGCAGTGCTCAGGGGATGGATGAAAGGATGATAGGTCTACTTTGGCGCTGACGGGCCCGAAGAGAAGGATCCCTATGCCTAGGTTCGGCATGCTTGACGAATAGTTGTGGACTGCGCGGTCGTCGGTCTTGTCTTCATCGGACGAGTTGTCGAAAATGGTCTCTTTAAGTTCTTGGAGCTACTCGCATGATAATACATATTAATTCCCGATATCATGGACGTACTTCGTGTTACAGCGGAATCCTGGGAAACCTTACCTCGTCCTTGAGGGAGTTCCATAAATTGCTATCAGTTGTTGACAAGTTAGCAACAATCGGTAACACTTCGGCCTCTGCACCTCTGGGTATCACGACTGGAAATATACTTTTCGTAATATCTGGTCCTATTGGTCGCGGTCAAGATGGCTCCCTTATCCTTCTTGATAGGCTGCTGGCAAGGGGCTGCATCGGGCTTGTCCGATGGCAGTTGGCTGTCCAACTTGGCCTTCTTATTGAGCCTTTCGGAGTTCACGTTGTCTTTTGGCGATTCATGTCTGGGGGTTTTATTTTCCTTCGGCAGCTCTACGCCGTCCAGCAGACGAACGTTGGACTCGACTTGTTTGAGCAGCTCCTCGTATTTGTTCAATCTCTGCATTAGGTTTTCGTGCTTGCTCGACGACTTTCGCTTCTTCCGAGGACCGGGCTCGACATATTGACAATCGAAGTTCAACTTGGCACAGGTTGAACATGGCATTTGGCGGTCGCACTTGACCTTTCGGTTCTTGCAGACAATGCAATTGAATGGGCGAGGCTTGGGAGGGCTGGCATCGGCAGCCGCATCGGGCCTTGGTGACACTGGTTCTCGAGCTCGCGTCTCGGCGGCCCCACTCGAGTCCGTAGGCGCACTCATGTCTCGAGCTCCAACGTATGCAAGGTCGGAGGGCGCAAGCTTCTCCCAAGCGGTAGGGATTATGCGAGATCTTGGCTCGTGGAAGGTAGGTATCGAATTAGCGATCAGGACGGGCCTTGAATTGGGTTTGAAGGCCCCGTCGAGGAGGCTCAACCGTCTGTGGTGGGGTCGGTCTTTGCATGCGCCGAAGGTCGCGAAAACGGGGCATACAGAAACTTTGTATTCCCTGAAGCTGGGGCCTTTATAATCGCCGCGAGCAGGTGAGTGCTTCTGCAGACTGGACGCAGGGGTACTTTTATTTCACGGTGGTCATTGCTCGCGAGACGGCCAAAAGCAGGTCCGCGTTCACGTTAAGATGCAGAACTAGAGTGCTAGTGCCAGGTGATAGGGTGCGGACGTTGTCAACGTGTGAGTCTCTCGGCGCTTTGTGCGCACACGCGGCCTGCGATTGGCTGCCTCGGTCCTTGGCGGCACCGTTCGGGCCCGACGAGGGGCTTGCCAACGGCCGGTCTTGCAGCTGGGCGGCGGTGGCTTAATCAGCGGCCGCCCTTGACGAAAACGGGACCGCGCCAGGGCCCAAATTTTGAGGTACGTACCGAAGCGTTTTAAGTCCGCCAGCGTTGGCTCCGAACTCCGATCTGAACGCCCTCTGTCGCTGGGGGGATTGACTCGAACGGAGCTCAATTGGCCGATGTCGCACTTAGTATATAACGGATGGCGAGGCCGTACGAATTACACAGAAAGTCAAAGGAGCCTGTACTTACCTTATCGCACCAGACCGCGATCCAATCCTGCCATTCACCAGCGCTCCGCGATCCATTTCGATACCGATATATATCGCCAGCCCAGCCTCGTCGCCTTGGTCCGTTTCGCCTGGCCGTTTTATCGACAACGCGCCGTTGTGCAACACGAACAACGCAGCCTCGACCCCGGACCCCGGCTGCTCTTCTGTAACACAGTACATCCAGACATCTGTCCTGCCTGTTTAAACGTTTAAGTTCAAGCTGTCGCAGAGGCCCTCGTGAGGGTCTGTTGTAACATGGCCTCGACTCCGTCGGCGCTCTCGGAAACAAATACCATGACTGACCACGTCGGCCTGTCTGACCACGGTCATGAAAAGGGGTCCCTGGAGGATCTGGCGGCCCCTGCCAGAGCCGCTCCTCAAGATGCTGAGAAGAACGACGATGTTGCACCCGCCGATGACGTTGAGCCCGAGCATGTCTACCCTAAGGGCACGGCGCTAGCTTCTATCATTATTGCGCTTATCCTCGCCATCTTCCTCGTGGCCCTGGATCGTACCATCATTTCGACAGCCATCCCAGTCATCACAAACGAGTTCAATTCGCTTGGAGATGTCGGCTGGTACGGTTCTGCGTACCTCATCACCGCCGCGTAAGTCCCTAGCCCTTGTTGACTTGGCCTGTCGCTATTTTCGCCGAGCGCATTATGCTAATCGATCTCGTGTTGGTCCCTATCTAGTGGTTTCATGCCTGTGTCCGGGAAAATCTACAGTTTCTATCCCACCAAATGGGTCTTCTTGATCCAAATCGTCTTCTTCGAAGTTGGCTCCGCCCTATGCGGCTGGGCGCCCAACTCAACAGCATTCATCATCGGACGGGCTATCGCTGGAGCTGGAAGCTCCGGTCTCTTCACGGGCGCCATCGTCCTGCTCACAGACGCCGTACCCTTGCATAAGCGAAGCACCTTCATGGGTGCCTTTGGCGGTGTCTTTGGCGTTTCTGGCGTCGTCGGCCCCATCATGGGAGGAGCCTTCGCTCAACATTCAACCTGGCGCTGGAGCTTTTGGATCAACCTGCCTATCGGCGCTGTGACGGTTGTTATTATTAGTTTCCTCATCAAGGCCCATCCAGCTAGGAAAAATATGACCGTCCGAGAACAGCTCAAGCATTTGGATCCTATCGGGACTGCTCTCTTCCTGCCCAGCATGATTTGTCTGATCCTCGCTCTCCAGTGGGGTGGCACCGAATACCCCTGGTCCAGCGGTCGCGTCATCGCTCTCTTTGTCGTCTTTGGTGTCAGCATCATCGCATTTATCGGCGTACAGATCTGGAAGCAGGAGGAGGCTTCGTTTCCTCCTCGTGTATTCGTCCAGCGGTCGATTGCTGCCGGCATGTGGTACCAGACATTCACCGGTGGTGCCATGATGTTGTTCATCTACTACCTCCCAATTTGGTTCCAGGCCATCCAGGGCGTCAACGCCACCGACTCGGGTATCCGTCTTATCCCCATCGTTCTCTCCTTGGTCTTCGCTTCCATGATTGCTGGCGCAGCTGTTCGGTTCCTAGGCTACTATACGCCGTTTATGATCGCCTCGTCCGTGATCATGTCGATCGGCTCCGGCCTGCTCACTACTCTGACACCCACAGCCACATCCGCTAAATGGATTGGCTATCAGGTTCTCTTCGGTTTCGGGCTGGGTCTTGGAATGCAACAGCCATCGATAGCCGCTCAGGCCGTTCTAAAGCGAGTGGATATCCCCATCGGCACCTCCATGATCATGTTCTGCCAAACGCTGGGCGGTGCCGTCTTCATCGCCGTTGGTCAAACAAGCTTCGCCAACAAGCTCGTCAGCAACCTGCGTGGGATTACTGGGAACGGATTCGACGCCAACCAGGTCATTCACATCGGTGCCACCGACGTCAATCGTGTCGTCCAGCCGGAGTTCCTTCCGCAGGTGCACAAGGCGTATAATGACGCTATCATAGGCGTGTTTTACGTTGCGGTCGGTATCTCTTGCGCCACGATCTTTGGTGCCTTGGCCATGGAATGGGTGAGCACGCGGAAAGAGGTAGATGAACAGAAAAAGGCGGCGACTCCGCCCCCTGAGGAGGTGTAAGGTTGTGAAGCCGCTGTGGGGAGTACGTATATAGTTATGCATGGATCGCTGTCTTGCGAGAAGTTGGGCGGCACGCAAAAAGTTCTGTTGCATTGCAATAGCGGCATACCATTCTCCTGGTGTTTAGGCGTTTCGGACTCGTGGATCTTTATCTCTTGGTGGTGCTTGTCATTCTATTTTCACAGCTGGTTAATCGGAAACATTACTCCTCTCTGTTTGGATACTCAATTTTGTATATAGTACGTATGTTGCTACGGAGCCCAGAGCTCCTCTATAATATATAGAATCTCGCTGTATATAAAATATATATACAAAGATCCTTAATGTATAATTTTTAGTCCCAAACGCTAGTAAATTTAACCAATCCTGTGGTGTTGAGCTCATGAGCTCAACTTTATTGCCTGTCGTCGAAGCTAAGTCGCGTTGAATATATTACCAACGCAAGCACTAATTGGTCTGGTCTACTCCCTTCTAATTATCGACGTCGCGCCAAGTTTCGACGTTTCCCATTGATTGCAAGAAAGCATCGGTGGAACCACACGTTTATTTTCCTGGCCCATGCAAACTTGCATGCTGCTCGAGTGTCGTGGCATGCGGCAGCGACGGATCACTGCCACTTACGAATGCTGATGGCGGGGTATGTTGCATGTTGCAAGTTGGCTCGCCTAGCGCCTGCTGTATGTCTCCTTTTGTGCCGAACACCAGCGGTCGAGTTGCATGTAGCCTATGGCTCGGTCAAACGGTCGCTGGAATTGATGAGGTCGCATCGGTATTCCCTGCTCATCGGCACACGTCGCCTTTGGGTCAAGCGGAGCCGTCTCAGCATTCGCATCCCGATGCGTGACGATTGGGCGAGACCGACCTGCGCATCGCCATTTGTCACGTCAAGTAGAGTGCCATAGGTGTCGCTTGGCGTCAGATCCAGCAGCATTACTGACTGCGTGCCACTCGGAAGAGTCCGCGCCTGGGCTTTTAAAACCCATATTCCGTTCCTCAGCGAATTGCGATCTCCTCCGTCAAATTTGCAGGGGAATTTGCAACTTGGCGATACAGAGAATCGGACTATTGTTTCTCCTAGTTACAGCAGACTGGAAACTGGCGGTCGGTCGACACCGCGGTACCGGACGATTTCAGGGGCGTGGGCTCGACTGCAGTGGAATGCACAGGCATACGGGCCGCGGGCCATCTGGGATGCATGTGCATGGTGGTATCGTGATCAAACCCGGAGAGCTGGTGTATACATGTAGCGGCTTGAGTGCCCATGCATAGCTCAGAGCTTAGTATAATAGCCGGCTAGCCCCCTCCACGCCGCGAAGATAACTCTCGAGAGTGCTTCACATACATACGAATGCGCACTTGATCACAGCGCAAGGGACCCAGGAGCTTACTTTCGCTTTTCTCGTCCTCTACCAATTCATACACCCGTTGACCCTTGACGGAGAACAACAAGAATACATTCAATACCTTCATCGGTCAATTACAGGGCTGCCGGGACCCCTGCCAATGCTGCATCAGCCTCAAGTTACAACTTCATAACAGCACCAACGCAAGCCAGGCGAAGCTACCTGCAATCGCAAGAGCTTCAAGGGTATCCACAGATATCCCGCAATCGATCTATCTATACGGTACGTGCAGTCTCAGCTTCGTCATTTGGCTATGTTTTCAGTGGCATGCTCCGTCTTGGCCGCACACTTGGCAGCAGCCTCGTCGATATCCATCCGCCAGTTCAATTCCAAGGCACAGTATCAATCACAGCCTGTATACGTATATATATGTGTCTATCGACCTTGAGCGGTTCCGCTTGGACTCAAACAGACCGCTCTCGATTGCATTGCGCTAACAGATTTGAACCCTAGCTGCAGCTGTCGATATCGGCTGCTCCTTGGCGACGCGTGGCATTGTATCGCCAGATCGTCGACATCATCTTACCGTTCCTGCAACGGGCGCCGAAGCGACGATCGCATTTACTTCCGGCGGGCGGCTGCGCTGGTCCCAATCTGTGGCGGGATTGAACGCTCAATACGACATAGCAGATATATAGCACACCTGCCATCCGTCACCCCAGCCGAGTCATTTTACACCGAGCGGGTCGAACGGTTATTATTTATTCTTCCGCAGATTCATTGGAGTCGATCTCCAATCTTGCGATAGGCAATTCATACGAGCGGACGGCATCCCGTTGCTATCGTAAATATATATCCAATTCACCATGCGGTACTCCATATCTACAGTACTCGCAGCTTCGGGGGTACTCTTCCAGGCCGCGTCCGTGTTTGGGCACGGTGACGAGTCGCATGAGGCGATCCACAAACGGAACGA
This sequence comes from Drechslerella dactyloides, assembly GCA_020064725.1. Lineage (NCBI taxonomy): Eukaryota > Fungi > Ascomycota > Orbiliomycetes > Orbiliales > Orbiliaceae > Drechslerella > Drechslerella dactyloides. The sequence continues at coordinate 374,143 of JAGTWJ010000002.1, forward strand.
ATATATCAGCCGACGTTCTCTCGCCGCCTGTCGCGACAATATAGATGCGAAAGCACTGTTTGAGCGTTCCGTCCAGCGGAGAACCGATCTACTGAACCACATTCGGAGAAAGAGGGGCTTGACAGCACGTATGTTATGCATGTTTGCTACTCATTATAACTTGACAATGCACGGCTAATTCGATCGCTGTTTGTGTTCTATGATTTCTAGGGTCTCTTGCGGATTCTCATCGTATTGCGAAGCGAGATTTCGACTCGTCTTCCAAGATCGATCACAACAATACATTCGCGGACGCTACGTGGGACGTCGACTCCAGCGTGCTGTTTGGCGGCAACAGCTCTTGCCTATTGACACCCGAAGTTACAGAGGGGCCGTTCTGTATGTGGATTCACGCCGGCCATCCGTCCCGTTGAGATTCCACAAGCTAATACGATATCGCTATATATAGTCGTATCTGGAGAGTATGTCAGAAGTGATATCACGGATAACCAGGCCGGTGTCGAGCTCTACCTGGACATCCAAGTCATAAACACCAATACTTGCAAACCGGTTTCCAGCGCCTATTTTGACGCCTGGCACAGTATGTCACCCTAAGATACAAGCTTCCTCAAGACCCCTCTATAGATCTAACCGAATATATGATGCCTATAGCAAATGCTACCGGTATCTACTCCGGTGTCGTCAACAGTGGCAACGGGAATGGAAACGCGGACCCAAGCAATATAAACACCACCTTCTGCCGCGGCGTCCAATTCACGGACTCCGACGGCGTGATCAAGTTCAAGACCATCTTCCCAGGCCACTATGCCGGCCGCACGACCCACATCCACATCATGTCGCAGCAAGGCGGCACGGTCTACCCTAACGGTACATACTCCGGCCACGGCATCGTCACGCACGTCGGCCAGCTCTTCTTCGACGAAGCCCTCCGAACCGCCGTCGAGAAAGTAGCACCGTACAATACGAATACGCAACGGAATATCCTAAATTCGCAAGACGGCATCGCGATCCAGCAGGCCGAGAACGACTACGATCCGTTTATGAAGTACGCGTATCTAGGAGATAGTGCCGCCGACGGCCTGCTCGCGTGGATCACGGTTGGCGTCGATCCTGACAGCGAACATAACCCCTACGTGGCCGTGGAGCTGACGAAGGACGGCGGAGTGCCCGTCGGGAACTACGGTATCGTTGGGACGGGCGAGGAGGCGGATGAGGTGCCCAGTGGGAAGCCTGAAGCCCCTCCTCCACCAAAGAATAACCGAGAGCCGGAGAATACGAGTGTAACCTGTAAGCGAGCTGCTCCACCTCTACAATATCGAGCCCGATTTTGTAGCAGCATATAATCTATATCTATAGGAATACATACTAACATCTCTTCTCTTATAGCCTACAGCAAAAGAACTACCGCGGCAGGGACATCCGGAAACACGATGTCTTCGCCAGCATCGCCGACCCCGAGCTTTGGTATCCAAGTGGTCCCCTCGCTGGCTCTTGTAGTTCTATCAGTCATAGGTTGCGGCGCGTGGATGATTTGATGCATGATTTATATTCATCAATATTGTATACTTGGTTAAAAGCGACCCAATTCACACTATAGTAATGGTTTGAGATGACTATCGACGTTTGCGATTCGTACCAGCGACAGCTGTAATAGGTTAATTTGATAGAGTTGAATGATACCGATAAGGAAAATTCTCAGGAGAAATATTGTAATTTGTAGACATCTTGGCATCTGACTTCCTAACATAGCCGTTGTACGCATTCTATACCAGGGATTTTCGAATACTGCGCTGAAGACGTCTGGCTTGCGAGACAAATAGCGCGCAAGTACTGCGAATTTTCAGAAAACTACGTAACCGTATAGAATGATAGATCGACGAGTTTAGATGGTCTCATGTGTTCGTTGAATACTAACTTTTCCCTGGTCTGACCAATGCGCTTTTTTTTTTCCCATAATTTTCTACACTTTTCTATATCGAAATGTACGAATAGAATACCATTTACAAAATGACGTAGGGCAGAATATATATTGAAACAAACTTAGAACGGTAGACATCGTATAGAAATGTATAGAAAAATACGAGGGGTATGATATAATATTTAACTTACATAAAACAGCCAAGCCGAGCGCGAAGGTGGAAAAGTCTTATTCTGACAGTCAATTGGGAACTGCCTGTTGACGTCAGACTTGTAGGTGAATTTCTTAGGGTCTTAAAACAGCGAGATGGATATCTTGAATGTTCTATATCGTGGTTGGGCAGTCTGTCGAAGTTGACGCCCAATTTGGAAATTGCGTCGAGAAACTGCAACACCAGCAAATCTGCGGTGGGGGATATCGTGAGAACAGCAAAGTCATTGTCCCAATAAATTGGAAAATTTTCGCCTCTGACGTTACTTTTAGACAATGTTCCACTGGTGTTCCACTGGTGTTCCACCAGAGAAGCTTGTATTTTCCTGCCGAGAACTTTTCCACAGACGATTGTATCCGTGAAGGTGTGTGATTGATTAGGGTTTTTTGCTGTTGCAGTCGTGCGTCTAGAACACCGATGCACTCTAAAGTTCAACGGGTCTCTCTATAAATCAGTGGATTCCTCCTCCACAGGGAACCCAGGGACCCTTAACTGTCAAGCCTCATTGTCGACACTTTCGCTAGTCCGTTAAAGCCAGTAATTCATATACTGCCATTTTTTACTTCATGCCACCTCTAGTAGCTGAAAGCGCACACGCCTTGGGCAGCATCTTCAACTATATCTCGGAACATTGGGACTCAATGAAGACTGGATTCCTGAAACTGGCCTTGCTGGCCTTGGGAGCCTCTGCCGTCCCATTTAACGGTGGATATGTGCCATCTATCGGACCCTTCGGGCTGTCAATTACTATGTCCGATCCAAGGTATACACTCTTATAAAGTCAGCTAGGGGCATCGAGCAAGGTAGAAAATAATACTAACGTGCGAAATCCTAGCATGGACCATATGTACCTTACGCCAACCTACGAAACCAACTCTTCTCAAGTCGTTCTCGTCCTGTCCAACACGCCGGATCGTTCCTTCTACTGGGTCCCCAACAGCGCGAACCCCGTCCCTCCAGGTCCCTACCTCCCACAAGGAACTCTGCTCTACGAAGTCAAATTCCACACCGCAGCGTACAACCTCACTCTGGACTTGGCCCCGTACAATAGCTCTCAGGCTCTCTACACCCCTGTTATTCTCAGGACTGAGGCTGAGGTTGGCACTCCCTTCGCGCATTCGGCTGCACACTCTCTACCTGGCGTTATCTTCCTCAATGACACCACCGAGTTTCTTGAATGCCGCGACAGTTACAGCTTCAACCTCAATTGGCAAACAAACTTTGATCCGGCACATATGGGGCAGATAGATTACAACTGCCGCCCTGTTATCGTGTCTATCTCATACCAGTAGGTTGATAGACATGCTTTGTGGATAGCTGCGGGACTGCAAGTCCAGTATAGTTTCCATCTTATATCATAAAATGCAACCAGGAAGTCAGAAGTCCGTTGAAAAGTTGAATTATTTGCATATATAAAAGTTAGAAGCAGAGCTGCAGGGCAAGAGGGGCGCAATAATACAAAATTGAATGTTGTAACATAGTATAGAAAACTGTATACCTAGAACATGCCAATTTAGAAGGACTTGCGGTGCGCTCAAGAAAATCTAGGTCAGAGCTAAGCGATGTGTAGCATATACGTCGTAGAAGACAGCATCTTGTGCTGACCTCATAAGCCAGATTCTCCATTACTAGTTGGTATCCTTACTCTGATTCATATCTTTAAACATAAATGGCTCGGCCCCGAAGTTGAACTTTCCTTTGCACTTGATATGAGAGCCGAAGCAGGGAAAAAGTCTGCCACGAATGTTGGTGAACGCCGGACCAAGGTATTCGCCATTTAGCGTGTAAAATATAATCCCTGCGTCCATAGAATAGCCACACCCGATAGTATCTCCAGGGCCGAAAGTTATGCTACCTCGCCGCGAGATATATTGCTTTGATTTATTGGACTTTGCGCTGTAATTCGACATTTTAGCGCTCCGGAGTTGACCGTCATGCTGCAGGGCGTAGGTGTCATCGGTATCCTGAGCGGCGCCGGGTGGGAATCGCGTCATGCAGCCATCTCCCAAGTATCCAATAGCAAGAGTTCTGTAGCCAAGTTAGGCCATAGTACCTGACTAATCTATCCTCGAGAATCGACATAACTTACCCAATTTGTAATTGGTTCATCTCTTCCACTGTTATCTCCCAATAAGATACGGGCAGATGGGCGGGAGTCGGACAGTCGGCGTGAATCTGCCGATTGTAATCCCGGTCATTACTCCAATCTGTGAATGTAATCATCCCTAAAATCAGCTCCGGATTTCGTGACTGCTTCTAAGCACAATGGCTGAAGTACTTACCCGCGGTGAAGCCGTCCACAAAGCCTTCGACTGTCTGGAATGCAAGACCATCATCTGACAATGTGAAAATACTCAGCCTATCTCTGACTCTCATACGAGATGGTATGCGGGTCTGGTGAAGCTTGCGATCTGGCGATCTCCAGCTCGAGAAGATGGGCAGTTCTAGCATTGCTTCCAACCGCTTCTCGGCATGAGCGTACTCGTAAGGGGACCAACCCCATCCGTCCACTTGCTCTATGTTGTAACCACACTCCACAAGCTTGATGATGAGATTCTCATGATATCTCTTGATTGCCAAATTGAGGATATGCATCGTTCTGTCTTTTGCCAAATCGGGGGCTTTCTCCAACAGCAGGAAACAAAGCTCTTCGAGATCTTTTTGGTTTTGCAGCTCTTTCTCTGTCAGTGCCTCTTTTTCTATCCTTGAGTGGGACCAACTCCTCATTGCATGACCTAGAGCACTCCCATCAACATTGCTCCTTGCATAGACATCCGCACCGATATCTAGCAGAAACTTCACAATTTCAACGCTCCCATCGGTAGCTGCTAGATGGAGAGCGGTTTCGTTTCTAGAGGTGACCCGATAGAGCATAGTTTTCACCTGCTCAGGAGTCCAATCCTGGATTAGGTATTTTAAGATCGCAAGCCCACCGATTTTATTCCGGGCAGCATCCATAAAGAAATTCTTGGGTCCAAACGTCTGGAATAGATAACATTTGAGCTTTTCGGGACCGTTCTTCTTCTGATATTCGTTGACGAGAAGTGTGAAGGTTCTGTCATAGCCTCCCCAAGCCGCATGCAGAAGGACTGGCCCGCCATCTGTAGTTTCCTTCTCAATGTAAGCCCCGTACATCAGTAACAGTCTTATGATAGAGTCCGCCGTTTCCGGGCCCCTGTCTGCTCCACTTTTAGGTGTAGCCGCGGCATGTAAAGCCGTTAGCCCCTGGTTATCGTCGTCGTTCACATCAGCCCCATGCTGTAAAAGAAGCTCCACGCATTCCTTGTTCTGCGCTTCCACGGCGTATGTCAAAGGCGCTCCACTGTTTTTATCTTGACGATTTGGGTCAGCCCCTGCATCCAAAAGAGACTTCACCATTTGTCTTGCTATTTCCAGCGGATAGTCCGTAGAATGAGTAATGTTGACCCAGCTGAGTGCTGTCATGCCTTCAACGTCCTCTGCATGGACATCAACATCTGGTTGTTCCATGAGCGCCTGGAATAGCTCAATGGACTTGGCCGAAACGGCAACATGGAGGGCTGTAGCGGTGTTTCCAGGCCACATAAGATCGAGATGCTGGTTTATATCCACGCCTTGTTTGATGAACAGCTTGGCTATATCCACTAAATCTGGTCGTGGCGGGTGTTCAAAGCGGACCCAACCTGCGAGCCATATTTGGCTTATGAGTAGGTACCAGCACGAAGTTCCAAGCCAGATCGTATTGATGTCGGCTCCGTGTTCTATCAGTACCCTGAGGGTAGCTTCCGGTTGTTTCGAAGAAAGGATCGCGAGTACCAACGGGGTTCTAGTCTTGTCATCGGGCTCATTGGGATCAGCACCAATCTTGACAAGCAAGAACTCGACTAGCATCGATAACCCTTCGTTGGCGAATACATGAATCGGTTTCATAGATTGAAATTCAACTAGGCTCGCCTCCTCAGAATATCCTTCGGCCCACTGTGCCAATTTCGCAAGCCAGGGAGTGAAGCTATCCGATTCAACAAAGCCCAGAAATACTTCCCAGAAGGTTGCCCACTTGGGGCCCTGACGATCTTCTTTGGGCCAGATTTCCTCTAGACGACGCAGGTGTGAGAGAAGATGCCGCGCTTCGTAGGGTATCGGCCTCGACTTTTCTTCGTAAGCCTCAAGAGAAAACGAGTGCCCGTTTCGAGTTGATTCTTCATTGACCGCTTCAACAGCCTCCTCGCCCTTCGTAATATCTTTATCGCCGTTGTTACCAACGAAAGTAAAATTCAAGTACCGTCCACGGAAGAGTGGATTTTGGAGGACAGTTACTGGATGGATGAATATTGTCAGTAGAATGTCAACAGCATCAGCCAACAACCGTATAAACATAAACACTCAGAGTCTGTTGAGGCTAGAAGAACCTACACAAACTAATAGCAAGATCCAGTTGAGCTTCTCGCTCAGTTTGCAACTCAATCGAAACACCACGGCCACCACTCAACAGGCCGGCTGAGAAGGAAAGCATGGTTATTAGTCAGTCTAATCCTCAATGAGAAGCAATTCGGAATTATTCCAAACGGGTAAACTCAGGTATAATACGTGGTACTGGTAACGTCACGTTCAGCTCGCCGTTCTCGTTGACTCTTATCTGAGGCCGAGTCGCACCAATAGTTTCATGCCACTTCTTGATCTTGTTCGCTTCATTTTCGACCCAATCTTTGACCGTTTTATGAACCACTTCAATACTCCGTAAGTTATTACTAAACTTGAAAAAGTCTCGTCCTGACTTGGTTAGATGGTACACAGTCTCTGCAATCTCAGGGTCCGCCATCGCATCGTATGTCTGTGGGAAACTTTCGTCATGAGTGGAATCTTCAGGTTCGGCTTCTTCGATGTTTTCACTCTCAGGATTCGCTTCGTTGGCAGTCTCCTCGTCCGCTCCAGACGTTGCCTCGATATCCTCATATACGCACTTATAGTGCTCTGCTATCTCGGTTGTGGTGACACCGCCGAAACCCCAGACGATGAATCTCAGAGCGATAAGGATCAGCTTTTTCTCTTCGAAGTTCAAGTCCTCCAGCCTCTGTCTGTACAAATCGTCCATACCATCTGGGAGATTCTTGAGTTTCTGCGCCAGGGTTAGTTGCGACGGCTGCTCCAGGCTCGCAATCACTATCCCCGCGTAGGTAAACATGCCGTTCGCCTTCGCCTTGATATTCCTCACGATGCGGGCTGTATCTTCTTCCGTTTGTGACTTAGAGTGGCTTCCAACAAATCGGTGGGACATGATCTGCTGCAGAGACGCCCGGAGATATATTTCCATATCAGTCGAATTGCGCTCTTCGGTAATGTTGAGTATTGTAGCCTTCTTGGTGACAACGCAGTCTGTGAGTTCTGGCTTCAACTTCTCACTCTTAGCGTCGTTTTCTTTGGGTTCCAATTCATCCTTGAAGATGTTTTCCAGCTGCTCATTCTCTCGACTTGAGATGAGAATCCTGAATGTGTCAAGTTCAGCTAGTTCCATGAGAAATGGAATTAAGGTCTCTGCCTCGTGGTCGACGCACTCATCGATTGCATCAACCACAAGGTATATTCTTTTCCCAATGGCAGATCCAATGCTCTTGATTGTTTCTTTTAGCATTTCCGCGGTAAAAGTGATCGTATTTGTTGAATCTCTTCCTTGCGAAGCTGTTGCCAACGCCACTTCTCTCATGCGCTCCAACACCGCTGTCAGTTGCATTAGCTCTTCCTCCGTCCGAGCATGCCTATCGTCAAATAACTGGGTTGCAAGACTTGTAAGGGCGCGCAAGCACCTTTGGGTAGCGTCATCGCCTTGTTTGAAAAAGAAATAGCCCATGATGCCATCCGGACTGTAGGATAGCCTTCGGACCGCCGACGCCAGCGTCACCGATTTACCAAAACCCGGGCGAGCTTGAATATAGAAAAGCCTGGGAATCTGTGGCACTGCCAAGTCGCTATCTTTTCGAGACTTGAGGATCTCTTCTTGAAAAAGTTTCTTCTGCTCCACATCATCATCGTCCAACTCCCAAAGCTTGAAGTGTGGATCTGTGAATAGCCACTGGCAAATATGGTCGGCGTATTTGGAAACAGGATCGAAGATCATATCGAACTGCTGTGAATGTGTATCGGACGGTCGGAGATCTGCGCGCTTCTGCCTGAATCCTTCGCGAAGCTTCGAAACTTCAATAGTTGCCTTGACCGTAGAAATATCATTCAAACTACTTCTAAATTCTGTAAGGTAGTAATGCAGTCGGCGTTGCGGACATTAGCATGCTTTAGGGGTAAGTGCATGATATAAAAATGGGCTTACCATCGAGGGCGGGAAATATCAGAGACCGCAATTCGTCTCTCTCCTGGTTGAAGTCTAAAGGAACGGATGATCGCGTCAGAACTTAAGTACTTGCACTCGCGACGGTTATATCTGCTATCCAACATCAATTTTGGAGTTGTGTAGCTAATATTCTCATCTGCATACTATTTCTTAGGTCTATTCAATCGGTTAGCTAGATCCGTGAAATATCATTTGTCTATCTGTCTCTTCAGAGTAGCTAGGTGCACAAACCATCAATCGAGTCCATAATCCGTTCTTGGAAAGCATCGTTGGCGACCTGGCGGAGGCTCGCGTATCCCGTTTCTATCTCCGCGATCTTTTTTTTTAACTTTGGCGAAAAAGTTTCCGTCAATGCTCTCACTTTTTAAGACATGCATTAGTAGTCCATCACTTAGGTGGTGTATCTCACGATACTCACAAATTTGTTCTTTTTAAACATGAGTCGGACGTGCCATGAGAAATCCAGAATAGAAGCAATAATATCAGGTATCGCTCCGATGATCTCCTCTTCCACCTCTCTGCTTCCTATATCCTGGCCAGTATTCATGCCATCCTTTGGTGGATCTTGGTACCGGCGTTCGTATAGCCTACACGCCAGGAGAATGTTGGCGATATTGTTGCAAGCCCCAAAGATCAGTTCGCAATTCTCCATATCGGTGACTCCGACCTAAATATTGGGCAGGCCAACATGTTAGTCATCCCGAAAGTGTATGCTACCAATATGCATCTTCAAAAGGATCAAATCCATATGTTCTTACTTGTATCATACAACTCAACGCAAACCATGCAATACTGACACTCTCGGGCGCGAAATCCAAGAAAGGGTCTGCGACGTCTTTGATAATTGTCAATGTTGTGAGGAGCTTCCCCACGAGCCTTCCGCGAGCCTTTTCTTTATAGGACGAGTCGGCAGATTTTTGAGCCTTCTTGCAACTGTCTATGGCACCATCGAGATGAGCGTTTTCCTGCATGAAATCGTCGATTTCCGGTGTCGACGGTGGCCTTTTTGATTGTAGCAGGATTAGCAAAAATTTCTCTTTGCCTCGAGCCCAGCATGGTGATGCCTGGATTGTGGTTTGGGCTGTAGCGTTGTTCATCCTGCCGCTATCATTCAGGGCATTCGGCTTTAGGTTTGCATTCGCCATCACAGAGTACTTTTGTATATGCTGATAAGATCTTGATATCTCTGGAAACTGGACACTAGATTTATATAGGCCCACGACTACAGAAGCTGATAGCTAAATGTAAAAAGTTGAATGAGGTTCAGTCTCTTGAAACACATTTCATTGATCGTGCGCTATAAAAGTTGTGGGGGATTCTGAAAACCTTGGCCGCAGCTACCAAGGCCGGAAAGAGGTTATTGCGAGTTCCAAGACTGAGCCGAGATTTCAATAAGCCCCACCTGATAGATAAAATTAGCCTAGAGCTTACTATTTTATATATGGGTCCAAGGGTACCCAGAGTTGGACGCCGCCTCTTTTTAAAGTGGTTTTGTTTTTTACCATACGTATGCATACAAATCATAGTATCTACTGCCTATTACATGTTGGTGCCTTAGTGTTCTTTCGGTCGTCACCTCCTCTCTGATTACTGATTCTAATAGACCAAATTTAAGAGCTGTGGCTGTTATAGCAGCTAAACCAGAATCCATATATACTTAATTCTATCCATATTCTGTCGATCTTGATTCCAGACTCCGAGCTTCGCGACGATAGCTCGAAATATTCTCGGAACATAGCGCTGATATAAAAGCCCGAAAGAGGATTACAACGTAAACAACACATTGGTAAAGGCATATGTAGAAGTATATAGAAGACGATAGGATCCATGAGCGATAGGCAGAGAGAGAAAAAGGAAGACGATGGAGAAAATAATAGTAGTGATGAAATGCTGCGACTAACTGGCTTCTAACGATAACTGTGTACTACGCTCATCCATTGCTGCGGCAAAAATGCGATCATTATCGATCGAGAAGTCAATACAGATGTAAATATTGCGGGCACAGTGCATGCATCAAAGGCCACCTTATCACTTTATATATATTGATATATGACATTGTTGGTCTTACTCGCTGTAGGCTTATAGATATTCGTTGATCGACCAGCAGGTGCTCTCTACTATTGTCCATAAAGTACGAGTATAATTAATCTGCTTACTTAGTTTACATGCAATCGAGTAGAAGATGTATAACATTCGAAGATCATATCAATCAACTCAGCAGAAGGCAGTAAGTCGGTAATACAAACGTATGTATACGACAAAACTCGAATCCCCGATCAATTGGATGATCAGTACATCGAAAATATATCAAAATGCGAGCCTTCCTATATATCGCCGGCATCCCCTGTCTCGCCGAAAGGTTTCCCTTTCCTTTCCTCTCTCCTACGCCATCCATATGCTCGATACCCTAGGACAAGATATCTCATTCCCGCTATCGTCATCTCGCCATTCAATACCACATCCTATTTCTCGTGCTTTGAGGCATCTTGCATCTGCTCTCACTGGTTCTCTTTACCCCCTCTCAGCGAATTAGCCCCCTCGTCGTATCACCTCAGATAGATCCCAGACATGGCCGATAGTGGCAAGCGTTCTCGTTCGGCTTCGGGTGAGCCCAAAGACGAGGACAATAAGCGGCAGAAGCCAAGTCCCTCTCCTTCTAATAAGCCTGCCTCTCCAGGGAATTGCGTCATTTGTTTCGATGCAAAGGACGCAAAATCCATGACATTGTCTTGTCGCCACACGCTTCACGCGCGGTGTGTGTACCGTGGGCTGCGCCGCGGGTTACGCCAGTGCCCACTCTGCCGTCAAAGGATCCGGGGCGAGGATCGACCATTGGCTGTGGCGGAGAGGAAGAAGAAGAGGAAGAGGAAGATGCGGCATCCGTAGAGCTCAGGAGAGTCCACGGCACTACTCTGAAGGCGAGACAATTGAGGAATGGGATGAGGTTCATTCGGATGGTGAGGCCGGCGAATCCGAACAAGAATCCGAATCAGAAGAATTTGAAGGTGATTCGGATGACTACTGGTCGGAATCGAGTAACGACGAGTCGGAGGACGATAGCCAGGAATCAAACTAGGGCGAGCATTGGCGTCAAACAGAAGCGCACACCCAAAGGCAAGTGGCTCTCTTTGTTTACTTTCTTCTTGTATTTTTTGGTTCGGCTCTCTGGTTTCTCTTTTTCTTTTTCGTTGGGGCGTGAGCTTTTTGGGTTTTTTTTTTTTTTTTGGGGGGGGGTTTTCGTTTTATGGTGTTTGTTCTTTTTGTGAGTAGTAAGCAATGCAACTTCGTCCCCACCCTCCAACAATTACCGTCATTGACCCTCTTCCAGCGGATGTAGGAATTTTAATCAATCGGGACTCTCTTGGTTTCCGGTGTCCGACATACGGGTCAATACATTCTATAGATGTAGTTTTCGTTCCCCTCGAGAAGTCCATGGTCTTTCCAGACATCTTTGTCATATTGTCTCCAGCCGATACGGCCTGAATACCCACCTCCTTTCTCCTCTTTGACTGCCTGGAGGTCGCCAAACGCAGCGTTTAGCCTCTCAAAAGCATTTAACTCATGTTCTAGGAACCACAATCTTCGGTAGATTCGAGAGCGGAATCTCTCCACTTTTTGGGAAACTCGGGCAAGATATTTCTCATCTTGGCGGAGTTCCTCGAGGGCTAGAACGTCCTCATCCTCCCCTTGGTCAGAGTCTGTTTTTGGAGAGTGTTGATCAAATAAAGCCAGACGACGCTCTTCGACCGCTTTTTTAACACCGCGGATCATAGAGGTGAAATCCTTGTGTAGTGCCCAAAGTCTCCAGATCTCTCTTTGTTCGAAATCTTGGTTGTAGTTGATCTCGAAGTCGTACATCATGTAGTTTGCGAAGTAGACGGTCCGGCGAGGCATTGCAACGTCTTCTTTGTCGGTACGAAGTGCTTCTGTGGCATCTTCTATATATTCAGCGAGGACGATCATCCTTCGCATTGCGAGTAGCCCTCTGCTTTTACGCTTATCGTATTTCATGATCCGGAGAACGTCTTTAGACGCGCTGTCTATGCTGATCTCAAAAGATGTTGGTGCGGTCTTCCTAATAACCGGCCGACTGATGCTGTTGGGTCGATTCATGGTGACTCTTGAATATCTTGACTGACTTGTTTGTATATATATATGGAGGTTATCAGTGCTGGCGTTTAAGATTTCGATCTGGTAGCGATGCCGTGCTATCGTTCAGGATTAACGAATGTTGTAGATTATGAGTGTGTCTGAAGATGGTGAAATAGAAATGGAAAATATTGTGTGCGAAGTTTGAATATTTATTTACCACTTGGTTGCTGACTTGGTGGCCACTCGTATACATATACAAGTGGCCACCAGGTCAGCAACCGACGCACATGCATGAGATGATTACTCTGTAGGCAACTCCTTAGCGGAGAAGCTGGATAATTAGCTCTCAGGATATGACTCTATCTATAACTGGCTCTTAGGGCTCTACGCCATTCGTAATTCACGTCGGCAGTGTATCCACACACTAATGGAGTTAAAAATCCAACACTGTTATTGCGTTGTGCCGCGTTAACTGTACGTATACTACATGCATTAGCCTCGAGGTTAGACTTGCCTGGTCGACCACTGCGTACATGTATAATACAATGGGAGGCTTAAGTTATGACGTGCAATGATTACAACAATTCCGCCATGCGCACGAACCTTGCAAGACTGGGTTTTGAAAGCGTCAGACGTCGTGACCAACACTCTGAGCTATCGTTCTAACTTTCGAAGAAGCTGGAGTAAGGTACCCGAATAGCGCAAAATCAATATATCCTTCCCACAAACCTGGCCGATTGGGCTAGGGCAGTTACTGGCTGTATTTGATTTACCGTTGTAGCTCCTCGGCCAGTAAGTTCGGATCAATACCCAGTATGAAAACCAGAGATAAGGTTTAGCTCTACCGCCAACGCCGTTCTGGCCGCCAGTACAGATCCAGGAACTGTGAGCCATTGTAACTGGCGCGCTATCACATTCTGGGATGACCCCGCGAGCGCTCGTTTCAAGAAGTTCTCGTCTACGCGGTGTCTTCCCTGTTGAGGCCATTCAAATCTAACCAAACGCGTTATCAAGCTTCCTCGTTAAACGCATTGGGGCAGGTATCAGGAGATTTATTTCTAACTTTCACGTTTCATATATACGGCGAAGATGTCATAACTGGGCGTATAGATAAGCATAGTGCTAGAAGACATACGAGACCGACGTCGCGACGGAGTATTTTGATATAGAACTCAGATAAGCTACACGTCTGTCTGTTCGGGCAATTCGATCATTAGCGAGATACAATATATAAAATGCTGTTGGTGTCCCACTGGGTGAAAGCAATGCAGGTATTCGGATCATAGAGAGCTGTATTCTTGGGTTCGTAGCTTGCAATTTCACCTTCGACTGTTCTGATTGTTGGTTGACAATAACACCGCCTTATCATAAATAACATATATCCTCACCACTCTTGAAATGAAACCATTCGCATTTCTCTCTGTTATCTCTCTCATATTCGCCTCGGAGACGCTGGCTAGGGCTCACGGGGTTCAGGGTGTCAACGAAGTCGATTGCCAGGGCAGGCAGTGGGACTTCAATCAGGTTCAAGCCGCCTCGGAGGACGGCCTCTGGCATATCAAAGCTGGAACGTTTGTAGGTCTATATACAATTAACTTTCCCGGCCGAGTTACTGGGTCTAGATGCTTACAGGTACTCTCGGTATTTGAAAGATCGGAAACAACGGCTACCCACATCATTTCCTGAATCGGGAAGGCTTTGATTTCCACAACGAATGCCATGAACCGTTGTACGAATTCCCAATAGTTAGGGGACGCGAGTACGACGGCGGCGCACCCAACACAGACCGCGTAATTATTGGTAGTGTGAGAGGCAATTTTGCCTACTTTTGCGGAGGTATGGATCGGAAGCACAGATTTATATCGATATGTATACCCAAGAATATTCCTAACGGCTCCCGTAGCAATAACACATACTGGCACAAGTGGAAATGGGTTCCGACCGTGCCGCGATAGAGCCAAATCGACAACTCCACGGCTTCACAGCAGGACCCTGCGGCGAGGAGTTCGTATAGAGAGGGGTTCATCTCCACCATCAATGGTTGCAGATGAAAGCCGAGGTTAACAAGAAGCCTCTGCAGATTTGATATGCTGGAATATTCCGGAACCAGCAGTGTTCTCAGCATACAACCGAACGTCTACCAAGCATCTCCCGATATATATACCCTGCCCATATGGCCGTTGTCGGTTTACCTCTTGGGAGCGGAATTGTTACAAGTTGTACATATATACATCTACTTTAGGCCAAGCAAGTCTCTCCAAAGAACAATCTAACACTATAATATACCGCTATTGGCAGAAGTATTTTATACGCGGCTATGTCTATTCAGTCCGGATTATATCTTCTGCACGATACATATATACCGCAGTGCTGCTGCAAACGTCGATATTGCAAACATGGATAGCTATCCGAGGTTTCTAGATATCGACCCGCTGACCGGCATCAGCTTCTCTGCAATCAACGTTGAGACAACCACCCCACTCAAATTATAGCTGACTAAGACTATAATAGAATTTTAAGGTCCTATTTGGTACTGGCGATAGTTGCTTTACGAGACTAACCCTCCTTGCCTCCAGTTTCAAGAACAAATGGCCCTCGTACGTACGTCTTATCGGAGCACCCGGCTAACTACTCTGCGGGATGCTCATCTAAATTCGGCCCTAAAATGACTCGTAACAAACTGAAGACGGCCAAATCGTCCGGCGAGGTCGCTGAACACAGCCTTAAGGCTTGTGGTTTAGTCTCACGACGAGTATAAGTCACATACTTAAAATCGTAAAGCTCAATCGCCGGAAGAAAATCTGCTGCTAAGAAATGCATTATTCTCGATTGATACCAAATAGCCCATTACAAAGCCTCCAATACCGCACGGAGCTGCGGAGTGCTTTGTAGCTATCAGAGGAGAATTATCGCCGCCGGATCGGTTTTACACTTTTAGATCATCAAGAGATCCATCTTAATATCGAAAGAGTGGGCCCCGGCACACGCGGTCCTCTTTAATTGACGTAAGAGACGAAAATAAACTGAGAGAAGTGAAAGTCACAATGGCCGCCAGGACCTCGCCAAGCTTTGCCTCTAGGCAGCGCTCAGGGCGGTTTTATGTCGGTTTCCGGCTTTTTGGTGACAAGTTCCCACGCATGGTCCAAGTCCAAGACTCGCGCGGCAACACCCAAGCTTAGCCTTCCGTTCAAAAATCAAGAAGTCCATACCTGATTGGGGAATACAAAGCTATACGCTATAGTATCATTTCGGGGAAAAGGGTGTGTCCTCCTTTTTGTCTTTCGTGAACGTCCCCGCAAACCCCGCACGTTTTTGGAAATTTCGTGGTCAAAGTTGCGAGCTAACAAACGGTTTTGGTAAGTTCTGCTCGGGCATCTACGACGTCTCGCTACATGCCGAACACCCGCCGCATGGACTCCAGGTTCTTTTGCATGGCCTATTCGACTATGCCTTTTTCCCCAGGAATCTGCAGAAAACATGCACTCAAGACTCAGCCCCAGACGGTACCATGGATAGGCTCGTGGGTTCGAAGTCGCGATTGCCAGATTCTGTATGTTCTGTAACGGGGAGCCATGGTCTTTGACAGGATACCCCCGGGCCGGCCATCGGGCAGTCTTTACCAGCAGAAGCTTATTTCGTCCGAGCGAGGTTTGGGGCAACCTGGTCGAGTGCTGGGACCTTTCGCACACCCTTGGCGAGAACAAAAATGGCAATTTGTAGTGTCGCTGGATCTAATCGAAAAGAGACACAAGTCCGAGCGTGCGTGATAGAATCGCAATTATACCTAGTAGCTTTTTTTCCCGTTAAAAGGACATACCTGCAAATCTTATTTTCTCACTTTTGTCATAAGACATTTTGTTTTATTAGACGTCTGCGAGACAGTGGGAACTTCTCCGCATTTCCAGGACGCGACGCCGTCCCGACTCTTCCTTTCAGCCTACGCAGATCACATTGAAAGAACCCCCATCCACAGTCTCGCCCCTCGGACCAATATATCGATCGGTGCAGTTCAATTGACTAAGAACGCAAGTCCATCGAATATACAAACTGCAAGTGTTTTGTCCTCAACTAAGCCAAAAGCCAAGCCTAATACCACGAATCTCGAGAACGTCCGGACGTCCATTGGCAACTTGTACACAACACAAACGTTACACACCCTGGATTCTCTGTCAGTTGCGCCCTTGCATCGGTTGCCAGAATGATCTTGATGGCCAGGAGAGACTTCAAACTTGTCCATAGATAGGATAGGATAGGGTGGGGTTAGCGGAATGGCCTCTCCGACGACGACCTTTTCGACTGGGCAGACATTGCAGGACCTCGCCGAACTAGCGAGACTTCGAGCTCTCGGAGGGGCAAGTAAACCGCCTGGCTGGGCGCCGCCAGCGGTACTCGACCCAAATTATGTACCACCGGTCAACCTCGATGGCGTGGCTGTATACACGGGGACCGTATTCCTGGTCGCTAGTACTCTCATGGTCGCTTGGAAGATCATAGCTACACAAAGGACACGGTCGTCGAAGCTGCTATTTTTGGAGGACTGGCTGTTATTGCTGGCATTGGTGAGTCCTAGATAATAAATCGGGATGAGGTTATCTAAGAAGCCGATCTTGATGCTGACAATGGCGACAATATGATACCTAGGCCGGACAAGTCGCGTATGTGGCGATTACCTGGCTTGCTAACAATCATCAGATGGGTTGGCACATCTACGATCTCAAATACGACAGCTTAATCAATCTCTACAAAGTATGTCCCCATATATATCATATCCTAAGATCGGCTTTATACACTTCCGATTGGTATGCTAACATACCTTCCAGTATACTGGTTAGTATTTAGACCTAGCAATACAAGTCAGAGGTTAGACCAATTCTAACTCGTTAAATTCATGCATAGGTGCTTGGAACCTCGTTCTCCTTTGGATCTATTGCACCAGTCGTGCCTCCCTCCTCGTTTCCATCCGGCGGCTTTACTCGCCCATAAAAACGCGAATCAAGCTCCTCATCGACATTCTCGCCATCGGCAAGCTCTTCTCGCTAATATGCTGCACGTTCGCATTCGTCTTTGATGTCCCGCAACACCCAGAGGCGCTGTTCGATCTAGAATCTGCGGTGAGGAACGGCGCTGATTTACTCGAACTCGACATACGGATGCTGGCGGCACAGGCGGCGTTTGATACGGTTATTCTGCTACTGCCATTACCGCTATTTTGGATGCTGAGGGGCATGCCGGAGCGACGGAGGACGCAGACGGCGATTGTGTGTATCTGCGTGTTTTGGGTTACGTGGGTGATATGTCCCTCCTTGGTGCTATGATTTGCATATGCCATGAAGAAGTTGCATGCATGCTAACGCCGTAACGTATGATGCAGGACTATGTTTGCTGGATATACTCGGCTGGTGGTCATCATTCATATGAAACATATAATATATCACGACTTCTCCTGTGAGTGGGATTCGAACCATCGAATTGATGTTGAACGGCAAACGGCAAAAGGGATTTCGGGGCAATAGTCTAATATAACATGCGATACAGGGTATCTACCGAGAGTAGTTATAGCGAACCACGTGGAGATATTCCTCACTATGATCACAAGTAAGTCCGACTATTATATTCATAACCCCCAACCGGAGAGCCACTGTCGTATTTTCGGTCTACTGACATCCCGTCCACCTCTTTATAGCGTGCCTACCGACGGCCAACCTACTCTTCAAATGGGTCTACAATAAACCAAGGATACCATCAGCTTCCGCCGCGTTCCGCCGAACGATCAGAAAATCTCGCCTAAAGCGAAGAGCAGACAGCACCGTTGAATCCATGAAGACCGTAGCGACAGACGACACATACGACGCCGAATGGTCGAAAGGCGACACCACCCGCTCGGAGTTCAGCCCCGACGACAGCATCGATATCATAAAGCCTCCGTCAATTGCGAGAGTAAAAACGATCGACGAGGTGGCACTATCCTCGAATACCCATCTCACCATCAAGCCAGCGCCCGGGTCTGCTGCGGCATCTATCCGTCGGGCGAGTAGCATCATCGATGGCTTCAACGAGCACCGATACAGCCACTCGAGTAATTACCATCTACAGACGCGAACGCTCCGGTTTCAGGACCTCGCGTCACCGTCGCGGAAGAGCACAGTGAGCCTTCGCGATACAGACGTAGGCGATGATGAAGAGGATAATTTCTACGAGATGCTGGCCCCGAGCGATTCGTTCTTTCCGCTGGGGACGGGCTTGCGGCCGCGTCCGCGACCGACCGTGCGAGAGAACCATGAGCTCGAGCTGCGGACGGTATAGCATAGCATATACTGGATATATCACGAATAAAACTTCCTGCAGGCTAGGCTGTTAATTACGCACTCCGATCTGATCGATCTTATCCTATTTTTATCGACATGTTGAACATAATATACAGGATATATATTGCTATATTGCATGTCTCATTGGTCGCATCGATTAAGCCAGCTACTCGATTGATCCTGTGGCTGGGTATACCAAGAGCGTTTTGCGATTTTTCATGGAGTTTATGAGCTTTCGATTTTTTTCATGCGCTTGGGAGCGAGTTCAGTTTTGAGTTTACGCATGTAAGGCGCAGCTGCGACACTTTATAGCTAAGCTTTAGTAGCAGTCTATGAAAAGGTACCTAGTAGCTAAAGCTAATCCCAGGATCTGGACCTGCCTGTCGCACATCGGCACCCCAACTGTCTATGCCCGACACACTCCGCCTGTACCTGCATACCGGCCTTTAAGGCCAACGTTGCACATACGTGGGAGCTTGAATTGTAAACTTGGTTGCCACGCGGCCTCTAGCTCTACCACAGTTGATTTCTTTACATAATGCTCAGTCGTCGGACTAAATGGGGATGTTCTTGGAGAAGGGAACCGAGAATGCACCGTGGCCGTAGGATTCAGGCTGGGGTTGTGAACGTAAGTTCTGTGTACGTGTGTGGCAAGGCCTATTTTAGGCAATTAGCTGCGAATTTCAACTCACCTGGTTGTAACTTGATATTCAAATGCACACCTGCGAACTCAGATGCCCAGTTGAAGATCTGGTGTAGCATCTGATAAATTTACCGATGCATTGCCCTAAATTTAGGCGAGCGTCCTCCGATAAGCTGAGGTTTCACAGGCACTATCTGATGGCTTATCCTCGAAATTTCGAGTCTATCATATTGTACGGTCGGGCTTTAGCTATCTTAGATCGATTATTGCGATTTCTTATCCTTCATTAGTGCATTATGAAATATATTTAAAAATGGTGCGCTGTACAGTACATAAAATTCAATAACTAGGCCTGTTTCCTGGGCCTTCAACCAGATTGGAAGCCTACCGGCAAGTTTCGTCCGCACAGTAGTATAGGATTCAGACCGTGCAAAATCTCTCTTGCATGTATGGATGTGAGGATACGTGTACTACATTACAACAGCCACCTGATATTGGACCTTCGACATATTAGATGGTCTCGTGATGAGATGAGTTGATGCTTTGCTCCAATCCTGCCCGACAAGGCGTTGAATAGGAGAACGGGTGAATAGGCGTCAAACACGCCTCGTTTGTCCGGTGCTGCGATCTTCAGGCCCAGAGCACCAATGCAAGCATGTGGCTCAAACAAACCCGCCGTTCCTGCGGGGCAGCATCGATCGAGCTGGTTAAGCATGTCAGTTGGGGAGATTAGCGTGGCGTTCGCACCAAAATAAAAATCAGAGCAAGAGAGCAAAAGAAAGCGAGAAGGCCGCCAATAGCCAAGCGGATGACTCTATTTCGAGAAATGTACCCGTCGACGCTACAGGTCTTGGGTGCTATAGTTATAACACTAATCTTATTCCTTGCGAGCCCGCATGCAAGCACGATGTATAGCGGACGTCCAATTTCGATTAATATTTCCATATCAACATCAAACGAAACGAGTCGAACGAGGAAACAAGCTTTGTGCCAGTCTGCCAGCTCGCCGCGGCGTCCTCCCGTTCCCAACGTGTGAGGAACATGCTAACGGGTATTTGTGCAGACGGGACGGGACCCAGCGTGATCCCTCGCAGCCGCTGGTCGCTGCGAACATGCTATCCACCTTGTTTTGCCTGTCGCGTTCTGCTGCTGGAGATACTCGAGGTACTCGAAGCCATCACTTGATTTTCTCCGGTCCTGCAAGAGACGCCACGCCACGGTTCAAATTTGCAAGGCCTCGAGAGAAAAGCAAGCGGGATCGGTGATGTTGGCGGGCGAGGGCGTGATTTTCCAGCAGCTGCAATGCGATGCCGTTTGCGGGCTGCCAGCATGCTGCGCATGCGGTTGGCCTGCAGGGGCAGAAACGCTGCAATGCAGCCAGCCAGGCCTTGTCTTGGGCTGGGCTATGAGCTTGATCGGTCTTGGACAGCGAACTAGGGGTAGAGTTAAACGAAACCTCCATGTCGCTGGACCCACTTGGCTGGACCCAGCTTTCTCTCTCTGCATAGAGCACTCTCGCCAATGAGACGCGTCTGATTGCACAGGGGGGCGAGGCCTCGTTTGATCTGACCGTTCTATCGCCAGCGAACAGACGTGATTCGCATGTCGGTTGACGGTAATAACAGGCGGGAGCTCGATTCGATCGACCCGGGACTCGCAGAATGCTTCGTTATGTCCGGAGCATGTCCTGCGTATGCATGCATGCATTGTACAGCATGGGCACGTCTGCAAAAAGCGGGTATCCCGAGCGATATTAACCCTTCCACACACCGTCGGCTCAAAAGTTGGAGAAGCAAAGTGATATTAGCAAGCAGGCGACCGCTAGGGAACGGCCCAGCTAGGGATTGTGGCTGTGAGCGGGTGCTTCCATTCGATATTTTCTTTACGCAGCGTGAATGCGCATCGGACGGAATTGATTCTTCTGAAACCGATGTTGCGATATTCTCCCACCCAGCGCATGACATTTCCCCAACGGGCGTGGGAACGTCCTAGCATGACTCCATATCTCTGGAAATCGCTACCTAGCTCCCATCCGAGCGATGGCGAGAGAATATGCAGAATCCAGAGTGGATTTTGCAGGCCCATGCATGCATGTCCATGTCCCCGCTGGCCTGTTCGCGCTGTCCTGTACTTGGTAATGTACGACGAATGTAACGTCAGATCGAAACGACCAAGCGTTCTTCCGGCTGGAAATATTGTACCGCGTAAACAAACCCCGTGATGTGCCCGTCGAGACAATGGGGTCCACCTCTATCTAGGTTGCAGGCCGAATGGATAAACTCTGTCCACGCTCTGTTTCCCGAGCAGTGTCGTCACATCCAGCTGGGGGTGGCCAATCGAAGTGCAGCGCTGGGGGCGGCGAAGTGCGACTAATCGATAATTCAGACTCGAAAATAGCATCACACGGCGCACCGGGTCGAGTCGCGTAGCATTCGGAATGATTTCCGCGCACGAAGGACAGGGCTCCAAGAACGAAGGGTTGCGGTCACACTAGCGTTTGCAGCCTGAGGAGTGGTCACCCGTTGCCTCTGCTGCTGCTGGCCCTGTCTCGATGTCTCCGGCCGGCGGCGTTTTTTTTTTATTTTTCTGTTCCCATCGAACGGTAATCCGGTCAGTCTCGAAGTCGCAGTCGTCAAAAGAAACGTCCGCTGCTGGGATTGGGCGGTGATGGGGATATGCAGGTGCATGCATAATGCAATGGCGCTCGGCCGTGGGCGAGAGAAAGCGAGCAGACACTCGAGAGCTTCCCTGTCGCTTGTGGTTACATCCAGCCCGCGGACCAAGCAATTTTACACTTGAGCACAAAGAAAGGTCCCTGCTCGCCCTCGTCTGCCCTCGCTCTTCTATTTAACCTCGCCCTCGCACTCCGTTTGAAGCAATTGGTTTTCTCAGCAGTATCGCACTCGTTCTCCACAACAGCAGACGTTCTTTCCTTCTGCAGACTTTCAAAACTTGCTTGGCGCCGACGCTCGCTTTGCCCTTACGTAATCACTCGCTCCGTTGCAAACTACCACGCAACACATCTCTCGTTGAGACACCGGCTTCACGTTGAAAGACACCCTCGAAACCTTGCCTGCTTAGAGTTTTCATCTCGAAAACTCTTCCTCTCTCGCTCGTCGCATACATAATCAGTCGACCGGCATATCGACCTTTGTAGTCTTCAATCCTCCATTCATCAAGCAAAATGAAGTTCGCCACTCTTGCTATCGTCGCAGCCTCCGCTGTCAGCGCTCAGGTCACCTTGTAAGCAGCTCTCCTTGCCTATATATCTCCATGTCCGTTTCATGAACAGCCCGCTAACATCCATCGATTATCAGTGACAACGGTGACTTCAAGTGTCTCGGAAGCGCCGCCGGCAAGAACTTCTGCGCCGGCGATTCGCTCAAGACCAACATCATCATCCGCTGCACTGGCGAGAAGGGGCAGCCAGGAAACTGCAACGACAACCTCGCCGGCATCCCGCCCGTTGGCGTCAAATTCGCGGACTGCTACCAGACCTCCAACACCACTGGAGACGCAGCCTGCTCCTTCCAAGGCATCGTCTACCCTGACGGCGGTGAACCGTTCCCCATCCCCGGATTCTCTTCATCCTCCTCTGCCCCTGTCTATCCCTCCTCCACCAGCAGCGTCGCGCCTCCGCCGACCTACCTGCCGCCTGGCAATGCCACCACCACTGGCGGCTCGACTATGGCGACCGTTACCGCCACAACAACGACAACCACCTGCCCGACCACCTCGCAGGCTCCTACTGGCGGACCTCCCCCCAACCCTCCGGCAGGTAATGCCACCTACTCCTCTACCCTTCCGATCCCCACACAGGGCGGAAGCGGTGCTGGCTCTCTCATCGTCCGGGACGGCCTTGTCCTGGGTGCCGTCGCATTCATCGGTTTCCTGCTTCTGTAAAACATTCAGTTGCGCAGACTCGAAAATTCACCGATCTAATGTATTATTGATGACGGCATGACGAACGTTCTACAATACGCTTCTTGTTCACTTGTCTTTTTCCCCCATAAAAATTCCTTCTTGCACATTGCTGGCTATTTTGCGTATCTGGTTTGCTACGGACGTTTAGGGCATACATACCTAACGAAAACCGCATGATATCCCATCCTATCCCCGCCATTGGACTTGAGACACATCTTCCTGTGTTCTTTCCTTGTCGGCTTCTTCATTTTTTCTTTTCCCTTTCACCTTCACGATAATTTATTTTAGGAGATGCCCCTGTATACGGCCTGTAATTTTTAATGCTTGGTAAATACTTTTACTATTGAATACAATACGAGACGATCGCAATGATCCGTTCACCACATACCTCATAAGCTTGAGCTCAAGAATCCTAAAATTTAAAAGATCATTTCTGTATAGTGTGTCCAGATTCAAATTCTTTTGTTTCCCTGACTCGCGTTATGTTGAGGACGCCACTGTCAATGCAGTCGCTAGACTAATCTACGTTGCCGCTGGCACCATGCATGCCGTTTATGCCAGTCCGGCCTGCATATGCTACATGCTCTGCTGCAGCTATCGTTTCCGACGGTCCGCCGCACCATAACCTCCATCTAGGCAACCAGGACGGTGCATATCGACCGCGAATGCGAAGACATGATATATCATGATCACCATATATGCGTGCTAGAAATTCAATTCTACCTTGCGTGCACTCGTCTTGAGAGCATCACCAACTTTCTCCCGGAACACACAGACAAAACACCTTTTACCGCCCTCACTTCTCGCCATACCCCTCGCGAATACCTCGCCACATCCCGCTGTCACACACGTGCGCTGCTCGACAGAGCCGCCGGATTCCGTCACGCTTTTCGCGAAACAGTCGCTACATTCGTCGGTTGTATCTAGGATCAATCTGGCGGTGGAGAGGTCACCCGGGAGAGACAGAGAGGCGGATTGTTGGGGTGTGAGAGGTGTAGAGTGTTGGCAGGCGGAGAATTGGATGAGTTGGCGGGGTACCGCGGGGTTTGGGTGGATGTGGAGGGTAGTCGCTGTATGTGTCCACATTTTGGGCAAGCTAAACTGTCCTATGAGTGAGGTAGAAGGCCTTAAGGGTTTGATCTATAATGGGCAGTATCCTGGTGCCTTTGAAAATCAAATAAATAGCGAGTAGATTATATTAATTGGTGACAATTGCGAATATCTCGATAGGCGTATATAAAATGGAGATCTAGGTCTAGGAGCCGCGCCAGAGCAATCTATTACGGGTCATGGTAACGGAGTTCTACAATTCTGCAGGTACATGCGGTTGCAATTTATGAATGTCGAGGCCGGGCTGTGAAACATGAATCGCCGCAAGCTCAACGTACGGCACTAGTTTGTCCGCACATATTTGTCTTGCAACTGCGTGTTCATGTACCGTGCTTGTACCACCGTTCAAACATATTTAAACTGGTGTGATTCCACGGGACTTGCTCCAATCGAAGTAGATTCTAGATCCAAATGCGAGCATACTACCGATTGCATGATGTATAGCAATATCACGATCGCACTAGGTATATATAGACCAACTTATACAGACTAGCGGGTTGATGTGATAAAATTAGATTGTTCGCACGCTATATGTACATAAGATGTGCTTCCATTAAAAACGGTACGGTACAATCCAGATACACAGACTAGAGTTTTGATTCGTCATCAGTAAAAGTCCAAATCATCATACATGTATACACCGACGTAGAGAACCCAACCCAACCCAAGACCAAAAACAACTCGCAAGCCATTACCATATAAGAAAAAGAATCATTATACGTGCACGTATTAAAACACCAGTACCAAAGTAAACTTCTTTTCGCCCCATCCACACTCTATGCAGTCGCGCTCTCTTTGGTCGTATTCGACTCCATCGACCCGTGCCGATTCTCGATATGCCGCGTCGTCGCATTCTCTCTCAGTCCGGCGTTCACATCCGCGCGCTCCTTCTCGTCCTCCGCCGCCTCCCGCCTGCTGGAGTATCCGGCTGGCACCCACTTGCTGCTTGTCCACGGCTTCGTCGCGGGGTCCGTGTACATTGCATCCACCTGCTCGAGCGTCAAATTGCTGCTCTCATAGTAGAAGAAGAAGACGATCAGCACGCCGAGAAGATTGCACCCGGCAAACACGTATCCGTAGCGATATTGAATGGAGGAGACGATGTACGGTGTGAAGAACGCGAGCAGGAAATTCCAACTCCAGTTGCCCGCCGTCGCGAACGAGGCTGAGTGTGAACGCACGCGGAGCGGGAAGATCTCGCCGATTGCGACCCAGACACCGGGGCCCCAGGTCGACGCGAAACCGAAGATGAACATGCAAGCGGAGAGGATGAGGATGGAGCCCGTGGTGGAGCTGTTGGCGTCGGCTTCCGAGCCGACGGCGGCGAAGACGATGAGCCAGGCGCATTGCCAGAGGCCACCGATGATGAGGGGCTTGCGACGGCCGTAACGCTCGATGAACCAAAGACCTGGGAAGGTGGAGACAACATTGACGCTGCCGAGGATAATTTGGGTGACAAAGGGATTGGTGAGACCGACGGATTTGAATATCGTTGTGCCGTACTGTATTCCCGGCGTTAGTTATCTGTTCGACCATGCAGGCTGGATTCTAAGGTTTGAGTATGTATGCAGGAAGAGGGGTGTATCTTACGTAGAAGAAGTAGTTGGCGCCAGTCAGCTGCTGGAACATCTGCAACGTGAAACCGAGCAATGTCCGATACAGAATCTTGTCCTTGGGGTCAAAGCTGCTGAAGAACGACTTGTTCGCGAAGCTCTTCTGCGCGTGGATTGTCGCCGACATCTCCTGGTACTGCGAATCGATAAGCGCCGCGTTCTGCTTGCCCTTCTTGCCGGCGATCCACCGCAGCGCCTTGATGCAGTCCTCCTTACGTCCCTGCGAGAGCAGCCAACGAGGCGTTTCTGGGAGCACAAACATGCCACCCATGAGTATCAAAGCCCAGAGATAACCAATCATCAGGGCGCCACGCCACGACCACGGCGTCGAATCCACGTGGCTGGTGCCCAAATTGACGACATAGGATGTTAAGATGCCGAGCGTCACGAACAGCTGATACGTTGCGACCAATGCGCCACGAACTTGCTTAGGGACCGTTTCAGACACATAGACAGGGACCAGGACGGATAGACCACCGACGGCAAGACCGCAGATGAACCGGCCAATGGCAACTTGGTACCACTCCCAGAAGGAGGCGATCTGTACGGTATTGCCAATGATGAAGACGCCGCAAAGAGCAATCATAGCCATGCGACGGCCGAGACGGTTGGAGATTGGTGCGGCAACGAGTGCACCAATTAGGCAACCGATCGAGAGGAGACCGACGACGAGGCCTTCTCGAACATTGTCGAACTCGTTAGGAACTCCGTTTTTCTCTTCGGCATCCTGGTTAAATTGTGCAAAGCGGCGTAGGAAGTCCTAGAATCCGATGGCGGATACATTGTTTAGTAGGTTGTTCGCAGGGGTGGCGCGGCATTGTGCGGATGGTACCCACCTTCATGATCAGGAAGCCGGATATCTGACCGGTGTCCGCACCGAAGAGGAAGCCGCCCATGCTGGCCGTCACGCCGATGGCGATGACAGGCCCGGAGGCCACGGCCTTGATATCGCTGAATCTCTCGCTGCGAAATAACCCCATGTTGGGCTATGCTTAGGGATGTAGTTGACCCGCTGGTCTGTGGAATCGATCGCTGATTTGAACTCAAACGATTTTGGTGTCCAAGATCTCTAGAACCAGGTGTTGTGTTGGATGTCCAGATCCAGAAATCTGTGCACTGCGGTGGCAGATATGTATGAGCTCCAAACGTTGTAATGTTGTCTATGTCTCTGGCTTGATCAAGCTCACCTAAATATTATAAATGATTGCGCTTCACTGCCGGCGTCAGAGTAGGACAAAGGTGAGATGGGATGCAATCGGCCGCTGTGCGGGGTAGAGATGATCAAAAGTCTAAAATATATTAACGTGTGATGGTTAAATGCTGACGGGATGCTAGAGGCAGATATATACTTTATACAATACAGCAGTACGTATATACGGAGGGCGGGTTCCAGGAATTTATACGAATATCGTCATACATGGAACCGGCACGAACGCCGGCCAGATCCAACTACGTCAAATGCGACTTCACGAGCATTCCTGGAAGCCTTCACGTTATTCCTGCGTGAACTCTAGCCCGGTCGGTGGTACAGTAGACAATCGGTACCTCCACACGCAGGCAAAGCCGGCGGGACTAATGGATGGAGAAAAAACCTTACCCCGGACAATTCAAGGCTGGGACGGCGAGTGGCATCTGATGACGCTATGCCGAAGTCCTGGTTCCCCGTTTCGGTCATGGTGTTTTAGTTGTCACACGCCCGCGAAAATTTGCGTGAAGGTGACATGACAGACGGTTGATTCTGCAACTCGAGTCCCTTTCGACCTTCTACAATTCTCGGGCCGGACCGGTTTTCGGAGCTCGGTACGGATCTATTCTCAGTAGACGACGCCCGTAACGCTGCCTGTGATCCCGCAATTCAGAAATCTACCACGGATTGTGAATGCGTTCCAACATGCTTTGCGGAGATTAAAGTTGGCTCGCCTGAACGGATGCGTTTGTCACGATTATACCACATGCGACCCACGTCGCCAGAAACGGCGCACATCTAGCCACCACTGTTCGTTTAACTCGCGAGCTAACGTATAATGGCGACGTCATCCTGGCGTGGGACGAGAGGGAAGCCGGCCTAGATTTAATGCTTCTCCACAATCTGCACGAAGGCAGATCCCGCGCAGCCCATGATACCTGCCAAGGGCGCTCCTTGGTACCGGTGGGGCCACCCAGCAGCTCGTGTGCTCGTCGACTTCGCACTCGAAGATTCTTCATGAGCTCGCCTGGAGTGCATGGATCTAGACGACATTGACGGCTCAAACTAATATATATATCCCAGGCATCACAACTAACCTACTTGCAGCCTGCTCCCCCTGTAGATATATCTATAGGCTGACTACCATCCATTGATCACGCCGCCTCGATGGTCTGCAGATGGTGAAAGGAATGTAACTACGGTCAATACTATACCAACTCCGCGAATCTGCATGACGCCACAGCGCGGAACCATCGGCAAGCTAGTGTGAGTGCGGTGGGTCCCAATTAATCGAGTTAAATCGATATAAACAACAGCATCGAAGAAAACTCTTAGATCTACAACCGGATCTCGCGTGTGCCGAACGAGTATTGGAGGACATCGCATTACATGAGGCCGACTCTGAGGCCTTCGGGTCTGCCGGCGTAGTTTCCTTCATCCGCTGGCCGTTGAAATTCTTTCTGCGACTAGTCCAGAAGAGTGCATAAGTATACAGACCCTGGCCTGACGTCATTGGTCGACTACTCGCGTGCGAGGTCTCACCTTGCAGCAGAATCCGAGACAGGCTCCTGAACTTTCCTAAGTTTGCCTTGTGGCTGTAGGCGCAGTTGTGCTCGTTCTAAAAGGAAGCCCATAGGCGTCGACCGTTAACTTTCATATGTAAATATCTAAACGTGCGTAACGTATAACGGTAGTAACTACCATTTGGCATTATAATGTTCGGATGTACCGCCACTTCCACGCGACGGAAGCCGAATAAGCCAACATGTGCATACACATAACATAGGGTCCAAGGCCAAGGCTCCAACTATGGTACCAGCATTATAATATAAATGATTCATACATCTATAAAGGAATTGAAGCAAAATCTAGAGAAGGGAAGGCCCTCGCGAACCTATGACTAGATTACAGTGCAGGGATGTGTCTATATACGTACAAAGTATATACTTATGCCGAAAATGCAATATCAAAGCAACAGGCCAACCAACCAATCAACCAACCAGCCACAGCTTTGTGTGAACAGAAGACCGAATCCCCGGGTATAGTGAATATAATACACCAGATAAACTCCACCGCATCGATCCCAATTCATTTCGTCAAATCATAAAATTTAAAAGAAAGTATTCGTAGAAAATCCCAAATCCTCGTCGTCGCTAGCCGCATGCTATACCTCAAAACAATCGCATTGCCTGAAAAAAAAAAAGGAAAAAGAAAAGAAAGAAAGAAAGAAAGAGCAGTATAGAGAGAGACGGAAAACAAAAGAGAATCAGAGTGGCGAATGTAGGTCCCGTATGCAATCCCAAAATACCCATACCCATGCAAACAACCAATATCATGAACAAAAACGAAAAAAGAAAAAAGAGATAATGGAGAAATAAATCCTACTCCATCCGCCGAGCAGTCTTCTTCGGCGTCACTTTGCCATGCTTGTTCTTCATGTGAGTCTTCAAGTTCTCTCGCGCTCTCGCCCCAGTGTACCGTGCTGTGCACCCGACTTCTTCACACCAGTACTCTTGCATTGCCTCCGTTATCGTGGGGTGCGCAGACCGTTTGTGGCGGAGCAGGTTGCTGTTTGAGCGGGTGTATTTGGACCCACGGATGCGTGCCCCGCACCCAGGCACGTCGCACGTAAACTCGCGGCCTTCAGCTGGTCGATTCCGGCGTGGGGCCCGGCGAATCGGTGTCGAACGGTCGGACATCGACCAGCTGGGCGATGAGCGGTGGCCGCTCGCGGATTTGCCAGAGTGGTTTGATTTGGGCGTTCCAGGGCTGAAATTAGCAGCAGAGTTAGTTGATGTATCTTGCATAAAATTTGAATATGGGAAGACAAACCTATTGGCAGTACCGGTGCTAGGGGTCCTGGCATGCCCTGGCCGCGGGTGCATGTCGCCAGTGGCACCAGAAAATAAAGTATAGTTGTCGGGAACAACCTGGGGTTGCAGCTGCGAGTAACCCATCATGTCTTCGTCGTCGTCGTACTCATGCTCGTCGTCATCTTCGTTTTTAGGGTAGACGACAGCAGTGCCCTTAGCCATCGCAGTGGCATGGAAGTAGTCTACCGGCGCAGCGGTCACTCGCCCCCAGCCTGACGACAAATCCTGGCAGTTCTCTTGAAACGATGGGCCCTGGAAGAGCTGGCCGTCGGCCACCCAGTTCTGCGACATATCCCATGGTTGCACGTTCAGATCGTTGATGAGATGTTGTGTGATAGAATCCGATGGCGTAGTGTGCGGCCGTGTGAAGTTGGGCCTCACTCTCGTCTCACTCTGTAGCTCTCTGCAACGGATTTCGACGTAGTCGTCCGAATACGGTGCCTGGCCGGCACGTACCTGCCGGTGGTCGAAAGCCGGCGCGAACTTTCCACAGATGCCGACGAATGCCTTCAGGAAGTGAACTCTTTTGGGCAGCTCTTCGCAGAACTTCGAAATCCCGACAACGTAGTTCTCGAAGTCCCGCAGCGTCTCGATGGCGCCAATGCCAACCATATTGATAGCTGCACGCATAATGTGCGCGACCCATGTAAAGTTGGCGTTCTTCCAGATCCGCCCGATTATCAGGTTGAGGATGAGTTCGTTGAAGCTGCGCAGCGGCGGTATATTCAATCTGGCCAGTTGCTGTCGCCCGGCCAGGCTGTCACCGGGAGGCCCGCAGAGTCGGTCAAACATCGTTCCGAGGTGTCCCAAGCCTATGATAGGAAATTTTAGATACGGTTAGGATAGGAGAGAAAGACTGCTGGGGACTTACTGTCCAAAAACTTGATGACATGGGCAAACGCTGGGCCCTCGACAATTGCATCCCAAAGCATGTTCCGTGAGGCACGCTCGGGGGGTAGCGCTGCCTGGCGGGAGCTGGAGGACCGAGCCAGGACAACCGCAGTGTTATTTGCAGTCGCGGGGGAGTCTCCTAGCCAGAGCGTGCTCGTGTCTGCGCCCGTGAACGAGAGTTCGGGCGGAAGCGTGCTGGCATTCATGTCGTCCTGGACTTCGGAATCCCCGAAGTATGTCCAGTTGGTCATGCACGTTCTCGTCGAAATCCACTCCAGTGCCGCATCAATCTCGTTAGTCATGAGAACAAGCAATTCGTCGAATACTAGGCGATCTGAGAAGCCGAGGCTGTTGACGCCGGTCTTCAAGCACTGCTTCCAAGTAGTCTGGGCGTCCAGAGAGAACTCTGCGACTGAAAGAGGCTTTGATAACTGAGGGACCTTGTCGGAAGTCGTCTGAGATATCGCATAGGCGACATGCAGAAGACTATAGACAGGTATGAGCGTTGTCGGCGGCTTACCATCCAGCATGAGATCAAGATTCTTGAATCCTTGTCGAGTGAGGGTTTCAAAGCTTCCGACAGCAGCAAAAAACTTCCTGAACCCGTCGCTGACCTCACCGGACTCTGCCGCCTGCTCAAGTTTATTCCATGCCCCGCGAGCGGCCGCAGTGAACTTTGTCACAATCTCCACCGTCCGTTCCTTTGACTGTTGTTCCTCGCCATAATACTTTATCTTTCTGTACGACTGGAACAGTTCTTTCTCCCACTCGTCCATGGAGTCGTCAACGTCCTCATCGACTCGCAGCCTCGCCGTATCTGGCTTGTAGCTGTAGTGGGTAGTTTCCGCAAAACCAAACCCCAGGTTATAATGCGAGGGTGGTGTCATGCCGCTGGAGGCATCGGACCCATAGCCAGAGCCCAGTCTGGGCGACCCAGATCTCGAAGACTGCGGAGGCTTGTCACCAAACATGGGTAGCAAGTTTACACCTGCGTGAAGACCTCTGGCATTTAATCTGGCACGCTGGAACTCCTCGGGAGTGTGCATAACAGGTTGTTGCTGCTGATGCAGGACAGAACTTGACGCTCGACGGGCGCCATTCGTTCTGTTGATGTTATCAGTGTTGTTGATATTGCCGTCTACGCCGGCATCCGTATCCATCTGGACTTGCTGTCCAACTTGGATCATTCGTTGCATTTGCTGCTGCTGTTGAGCCTTCATTTGCATGAGCTGCTGCTGTGCCCAAGGGACGTTCATATTGAACGGTGATGAGGCAGCCAAGGCAGCCGCACGGGCTTCTGTTGGGGCTACGCGTATACCATTCCGCGATAGCTGTGCCATAGGGTCCACATTAGATGGGAAGAGCATATTTGTGGACTGGACGCGATGATGGTGAGGATGGCCCTGACTGAGGGACCGTTGCTGCTTTCGGCCGAAGTTATGCATGGCGGTCCAGTTGTCGGCCATGCTGACGAACGAAAGCGGCTCCAGCCCGTCGGTTTATGGCTTGTGAAAGCCGGTCCAAGATCTTAAAACGATCGGGGTGTTCGGGGTTCGCAGTCGGTATCTCGGTGAAGGAAGGTTAGGCGGAGAGGTTGGTGAACCAAGGCGGATTGGCAGAGATTGGTATTTAATACTGAGCTTGGCGTATGTGAAGATATATTAAATTCAGGGAAGGGAAATGATCCGTTTTCTAAAGGCCTGGATATCCAGCTGGCCGGGATGTGAATGCTCAGCTATGAAGCGGTTGGCGCTGGATGGCGACAGTATCTTGAGATTGGCTCAAGGAATCACTGGTTGGGATAGGTGATATGATACGGCGGACGAGTGATTTTATACTTCGGCTATAGCTAGCTCGTTAAGGTGATCGTTGGGCCCAGTGCCAGCCTTGGAACCCTGCAGACCAGACGAATGTCAACAATAGTAGTTTTGGTATATTTGAATTGCAATGGCGTAGTGGCGCGATGCTGACGAGTCGAGTTGGTCTATAAATGGTGAATTCATGAATGAGGCCAATAGCTAAAAGGTATAAAAGGCCGAGTGGTTGGCGACTGGCGATTATATAAGTGGCAACGGTCACATATAGTAAAACATTGCACACCTTAGCTTAGTCGACGCAGAGCACCGCTGGTAGCGACGTAGCACAGACCAGACTAGTGAGCAGTTAGTACACTTGCGACTTCATTGGCAGCTAATTAGCATTCAGTCTGCCGCGTTTCTCAGTGGCTGGATATAAAATCAAAATCAAAATCAAAATCAAAAAAAAAAAAAAAAAAACTGCCCGCAAGGACGAAAGGCTGCCCTGTCTGTCGCTCA
Organism: Drechslerella dactyloides; assembly: GCA_020064725.1. Taxonomy (NCBI): domain Eukaryota; kingdom Fungi; phylum Ascomycota; class Orbiliomycetes; order Orbiliales; family Orbiliaceae; genus Drechslerella; species Drechslerella dactyloides. Next base: position 407,543 of record JAGTWJ010000002.1, read on the forward strand.
TGCGGCCAGGCTGCATGGCAAGATTCATGCGGTCGGGCCATTAAAATCATCCCGGCATGCCCATAATACTATTGTCATAATGAATTTTGGGGTCTCTTCTATCATTCATTCCATCGCCTTCTCGATCGCAAATCTTTGGTCGTTTCATGGGAGAGAACCAGGAAAGCCTTGCGCTTCCGGGGGGGATCAACCTGCTACACGGAGTCGATTCGAGGGCACCACCACGAATACGCCCAACCCTGCTCGACCTTTCCGAATTCTGCTGTCGAATTTCCACAGATGTAAAGCATGCTCCCTGGACGCAGTCTGTATCTCTAGCGAGAAAATCCAGAGAAACCGGCCGACCGAGCGACCGACAGATGTTTTTTCTTCTTTCTTTCTGCCCGCTCCACAGCGTCCTGCGTGATTTTTGACTCAGCAGAATAGACTGTCGATGCCGCATTTCGCCCTGGCCGAGGCGTCAGCCAATGGCAGCCACGGCCCCGTCTCACATTGCCTTCCGTATCGTTGTCGCTTGCAGCCATAGGATTCAACACCGGCCAGGTTGACCAGACCTGCACTCATAATTGCTGTGGGAGCGCAGGTTTGGGGACGTCCTTGCGAACTGCGTACCATCAAGGACAAGTGCAGGAGGCCACCGACGGAGATTGTGGCCAGCCAAGGATATTGCATTCAATGGCCCAGCAACATCGGACCAACACAACCGCGCTCCCTGAAGCCTCCTGCAGGCGTGCGTACAACAAGTATGCGCTAGCTTCAGGGCGGAGCGCGATGCGGCGGGCAGCTGTCAGCGCCTCGAAGTCTGCGGAGCTCGAAACAAGTATCGATAAGCTTCAGAAAGAGCTCAATGCACCAGCGCAGCAGCGTGCCGGAGGTCCTAGCTGGCTGGTTTGGCCGTGTTTGAGATGTGCACAGAACCCAGGTATACGTAGAATGGAGTCTTCCCCCGCGCCCGAGATGGATCCAGCCTTATAGCTCCAGCAGCCAAAATGTCTGTCTGGGACAGTCGCACCGAAGCTTTGACGCTTTCGCTAAGCTCAAGGAATCAAGCCGGCTGGCGATGTCTGGGCGAGTTGCCCTTTGCAAGCTGCCATTGCGTAACGGCGCATCTGTTGCATGGGCCCGATGTCAACCTCGAACAAGGAATTTTCCCCCGCAACGGTAGGTTTCGCTTCGAAACCTAGGTAGTCTGCGCATGAAAGCAGCCGTCCAGAGTTTCAGCATACAGAAAACGGGCGAATATTTCTCGAAATATATTTTTCCAGGAAAAAAAGATAAACCCAGCTTGCGGAATATGGATGTGAGGCAGGCAGCGGGACGTTAGATCAAGTTTCATCGCGTCCCAGATGTGCGGGCTTCTGGCTGTCGGCTAGCGGTGGGCGAAGACAAGACAGGCATGATGGCGGCATCGTCCTTCCAACATGGGATGGCCCTTCTGCTGGATATATACCGGAATGGGTAAGATATGGTTTATATGGGCATATGGGCGTGTTTTCTGGCTTGCAGCTGAACTTGTCGACATGCGGTCTACATGCTGCATGCATGCACATGTGGTGTACTGCTCTGCGGGTACGCATGGCCCTCTGTACTCAGTGCTGCCGTCGAAGGATTGTTGGAAGGTGCCCATGTTGCTATTTTCAGCCGCAGAAGATTAGTTGACATCCTGTACGCCCGTCTCAGGGGACCCGCACATACGACGGACACACGGGCAACGGCGGCTGGTTGGCTGAACAGGCCGCAGCTGAATTCCTGTGTACTGCTGAATGACTTGGCCAGAAACCATCGCCATCTCCGAGATCCGATCATATCTGACAGACGCTCCGAACACCTCCTTCCAGGCTACCATCGCCGGATCACAGCATTCGAGTCGCCTCTTTCTCCCGACACTCACCTTCATAGACACTACCTCCGAACCATCCAAGGCTAAGACCGTCGTTGCCTGCCGTCGTCGCCGCCGCCGAGGCTGTTGAGTACGAGTCGTGGATCCTGTGCTCCTGAATTCGAAACCAGTGGAACCAAATCTGCAACAATGCGCAACACATTATTGATATTCCGGGCCGTCGCCGCCCTCCTGCTCGGCACTTGCGGCTTCGTCGCCGCCGCCGGCTACGACGGCGTCACACTGTACGTCGCAGGTGCCAAACATCACCGTCTTTGACTTTGATATCTCGCCGGGCGGCTGTCTTCCTACTCACTGCTTCAGAGGACACGTCCTGCGACGACTAGTCATGTATACACGTATCATTTGCAATATTTGCACCACTAACGTTGTAAACGAAATTGCGTTTCGTGCTATAGAGACCTAGATGGCAGTCTCAACTGCCCCATGGGGGCGACCCAGACCGCCTACTGTGCCGGTGACTCCAACTCAACCGACTTCATCATCTACTGCCACAACAGCGCTGGCAAGCTCAGCGCGTGTTCGATAGACCTGTTCGGAGTCCAGCCTGAGGGAATCAAGAATGGTGCCACATGTAAGTCCTACGCGCGCCTATCCAATTTCCCCGTACATTCAAATATATGCAAGCCATACGCACCGTTGCGTGAGCAGCGTGTAGGAGTGCGGCATGCATATATCTCGTATCCGTGGAGCCATGGATCGAGCTATCGCTGCCTCCTACGAGATGGGTATCTCGATCATCGCTACGAGATATTTTTAGCTGTCACCATAAATCTAATTAAACTTACATACGTACACACACATTTTCATACACCATACGGATCTGCATATCTATCAATCGATGGTGTCGAGAACCAATAGCTAACGAAAGAATCACCCGCTCGCAGGCTACGAACCATCAAAGACATCCGGCAGCGCCGTCTGCGTTTATGACGGCAAAGAGTACGACACCAAGCCGAGGGGCCCCGGCGCATCAAATAACCCAATTCCCTCGCCAGTCTCCGGAAGTACCCAGGGCGACCCAGACCCTGCTGCAGAATCGCTGTCGCCTAACGACCCAGCTGTATACATCCTCCAGGGAATCCGACAACACGACTCGGACTAACAGATAAGGCAAGCTGAGCCTCTGAAAGTTCCCCCGATATCGTGTGGAGGATTGATCGGGGCATATCTACATTCGGAGAGACTCAACATTATGCATGTATGGCGCTGATTCAGATATTGTATTTGTTGTCGTGTTTTGACATTTTGGGTGCTTGACCGTGCCTGCATATTTGCAGCCGATTTTATATATGCCCTGTCACATCGCGAACGCAAGGATTCCGCGTGCGTATGTCTGCATTTCGGGTTGCGGGTTTAACGGTTTCATTTTGCGTATTTCAATATTTTTATCGCTGTTACTTTCATAGCGGCCGGCGATGCTACATGTAATGCTTTTGTTTGATTCGATTTCGAATTAATGTCATGGTTCATGGAGTTCGTTATGAAGCATTTCGCGTGCTACAGTCACCAGGACATCCATGGAACCCCATAACAATATGCGTCTACGCCCTCGCCGATTCGACGGTTGTTCTTCTAAAGTGCACCAGCTGACTGCTTCTTAACTCCTAGGCCGCGAAGGCGTTTCGTGAGGCAGATCATCTACCCATTCTGCTAGGATTTTATGCTAGCTTTAAGCACCTGCTCGAATTGTGTCCGTCGTTATACAACATGTCGCGTGATTTATATAATGCATAATATTGATAACCCGATAACAGTTATAGACCCGGGCACAACGTCCATCTTGACTTAGGAACAGTCATATACGTACGTGTATTAAGACATATATATTGTAACATATAGCTAAGTACTTACTAATTTAGTATAGATTCGCTTTTAATAATACCAAAAGTGAACAAATCCAATCGCTTGCAATGGACGAAATTATGTTAAAAAAATAGAGATCAAAGGTGCATTCGTAATCGAAGTACAGCCTCAAAACGCCCCGCCCCCATACGACGTCCCAGACTGCCTCCGATCCGCGTGGGTAGAACCGGAAGCGGGACTAAAGTTTTGAGCAGGCGCACCCCCGCCTCCACCTCCACCCCCAGGCCCTGACGGAGACGGAGCGTGAACGCCTCCATGAGGGCCAGGTATCGTTGGAACCTGCGGTGCCTGCGCCTGATTCAGCGGGAACATCGGTGACGACGGCATGCTCGGTAACAGGGGTGAGGCAAAGTGTGTCGGAGGAGCTGTCGCACTTGGCGACACAGCGCTCTGCCGGGTATCGATACGGATCTGCGGTGTCGGGTACGCGTATGCGGATGGCGCGAGCTGGTTGTGCTGCATGTGCTGATACTCTGCGTTGAAATTCGTGTTTTGCGGCGCCGAGTAGAGCACTTGGCTACTGGATGAATGCGGCGGTGGAGGCGACGGCTGAACTTGTAGTGCGATTACTTCGGACGTCGTGTTGGTTTTGGGAGCGCCGGTGAATGGGAGAACGGAGTAGCCGGCCTCCTCGTCCTTGGGGAATTCCTCTTGGTTGTTGTTGCCGAGAAGGCCGCGCTTTTCCTTGTATCTACCATGACCATCTAAAGAATGGTTAGTCAGCTCTCCACAAATCTTGTTATAGGTGTGGGGGGAGGAGGTAGCTTACAGTCGATTATGAGGGGCAACCAGATAGTCACTGCAATGATCTGACCAAAACTCCACTGGTTGGGGTCCACGATTCCCCAGAAATTGTACAACATGACAAGCTGCAGTCCGAATATCGCCAAGAAGCAAAGCATGATGAAGATAATAAATATCCAAAGCGTGATTTGCCCGGACCGGCGCTCGATCCACCGCTTGAAGCTGTGTGGGATCTTCTTCTCAAACTCCAGCATCCAGAAAAAACAGGCCAGCTGCACCGCCGCGCAGAAGCCCCAAGCCATATATATCACCCATGGCGGCAGCCTCGACACCAGGCGCACCCAACTTGTGATTTCATCTGAGTACTGTAAGAACGCCAGTTGTCGTTGGCAGAATAGCAGTGTCGGAAGCACGTGGTCGACGCGCTCCACCCGCTTCCAGTTTGCATAGATGATGAAAGCCGAGCACATGACGAAGGTGACGCAGGATAGTCCGTAGACGTACCATGATTTTCGACCGAGGAGTAACAGCGCGACATTCATGTAACAAATTAGGACAACGCCGTTAAGGGAGATGCCGCCGAGGAAGAGGAAGTCAGTGACGGAGATATTGGTAATCTCCTGGGTCTGTCGAATGAATGCTGCTATAACGAGCGACCCAATGAACCAGCTACCGGACATACATATCAGCACATGCATGCGAACGTAACCCAAACGGATTCGAACATCCAATAAACACTCACCTCTGTAGCTTTTGGAACTCCCCCAGTGATTCCGGGAATGCAATAGAGCCGGCGAACGGGCTGTGAATGTCGGCCGGAATGACCCGTCGCTCGTGGAGGATGAATTTGAACAGCACATATACGGTCATAAGCAGCACCAGGAGGATTTGGAGGATATAGGAGATGAAAACCTGCGTCACCGGGCTACTTTATCAGCTATCTATCGTCACATCATGCGCGGGAGATGCACAAGGGGCTGGAACGCGGGCAACTGACCCCCACGCCACCTATATCCGGATCGTCTTTCACATACGGCTCCAAGTTCGTACAGATCGCAGCCATGCACGAATATGTACCGTCCAAGGACAAGGTGTTCCCATTATTCGGGTTGAACAGCTCCGCGCTGCAGCTTCTATTATTTCCTGCGCTCAATTGATTGTTGCACTTGATGTTGTTACACGTATTCAAGAGGAACTGAACGCTGTCGGTGGTAATCTGCGCACTGACTTGGGGGGCATTGGTGATTCGTTGGATTTGGTAGCTTGACAGTTCGTTGACGAAGGACTGGTCAAATTCGCCCCTGTCAAGCCCCTGGACTAGGTTTGGGTAGATCGTGCAGACATTAAAAAAACGGAAGTCGGATGTGAGTCCGCTGTATCTAGCGCCCAGGTTTTGACAAGGACCGGGCCATTGGTAGTCGACGCCGAGCTGTAGCGTCGACCCGAGGATTTCGTGATATGAAGCGACGCTCATCGTTTGCTTGAATTGAAGAGCAGAGATTGGCTGCCGACAAATCTCGGTTGTCTCCCTCAATCACAACGACCGACGAAAGCGGCCCTGCCGTCTGGTGTTAGGAAACGGTGTATCCAGTACAAAGAAATCGGAATCCAGGAGCGGGGAGAGGTCGTAAAATACTCGGCCGATTTGTGATTGATCAGGGGTGCCGATTGAGCCGTCCGTTGGACTTGGACTGTAACCTCGAACACGATACTTTTGGCCACACTGATACGGTGTCTTAAGCTGTTGTTGGTATTTATATGCCTGAACCCCTACGGAGCTCGATAGGGAGCCAGACAAGCTAACTGCTGCGGCTGGACGGATGTTATATCGATTAACCCCTTGGCAAAACGAAAAGGTGATCACAGATCATAGGAATTGAAGGAAACGCTGAAGCTAGCAGCCACGATCAATCAAAAATACGGGGTGGAGCACGGTTTAACAGCATTCATCACATCAGCTGAATCAGCCAGATGCCGTGGACTTGATCCAATCTTCGCTAGTCGGATGGCTATGCATGGGCGGCGGCTATGAGGCTGAAGGTGGACGTATTGGGATAGATGGATTGTGTTTGACATGCAGCCGCATGTACGGTCCTCTTTTTTGCCAGCGCGCCGTGGCACTTCGGACTTTTCGAGAGTTCCCGAGACCATTTTTGAAGATGGCCATGATCCGGTGCGATTCAGGTTAGGAATGTGGACACACTGGAACAAAACACAAACTGTTGGGTGCATGGCGCGGCGCATGTGCAGCAGGTGAGCAAAATTCTCTCAAGATTGAAGTGTAGATGTTGGACGATGGTGGAGGAAATATCAAATAATCCTGCCAAAGCCGCACTCCGGACCCTGTCTAGTGCCAAAATCTTATCCGTGAGAGATGCTTCGCCATGCCGGTGGTTCCTTCAAACTCGAACCGGTGCAAAACCTGGCGAGAGATCAGCCCTGCAGACCGTCCTCGACCTAGTTCCACGATACCAAGATTTTTAAGTTGACATTGGCGCCCAGGACCGGCCTGAGGCATGGGAGATGGACCGTCGGTCGCTTGCAACCACTCGGGTCCTTCCGAATTCCCAAGCAATGCGCCTAGGCCGGACGCAGGTTTTTCATGATCGTAGGACATCCAGTATGACTGTCGTTCCAGACAACAGAATTTTAACTTGGGAGGCTGGAGAGGCGGGAACTTGTGACTTTCGGGTTATAATTAGAGCAACGATAGATGTTTCAACAACATCTCCTTGGACGTCCCATCTAACGCATACGAGATATGCGAGTTCCAGATACTGACCCCGGAAGATGACCACTACTTGGTGAACACGTTAGTCACGAAATGCAAAAAAACATACATGGGCGGACATCTTACCTGCTCTGTCCCCCATCGTGAATTCTGCCTAGCACTCGCATATATATAAGTCTATCTCGAGTCTAACGTCGATACGTATACGTATATACGAGCTCACCTGTTCCGTACATGTGCACTCGCACCGAGGGTGCCCCTGCCGATGTTCTGGCAGTCGGAATTTTGCAGCAGACAGCAATTTCGATGTCACTGCGCATAGATAGATGGCACTCGCGTACCTGCTTGCACCCTGCATGTGCAATAGGAATCATGCAAACTGCGTCTCGCCGTCCTATCGTCACGATGGAATAGGCATGACCTGGACCGGTCGGTATACGGTAATTAAAGCGTTCCGTTCGACAAATGGCCGCCTCGTCGGCCAACCTGCCGTATCCGACCGACCCCTCGGAATCTGCAGCATCCCGGTCGCATTGCGTATGGCGCGCTGCTGGCTCGCATCCGTAATACCTCTAGCTGTGCCATTGCAGGGGTGAGTAATCTGATTTTGTGCACTAGTCGGACGCCGTGCTGACGCCCTTTTCTTGTCTGAGTTTGGATTGATGCATCGTAGCGAGTTTCTCGCTCTCCTGTGCCGAGGTCAGGAAGGAAGCTGTTTTCAAGGAAACGTTTCATCCAATCGACAGGACAGCTCTCGGTCGAGGAATCGCCCGACGGGGTCGTATTGACGCGGTGGCCGGCGCGAGGAGGGCCTTTATTACGTCTCGATGCCCCGCTCCTCTCTCGGTCACTCATCTCTGTCCTCGATCTCATATCTCTAGTCAACTGTCAACTGTCAGGACGGTGTGCTGTGGGTGTTTGATTCAATTCAATCGCCATGGCCGACGCCGTTGCTGCCGAGACTCCGCCAATGGCCCGCGACAGGGCCCAGGACGGAAGCGGCGCCCACGCCAACAATACCACCTCCAACGAACACCATCACAGCCTCGACGAGACCGTCCTAACTAGCCACGTCACATCATATGAAAAACACGGCGAAAGCAATGGACGTCGCGGAACAGGCGCGAGTTCAACGCGTGTCGGCAGCGATGACGACACTCTCACGAAGAGCTCCAAGCTCCCGGACTGGATCACCGAACACTTGACCTGGCGCGACCTCAAAATCCTCATCCGATGCAGTCTGGCCGCCTGGGCCTCGTTCCTATTCGTTGTGATCCATCCTGTTCTCAAGAACTACGGCCAGGCAGCCTTCATGGGCATGTAAGTCCGGAAACAAGCCAACCAATGGTCAATGAATGCACTGAAGAACCGTTGCTAATACACTCTGCCGCCCAGGCTATGTCTGTTTATCAACCCACCGTCCGTAGTACTCCCATTCTACATCCTCGCTGCCACCACCATCCTCTTGGGCATCTGTCTTGCCTGGGGATGGGGCTCACTTGCCTTTGTAACTGCATTATCGCAACGAGATGACGCCCTCTACAATGCCACCTACGGCGCGATCCGACAGGCCGCAGTCCAGACCCCGAACCCGACCTTCTATGTCCAGCGCCAAATCTTCAACGGCGAGCTGCTGCAGACGGGTCCGACGGTAATCATGTTCACCATGTGCGCCATATTCATCTACTTTATGGCCAGATTACAAGCTAGCTTTCCCAAGCTTACGCTGGTCAGCATCTTCGGCATGATTGTGATCGACCCCTACCTCACAACCGCGCCTCTTCTCAACAACTTCAACGGAACTCTCCCGTTGACGTTTATCAAACCGCTGGCTTCCGCCGTCGCCATTGGCATTGTACTGTCTCTTCTGGTGTTCCCGGAGTCGTGTTCCTATGCGACGATGATAATCCTCTCGAGGTTGCTCAAGCGCATCCGCCGAGTATTCGAGATCACAAAATACAGTCTGGGAGACATGGATAGAGAGATCCCGGTCGATGAAATCAAGAAGCTCAAACTTCAGATCGTCGACGAGCACAACCAGATGAACCAAGGCTTCCTGTTCATGGCTCTCGAGTTTAGCGTTGGCAGATGGTCTGGACAAGATGTTGGATCGCTGAAGGCTCTCTTTCAAGATTTGTTTATCCGTGGGACCGTTCTATTGAACTTCCATCTCTTTCGGCACGAATATCGTCAAAAGGTCTTGCAGAAGGCGCCGAAGGATCAGCATGCGCTCGATACGGACAACCAAAGCCTCGAGAATCCTGAAAAGGCTGAAGAGAGCGAAATTGAGAGTGTGAGGAGGCACTCTAAGCATGGTAAACATCATCACCCGCCACGCCGTGTTGGCTTCAGCCAGACTTTAGCAACAATGACCGTATACGAATTCCTCCGTCCGGATCCCGAAGTTGCAAAGCTCGGGCAAAGCGCTCTCAAAGCCGTTGAAGACGCCTCCTGTAACTTCATTGCAGCTTGCAATGCAGCCATCGAAACTTCTTCCGAAATAATCAACTCCGTCAATACTAGTCGGTGGTGGGGTCGGCCGAAGAAAGCTGAGATTGACGCTTTGGTAGAAAAACACATGGAAGTTCTGGACCGCCTGAAGTACGAACGCGAACACTTTGCCTTACACGCCGTGGACAAGATGATAGACCCCGTCAGCCACCTCTTCGATGAAGATGGTAAACTGATCGATTTTTCGGATGAGAAGAAGGGAGTGAAACTTCCAGGGTTGATGATTGGGATCAACTATAGACATCGGATATTGGCCGTGGCTCAATCCTTGATAGTACTCCTCGAACATCTTGTCGACCTCGAAATGAAGAAAACCGAGACAAAGCTCTGGTTGCCATTCGCACTCAGGGGACTGTTCTCCTTGGCGTTCAGTCCTGAGCCTGTCAATGATGAGAACGCCCTCGAACGGATTGAGACAAGACGAGAGAGAGAAGAGCAAAACTCCAGAAAACAGCGCCACGAAAAACGAAAGCAGAAGAAGGAACAGACCAGAGCGGCTATGAGACCAGAAGTATCTGTCAGCAGACAACGAAACCAGTTTGCTCGGGCCCTTACCGGTCTCTTCCACTGGTTGACAAATGGCGAAGGTGTTTTTGCTGCCAGAGTTGTTATCGTTACTATCGCGATGGCTATCCCAACAGCTGTGAAACCCAGCGCAGCATTCTGCTACGACAATAGAGGTATGTCACTATATCAGAAACTATACTATGATCTCCCTGTTAACTTGCGTTTAGCTGTCTGGGCTTTGATTATGGCACAGCTCACCATTTCCCAATATATGGGTGAATTTATATTCTCCATCACAATGCGAACATTTGGCACGGTTATTGGAGGTGTAATGGGTCTGATAGTTTGGTACGTTGGTGCCGGGTCTGGACCCGGTAATCCATACGGTATCATGGCTATTCTTGCGCCCTTCGTCATCTTCATTGTGGCTATCCGTATCTTTGCACCCATGGTGTGGTTGATGCCAACTATCATGGGCGGCGCAACCATGATGCTAGTAGTTGGCTATTCTTGGGAAGTCAAGTAAGTACAATAACGGCGACGATGCGATATTCTTTGCCTAGCTCGTCTGACTCTTTTTCATAGCTACTTGCCGTCTCTTATATATGCGGAACCCGGGTATGGGGTATTCTATCGCCGGCTTGTATTGGTGATGATTGGCTTCGCTGCCGCCATCATTGTTCAAGTTTTCCCTCGTCCGCCCTCCGCTACTCGGAGTGCTTCGAAATCGCTCGCCACAAGCTTGTCCGATATCACCAGCTTCTATTCGGAAGTCATGTCGCACTTCCTTACGCAGGAAGAAGGTGCCCCTGGAGAGCCCCTGGAGAAGGTTCAGGAGCGCATCTCGAAATTGTACACCGACATGCAAGAACTCGTGCCTCGCATAATGATGGTCAAATTGGAACCGAGTTCCAGCCCTTTCACTTCCGAAAATCTGTTAAAGGTTGAGGACCACTTGGGCAAGATTCTGGAAAGCCTGGCCCTTATAGCATTCGTATCGCCACGATTGACGCCAATGTACCAGAAAAGGCTTGAAGTCCAGACTGAATTCACCAAAACGAACACTATTGCTAGTATCATGGCGGTTCTAGGGGTTCTGGAGGGGAGCTTGAGGACCGGACACCCGTTGGCTGAAGTTCTCCCGGTGCCTTTGTTAGGCAGGCTGAGAAAGGTGCCAGGGCCCTCCGACGGCGTTGACTCGTTGAGCAAGGATATGCTGAACAATGAAGAGGTAAAAATACCATCCTTTGGCCGTTAAGAATGAACAGAACTAACATGGAGCGTACTAGTGGTCGGTATTTGCTGTGACGCTCATGGCAGTCACAAGCTTGTATTCGGTGAGTAATTATCAAATGTTACAGCTATGTGTCAGAAAAAGTTACTAATACGATGTGTTTTAGCGCATCGACGACCTTGTAATGACTATCAAGGACGCCGTCGGCGAAAAGTATTACATTGAGGGTTTGCCGCATCACCATGGCCACCACTAACCTCGACCCATGCTTGGACAATGGGTCCTGAAGAACCTAAGAGCTCGATGGAAGCTTAATTACTTTCATCTTGAGCTGAGTATATATTTTGAACGTTTATTACGGGTTTGAGTAATTTTGGAGGTAGACTATCTTCGAGGCCTGAATTGCCTGGGAGTAGCTGCTTATTTGCCCTGCACTGTCATTTAAAGGCGTGTTCCCTTTGTATTCATATAATCTAGACGGCTCTCACACCCGTTATCTTGAATTAGCATAATTTCATTTGTATTGTCTAATATAATAATAACTTCGTCATCAACTTTGTGGATAAGCTGTCAGAATGCACCGCCACAACATGTGGCTAGTTAGACACGCAAAATTGCGCACGGGCCAAGTAGGATGTTTTGACGGCGTGTATGCAAGCCAGCGAACTAGATGACATATAACGGACCGCGAAGCCAATGAGACCTTCCGTGATTAGGTACATATCTGCTGGCGGATTGTCTGAATGCGAAAGGTACGTCGACGCCTAAATAATCACCGGCACAGCCAGTTTTGGGGCGTGCGTACGACCTGCAACCAGCTTACGTGCTCGCGCGTCAGACGTCACAGAATGGCTCCTTCTCTCGTGTATATCTAGCTCGTACGGCCGCCCGCCGCCAGGACAGCCGCACATTCATCCGCCATCTCATGACAAGGAACATCGATCGCAGATGCCATGGACTACATTCTCGGACCACGAATCGATCTCTTTGAGTTCAATGACCTGACTTGGTATGCAACCTCCATCCCCGCCTGTCCTACTCTATCTCATAGAACCCTGGCTTATCCACCACCAATCGATCACAGGTTCCCGGCGTATCTTCGCGAGCGCGTCCAAGTTTGCCTAACCTTCTGCTGGTCCATCTCCTTCCCCAACCTGCGTAACGGCCCGTCGGCGTCCTCAGCGCTCGCCCGTGTTCTCAGGAAGGAATTGGGCCCTTCGCTGTCAACCTACACGTTTATCGACTTTTGCGCCGGCGCCGGCGGACCCACGCAGATTGTCGAGCGGCATCTGAATACCCAGCTGCGTGAGGATGGGCTGCAGCCTGTCAAGTTTGTGCTGACAGACCTGTACCCGAACCCAGAGGCGTGGCGACGGATCGAGGCGGCGAGTCCTGCGGTGAGTTGGGTTGCTCAACCGGTGGATGCTGGGAAGGCACCGAAGAAGGAGATCCTTTTAGGGGACGACGTTGATGGTAAAAGCGGAGTGACCGGGGGGAGGAAGGTGTTTCGGATGTTCAATCTTGCGTTTCACCATTTCGATGACGATGGAGCCAGGAGAATCCTGCAGGATGCAATCACGGGTAGTGATGCCATTGGGTGGGTGCTATCAGACGTCCCCACTCTAATCCACACGGATATATTGCGTCTCAAACAGTGCGCTGCACGTGTTCAAGACGACGAAAGCTATGCTAACTATTTTTCGTCCAGGGTCTTCGAAATCCAATCACGATCCTTCTCCGGCTTCCTACAAGTCGCAGCCATCGGGCCCCTCCTCACCTTCCTTACGCCTTTCCATCCACCTTTCTGGACCCTCGGTCACCTCTTCTTCACCTACATCATTCCCATCCTACCTTTCGTTTTGGTTTTCGACGGGTACATGAGCGCGTTACGCACCCGCACGCCACAGGAGATACTAGCATTGGTCGAGACAATACCGGAGAGGGACCGCGCTGGGTGGGAATGGCAGTGGGGAGCGAGGAAGTTCGCGAAGCCTATCGGAGAAATCAATTACTTTATTGGAGTCAAGAAGCCAACGACGAGGTCTGGAGATGCAGATGGAGATAGATAGGTGGTGGGGATGTTCAACGTATACATACATACATGTACATACTTGGCACGCATGCGTACGGAGTCATGTGTAGAGGGAGCGGATGTCAGGGCATCAGGTGGTTTAGATGCTTGTATGCCTCTATTTTCTATTCGGTATTAAGTTCTTACATCTATAGACCCGAGTGCCGGGATTCCGATCAAGCGACGTCGCTGCAGACACTTATTCGAATGGAGAAAGCGGGCTACTTGTGGGACGTGCACTCCGTGATTTGGTCAATGTTGGTGCGCGGGTGCACAGCCAAGCTTAAAGTCCGCATGCAGTTGGCTGGGAACGTAGATATTTTCCTGGCATGCGAGACCGCCATGGATCGATCCCAGACGAAGTTTTCGGCAAAGACAATTATACCCGTAGCCATGCAGATCATATATGCGACTTGATATACAGCCTATATATATAGTCTTGTCGGTATACCTCAGGAAGGTTTGGTTTTTGAGACTTCAAAAGTCAATCTCGAAGATTACCCTCTATCTATAGTTTAGATTCATGAAGTATCGAATCAAATATAGACTGTTGCACTTATGTTCGTGTATGATTAATCTAGCCTAACCTCGGAAACTGGGCCAGTCTGGAACTCAAGTTCGGTTGACGTTCAGCAGAAAGCTTTGGCAAAATTGATTGGATGTAGTATCATATGATCATGCAGCTCTCGCGGCAGCACAAGAATCACCAACCACTCACACCTTGAGCTAGCAGGGAGGCAACCAAAATTCACACAGCACATGTGTAGAGAAATAATTGACTCATGTCTGCATGAATTTGCACTGTAGGGAAAATATGGCAGGCTTACAGGTCCATTGAGCTTCCTCTTTGCCACGACTTAAGTTAACAAGGGACCTTCAACAATCGCCCAGCGACACAGCCATCGAGATCATCGAGTCTTCGGTCTCTAAAGCGTTCTAGACAAGCCAAAAGTTCAGCGCACTCCGGAGCTACACATATATTCATCGGGAATGCAAGACATGACAACCATGCATACAGAGGCAAATCAAGCCCATCCACACAGCCATATCCCAGATAGAATAGTCTAGTCAGACAATTTAATATTTGATGACACTTTCCGCGGTAATTAAACTAGATCGTTTACGACAAGATGCAGTATCCATGCATGGAGTCTGATCTTTCCTAGCCAAGTTAGCCAGCTCTGCCAACGATGTTACCATATTGGCTTGATCTGGGTCTTTCCTGGTTCCCATGTTCGTGCATGCAGGTGCAGGTGTCATGCCGATCGTTTTCGTGGCCCCGGTCGAATGGCCTGTGCTTGAATCGATGGCCCAGTCTGTTATCTTTGAAGCACTATAGCTAATCATTTAATAGACCCTGTGTTATAGAAGCAAAAGGGACACCATCTGCGCCGACCAGTTGCCGCCCAAGAGTCCCGCAAGAGTTTTAATATTTGAGCTTCTCCAGAGATGCGGCTTCGATTGGCTGGACTATGAAGCTGCCCGAATGCATCCCACTTTTGATCTGCATATATTAGCATCCGGTATGCGTGGGCCCCAGATTTCTCTAGGGTGATTCCGGAGAGGGGTCTCTAAAGTGCTCAAATCCCTGGATGAGTGGCAATATCAATCTGAACATCCTGATCTTTTGCAAATTTGGTGCAGCGTTGCTCTGCCTGTAAACGATCGGAAAATTCTGAGCACGTCCGGCCATAAGCACGCACACGCCTTTGCCTTTGATCTGACAACCAGCTGGTAGCACTCTCCATCAATGTTAGCGAACCTGGCCAATTGGCTTAGCATGCATGTACCACACAGGACTTACGCGCACGCGTGGCTTTCCTCAGGTCGAGTCAACTGAGAAAATCTACAACCCTTCTTTCCGGCTAAAACTAACTGCTGAATTGGTACCAGGGCTATACCAGGGAGATGGAACCAGCTTCGATGGTGCAAGTGCGTAGTTTCAGTAATACAGCACCCAATCTCTGGAAAGAATCTGGCGCAAAGGAACTGGTTCTACGGTTCAGCCAACGAATTTAGCGCGCAAGAATACCGCTTTGCATAACCAGATCCATTTGTTACTTTAACCCTCTATTATTTAACCAGGATCATACAGCTTACTGGCCCAAGCGAAGATTTAACAGAAGGCTTCTCGTGTGGCGCTTTTTGAGCCCTTGTGATTCAATATATTATGCCGGCTAAAGAACATCAAAACGAATGCGGGGAAACGTGGGCTGTTACGGCTAAAGACACCTATTGAACGGCAACCGTGCCTAAATGTAGTCAAAGAGAAGCTTTTGCAAATACATTTGCCTGTTGGACCTATGTGCGTTTTCGTGGCACCATTGCGTTCTTGGTGTTTTATTTCTCAAGAGGCGCCAAGCCACTAAATTGTACAAGCTTCCAGGCAGTTGTTGCCGCAGAAATAAAGAACGGGGGAATAATCAAGATATCAACACCAATTTAAGTACGGTGCTGGTTAAGTTAATGGCAGGGGCCAAATACGGATGATAGGAAGCGAGCTGTTGATACCCAGGAATGGCGAACACAATGTGAACAAAACCGCCTTTCGAGTAGCCCACTCGCGAATACGAGAACTTTGCACCACGGTATGATATCTCTCTGCCGTGTCCGTCTACGTGCGAATCGATAAATTTAGACCACGGCAGCCTTATCTACTTTTATGTGCTCAACTTTTCACCCGAAGATATTCAAGATTTCTAATCTCCCAATCTCTGCTGAGTTGTACGTCAAGCGTCACTCGAGGCAAGCCGGCGCTCGTATTCCTGTATTGCAACAGCACCCGGAGAACTAAAAGAAAGTGGATCCGATGCAATACATGTACGATATTAGACTTAGCAAAGTTAGATGGGCGTTGACTGAAAGTATGGCTATTCTTCTTCCAAAGGGGTCACGATGCATGCGTATACGGAATGCTCCAGATCGGACACTGCATTTGCGGCGCTAGCGCTAGCTAGCACTTGGGAATAGATCATAGAATTGACTTGGGGTCCCCCATATGCAATCCAAGGGACTGGATTCCCCAGAGCGGAGATATCCACATGCACCGATATCCTGTACAGCGATGTTCCTAATCAGTAGCCTTGAGTTTGGGCAGATTCCTGCTTTCCGACGTTGGCATGAGGCCTGCAGACTCTCGCGCGCAAACGCAAAACTGACTAGCCACTTTTAACCCTGTTCTTTCGGAAGAACTCAGGCTAAACTCTTTGTTTCCCTTTTAAATCTATAATAGACCCCAAGACCAATGATATGCGACAAGGGTGGCAAATAGAGATCATGGGTCTTTGCGCAACCGCGTTCACTGATCAAGTTACTTTCGAGGCTTCATTCACCACAGTGCAGCACTGTTCGGCGGGCCTTGCTGGCGTCGCTCTCCTATCTCGATCTCCGCCTACTCGCGAAAGAAGTCCGAATCTGAACCTATTCATGATCATAATGCCAGTGATATTAAAATGTGAACTTGATCTGGACTTTCCTCCGAGATCTCAAGCCAGCAGGAGCCCAGAATATCTGCGGAAAAGGGTCCAACATTGCCTTTAACTCAAGACGTGGACTCTTTCCGAAATCCGAAAACGAGCTTGGGCTCTACTCAACTCCCGACACCAGATGCCTGGTCTCACAGCGGGTAAATTGGTGACAGGGATCAGGGCTACTGAGCCTGATAAACTGCAGCCGCTGCACCGTGGTTGGCTGGCTGTCTGCATGTGGCGTGTCGAGTTTGGCTGGCTGTGGGGTTGCATTTTGCCAGCGAACATTCCACGACTGTTCCATTCGCATCACCTGCATTTTGCCTATCGTCAACCAGCCAGCACTCGGCCCGTGGGTCCGCCTCAATTGGATAAAATCAATCGACCTGCTGCCAGCCCTGGCTTCGTACAGAATCTTTTCCGCGATGGGAGAATTAATCCGGTTGGCCGAGTGGGTCGAGCTCCACCATCGTTCAAACAGCATCGCCAATGGGAGTGTGCGCTGCGGATCATGCATCCACGTGCGTCACAGGCCGCATCTTTGCTCCGTGCCATCAGCAATCGGAGAAGTTTGGTGGTGGAGACTCTGCTGCATGGCCTCCCGCCTTCACTCGCATTTTTGGACAAGGCTAGCAAGACTTGAGTGCGGACTGGAAGAATTCTTGCCTGACTTGCGCGCCATGAGCATGTGGATGGCTTGAGATTGCATCGGGGTCCCCACACTAGCTTCGTGGGATACTCCGAAGATGAAGAGAGCAGAATATGGGAATATGGGGGTATCTGACCGTCGAACATTTCATTAGAAGCCGGAGTCGATACCAGTACCTGTTCGCCTACAAGCCGAGGATTCGGATGCGTCTCTTGTCCCCTCGTTTGTGACAATCAGAACATGGGACCCGGACTAATCTGTATCCTATGTGCATCTGACCAGGACTATGGACCCTCGTTCCCAAGGACGGCAAAAGTTATGGTCAGTGTCCTCCATTATTGACGGTATTCGCTCTGACCGATAATTGGTCATCAAGTGTAATGCTGTTTTCTAATATGACCCAGTCGTCTATTGTTTGCAATGTTTGCCAATTGGGCAAAGAACTGGAACAAGTTCAGTGCCTGAAGGCAAATTAACACCGAAAGTCACGAAGAAAAGAAAAGGATTTTAGCATTTCTTTGCCTGCCGCTTATTTCTTATTTTGTCGAACCGTGCCACCCTAAGCCAGAACCAATTGCAGAACGTTCTATAGTGTGACAGACCGCGGGATGCATTTCGTGCGTCTGATATTGATATTCATATCGGACTTCGCAGTCGACCGTTAAACACCAAGCCGGTTAATATCAACTCGACCGAAGGAATCCTGCCCTTCGTATCGCGTCCCACTTTAGCCGGACGATCTGATGTCTCTTCAACCACCCTCCCCAGACCTTGCATGCGCGCGTCCGCATTCTAGTCAGGGAGAGGCTGTTTCCCTTGTGTAGAGGCCTTTGGAACTTTTCCCCGGACTGCGGAGCAAAACCGTCTCGTGCGCGAACTGGATATATAAAGAGATCATCGTCGCTCCTCCCACCTGGTCTATCCCCATCTCCTCCCACGCAGCCGGGTCCCTCTTCAATAACCAGTGCAATACCCTTCCTTCCTAGCTGAAGTGAAGGCCAGTCAGTATTGCAATTGAGATCTCGAGGATCTCAAAACCTTGCTTCTGTGAACCAGCAAATTTTCAGCTTTCGCGCCGCGAAGCACCCTCCGCCCATCATGCCTGCCATGGCAGCTCCCACTACCAACCAGGGTAACATCCTGGGTGGACGCGAGTTCCCTCAAGTTACCTGGTGGAAAGAGCCTGGTCTCCGAAAGCTCTATCTCCTCCTCTCGACCGTCATTCTCGTATCAGCCACCAATGGTTTTGACGGTTCCATGATGAACGGTCTCCAGACCCTGGTCTACTGGGAAAACTACTTCCACCCGTCCTCCTCGCAGCTCGGTCTTCTCAACGCCATCATGTCCGTCGGTTCTATTGCCGCAGTTCCATTCTCTCCATTCTTGGCTGACTGGAGAGGCCGTAAAGTCGCCATCATGATTGGTCTGGTCATCATGTTTATCGGTGTAGCCCTTCAATCCGCTGCCCAGAACCTTGGAATGTTTATTGGCGCTCGCTTCCTCATCGGTTTCGGTATCTCCTTCGCCCACGGTGCGGCCCCACTACTCATTACCGAATTGGCGCACATGCAGCATCGTGCCCAAATCACATCTATCTACAATACTACTTGGTACCTCGGTGCTATCATTGCCGCCTGGACCACTTTCGGAACTCTTAAGATCAAGTCCGACTGGGCCTGGAGAACCCCATCTATTCTCCAAGCCGGGCCAGCTCTCGTCATGATCTGCTTCATCTGGTTCGTCCCAGAGTCCCCCCGTTGGTTGATCTCGCGTGACCGCCACGAGGAGGCCCTCGCCATTCTTGCCAAGTACCACGCCAACGGCAACCCCGACGACGATCTCGTCCGCCACGAGTTTATTGAAATCAAGGAGACTCTTGCCCTCGAGCGTGAGTTCAACCAGCAAAAACTCAGCGTCCTCGTCTCCACCAAGGGCAACCGACACAGGATGTTCATCTGCCTGTGCGCCGGTCTCTTCTCCCAATGGTCTGGCAACTCGCTTGTGTCCTACTATATCTCTCTCATTCTCGACCAGGTTGGTATCACTGGCGAGGTTGACAAGAACTTGATCAATGGTTGCCTGCAAATTTGGAACATGATTGTCGCCGGCACCATGGCTTTCCTCGTCGACCACTTTGGCCGTCGCCCACTCTTCTTGACCTCCACCGCCGGTATGCTTGTCTGCTTCATTGCATGGACGATCTGCTCCGAGCGCCGCGAAACCACTGGAAACAACGCTGCTGGTCGTGCCGTCGTCGCCATGATCTACCTCTACTACACCTGCTACAACTTGGCCTGGTCCGGTCTGCTTGTCGGCTACACCGTTGAGATCCTGCCCTTCCAGATCCGCGCAAAGGGTCTTGCTGTCATGTTCTTCTTTGTCAACTGCGCTCTCTTCTTCAACAATTACGTCAACCCTGTTGCCATCAAGAAGATTACCTGGAAGTACTACATTGTCTACGACTGCTGGCTGGCCCTCGAGTTGGTCATCGTCTACTTCTTCTTTATCGAGACTCGGTACACTCCTCTCGAGGAGATTGCCAAGTACTTCGATGGCGAGGACGCCAAGGTCGGTGGTGAGGCTGCTACTGGCCACGGCAAGGACCTCCTTAACGCTCTCCACGAGGATGGCAAGTTGGGCGACGACAAGGTTACAGTTGAGCATCTGCAGAAAGCTTAGATGCCCGTTTGAGCTTTTTAATGCATTTACCGCATTGATTCGGTTATCTATGCATTTGTTCTGATGTATTTACCATTTTTTGTAATATCGTCGATTAGTTCCAGATGGAATACATGATATACGATTTTCTCTTAGAATTTTAAGTCGCAACTAGCAAGCTTGTGGTGCCGTAGACCGTCATATATCACGTGGGATTTCTATATGGGAAACGAGACGCACACTACGCGTATACGTTATGACTTCAATTACGCGCCATCCAACTGGGGAAATGATCCAACGGCTATGCTTATTATTTCATACAGGTTCGGCGCAAAATGCTTCAGACCGAGTAGCCGTTGCCAGATATCCAGATGTGTCTACAAGGTTGTGTTTTAGGACGGTTTTTATGAATTTACTTAAGCATTAGATATCAAAGGACTGCACGTTTGAAGTCTGTATTACATACATCACACGTAATCTGATAGTACAGTATTCAATTGGATTCTGCCATCAAGCCTAATTAGTAGTAGGCATAATCACTGGTACTTCTGCCTGCATGGAGTTGCAAAGCGGTTAACATAATACTCCAACTTCATACTGAACCATAGCAACCAAACATGCTAACATTCGATTCGAGCCTTATATATGTTGGTCTTATACTAGCTTGTTTCATGCTTGTTATATATTGCAGGGACATGGTATCGATTTCCGCTTGGTCTCTTGCTCTAAAACAGCGATAAACTGATTGAGCTGGTGTCACGACGATCGAACTAACTGTATTGTTTGACTGTATAAAACCTTGATCGTCGAAAGTCGTATAAGTGTAACTTCAAGGCCTTTATCTAATTTGGGACTCGATTACCATTAGGGCAAGAACGTATCGATACGTAGGTAAAAACGAGTGTATGATTTAGATAATATTTATATGCACATGTTGGATTCATTGCATTGTACCGAAATTACTAAGTGGCATATAACTCCGGCTGTATGTGTGCAACAAATTGGTGCGTATGGGCCAGTTGTATACGCGTTTCGACGGATCCGCGGATTGGAATAGGCTAGCGGTTGTCGTATGGCTACTCAAAATTACTTACTGACCAAAAATGACTATCAATGCGTCGGCAAGTGTGACTTGGATCTACCATATCTCAAACACACCACATATCGTCATCGAATCCATAGGGAAGATGCGACGAACGAAACTCAATCGAATTTCTAGAATTCTCCGATACCACAGGTGTCGGTATTTGAGTTGGTATACGGTAGCTAATACCCATGTTTTGCAGCGCAGTGCAATCGCTAAATTCATACAGCCGGGATTTTAAAAATGCAATGCGGTTCTACTACACTCACAACAAAGCAAAGACGTGTTGTAGGAGGTCACAAACAGAATTCGGGAATTTATAACTTGCTCATGCATGAATGTACCAAATGAATGAAGGGATGAGTGAACGTTGACTGACTAATGGTGGCTGTTCTTGCCGTCGTTCTACGAGGTGATTAAAGCCGCTTGCAGCTTTGTAATCAGCTTCACCAGTCTTCTAATCCGCCTCCTGTAGAGGCTCTCCTTGATGCGGTCCAGATGCCCTCCTGGGTTTTCGTATCTGTCTCGCCAGAAGTGCAGCTTGAACTCCGCTGTCATATGCGTGCTATGCCGGATCGGGCGCCTCGGCGAATCCGTCGAGTTTATTGATTCTTCGTACACTTTGAGGGGGTCGGAGCTGACGGAGACGCCGTGTTTGGCACTTCTGGGCTTCTGCTTGTGTTCGGATTTGATACGTTCTTTGAGGCTTTTGAGCGAGAGTGTCTTCCGCAGGATATGTTTTCGATGTGTCTTCGGGTCCTCATCTTCCTCTTCACTATCCTTGAGTCTAGAATTGCTGTCCTCCGATTTGCCGGTTCCCTCGG
This sequence comes from Drechslerella dactyloides, assembly GCA_020064725.1. NCBI lineage: Eukaryota > Fungi > Ascomycota > Orbiliomycetes > Orbiliales > Orbiliaceae > Drechslerella > Drechslerella dactyloides. The sequence continues at coordinate 429,789 of JAGTWJ010000002.1, forward strand.
AGATCTTTTGCTTCTTGTCCAATTCGCTTTTCTCCGTTTTCTTGCCCTTTGAGTCACCCGTGACGGTGACGGTCCGAGATATGGATTCTGAGGCCGTAAGATTCGGGGCATCTTCCGACTTCACGGACTCAATGGACCTGCGATGCCTCTTGGATCCCTCTCCGTCTTTGTTCAGTTCCTCGAGGTATCCGCTGGACGACCTAGGAGATGATCGTCGAGACCCTACAGCAGAGTCTTCGGTTTCGGCGTCGGTGTCATATTCCCAGAAACTGGGCAGCGTCTCGAAGGAGGGAGTGGGGAGAAGAAAAGTAAGATGCTCCACTCGTCCATTCCTGCTCGAGAGTCTGCCTTTGGACTTCTGCATTTTCACCCATGAAAGATAGACGTCTAGACTGGGGTGATTGATGAGTACATGGGCATTGACGGTTGACCCGAAGCCGACGGAAGTAGCCGTTATGTCGGGGCTGAGGGAATGAAGCCGTGTAGCTGTAGCATGCACGTAGTTTACCTATCCACTAGTACCTAAAGGGGTTCGCATGTGTAAATCGTGCACAATTACAATTGAGGTGTCTATCGTCTGATCTGAGGGCACTGCGCAGGATAGACTAGTGAGTGTCGCTCGCTCGTCTGATCATGAACATCAAAATGTAATCCTGGATGTTCTCTAGGTATGCGTAGTGAAAAGCGATCCACAATGAGAAGCCTGAAGCTCGGATCCTTGTTGGTAATATATTTAAGCAGATGTTGACTGTGGATACTACGTCGACTACTACAAGTAGCAAGTAACATCTCGCACTGACTGACGGCATTTGCCGTCTGCAGCGACATGGTGTTACACGAGCCAAGCGGGCAACACAGCCGTCCGGGTGGCGCACACACAAAAATGCAACAATTCCTATTCGCCCGTGCATTCACACAGGTGGAGATCGGTCGCCTTTCGAAGCTTTTTGCCGAGACTGTGCATCGAATGACGATGCAGGCACGGGTTTGGTCCCACATGCGCTGCTGCTCACAATCTGTTTTCTGGCGAATTCCCCGCCTCACTGGGGCCTAGCCGCGTGGGCGTTCTAGATAAGTTTAATTGAAACTTGGCGACGTCGGGCCGAAAACGACGCCAGGAGTTCGGTAAACCCCCAACGGGATTCACTCCCGTTTCCCAGAACGTCTCACCAACACTTGGATATTTCCCGGTCTCACGAAGCAAACCCCGTCTGTCATGGCCTGATTGAAGCGTGAGACAAGGAAGCCAAATATCATAGAAGTTCGTCTGTTTATCAATTGTGAGATCGTGCCAAATTGTCATAACCCCGGCTCCCGGCTTCGGCATGCTGACTGCCTGGTTAAGCTGAACTCGCGAACTTAGGGCAAGAGCCGCGAGACGTGACCCTTGCAGGCTGTCTTGTGTTCCAGAGGGGGTGGGCAGCGGTGCTCCTAATGGGCCCTTCTGCGCGCAATCTGTAATTTCTGAATCAGCTGCAACGACATAAAGGTTTGGTAACTTACAGACGAATCGATGCGGGGACGCACCTCGGATGCATCGGAGGGCGTGCTTATCGAGTGGGTAGGTACTTATACTAACCTCTCATTTGCCTCTGCATATAGCGAATGTCTCGTATGTATAAATGCCGACGGCCCAGATTGACGGGCCCGAATCTCTTCGATTATCAGAATCGATCATCTCCATATATCCTAGTCCTGTTCTGCAAAATTTCTCAATACTCCTGGCATCTTAAGGTTACCCAAGCTACACTCGCCTGACAGATCGACTATCACCTATCCACGAAAGCACAATATACGCCGACATGGGCGAGACACCCTTAACGACGGCGTCGAGCTCACCAGAGCCCGAATCGATTGACAACGCCACCACTGCTCCTACTGCCACTGTCACATTGGAACAACGCGCGGTAGACGAACCTCGCCGGATCAAGGTCATAGTTATTGGTGCTGGTATTAGCGGCATTCTTGCAGGTATCAGGTTGCCGCAGCGGGTACCCAATCTTGATCTTGTCATCTACGAGAAGAACCCCGAGGTGGGTGGAACTTGGTGGGAGAATCGATATCCTGGTGTCGCATGCGGTACGTCAACCTTTTTAAGTTTTGATACTGCAACACAACGCTGGGGAGCGCTCGAGCGCAGTTAAAACTTGCAATGAGTATGGTGCTAATATATAATCTTGCATATTTGTAGATATCCCGTCGCACTCTTATCAGGCATCTTTCGAGCCGAATCCCAGTTGGAGTAGATTCTACGCCAGCGGTGGTGAAATCGAAGAATATTGGAAATTCGTTGCCAAGAAGTATGGCGTCTATCAATACGTGCGATTCAATCGTCAAATAGTTGAAGCCAAGTTTGACGAAGTGCGGGGGAAATGGCTGGTCAAGATCCAGACGCTAGATACACCGGAGAGGGGGGTTTTCGAAGACGAAGCGGACGTTCTGTACTCATGTATTGGGTCACTCAACCAGTGGAAGTGGCCGGACATCAAGGGCCTGCATGATTTCAAGGGAAAGATCGTACACAGCGCAAACTGGGATACCAGCTTGGATTATCAGGTATCGAGCATAACATCCGAGGTCATGGGATCTTTGATCTTTTGAAGAATCATGCTAACCTGATAAATTTCATGGCATTAGGATAAGAATGTTGCCGTTATCGGTATCGGTTCTAGTGCTATACAAATCGTCCCAGAGATGCAAAAGAGGGTCAAGATGATGGACCATTATGCAAGAGGCAAGACATGGATAGCAATGCCGTTCGTTAGCGAATGGGCGGAAGCGAAGAATCCAGACGGCAAGGACTGTAAGAACCATAGCATGATATATCTATCGTAATCGCGATGCTTGACGGATGTTAACGATAAGACTCGCAGTCTATTTCACGGAAGCGGATATCAAGAGATTCCAGGATGATCCAGAATACTTCTACCAGTACCGTCGGGAGCTGGAGCATGAACTCAACTCTGCGCATACCGTGACCATGAGAGGTAGTGATCTTCAGAAAGGTGCGATATCTTTCTTTACGGAGAACATGAAGACACGGCTGGCCAAAAAGCCCGAAATTTTCGAGTCGCTGTTACCGCCGTTCCCTCCAGCGTGCAGGCGCTTAACACCGGTAAGGCTCATGAGCCACACCTTTTTTGAATAGACCCACGTTCGGGCCGGTTTCACTGACCTCGGGTATGCACCAATCAAGGGGCCAGGCTATCTCGAGGCGATCATACAGGACAATGTCAACTTCATACCTCAGGAGATTTCCCATATAACTTCGGATGCAATTGTCACGGAGGATGGTAAAGTCAGGCCTGTTGACATTATCGTTTGCGCCACGGGTTTTGACACAACATGGACGAAACGTTATCCACTGATCGGACGTGGAGGCAAAGACATTGGCGAGAAGTGGAAAGACTTCCCCGAAACGTATATCAGCCTTGCAACAGACGGCTTCCCCAACTACTTTATGAATCTGGGTCCCAACTCTGGCGTTGGGACTGGCAGTTTGACTATTGTGTTGGAGCGCGCTGTTGATTACGTGTGCCAGGCGATCCAGAAGATTCAAAGGGAGAACATCAAGACAATAGAGGCGAAGGCCTCAAGCGTGGAGACCTTCCAAAGGTACTGCGAATCGTACTTCCCTAAGACGGTCTTTACGGAGAACTGCAGGAGCTGGTACAAGAACGGCAAGGCTGACGGGAAGGTTGCCATTCTGTGGCCTGGTAAGCATACCCCTTAAGTCATGAACTTGTGGAATCTTGGCGGTGTCGACACACGAGATACGCGCCCCGAGGATGTCGGACGGACACAAACGAGCGAATCGAATCGTGTCCTATCGATCAAACTTGTCTAAGGGATGTTTGAAGATAATACACCTGCTGATTACGTGCACCTCAAACTTAGGCTCCTGCTTGCATGCCGAAAGAGTATTGAGTAACCCGAGATGGGAGGATTGGCAGTACGAGTATCTGAACGAGAGCCCGCACGGCTGGCTGGGTAATGGATGGACCATAGCAGATGTGAAGCCTTCCGCAGACCGGGCCTACTACCTCGAGCGAAGTAAGGTGGACATTCCTCCTGAAGGGGGAGCGCCAATACTGTTGATTTAGCGCCCTGCGAACAGTTTCTTTTCCAAATATTGGATATCCCTTTGCTGGAAGCGGTGTTTTTTTGATGTTTTTTATTTTTCAATGCATGCGATACACACTACTATATATCTGTACATCCGAATGGTGAATAAAGGGCGGGAGTTGGTGACTTGCGGGAGCAACCTTGTGCGTCAAGTAGATTAAATTCTGAGTTCGTCTGCCGTTCAGAAACGGACTAAACTTCGCGTCTTGCTGGCCCAGACACCAACAGCCCAGAAGTATCATCCGAACAGGGCAAACCTCCTTTTCGCGTTGAACGGCAAACAAGGGTTATTGAACTTCGGCCAGAAACGCAGCCAGCACCGCGATTCCAAATCACGGCTACTTGCTCTTTTCTCCTACATACAAACATGCATAGCTGAGCTCGGCAGGGAACTGGGCGGCTTGGGTTGGTCCCCGTCGAGCCTCCTCACCGAATCATCCCGCCCGAGTCCAAGGCATAATGGCTCAAGAGAGAAGGAAGGTACAAAGAATGTCAGCACGCATAACCCTTGGGCTATGCATGTTGGCAGGAAAAAAACCAAGCGCTGAAACGAGTGCTGACGCTATAATTGGCCGTGGATCTGGCGCATCCCCGGCGGTGGCCGCTGATTGGCCAGATCCTTGGTCCGTTTGCGGGCAAGGTCGCCTCCTGAGCCTCCAACCCTACTCCCCGCCCTGTGCAGCTGTGCGCGCGCCGCAACTCCTGCAGGAACATACCTTTGTGCCACCGACACATTGTCGCAGCGGGGAGAGCTAGCTTAGCTGTTGGGGGCTAGTATTGGGTGAATCAGGGTTAGAGGCTGCAGGGGCGGATCGATGCCACCTTCAGCTTTTTGTCAAAGAACTCTCCTTTGCATTGTCGGCAGTCCCTTTTAAATCATGCCTAGCCTCCCCGTAAGACTGCTTTTCCTCTTCCTCTCCTGTTCCTCACGCAGTCTCACTCTCTCGTGCAGTGTGTCGAGCCTCATAGGTTTAGTCGGTGGCAGTACCTCGTACCTTCTGTTCTTTCTGATTTCGCTGAGCGATCTCCCCGTCATTCTTTTCCCGTCGGAAGCAGCATTCTTAAACCTTCTCTTCAGCCCCATCCATTGTTAAAGCTCGTATCGCCCCCTCGAGCTTATTGTAGAATCGCAAGGCCGAGACTACGCGACATTCCTTGGAAGTCATCTTCCCCAAATAGAAGTGTCATCATCACACTCTCATTTTTTCCACCGCCTTCGACTACACAGCCTCTAGCTTAGGCCACACGACCTCTCAATCGACTTGAGTATTATATATACCCAGCTACCTGTGCAGTGCACTTCACGATCATTTCACACGACAGTCACGCATACAAAGTAGTATCACGACAACACACAAAATACAACAAGGTCAACATGAACAGCAAGATGCTTTCCATCGCCGGACGACTCTTCGTCTTCTCCCTCGCGGCCAGCTCCGTCCAGGCCATTCCCGTCCCCCAGCCACAGACACCAGATGCCGCCGCCCTAGAGTCGTGCCCCAACAACGGTGAAATCATCTGCACCTCTGATGGCACCGCTTTCTTCGTCTGTGACTGGAACAAGAAGGTCCCCATGGGCACAGTCGCTGCTGGCAATGTCTGCAAGAACGGTCAGATCCAGGCTGTCGACGGTGGCCCTCCAGTGGCACCCGTAGCTCCTGTCGCTCCCGCGCCGACTGGTGCAGCTCCCTCGGCAGCTCCCGTGGTGGTCCCGCCAACTGCTCCAGCGCCCACACCCGAACCTCAGCCTATTGTCAATGTTCCCGCAAAGCCTGATAGCAGCTCGGACACGGTCACCAGCACGATCACATCGGTTGTCGAGACCCGCATTGCTTCCACGAGCACCATCGTTGTCACCATGCCCGGCCCAGCGCCCTCTGGCACACCGGAAAGCCCGGCTACACCCAACCCCCCAAGTGGCAAGCCAATCGTCCTTACCGAGCAACAGGTCCTCGCCGTCGCACCGTCGTCAAACACTTGCAGCGGCGCGCAGTTCCCCGATGAGTGCGCCACCGCCTCGGACGCTGTAGCCAACATCAACAAGGCGTTCGCTAAGTACGGAATCACCACCCCTGGTGAAGCCGCTTCCCTCCTGTCCATCATGGCCTTCGAGTCTGGAGACTTCAAGTTCAACTTCAACCACTTCCCCGGTCGTCCAGGACAAGGTACCAAGGCCATGCTCATGGTCAACTTCATCGTCACCTATGCGCAGACCTTCGGTTCCACCGACAACATTGCGCCAGGTCTTAGCGAATCCAACATCGATTCGCAGTCCGACGATGTCAAGAACAAGGTTCGCGCGGTCGTTCTCGACAAGGAGAGGAGCTTTGGTGCCGCTCCCTGGTTCTATTCTACCAAATGCTCGGACGAAGTCAAGAAAGGCCTGAGGGACGGTGCCAGCACCCAAGCTTGGGAAGCTTACATCACTCAGTGTGTCGGTACCACTGTCACTGATGACAGAAAGGCCGGTTTCATCAAGGCTGCTGCTGCGCTTACTCAGTAAAGGTGTGGTGTGTAAGACAGACAACAGTGAAAATTTAGAGGGTGGTTGCTTTTTCTGCATATACTTTCGACTCGGCGATTTACGTATGTACTTATTTGAGCTTGCGGTGGGAGTCTAGTCGGCGCTCGCAATATGCGTGCATTATGCATGGTGTTTGGATGGCGAAAAATGTTCCGTGTTCTGTGTGTGTATATATTACAAGATTACGTCAATGAAAAACCAAGCTGGTCTACAATATTTCTTCCAATTGCGCTAAATTTATCTATTTGAAATGGTTCACAAATTTCGAATATGAACGAGTATCTCATAGACAATACTAACAAAAAATATGTTCTCCAGCGGTGACGAAAATGTGAAAATTTGGTCCACGAAGTGGCACCCTGGCTCTCTAACTGTGATAGCTGGTCTGCAAACGGAACCAACTGCGGAGCTCGGATCACCAGAGCAAGGATATTTTGATCAGCTCTAAGCTCAGAAGAAAAAGACACTGCCACTCACGCTTATGCCCAGGCGCAATTGCATAAGCTATAACTAATCTCTTCATGCATGCACTTCTAGAAATCAGAGCTAGTTGTCTGCATACTGTATTTTACACGTTCAAGCAGCTACCGCTGGTAAGCTGTGACCAGCTTAGCTCAGATACGGCACGTTGCGTCTTGCCCCGCAATTGAGACCCTCACCAGCTGCAGCACTGATGCACTAGCCACCTGTGCCGCTGTCGCGTACGGCTTGTTCTCACCGAATCGCCACTCCTTCGTTTAATGGATTGTATTTGCAACCCCTCGCTACTGATTCAAAGCATCAAGACGCCGTGGTGTGGCTGCCTGCGAAAACCGGACATTGACAATCGATATACCCCGCACCTCTATCGTAGAATGTGCCCGCCGGATCACCCGCATTATGCAATGCACCTACGCCTCGTTCGTCATGCTTCTTACCCGCCGCCTTTCAAGACATATATCGTTTGTGCACCTAGCGGTGAAGGTCATTCGATTCCCGCCCAACCATTGCATATTGCCAATGGTGTTAGTAGCTTTGGTTGAACCAACGTTAACGCACCTGTCACCTTATAGCACGCTAATTGCTCCACACAGCTGAAACATTGTGTGCTGGCGAGAAAACTCAAGAACAAATGCCAGTTCACGGCTCCAGCGAGGCCGTGATAGCTAGACTTCGGGTTTCTTGGAGTAACGACCTTCGCATTGCGTTGTGGACGCTGGGAAGAACAAAAGCATTCAACGTCAATTCAGTTTTGTTCGTCGTAATCAAATCCAATGTTCGCACATGTGACCTGCAGGCTTGGCTATAGCGCTAGCCGACATGCAAAGCCCTGGGCCCAAGGATCGCGATCCTGATATACGGCAGAGCTAGTTAGTACCCGGCCAAAAGCTTCAGAGAAATATTCAGAGGTCTAACTCTAGCTGATCAAGATCCGGAGTAATCATCGAGATCACGATCGAGGCTTAGCTAAATTTAAATCTTTCGGATCGTCGCGTCGGCGCTGTGGTTATAGCACCCCTTTTCTTCTTGCGATAATTTGCTCCTCTTAAGACATCTGGCTATGCCCGATATATCTCCCAGGCGGAAAGGGTCCGACCATGGGAGCTACACCATAGGCTGGCTCTCAGCCACCCAGACGGAGTACGTCGCAGCCCGGTTTTTCCTGGACGAGAAATTTGAAGAACCAGAATGCCTCTCCGCCAACGACAGCAACAATTACACTCTAGGCAGAATCAAGAATCACAATGTCGTCGTCGCCGTCCTGCCGGATGGAGAGTACGGCATTTCCGCTGCGACGGCTGTTCTAAAGGATATGGTGCATAGTTTCCCTAATATCCGATGTTGTCTAATGGTGGGCACGGGTGGTGGTGCGCCTAGTCAGAAGCATGATATCCGTCTAGGCGACGTTGCTGTCAGCGCTCCTCGTGATGGCTACGGCGGTGTTCTTCAATATGACTTTGGCAAGACAATACAAGATCAGCCGTTCGTACAAAGAGGATTTCTGTGCCCTCCACCGTTCTTCTTGCGGACCGCTATGACTGGACTGGGGACAAAGTACGAGGGAAGTGGAAATGAATTCGAAGAAACTATCAACAATATTCTGCGACAAAACGCAAGATTACGAGAAACTTACAGGCGACCAAATCCCAACACCGACAAATTGTATAAATCCAATGTGGTTCATCCTCCTGAAGACGGCAGGAACTGCGTAGCTGCGTGCGGCGATGAACCATCGAAGCTGATAGCGCGGCTCGAGCGGGAAGAGTATGAAGACAATCCGGCAGTTCATTACGGCCTAATCGCGTCTGCAAACAGGTTGATGATGGATGCCACCATTCGAGACAGACTTGCAGCAAAACACGGCGTTATCTGTTTCGAAATGGAAGCAGCAGGGTTGATGAATATATTCCCGTGTCTGATAATTCGAGGAATATACAACTATTCGGATTCCCATAAGAACGACGAGTGGCGTGGGTATGCAGCAATGACAGCAGCTGCATATGCGAAAGACCTTATACGCGAAATTATTCCTACTAGGGTGGAAGCAGAACGACGAGTGGCCGAGATTCCCGGCATTCTATCCTCCAGTTAGTCACCCTACGCTTGATCCTTGTAGAGTTCAAACCCTCTGCTAACGGGAGCCTAGTCGAGGGGAACATGAACGATATACGTGCGAGTTTTCAGCATGTTAGTGATCATGTGGGACACCTGAAGACAAAGTTGTATTCGACGGATACAAGTCGCTGGTTATTACCACCGGCGTCCCCAACACCTTCTCCCAAAGTGGTCCAACAGCTCCCTGATGACTCGAATGACTGGTCTCTAGGGCTTGAGAGGTCTAAGAGTTGACATGTAGGATGCAATGTATCGAATAGTGTACCAACTGTCCGCTAAGAATATAGCCTGCGAGGAGCCTGCGAGCATCTAATGCGTACGCGTAGCTGCTGCGGATCTGATTTACGAGACAATACACATATATGGAAAGAATTTTTGCCGTTCATTCGTTAGTCTTAAGATCTTGTTAAATTTGAATTTACCATGGGTCTATAGATCTATGGAGCTGTGTGTAGCTTATAAGCTTAACTATCTCGCCCACCTACTAGTATACCACAAGAAGTCGAGTAAACAGCATTCCAAAGGACGACATAGCTCCTGAAGACGATTTGAACATTAATGTATTGGGTATTTTTGGCCTGCCAATGCAACGTTGAAAGCGTCCAAATGACTATCTGGTCTTGTTCACATCTAGAAATTTATTGCCTTTGCTATCTGAACACATAAAATACATGTTTCGAGAAGGATAAGTATGAACAGAATGCAGCCGCTATTGACCGCTATTACCCCCCTTCAATTCGTATACCTATTCGGCCCTTGCAGCGTCCGCATTCGAATCCTTTCGGCCCTTCAACAGCCTGACTTGCCATTAGCCTAGCTAGACGAGTGAGTGAGTAATTTATTAATACAAGAAAATAATTAAAGGGTATTGCTTTTGATCTATGAGAAAAAAGCCGTCAACTCGTAATCGTAAAGGCTCAAGGTGAGAGAAGAAGAAAAAGCGCTAATATGAATGTAACAAAGAAGCCCCCTCCCGAATCTCACCTCCAAAACTCCAAGACCGAAAAAGACCATTGGAAGACAAAAAAGGGAGATAACGCAATGGCAGTGACTGCCTCTCGATCGATCCAAAGATAACAGATCGCTGGTCCCGTCGACCAACCCTCCCATTTCCAGTGAGGGTTTGGCTTGCAAGACCGCAGTTCGCTAACATAACAATACAACCGCATGCAAATGCAGGCAGATGAACTCCATACAGCACCGACTTCGGGGTTAGTGAACTCCAGATTCCAGGACTCAACCGCAGCTCCGACTCAATGCCGAGACTCCGTTCGTCAATCAGGGAAGCAGACATCACATCTGCACAGGCTTTGTTCGTGGGCTGACGCTCTCATCGATAGGTGGAGAGGTCGACCGCAACGGCGCCTTCTCAGAACTCGACTCCTCCTGCATGACGTCCTCGGTAATAGGCGTGCAGTACGTCCGAAGAACATGCTTGAGCGCCGGCCGGCGGATCGGCTTGGCAAGGAAGTAGTCCATCCCGCTTTCGAGGCCTGTACACAAACGTCAGTTAACCAAAAACTCAACCCGCTATGCTAGATGTGGTATGTTTCGTACACTCTTTGATATTGCTCTCCTCGGTGAGCGCTGAGAGGGCTATTATGGGCGCCGAATACCCGAGCTGGCGTATGATCCGTGTGCTCTCCAGCCCGTCTTGGTGTGGCATCTAGAATTTCATCCAACGTTAGAATCAATAAACAGTGAGAGCGAAAGAAACCGAAAATAACATCGCTCAGAAGGTGAATGGTGAGCACACCTGCACGTCCATAAACACGATATGGAACGGATGATCCTCCTTGATCGCCTCTTTAATCTTGTCAACAGCTTCGATGCCGTCGTCCGCCAATGTAACGTTCTCGATATGCTCCAGCTTGAGCATCCTCAGGACAACCTCCTGATTGATCTTGTTGTCCTCCGCCACCAGAACCCGAACCTTGGTAGTATCCGTGATCTTGCCGAGCTGGCCATTCATCATCAACATTTTCTTGCCCGCCGAGGAACCCTGACTCTCCTGCGAGGGGGCGAAGAATGGTTGTGAGAACCCTACAAGCCGCGGTTGGCCCAATGCCGCCAGTCTCTCCGCGTTGGAAGTCCCGGGATCCAATCCCTTATCCGATTGCGACTTAGACGCCGTGGACGAAAATTTGGCACCCAGGTCCTTCTCAAGATTCATGTTCCGGTCGAACGACACGCTTCCCTCTCTCGAGCTCACGTTGGACGACGTGTATCCGTCCTTCGAGTGTTTCAGAGGAATCCGCAGTGTGAATGTACTGCCTTCGCCCTCCTGGCTTTCCAGCGTGATAGTGCCGGCCATCAACGTGGCGAGCTGCTTGCAGATCGAAAGTCCGAGGCCCGTACCACCGTATATCCGGTTGAGCCCGAGCTCGCCCTGCACAAACGGCTCAAAGATCTGTTGCTGCTGGTCGAAAGGTATACCGGGACCGGTATCCTGGACCTTGAACTCGAACATGTACGCCCTCAGATCTGATGATGGATTGTCCGACGCGATTGATGGCTGTTTCTGTGAGCTTGACCGGTGCATGGGCACTAGTGTAGCCGCTATCACGGGTGACTTCTCACCCTTCCTGTGAGACCCGCTGGTGTCGCTCGAATGATCGGATTGGCTTTTAGAGGGAGTGCTGCTGGATTTTAGTCGGTTACGGGAGGAGTCACGGGAGTTTGGCATCGGCGAAGCCGGCTTGGGCCGGATTTCACTGCCGAGGGTGATGATCAGATGGACGGAGCCCATTTCCCTACAATGTGCATTAGCAAGATGACGTTACGGAGTTGTGACAGCAGAAGAACATACGGTGTGAACTTGAGAGCGTTGCTGATGAGGTTGATGATGACCTGCAGTATTCTGTTCGAGTCGCCCAGCAGAATCATGTCCTGCATCGTGGCTTCAGGGAACGTAGTGACGCTAAGGGTAATCTTTCCTTCCCGAGCTTGCTTGTCAAAGATCGCCAGCACCTGACTTGTGATGTCGTTCATTCTGAACTTCTTGATTTCCAGAGTAATCGCATGACCGCCGATTTGCGTTCTGCTGAACGTCAACAGATCCGTGAGCAGATGCAGGAGCAGCTCACCGCTCTTATACACGATGCCTAGACTCTGCTTGATCCTGGTAAGGTCATCGTCTGCCAGACACACTGCGCACATTCCCAAGATCCCATTGAGCGGCGTCCTCAATTCGTGGGTGATATTTGCGATGAATCTCGACTTGGCTTCGTTCGCTGTTTCGGCTATCTGCCGCTGTTCGTCAAGCTGCAACGTCCTCTGTCGTACGCGGTCTTCTAGTGTCTCGTACTGCACCTCGAGTTCCTCGGCCATCCGATTGAACTTGTGAGTTAAGTCTGTCAGTTCATCGTATATGATGTGGCTCCTCTCCGGGACTTTGGAGGGTATCCGGAAGGTATTTCGAGAATCATCCTGCTGGCTTTCACGACTTCGATTGTCGGCGGCATTCTGCGGACTCCTTTTGGCGAGGCGAACGAAATCCATTGCCGATTTGACTACCTTCGACGTCCGTCTCCGATTGGTGTTCTGCGGCTGGGAGTGAGGCGAGGCCACAATGCTCTCCGGTCCATCTCCTCCAGCCCCGGCTCCGGCTACATCTCCAGCTACAACTCCACCATCATCATTCCCACCTCCGTTCAGACTGGCGAGCGAAATATTCGACTCGTCAGGATGCTCTCGCGATGGCTCCAATTCCCGTTTGGCGTTTTGAGTCGCCATGGAAAGCCGAGTGATCGGTCGAACGAATAAGTGGGATAGCGGCCAGACAAGGAGTATGACTACCCCTAGCGTGCCGAACACAGTCGCCAAAAGGATATTGCGCAGGTTGATGACGGGCCCGACGACCTCGTCGTATGATTGCGCGACAATCACACCCCAATCCAAGTACGGGACTTTGAGAAGGATGTATCCCACGCTGAATCTGTGGTTCGAGATATCCTCGACGCTGAGGGAGAATCGAGCCGGAGACCCCTTGCCGGTATGGTAGAGATCGAGGACGGTTGGCCAGGCACTCATAGGACCGGATACATTGAATATAGCGGGTATTTCGTACGTGGGAAGTACAAATCGGAAGGTCGAATTCAAAGTAACGGTCTGATCGGTAAGATTCTCGCCGGCCCAAGAATTCGTAGGGTTCGTCGGGCCGAGCACCAGCATCACCCCCGTATCGTCTAGTCCGAGGCGGTGATTGGATATGTCGACGAGAATCCGCGCATCTACAACGATGGTCAAGAACCCCAGCAGAGGATGATCTGGATCATTGCTCGCTTGGTCAAAAACCGGGACGGTGTATGAAGCTAGAAAGAGCGTTTCGTTGATTTTGACGGGGCCCTGAAACGAGTAGTTGTACCGCTGTATGGTTTCCGGAGTAAACATAGCCAGCCTTCTTGGATCCGTCATGTTGGGATCAGATGCGCGGGGGTATAGTGAGTCGGGGAACCCCTGGTGGCCGTTCCAACTATATCCGGACCCGCTGGGTTGGAAGCCAGGTGCTAGGTAAGGGGCTTGAGGGGCGATGCCGTTGATGCCTATGGCACAGCTGCATGTCACATTCACCAGAGTCTGATTGAGATCGATATTCCACAGGACGGCTTGGAGGAGATAAGGTTGCGATTCGAGTGCAACGCCCAAATCGGTAATTGTGACCTGCCAGTTGTCGGGAGTGGTACTGCCGTTATAATATCTGACCAGGGCGTTCTGGATGAGCAGACGTGAGGAAACTGAGGATATCGAATTTTGGAGGATGGCGAACGCCTGCGCAAGTTGATCGGCCTTGAGCGAGGCAACGAGAGCTAGGCGGTCGACCCGCAGGCCGACGACGAAATGGTAGTTCTTGATCCACTATGACGGGAATTAGCGGTGTGAACTTGAATCTAGATCTAGACAATATCTATGTCTGGGAAAGGGCTACTTGCTGATATGAGAGAAGGAATGCCGACGCAGCAGAGTGCGAGGACGGTGACGAGGATCTAGAGATGTCAGTGAGGCTTCAAAAATTCGTTTGCTGGAGCGCATTTACCCCCAACTGTTCTCGAATTCTGATCCTCATCCTCCTGCAAGTGGCTTTCGTCCGAGTTACCAATGCATAATACCATCACCGGAGAAGCGTCTGCAGCTGGCACAGCGGGTTCCCTGGTGCCGATGGGATATGCAGCCCACCAGCCGGGGGCGCTCGAGGTCCGGAGCTAGCACGCGATGTCGATTCGAAACACACGCCAGGTTTCGCATGCAGCAGAGTCAGCCGAGAAGGTCTCCCGAGCGAGATGGCGCCTGCAGGGTCGCACGACAAGCGGATAACGTCGTCGCCGTAGTCGTCGTAGTCCTTGTCGGCTTCGAACGTCAGAGACAGGCGGTCGCGAAGGGTTCTCTCAGGGTCGATCTCGAGGAGAAACGGCCGGGCGGACAGGTTCGGCGCGTCGGGATCGAATTTTAGCGCGTGGATGGGACGAAATGCTTGGCCCGGGGTGTTTTCCTATGCTGGGAATTGGTCAGACGGTTCAGCCGCAAGTCGCAGATGCCGGCGAGCCGAACGATAGCAGCTTCGAGCGGACGGCGGACGGGCGACGGGCGAACAGCAGCGATGTCTGACGACTGTCGATGAGGCTGCCGGCGATGGATCCAGCACAGCGAACGTTATTTACTTGCGACTGCCAGATTTAGCAGTTGTGCAATTAATTTGGCGGAGGACCTGGCGGCTGATCAGCCGCGGACGCTGCGCCTTGACTTTGTCTACTTCTTTCTTCTTAGTGGTTCTAGTCGTCTTATTGGTGTGGTGCTCTGGGCACGGTTAACGGCGTGTGGAGCGGAGTGGGTACCTTGATCAGGGGAGTCTTCCTTGGTTAATGCTCCGTCCAAAGACACCGAACACGCATACAGCCGCACCTCCATCCGTCGGACGAAGCGTCCATCCATCGCCAGATGCCCCTCTGCACTGGAATGCGAGATCTCTACGATACGGCGATTGAGGTCAGCGAGCACAGCAGCCCCGCCAAGTCGTCCTTGGTGGGATTACAGGGATGGCCCCACCGGCCTCGATCCGCGCATTCCAGGCCCGCCCGGCTGGCCGACGTTGTTGTTTAATCCAGTTGGGTAATTGAGCAGTCGCTCAGCAACGCCATTCTCGATGACGTAACGTTTACCCGATTTACCCCAGCAGCAGTCCAACGCGGCCGCCATGGTAACACACGCCAACGCCCGACACCGTGACGTCGTCACCCACTGATCTCTGCTCGAAGGGTGGCCTCGAAGCCCCACCCGGACCCTTTGAGAGGAGGGATCATGCCTTCTTCGCTGGCAAATCCAGTTGCAGCACATCGCTCGGGACTGCCCGATTCTTTCCCATGAAGATCGAAGGGCAGGGAAGCATAAACAAGCGAATACAAGGTCCACACCCACTTGCGTATTTTACTAGTAATCGTCAGGGCTAGCACGCTATAGCATTTCTAGAACAATGACGAAAGCTCGTGCCACCGTCATTTGCAGAAATCTTGGATTGGACTCGCATTGGGCCGAGCGTGGGAAAAGCTTGTGGGCCGATATAAACGATCATACGCTCGCTAACTAGTGGGTGCTGCTCAGTATCCACCAAGCCCCACTGGATTTTCGTATATAAAATCTGGCCACCAGCCCTCTATCCTAGTTTTCCCTAGAAAGCCATATATACTGTACACGTCAAATCTCTAGACCTCTCTGCAGCTCGGAATATAATACCATAATATCGCCGTCGTATATACAAAGACTCCTCGATAACTTATAATCTTCGGTGTACGACTTTACAGCTGTACATACACAGACGACCATGAGCAACAGAGCGTATTACGCGGGCGTATCCGGAGGGCCTTCGCATTCGCAACATCCTCGCCGTCGCTCTGAGCCATCCCGCCACTATGACAGCGACAGCTCCGATGGAAATTATTCAGATGACGCTAGAAGCCCGTCCTATTCGCATCATCCAGATCATTCCTACTACTACAACCACCCCCAACGACACCGAAGATCCTCCTCAGCAAGACGTCAATATGCATCCGACCAGGCCGCTGGCCTCACACGGGCTCCATACTCACAACATGAGCAACGCGAGCAACAGAAACCTATAAAACGGTCAAAGACCGTATCAGACTCCGAGAGCCGCAGGAAACATCGCTCACGTGGATTCGACGACGATGACGACGATGACGAAGACGACGATGACAATAGCTCCGATGACAGCGATTCCGACTCCGGCTCTAATGATGACGATGACGACGACGACTCATCCGATGACTCGTCCGGCAAGGAGACCAAAGGCGATATGAGCGTCGCTTCCTCTAACTACCACAAGCGTCGCAAGACCCGTCTTCAGAAAAAAGTCGATGAAGTCCTCGACGCCCTCGGCATCCTCCACATTAAGCATAACCCTTCGAAACGTCAACTCGCTTCGCCGGATCCAGAGAAGTACGCACTGCAAAAGCAAGCTCTACAAGCAGCCGTCACCGCTGCAGCAATTGAAGCGTGGAGAAGCCATTCCAAACCCGGCGGGCTCAATATGCAAAAGGTAATCGGAGTCGTCGTCGCCGCTATTGCAGCCGGCGGTGTCGACATTTTAGTGGATAGCAATCCCGGACACAACAAGATGAAGGACCTCGCCGAAGCAATAGTCGGCGGCCTGGCGACAAGCAAGACCCTTGGTGGAAAGATCACCCATCGTCGCGAGGGTGGCGCTCAGGGGAAGATGATCGATGGCTTCATCGCCATGGCTGCTAGCAAGATGGTTCGCCCGCCAAAGCCAGAAGAAGTGGAAAAGAGGAAAAAGGCAAAGGCAAAGGAGGAGAAACGATCGCAGAGTGCTGGACCATCCAAGCGCTCTAGCTCCCGACGGAGGTAGTTGGAACACATGTTTTTGTCCTGTTCGTTCTGGAATGAACCCATCCTTACATATCGCTTGGATATCTCGATTTGCACTTGTCTCAAGAAAAGTTCCTTGCAGGAAATTTATGACAGCGTTTTGCCGTTTTGTATAAATTACGACTCATGTATAACGACTTTACGACCCTTGAACCTTATGATTCTGTTCGACAGCTTATGATGTTATGATAGCGCTACGCGTATATGTTCACGAACCTGTATACTATGAATGACTTTGTTTATTGTATATTATGAATAAGAAATGCTAGCTTAGAAGTTATCCGACAATGAAAGATAACGATGATTAGACACTGGATTCGAAATTTCCCATTTTATCTCCACTTGGTCTCGCAAGCTAAACTCACACTGTCCCATCTCCACCCCGGATTTCGGCACAGTTCCGTCGGACTGATATGCTCCCGAATTAGCTGCCCACGCATAATGCACCCCTCTATCGAAAGTTCTCCCGCGGGACCCACAATCACCGGACGCCAAACTGGCACATCAGCGTCCCCAAGACCCCCGCAACCATGACCGTGATAATACAATATAAGTCTCAACCTCAAATTGGATTAAGTACAGCCTCAAATTCACTACTCTCGGAACTTGCTAAGCCAAGAAACCAGTATTCCCCATTCGTGCAAGGAAAGGCGAGAATGCACTATACTTGCATGTAAACCTCGTCACCGCTAGACGCCACAGCTGTGTGTACAAGTATGCGCATGTAGGAAACACTCTCACGTACGGCACGGCTGTTAAAAATGCGCACGCTGGTCCGTTATGAAACAGCTTGCGATTTAACCGGCAGCAATCACGACTAAGTTGGACAGTTTTTTCGAGCAAATTTTTAATTTTAAAGAATATTGCTTGCGGAGCGCACCGGAGCTCGGAAAATCCGGTGCCTACGACCAATAGGGAGAACCGGTCATATACCCTGCTTGAGAGTGTCTATCAACTGTATATCTCTTGCCAATTAATATTTTTAACACGCCGGTGTTAACATGTGTTATGTATGGTCATGGAGTTTTCCATCACCATGCACCAGCTCCTCCGCTGCACGCCCAGCAGAAAAACACACGCAACGACAACACAGACGCCGACCACCCTGCGCGCCGTTACAAATTGCAATTACTCCGTTTTGCACTCAAGATCTTGGCCATGCAGACTTCTCACCAGGGTTCCCCGCCGTGTAAATGCAGTAAAACCTTCTCGAAGGCAAACTATCTCCTAATCGCCCCGGTATGTTCGAAGTAGGCCCGTCTCCATCACTGCACCCCGAGCCAGCGAACAGCACCAAGGACGGCTATTATCCCCATACGTAAATTCACCCCGTACTAGCTGTCCATATCAGGTCGAACAACCCTGGCCGAATGCAATATGCATGCAGGTACACGCAGGGTATTTATCCCCCCTCAGCCAGTACGTACCAATGGGCAACCCTTCCCAATACCCGGGAACCACAATCAAAAGTGCGAAGGCTAAGCATTAGCACAAGTAGGGTGACCCTCGCCTCCGACACTGACGCGCGATATTCGTCGTCGTCAGACTGCCGGGAGCCCGGCTCTTCTCTGCTGTTCCAGAATGCGGTGATTTGATAGATGCTTGCCATGGCAGTGCATATGCATCCGACCTTGACCCCAGGCCTGCACGGACCAATGCGGAATTATCATATCAGCAGGCTATACATTTGGAGTAGTATAGCTGCTGGTATAAAACGGAGCTACTGGTACCGTTAGCGATCTAGCAGTCTACCCAGGCCTGTGGTCTTCACGTCGACATAGCGTTGACTATATAATATAGCACCGTACCGCGCAGTGGCGATCGATATCTATACTCCAATTCGCCATGGTGCAGTTACATATACGGTGGGGGGTCTTCGCGGTGTATATCGTCAGCACAATAGCGTCGCCGGTCCCGTACAGCAAATATGTCGTCCATGAGTCCCGCCGCTTCCTTCCGCAGGGCTGGGAGCGCGACTCGCGACTGGCTGCTAATCTTCAAGTCCCCGTCAAGATCGGCCTGACGCAGACGAACCTACACATAGGCGAGGAACTGCTCCTACATGTCTCGCATCCGGATTCGCCGTCCTACGGAAAACACTGGACGGCGGACGAAGTACGGCGAAAGTTCACGCCGTCGCAGGAAAGTTACACAGCAGTCTCCACCTGGCTGAGGGCATCCGGCATCCGACACACCCTCGACGCGCGAGGATGGATCTCCTTCAACACGTCCGTCGCGAAGGTCGAGGAGATCCTGCGGACGGAATACTACCTGTACGAACACACGAGCGGGCAGATGCACATCGGCTGCGAATCATACAGCCTGCCAGAGGAGATACACACTCACGTCGATTTGATACTACCGACGCTCCATTGGGACATCCACGCCGAGGAACCCTCGTCGCCAAAACAGCGGAGTCTACGACGGCTGGCCAAGCGGTCGAAGGCTAAGCGGACGACAGGCGCGATAGTCGACAGTCTAGGCACCGGTTTCCGCTCCAGCGGCGCGCGGCGACTGACGCAGTCTGATACAAATCACCTGAACAAGCTGGCGAACCCGAAATACGCGACGGTGGCAACCTGCGACGAGGCAATAACGCCGGACTGCCTGCGGCAGTTATACAATTTTGGGGTCAACCACAACCCCATGAAGGGAAATAGCTTCGCCGTCGTGTCTTTCACCCCGCAGACGTATCTGCAACAGGACATGGATAACTTTTTCGGCAACTTCTCCCCCATACAGGTTGGCTCAGGGCCGATTGTAAAATCGATCAATGGCGGCTACGTGCTCCCGCAGACTGGCGACTGGTGGAATGCCGTTGAGACCAACATGGACCTGCAGTACGCCATGTCCCTAGTCTACCCTCAGGTACCGCATCCACCTGGCTCTAGAAGGCACCAAACTCCCCCAATTGATTGAGCGCCATAACTCAATCTACGGGATATAATAGTTTGCTAACCTAGCAAACGTACATATAGGATGTCACGCTCTTCCAAGTCGGTGACGGCCTACAAGGCACAAAGGAAGAATACAACAATTTCCTCAATGCCATAGACGGCACCTACTGCAACTACGATGGTGGCAACGATCCCGTCATCGATGCGGTCTACCCGGATCCCGCCGCCGGTGGGTACAAGGGAACACCAATGTGCGGCGTCTACGAGCCTTCGCTCGTCCTGTCCATCAGCTACGGTGGCAACGAACACGACTACACGCGAAAGTATGCGGTTCGGCAGTGTAACGAGTTTCTGAAACTCGGCCTCATGGGTGTGAGCGTGCTTTTTGCGTCTGGCGACTTTGGCGTCGGCGGGTTTGGGTCCGCTTGCAGGGACCCGTCGGGAGCGTATAATGATGGCCTCTCAGGGCGTTTCACGCCAGACTACCCTGCTACCGTAAGTACAGCCTCCTCCTTAAAGATATGCTTTCAGAACCGTCAAAACATATTCAGCCCTATTGGGGTATTTGTTTGTATAGCTCCTAGACGTGGCGCTCAGCTTACATATGACGTACCAGTGCCCGTATTTGACCTCCGTCGGCGGGACATACATCCCGCTCGGAAAGACGGTTTTTGACCCAGAACTCGCCTGGAACACCTACCTCCCCTGGAGCGGTATCAACGGCTCCTCCGGCGGCGGCTTCTCCGAATATTTCCCCACACCCCTCTATCAAAAGCCCGCGCTGGCAGCCTACCTGTCCGCCAACCCACCACCCTACACGTTCGCACAATATAACAACAGCGGGGCCACACGCGGCTATCCGGACGTCGCAGCGAACGCGTGGAACTACACCGTCGGTATCGAAAACGTGCTCGATTTCATCGGGGGTACTTCCGCCTCGACACCGACGTTTGCAAGTGTCGTCGCTCTGTTGAACCAGGACCGGCTGTACCGGAAGAAGAGCCCGCTCGGTTTTCTGAATCCCGCACTGTACGCGCATCCGGAGATACTAAATGATATCAAAGTGGGGAATAATCCTGGATGCGGGACAAATGGATTCAAGGCTGCGATGGGGTGGGATCCCGTGACGGGACTTGGGACGCCGAATTTTAACAAGATGCGGAGTTTCTTTGGGAATTTGCCGTAAAGTTGTGACCTTGATATCGTAGCGGCGTGTTTGGATTTTGAGTAAATGCGCATGTATATGTATACAAAAGTAATCGAGTATGAGGATTGGCCGGACGAATTGATTGAAGGGGGCTGCAAACTTTCAGTCATTACAATTAATAGAAGTTGCTTATCGGATTCCATGTTTGAATACCCACCAATTTAGATATCGGAGTATTAGTTTATCGTTGTACCAGATATTTGAGCTCATGAGAGTGTTATCTCTACAAGTAACGGATATTTGAAGATCAACCCGCGGGTCTGCCCGCGATGTTTTGATTCAAGTGGATTTACAGTTGCCTCAGCCGTGCCACAGGTCTATCTAATAAGTCTAGTTCAATATACAGGACCAAGCTGTTTAAGAGACCACCCGATGTCTTCCTCCAGCCTCGATTTGACGCTCCCAGCGCGATAAGCCATACCCGCGAGACCGAAGCCGTGGCCCCGAGCTGACTCCACCTACCACCAGATGAAAATTCCCCCAACGCCAGATAAATGCCTCCAATAGCATCCCACCATTAGATGAGTAGATGTTTGTAAATATTCAATTATTTACCGACGGCGCCGCCGATAACATTGGTCAAATGGTTGGCAAGGCCATGCCAGTCATCGCCACCTGTACGACTGCGGCTAACAGACTCGGCCCCAACATCAGCAATGCCATCCTTGACAGCATTGCCAATCTTCTGGCACTGCTCGGCCTGGAAGGAGCAGGCAACGCCGGTGACGGCGACGGCAGCGGCGCCAACACCGGCAGCGGCCTTAGGCAGTGGTGCGGCGGAGACGGCGGCGGCGGCAGCGAGGATGAAGAGAGAGAAGCGCATTTTGTTGGTTGTTTTGATTATGAAGTTAAGAAAGAGGATTTTTCTTAAGAAGAGCAGATACGAACGAGTGTTCTGTAGTTGGTTTTTGTTAAAAGAATGTATTGAACCCGGAGGGTTGACGGTTATATTGATCAACTGAATGAAGGAATGAGTGAATGTGGCTGATGATGGTGGGAAAAAGTATACGATGTCAAGGCCGGCAGACCCTATATATACATTTCTGGGACATCATCAAAATGCTGAAGGCTCATGTAGATTCGCCAAGATCATTGATGCCGGAAATTTTCTCGAAGTCGATGTCGACTCCCATACATGTAATTCTGGAACCCCGTGCGGAGCCAAGCTTGCATTTATGATGCCAAGTGTCTATCTATAGATCTACAGCAAAAGCAGTAAGAAACCGGTGAGCTCCCATTATTAAGAGATTGAGAATAAAAGAATGTGCCATTGTTTGAAAATCTTGCAAAAACACTAGCAGCAGCTGCATTTAAAATCACATCTCGCCGGAATTTTCGGGAAGCCTGCCTTCAAGATTATGAAGAACATGGTGCAAATCGGTTAGTTCCAAGCCCATATAGCGACGAGGGATACGGTGGCTGTATCTATTGACTCGGAGCCATAGATGAGAAGGTAGTGGTGTTCTAGAGTTCCGGGGGTGTGGCTGTTGTCGTTTTTAATTTTGTCGCACCTGTGCGAATGCTAGGACAAGAAGTTTTTGTAGAAGATCAAATGAGCTCTTCAGATTGCCATGTTCATATTATTATTATCAAGGACCCAGCCGTGCGACAATATACAAGCTATCTCTACACTACGCTATTCCCTGTAAAGCAGCTGAACGTTGTGGACTGGGATGCTATGAACCAGACGTTTCACCCGTTGGACCATTCGCTACTTAGTTTCAAAGTTTTCTCAGATGTAAGAACCTGGCGCCCACACGTTCTCGGTTAGCCGGCAATGGCTGACGAGCATTGCCATAATTATATGCGAGGGAGGAGAACGGACATTATGTGCCTTGACAGATGCCAATACCCGCCTAAGTCGTTTCGCACTTCAGCGGAACCTTCTGAGAAAGGCGTGGAGGTCTCCGGACTGGGGTCGGTATTTTACAATGGGAGAGCGCAAACATCGATCGATCGTGGCGTTGTGTCGTCGAAACCGGCTGACAACTCGGCTAGTGAAGCGACGCGACAGCGGTAACCCTACAACAGGTACAAGGCTGATTGAGCTAGTGCCGGAAATGCTGAGCCCGTTACCCGGTTCGAAGCATTCTCTTAGGGACAGATTTGGCAGTATAGGAGGAGGATGCGATGGATAATTGGTAAGGCATCTTACCAGCGCTGCAGCGATATGCTGTGAAAGATTCAGTATATACAATAATGGTGTCTGGGGCTCTGCTCGGGTCCTTCCGCAAGTCAGCGAGGTATTTGATATGAACACCGCGTGGGCCTTCTCAGGCAAGCCGGCGACCGAGCCAACGGGGCGGGCACCATGGAAAGCACCGACACAATGTGCTGCATGCGTGACGAGTTACAGCAATATATGCATGCTCTACAGCGTCCGGCATCGAGGCTAATGCATGCTACCTGATTTCGATTCCGTCAGTGGAGCCTCGGTTCATAGAGGGCATGCAGCGTTCTTACGACTAATCAAGCCGAGGGCCTAAAAGAACGTGACGGCCGTATACGCGTATGTGTGCCTATATGCCTGACATCACGAGAAACATGACAAAGTTTTCGCACCAAACACTCAAGCATTTGAACAGCGGCAGTCTGGAACAAAAATTGCGAGTCAGGTGTTTCAGCAGTCGGGGAAGCGTGTCAGCGTGGCAGAGTTCAAAACAGTGTCCAGTCAGGATGCGTTGTGTCGTAAAATACAACGCTGCCAGCGCAACACTTTGCAGCCTGTTTGTCAGCGTGCGAGGCCATTCGGCAGCAGAATTGCCGGATTGGGCGGGGCAGCACAGCCAGGCGACTGGGATTCGGGGTCCGGCGGGGCGCGTAGCACACAGCAAACAACATTTGCATTTAAACTGGGAGACGGTTGGACACAGGAACCGGGCTTTGGGTCCTGTCAGCAAAGTGCAGTACCGAAAGAGCCTGATAGCGATGCTCAAAGACAAATTCAATCATCCGGTTAGTTTCCGTTGCACCTGGATTAGCTCATCGGTCAGCAACCTGCTTCCTATCGATAGACCGCCGGCCGCCTCCGTTCTAGAAGCCTCCGCGATTGGTCTGATCGGCTTCCTGTGCTAGAGTTCGGATCTTTATGACGTGGAAGAGGATCGTTTCGAAAGCTTAAAGCTTCGCATCTGCCTGCGCCCGCCTTGGCGTCAGCGACGTACTTCGGTCTGGCATTTAGCGAAGAGGGGCGACGAATGATGCCAAATAGATTGCCAACAGGCGGCTGTCACACTGCAGCCGTCGCAGTCCTGTTTGGGCGGTGTTTCTCAAACAGCCTTCCCACCGCCACCCAAACCCAATCCAACTAGTGCAGATATTAGGAATTTATGTTGGCTGTATTCGATTCGTTGCATGCATCTAGCGTCGACGCCGTATAAAGGAAACTTGCTTCCCAGCCTCACTTCTTGTTTCTTATCTTGTAGATAATAACACCCGGGTCTGATAAACAACCGCTATATGATATATAAACATATCTCACCAACCTTCCGGCGACATTAAAGCTAGTAGACAGTTTGAACATAATATATTGTACTCCTCCTGTTCCTCCCCTCGCAAACAGACGAAGCTACCCCTATCGCATATCGGACCAACCAAAACTCCAACTATGGATGAATTGAGATTATCTGGCAAGCTCGGTCACCTCACCGACGAGCAGGCAACTGGACTCATCGACTTCAAAGCCCTTCTCGCCGACAAGGGCTTCTACACTCCAGAGGTTATCATCGACGAGAAGACCGTGGTCCCTGCCAGCCATTCAGATGCCTACCTCCTCCGCTTCCTTCGCGCTGGTCGCTTTTCCCTGCCTGCCGCCTTCCGTCATTTCGAGACCACCGAGAAATGGCGGAAGAACGCAGCTATCGATGCCCTCTACGCCGATTTTGATGCATCCGAATTTGAAGAAACCCGCAAATACGTGAGTTTGCTATACAGCTTTCCATGCAATGCACCCTGTCATTCACTTGGCGCCACCCGCTAACACTAGGATTTCGCCACAGTACCCACAATGGACTGGCCGTCGCGACCGCAACGGCGTCCCTGTGCAAGTCTATGAGGTCGCCGCGCTGGACTCCCGCAAAATGAATCATTTTTACCAGTCCGCCAAATCCAGCTCTCGCACTACCAAGAGTACCCTCCCGGCCACCACCCAGCGTCTCGTCACGATTGCGGAACACTCCACAAACTTTGTCGTTCCGCTGTGTTCATCGATAACCGATCGTCCACACCCAGAAATCCCCATTGAGACGACCGTGAACATCGTCGATATCACCGGGCTCGGCTTCACCCAGTTCTGGAGTTTGCGAAACCACCTACGCGACGCTAGCTCCCTTGCGCAGACATACTATCCGGAAGCACTGGAGAAAGTTTTCGTCATCGGCGCCCCCACTGGCTTCACTAAAATCTGGGACTGGGCGAAAGGCTGGTTTGACGCCGCCACCACCTCAAAAATCTACTTCCTGACTCCTGAAAACATCTCTTCGACGCTCGAGGAGCATATGCACAGGGATGACATCCCGAAGAAGTACGGCGGCAACCTCGACTGGCAATTCGGTGATGCACCCATACTCGACGCTGGACTGCGACAGGCGCTGCAGAATGCTGGCTGCCAGGATGTGCCTTTCCCAACTGGTACTATCCGGTTCGAGGAAACCAGCACGGGCGGCCACCGGGTTGCTGTTCTCGGTACCAAAGACGGAAAGAGGCGGTGATGAATAGATATCACACGGATAGGATGCATACTTGACGGGTTCAAGCGCGGAGCTTTCGGCCTTCTAGCACATTCGGACTAGGCTGGCACCTGGGATACGGGATATATTATGCATGCATATAATTTGTTAGCCCTTTGTTTTTTGTTTAGAATCACGTCGATAGAGCATACACAGCGGGCGTTCAGGGTGTCTGGCTTCGAGTCATGTTGAAAATTTCTTCTAATCCCGCGAAGGAAGGATTTCCGGCGGTTTACGGATACGGTTGTCATATTTTCTTCTAGCTACATGAAAACATGGTCTCGGGGCGAAAACATGTATTTACTCTTGTCGTCAATGCGGCACGCGCACGTAATTAATACAAGATACCGGCTCAGAGTCCTGTGTTGCCCCCTGTAATAAACTGCATTGTTTCTGCATTCCGGAATTCCGGGCTCCAATTGGCCAAAATGTTGAATCGAGAAGATACAAAGTCAACAGATATTCTCACCAGTATGACTGCCGCATGTTTTTCCAGTTTTGTGGATTAGTATTTCAAAGGGGCGCATCTGCGACAGCGTAGCTATTTACTTTCATTCGGTCCCTGTGATCCCTCATATCTCACGTCGCGTCGTATGTGATAGCTCGAGTGCTATGACTAAGACACGGAATTGATTAAATCTATTTACAAACTTGGTCACTCTGCATGCCGCACATATTCTCGCATATGGCAGCCAGCTGCCCAGAGCTGTTCCTGATGCCGCAATACCGAGCATCTGAAGGGCTGCGGGAATCATATATATTGGTTGGGAGCATTCCGGCGCTGCCGCATATTGCATTCCGTATACACCTAATATCACAATGATCTCACGTAGGATCTTTGGTTAGCATGGAACTTCACAATAGATACGTAGGGAAAGTGATCTACAGATGAGGAACTCGGGAAATCAAGCTTCAGTGATACCCTGAATATTACACTATGGTCTCCAATCAAACTGTAGTAGTTTAAGACATATAAATTCAGTAACGTCGCCTTCACGAAGGATTCTTGTCATCGCTCGATCTACTCTATCTGCAGGATACCTCCACGCTCACTATCCACACTCGTTGATCACATACACAGACTAGCTCTATACGATCTTTACCTTTCCCTGACTCTTTGCATACATATACTTGATATATCAAAATGGTTTCCTTCAAGAGCATCATTACCACCACCCTCCTCGCCTCCGTTTCGCAAGTCTGTATGGCGATTCCCATCATCGTTGCAAGCGACGGCGCTGACCTTGAGGTGAGTTGAATTCCATCTCCCTACAATCCGCATGTATCCAGGGTTGTTCTGCCCATCTGGATGTATGTATGCAAAGTCGTACTGACGGTTCTCGCGAAACCAGCTGGCTGTCACCCCTGCCTTCGATAAGGACGCTGGGATCGCCCCCAACGCCGGTACCCTCGGCGACCGGATCGCTATTGACTCCGGGCATTTCGCCAAGATCGCAGCGTCCAACCCCACTGACGCGAGCCAGATCCTCGGAGAGGCGTTGAGCCTTGGTCAAAAACTTACTGGTAACTCCGTTAAGTTTGCGGGGACCGTTGTTGCGAATCCGACCAACCCAGGTATCCTGAAGGATTAAGTGGGCAGGTGGCAGTTTGTTGGTCGATGGTGACACTCAAAGAGGGGCTTCTTGGTCTATGGATTAAACCCGGGATTTTGAAGCATGGTGTATTCTATAGCTAGCATAATTTTAATACAGCTTTTGGATCATATCTTTCTAATCTACAGTACCCCGGATAGTAGAAACTTTTCGAGCTTCCTGAAGTATTTTAACAATACAATCCAATTAGAAATTGTATTCAGGCCGTGCCTAGAGCCCTCTTTACGATTTGATACCAAGATTGAGTTGGGATTGTCATCCAGTTGAGCCGACTATAAGAAAATGGCTGTTATGTCAACGTGGGCGGCGGAGCCTAGTCATGACCATGAGTCGCATTATCGTCGCCTAAGCTTGGCACACACCGTGCTTCACGTGTAGATATACCGACTGTCGGCCTAGCCTAGGTATCTACGGGTTATCGAATAAGAGAATTCTTATCCTGCAACATTGATACAACCCGTTGTAGAGATAAAATGCAACGACGTTCTTATCAGGCCATGCACGAGGCCCACAGGGTTATGAAATAGGGTATAATATCGACGTCTATAATATCGGATATCTTATCGTCGCCAGGCACCACCGCCGTTGAAAGAGCCACCATGCAGCTAGAGGTAGTATTCGGTCTGTCCCCGCTATCGCTACCACTATGGGCCAGTACAACGTCCTATTGCATATGCAGGTAGAATGCGGATAATCAAAAGCTGTGTTGAGAATAGCTGAGCCGAGCCGACGCGGGCTTGCTTGTTTACCTGCGCTAAGAGGCAAGTGATAGGGCCGACTAAGCTCTGCGGGCTAGTGGGCCTGCCTTAAAGGCCTTTTGTCGCGCAAGCCCACAAGCCGATTGCCATCCCGTCGTCCCTATGCTGTTTGAAGGTGGTACCCGCGCGCCCAAGAAAGCCAAGCGAAAGTGCAACCTTCCGTTAACACAAATCCAACAGAGGGGAATCAAACCGATAGGAGGCGACAGCATGCAGGTCCGCGAGATCAGAAGGGTCCCGTTCAACGTTTCCGATCGTTTCATCGTTGCTTCTCATCCAAACTACTGCGCACGTGGGCCTGACTGACTAAGCTCGGATAACATGCACGGCTGCGGCGCTGAAACGGTGGTACTTTCTGCGGTTATCAAAGGTCTTCTGATGTTTGATTCTGGTTTTCTATCCATCAGATGTCATACTTGTAGTATGCGTGTCCAATACGCGTATATGCATGGCGTCAAGTCCGAACTCTAGCTTTGCTGAGGTGTAGATTATCCTGGTAGATTACGAACCTTAAGGCTAATGCGCATATGCTCTTGGAGATCGATCGAATTTTAAAATTACGCATACTGGCTATGTATGGTAACACAGGTCAATTATGGCTGGTCCTTTCGTAGCTTTACGTAAAGTATGAGTATTCTTACTCGTTAAATGGTCCTGATCAGGTTGCGCCTCGTATTTGCTGAAGATGACGACAACCAGAGGCGGACTAGCACACAGCCCTGTTGGGTATAAATTTTCGCAATATGTGCTGGTATCACGAATTTTGGCCACATGCGGATTTCAAATACCGGGTTCTGGTAACACAGAAGCTGGCTCGTGCGACATGTGGAATACGATGCAGAGACTATTTCCAGGCTCCGCGGATATGATCTTGGGTGGTTATCCACACGTCAGACAAGACCGAGATCCTCGCCGCCCAGATAGGGGTGGCACGATGGCCCTCCCCCCGGCCCGCTCCCTCGGTTGGCGCTAGCGCTGACGACGCGAAGCTTCGACTGCCAAAATCGGGAAGAGCGATAACGGCAGCCCGGGCTCTATCGACAGCCGTCCCAACTACTTCTCTGAGTAAGTAAGTAGTTGGCGGTTTCGGTTGGCCCGGCTTAATCCTGATCGAATATCTCATGAGGCTAAATAAAGCAAAATATTGCTTTGTATCGGTGGGCATTGCGAATTCACCTTGGGCACTTGCACGTACGGCCTTCCCGATTAGTCGTCAACCGCGCGCCTTCGTAGTCGAGATGACGGCGGATGACCAACATACATGTGCTTGTGCAATCCAAGAAGTATAAATATGGAGCTGATGGAAGCTTCCAAGATGCTCCTACAGGTCTATCTAGCTTCTCAAGACGCAGCCGGCTAGCTTCTGATCAAGACCGCTACGATGCTGTTCTCCTCTGTATTTTCCGCGGCCGCGTCCGCCCTCTTCTTCTCGATGAGCCTCGTGCAGGCCGCCCCGACGGCCGGAGGCTCTCTCGCTGTCACCAACGGCGACCTCGTCACATTCTCCTACTCCACCACAGATCCGAACGAGAAGAACTGGATTGGAGTGTACCATGCTTCCGGCGGCGGTCCGGTTAACGGAGAGAAGGTGTCCGAGTCTCTCATCTGGGACTGGGCCCCGGCCAACCAGGGAACACTCCGCCTGGACGTCACTACCTTCGAGCCAGGTCAATACGTCGCCTTTTTCCTCGCCCGCGACGGCTACAAGTCGCTCGCCAGTCCCGTCAACTTCAATGTTCCGAAACCGGCCCCGCAACAATTGTCGTTCATCATCAGCCAGATGACCCTCCACAATGCTCGCCAGAAGGACGCATACACCGCCAAGCTCGCTGGTTTAGTCGCTAGTGGTAATGGCGGTGTCAGATTCGCCAAAGAGTCTGGTGCTTCTTGGGTTCAAGTTAGCGCTGATGGCACCCTCTCTGGTACCCCAAGTGGCTCTGATGGTGATGCCAACGTTGTCGTCAGTGCCACAGCCGGCGGCGCCAAGTCCACCCTCAAGATCAACATCCCCGTGAAGAAGACCGGTACACCTCTCGTCAGCCAGTTCCGCGTGATGACCTTCAACCTATGGATTGGCGGCACCCGCGTTAACAACTACCACAACAAGCAAATCAAATTCCTAGTCGAATCGAACGTCGACATTGTCGGCGTCCAGGAAGCCACCGGCGACCACCCCAAACGCATCGCTAATGCCCTCGGATGGTACTACTATTCGGGTGGCGATCTGGGCATTATCAGCCGCTACCCAATCGTCGCCGAGCACGGTCACATCAGTGCTTCCATTGGTGTTCGTATCGCCCTTGACGGCACGGCTACACAAATCAACTTCTGGGATGCTCATCTCAGCGCGTACCCGTACGGCCCCTACGACTTCTGCGTTGATAACAGAGACATCAACTATGTTATTCGACGCGAAGGAGAGTCCGGGCGCACCCAGCAAGTTATCGATACGCTCAAAGCCATGGCTCCCCAGATCGCGGCTGCTAACAACGTCCCAGTTATTCTGATGGGCGACACCAATGCCCCATCGCACCTGGACTGGACCAACGAGGCACGCGACTTGCACTGCGGCTTCGGAGGTGTGCCGTGGCCGACGTCCGTCAAGCCAATGGAGGCCGGTCTGATTGATTCTTTCCGCGTTGCACATCCTGATCCGGTGGCTGTTCCAGGTAACACGTGGTCGCCGCTCTATCCTTTCGCTGATGGTGCAACTGGTAGACCTGAGCCGCAGGATCGGATCGATATCATCTACCATGCCGGAAAATTGGCTGTTGTGGATTCGCAGGTCGTTTTCGTTGGCACTCCGAAGCTGTATGGACAGCATCAGAACAATGAGTGGACTTCGGATCACGCCGCTGTCATCACAACCTACAGGTTGTAGGTTAGGCGTGCTCCTTCGTGGGTTGGCGTGACACGACGGGATGATGTTTTTGCTGGGATTTAAGCTACAGTTGGAGAATGTATATACTCGGTTCTAGACTATTCATATAATGGAGTCAGTTGATAGCTATAGTATGCAAGTATAATTATATTTTAGAAGCAATCTCTTACTCTTACAAGATCTTGAGGATTGGTTGTTACGTTTAAACGTTTGTGCAATTGTGCTGGCACTGGTGCCGTCAACGTGCAACACCGGGACTCTGTTGCATTTTGTTCGCACTCCCTAATATCCGCACATGCAGTGTTAAGGTTAACGCCGTTTGACGGTCGACGCGACAGTCATATATGCATATACGTAACAAGAGATTTAGAGCCAATAGTGTCCTTCGCAAAGGGAATGTCTATAGAGCCTGACGCTGAGGGATGCCAATTTTTCTCGTGAGCCAGACGCTGGCCTCGAATAGCTAGGCGTACAGGTACGTGGGTCCTTTCATAGGCCATAGCTATACCCGCAGAGGACAAAATTTGCAAAAATTTAAGTATCCAATCTTATCCTGCCGAGCAACGCCAATGCACTGAAAGTCAGCGGATCAAGCGACACGATTAAAGCAGACAATGCGCCCACAGGAGCATGTCTCTGCTGGCGGATACTTGGGAGCTTGCTGTTTGCCGACATACGCGCCATTGGCTGATCCGCCTTTTGCATTTCTGTCCCTTTTCCCCCGCCCAATGTATCCCCGCGGCACAGCTGCGCCAAAGTCTCTTTTTTTGCACAGAAATCTTAGATACCTTCGACTATTGAAACACTTCCATGGGCTCGGGGGCCCTACAAAACTTCAGCTGGATTTATAAATGGCTAGGCTCTTAGAGGTTTCGATGAGAGATTTGGGAGGAAGCGTTCTATTGGCCTTAGAAAGAAGCAGAGGGAATACCGCATGCATGGGAGGCCATGTTTGCCCCTGGTTTGCATTAATATCGTCAACCGCGGCCCTCTCCATTTCAGGCACTTTATTTGCTGGTAACCTGACAGCGACCTCGAGCGCGGCGCCAGGGCGTGAGCACAGCCGAGCCCTTGACGAGATTCAAATTCAAACTCCAATATATATATGTCTATTCTTAGTAGTATTATCATGCAAGCATTTTGCGCGTCAGTCACGCCTCCACACTCGCTTCTCTGCATACATTCCTGACGCTAGAGGTTTGGCGCCTTCTTCCGAGGGTGTGAAGGAAAGCTGTGCCCGCAGGTCATTGGGGTATGTGCCCCAATAGTGCATGCAGGTCAGTTTCATGTGATCATGCATCGCCTGGAGGATTCTACACTTATGTTACTCATGCAAGAAGGAATGGGTGCGAGAGGAGATATGGGCAGGCAAACTGGTCGACCGGCAGACTGCGAGGCAGTGGCATCAGACTCCACTTGTACGCAGTAGATTATGTTATCTTGACTACCACAGAATATATATATCCGCTACGTATTTCCCACTGGCTCTGCGTCCATTCGAATTGATAGCACTGATTGAACGCGAAAGTTCTTATGAAATTTCACCGCTACATATCAGATACCCATAGTTCATTATATATCGTTATTACTACGGCTACTCTCTCACAGCTAACTATCGACATATCGCATATCTCTGGAAAAGGGAGGGTCTGGTTTACGAGATCACATATCTCTTCTAGAAATCAAGATATTGGGTTCTCCAGTTTCATATCCCTTCACTCCATCTTGATTTTATTTCGCAAGCTGGCTCTTGTGAGCGCGGTAGATTCTGGGTTTTACGTTTACGAGACTACCTTTACTTAAACTCTGCCTTTTCATTGGCTTAAGCATTTCTTCGATCCACCACAAAATACCGGCGTCTAGTAGACCAGTTCGAACTGCATCAAGATGGCAGGCGTTACGACCAAACGGCCTTCACTTGGGCAGATTGCGTCTCTTGGAAGCCTCTACGATAGTCGGACGGAGAGTTTTATTGGAGTCTCGCTACTGAAACATCCCATTCCTGCTAACTCGATCAATACGACGCAGAAGCCTCACACCGATATTAAATTCCATAAATCAGAGACTTATCACGATAAGTTTAACTCTTTGGGCCTTGACGCTAAACTGGCAGCGAGCTTTCTTGCCGGACTTGTCCAGGTTGAAGGATCTGCTCGCTATCTGGAGGGAGAGTCCCAAACCGATCGAGTTGTCCAGTGCTCCTTGCATTATAGTACCACAACTGTAAACGAAAGCCTCAATCTCATCTCCCAGGGAGTTAGAGATAACCTCGCATTCCAAGCTCTTGAAACGGACTTAGCGACACACTTTGTAGCTGAAATCACCTGGGGCGCCTCCTGCATCGTCACCGCGAAACAGCACCTCAACAACGCAATTGGAGCTGATGACAGCGAAATTGCAGGCCGAATCGAAGGGTACCTTCGGTTTCTCGGCGGAGGCGATATAAACGCCGAGCGAGCGAAATCAGACTGGTATGGTCAACTAGAGAGCACGTTGGACTTTTCAGCGTATTGCGATACCCTTGTGCCGGACACCTTGCCTACGGACTCCGACGGTATCCAGAAGTTCATAAAAGATATTCCTCGATATACCTCTCAAGCAAACGAGGGCAAGGGAGTTCCGCAGCTCTACACCTTGATGCCACTATCGGTCCTCGGCATTTTCCGCATTCTTGAAATTAAAGTCGATACTGTTCTCCACGAACTTAACCTTGAGTGCCTGGAAAAGTTCACACGACTATTCGAGGACATCTCTGAAGCCCGGCGGTCGCTTAATAGCTACCTCCAGCGCCTCAAACGTCATAATGCTTGTATTCCACGTCAGCATATCACAGACACCGAAAAGAAACTCAGAGATATCAGTGCATTCGAGATTTCTCTTCGATCGAAGTATGGACACTTGCTGACAGATGTGCGGAGCGGACGCGCTGAGCACCAGTCACTCTGGAATCTACTCCGCGAAAGCCAAGAGAATATTGAAGCAAACCTGTCTGGAGAGACACCATCGACTACATATTTCCAACAGAAGATGGAATTCATGGACCTCGTATTGTCGAAAGGAGGATTATATATCGGCTATGACGGAAGCTCCATCGAGAACGCCTTAGCGAATAGCGCGTTGGACGATGCATTCGTATTCTTCTTCAACAAACAAGCAGTACAAGATTCCGTCTCGTGGGAGGCGAATCGCGCTCTCCTATTTGAGTTCCTACACGACCCAATACACGGCGATCGGCAGCTTGTTGTAGCCGCGGACTGCGATGCCATAGGAAGGGATCTGGATAAGTCACGAATCAGCAAGTTTCGGAACGGCATACTTATCGTCGATGACATCTTGGAACGCCGAAAGGCCCTAGCTGAAAACTGCCTGATGAGATACCCAAACAATAGCATCGATCGTACGATTAAACAAAAGCCACTCCAGCGCAGAGCCGTCAAGCTTCCCTGCCCTAGTCCCCATTGCGATAAGACCCTGCAATGTGCCTGGATTTGTTCGGAGTGTCAAAATGCGGTGGAGTATGGGTTTATCGATGATCAGTTATACTGCAACTGCGGGAGCTGTCGATATGATCAATGGGAACTAAGGTGCAAACAACTTGAGCATGGCACAACGTGGCATTCCTACCCCAAGGAGGAGATGAAGCGATTGCTAGACAATCTTGACTCATTCCCAGAGCTCAATATACTTGTCTTGGGAGAATCAGGCGTCGGAAAGTCTACTTGGATCAATGCATTCGTCAATTATTTGGCGCACGACACTCTCTACGATGCTCTCGATCATGTAGAGCAAAATTCCGGCGGAGAATTGAGATGGGTCGTCCCTTGTTCTTTCACGACGCAAGTAGTAGCTGGCGATGGCACGTTTATCCAGAAGAAAATACAAGTTGGTTCCAGCGACACTGAAAGAGATGGCTCAAAGGGAGATTCGGCTACGCAACAAACGAAAGTATATGCCTTCGATATTGGCAAGACTCGAGTTAGACTCATTGACACCCCGGGAATCTGTGACACAAGAGGTCTTGAGCAAGATACCGAAAACATGTCGGATATCCTTAGAGTTCTCCGCAGTTACAACAAACTCCATGGGGCTTTGATCTTGCTGAAGCCTAACAACTCCAGGTTGAATGCAATGTTTCGTTTTTGCATTAAGCAGCTGTTGACCCATTTGCATCGCAATGCTGCGAACAATATCGTCTTCGGATTCACAAATACTAGGGGCTCAAATTATAAGCCGGGAGATACATTCAAGCCCCTCGAGTCGCTGTTGAAAGAGTATGAAGAGGTGGATCTCGGATTGTTTGGACATAATGTTTACTGCTTCGACTCAGAAAGCTTCCGGTATTTGGCCGCCCACAATCAAGGGGTTGAAATGGGATATGAAGAGGACTTTGCACGCAGCTGGGAGCACTCTGTTGTCGAGTGCAAGCGCCTCATCAAGCATCTGGAGACTCTGCAGCCTCATGAAGTTCGCTCTACCATTAACCTGAATGAAACCAGAAATATGATAATCCGCTTGACTCAGCCAATAACTCATATCGCTCAGAAAATCCAACACACCATTCAAGTCAATCAGGAACACATCGAGGAGCTCCACAAGAGAAAGCTTACCAAAGAAGAGCTACAGAAAAGGCTTTACGTCCAAATTGAGAGCCTAGAATCCGTACCTGTCGATATGCCAAGAACGGTATGCACAAACGCGTCCTGCATCGAGGTCCGCAGTGTTTTCGAGGGACGGCGTGAGCATACAATCATATATAAAACTGCATGTCATCGTCCCTGTTACCTACACGGAGTCGATGCTAGCACCAAGGGCCATAGTGAACTGCAAAATTGTTGGGCATTCGGATTAGGTGGCGGTCAATGTCGTATATGCCGCCACTCGTGGCAGGATCATATGCATATATATCAAGATTACCAGCCCAAAACATATATCATGACCGACGAGTCCATTGAACAGCAACTGGGGACAAACGCGACTCAGATGGACCTTCAGCAAGAGGCAATCAAATTGAAAGAAAGGAAAATCGAAGAGTTTCAATTTGAATATCGTCAAGTCCAGGACGCCGCCGTGCAATTCGGATTTTTCCTAAAGTGGCATGCTTTAGTACCCTACAATGACGCTACAATTGAATATGTTGACATCTTAATCGAACAAGAGAAAATGAAGATCGCAGCAGGAGGAAATGACCAAACCTTAAAGAATCTCCAACGTTTCCGAAGGGCTCACGAAGAGAAGGTCAAAGTGCTGACGCAATCCATGGCAACGGGGTCAAGCGATGGTGTCCTCAACGACGAAGAAGTTCATCAGAAAATCCAAATGTTATACAAACTGCCGAACTTTGGAGATAGCCTCAGAGATATAGTTACCAACAACGAGAAGTTTGCGGAAGGTTGCTACCGCGAGCAAACATATAATGTATCTTCTGGCAGCAGGCACCG
Source organism: Drechslerella dactyloides (assembly GCA_020064725.1). Lineage (NCBI taxonomy): Eukaryota > Fungi > Ascomycota > Orbiliomycetes > Orbiliales > Orbiliaceae > Drechslerella > Drechslerella dactyloides. The sequence continues at coordinate 466,453 of JAGTWJ010000002.1, forward strand.
GAGGCATGGCAGGAAACAACTAACCCGACGGCCTCCGCGTAATGAATCACCCAGAGATTCCGATCCGCTGGATACACTGGCAATTGTCCCGCCAAGGGGTACAGGACTGCAAAACCAGCCAGAGAAACACGCAGCTCCAACGAAGGAGTCTGCGAGTAGTTATAGTTTCTTTTCGATTCCAAAAAAACCCTACAACATGATACCCGATGGCCTTGCGAGGTTGAGTGATAGCTTTTTCGGTGGAAAGGAGAAAAAAGATCAAGCTTTCCGATCTGGTCACCATTAATGTACTATAAGACCTGTCTAGCTAACGCGTTTTATATTTACTATTGTGCATTAATTGCACTCGTAATTCTTTTGATTTCATAATACTTTCATGAGCCCAGTCATAAAAAGTACATTATATGACGAGCAAGCCTGTCATATTTGGCTAGTCTTGCAAGTCAGACCCTCTAGATCTCTTACGCATTATATATTGTAGAGGAAACTGTCAGGTTTTCGAGACGGCCTTTCATCTAGAACAGGCGCCTTGAAGGTACCATAAAGCGGCTTTACTGTATCTTTTATCTGTTTTAAGCCCACCTTTTGGCTACCAAACGTCCCAGAAAGCCGGCCAATATCCCTACAGTATATATACCACATAGCTGATGTGCCCATTCATATTGTCTCGTAAACCGAACCGCCAGTACTGCGGTCCTAGGGCGGAAGAAAGCTTTGGGGACAAATATTCCTCCTCATTCTTGTACATGAGGCATCTAGATATGTGCTGCAGAACTGGTTTCTATTTTCAATATTTGCGGCAAGATTCGTAGTTATATACCTAGTTGTAGCCTTCTGATAAATTAAATGCACGGCAAGTTAGGCATCCAGCGCGTATATCTAGCCTTGATGCCAGGCACCAATGGTCTACAGTCTTGGGAAGCGCTTGGCCTGCGAGATGCCACATGTGCACAGCTTCGGCCATTGCAACTGTTGCAAAGTCTGTCTTGGATCTATTTAGCCGGCCGCTTAACATCTGGGCTACATGAAGAAAAGCGCTTGCCAACGAACATGGGTTCTTGGCTCACGACCCATTTCTGAAGTTTCTCAAGCCTACCCTGGCGTGCTTCGGTTATTTGACTAGGCAGTTATCTTGATGGCCACCGTTAGAAGTATGGTTGCGTGATAGCTCGCCAGCTCGCTGTGTTGCATATCAGGCGTTGGACAAGAGATTCAGTGAAAATAAGATTCAATGTTCGAGGCGCAAGGCGTTGGCATCAGATAATGGCTAGATGTCGTACTCGCGGCGTCGTAAAACCTAGGAAGATAGCACCATTTCAAACGTCAATACGCATATCGGATGCTTTCGGCAGACTGTTATTGATATATTCCAAAGTCAGGGATGGCGCAATATTCCCTCAACGCCAGCTGCAGGTGGCAAGGCGAGGCTATCAAGAAATATATTTCATCGACTGCAATGATAGAGAGGCATCCTAAATTCGACTCAATATAAATCCGGCGATCGTCTCAGTAGGCTGACAAGAATTTGCTGGTAGTTTACACACAAGAAATTAAGCTGCAGTAAACTATTCCACTTCTATCGAATATTTCGGGAGTCCATAGTTTCCACTTGTTGTGCCCACTTCTTCGTTCTCGAGTTCCAATCCTCGGCATTGTATGCTCTAGAATGTCTTCGTCAATGGATCTGATGCCTATGGCTTTTACTGCGGATGATTCGGCGTCAGCTTTCGCCCACATGGACTCGATGTCCATAACCTCTACTTTCATCGGTAGCGACGTAGGGGATGACAGTACCTTCAACACCTATTATACCCTCAGGTACACTGGTTTCGGGTTTCAGGCGCCCGCAATCCCTATCTATCGCGAGAACCCGAAAACCGGCTCATCCGACACAGTCGGTGCTCCTGCATATATAGTCAGTCGTGCCAATGACAAACTTCAGCTCGTTTCCGGAGACCCAGCACCAGATCGATACACTATCCTCGCATACCACAAGAACCAAAAGATCGAAGTCCGCGATTCTCCTGAGCTTTCGAAAAGGAGCAAAGTTTTGGAGACGGTGTCGTTAGACTGGCCTACATACACCCCTAGCTCGAAACCCAAGGTAATCAACTTGAAAGCTTCGAGCGGGAAGTCTTACTCCTGGATCCGTGCCGGTACTAGAACGTTCAAACTCGTTGAAAAGTCCAAGTCGAAGCATGACATTGCTTCTGACACCTTAATTGCCAAGATCACAGAGTCTCCCGAGGCGGAAGGCATGATAGCTATATCCGTTACGGAAGAGATGTATGATCAGGATAATCGGGGGTTGAACGAGGAGATTGTGCTTGTCAGCGCAATTGGAGTGCTTAAAAAGTGCGAATATGAAATTTCTGAGTTTGGGTGGTACCACGGAATCGGGCCATCACCAAAGAAGAATGGGTTCTTGTCTGCATATGCGCTCTCAGGGATAGGAGGCGCACCTGGATCTGCCGGCTAGTTGCCGTCAATGCCAAGATCTGGATTTTTAAGGAGTGGTTTTCAAATGTTCTTGAGGCCCGGTCTTTCCGTCTCATGTCTCTTTGCGCGATACTAGTTACTTCCCGCCTAAACGATGTTGAATTTCTGTGAGATGGCTTCCGATTAATTGAAATGTCATAACGATTTCACGGCTTTATATATTTACCTCCAACGCTGTTGTGAGACATGTAAGATCGCAGCAACATCATGTAGAAAATTCTAAAAGAGTATAATATTATATCAAAGTGTTAGTAAAAGCGCGCGTAGAAATGTGTAGCGTTAATCTGAGTTCTCTTTCAAGGATACTTATATCTACTTGTATACCCCGAATTCGAATACACTCTTTTATTGTCACTAATGAACCATAAATTGCGACAACGACATCAGTTCATATTCATAAGTGTCAGAGGATCGAGAATCATTTGACCCTGGATGTCATTTAAACACGTAGTATAGAAAGAAAAGGACGAGGCTCAGCTCACGCTCGATCGAGCCGACTCGACCCTTGTTTAAATGCCACATTGGATGTGTTGCCTGCTTTTTGGAGGACCAGACATCGCCCGAATAGGAAATATAATGTCTTCTTCAACGATTCTGGGACGAACACATTTCCAACACATATCCTGATACTTCACAATTGCGTGGCTGATACAGTACATAACTACGAGGCGATACGGTGCCAGCTACGGGCAAGTTCCATGAGCGTGACTACTGGGTCATACCTACCAGGCTGAATAGTCCTGTAATTCTACATTATATAACATCAGCTTCAAATGTGGTACGAGATCGCCCAGCACGAGCCATTGTTGCTGATCGGAGGTCAATCTATGAGGAGCTGCGATAGTTTTGTGCTCACTCTCATACATGGACCCCTCAGGCTAGGTAACACGTCATTCAAACCATCAACTCGCATCTTCCCTTTCCCCTCACTCCGTTACACGCTCGGCTGTCTCTCTTCTTCACCACAAACCTTCCAACAGACCTCTCCATCTCATCTCTACTTCTTCGAAGACTCGCGTACCGATCCTCGTCATATACCAAGAAAGTCACAGTAGCGCATTATACAGCTGAGTCGGAGGCTACGACAGACAAGGCCACCATACAAAGATGGGTCGCGAAATGATTATCGACGTTGTCCCGGATGACAAGCCGGAGGAAATGGCCATTGATGCGCCACCTCATGAGGTTCGGAAACTTGTACACCCTGACGAAGCCGCAGCGATTTTTTGGAAATATCAAGCGGAGGAGGTAGAGTCATATCTGCAGAGGAGCACAACTGGGCTCCGGGGCATCGAGCTCGTGGAAATCAACGGGGTGGTGACTGTTGTCGTCGGGTTTGAAAAGATAGGTTTTTGGGCGTCGGAAGTGCGGGAGAATCTGAGGAACATTTTGCCCTCATATATATATCCTGACCTCCAATTCGAGGAGGTGAGAATCTTCGTCCCGCGCCTCTAAATCTATTCTCGCGCGATTTCAAAATCCCGTTCCTGGCGGCCGATCTTGACTTTGGGTCAATCTCGCGTTGGACGGCGGGCTTCTTTCTTTACATCAACATGTCAGCGCCTGGCTCCGGTCTCGAGACTATTGAGCGTATCACTGGGGACCAAGCACGGATGGTATAAGTGTACACTTAGTTCTTCGGATTTTTTACTTCTCATTCAATATTCGGTTTAGCACAATGGAAGGATTCGATGGGCCAGCCAGTCTTTATTTTGACATTCATTCACGATTACTGCTATAATATGATATACGTACATATGTAATAGGTCCATTCCATGCAAGTTTATGAGCCCATATCCCCTGGGATTTTGGTCAGCAATATAAAGTACACTGTAGAAGTCTATGAGAACGTCAGGTATCGTTTTATGGACCCGACACCAATATGGGCGACAACGCCACCGGCCATCAGGTTGCTGGTCTCAAAACACGGTCCTGAGATACAAGATATCTACTGCATATCTACATACGTACTAGCAAGTACAAATCAATCGTACAAGCAACGTTGCAACAGCGTCGAAGCCAGACTCGCCTTGAGGGACAGCATTTGCACATGCATTGCTGGACACAGCGGAAAATCAAACGAGATATTAAACCCGCCTTATAGTCCGCGCTGACGATACTTCATAACGTCATTATTCTCCGTCCTAAGTGCTGTAATAGTTACGAAGTTGGCATAAATCCGCCTTCCTTTCGAGGGCGACCTTATAACGAGGCTGTCCAGATGGTGTTGTATGGACAAGACTCCAACACCACATGCTTAACTCCGGCGCCAACGCCTTAAGCCCGAGCGCCGACAGCTCCGACGGATACGCGCGCCATGTGGAAACCTCATCGCCGACTCGAACGAACATTATCTCCTGCGTTAGGTTATCTCCTGCAGCACCTGCCACAATCTCCGTCCGATAGGGAAAAGCAGCACGAGCCGAACGATAAGCCCGCCGCGATGGAATCAAACAGCCACCCGCAGACACCGGAACGACAGGGCCAACCACACGAGCAGCACGTCTCCTACGTGCCCCCATCCGCTTCCTCCCTACTCCCGCCAGACCACGATGCCTCACGAGAGCGCTCGACCGCGTCGCCGTCCAGTCCGCCGGCTGGAAACATCGATCCCAATCTGGTCGACCCGGCGACTGGACAGGCGGCCCCACGCCCGGTACGCAAGCGCAACCGGAAAGCCCTGTCCTGCAAGCCATGCCGGAACATGAAGGTCAAATGCGATCGGTCGATGCCGTGTGATCGATGCATCAAGAACAATCGGATCAGTGACTGCGTTTACGATGGAGAGCCCGAGTCGAAGAAGGCTTGTCTCACGGGTCTTGGAGGCGCGTACCCGGCCGTGTCATACGAAGAAAGCGCGTCAGGCAAGGGCGCACAAGCGTCGGAAAGCATTCTCAGCAAGACTGAGAAGCTCGAAACTAAGTTCAACATGCACGTCCGGAAGGTTGGAACAGCGATCACGCTCTATAGAGGCGGTAAGGCGCGCTATGTTGGTGGGTCACACTGGGTCCATCTCTTCGGCGAGGTAGGTTCGACCCACCCAGATCGGCCCGATGATGCCTCCCCGGCTGACTTTTATTAGTTTGAGGATTTCGGTACTTGGCACATGGCGGATTTTGAGGCCTCCCGGAAAGAGATCAAATTTCTTAAGAAGAGCTTCAAGAATAAGCAGCGCCACAATTTCCCTTTTTGCACATCCACGCCCATCAGTGCTAAGGATGTCTCCGACTGCGTGCCCGAGCGATACCTTGCCGAAATGTACATCAAGCGATACTTGGATACCTTTGAGCGTACCCATCCTTTGCTGCATGAGCCGACCTTTCAGCGAGAGCTGGAGGGGTTTTGGCAGGATAGGACCAGCGTTGGGATGCCGTGGAAGGCAAGCCTGTTCATGATGATGTTCCTTGGCTGTTGGTTCACACCATTCACGCTTCAATCCGAGAGAAATCATGAGGTCCTCGATAAACTGCTGGACGGCGCCCAGGCGTGCTTGCTCTCGAGTGACTTTCGCTCGAAGACGACGCTTACTGTGGTCCGGGCATACTGTATGGTCATTCTTGCAAAACAATGCGATGCAATCTCGCACGACGACTCCAACATCGTATCAATCACGATGGCCATGATTACTCAAATCGCAATCTTAGGGTGAGTTCTTAAGATCCGCAAGATCCAATTGCACTTGTTGTGTTATACTAACATGGACTTCTAGTGGCGTTCATCGTGATCCGGACCACTTCAAAGATATGCCCCCGTTGGAGAAGTTTATGCGCCGACGGATCTGGAATACAGTGCTATACATGAACTTCCAGAACAGTATGGATGCAGGGATGCCTTTCCTGCTCCACCCGCACGTCTACGACTGTTCGGCCCCGCTGAACACGAACGAACACGAAGCTGCTTCGGACACTGCGACTCGTCATCCGTCGGCAATGGTTACCGATAATACTCACCAGATCATACTTCGATCCGTTATCGCGATTGGGTCGGAGATCATCATTCCCATAAACAACGCGAATGCTGAGATCCTTCCCTACGACGCTGTAATGAAGTACGATTACCGTCTGACACGCATTCTCGATGACCTGCCCAACGCTCTATCGCCTGAGAAGTACACGGGCTCGCGGCTCGACTACCGGGCCCGACTTGCGACCCAGAGACAGATGATAGATTTCTTCATCAGATCTATCCTCCTGATACTGCACCGGCCATATGCGCAAGGGGCAGAGAGCAAGGAACAGTACCCGAATAGCTTCTACACTGTCCTCAAACACTCTGCGAGCTATATTTCGACCAGAAAGCAGCTCTTTGGAGATAGCTCGGTCAACTCGGTCAATGGCATCTGGCTTGCGGAAGTCTTCAAGGAGATGTTCACGCTATCGTTTCTCTTCTGTTACCTCGATATCCGAAGGCGAGAGGATCTCGAGTTCCTCGACGATGGGCTTGGCGGCCTTTCCGACGAGAAATATAAGTGTATTCTGGACTCTCAAACCATGAGCGAGCAGGAAGCGATCATCTCGGAACATCACTTTCAGCTCTACCTTGCCACCGCACTTAAATTCCCATCTCTATTTATGAAGGATCGCAAGACGATCATTTTCTCCAAGCAGTATGTGACAAATCTGAATCAAGTGGTGCAGGAGGCGGCCCGAAAGGTAAGGGCAGCGTTGAAACTACCACCGCTAGATGACAAGAGTCACGGTGGCGAGGAGACGGATGGCAGCATCATCAGCGTTCCGGGGCTTGGTGCGACTTCGGAAACCATCGCGAGTGCCACACCGCAGATTACGACGCCGGAGAACCCATCGACAAGTACTGTCCGGATTGGTCCTATGCCCGAGCAATTGTACGATGCGACTAGCTACGACGCCATGCCGCCAGGGTTCTTTGTAAGTTTAGACCCACGGCCTCTAACCATAAGCGATGTGGCCAAGCTGACTTTCTGACCAGGATTCCTTGATGAACGAGCCAAATCTCATGCTTGACGAGTTTTTTACATCTTTCGTGTTTGGCGGCTTCCAATGAGCGCGATTCGATTTTACGATATGCTGGGGGACACATCCTACTTAGTCATTCATTACCTAATTCTTACCTGCAAGTCTTTCATCGAAAAGTTTCTTACCACGCGCGTTTAGACATCGATCGAACTTGTAAAATAGATCTAGAGATTTCCTAGTGCGTGTGTCGACCGAGACCGGCGAGGTCACATGTTGCCGATGTCTCGGGCCGGTCCTGCAGGATATCGGGTTTTCTGGCAATCCCACTCTACTCTCTCGGCCCTTTCCACTGATAGCATTGGTGACTCGCACGGACGTGACGATGAATGCAAAATGGCCACCGACGCGATCCAGATCTCCTGCCTTACTAATGGCGAGCATGGCAGCTGTTTGCCCGCAAGGACTTGCCCGAAACTCCAGTTCCGAAGACAAGCGAGCCGGCAACTTTCGAGCTTCCACGAGTGAAGTTAACTCGAAGTTGGCCCTTGTCCACCCCCAGATTCCACTAGCGTGCATGCAGAGGCGGCACGAACTGCTTTTCGACGCTGCGGGGCCCGCTTTTTGCAAATGGGCGACCTCTGACTGGCTGGTCCGGATCGAAGACGTCAGTCGCACCGGCAATTTTGCGCAGAGGTTTGCGAGGGATATCGCCGGATTCCTGCCCTACTGTGGAGCCTGGCATTACTCGCGTCACCCCGTTTTCCGTGCGGGACAGCCATAAATTGGGCCTTTAAGCTTGCGAGAGGAAAAGAGAATTTGATTTCTCAGCTGGCCGCGTCCACGAGCATCTCGACCAATTCTGCCGGTTCGTATTACTCACCAAGTAGCCCTTCCAGACCCACTAGCACTGTGACCTGAGTCGCGAACGCGCGTGTCGACGGTACATTCATTCCACGCACCAGATAGAAACCGTCCCCCGCTGACGTTTGAACGATTGCTCTCGGACAGCATTCTTGCCTAATCGACGCAAGCTTAAGGTTCTTTTTTACCCCGCTTTTCGCTCGACCGCTGCTGCAGCACCGCTTGCAGGGAGGCAGGCTAACATCTGGCAAGTCCAGGCATCCTCGACGGAGTCTGTGCATCCATCCCTGGGGATTTGGTTGGTGAATTGCACCGTTCCCTCTGCGTTTTCGAGCGTGCCAATGCAATGGCTGTTGTATCAGGGTTGCAGCTGGTCATCGGATGGAGTATCGACGAGAGCATCCTGGCCGCAGAGCATCCATCCTGCCTCGGCAGAGGTGGTGCTTGTTGAAGGCCGCGATCTATAGAACGTCGATTGAGATATATCTACTGACGATGGGCTGCTGACAGATCGGTGACAGTTGGATAACACTTACTCGAATTAAGTCGCATCTTATACGCTAGACACGTACGTGCTGATAGAAACGAAGCAGCTTGCCCGCGGCAGAATTGATTGCATCGTAGTAGTGTGGAACTGCTGACTACCGTCCGTGTATGTGTGTGTATACATGGCCCTGCCCCGCCCTTCCTCCTCGGAGCTTGAAGTCCTGTCACACCTGCATTCCTGCCCGTTGCCCCTCCCATCCACTGCAACCTGCATTGGCCCACGCAGCTCTCTCTCTCCCTCCCGTTTGCCACATAGCGCACTATAGGGCAGCTTATTTATAGCCGGCCGACTGACCTGGGCCTCGATGTGGGCTCGTAGCTCCAGCCGTAGACTCTGCGCCCTCACCCGAAACGTCCAGTCTCCGCACTTTACCATCACCAGCACCGCACGAAGCAGTATCTTCATCAGAAGCAGCAGCAAGATGTCGAACAAATTCACCGGCCACCAGGGCGTCCAGGCGACAGACTATGTTCAGGATCGGGATACCAAGTCCCAGGAGGCCCTCTACGCCGCCAGCAACGGTGCCCCGCAACCGCACCCGTACGCCACTCAGAGGGCGGGAGAGAATGGACCCCTCCTGCTGCAGGACTTCCATTTGATTGACCTGCTCTCGCACTTTGACCGGTACGCATCAATCGATCCTCCCATCATTATACAGTTTTGTCCTCGTTCTAATGTGATGTCGTTCGTGCTTCTATAGAGAACGTGTCCCGGAAAGAGTCGTCCACGCCAAGGGTTCCGGTGCCCACGGGTACTTTGAGTGCACCAACCCCATCCCGGATCTTACGCTCGCCAACCTGTTCTGCGAGAAGGGGAAGCGATGCCCTCTCTCCATTCGGTTCTCCACCGTCGGTGGTGAGTCTGGCTCTCACGACTGTGCTCGTGATCCCCGCGGCTTCGCTATCAAGTTCAGGTATGTCAACTCTATGTATAGTAGTGTTACGAAGCCGTGTAAAACATGCTTGCTAACAGCTGTGGTGTTGCAGAACCGTTAGTATACCGTGATGTGCCCGGTCTACGATTCAATGCTTACCGGTTCGCGATATATAGGACGAAGGAAACTGGGATCTTGTCGGCAATAACACACCCGTGTTCTTCCTCCGAGACCCGGCCAAGTTCCCGCACTTCATCCACACTCAGAAGAGACACCCGGCCACACATCTCAGCGGTGGTGATGACTCGACCATGTTCTGGGACTACCTCAGCCAGAACCCCGAAGCTGTCCATCAAGTCATGATCCTCTTTGTACGTTTAACCCTTGGCATCACACCTTTTGCATACTTTAGCTAACAATTGGCACTTCACTCTAGGGCGACGTAAGTTGTTGAAACGTCCGAATACATCATTAAACTAGATTTCCCGATTGCTAACATCATTCTTTGTTAGCGTGGTATCCCCGATGGCTACAGGTAAGCTCTCAGTTCAACGTCGCTTCTTCAAGGACCTCTACTGACAGTTTGTGCAGACACATGAACGGTTACAGCGGCCACACCCTCAAGTTCATCAACAAGCAGGGCGAATGGGTCTACGTCCAGCTCCACTGGAAGACCAACCAGGGAATCAAGTGGATCCCGGCCGAGGAGGCCAACGGCCACTCACCCGACCACTCCCAGAAGGATCTCTATTATTCGATCGAGAAGGGAGACTTCCCCAGCTGGACCCTCTTCGTCCAGACCATGACGCCAAAGGAAGCTGAAGAGCTTTGGGAGAAGCAGAAGATCAACGTCTTCGACTTGACCCACGTTTGGCCCCAGAAGCAGTTCCCATTGAAGGAGGTAGGCTGACCCATTATGGACGACCAAGATTGAGAGCATGGCTAACACGTTGATCAAAAGGTCGGCCGAATCGTTTTGGACGAGAACGCGAAGAACTACTTTGCGGAAATCGAGCAGATTGCCTTCAGCCCGTCCCATCTCGTCCCCGGTATCGAGCCCTCTGCAGACCCCGTCCTGCAGTCTCGTCTGTTCTCCTACCCGGATACTCACGTAAGTTGTTCTCACACATCAGGCAGTCCGTTGAAATACAAAGGCTAACCACTTTCTACAGAGACACCGAATTGTACGTGCAAGATAGAAATCCAGTCACCACAACGCCTTTCTTCGGAGTAGAACTAACCGGGTCGTACGTGTATAGGGCACAAACTACCAGCAACTCCCCGTCAACGCACCTCGCTGCCCCTTCCGCCTCGGCAACTTCCAGCGCGACGGCGCCATGGCCTTCCACAACCAGGGCGGCCGCGCCAACTACCTCTCCTCCATCGAGCCCATCGAGTTCAGGCCGCCGGTCGTTGACCTCGATAAGACCCACGCCCACTTCATCGGCAACGCGGTCAGCTTCCTCTCCGCTATCCGGCCAGAGGACTTCAACGCCCCGCGTGCGCTCTGGGAGAGGGTCTTCGACGACGGCGCACGGGAGCGGTTCGTCAAGAACATTTCCAACCACATGGGCAACTGCCATCACCCCGAGGCCGTCAAGCGGATGATTGCCATCTTCCGCGAGGTCAACAAGGACTTGGGAGCGCGTCTTGAGAAGGCGACGGGCGTCCAGGGATACCCCAATCTTCAGGACTTGACCTTCAACGGCAGCCACAACGGCATGGGTAACGGGCTGAAGGCTGCGAACAACACGCCGTCGGACAAGTTTGCCCGTAATACGGAAAACCCGAACGGCGCGCCGAGAGCCGGCACGCACAACGAGGGCTCCGCCCAGATTAGTGGTAAGCAGTGAACTGATTTTGCCTAACGATCGAACGCATGTATCCGAGATGTAGCCCCCTTCCCGCTCCCCTTCCCCTCTCGTGGACACCCTGTAGCGCCTCTACTGTAACTTCACGTTCGTTCGTTTATTCGTCCTTTTCCGCTGGCTTTTGATTTTTCTGTTGTGGTTTTTTTTTGCCGATGGTTTCTTATTTTCCCGACGATATTTTAGGCAACATCAAATCTAACCTCTGAGTGGGAACATTAATTCGTTCATGATGTACCGTATCATGACTGATGGCCTGACAGCTGAAGCTGCGGCTCACGTTCGCTTGTCTGCAACGTCTGTTACTACTGCTTTAAATGCGAGCTCGTTTGGCAATTTGTTGCTTGCTGGCTTTTTTGAATTTTCTGCAAGTTCGAAATTGCTTTGCATTTCCAGATTTCATTATCAGGATGAGAAGATGAGGATAAGATGGCGGAGGAAGGCGGCTTTTAGGGAGGATTTGGAAGAGCAGAATGAACGAGCTTTGTATTTAAAAGAATGTGCAGTTTGCAGTCCCACAACCGGAACATCATACGTATCGAATAGCTTTGAACGTCCAAACAGTGGATGGATGAGCGCAATTCATGCCCAATCGTTGTCGTATGCGCACGCGGCACGAGGCAAGCGAGGGAGGACGTCTTCCGAAGCATGTTGTGACACAAGGCCAGTGACCCGGGTCATGGCTGGACACAGAGACGGGGCTGGCTCGAATAGCCGAGCGGGGCCCCGCGACGAGGCCTCCCCGTATTGCATTGGTAGCTTGCCCCCCGCCGCCCCGCTTCAACTTCCGGCATTCACGCTTAGTCCGAGTATTTCTCTCGAATGGCAATTTTCCGACACAGTGGAGCGGCATTGGAGTCTTGAGATATCAAAATTCTTATAAACCACGGGCTTGCCGGTCGGAATTCAACATCATGTCGCTCGACGAGAGATACCTCGATATCAACCATACGCGCACGAGTATAATTCTTACTTCATCGCCACGTTACGAGTTTCGAATTCACCCACGATGACTGGCATATCGGAAGGCGGCGTCGCCAAAGACTGGCGTAGCAAGAACAAGACCATCCAGATCCTCAACGCCGCCGAGCAAGGCGGCTACGGTGTGATCGCGGCCATCGTGTAAGCACGACCGACACCCACGTACGAGACATCAGAGCATTTGCTAATATAATACGATACCTGATAATTGCAGCTACAACATCGAGCAGATAATAGGCATGGTCAAGGCCGCGGAGAACAAGCGCTCGCCGCTCATCCTGCAAGTCTTCCCGTGGGCCATCACCTTCTCCAACGGCCTGCTCGTCCACGCCGCCGCACAGGCAGCACGCACGGCGACGGTACCGATCGCAATCCACCTCGACCACGCGCAGGACGAGGCGCTGATCCGGCGGGCGGCCGACAGCCTCCCCTTCGACAGCATCATGGTCGACATGTCGCATTACGAGAAGGAGGAGAACCTGCGGAAAACAGCCGCGCTGGTGGAATACTGCCATGCCCGCGGCATCGCAACGGAGGCGGAGCCCGGCCGCATCGAGGGCGGCGAAGACGGCATCGCGGATACCGCCGACCTGGAGGGTCTGCTCACCACGTCGCGGGACATTGAGGATTTTCTCGCCACGGGCGTGGATTTTCTAGCCCCGAGTTTCGGAAACGTGCACGGTGAGTATGGCGTCCGCGGGCCGCAGCTGGATTATGCGCGGCTGGACGAGATACGGACGGCGATAGACGGGCGGGTGAGGATCGTGCTGCATGGGACGAATGATTTTCCGGAGAGCGTGATGAAGGAGTGTATTGGTAGGGGTGTGGTCAAGGTCAATGTCAACAAGCTGGTGCTGGATGACTACCTTGTGCATTTGCGGGAGAGCGCGCGGAGCCTGAGCTTGACTCGGCTGATGGAGGAGGGCGTCGAGCACGTAGTTCGGTTGACGGAATGGCAGATGGACGTGTGCGGGTCGAGCGGGAAGGCCTAGCCCCAGCTACTGGGCTTGCTGACGAGAAAGGGGGGCGGCGGGCGGGTGAGAATTATGTAAGCTAATTTGTATCCAATCTGATATCGTATATCGGAAACGGTATCATATCATATCGCCTCGTTTACAGACGTGGGCGGAAACATGGCTTCGGAAAACGGTGGAGAGGGATGGAATTCGGAACTGCGGGGTGGGTGGAGAGCGTGATATCGAGCCGGGGGGTCGGGTCGATGCCTGGCGCCACGGTTGGAAAACATCGCTACTTGGGCGAATGGCGTTCTGTACAATATGCATTCTCGCGATCAGTAATCGCAGGACTGCGGGAATATTATCAAATGCGATAGTCCGAAGAGCGATTCCAAAATGGCTCTCTACTAGCATACGAGACTCGACTCCAAGCTTGCCCAGCTGCCCAGCTGTGTAACGCCATTTGCAAAGTTTGACATCCATCATTGAGTTCGTGTGCGACCATTTCGTATTCCTTAGTTAAGTCTCGTGGATGGGAATCAAACGCTGCATGGTCGTCTCGTCGCTTCTGGAATGGTCTTATTCAGCATGTTTCTTCTGATTCGACGGCGTCCTTCGACGATATCATGTTTCCATGCATGCATGCTGTGTTAATGTTCCATCCTGTGAGGTAGCGCGAGCTCCCTAGACACAACATCCAAGCTAGCTAGCGCTGCCGTGCTGACAGGCCGGTGCGTTTGCGGCAGGCCAGACGCAGAATGCAAAGGGATAGGAAGGATATGGCGCTCGAGATAACGGATGGGTGCAGGCCTGCGTGACGAGCTGTGCGGTGACGCCGGTGGCCCGCCAGGCAGCCATGGTCGGACCCGCTTCGTTCCTTATGGATTCCACGAACTCTGATATCAAATCTGCGATTTTATTCTCATATCGATCTTGAGACGTGTACGGACAGTGTGGTCACAACCGCGGGGCAATTTGGTCGAGCAAGCTAGGAATCTACCAAGAGATAAATGCTACAGGCCGAGAGATTGTACCAAGAGTCGTGCCTACCCACTTTCTCGATAGATCGATGGCAATATCGATCGATGGCACTATAATCTCGAATCCCGGGACGAAGTCGCAATTGGGCAAGAACGATCCCTACCCACTAGTACATGTACTATAGTGCTCAGTAACCATCGCATCAAGTAGTCCATTCTACGAGGAATTGAGTCTGCATGTTTGTAAACGGCCGGCACCAGAATACTGTTGAGCTTGAGCAGGCTGCAATCTGCTCGGGCGCCACTATCCTTAGTCAGGATGCAGGTCAGCATGGACCCCCGCCGAACAGGAAGCGTCTTGGGCGATCGATCGCGCGAGTGGGCCGGGTGTATGCAGACAGATGACAAGGACAATCTTTGCAACCCGCAATTCGAAATTCCTCGACGTCTCTCTTTATACTTGTAGTACGGGGTCAGTCAATGGGCGTCGGTATGTACCGTCTGATTGCATGATGCATGCATACATGCAGGCGAGCAGTGCAGGCTCCCATTTTCCGAACAGGCGGTCGGTTGAATCCGCAGGCATGGCGTTCTACCGTGCGGAGAAGTTGTGCACGCACGGTCGACTTGCACTGTGACTATACGACGTACAGCAGTGTATACTAGCAGAAGTATACGATGGTGCATTGTGCAAGTGTATCATGTTATGGCGCAAGGCAGAAGTGAGTAAATCAAGCTTCCCCAAGGTGACTCTCCAGCAAACCCAGCCCGCCATGCATGCATGCAGACAGGATTCCCACGAGAAACGAACCCCAGGCCGTAGTATAGCATAGAGTCCAGAGGCGTACTATACACCAGACAGACACAGCACTAACCAACTACATCGACAGACACATTAAAAAAAAAAAAAAAAAAAACCTCGAGCTGCTTACCTCGTCCGTCCGTTGCAGCCGAGCCCGCTGTTTCAGCGGAGTGGCTCCTGTCATGGACTGCCTTTGCCAGGAGCCCGAGCAGCGATGGTCAGGGGCGCTGACCCCGAACGGGCAAAAGCGTCTGACACCCTGCAGCAGGCAACCCTTGCGCGGGGCCCTTGCCAGGCCTTTGCAACTGGTTGGTCGGCTGTGGTTCATCTGGGCTGGAGATTGGAGAAGCAACTTGACCAACAGGTAAAACAAAAAAATTAGAAATTTCGATGGGAATGCGGTAGACTCGCTTCTGGAATCCGACGGGCGTGCGCATATAATCGTTGAACCAGGTCAGCGTCTTGAGGTTGACATACATACTTACATATATACTCGCACGTCTGGCCTGGTGGAAAACTACAGAAGGTCGAGTGCTCTGGCCTCTGGATATTAATATTCTTCTCGCCCTCCGAGGCTCCAGCTCTGGCTTCAATTCACTATCATTTAAATACGCCCGCCGGCCCGGCCCCAGTCGTACCCCGGCTCCGTCTCGACTGCACTCCACACTCTCTCTTGCATGATTATATAAATTCTCCGATCGAGCTTGCTCTGATAGCGTCGTGCTATTCACACTTGATCGTATAATATAGTTCGACTACGATGGAAACCGACAACAGATCCGCCTCGACGGGCAGCGGCGTCGCCGTCAAGAACGCATCCGACCAGACCCACCGCAAACTCAAGGAACGCCATGTGCAGCTCATCGGCATCGGCGGGACCATAGGAACCGCCCTCTTCGTCGCTATTGGCCGCGGCCTGGCGCTGGGCGGACCGGCCAACTTGTTCTTGGGCTTTACCTTGTGGTAAGTAATACGTATTCGCACAGATATCCCTCTCTTAAAACCCCCTCTGCACACCCGGCCGCCACGTAGGGCTGGACAGCATGTCCGAGATCTGGTGATGCCGGACGTTGTGACGTATGGTATATGCGGCATGCGTGCGTGAATTGCGATGTTGCGTTTATGATGCGGCTCGCTATATTGGCAATATCACCGCTGCTATACGTTACCTCGTTTTGCGCCCGCTTGAATGAGAATTATATTATGTTGATGCAAGAAATGGGACTGACGTTTCCGCCTGCAGGTGTACGGTTGTGCTATGCGTGAACAACTGCCTGGGTAGGTGCTCCGAGCCGATGCGATGCATTCTTTCTCAACGGTGGTTGTGGTGCAGCGGGCTAATGCAACTTTGACAGCGGAAATGGTTTCCTACCTGCCGATATCGTCGCCGTTCATCCGGTTCGCCGGCCGCTTCGTCGACCCGGCGTTTGGCGTCGCGACAGGCTACAAGTATGTGAATTTGATGAATTGAATCCTATGAAAACCTACCTGGTTTGGCGTGCATGCGTGCGGGTGGCTAATGTGGTGATGCGGCAGCTTTTTCATCTTCGAGGCCATGATGGTCCCGTTTGAGATTATCGCATGCAGTGAGTCTACACCTACCGGATGATATTGCTCGTTGTAGAGTGAAGAAAGTGGTGCTGATACGTGACGGTTTACAGCTTTCATTCTTGACTTTTGGGGCGTGTCGAAATTCGTGCACCCGGGCGTCTTTATCTGCATCGTCATCGTCCTCTATGCGTACGTTCCCAGTTCCCACCGCTGTTTTGCGAAGTTCGTATCGCTAATACAGTGGGTATCTGCAGTGTTATCAACATCTTTGCCGTGGCGTGGTACGGGGAGGCCGAGTTCTGGATGGCGCTGGGCAAGGTCATCCTGATCGTGGGACTGCTCGTCTTCACGTTCTTCGCGATGCTGGGCGTGAACCCGATGCACGACAGGTTCGGGTTCCGCTACTGGAACAACCCGGTATGTCCCATACACCATGTAGCTATATATATCCATTCATAGCATGCAGTCCGCTGACTGGAGACGTTCACAGGGCGCGTTCTCGGATTTCTATGGCACGGGCTCGATGGGCCGCTTCATGGGCTTCCTCGCCTGCTTCATCCAGGCCAGCTTCACGATCGCCGGCCCGGACTACGTCAGCATGGCGGCCGGAGAGACGGAGAACCCGCGCAAGATCCTGCCCAAGGCCTTCAACGGGGTCTTCTTCCGGCTGGCGACCTTTTTCGTTCTCGGCTCGCTCGCCGTCGGCGTGCTGGTGCCGTACAACAGCCAGGAGCTGCTCGACATCTACCTTCTCAACAAGCCCGCGTCCGGCGCCGCGGGGTCGCCCTACGTGCTCGCGATGCAGCGGCTGCAAATCGGCGTGCTCCCGCACGTCGTCAACGCCCTCATCCTGACGTCCGCGCTGAGCGCGGGCAACTCGTACGTCTTCTGCGCGAGCCGGTCGCTGTTCGGACTCGCGCTGGAGGGCAAGGCGCCCAAGATCTTCACGCGGACGAACCGGTTCGGCGTCCCGATCTACTGCGTGGGGCTGGTGCTGCTGGTGTCGCTGCTGGCGTTCCTGCAGATGTCGACGGGGACGGCGACGGTGTTCAACTGGTTCATCGGTCTGGTGACGGCGTCGCAGCTGATGAACTACGCGGTGTGCAGCTTCACGTACATCATGTTCTACCGGGCGTGCATGGCGCAGGGCGTGGACCGGAGCAAGCTGCCGTTCTGCGGGAAATGGCAGCCCTACACGGCGTATTACTCGCTCTTCTTCACGTTCACGATGACGTTCGTGGGCGGGTTCGGGGTGTTCCTGCCGGGGAACTGGAACCTGCCGACGTTCTTCTTCAGCTACACGATGCCCGTGCTCGTTCCGACGATTTTCATCGTGTGGAAGCTGGTCAAGCGGACGCGGTGGGTGCGGGCCGAGGAGGCGGACCTGGTCGACGGGCTGGAGGAGATCGAGGCGTACGAGCAGGCGTACGTCGAGACGCCGGGCAAGTTCGAGCGGTGGCAGGCGCGGTGCGTGGGCGCGGTCAAGCGGCGCGTCGGCTGGGGGAAGAAGAAGGATGCCGACGTCGTCATCGTCGACGAGAAGTGAAGCATCTCTCTAGCTTTCATCTGTTCTGGATTTTGATATCTCGTTGTATAATGTTGTTGGTGGTTGAATCTTTTGTCGCGGGCCAGGCGTTCATGTTGTATCTCTCGGGCGGGCGTCTCTCGCAGTCCATATCGATAGCTAGCAATCTAATGTAATCTTCTGACATCTCCAACCTCACCATCTCCACTCCCCATCTTATATACTCTTTCGTACACGTCCACGCACGCCCAGACGGACGAAGACTCGATCCCGGTCGAGATGCTGTCGAGGCCGTCACGCGGCGTCGGCCACAGCCCGCCGTTACCTAACGCTTACTCACGAAAAGCAGCTGCACCACCGCCAGGCCGGCCGCCATTACGTATGAACATGCACCAGACCGCTCTGGCATGCCCGACCAGGCCTGGAACCATGCGTCCGAGAAAGCAGACGAGAGACGAGACGAGAGCACAGCCAGCCAGCCAGCACGCATCCATCCGGACGAAAGAGAGAAGGAAAGAGAGAGAGCTCATGCTACGGCGGCGGCGTTTGAGTTCGAGACAGCAGCCACAGAAAAGCCTGCACGGCTCCGAACTGCTCCTTCCGCGCCCGCCATCGCAGACCCGACCGACTGAATCAATCGAAATCGCCATCTGGGAAGCACGAAGAACAAAGTCCGATCGGGAACGTCGTGCCTGGCGTTATATTCGAAGGCCCTCTTCACGCACGCGACCGGATCTCCTCCCGCCTGGCTCGCCAGCTAGCGAAATGTGCTGCATGCTGATTGGGACCCGGCGCTTGGAACTGGCTCTGGCTCTGGATCTGGCACCGGCTCTGGCTGTGGACCCCGAACCCGTCCTTCACGACGCACGACACCGCTCGGCAGCTTTGGTGTGACGACGAGATATCCATCTACCTACTTATCTACTGTCTACGCATCATTACTCTTCCCGGCCCCTGAACGAAACGGCCCGGACGGACGAACGACGACGGTCCGACCTGGAAGGACAGGTACTCGCAGAGCTGCCATCTCCAAGGCCGCGGAGAACCCTCGCTCCAATCAATCGTCCGGCCAGTGGCGGTTACCGTGGTCATTTATCATTATCATATCGCATCACACCACCACCACCGCCACCACCACCACCAAGACCACCTACCCGTCCTGTTACGTCTTCCCCGGCACGATAATCGAAGCTCCAGGCACTCGACAGCGGGCGGCGGGCGGCAAGCATCTGGTGATGACCGACAAGGAGAGGCACCACAAGGCCTGCGACGAATGCCGTGAGTCCAGCACGACCCGATCTTTTTATCTCACCGTTTCAACGTCTAACGTTTGCTATCTTCCATCCCCAGGCATTCGCAAGCTCAAATGCCCCGGCGAGTACCCGGCCTGCTCGCGATGCGTGCGGGACGGCGTCCCCTGCGTCTACAGCCTGCAGAAGACCATGGGCCGGCCCAGGAAGCGGCGGCGGAGTGACGCCCTCCGCGCACATCACCATCACCATCCCCACCATGGTAGCAGCGGCAGCGGGGCAGGTGCGAGCTTCATCAGCATACCCGTCGACATCAATGGCCACCACGCCGACGGCCAGTGGATGGACGGGAACATGTTCCTCGGCGACGACACCAAGCTGTTGGACTTGAATATCCTCGAGCCGGGAGACACTGGGTATGCTTCATCAAAACCCCTCGAATGGGAACGATGGGGGGGCGGTACGAATGAATGGAACGCAGCTGACAGATGGAAACCGGGCAGACACGACCACGCCAGCGGATGCATTCCGCACCAGGAGAACGGCGCCTCCGCCGACCTCGACTCCCTCTTCGATCCCTCGGTCCCGCACATCGACTTTTCCTCCCTCCTCAGCGACGTCGTCATGGTCCCGCCGGACGTCCCGCAGGCGCAACCCCCCTCGCACCCCCATTCGCACTCCTCGCCGTCATCGTGCAGCGGGCCCCACTTCCACACCACCCCCGCCACCACCACTTCCGCCGCCACCGCAACCGCATGCTCCTCCACCTCCGCCCACACCCCACCGCCGTTCCTGTCCAACCTAATCGACCACACCAAGATCCCGCTGGACATCGGCACGGCGATGACGCCGAAGGACCTCTCCTCCTTCAACATCCAACCCGATGCGGCGCTGGGACTCACCTGCGACTGCCTCATCCACTTCTTCTCCGCAATCGTAACCCTCAAAAAGATGATCTACAACCCCGTCCACCTCTCCCCGCCGACACCGTTCGCCACGCCCCCGCCCCCGATCAGCCTGCAGGAGATCACAGCCATAAGCAGCAACGCCATCGACATCACCCGCACGAGCCTCAAATGCGCCAGCTGCAACATGTGCTTCACGACGCTGATGAACGTAGGCCAGCTGCTCGGTCTGCTGCTGCGCGCCTACTCGCAGTTCCTGCAGACTTCGGGAACAGGCGCGGGCGGGATGCCGCGCGAGGCGGCACGGGCGGTGGTCAACGGGGAGATGGAAAAGATTCTCGAAATCCTAGGACAGGTGGAGATCCGGTCGCTGGCGCGGCACGGGATGGTGCTGGGTGACGAGACGCGGGTGACGAAGGATATGGTCGGCAGGGGCGTCATCGAGCGGATCGCGACGGGCAGCTGGGTTGGCGATCGGAATCCGCTGTGTTTGAAGATTGTGGGGATGGTGCGCGGGCTGGCGGACGGCCTGCTGTGCGGGGTTGGCGTTGGGGAGTGCGTGAACGAGCAGTGTGCGAGTGGGCTGAATACGATTTCGTGATCATGTCGTAGGGACGTGGCGGGTACGGAGCTCGGATGTATCGGTTGATCTATGTCTGTACGATTATTTGAGCGGGCGGGTCAGCACGTTACGTAACGTTACATCTAACATTTGATGGATGGATGGATGAATGGATGGACGAATGGATGGATGGATGAGAAGCCGGAGTCTCTAAATGATGGGAAGAGTGCGGTCAGTCGAGCGAGTAATCGCGTGGGTGCCGGGTTGCGTATTTGGTCTTTGGCGCAAGGTGTCCGAGTCTGGAATGGAATTTCGAGGGGATCAAAAATAGTTCATGTCGTTTTCCAAAATTTTGAATACTTCGTCAGCCTGAATATCTGCATTTAAATTTCTTCGATACTTAAGTAGTTGGTTTTTAATGGAATCTCCTCCTTTATATTTCTAATACAGCAGCTAGCAGACACGACAGACAGCTTCTATATATATAAGTTACTTGTGGTATACCCCTAGTTTGGCTGTACGCGGGGTGCATGAATGAATTGAATGGACGCATGCATGCGGGCGTGCTGACTGATGATGAGGGGTTGGAGAAGTGTGCTGCCTGCATGCGTGGATGCAACATTTTTCTCCCCAATCGCACGAATTTGCGCCCTCGGATGGCGGATGTCGTCATCCGATCTTGGGATGGCGACATTTGTACTTACGTAACTGCCGTGTGGGGGGGTTTTAATATGCAAAACTTCCATTTGTCGCGGGACCTCTCGACGGTGCACGATTTTTACTAGTATACAGCGACTTGTAATGAGAATACGCGTGGGGGTGTGTGTAGTATATGTATACCTGTGGAGGTACATGTATAAGGACTGTGGTGTCGATTGTATGCATGCACGTCTACAGGGATACTTAGTACAGCAGGTATTAGATTCTAGATTGAGTGAAATACAGTCTCTCAACCCGGCCGCGGCCATCTTAGCCGCTGACACACGCGAGTCATACATATAGATACTCATACAATGGATCAATCGATATGGGTATATCGGAAAATTAACTACGATGCGACCTTTGACCGCACGAACCCCGTCACGCCGTCCACCGTCGCCGAAAAGACCGCCGCGCCCGCATTCGCCGCATCACGCAGCGTCAGGCCCCGGTTTCGCAGCAGGACGTTGATGGCGCCGATGCCAAAGATCAGGACGAGGACCAACAGCCGCTTGACGCGGGCTTTCCAGATGCCTTGTGCTGTTTGTGTGAGGATCCAGTCTTTGTAGACGGGGAAGAAGCAGCGGTACATAAAGTGGATTTGGGAGCGGCTGTTCCCCAATCACCGTTAGCACATTTACACATCTATGTACGCACGTACGTACGTGTGGGAGTAAAGGGGGTTACTCACGGGTAGCAGGAGGAGTTCCAGCCGTCGTCGCGTTTGTACCACTAGCAGTAAAATTAGCATGCCGTCCGTTTGACTGATCGAGGGAATAGGGGTGTACCCACCGATTGAAACTCGTCGTTGTTGAAGACGGTCCTCTTGAGCGTGTCCTGCATCCACCGGCTGTATCCCGCCTCCGCCTCCGTCTTGAGCTCGATCTCGTCCGCGTCGCCCTTCAGCACGGGCTCCGCCATCGTCAGCGCGAAGTGGCACATGTTCTCCGACGCGAGGATGACGCTCGAATGGCCCGTCACGGAATTCGGACCGACGACCATGAACAGGTTCGGGAAGCCGGACACCGCGGCGCAATTGTACGCGGCGGGACCGCCCAGCTTGCTCCAGTGCTCCGTCAGGTGCTCACCCTTGCGGCCGACGATGTCCATTGGCGCGATCCAGTCGTTCGTCTTGTATCCCGTCGCGAGCACGACGACGTCGGCGGGGTACTCCGCGCCGGAGGCCGTGTGCACTTTGCCCGGCGAGAGCGTCGTGACGTCGTCCCGCGTCAGCTGGATCTTGGACGACTGCAGCGTGCGGATGTAGGTGTCGTCAAAGATGCGGCGCTTGAAGCCGATGGGGAATTTTGGTATCAGAAGGTCCCAGTATTTCTCTGGCGCGTTCTTCTTGACGTGCTTGATCGACGTGCGTTCCTGTTGCTTGCGCATCCGCTCGCCGCGGGCGTCGTCGCGGAAGGCGAGCCAGGCGAGCTCCATGATCGAGAACGTCAGGTAGCGCGCGAAAGTCTGCGAGCCGGGAAAGTAGCGGAAGACGGTTGGCGCGTACTTTTCGTACATGTCCGACGACATGACCGGGAACTTGGGGCGGGGGAGCATCCAGTGGGACGAGCGGACGATTTGCGTGAGCGACTTGACCTGCGGCTCAATGGCCGGCACGATCTGGCTCGCCGTGCCTACATCATAGCGCCGTTAGTACTCCGTAGATGCGATAAAGTGGGTAGGCAGGTCAATCGGCAAAGATAGGAAGCATACATCCGTTCCCGAGTAGGACGACGTTCTTGTCCGTCAGGTCGACGCTGTGGTCCCATATCGCAGAATGGAACACCGGCCCGCCAAAGCTCTCCATCCCATCAATCTTGACCTCCGCCGGCGATACCAGCAGCCCGACGGCCGTGAAGAGCACCTTGCACTCGTGCGTCCAAGTGTCGCCGACCTGTCCGCTGTACTTGAGGTCCTTGACCCAGCCGTGGCTCTGCGTCTCCCAGTCCGCGACAGCGACTTTGCGCAGGCGGACGGACCACAGCTTGCGCGTTTCATCGTAGGTTGCAGACTCGCACTCGGTGTTGAAGGTGATGTGCGAGCGAAGGTTATGGTCGTCGCAGACCTTCGCGAAATAGGCGTAGAGTTCCGGACCTAGTATACGGTAGGTGTTCCGCGTCAGGTTGTGCCCTTTGCTTCAAGAAACATGCATGCGGTACGTATGTCTTCCAGGATACGCCTGTATCGGTAGGAGTATATACGACGCAGATACACGTGTGGATGCACGTGGAAACACGGACTGACCTTGAGGATACTGCGACGTCCAGTTGGGGTTTGTCGCAAAGGAGTACGAGTACGCTAACGCCGGCCTGCTCGGGTCAATCAATATTTCGACGCTCGGCTCATGAAATCGCGGGGTTGCATTGGCATGAATCCGGGCGGATGCATATGCGCATACAATATGCGCATGCACGCCGGATCGGATCGAAGAATAAAAGATAAAACTCACACGTCGCAAGCGACACCTGCAAAGATAGCCGTCTCAATTAGCCTGCGAATCCTAACATACTCATGCAATGCATGCTATCGCGGATTCAAACTGTTTTAACCGTTTCCTAGCGCATCTGCGGGGCCCGGGACAAGAAAAATCCTATGCATCGGACGCGACGTGTGGGTTTATACGTACCCGGATATGTGTTCGCGTACCAGGTGCCGCCAATGTCGCTGTGGCGCTCGTAGATGGCAAAGTCGGTGATGTTGAAGCGCTTCTTGAGCTGGACGCCCATGCACAGGCCGCTTTCGCCGGCGCCGATGATGAGAACCTTCGAGTACATTCTGCCCGTGGTCGTAGCGGATGGCCCTTGACGTGTATCTCGTGATATGACCCGGCGTGTAGTCGGTTTGAGGTCGACGGTAAATATACGTACGTCGGACGTCGAGCTGTCGATGATGAATTATTACCGGACCGAGGAAGTTGAGGCGACGCGCTGAGATTGTATAATAATGTTATATCGGTTAGCACGAGGAAGTGGAAGCAGCCGGCCAGGGTCGAGGCCAGGAGCCGATGCTAGAGACTTATCTGGAAGCTGCGGTGCATTGGCATCGTCGGCAGGTGCAGGTGCTCACTTGGTACTTACACTATCTGTTACCGTATCGCCTTGATCGCGAACGAATCGAATCGATCCAGCCTCTCGTGACGGTCGACGAGTTTGCGTTTGCTGCGTGGCTCGATCCAATCGATCCAGCCGCACCGAATCTGAATTCTCACGATCGGCTGGCCCACGTAATTGTACTTATACGACCAAACAGGCTCGCATCTGCCGGCTGGGCGGCGGAAAGGGCTTTGGGACGAGGTTAACTGGCGGGTAAGGTCGCCATTGCTTCCGGCCGGCTGACTAACAATTATCAGCCTGCTGGCAAGGCCAGGAAGGAATGAATGAAGGAAGGCTGTCTGGCGATGCGGGTAGCTGGGACGATTCGGCAGAAACAAGAACAAGCATCCGACGTCAAAGCGTCTCCGCATCTGCATCCGCTGCACCAATGCAGACGCAGTCGACTTCTCCACACCCCGCATTACGTCCAGCCTACGTCTACCCACTTCTAGTACCGTTCGACAGGTAGTAGCAGCAGTATGGTCTCGGGACTAGTCGACAGGACATGGCGCGGTATCGTTGGTCCCGGAACCGCTAGGCCTGGAGCGGTGGCTTGGGAGACACGAACTCTGCACCCTGCCGCAAACCCTTTCGCCCTGCGAGCACTCCCGCGGCACAATCACCGAAGCCGCGGCTGGAAAAGTGCGATAACCTAGGCTGGTGTCTGGCTACACACGCACGAAAGTATGGACACAGACAGGCATGTGCCATCTCGAGTCGAGTCGAGTCGTCCTGCAATGGGCTGACCAGTACGTACAAGTACGGTGCGGCCTGCCCTACAGTGCAGGAGCTAACGCTTCTCGATATCTTTCCAGTTTGCTTGCAATCACTCGGCTGCACGTAATCGTGATGCTTGCTTGCATGCATGAATGTTTGTGCGGACATGCATGCAAACATTGCTCTCCTGCAAGTCTTGTACCACTCTCGGCGGGATAACGTGATCTCCGCAGTGGACGCTGTTTCAACGGATGTTCTATACTTGCATGCATGCTTATAGTCCGACGCCGGAGATATTTAACCTCGTGAGTCGATAATCGAAAATAGGATCTCGTACAGGACTTGTATATCTCTAACCAACTTGGCAGTTCCGCACCGTGGATGGGCTTCATTTATTTCAAGCACTCTGCCGCCTAGCGATAACGTTATAGGATATATCCGTCTACGTATCAGTTAGTACAAAGGGTACACTCCGAAGGATGTCCACCAGACGTGGCGTTTCGTCTACAGCACCTTCCAGTTTCGAATGGGCGTGCAGCCAGAGTGTTTCGACGACACGGGTGCGAGATACATTCGTTATATTGCTCTCGACCGAGTGACCCTGGCTTCGACGGATATCGCGGAACATTAGCATACGGGCAGCCATGCAGATGTGGCCTCTGCGATCATGATCGCATTTGGACGTAAGACTGTGGCTATGCAGCTGCCCGAGACCGGTCGACAATGCAATGCAGCCACAGGCGTGATTAGTGAGCATCGTATTCGCATCTTGGGCGAGACTTGTCGTGTATACGCGGACTCGCAAGTGCGTGTGTACTCACTCCCCTTGCGGTGTATCCGGCCCATGACTCTGCGACCTGACCATGCGCTGCCTCTGTCTCGCAAATCTTCGTACGCATGATGTCCAGTCCGATGGCATTACACATCCAAGTCAGTTGCAACGTATCGATGCTATCTCCGAAGATCCATATCTTCATTCGCCAGGACGCTTGACCACCGAGCGTCGCATGGCGATACCCGATTGCGGATCCGAAATTGCCCTCTCCGCGTTTCCGCTGCGTATGCACACCCTCGACAATCAAATCAATCGCATCTGCCTCTGGGCCTCCTGGCTTGCATGGCAGGCGTCTGAATCCTTCACAGCCTTCGGGCTGCCGACTGGCACCGGCAACGTCTCGACCCAGCCCGAATGTTCGATGTTCGATGTTCAGTTCCCCTGCACGTGGGTGGACACGGCTCGCATGGCCGCAGACGCATAGGGCAGGAAGCTTCGTACGGGGAAAAAAACCAGGCGTGTTTAACGCTGTGACACGAACCGCCTCAGTTGTGCTGCACTCCTCCTTCTCGTCCTCCCCGCCGCCGCCTCTTCCTCCTACGCCCGGACGACGCTTCGATCCAGCGGGCGTGTGCGCGGAGAAACCCATTGTCAGAGTCATCTGGGTTGTCAAGGCGGTGGAAAGCAGCAATTACATTAGTTTATACTTTTGGTAGCCGCAGGAGCGTCAGCATGGGCGTGTAGAACAGCGCTAGCTGAGTCGGGCTAGCGGGCGAATGACGTTTGGCGGCGTGGTGTGAATGCTGATGCTGATGTGGACGTGGATGCTGATTGATGTTGACGTTGATGGTTGATGGATGGCATGGCCATGGTCACCAAGCGGCGCTGTGGAATTCGCACTGCAATGTGACGGTGATGGCCCACATTAAGCATTCCTGCACATTCCTCAACCTCGACAGCTTCCCAGCCAAACGCTGCTGCTTCGAGCAAACATCCTCGTCCATTGCATCGCAACGGCCAATCGGAAGCGACATGACCACCAATCCGATCCCCCAGCGAGCTGCCCTCGAGTCGGTGCATGCAAGGAATCCGCCGTGGCCAAGATGTTCTCGAAGGGCGTCCAACGTTCCAGTTAGGCAGGACGGTAGGTTTTGCTCCACGCCCAGTCCAAACCCTTTCGAGAAGCTGGACGCACCACTGATCCACATTTTTTCAAGCCTTCCGTCGAAAAAGGTTGCAATCCCTCCTTGCCCCCCGGTGGCAGGACGGCATCGACTTACCCGTTTCTCGCAAAGCTCCAGGCCAAAGGGGCCTAGGATCTTGAGATCTTTCGAGAATCCCGCTTCAGGAGAAAGCAAACTATCGCCAGCGGGCGCGAAGACCTCCCTTCTACGACCGCGACTGTCTTCTCTCCCCTCCAAAGACTTGCCGTAAGGCCCGTTGATATCATACGCACGTCAAGGGCGCTGCGGCATATTCCAGTTCCAGGCTTTCCCCTCCTGTCCTTTTCTCAGTGGAGATGCCGACAGCTTCCACAGCGGCCCCCCTTCGAGATCTGACCCCCCTATTGAAGAATGTGGGTCGCATGCCTGGCCCGACCATGGGAATGAGGCTAAGGCGCTTTGGAAGCCACCCCTGTCCACTCAAGGAAGAAGGAATTCTGTTCTGCATCTCACACCAGCTGGCTTGACGTATTTACTTTTTCTCTCCACCCACATCACACTTTAAACTCTAAAGCCCCCGATTTTAAAAAGAACGGCGGATCCGCTCTCCATACAAATCTTGCATATATGCACGACGACTCCAATAGCGCTCGACCAGGACTAACTCGATCTTCAAAAAACTTCACCGGTCGAAACAACCTCTCCTACCGTTTCCTCATGCTTGTCGAAGAGATCGGTGTCTGAACTGTGAAGCTTAGGAGGACTCGATCCCCTGTTTGTTGTGTGAAGAGGGGGAAACCAACCCGTCAACTAAAACCAACCAACCGCATAACGTCGACTATCGCGAGTCAAGAGAAAGACCAGTACAAAAGCAACCGGGAGGGCCCAGTTGGTCGGAACTCTTCTCGACATCGTCATACTCACATCATCATTATCAACAATGGAGTTCGAATGGACATGCTGCCGATGCCGGCAAGAAAACTCGACATGCACAAGATGCAACTGCAACCACTCGTACTGCAACATCTGTGCGAACATCGCACCCCGATGCACTTCCCAGCCGCCGATCCCGTCGGCGGGCCTCTACTCGCCCTTGAGCCCCTGCGACTACACGTCGAGCAGCAGTTCCTCGCCGGTGCTCTCATATTCCTCGTTTAATTTCAACGAGGAGTCGATACGGCCAAGATCGACGCCACAACCTCTGGGTGTCTTGCACTCGACACACCCAGCCAACCAACTATCTCTCATCGCACCTTTCTACGACTCCGCGCCGCCTCCATCGTCGATGCCGTCGTCGGCGTCGACTACGGGGACCGTCACCACTATCAGCTCGAACGGCGGCAGCTCGTCGAGACGAAGACATCTGATCCGGCCGCGGCTGTCCATCTCGCACTTCAAGGGCTTGTGGAGCAGTAACAGCAGCAGCTGTGACGACCACAGCGATGACGAGAACCTGGGCAGCAGCACGAGCAGGCGTACGCATACACCATCTGGATCCGTATCACGAGTGGACAAGTGGTGGATGCAGTTATGACCTGTGCGGCAGCCGAATAATCTCTCATCTTGACTTTCTTCATCGACATTTACACATATTCTTCCAACCTCTTACCACTCTATCGCAAACCACAAAAGTTATCATAAAATTCGGATCTAGACCTCGTCCTCATCATCATCATTTCACATCACTTTACCCGGCAGCATATCTACGATGGCGTTCACAGCTTCTGGTACAACGGTTGCGTTTTGCAGGAACATTTCACAGGGAGTTCTGTCGTCTCATGCATTCTTTTTGTTATCAATTTCCTTGCGTTTATTTCCTCACTTGGGGTGTTTTCTTGACTTGCCTTTTCTTGGGACTGGGCTATTTCGGGTGTCCAAATCTATCCCTTTGTTTGATATCGTCCGGTATATATTTCTTCACGGACACAGGGCACATCATTTTTCCCACCATCATGCCTGTCTTCCTGTCTGACCTGGAGGATAGCTCCATATGGCAACGGACAACCTGATGGTCCTGTTTTGGTTTCTTTCTCCTGTCCATATTCGCTTTTTGATTTTATACAGGTGTCACTATTTTTGTGACCGGTGGGATCACGGGGGGTTCAGGTGTTCATTCCTTTTTACGAGCCATGATGTGATGGGGATTTTATCATTTTTTTTTTTTTTACTTTTCAGATACTCGAGAGGCGCCGTGCTTCTGCCGGTCTTCTATTCTTGTATATATCTTGAAAGAACTGGGCGCCATATAGTACAATGCCTATATCGGCCCACATTACAGATCTTCAAACCACATTGGTTTCCATTTGCTCCACATGTGCACGCAATCGACCTTGACGCCTCGCAGGGCGTCTCTAACAAGCTACGCAATTTTCGTAACATCACCGACTTCTCTTCCTTCGTTTCTTTTCCCGCATCCGTAAACAGGGTAAGTGAGTAATCGGGCGTTGTGAGTATAATTTGAGAAAAAAGCCACCGCGAGGAGTGTTGCACGGTAAGCGGCGTCGGGAAATATCACACCGTCTTCTATTCCCAGCTTCCTAATTCCCGCCTATCCGCGCCCTACGGCACTTTGCGTTCCCATTCCTACTGCCAATGCAGCCACGCCTCACCTGGGTCCAGCCGCTCAACTGCAGAGTCGGGAAGGTATGCAAGAATCAGGAATCAAGCGCATCCCGAGCGATCGAACGACCGTTACGCAAGCATGCAACCCACGCTATCCTGATGAATGCGACGGGAAGAAAAGCAAAGAAGACAAAATACACGCCGCACGACAACATACCCGGCTGAAATGACAAGATCAAAGACAACAATGGAGAGCAACTTTTCGAAAGGGAAATTTTCAAGAAAGATGACCCAGCGAACTACCAAAAATGGGAAAAACGAAAACTTTGAATCCAGGAACTGGTTTACCCGAACGGTAAAGTGATGACGACAGCGCATATGTTGCTGCCAGTTGGCGCAAATTGCTCTCGATCACGTTACATTAGCTCCTGTCGCTAGCGGTAGGTCGATGGGTGGGATGGACGGCAATCTTGCATATCCATGCGGAGGGACGGACAGGCTAGCTAGCCAGCTGCAATACATGCATCGCAGGGAGCAGGCAGAAAGTTTTCGATCTTATCGCCAAGTCGCACGAAGGAAAGAGTTTTAGGAAGTAAAGTTCAACGTTGCAAGATTAACGTTTGCAGGTCGAATTGCCGTGCCATGCATGACAGGGACGTGACAGGCAGTCAACGGCTGGTGTCAATAGCTAGATGTGGCACTTGACCTGTCGAGATGGAAAGTTCGAAAGAAATTTCGAAAAGCTTGCTTGACGACCACACCACATTCACCTTTCAGTTTGGCGAATTATATCGCATTGGTTTGCCACTATCACACCTTTCCGACGATATCGCGATGAGGTAGCTGATAGTAGGACGGCAACAGCGTGCGGTTCACGCGATCGATCGATCTGCCATGGAGAAAAGAAGGCGGATGGAAAATTCTTCCCTGCGAGTCATATTCTCGGAAGGCTCCGGGATATAGCTTGTTGGATAACTCAGGGGTGTCTCTGGCGGCGTCCTTGATAGGCATATATAGGGCTGGGCGGTTACTGTTTCGAAAAGGAAGATTTCGCGAAGAAAGGTCTTAAACAGAAAGAACGCACCACCGTCAGCTATAAGAGGGCGATGTATGACTCGACCCGGGTACTTTTGGCGGAGGAGTGCCGTGACATTGTCGACATGTCTCGTAGACCGGACTGCCAGCCGTGACAGGTACGGTTCGAATTTTGCGAATTAGGGCTTACTGCCGTCGTGCCAGGCGGGTAAGCTTTATCGTATATCGGCAGTAATGTGCGGGGTGCCTTATACAGTCGAAGGAATATGAATGGAGCTCTCTGAGCCAAATCCCACCAGATGACATGCTATCCATGTACGGTGTTTCATGCATGGGGTATTTGATATCACTCCTGAGATAGTTAGGCCAAGTAACCTACGTATAGAGCATGTAGGGACTAGCTAGGCCCGCAAATAGAATTGGACGAGCTCGCGAGATGCATCGATGTCGAAACTTGTTTCAAACTGGGAGATCTACAGAGACAAATCTCGGGTGAGCATTGAAAAGTCTTTCACCATCGACCACAGAGATGGTGATTGGAACATTCTCCCTGGTTAGTCTATAGTCTATTGACTGATATGCCTGGCTTGTTATAACTTTATTGCACAATAATAGCCAGATCGATCGTCCTTCCGTTGCGCCCAATTGGTCTTTTCATCGGAGAGTCTGATTTATAAGATCAGACACGCCGTGTCTGTCGATATCGCGATGTCGCGGGAAACGCATGCATGATCATATGATGATATGAACGGTGAGATGCGTGGGATATGAATGGCCTCATGGATCATTGACTTACGTGATATGTAGCAGACATATATCAGGAATAGAAGAAAGCCCCAGGTCTATAGAATAAACGCGTGATCGAGTAAAAAAAAATTTCCATTCATATATATAGTTGTCAGGAACTAGAAGAGTGACTCTCTTGGAACTGTCTGAAAAAGTCTAGAAGATCAGAAATTTCTCGATATATAGGCTGACTGATAGTAGAAATTTTATTCGGAACGGACAGGAGTCAAGTCTCGAGACGATCGTATAAATGTCACGCATCAAGTAGCGTGCAATGCTGGCGTAGCCGAATCCGAGATCCGATCTTCGGCGTCCCTTGCTCGGTTTCTGGTGGATGAGACAACCCGTATCCGGGGTTCGGGTTCCCGTGGACACGGCAGCCTGATTTTAGGTGTGTCGTCCATAGCGCTAGCGTGGTGGCATAGAGCATAGTTCGAAAGTTCTACACTCAGCGCATTATTTCCCCAAGACTAGGTGTGTGGTCAGTTGTTAATCTGGATACACGCCAGAATCGGATCTTAGACACCGTCCATAGCTGGGCTGGGTCCAGACTAGCCGACTAAATTCTTCTATGGTGTCGTTCGAGATGGAATTTTCAGTCACATCATGATCAGGAGCAGAACTGTTCATATCCCGCAGGCTAGCCAGCGCCGCGGCCTGCTCATGGCAATACACGGAGCCGGCGTATTCAAGAAATGTAAAATCAAAATCTATCAATAGTCTACATTTACATTGGCCGAAGAAGAGACCGAAACAACCTCATGCATGACAGATCCTCGGCATGAGATTGTTCGGCTGATCGAGTAAATATGTACCAGGGCGAATGTACGAGATCAAATTCGATCCCTGAATCAATGTACTGCAGACATCGGTCAACATGGCTCACCGAAGCGGTCGGGGCATTTCCAGTGTGGATCCGCGGTTCGGTCAACGGGTCGCTCGTCAATTAATTCATCGCGAGGGCTTCTTCGGCACGCATGTGCTTCCGCCTGTCCGGCGTCGGCGTCTATCATTACACGAGATAGGTACCTAGCTCCCGAGCCTAAGCTCGATACGAGCCTTCGCGGGTTCGGGCGGTGATATCATGATATAATCCGACTTTGCGGCGCAGCGTCGACTGGCCACCGGAACAGAAACATCGCATGGCCCAACATTCCATGGAAATGAGTGTGCGCGGTCTGTCTGCTCAAAACGGTCTACAGGCCGGTCCCTTGTTGGCCGTTTTGTATCTAATGGGGTACGCATCCAACCTGGGGCAGATCTTCCATCGAAAAGGGTGGCGGCCCACTTCCCCAAGACGGTATATTGTCCGACTAGACTGTCTGTTATTAATAGTCTGGGCTATAGGCTGCAGCGCCAGTTAGCTGAATTAGCGAAGCTTAGTTATCACATGAAGGCGGGTCCGCATGTTCGGCGGCATTCGCGAGACAAACGTCTGTACAGCCAAGCTGGTAGGCAGACGAGCACTTGCAGACGGTTGTATCGGCGGGGCGAATTCTGGTTGGCCACTGCGCGAATGCAGCCGAAGGTGGATTTCCGATGTCTAAAAAGTCAAAATCAGAGCAGATGGCGAGACTTGAATTCGGACATGCATTCCGAAAAAGAAAAGAGAACATTCGGGGAACGACATGCATGCGCAACTGTGGAGAATGAACGAAGGAATGAAACGAACGTAGTCTCGGGGGGCCCTTTAGCTGATTAACGCAATCAACGAACGATTGGGCTGTCAGTCCACAGCTCAGTTGCGACCTCTCGCCGCTCAGAGACAGTCGTCCGAGACACGCAGGCACAGAGGAGAACTTGGCGGGCGATTCAATAGCGTAACGAGATAGTGTCCTTGACTCCCCGGTACGATATCCGCCAATCGAATCCCTCGACTGTATTTAAAATCACACACGCCCAGGCCCTCGACAGCAAATAGGAGGGGAGGGATAAGAGGTACCTGGGTAGCTTGCACATGGAAATCTCCAGACCTCGTTTAGAAGGTCCATCTGGGGTACTCTGGAGTAGTGCCTCGGTACATTCGAGACAGGAACGAGCTGGATGGTGGCAATGTCGCCAGATGTAGCATGTATTATTGCCCTCTGCGGTTAGTGAAGCGGTGGTGGCTCTTATCGACAGTCGTATCGTGCTGTCTGTCGTGCGTCAATGCAATGATGATGATACGTGTCTGTGCGGACGTAACCCCTGGGCTCGTACCTGTATACGTGCGTGCTCGGGAAACCCGCGAGCTTGGGATCCAGATATGGCAGTGCACCGGCTGGATCGAGACATGGCCGATGCGATGCGTGATGCATGCGGTTGCGTGAATGTAGACGGAGAACCGATCCTATGGTCGAGAAGATCTCGAACCCGGGCCACTCACAGCTGCCCGGAGCCCATCCATTGAAGAAAGCAACTTTCATTAAACACAGCTGGCCAATCCAATCGATTGCGGGGTGCTGCTGTACCTGTCGACAGCGTGGCGAGAGTTGCAGGCCAGGTCGAATGGCGAGCCGAGCTTTCGCAGGCTCCGCAGGCAAGCGGCCAACCTCTGCCAAGTGAGGCCAGCAATGCGGAGAGGCAGGCGACAGACGACAGCAGCAACACGTCTAAACGAGCACCAATTTAAAATTTACTGGGTTTCAGGAGAGACGATGGCACTTGGTGCTCACATCGGGTAGGAGGTTAGCAGGTTGGACCTGTCCACCTGCAGATGCCGGCGTGATCCCTGCCTTTGGCATCTGAAAGCGGGGACCGAGCCAAAGTTTCCTTGTCTCGCGAATCAAACAGCCCGTCCACGACGGACGGGATGAAGAGCAAAGAGAGCAAGAGAGCAGGACAGACGACGAGGACGAGCGCCGAAGCTCTGGCCGCTGGCGACTGTCGGGTATAGGGTCACCCCGGCTGTATACTGCGCAAAACAGTAAATTAGGAAGAGTCCGCTTTCAAATCAGGTAGTCACCAGAGAGCCGCTGGGAGCCACTGCCCCCATCTCTCCGTCGATAGCGCAAAGCGCCTTCCCGAAGGATATCTCATGATCCATCGGGAACATCTGGGGTAGAAGCTTGGGCACTGGGCGGCGGAGGAGCGCTAAGGGACTCAGTAAGGTGACCATTGGCCGAGCGAATGGATGGTTGCTTGATCGGGGTGGCCCAGCAGGCCACGCTCTTTTGCCTTCATTCCCGGAGCAGGCGCAAGGCAGGCAGGCGGGCACCTCTGGGAATTCAAGACATGGTCCATCCATCCCCACACTAACGAGAGAGATGTTCGCAGCGGAGTCTTTTTCTTTCTTTTCTTTTCTCTTTGCTGTTCGGGGATACAAAATTTAAAAAGGGCCTGGACTCCAGCGATGGATGCAATTTGGCTCTCCTTCCCTCGTCCTCTTATTTCCTGAGTCCTGTCTTTTTTGGTTTTCTGTCGTACAGACTGAAACCTAACTGTCGAGTGCTGGCCGTCTCGTTGGAGTCTGTGCAAGCTTGAGTTCCACATTCTTTGCTGGTAGGTAGCCGCCACTCGCATTCGCATTCCATTGATTTCATCCCATCTCGACTTCCGTGTAGACATAGCTAGTGGGATTTCAACATTCTGTCGTCGGTTCAGAAATGTCATATTGTTAGATGCAGAGGGCTAACGAACGAGCGGGGAGGTCTTACAGTTTTATATCGGACAGAAGACAAAATAGCCCAACATGAGCGACAAGGATATGAAGTTTGAGACCGTCGAGGACGCTCGGGTCGCCCCCGTCACTCGCGGTCAGCGGTTCAAGCGCCATTGCGGCAGACGGTGGTGGATCTACCTCATCGCGTTTCTCGTCATTGCCCTGGCCGCCGTCCTTGGAATGTAAGTGATAGATTGCCAAATATCCCGACGGCCCGTCAATCAGATATAGCATCGATATGCTAACTGCAATCTGCGCGCGTGTAGAATCTTCGGCGCCATCCCAGCGATCGCGCAGGACAGTGTGAACGACTCGACCCTCCAGGTCGACGGTATCGCCATCACCAGCCCCTCGAACACCAAGTTCACCCTGTCCATGAACTCGACTGTCCACGCCCACTCCCCCGTCAGCGCCTCCTTCTCGCCGCAGACGTTCGAGATGTACCTGCCGCCGGCAGCTGGCGAGCCCGTCGTCCCCTTCATGCAGCTTAGCATCGGTGGACTCAAGGTCGAGAACACATTCACGATCAACGTCAGCGATGTGGCGACCAACATCATGAACCAAGATGCGTATCTGCAATTCTCGGGCAAGGTTCTCAAGAACAATGACCTCGATCTCGGCGTCCGGTCGAGCCCGCAAGTGAACATCGGCTCGATCAAATTCCACGTCGACTACCAGAAGACGGTGTCACTGAAGGGCTTAAACGGCCTGAATGGTATCAAGCTGTACAACGCCACCATTCTCGACAAGCCGATGGCTGACGGCACCAACATGGTTACCGACGGTGTCATCCCGAACCCCAGCTCGTTCACCCTGCAAGTTGTAAGTAGCAACTCCAGGGCATTTCTGCTCCCGATGATCATTTTTTTGATACCCCCATTTCGACACTGACATATGCTGACTCGTACCTGTGCAGGGTGACTTGACCGTCGACATCTCCACCCTTGGCATGGAACTGGGATACTCTGTCGTTAAAGACCTGACGCTGCACCCAGGTGACAACCGCGTCAAGATCTACAACCACATCCACCCGGAATTGATCGATAACCTGCTGTTCACCGCTTCGATCAAAGCGAAGAACACCAACATCACGCTGACGGCCAACTCGACGGTCTTCAACGGCGAGCACATCGACTGGCTGGAGAAGCCGCTGCACGCGGCGCCACCTGTTATTGCCGTGCTTAACCCCTCGGAGTAGAGCGGCTGATCGATTGATTTCTAGCCTGCTTGCTTGCCGTTCTGCCTGTTTGTCCGCATTGCGCCTTGCAATTGTGTATACCTGCGTGTCGTCGCGCGTTCTATAATTTAACGTTAACGTCTGATCATATGTGTATCGATGACGACCGTTTTCTCATATATACCATCTACTCACCTATCTCGTCTGTATCCGCGTTAACTTTGGCATGGCTGATGAGACGCCTGCGTGCATACCTAATATTATATGATGTATGATGTATGCACTTGCGTGGAGTGCCGTATGATAGCTACTTAGTTATATTGTAATGGAAATGTTTAATCGCACGTGGTAGAAACCGTAGCCTTGAGCTTCAAGAACTCTTGTCGCGAGTGTAGATGCATGATGCAATAGTGGCTGCTGTGGCTGTCGATGCGT
Organism: Drechslerella dactyloides; assembly: GCA_020064725.1. Lineage (NCBI taxonomy): Eukaryota > Fungi > Ascomycota > Orbiliomycetes > Orbiliales > Orbiliaceae > Drechslerella > Drechslerella dactyloides. Next base: position 503,629 of record JAGTWJ010000002.1, read on the forward strand.
GACGTCCGTGTGGTGGCCGGTGCGTGGTGCTGATGGAAGGATCGCGTGGAGCGAACATTCGCCAATTTGTGTCTGGAAAGTTCGATTGGTTGCGGCAGCCGTGTTGCGCCGCATTCCTTCGCCCAACCGACGTCCTTCTTCACTTCTGCAGACACTGCTCTCTCCATCGTCTCTTTTCCTTCCTCAAGTCCCCGCGGTCCCTATCCAGCAATCACATCGACATCGTATATCCTCTCTCGATCGAGCTCTCGAAGTACGCGCGTATAGCTAGCTTTGCCAATCAGCTGTTCAATTCACCTGCCACAATGTCGGCCCAGAAGTGTACCCACCAGGGCTGCGGCAAGACGTTCACCGACCCGGATGAGGACTGCCTGTACCATCCCGGCCCGCCGCTCTTCCATGAGGGCCAGAAAGGTATGGATGCCGTCCCCGCTGCTGCTGCTCCCACCACTGTTGTACTTCTGTGATCCATTTCGTCCTTCTATACAATCGCATTGTTTCAATTTATTGGATTTATCCTTCCGCGTTTGCATCGGAGCCCCACTAACAGCTTGCCCCACCATCTGCTATTGATCTCCACAGGCTGGAAGTGCTGCAAACCCCGCGTCCTCTCGTTCGACGACTTTCTCAAAATCCCACCCTGCACGACCGGCAAGCATAGCACCGAGAAAATCACAACTACGGCGGCCGACTATGGCTCCGCAGCATCGGCCGCTAAATCTGCAGCCGCAGCTGCTGGCCTACCTACATCCACTATATCTCAGGACGGGAAGGAGACATTTGGCACCGCCCCGGAGCGTGTAAGGGTACCCGTATCCGACCGGCCGAACCCACCACCTGCACCGCCTAAAGAGCCCGTGATAGAAGAGGACGAACTAGGCGTAGAAGTCCCCGCTGGCGCAAAGTGCAAGCGGAATGGGTGCCAAGCGACGTACGTTAGCGACGCGGAGAGCAGGAATGCGGGGTCGTGCGTGCATCATCCCGGTGTGGCGATATTCCACGAGGGGTCAAAAGGGTGGTCTTGCTGCAAGAGGCGGGTGTTGGAATTTTCGGAGTTTCTCAAAATCGGCGGCTGCACGCAGGGGAACCACTGCTATGTTGGCACGAAGAAGGACGAGCCAGAGGCAGATGCTGACGAGGAGCTGGTCACTTGTCGGTATGTCATGTCCTTACTGTGCCGCGGTTACCAACGTTGGGGTGAGAAGAGCGAGCTGATGAGATGGTGATAATTAGGACGGACTTTTATCAAACATACACGCACCTGCACGTGTCGGTATTTCTGAAGAAGACGGAGAAGGACAAGTCGGCGATCACGTTCAAGCCGTCGGAAATCGAGCTGGACCTACGGACGGCTGACAAGAAGCGGCACAAGGCTACGATACCTTTGTACGCAACCATCACGCCGGATGAGAGCACGTTTACAATCATGGGGACGAAGGTAGAGATGAAGCTGCGGAAAGGTATGTTCTCAATTGTCTTTTGCGAGTACACTTGGGTATATATCATGCTGACGACGGTGCGTGCTATATCCAGCGGACGGAACATCATGGCCGACGCTGCGAAGTGACGAGGCAACGGGGGAGATCATCCAGATTGGGAATGCGCCGCGGGTATGAGGGCGACCTGGCAAAGGCCCGAGCGGAGCATGCAAGAGTTGCGCGATCGACCTCGTCACCAACGTGCATATATATGGCATCTCGCGTGCATCCGTTCACAAATCATATTATACAGATAAAATGGGAGCTGATGAGGCAGGTAATCGAACGTTGGCATTGGAGTTGGTAGTGAGCGTCAGATCTTGGTAGCGGACTCTGGGAATCAGCGACGGTGAGCGCATGCGGCCGGTTGTTCAGGCTAAAACCCCGCATTCTCGGTGTTTTTAACGGCATCGGACCTTTTATAATTTAGATCAATTGCCCCTGAATGGCTTGCTGGCGGACTCGGAAGTCGAAGCCGTGCCGAATGCACACGTGGCCAGTTCTGGCATGCAGTGGTCAATATTGGGATTGATACTGCTAGCGGAGTCATGTCTCCAGTTGCTTCTGAACGACGTGTCAAGATCACATGTCAGATATGTATGAACTGCAAGGGCGTAGTAGTTATCATGCATATGCGTAGACATACGGATAAGTGTTCTTTGTGAAGCTTCCAACGGCAATCCACAAATAGCTCAATGTATGCGTATGTTGAATGTGGATGATCATGATCTCAGGAGCTATGGCCAACGTTTAAAGGTTGCACTGTGGTCTACATCCGGCTAGAGCACGTCACGCTAGCCTATTGTGCATCCAGTTCCATGCGCCGCCTCCGTAATACAATGTAAAAAAGCATATGCATGCTTACCCACTGACCTCGATACTCACCCGCTTGGGAAGATATATCAATATAGCTATATCGTATGAATGAGAAATTATATAGGCTCGACTGCCAATTGATTTCCTGCGCGCGCAATCTGCGCTCATGGGCCGATACACATCTATCCTACTTCAAACGAAGCCTGAGGATGGCGTTCTTATTTGGGCCCTGCCTTAAGCAGCATACGAATCGAGTATACTATCCACAGAGTTAAATTGGCTGGTAGACACGATACGAATGCCAATCTTAATCTTATACACGACAAATTACGATAACTTGTTGAGTTTAGCGCTAATCAAAGCTATAGCTGGTAAATTGCGAATTGCCGTGGGGTCTCCGAGGAATACTTCTGCATCAGGATGTCCAAATGCATGTGTTCCGTCTGTGGCGCATGATTTCATCGACGGCGGCGTTCTTCCCGCGACGTCGACGGAAAAGCTGTCGGACTATTCTGTCGTGTCCGCGCATTTAACATTAATTGCACCCGGCAAAAGGGGCACAGTTTCCCAAGCCCGGCCAGCTGCAACGTCGCAATAATATTGGCGATAGCCGTAGCAATAGATTGGATTACTATCTCCGTCTCCGCTTGTGCTAAGGATTAATATTACTCGCTCGAGCTGGGCGGGTCGGCCAAGCAAGGCCGCAACGTGGGCGGTGAGGGGCGGCGCCGGGGCTATCGACCGGACCAGACTGCTGCCCACGATCGCCTGCTTGGCCACATATCCCACAACTCCATCGCTCGTAGTCAAGTCACCCTCCTCTTCTTCAACCACCATCTATCTCATCTTCGTCCTCATCGTCCTCCCTTCTCTCTCTCGGCATCGACCCTTCATCGCTTCCTTACCTGGTCGCGATAGCTACTCCCCTTCTCCGTCTCCACGGCTGACCGATTGATTGATCGATTGACCGTCCTTTGGCTTTGTCTCTGCCCGCGTGCGTACAAGGGGCCCGTTTGCCAACAGCTTCGACGCCTGGCCCTGTAGCCCTCTCATCAGGTACCCATTCCATTCCGCGCTTCCCCACCTCTCCTATCTCTGCCTCCTCTCCTCTCTATCTCGTGATTCTCTTCACCCTTCTTCGTCGCTTCTCGCTTTCTCTCGCTTTCGCGTGGTGCTCATCCGGCCTCGGTCCCGTCTTCCCCTGGGCGCTTCCCAGTTAGCTACACCTTCCGCTTCGGTCGACCTGCAAGGGCTCTGCTGTACGACCACAGTATCCACAACGCGCAGTTGCCTTCAGCCCGGTTTCCCCACGACACGAACATTGTTGACGATACCCTCAACGCCCCTCGAGAACGCTCGGTTGGCCCATCCGTACCTTTGAACACACCCTCTCGTCGCCATTTGAACATATCTCTCCTTATACTCCTCCAGGATGGGTGTCGGCATGAGTACCATTGTCCAATGGACTGTCATTGTCGCCGTTGCTGGCGCATACTTCCTTTACAGCAGAAAGACGGCCCCACTCCCCGTTGCTCAGAAAGCATCCGGGGCGAGAGGGAAGGACGGCTTGCTGGAGGAAACCTCGAGTGCCGGGAAGGGAAAGAAAGCTGTAAAAAAGGGTGGGAAGCAGCAGAATGCCGCCTCCACATCCAATGACCTTCAGGTTCCAACTCTCAAGCTGGGGTCCGGGGACAACGACGACGAGACACCCACCGCCGCCTCCTTAGAGGAGGACAAGGGCAGCCTCCAACGCCTCGCCAGCTTCAAGTCCGGCCAGACCAAGGTCACCAAGCCGGAGCCGAAAGCCGATAAGAAGAAGGCCGACAAGCAGACCTCCAAGGCGGCTCCGGCAGCCGCTGCCGCGGGCAAGCTGACGCCTGTTCCCGTCTCCCCAATGTTGGGGGCGATATCATCCACTTCTTCGACCACCGGAGCGGACGGCGACATTGACGAGCCGGACAGCGTCGACGAGGAGAACCCGGTCGATGACATGTTGGAGAAGACGGTGGGACCTAGCGTCATGCGCATCACACCGGGACAGGATGAGTTTACGACCGTCACGCGCAAGAAGGGGGGCCAGCAATCAGAGAAGAAAGAGGGACTTACCTCGCTCCAGAAGAAGAATCAGAAGAAGAATGAGATGAAGAAGGAGTTGAAGAAGCAGGATAAGGAAGATCAGCTGAAGCGACTGGAAGCCCATAAGAGGGAGCAGAGGCTCGCTCGTGAAGCTGAGGCGGCCAAGCATCCAAAGAAGAACCAAGCTGCAGCACCATCGTCAAGCGCTTGGTCTGGAAGCAACACGCCCCTCGCGGGATCGAACGGCCAGAATGCCGTTCCAGCCGCCGGACTGCTCGATACTTTCGACAGCAGCGCTTCTGCTAACTCCAGATCGGGAATCACCCCGTCCTCCTCTGACTTCGACTCCGGATTCCCGCTGTCCGACGCCATCCCCGAAGAGTTCCTTGCAGAGCACCACGCCGCTCAGCGAGAGCTCCCGCTGGAGAACGAATGGGTCGAGGTCAAGTCGCGCCAGAAGAATAAGAAGAAGCCAGCTCAGGAGTCTGAGACCGATAGCGACGCGTATCAGAACCTGACCGCATCTGCTTCCTCTGCCGCGCGAGCTGGACTCTCAGCCGCGACGACTCCAAGCGCCAACCAGCCGGTGTCGCAAGCAAAGCCAAAGAAAACGTTTACCGAAGAGGATCTCAAGATCCCGGGTATGCCCCCGAATAAGAACTCTGACGGTTGGGACGCCCATGTCTGGTAGGAATGAGTACGGCCTTCGACCAACCCATCCAGGCTTCTCCAACATTACACTCCCAGCGATACTTCACGCGCCACCACCCGATACAAACCAGTCCGAGACGTCCGATTGCGATAATTATGGGGGCTACTCTTCACAAGTCTACATCAGTTCGATTGTTTTAGCGCGAATTCGCGTCCAAGTCCGCACCTGCCGTTTATTATTTGGCATCCTGATGGCTCCGGTTATGCGAGCGGTTCCATTCGTATATCCCTCATTGTTTCTTTTGCCTTTTGTCTTCTCTCTTGTTGACTGTCGAAAAAGTGCTTCTGCGTCTACACATAATTCTTTGACTACTTTTTTGAAATCGACATGCATCACTCACTGGTTCATGCATACAATCATACCTTTGCAACCACCCCCATAGCCTTATCACGCTGGCTGAGTTGATGATGTCTTCTTTTTGCATGCATTACGTCGTTCTTTTGTTGATGGAAATTAGGCCAATACAAGACTTCATTATCTCGAATCCCCTCCCATCTCCTTTCTTACGCAACTTCTACCTGGTTCGAACGTTTCCTCCCGTCCGAGCTGGATTTTCTCTATAGACGCTGAGCGCGAGCATCTGGTTCCAAAATGCGCATCTTCTCACTCTACCTCTCTCTATATATACTTGATTGCACGATGACGTCCTGGGTTTGCCGATAGCATCGGCAGACTCTCATACATCCTACCCGTCTTTCAACCGTATGAAGCGGAACCCACTACATGCAGCGCTGAGAAGTCTGTCGCTCTGGTTCCTAATCTCCACGCCAGCTGGTACCAGTCGTGATTTGCCCTCACTGCTACGTTTGAATGGATGCAAGACCCGCGAATCCATTGTAAACCCGAATTCTGTGTTCATATTATATTGCTGGTCTTGTCTCCTCTGTCCTCTTTCTTCATGTATCCAATTTCATGAATTCAGCCGCACGCTTTATACGTTTTTACCACCACGACTTGACCACTTTAATTATAAAATCCTTCATCCACAACAAATGCCCTTGCTTTCTACCTTAGGAGCCTCGAAGGTCGACAGGAACCCAGTATCCAATGCTTCAAGTCGATAGATAATGGAATTCAACTAGCCAAGTATCGCTCGCTCGCAGAGCTAGAGACTGTACACGTTGAAGTTGGAGTCTGGGCATGCATGCATGCATGGCTGAGCTGCCCACGGTAGCAGTTGTAACTTTAAGCGCAATATATCGATACCGGCCGAGGTCAAGTTATGTCCGTTGGGCTTCCACACGGGTATGCATGCATGTACGAACGGGCGCATTGATTAGGAGATTCAGCTTAAGCTCATGTTCAAGTCTCTGTGACCTGGTTTTTACCAGTGCGGTTAAGCGGCGTCGGTACGAGATGACATGACGGCAAGCGAGACACAAATTTTTCCCACCCCTCCCAGAATTGTGTACTTTCTTACGCACAATGGACAGGTACGAGGGGCTAAATATAGCCGGGGAGGGGGGCTCGTTCTGCATCTGGCAGTATTCGAGAACCGCAGACAGGAAGGCGTATCCGCTTTTATCGATCGATGTAAGAAGAGTCCGGTGGTTTCCTGAAACGGGTTTCATGCAGTTCCCGACAGACAGCAGTGCGGCGTCGGTGTTTATTCCACGACGGAGCTTATTGCCGTTTGGATAATTTTCGTGCCGGCGTCCGATTGATGCCATCGTGCTTGCAGTGGTTAGGGCAGGTTTCGCGGTGGACGTTGTGACCACCGTGGATGGAGCTCGAGGCTAGCTAGCTAGCTGAGTCGATGGATGTAAGGGGATGATGGCAGAGATGAGATGAGATGCATTGGCGGCGGCGGAGTATATAAGCAGCTGAGCACCCGCGGCGTCACGTAGGACTTCCAACTGGCGATTCTTTTCGAGCTGTATTCTTATTCGTATATATAGTATTGTGTTTCCGCGATAGAGGTGGATCTGAAGTCGAATTCTTCAATCCCGATATACTTTCCGTCCTTCTAATATAATACAGCTATAGTATAGCTCGCCCCAACAGCCGCTGCAGACATTCGCATTCCCGCCACGGGGTGACATTCCAACAGCTCCAATCGCTCGCCACGGCGGGCACATTTCGCAGGTTGAAATCGTCAGTCCGAGCGGCGGTGGTGGCGTCGGGCAGCGGTTGGGTGAATTGACTTCGACCCAGCGCAATTAATTGGCGTGGTGGTGTTCTTCGGTGGGCCCGTTCTGGCGTATGTGTCAACATCTCGCCCATCTTCAGCACCTCCCAAGTTAAACGCCCTTCTCGAGCTTCCCGATCCAGGAAAAGCACAGCCTGGAAAATTCAAATCCAGACGGTTGCCCGCTGTGTCCTTCTCCTCTGCTTTATAACGCTCTGCTTCCTCTCCTCCATCGCCCTCCTCTCGCCGGTGGTTCGTTCGGCACGACAGATTGCAGTTGATTACCAGTAGCAAATAGCAGCAGCAGCAGCAGCAGCTGGAGCTTGCACGGCGGCTAAAACAGAACAGCCTTCACTCCGAAATTTCTCCCCGCTCATCGAGACATCTCGCCCCGCCATTGCATTGCATTGCCTGCCTGCCTGCCTGCTCTTTTATCCCGACGACGGAACAGAACGCACACCGATCGGGTGAATTGAAAATCCACCGGTACCGACCCGTGCAATGGCTCAGATCCGTGGAACTGCCGGCTACCACCTCGGTGGGCCGCAGCGGTCCTTTGGCGTGCCCCCGAACCCGAGCGCCACGAACGACCCCTCGCCGCTCGATGCGATCAGAGAGCAGACGAGCAAGATCGAGGATCTGCTGGATACATATGCTGACCCGGTAAAGCCGTATGTGTCCCCCTTGTGCACCTTTGAAGGAAAGGAACGAAGAGAGGACCGATCGTGGATGGATGCAGGATCGCAAGGCCGAGGTGGAATGGCCGAGAGTCCGAATCGACAGGGTCGCACGGATGAGAATGAAAGCAAGAAGAGCAGCTGGCTAACATGCACACGCGATTTCTAGATATCTGCCGGCGGTTGGGCGGTTCTTGATTGTCGCGACCTTCCTCGAGGACGCGATTCGGATCCTCACACAATGGACCGAGCAGCTGAAGTACCTGAGCGATTACCGACACAGTATGCAGCCTGATCGCACTCCAGCTTCCAATTCCTATACATATGCTGACATGCGCCGCGAACCGGCTAGTTCCATGGGGCATCACCCACCTCTTCCTGCTTGGTAACGTGATCACGATGGTCATCTGCTCGGTCATGGTCATCGCTCGCAAGCACTCGGAATACGCCGTCGGTGGGCTCATCGGCGTCGTCGTCACCCAGGCTCTCGGCTACGGTCTCATCTTTGACCTCAACTTCTTCCTGCGCAACTTGTCCGTCATGGGCGGTCTGTTGATGGTGGTGTCGGACAGCTGGCACCGCAAGCGGTTCGCGTTTGCCGGAATTCCACAGCTGGAGGAGAAGGACCGCAAGATGTACTTCCAGCTCGCCGGGCGAGTGCTGCTGATTTTCCTGTTCATCGGGTTCGTCTTCAGCGGAGAGTGGAGCATCAGCCGTGTGCTGGTCAGCATCTTGGGCTTCATCGCCTGCGTCATGGTGATTGTCGGCTTCAAGGCCAAGTGGAGCGCGATTATCCTGGTCGTTATCTTGAGCGTGTTCAACGTCATCATCAACAACTTTTGGACTGTGAGTAATTTTCGAGCGTCGTGCTTTTTCGGTGAAGTTCGAGGGCTAACTTGATACAGCTACAACCGCACCATCCGCATCGCGACTTCGCCAAGTACGACTTTTTCCAGATTCTGTCCATTGTGTAAGTTTCCTTCAATTGCTTGAATTTCGTAGGCTACGGCATCGCACGGGGACCAGAAATGCTAATGGATTCGCGTGACAGCGGCGGTCTTGTCCTCCTGGTGAACATGGGCCCAGGGCAATTCAGTGTGGACGAGAAGAAGAAGGTCTATTAAGGCGTCTGCTCAAATCTAGCTTATCCTACGCGATGCGCACCCGGTCGTTGCACCGAGGGCACGCACGGAAAGGATATAAAAGAAGGTTGATATGATATACAGTGTGGACGTTATTGTTTTATGCTTGGACACGAGGAGAATGCAGCGGGTCCTGAAATTACGAATGATGGATGGACGGACGGATAGATGATGGATGAATGGGACTTATCTTTTACGATACGGAGGACTGCATGCTATCTCCCCTGCTGTCTCACGCTTTTCGCCCCTCTCGTCTTGCTCGATTCGTCAGGTGGCGGTCGCCATACCTACGCATCGGGAAAGAGAGAGACCGTGATATTTGGCGAAGCGGCAGACCTACATGGCGGGAAGACTCGAATGCGCGTGCTGTGTTTTCTTCTTATACTCTTCTGTTAAATTTTCCTTTGTGATAATGTTGTATACCTATTGGCTGTGCTGTTACCCCTTGGGTCTGATGCGGTGGCTCCAGTTGCCGTCCTCCTTCGCGCTGTAAATACTTTGGTGCCTGCCTTTGTTGGGAATGAATGAAAGATGACCACCGCACGGGATACCTGTGTAGGTGTTCTGCTCATACGGCTAGCTCACCGTGCTATCGCCGAACAGCACATTCGCATTCCATCGAACCATCTTGTAATCTTTGGGCATCGTCGTCGCTCGCCGATTGGCCAATTGGTTGGGCTTTGGCGGCTTTCACATGCTTTTGATGCTGGCAGGCTGTCAAACGCGGAACGGAGCGCAACGCCAGCCGCTAATTACTTCGCTAGCCTTCTGGAATAAATATCGGGACGCCGCGCCTCCCCTTCTCGGTGATGTCACCAGACACGCTCGAACATACTCTGCCGCCGCCCGCCAGGTCCGCATTCATCTCGTCCATCGGTACTTTCGGCATCGTCCGTATCGTTTTAACGGTGGCAGTGATATCGATCGGTCGGTTTCGTTCGCGGTTTCGAGCTAGTTTCTGACGGTGGGAGGGCTGATGATGCGGCTGCGATGATGGTGGTAAGCTGGACGATTGCTGTGTTATCTCCCCCGCACTTGCGTCTGAATAAGAGCTGACGTGAAGTGGATTATAGCTTACCTTTCTTGCGAATTTGTACGGCTTCGTGCTGAGGTTCTTCCTGTCGACGTATGCGGTACGTTTCGTCACCTCGGATGCCTACCTACACGCGCACACGTCGTGTCCATGGCCGGGCTCCTCATCGGCCTTACGATATCATACCTCTACCTACTTTTCCACAGGAGCTACCGGCTAACGTTTGATTGGATGGTGGTGGTGTATATAGAGGACGGTATGGCTGCTGACTCGCTCGACGCGGCGGAGGGCTCGGTACGCTCAGTTGTCGGCGGCGGGTACGTTTGAGGAATGGCAGGAGGCTGCAGAACACTTGGACGTCGTGCTGGGGAAGGATGTATGGTATGTTGCTGCTGTTATACTTCTCCGGCGTATGTCGGGTGTGCGACTTCCGGGTACGTGAGCTAATGGGCGTGGATTGGTACCATATGTAGGCGCAAGAATCCGGCGAGCAAGCAGTATGATTACCGGATGATATCTGAGAGATTGGACGCGCTGAAGAAGGCACGGGCGGAGGAGGATGTTGCAGGGATGGTGAATCTCCTCCGATCAGGTGGGTTCTCTTGCTTCCTGTGGGCGTATATGCCTACACGTTGGTGAGGCCATGCTGATTGATATGGGAAACAAGGGATGCTACGGAATCTTGGGAACATGTGTCATCGGAACCTGTACTGCCGGTCCTACGCCGGGTATGTCTTCATTTCACCGTCGAGCCATCGCACCTGACACTGAAGCTGATATACTGTACTTACCCACAGCACGAAACTCCTCATCGAAGAGTACGTCCAGACGGTGGCGGCTTCGCTATCCTGGATTGCCGAACTGCCGCCGTCAACGCTGCCACCACAGACGAAGCTCGACATCTTCCACGACACCCGCTCCTCCTTCGGCCGGACGTCGCTGACACTGCAAGGCGGCGCAATCTTCGGCCTCTACCACATCGGGGTTGTGAAAGCGTTGTTCCTACGCAATCTGCTACCGCGGGTCATCACCGGCACGGGCGTCGGCGCGTTAATCGCCGCGCTCGTCTGCATCCACACGGACGCCGAGCTGCCGGGTTTCCTCTGCGGTGAGGGGATCGACCTCTCCGCATTCGCGGGTAAGGAAAAGGGTGGCGTCAAACGCAAGCTGTTGCGGATCATCCGCACGGGCTACCTCCTCGACATTAACGTCATCGAGCGCTGCGTCCGCGCCAACGTCGGCGACCTGACGTTCGAAGAAGCGTACCAGCGCACCAAGCGTGTGCTCAACATCACGCTGGCGGAGAAGAAGGGCGACGGCGGCGCGGACATCCCCGGGTTGCTGAACCACATCACGACACCGAACGTGCTGATATACACGGCTGCCTGCGCGTCCAATGCGTCTGGTGGGCTGTATAGAGCCGTGGAACTGCTGTGCAAGGACCACAATGGGGATGTGGTGCCGTATGCGAGCACGCTACCGCAGATTCATGCGTCCTCTTCTTCTTCGCAGGCGACGGGGTCACATAAGGGACGGTTGTCGAATCGCAAGTACGGGGACCCGAGGAGCTCGCCGCACGCGCGGGTAGCCGAGCTGTTCAATGTGAACCACTTTATCATCAGCCAGGCGCGGCCTTATATCGCGCCGTTCATCTCTCCAGCGCACACGCACAGTACCAGCTCGTCGCTTTACAAGCTGCTGGGACTGGAGATCCGGCACCGGTTGCAGCAGATCGATACGCTGGGGCTACTACCGGTGGGGATCAGGAAGTTTCTGATCGATGATGTGGTGCCTGGGAGCGGGATCACCGTTGTGCCGGATCTCGGATGGAGCGACTTTGAGATGCTGGTCGAGAATCCGAACCGCGAGCGGGTCGGGTATTGGGTGGCGAAGGGGGAGCGCAGCATCTGGCCTGTTGTCGGAGAGGTGGAGGTGCGGTGCGGGGTTGAGTTCTGTCTCGAGCGGTTGTGGGAGGAGGTACGAAGCCGGCAGCCGGGCGCGGAGGAGCGGCGGCGGCGGCGCGAGACCGGCGGGCAGCAGCTGTAGCAGGCTGTTTATGACGAATGCGATGTAAATTTCATCCATTCGTCTTGACGCGAAGGCTGATTGCGCATTGCATGATGCTTCACCACCCGCGGACGTCGCTGGGACTCGATAAGCAAAATGCAACGCGGTGTCGTGTTCATTCTCGCGTGGCGGGCACGCGAGCCCTTTTGCGATATCGTGGCATCGTCGACAGTCGAAACATCGATCTCACGACTGTGACCTCTATTTATTCTCGCACACAGCACGATGACTGGCCTCAGTCTATGAGTATCTGGCGCCGTATCCCCCTCTCGCCAGATCGGCCGGTTTGGGGCGGGCCCCCCCGCATATTTATATGTGCATGAACCCCGTAAGCATTGACTGAACTTTTAGTCATTCCTTACCGACTTTCTTCACACAAATTCATTTTCAGGTCAAAAATATCCAACTGCATGAACTGAGACGCTCTCGCTCTCGAACTCTGCATAGCCTTCCCGTCCGCACATACGGACGTAGCACATACTCATTTACCAAACAACGATAGATCACCGTCCGGGTGATTCTTCCAACCTTTCGTCGTTGATCTCGGCAATTTTTTTTACTCCTCTATCAACCAGTTACCTATCTACGAATCATGGTCGTGATCAGGGTTCCGTGCTGTCCGGTAGATACGAATCCGTTGTCCCAGGACGACGAGATGGCGTCGCCCAACCTCTGCAGTACCAGCTACTGGGCCACCTACGACAACTTTGGATACGTCCCCGTCGGCGACTACGTTTACGGACCGGACCCGGGAATGGGAGCGATCCGCCTGGAATTCGAAGACGCCGAGGCCGGACCCAAATCCAAGGAAACGGAGCCTGAGCCTGGGCTGCGCCACTTTGACTGCGGTCACTACATGCTCCCGTACTTCTACGCCGTTACGATTATCGTGACGACATGTCTGCATCTCGAAACTGTGGCGGATGCGCAGATGCCGTATTTTTTGATGGCGGTCTACAATAGCATCACGACGGTCATGTGCTTTTGTGGTATTGTCGTCGCCTCGTGGTTCAACGATGACGATGACGACGGCGAAGACACCGACAGCGAGGACTCCGATACTGACTCCGGCTATGACGCCGACTCCGATACCGATTTCGACAGCTCCTTTGACGAGAAGCAGCAGGTATATAGGATGCTACTCGACGCTTCACGCATGGATTTTCCAACACCGTCGCCACCACCACCAACACCGACTGAACATACGGATTACCCATCGCCACCACCGACACCGGCACCGGCTCTGACTCGCTGCTCATCCCCACCTATGAGAATCCGGCCGACCCGCCGCTTGTCTCCGTCGATGAGAACCCGCCTGACCCGCAACTGGAAGCCGTTCGCCTTCGTGCTGCTCTACCTGCTCTCCGAGGAGGGGTGGTGGACGTCGCTGCTGGAGCTGCAACCTGGGTGGCGCCGCCACCTGTTGTACATGAGCTACCCGGCGTTCGCGGCGCTGTTCGCCTGGCAGTGGGCCTTTGGCGGCAAGTGGCGACGGGTGGGCGAGGAGGTGCGCCCCTTGCTGAAGGGTGCCGGGATGCTAGGTGTCCTGGCTATCTGCTGGAGCTACCAGACCTCATTTGAGTGGTGGAACTGCCTTGTTGGCGTTGCTATGCGCGGGTTCAAGGTGAATACTTCCCCTAAGATCAGCCCTCCTGGGCATCTGTCTGCCACGTATGTATACCGTGTCTTCATGCTAATAATTTTTTGAACAGGATGTTGTCACTCGCGACTTGCTGCTGACCAACCGCATTACGACGCTGGAGCTCATCCTGCTCGGCTCTGCGGTCCTCTCCTTCCGCGCGCTGGGATCTTGCTACAACAGCGTCGAGTTTGGCACCATCTGGCCCCTCATCCATGGGATGTCGTGGGCAGAGTACGGCAGGATTGCACTGACGGGCGTGTGCTATGGGATTGCGCAGGTGTCCGCGACGGAGATGTGGAGGGTGTGGGAGCCTGTTCAGCATTGCTGGACCGTGCTGTTCCCCGTTGCCGCTTGCTTGGCCTTGTCGCTGATGTAGCGGGCCTACGCTCCATCTACCGGTTGATTTTGGGGGTTTTCCATTGCGTATATCTTGGGTGTACATGTACATTATATTGTGCATTTATGGCGACATGTTACCGTGCAATTTTGCATTTAGGGGAAATATGTTACGATATCAGGGGTGTTATAGTGTAATTTAGTGCGATATAGACGGATACATTTATTCGAGCCTAACAATACTATAGGATATACTCGAGTGTAATTTTAAATGTAATAGATAAGTACTTAGTATATCGATATGTGGTAACGCCGTAAACGCCGGTCTGATGCTAAAAGTACAACTTGCAAATTTTCAAATATATATATATATCTGTGTCCGCGGACTACAGCTTGGACTGCAGCTTGCTAAAGTCCTTCATGCCCCGGCCGCCCCTGAACAGATCGAGCATCTCTTCGCCCATCCAGCTCGTCCGACTCGTCGCCAACCCTTCCTCGATGTCCATCATTCGGTCCGCCTGCACGAGGATGCCCTTGCCGTTGCCCTTCTGCCCGAGCGAAAGAAGCCAGGCCGAGGTGGTCGAGATGCTCTCGACCTTGTTGAGCGGCACGCCGTGGGAGGTCATCTTTTCGACTTCGGAGGACAGCGAGCTGGCGCCGTCGCGTGTCAACAGAGGGGTGACCGTGATGGCGGGGGCTACGACCGAGATGGAGATGTTGAGGCGTGCGACGTCTTGTTTCAGAGCGCGCATCAGCCCGACGACGCCTAAATTATATATACACCCATTAGCACGCATGCTCTTCATCTTGTTGTGGTTTTATAGCGGGAATGGATGCTGTCTTACCAAACTTGGCGGCGCTGTACAGCGGCAGGCCCTTCGATGCAAGGTATCCCGCCAGGCTGGCCGTGCAGACGATGCTCCCGCTGCCCTTCCCGCCGTTGTTGCGGCGCATATGGTGAATCGCAAGCTTGACCGTGTCCGCTGCGGCGCGGATGTCGATATCCAGCACCTTGTGGTCGATCGCCTTGAGCTGTCCGTCGGCATCTAGATCGTCCGTGAAGAAGACGTCGCTGTTCTCGCCGATACCCGCGTTCACAAAGACGCCGGCTAGCTCGCCGTGGCGCTGGACGGCCGATGCGAAGGCCGCGCGCTGGTACTTCCAGTCGCGGATGTCGCCTTGGACGACGAAGACGGACGGGCGGTTGTGCAAGGGAGACGTCTTGGGTGGCGGGTTGATGTCGAGGATGGAGAGCTTGCAGGTTGGCGCGAGGGCCAGGAGCAGCTCGGCGGTGGACAGGCCGATGCCCGAGGAGCCGCCGGTGATGAGAACGTGCCGGTTGGCGAAGGCGGCGGGAGAGATGTCGGACGGCGAGAGGGTGAATGTTTGCGGTGCCATTGCGGGTGAATGATGTATGATATCACTCGATACGTCACAGCCGTGTGATGTAGATGGTGAGATAGGTAGATAGATAGATAAACAACTATCTCAACGGGCAGGTCGGCACCGGCGATAGGAACCAGACAGCGCGGATAGAGAGAGACGGTGGAGAAAGAGGACACGCATCGTAGAGGTAGTCCTATTTAACATTTACGATGGCGACCGAATGCAACGTAAGTAATCTCGTCGCCCCGGCCCGGCACGCACAGCTCGTTACCGCGGGTAATACAGCGAAACCACAGGCAAAAAGTCAAGTTCAAAGACAGGTTCCAGCAAGGGCGGCAGAGAGCGTCCAACCAGCTCAACCGACGGCCAGGAATGCACGAGTTGATCCCGCTTTCGTGCGTGCGCGTGCTTCGGCGTCGCCGACGGGTTTCGCTATTCCGGTGGATCGAAGCAGATGCAAGACGGGTTGTTGGAAGGAACACTCGCAGGTTTTCAACCGAGCCCGTCAGCTCGAAACGGCAGTTGCGCCAGCGTCCTTAACCGAGGAGCTTTGGCTCTGGCCAGCCAAGGCCGTCCGTCGCGCTGTCGGGCCTGCCGAGAGGGCTTGTCAAGGACGTGGCGTGGCTGGTGCGCTTGTGGCGATGTCGTCCGGATGGTGTTTCTCGATGGGCTTTTGGGACCGCGGGTAGTTATATGTAATGCGTGCAAGGCCTCGCGTCATCCGTGTCATATGTTACCGATACTACTGAATATGATCAGAAACGTCGTACAGTCGTCCACCAATCAATCAAGAGAATCAAATAACGTTAGTAACGTCTGGTGTTTGTGTGTTCCAAAGAGGTTTGTATGCTGCGAAGGACTTTAAGAAGGGTTATTCACAGATTTAACATCAATCTACAAAGATGTTTATCACGATAAATTTCTTAGTTGATGCCATCATGCAAGCAAACTCCATCGAGACAATCTTGAAAAGACAGACAATAATCACGCATTAGAGATAGAAGCCAGCGAGGGGACTTCGGCTCTATCCAACTAGATATTCCATAAACATTTTTCTCCAGTTATCACATTCAAATATTGTCTTGGCTATCTCGGTATAAGTTCTTGGAGAGCAGCCCATAACAAAATAAATCGAATCACTAAAACTCCAAACTTTTAATGGTAATCGACTGAAGTGACTATCAAAAACGTGTGGAGTTGCATTGCAGGCCGGATATCGGATCCCAGATACCGGTGCTGGGTCGAATTTCAATCGTTAAGAGTTCACGAGTCGCATTATCAAGGCCAGGGGGTGAGGTTACCCCTCATCATCATCAGCATACGCATATATGTACATCATCTGATCACACCGATCCCAAGAGGCTGTCTGGTTGTGTAGCACTGCAGGGGTGGTGTATCTCGATAGGAGATCGATACCTACTTAAGTATGTACATGTACTTACTTAGCTAGCTTTCGAATGATCAATCCCTGAGCCATACTGTTACCTCTCAGGTATTGGCCATATGCATTCGCCCTCGGGTATTAACGCCGCACTGGCGTTGATGCCGGAAGTTGTTCCGGATGTGAACTGAATATTGATAATGTCGGCCGGGCTCATTGTTGCCTTCTGTTTGAATGGCTGTCCAATATATTCTTTGAGAGGCTCGCTGTACCATGTTGCACCCGGAAAAGACTCACGATGGCAATTAAGGGGTGAGTTATCAACGACGAGAAGGTGTCTGAGAGAGGGGGCTCTGGCATCGCGGCTTTCCTTCGTAAGAATATCCCCAAATAGCTCCCGCGCCAATTTTGGGGCTTCGTATGGCAATGAAATCTCTGTGCTGAGCACAAGGCAGCTGGCGGAAATATGGTTAATGGCGGAAACTAGTTGTATCTCTGTATATGCGGTACTCATAGCTATAGGTACGAGTATCACCCCTAACTTGGCGCAAGCATAGATCACCTAAAGATTATGTATATCAGATCGATCGAGCTCAAAAATCTATCAATACCGGTATACCTCTGGATTCTTTGGGAGTTAGAGCCATCGCTTTGTTTGCCAAGCTGTCTATAAGTAAGCCGAGCCTTGTCTGTCAAAATTGCAACGCAATCCGGAAATTTTGCGACTACGGCAGCGAGCCGGCCAGCGATCGTCTCCTCGAGCAATGGCTCCTTTCCAACTTATTAGTTTCTTTCAGGTACTATTTATTTCGCATATATGTCTTGTATCTTACATTGGTGGTTCCGTGAACATATGCCAGCGCCATTGGCCATAATTTATCTAGATCTATTTTAGATCTTTTGCGGATCGATTAATTGATATCCCAAGTCAGAAATGGATTTAATGTCACCCATAAATGCTCGAATATAGGTTCGGGGACCAGACTAATTTATAGTTTCCTATGTGCGAAAGCTTCCCTCAACGTAGCTAGCCAACTGGAACGTCCGCTCCGAGGGCGGCGGGAGCGGTGGAAGGGAGTATTTCGAACCGAGGCGGAAAAAACAGCCTCTGTGTAAGTATCATTGTAGTTCCAACAAGACCGCATGATACCGATATCAGACGGCACAAAGTTGCCACCAGGTGAGAAACGACTGGCTCCTGCAGAATGCAATGGCCACCATCGGAAAAAGAAGCTATTCCTGCGTTACGACGAAACTATAACTTGATACCAGTTTTGTGAAGTCCTAGGAAAGACGCAGGGATTGAAGGAACCTGAGTCTGCTAAGGCTCTACACGTCTGGATGGCAGTAGAGGTATCCTAGGAATATGGTGCGAGTTTTTCTGGGGTGTCACTCCAAGATAGGTAGCGCGAAGCTGTTACGTCGGTTAGCGCTACAATGTTCTAGGCTAATTAAGCGCCCCTGTAATGAATTCACGCCTGCTAGTCAGATCGGCGAGATACACATCGGACTTTCGGCAATCTGACTATATCCCAGAGTAGGATTAATATATATAGCCCCAATCCCCTAATAGTATTACCATGCTAGCAGAAACCCAGAACACTTCCCAATGGTACAATCAAACATCGATCGTACACCGTCTTTCGAGAATCTGCCGTAACAATTTCCCTTCGAAAAAACCACGAGTGCTTTGAATTTGTTATGTAGCCATGGCGAGAGGCGCCGTTGAATCGCGGGTTGGGAATTCCGAGCCGCTTGCAATCATTGGCTTTGCATTTGAGTTCCCTTCTGGAGCCACAGATCCGCAGTCATTTTGGCAAATGCTGGTGAATGGAAAAATAGGCCTCGGAGACATACCTGACGATAGATTCAACCTGGGGGCATTCCACGAAACGAAGAATAGCGATGGTAGAGTAAGCTGAGCGCCACTTGATACAGAATCTCGGCTTAAATATGATTATTATGGTGGCTGCTTATCAGGTCACAGAGTCAACGGTCTCAAGGATACTTTATCGGAACCGACATATCCGCATTCGATGCCCCATTTTTCTCGATAACGGCAGAGGAGGCCTTGGCAATGGATCCTCAACAAAGACTACTTCTCCAAACCGCCTATCACGCCTTTGAGAATGGTATTTCACTCAGATCCTTCAGTGTAGCTTCGCGGCTGTCTGTCTTTGAAATCGTTTGCACAATTGAAACGACCGCGCTGAGTTTAAAACTAGCGTTTAGCTGGTTTCTCAGTTTGCGACTACGCATTTGAACCTATTTTCTAACGCACTTGAATTCATGTTATCTAGCCGGGCTGGCCCTAGATCACATCAATGGGAGCAAAACATCCGTCCACGTGGGCTGCCTATCACAAGACTACAGGGTGGGGAATCTTAAAGACACAGAGACTTCCCCGAAGTATGCCGCGACTGGTGATGAATTCACTATTTTAGCGAACAGATTGAGCTGGTTCTTTAATTTAAGTGGGCCAAGTATGTCAGTGGAGACTGCTTGCTCAAGCAGCTTAGTCGCTTTCGATTTGGCGTGCCAACTTCTGAGGAATGGGGATACAGACATGGTGAGTCTATCAAAACCTAGCATATATATATAGCTTCTTCGTGGTATCGAAGCTTCTACAGTCGTTCTATTGGCCCATCTCGCGACTCCCAGGCCACAGAACTGTCTCATGAGGCAGATTTGTGCTACTGCACCAGCGATCGCAAATTACAAGGCTCTTCTTCCCACAGAATGTTCCCGTGTATGAATGCTGGCATGCACTTCTAATGTTCAATTGTTATAGGGTCTTGTGGCTGGGACCAGTCTGATCCATCAACCAGACTTCTATATTCATCTCGACAACATGGGTTTTTTATCCCCAGATAATAGATGTCATAGTTTCGATTCTAGGGCAAATGGGTATGCGCGCGCAGAAGGAATTGGCGTTGTTCTGATTAAAAGACTTTCGGATGCTATAAAAGATGGTGATACAATCAGAACTGTGGTTCGTGCAACTGGCAGTAATTCGGATGGCCACACGCCCGGCATCACTCAACCAAGCGGCGCCTCTCAACTCAGGTTGATCAGAGACACATATAAAAGAGCTGGCTTATCAATGAAGGAAACGCGTTATTGCGAAGCCCACGGGACTGGCACTACTATCGGAGACCCCACCGAAGCGCATGCAATCGGCACAGCCTTTCTGGCTGCCCGCAGTTCCGAAGACCCTTTATACATGTAAGCATCGAAACTGCTCTTCTCGCATTTTGACGCAAATAATATAATCGTTAAGATTACGTCCCTTCCCTGATCGCTTGAAGCACCTTCCTGCGCAATGCGGAGGCCGACTTACGAGGTCGCCCTACGCTTTATAATTGTCTCTTGTGCAATCGCACAGCCCCGCATTCGCCCCCAAGCGCCTTTTAATACCAGAATAACACATAGGAGAGCTACTGTCACAGATCTTCACCGAACTATCCCCTCTAGCCCTAATCAGTAGCTATGATGAGTACTAAATTCTTATCCTTTTTTTAGAGGCTCAGTGAAATCAAATACTGGACATATGGAAGCAGCCAGCGGGATAGCAGGCATCATAAAGACTATACTTGTACTCGAACGAGGAGTGATTCCACCTATCGCTGGTCTCATCAAGCTGAACCCGGCTATTGATGATACGTTCTACAAACTCAGTGTACGCCCGGAACCCGTCTTGCCCGCTTCGCCATTGAATATTCTGCTAATGGAACCAGTTTCCCGTCAAAGCGATACCATGGCCTAGTCAAGGGCTACGTAGAGCATCCGTTAATTCATTCGGCTATGGAGGCACCAATGCGCATGTGGTTATGGATGATGCTCACAACTACCTCATTCAACATGAGCTCAAAGCAAATCATAATACCACAACGCTGCCTCCCCAAACTGTTGGCGAAGTAACAAACGTTGCAAACGATACACCCCGCAACGAGACCACGAATGCGGCTACAGCCGCAAGCTCCAGGCCATACCTGTTAATACTGTCTACGGCAGACCGGGATGGAATCGAGCGAATGGGGAACACCTACAACGAGTATCTCAAAAATTCGGCTCATCCACATGATTTGAGAAACAATTCTTCACTTTGCCGACGACTCGCATTTACGTTGGACAAACACCGTAGTCCATTACCATGGAAGGGATACACACTTGTAGACCCGCAGCAATTGCATACATCGGACTCCTTTACAAAAGGATTGTCTGAACCGATACAGCCTTATATCGACCCATGTCTTGCGTTTGTTTTTACTGGCCAGGGCGCTCAGTGGGCAAGGATGGGGATTCAATTTATGCGATATCCAGTGTTCGCTCGAAGTGTTCAAGCGTCAGCGAGTTATCTACGCAGTTTTGGGTGCTCTTGGGACCTCGAAGGTAAAACATATATCTAAATCAGAGCAATAAACTTAAAAACAGTAGCGTTAACACGTGCATACAACAGAGGAGCTGAGTAGGGATGCCTCAAATTCCCGGGTCAACGATACGGACATAAGTCAACCTTTGTCTGCCGCCCTTCAGATCGCCCTCGTAGATCTTTTGGAGCGATTGAACATAAGACCTGCAGTCGTCATTGGTCATTCATCCGGGGAAGTTGCTGCAGCGTATGTCTCCGAAGAGCCTCTATAATCGGCAGCATGAGCCTGACTAACATGCACTTTAACAATGCCCACAGATACTGCAAAGGGGCACTTTCCCAAAAGAGTGCCTTGAGAATCGCATACTGTAGAGGCATTGGCGGAGCAGCAGAAGCAAGAGATCCTAACCGTAACGGCACAATGATGGCCGTAGGACTAGGGGAAGCAGATATTCTGCCTATTATCCAAGATTTAGCAGCAAAAGGCTATCAAGATATTTACATAGGCTGCATGAATAGTCCCAGTAGTGTTAGCGTTACTGGCGACGCACATCAGCTCGACATCCTCAAAAGTATTCTCCAAGAAAAAAGCATTTTCGTTCGTAAGGTCAAAGTACCTTGCGCTTACCATTCGCCACATATGATACCAATCGCAAAAAAATATGTCCAGCAAGCTGGTCCTCTTGAGCCACGTAGCGGGGTTAGAGACGACCTTATTCCAATGATATCCTACGTGGACGGGAGACACGTTTCCAGCGAGCGCCTTCGAGAACTAGATTACTGGATGACGAATCTTTATTCTCCGGTTCGCTTTACTCAAAGTGTTAGCGGAATAGATCAATTGGCATTACTTGCTAAATCAAAAAGACAAAAAAAGTTGGATCTTAGTCACCGGGGTGGTATGTTAGTTACGAACATTCTGGAAATTGGGCCGCATAGCGCATCGCGAGGCCCACTACGGGATATTATAAAAACATTTCAGCATGCGCCAAAGGCAATAAAATATGACACAGCCTTAATACGAGGGAACACCACTCTGGAACCGCTCCTTCAGGCTATGGGTAGCCTTCGATGTTCTGGATTCAACCCCGATATTTTGTACCTCAATAGTGATGATGACATACAAGAGACGACACCACTGGTTGACCTTCCATCATATAAGTTCAACACAAGCAGCTACTGGGCAGAGAGTCGACGCAGCAAGGATCAAAGATTTCGTCGCCACAAGCCTAGCGAGCTCCTCGGGACGCCTACTCCAGACTGGCAGCCTTTCTGTGGTACTTGGAGGAACTTTTTAAGTCGATCGAGGTCTACTTGGATGGAAGATCATAAGGTTGGGTCTCACGTCCGCTTAGCTTTTCAAGTTGACTTCAATTGTATACCATTATCGCGAAGTACATGTAAGCTGAATTCGAAATTAGGTCAACGAGGTTCTCATATACCCTGGAGCCGGTATGATATCTATGGCAATCGAAGCAATGAACCAATATGCTCTGGACACGTTACACATAGAACCAGAAGCCTTTTGTGTTATGGATATCGAATTTATAGCAGCCATGCAGGTCCCTGAGCCTCCTTCAGAATTAGAGACGCATACTCACTTGCGAGTTCTGGGGGATACCTATAAGCCTGGTGCATGGTTCAAATTCACTATCTTTTCATTTCGGGACGATCTTTGGAAACTAAATTGCAGAGGACGAATTCGAGCGGATGTTAATGGGAGGAGCAGCAACAGGACTTCACAACATAATTCTACGCAGTCTTCAGCTGCAACCAGTAACCGCGTGGACGAATTCTACGAGAAAGTCAGCAAAGCTGGTTACCAATTTGGTCCTTCATTCCAAAGAATCAGACAACTTCGATGCTCACCGGTATCAGCTCCAGGAAAACTACAGGGCGTAGTCGACGTGTATGACAGGGTTGGGCCAGATTCTTCAGGAAAGCAAGGATTACGTGCAATGGACTGGACACATATCATCCATCCGACGACATTAGATGCTTTCCTCCAGATATCTCTTGCTAATGTTGCATTCGGCAAGGATTCAACGGATTCTCTTCCGACAATGATCCCAACAAAAGTGAAAAAATTATGGCTCTCGAGCACGGGGTTAAGCAGCCCTAGTGCCTCTTCTCTCTCTGTTACCACTTGGAGCGAGCGTTCTGGCTATGAGTATTCCGTCCAAGTGACGGATCTGCGAAATCCCGACGACGTCAAGGTCGAAATCAGCGGTTATGAAATGACGGTTGTCGCTGGAAGAGGCAACGCTGCCTCAACTTCGATCTCACCCGCAGATCTCCATATGTGCTGGGACACTACTTGGGAAGCACTGCCGCCTATCTCTGTGAATTCTCCCAATACTATAAACGGGAAAAAGTTGAAACCCGCACGAAGACAGCCTATCGTTGAGATACACATTGCTAACGCCCCTTCAGCGGAAGCTACTGGGCTGGCTACTGCTTTGCAACTAAAATTGAAAGAGGCTGGCTGTAAAGGCTGCAAAATCATTGACGGCGGGCGGGCCATGGACGTCGATGGCCTGGTTGCTGACCTGAAGATAATTCTATGGGATGTAGGCGGAGAGCCCTATTGTGCTAATATTAGTGAGGGCGCTTTAACTATAATGAAGAGGGTACTGAATACCAGGAACCACGTCTTATGGGTTAAAACCTCGGATTCGCCTTCGGCGCATATAATAGACGGCTTATCAAGAGTCCTACGCCGGGAACAGAGCATGTCAAGCTTTGCGACTATTTTGACTACCAGCACGAGCATTTCGGTTCGTGTCGATGCTATCTCTCAAGTCAGTTCAACTCTGTTATCAGAAAATTCCGATGGCTCAGATACATCACAGACTTTTCGGGAGACGACTTCAAAAGGTATTGAAGTCTGCCGCTTAAGAGAGAACAAAGAGGTGACCGAAAAGGTTCAATCCGTACAGCTGCCACCAGAACCAGATCTTACCCTATGGAACAGGCAGACCAGCGGTCCCCTCAAAATTGCTATGGGCCCACCTGGCGAACTCGATACAATTCATTTTATAGAGGACCCATCACCCGAACATCTACATGTTGATGAAGTTGAGGTCGAAATCAAAGCGGTTGGGATTAGTTTCAAAGACTGTATAGCGGCTGCCGGAGCATCAGGCGAGAGGAGTATTGGCAATGAGATTGCTGGAGTCGTAACTCGTACTGGTCTTAACGTCAAGCACCTAACACCGGGCGACCATGTATGCAGCTTTGCTACAAATGGATTCCGGACGTTTTTCCGCAATCATGCCAAAGCCTTCTGTATTCTTCCGGACTCTTTGACATTCAGCGAAGCAGCATCGATTCCGCTGAATTTTGCCACCGCGCTATATACTCTCCAGCACACCGCACGACTCACAGCGGGTGAAAGCGTACTTATCCACCGCGGTGCGGGTGGGACAGGCCAAGCTGCTATTCAGGCCGCTCAATATCTTGGGGCCATAATTTTCACAACAGCTGGTACTTCTGAGAAACGCCAGTCAATTGCTGCGGAATATGGTATCCCACAGGATCATATTTTTAACAGCCGGGACAATGATTTTGTTGCTGGGGTACAACGTCTTACCAACGGACGCGGTGTTGATGTCGTCCTCAATTCACTCCCTGGAGAGCAATTGGCGGGCTCCTGGGAGCGCATCGCACCATTCGGCCGCTTTGTAGAGATCGGTCGTCAAGCTGTACCAGCAGATGCGCAATCGATGAAGAACTACTCTTTCACCGCGGCCGATATGGCTGATATGGCTCGGGAGCATCCAGTGCAGGCCACAAAGATGGTTAGCGAGGCATTGAGTCTCTTCGAAAAGGGAATTTTTAGGCCCCTGAAAATACGCCGATTCGCCATCTCTGAGGTGGCAGATGCTCTTGAGTTGATGCGGGGCGGTAAGATGAGTGGAAAAATGGTAGTCGATATAGAACCGTCGATGCGAGTCCAGGTAACCCAGCAAACCCACCTACCCTTAGTGTCCACATGTACACTATATGCACTATCATCAATGCATTTTGCTAACTACTCCACTTCACCAAAAAACGTAGGCAATGCTAGCTCCTAAGCAGAAACAACTATTCGATTCAGCCGCCTCCTATATTATCGCGGGCGGGCTCGGCGGGCTCGGATGTGATATTGCGCGGTGGATGGTAGAGAGGGGGGCACGCCACCTAATTTTGCTATCACGATCAGGGCCGAGCTCGCGCTCTGCAGTCGCACAGGCCTTGATTGCTGACCTGAAAGACCTAGAGGTAAACTGTGTCACACCAGCTTGTGACATTTCCAGTTTCCAGTCCGTGAAGGAAACATTGAATACCGTGGCTGGTGCTATGCCCCCGGTTAAAGGTTGTATCCAAGCCAGCATGGTTTTAAGAGTAAGACCCCAACTCGATGCGGCGGATTTGACGTACGCACGTGTGGCTGATAAGTTATAGAGCGCTCTGTTCGCCGATATGACACATTCAGAATGGAGCGAGGTTCTCGCGCCTAAAGTGTCCGGAAGCTGGAACCTTCACTCGCTCTTGCCCAAAGATTTAGATTTCTTTATTCTTCTTTCCTCTATTCAAGGCGTTATGGGAGGTAGGACACAAGGAAACTATGCCGCGGCCAATACGTATATGGACGCCTTAGCGGAATTCCGCATATCGCAAGGCCTAAAAGCAGTATCCTTACAACTTGGGTTGATGGATACCGACGGGTATCTGGCGGCAGCGGAGAATCAAGAGGAGAAACGGATGATGCTTGCCCAAAACTCATACGTGCCGATACAGCGCTCCGAGTTTCACGCCCTATTGGATCATTATTGTGATGCTACTCTTACTTTGGGGTTGGATGAAGCTCGGGTGGCTCTGGGTATAAAGCTACTCCATATCAATCCAGACTTGGATCCCTTGGGCACAAGTTGGGGAAGAGATCCTATATTTCAGGAGTTGCGCCGTCTCCAGGACAGAGTTGCCACAAAAGGAGCCACTGGCAAGGAGACAGTGTCGCAGCTTGCTGCTGCAAGATCGATTGAAGAGGGATCAGAAGTGGTCATAAAAGCCTTAACAGACAGACTAGCATCCATTGTATATGCGAACGGGACGGATGGGCAGAATATCGATCGGAATAGACCAGTCCAGGCCTACGGGGTGGACTCGCTTCAGACAATGGAACTACGGAGCTGGTTCCTGAAAACCTTCCGGTCAGATGTGCCGACGTTTGAGATTTTGGGTGCCCAGAGTCTCAATTCGCTCGCACTCATCATTGCAGAACGAAGCACACTAGTGCACTTCAGATGAGATGTACTTAGACGCAAGAGAACACCAATGTATGGGTAGACGTCAATCTAACGAATAACTTCAACTTATCAGAGCATCCTACCCCCCGTGGACTAATGGAGCCTTGTACGAATGCCGTCAAGCATACATATCGAAGTAAGAGTTCTGTGACTTTGCAATTTGCGGCTCATATTTATATTCAGGCTTGCGAGACAAGGCCCAGCGATTACTTAGTATATACTCTGTAATAGCATACCCTATAGGGTAAAATATCAAGACTATATATATATATATAGAGCTGCATCATAGAATCAACTGATCAGTAGTAACAATAATTTTAGTCGTGCACAAGATCCGTAGATCTAGTCCTAAAATGCAAAGCGTAAAGGACTGAAGTGAAACGCTTATTCATACAACAGCAATACACATCCGTTCAGCATAAATAGAGAAGCTAAGCTTTATAGACATTACTTGTATAATGTGATATCATCCCGCCAAGGACGATAAAGATAACAGCAGCAAGACCGCGATTCATCCTCCCAGCTCAATCTCGAGACGCTGTACTGTCAGGGCTTGGCTCCAAGTTTCCATCTCCCAGTCAGTCAAGGAAGCCCGGCATAGTCGGGAGGCTTCGCCGACTGTGCGTGCAGCTCCATCGCTCCGGGGCGAACGGTGTTCTGGTAGTTGTCCCCTGCCCTAGGAGAAGAGGGCTGCGATGTCATGGGCGGTGCCATAGGCGGTGGCGGCAGGCCTCCGCCTCCGTAACTCCCATCTCCACCCATTCCATTTGCCGCTCCGTAATGCCCCGAATATGCTCTCGGCATCGGTGCAACTGGTGGTGCAGGCGGCGCAGGCGGCGTTAAAAATATCGGCGTCGGCATGACAGTAGAGGCGGCGGCTGCTGCAGATTCGAGATGTTTCCGTTTATACCGCTCCAGCAACCACAATGCCGCGAATGCGATCGCGAGGATCGTTGGCAGCGCTACACCTATGCCTATTCCCACCGCAGCACCGGTTGATATACGGTTATTCTCTGGCACCACAGTCGCAGCAGCTCCTGCTGCAGTGGCGCACGAGGCTATCGCGGACGTCACTCCAGCCCCAGTGGCAACGATAATGGTTGCTGTGCCCGCGGGAACCGGTACCGCAGTACTTATTCTGGTGATAATGGTCGTGATTGTGTCCGCCGCAAGGGTAGCCGTCGTCGTTATAGTTGTCGTGATGGTATCGGCGGCTGCGGTGGCTGTCGTGGTGACGGTAACGGTATCCGCATCAGGAGCTGCCTCGGTGCTCGTAATAGTGTCTGTCTCTGTGACGGTCTCTGTGTTTGTCGCCACCGTCGAGAGTCCTGTTGCGACATATGTTATGGTGCCTGGATTCAGGTAGAACTGCTCCTTGCTCGAATCCTGACAGCAGGGTGTGTTTAGCCCTTCCGCACAGCACCAATAGCCAGTCGCATCGTTGCAAGCCAGAATATTCATTCCGCCGTAGTCATACTCTAGTGAATAACACTGGCAATTAACTCCTACTCCAAAGACAGGTAGTGCCAGACGGGTAGTCGAGTTGCACGCGCGGGGCTCTTGTCAACATACTGAGGCAGTGATCTTTGGGACAAGCTGAGGAAGACCAGGTCTTGTCTGTACAGCCTCCTCTGTAGACGTATCCATATTGACCGTAGCATAACCCGCTGCTTAGGCAAGCAACGTTGTCGGATTCAGCACAGCAAGGACTGTCATCCGCAGCATCGTCGCAGGGCTGGTACTTTGATGCGAGTGAGCCATCTATAGAGTGTGACGAATTCATTAGAATCGCGAAGAACACATAAATATACAACCGCGCATGTCACAGATAGCACCACTCCTTCTCATCGAATAGTAGCCTCGAGGTTAATTGACTAGAGTGATAAAACCGAATGCATACCTGGAAAATAGCAGTCCTTTGCTCGCGCGGATGGCACTAAACTAATAAGTGCAGCGAGAAAGATAACTCGCAGCTGGCCACTGTTGTATTTTAGCATCTTGACTGGTCCCGAGATACTGTGTACCATCCTATATATTCACCACCTTGTGTCTCTTGGCGAGCCGAGCACGAGCCTGTTGGAGTTTACGCAGCCGATCGTTGTGCAAGCTATCCCCTCACTGTGACTGGCACTGTCGAGCCTACCAGACGGAATGAAGCGAACCGACATGAGCCCATCCGAAAACAGATCAACCCAGAAGCCAAAAAAATGTGAATTTAGGGAGAGGGATGGTTTAAGTACTCGCTCGCTGTCTAAGGAGGATCGTGGGGAACTGCATGTACAACTTAGTCAAATGCAGGACTAGACGATCGCACCGACAACTGTGAGGCTGGCAAAATCTCGCAGCGCAAAAAATCGCAGCTGCGGAACTTCAAAACCGGGCACGGAGCAGGAAGACAGCAGCGTGCGTGGACGAGGCTCATAACTTAATCAAGCCGCTTAGCTATCTTCCCCTCTCGGCTGCTTCGGCCGGCTTCCAATCCACGGACCCTGTTGGCTGCGAGATGCTGGCCAACCAGTAGAGCAGCCTCGTTATCGTGTGCTGATCTTAGGAGCTGTGGGTCTTCGGTAAACGTGCATGGAGATATGCAGACAGCGGCACACGCAGTTTGTGGAGCTCGAGGCTCAAATAACTGATTATGAGTTTGACTCCGCGGTCGAGCACGAGATACACGCCAGTGGGCGATGCATAGTAGTTAATTAAATCTAGCTGTCCATCGAACATAATATATCGTGGTAAGATGCACTTTGTCCTCGTCTTTGAGAGACAGTAAGACTGTTGACATAAAAATTCAGTCGAGTTTAGCCTTGATACCGGTTCAGCGGATATATGTTCTCCGCTCAATGCCAAGGAATCCAAGGGAGGCTTGACCCTGTTGTGCAAAGATATTTCCTGTCGTGAAAGTTTGAGAGCGCGAGCGGACCCACACACCAGGCGTATCTCGGACGCTCATTGGTCCAGTTTCCATAGCGTGATGGTGCACGCATCTGGAGCCCGTCGGCGATGTGCGGTATTTTTGGAAGCGGATTGAGATCGGTGCCATGGAAATCGAGCAGCGAGATCGCAAGATGTCGATTTCACCGGCGTATGTCTCGCAATCTCGGCTCGAAGTTGAGGTTTGAGATTCAAAGATGAGGCTCAGCTGAGTGCAGCTAGTGTCGAGATGGTAGCACCAGCCTGACTAATCAGTCACTGTCGCCAGAATAGGAAACTTCGCAACATGCAACACCTCCAACCCAGAAAACATCTGCTTGTTCGAGTTGCATGTCATCCAACGGCCAACTGTCAGTGCCAGGACCAAATGGCCAAAGACCGTCAAAGAAATGTCCTGGATGGTGTGTATACTAACCGTAAGCACCGTTGACTATCCCAACTACACTGACTACAAACTAGTCCGACGAGCAAACTATGCGTTTCACCAACGACGCAGATGTATCTCAATATGCACCTTCGAGTTCGACCTAACCTACGTCGACCAGATATATATATGGCCAACCAACAAAAATTTCCTGGCACAGTTTCAGCGACCACTCCTCCTGACAAATGGCCAGTAGTGTCTAGTATAGTCTCATATTACGAGTGCAATTTCATCCTCGTGTGGCTGGCGAGCGAGCGAGCGAGCGAGCCGACTTGTAAACGAATTGAAAGGCGCCCAATGCAGTTTCAACTCGTTAATGATCGTCTTCTTATCAACTGTTCTGCGCATTTGCGGTCGATATAGTAGTGATAGCCAAATTCCATCTATCATGCTGCGGAAAACCATCTTGTCCGTTTTATTCTCTGCTACCGCCTTTGCAGTTACATCGCCACAGCGAGATGCACTCGACGACAGACTTGCATACAGCCTCAATTTCCAGATATCTCCTCGCGACGCCAGTGACTGCTCAAACGGGACTCATCGATGGAACTCGCTCAAAGGAAATTGTCTGGACGATTCCAGCACTCTAGCATTGTATCGCCCGCAGCTAAAGCCACACGATGGCGCAAACGATATTAGCATCTTCGGCCGCTATCTCGCAAACCTCGGCCTCCACCCGCGGCAAGCCCTCTGCGGCCCCGACGAAATCTTCTGCTGGGGCATCAACTGCTGTAGCCCCGGCGAAACCTGCGGCAGCATCAGCGACGGCTGCCAAGTCTCCTGGAGCACCATCTACACAACGACAACGACGACCTCGCTAGCCACCATTACGTCGTGGGTGTACCCGAACACAAGCGGGGTAAGCTACACCACCGTTACCGTCAACACGACCGCCTACGCCACGTCATTCAACCAGATTACACTCACCGGGGAGGGGCTCGACGACGTGATCGAGGCCAACTTCGACGTGCAGACTACGCTCGTCTTATCAGCGTACACGCCGCCGGCCGTTACGACCACGCATACGATAACGTTAACGAGTCCAGTGCAGCCGCAGGCCGTCGCACAACAGCAGCAGCAGCCGCGTACTACCACGCCGCCAGCACTCCAGGTGCGGCAGGAACGGGAAACCGGCAGGCCGCTGCTGCTACCCCGTGTGGATATACCAAAGCGGTCCGCTGGCACCAGCTACACCACTTTGACGGTATATCTAACCTCATTCTTCACAACGAGCACCATCGCGACGGCGTCGAATGCCCCCCTCGTGCAAACTGTCACGTCCACCGTCTCGTCCGTCGCGACGAAGAATCAGACGCACTATGAGACGCCGACGGGGTTCTTGACGTCGACGATCATGCTGACATCCATGACGACGTCGTATGCGTATGGCACTGCCGCCACGCCGACGAGGGCGTATTATGTAACCGTCACGGCGACGGCGACACCAAGATTTACTGAAACTGGCGGATTGGCGGCTCCGACGATCGCGATTGTACCGGCTGGTGAGGGAGATTCCGGTTCGGAGTCAAGCTCTCGTCGACGTCAGCTGTCGCCCGGTGCCGTGGCCGGGATTGTGCTGGGTGTGGCGCTGGCTTTCGTGATAGCCGCTGCAGGTGTCTTCTTCCTCCGTCGGAGACATATGTTTGTCGAAGCGGACGAGAAGGACTCAAGCATGAATGCCCTGCCGCCGCCGGTACCGTCTCTCCTTCCGTCGCCGAAGCCACCGATTGGAGAGATCCTGCAGCCGCCACCTGCCCGACGGAAAAGCACCGAGCTGCCAGACTCGCCAATGTCATATTTGTTCTTCTCAGGGTTGAACGATGACCTCGCCACCATCGCTGCGGCGAGGAACCCGAATCCCAAGTCCAATGCCATCCAGTCGTACGGCCAAAACTATAAGAACCAAAGCGGCGGCCGCGGCGGCCACAATAACACACCACTGGTGTCATCCTCGCGACACTCAAGAAAAGGAAGCAGGAACAGCTCAATGACGTCCATCTCTCCGGTACCGGAAGAAGCAGAGAACGAAGCCGAGATCTTCGATCCGGAAAATTGGAACGGCGAGACAGCTAGTCAACGAGGGAGCGCCGAGCACGGCAACTGGGGACGAGGGTATGGGGGCCGCGGCGGATATTATAATGTCGCCAACAGGGCTGCTAGTGGCGGCGAGAGGCCGACGGGGGCCGGATGGGGGAGGTAAGGAAGCGCATCCATACACGCCTGTCGACATACGCATGCGACGGAATGTATACGTATCATAGGTGCAAATATCACCGTATCGCGTTTGGCAGGAGGAGGATGCACGCATGCATCCATGTAGTGGTTATTATAATCACGTCGCTACATATCTATTCGGTCACATTCGCACTCTGTACGTACTCTTATACTAGTATACTACTAGTCGCCATCGGAAATAGAAATATACACATCTCGCGGCGAAGGCCTGGTGCCGCCGCTAGATGCGCGTGCCGGCAGTCACGAGTTTGGGTGCGATCGACTGCTTTGGACCCTTAGCGCGGCTTCGGAGGAGGTTCTAGTTTTTTAAGCATCATTCGAGGTATTCGTCGAATAAAAGTCTAATGGAACTCAGATGTCCACCTGGCGTCATAGTAATAGATACCTGTGATAGGAGGGACCCTTACGGTGGTCACGAGTGCCCGGTCGACACGCTCGTTCCCTACGCCCTGCGAGGGAGGGAGGGATGGATCGCATGGACCAGCCGGACGTGGACCCACTTTTTCGCCTGTTCGGGCCCTTGGAAAAGATGTGTTCCAGAAGGGGTCTGCGTACCACGTGGCAGCCATTTCCATTTGGGATAGCGATAACAAAAGTCAGTTCCGTATCGATAGGCATTCCCGCTAAGCACTTGCGCTTCTTCGCGAGCAGCAGGCCAAAGATGCAAGCAGCGGTGATAAATAGATGAATGGCTGGCGTTGGAAGGCAGGGCCTCTGATATCGATAGCTGGATATCGTGTAACCAGCCGAGGTGACACTGTATTCGAGAAGCGCTGCAGACGACATGTCGACAGCGCAGCCTCGATAACGCCGACAGCCGGGTTGAAGACTGAACACAGCTTGTTCAACGTAACTCGTACCGACGTGTCTTGAATTAGCTAGAATTCTAGGGGGCACAGGATATCCCATATCATGCTGTTCTATTGATAGTGAGGTGTAGATATAGGAGATGCCGCATTCATAACGATGGTCGTGCTGCATAGCAGGCGCAATTATGGCTCCTGTGAGACCGGTCAGCTGTGGAAATTTGTTTCCAAAAGGCTTGGTGCGTTCTGCATTCCTGCAGGACGGGAGCTATCTATCGGCGTACGTATGGATGCTGCGTACGCCGATGGCTGTTCGTCCAAACCCGGAAGTACGGTCGTGATGTGGAGGGCACGGCGAACTGGCCAACATGTCCACAGCCGCTGCATCCGATCAGGAGCTACAGAGTACCTACATCTCTGTAGGCAATTACATGCATGGCATAGGAGAAAATGATTCCTGCGAGAGATTGGGAGTAATATTCCGGATCGAGAGCTTGCATGATGTAACCGAGACATCATCTCGACAACGCATCCGTGTGAGCATTAGTTAATTTCTCTTACAAGCAGGCTCCAGTCTGGTCGGATTCAGGAAGGAATTTCGAGGATGGATGCGTTGGCAGGAGGGGATAGCACCCGTTCTTCACATCATTTCCTCCCTACAGTAACTGCAGCTCTGCTGCCCTTGAAGGTGACGGAAAACCCTG
Source organism: Drechslerella dactyloides (assembly GCA_020064725.1). Classification (NCBI taxonomy): domain Eukaryota; kingdom Fungi; phylum Ascomycota; class Orbiliomycetes; order Orbiliales; family Orbiliaceae; genus Drechslerella; species Drechslerella dactyloides. The sequence goes on from JAGTWJ010000002.1 coordinate 537,269, forward strand.
ACCGAACCCGATATCGGATTGAGCGTGCGTTACGTTGAAGGGACGCAAATTTGTGCAGCAGGGAACGGCTCAAACGAAGGGTGCATGTGGGACTACCCGTCTCCAAACAGCTAACGTGTGAGTATGAGGTGCAGGACGGCAGATGCCCTGTAGGTGCGTTCGGGATCCCGCTTGAGAATGTCATCTGGCCCTTGAACCGTCCCCAGCTTTTAGGCTAGTCAAACGAAAAATGCACGGCTTGAGGATGGAGGCACACCACCCATCCGGCTCCCCGCTCAGAAAGCCACTCGACGGAGGGAGGCATCGTGACCCGAGAGAATGAGCGAGCCACTAGGCGAGAGACAACTGGAGTGCCGAGTTGACGTTGCAACAGCTGCCTCTGTCGAAATTCGGTGGGATTCGATTCGACGACGGGAGAAGCTCAATCGAGTGATTCTGTGCCTTGTGGTGTGTTCTGGCTGGACAATTTGCAATCACGGGATGGCGGAGTCGAAGCAGACCATAATGCGCTGGTGCGGGAAATTGGGCAATGTATTCGATACGATGCAGCCAGAAATTTGAGAGGGTCTTCGTGCAGACGAACGAACGACGAGGAAACAACGGCGGTAGGGGGTAATGCTTAGTCGGCACCCGTATAATGCCATTAGTCAGCCCGGAGAGCTATTTGAAATGTGACGGGGCGTCGAAAACTGGAATCCCGTGGCGGCAAAGCATCATGGTGCATGCAGCGCAGCCAGCATCTGGAGCATACGCAAGTGGCCGATGGCTAAGCCGCTGCCGAATCGATTGTGATTTTGGGGAAATTCCTCGGAAAGGGCCAGGCTAACCCCGTCGGCCGGATGTTCGATCGAGCTTGTCGCCGACGGACAGCTTCTTTTGCTGTGCTACCCCTGGACAGTACAGGATGCCTGCTCACAGCCATCCAACCTCGGTCGGTGGACGGAGTCTGCACCGTCCACAGCACGGTACCTTGCCTGCTGCGTATGCAGGTCACCTACGTGGTCCCGGCCGGTGCGACTCGATGCTGAGATCTTTCTTTAGTAATCACGAAGCCTCCCCCAAGGCTTCGACGAAAGGAACGAGCCAGCAGCTTCCTTCCGGCCTCCGTCTGTAGGTACGCCTGTCTCTGTCTGCCTGGCCCTGGGAGACAGACAGCTTGGGCAAACCGGCCAGCGAGCGAATCAGCTCCCAGCCGCACGTGCGGGGCGATCAGGTTGGTGGCAAGCTGCGCCGTCTGATTGGTGAAACGGCCCCTGCACTTTGACTCAGCCGTTGGTCGTCTGTCCATGCTTTCTTGTCTGCTTCTGGGTCTGGGCGGGATATGCAAGCGTCGTCAGTTTTTTCTTTTGTGCCCGAGTGGAACGGAGCGGGTGGGGGAGAAGGCGGTGGGCAGTGTATCCGAAGAGGAAGAGGCTGGAATGAAAAAGAAAGAGTACCTGCTGCCCTTCTTCGTCCAAACATCCTCCCCCTTCCTGTGCTCGGGTTATATATTCTCTCCATGATCCTTCTGTCTCTCGCATCGCGAGTCGGCACGGCCAGCCAGACTCCGTTGGAGCTGAATCACAGCGAACAGATTGTATAAATTACCATCGACACCTGAAGAAGAGAAGAAGAGTTATCGAAGAGAAGAGTTCCCAACAGAAGAAGAAATCAATACATCATCACCTTTTATCCGACAACACACAACACACAACGCAAAATGGCGTCTCCTCGGTCGGCGCTGGCTCCTCACCACGCCGCCATCAAAGCCCAGATTCTCCGTCTGCTGAATCACTCCTCTCCGGACGACCTCCGCCGTCTCCTCGAAGAGATCTCGATCCAGCAGGACGTCCTCGAGAGTGTCTACGATCTCTGGCCCGATCTGCCCCACGCCTACGATGCCGAGCGCGAAGAGCTGGCGGACGAGCGGAAGGAGGTCTACGTCCTCTACGACGCTGCGCTGGACGACCGGGAAAAGATTCGCAGGAGATGGGAAAGACTGCTGAGCAAGCACCGATGGGGCCGTCACGAAGTCGACGAATTGAGGAAGTGCAGAGATTACATGGCCAAAAACGCCGTCAAGATGGTTGGTCTCTGTGTCGAATACGCAGAGTTCGCGAGGTGAGTCTCCTATCGTCACATTAAATGCATCCATTGGCACTGCCACCAACAGAAATGAAGGATCCAATATAAGAATCACCGCTGACTCAGGTTTCCAAATATAATAGTCAAATCCAGGGCCTTGCCACATTCGAAGACGACCTCAGAGTCAAGCTCGAGAAGCTCTACGTCGACGAGCACCTCTCCACCACATCGAAACTACGCAGGATGAGGAATATCCTGAATATCTACTTTGAGTCCGCCCCGCGGGCTGAGCGATACACCTACCGCCGGCGGTCGCTTTCACCGGACGAGGAGGAAGACTACTGGGTCCCCGAATCTAAAGTCGAGCCCCCGAACTCGCGAGACCCATACATCAACATCTCGTACCAAAAGCCACGATCCCGCCCCGACCGTCACGAAAGCAAGCGTCACCGACGAGAACGCGAACGCGAGCGGGAACGGGAGGAACCCGAACGGTACCCTGAGTTCAGCTACGAAGTTGAAGACATCGACGAGCCGACAGTCCAACAGGTCTACATGGCCGATTCCTCTCGCCACGCCTTCCGAAGCTCGAGCCACGATACGTCATTCCTCTGGCGGTCCAGGGGCTCCAAGGACGACGAATATGGCAACCGCCACTCCGGTCGCCGGTTCTCCCTCTCTTACACACATCTTCCGCACCCCGAACCCCACGCCCACGGCGAGAAGCGACGTACCAGTTCTGGAGTGAAGCACCATCGTCCTCGATACGACGACGAAGAAGAACGCCATCAGAGGAGAAACAGCCGCTACTTGGACGTTCCCAAGCCCAAGTCGCCGCAGAAACAATATACCAGCTGGGAGGTTTATGAAATCGTCTAGATTCCTCGATACCCTCTAGACTCTATTGTCTACCCGGCTGGCCTGGATTGCGATTGCTTGTTACTGTTTTGCACATCTTGGTTTTATTTCTGTTCCCTTATGTCACTGGGTGAATTATATGCTCTTATACACCTTTTAAGCAGCTATTTGGTATCCGCAGGATGGTTTATGTCTTATCTTTGTTCTTTTTGAAGTTTCTGCTTTGACGGTCACTACTCTCGACGGTGTTTTCAAATTTTTATCCCTTTCATTTGTACATCATTTACATTGCGGACGGCGCCATTTACATTCCGGCTCTTTGACACACTGTACGGGGAACAGTTTTTTTTTAGTTTTTTTTCAGTTTTGCTCTCTATGCGTGCATACTATATCCCTGGTTTGGCTATTTGGGAATATTGCGATTTTGAATTGGGGAACTTTCTCTCTTTCATATATCCCTGGCGCTCTATTGATTTGCCTGCGCTGTTTTGTATCTTTTCTAAATTGTTATGGAATGATTTTGATTTTGACTGCCTCCTCAAATTCTTCTTTCATGGTTTGGGACACACACCGGCATCGTCCTTTCCGATTCCTCTTGTATCATGGACATAAACATAAAGCATAGTAATATTAGTATCAAATCCATAGACGACAGAATATGAAAAGCAATGACGCAATTAATATCTATTCCGAGATGTCCCAAGCGATCGATATGTGACCGGGGTACGCGATATTCCAACATGTTCCGAGCTGAAACGAAGAGCGCCGGAGAGTTCAGACATGATGATGGACTGACCGGGTACGGCAAGGCGATCCTCGGTACGAACGAATCTAGCTTCACAGCCACCATGCCATTGCATTCATTCTCAGCCCTGCTTACGTTGAACTCGGCTCCATCTCACTATGAATCAATTCACACAGCTGAAGCTAGGCTACAGCCGCTTAGAACTTTCTAGAGCTTGACTGAAGCATGGAGCTTCGCTGGAATGGGATGAAATGAGGACAATTGTATGACAGTCTTGGCTTGGGGATGCATGTCGAGGCCAGCCAGTCTTCCAAGGCTTGATTGGATGCATCTGATTTAATGACACCACAGCATTTTCATGGATCCATGGAATCAAGTGTAAGCCAATTGAGACCTCGGGCGACATGCATACTGTGGTGACACCATGCTGCAAAACGTCGTCATAGTTCGTCTTTGAGATTGAGAAACGAATAGACCCTTACATTGGTCCCGGAACTATACTACTCTCACATATATACTTTGAGAGTGTAGATGTCGTGGTCACCGATTTGAAGCGAAATTCGGAGTGAAGGATCCGCGCCGCAGCATATTTATTGGTTGTCGATTGCCTTTGACGCTCGCAAACCACAGTGGTAAGGCATGAAGGCGGAGAATTCTTGGGCAGCCTTAAAATCTAGTAGCTTTATCAACAAAATTTCAAATTGTGTCGAGTCATAAAACGTAAAGGATTATGGCCTATATATATAGAAGTGAGAATGCCTACTTTGTATCAGCCTGCTCGTATTGACTCGGCTGCAAGAACATCAGCATCCGCTTCACAACAAGCTTCAGATGTTCGAATTTTCGATCAAGATCTGACAGTTCCGAGCCCGCATAGCTCTAACTCTAGCTTCTCACATATGCGCAGTACCTTACTGAAGGCAAGATCCGCCACTCTACATACATGCTACATGTGATTAGCCTCTCAAGCTCTAGTGCTTGGCCACTCCGAAGGAGCGCGGACTGGAGCTGGCCGTTTTCTGCTGCAGTTGTAGCTTAAAGCTCCGGTTCTATACTCAAGAATGCAAGCTATTAATATAGCTAGGGCCGATTAGAGGCGTATCAGTAGACACGTTGACCCCGCACTGGGGCCGTAAATATGTATGGGCATCCGTGCCGTCTTCACCAGATCCGGGCAGGAGGGCTGTATCACAAGAAATGTTGGGGGATTGCCTGCATGCGGTTAGTGTGGGTCGAGGACTTCCGGATTGTGTTTGTGAATACAGCGCACGTCTACGGTGAAATGCTTGGAAGCAAGTGCTGAAATAGGCAGATGGTAAAACACTGCAACCGTTCCTTTGTGGAAGGGTGTACGAAGCTTGTCTATAGCTGTCGAGCTATATGGTTATGGTAAAATGCTCGCCAGAAAATGTCCACATCAAGTTAATATAATATTTTTTCCTCTTGCGACGCTGTGGGGACGGCACACGCGGTCGCTAAAGGTTCGGCTCCAGATACGGTACATGATAATAGATGTGCTGTATGACACAATAATGACCACTAGCGCGACTCCGAGTGTTATTGACTGGCTGTCGTCTGCCTCGAGACAGATCAGTTAGGTATAATTTCAAGACAAAATTCAAGAAATATAGGACAAAGACATATCACTCTCATGACATTGGACCTATAGGATCGATAGGCATACGCGCACAGGAAAATACGCGTACATACGGGTATTGTAGCGATTCAGCTGAATCCAGCAGTCATAAACGGGCGATTTGAAGCCGTGCATCTATAGCCTGTCGTTCCGGAATTTTCTGATTGTGTCTCCTTAAAGTAAGTGTACTTAATACTTATATAACATAATGATATAGTCAGCTGTCAGGTGGCGGTTGGCGAGCGAGCCCGCGCGCAAGGCGCCTGTCACGGATACTGAGATTACGACCGGCATTTTTGAATTGCGCGGGTGTCACTCACGATACCCGCAGCCCACTAGTATGCTGTGTGCTTCGCTATCGAGTATCAACCACCTAGATTCGGATCTGTTCCGAAAAGAAGAACACAGCCAGTCCGAAACATGCTAACACAGAGTCCTGACGCCAGTTTTCCCGTTGCATGTCTCCGGATCCATACTTCGAAATGGCCTTAAACTTCCCGCAGTAGTTGATCTTCTAAATATCAGGGACTCGCTTTCGCTCCCGGCTTTTTGTATTGAGGGCAAGAAATGGTATAAGATCTCGAGGCTTATATTTGGACTTCGGTTACCGGTTTAGCTACAGTAGTAATGCCAGCACGCAGGCTAGAGGACGGCCGTTTGGTTTACCAGACTGAAAGACAAGTAAGAATGCAGGCGCAGATGTGGGGCATGAAAATGCCGAGGCGAGGCTGAAGTGGCGATATCGCGACCGCTAGAGGTCTCTATCGCGCCGATATCGACCCGGCCGATAATTATATCAGCCTCGTGGGATTCTGAGAGTGATTAGATACCCCGCCCCGGTATCTGAGGTCTCTTCCGGATTTCAACCGCCAGCTATCGATTTTTCGTCAGAACTCAACTACCCATCCTGTCAAATTTGATGCCGTCGCGAGTGAAATCGTGACAACAGGTCGACGGATTCGATTTGATTCAAACTCGCTGGACAAAGAGAACATTGGGACTTCTTTACTAGTAACAGGCCTGCAGGTGGAGCGACATACTTCGCAGCCGGCGTCGGAGGAGCTTTTTCGAATCACGGTCTTGCTCGACGGTTCCTTTCCATATTCCTTTTGAAGTTCTCATCCAGGACTGCTACAATTCCAGCTTCTCGCCTTGTCAACTCCCAGAGCCCGTCGACCCCGCTGCGAGGAAATTTCCAACACAACGCCAACACTTCCAGAACGTTGTGATAGTTAAGCACGCGCAGATTGGGCATAATATACGGCATCTTTCCTTGTTAAATATAGTGACCACAAAGGAAGCTAGAAGATGCCTCACGATCCAAACCTCGTTACCGCGGCTATCGGTGCCCTAGTCGGCTGTCGTGTGATTACGTATGAAGAGTACCTCAGAAATCCCTCAATTGCAAGAGACATTCAACCGCTTGACGTCGATGCATTCCACAAGTCAGTGTTGATTGCACCAGCGCCGCAATCACCACCACCGACGCAGTCAGGGTCTTCGCGGCCAAACCTGGGCTTTCTGCGAAGGAGACAAAATTCGAGGCCCGACACGCCGCAGCCGCAGCCTCCACCGCCACGCCAACTGGATGCGCCACCACCCTATACAGGACTTATAGGTATCCTATATGCGCTGATAGTCTACATATATGCATTTATTTTGACTCACATACTAGGGGTAGAGACTCGACCGCTACCCCAATCGAGCGCCGCATTGGTATCAACGCGCCTGGTCACCATCTTCGTCAAGACCTTGTCAGGCAGAACGATTACTCTCTCGGTCACACTAGGCGACACGATAGACCAGGTCAAGCAAGAGCTTGCTGAGAAAGCGGACGTTCCGCCTGAGGAGCAACGACTCGTTTACGCTGGCAAAGAGCTCAAAAACGGCACCACTCTGCGCGACTACGGCATTCAACAAGATTCAACTATCCACTTAGCTCTTCGAATTCTCGGCGGCGCTCCCTCAGTGATGTACCTTCCGCAAGGCTTCCTTGATCCAGTTTGGGATTTCGACTTCACGCGTACCAACGATGCCGGCTATTCCTTCTCCCGCGGCGGAGAAAAGTACACCCGTCCTTGTGGATGGTTGCGCTATGCGCTCAAGGTGAACGGCAAGTATGGTCCAGATGACGACTGGCTGGGCAGCTCGAACGCACCTGGCGAATGGCCAGTTTCGTACCACGGCACTAGCAAGGACAACGCACAATCTATTGCTCAAGTGGGTTTCAAATTGGCTAAAGGGGTTCATTTTGCATACGGCCAAGGAATCTATTCTTCGCCGAGTCACACAATTGCTGAATCGTATGCCCAATTCTTCCAGAGTGGAGGGAAAAGGTACAAAGTCATCTTTCAAAACAGGGTGAATCCGGCCAATCTTCAGAAGATACCCGACATCGATTATTGGATTAGCCCTGCGGATGCTGATATCCGTCCATACGGATTGTGTATCAAGGAGATCTAACTGGTTGCTTGTACTAAGTACTTAGTTGTTTGGCAGTTTGTTGGTTGTTTATGGCCAAAATAGCTGATCTCGCTCTAATACCTCTATATGCCCTGTAACAGTCGGTTCTTCCTATACTCGTGCTTTTTCTGGCCGTATGTGATATTTTAACTCGCTTCCTGATCAAAGCAGTGTGGAGGGCCTTGCAGCTTGTGCTTATATATTTATTGATTACAAGCACCAGCAGCTATATATTAATACCTGGAGAATGTACGTACACATAGCTTGTGAGGCTCCTCCGATTCAGGACCTAACATGGCCTCTTCTTGTGTTAGAGTATTCGAGATACAGAGAGATATCTAGCGGTAGCGTAATCACGCACGTACACTTCAAGGCAAATGGGATACCGTCCTTACTTCCTAATCTCACGAAAGTTCAGATTTCTTTGCATAGAGCCCTAGGTCTCTAGTCGTTAGCAGCTAGAATTACTAGAATGGTTCCTCTACTCCTGTAGGCGACTCATTTTTGTATCGAGGAATTTCTGTCCGCAACGTCCGGTGCTGTATATTTGCTTCGCTTGAAGATACTTGATATTGAGCTCCTGGATTTTGACAAAGCGTCCATGCCGATACTGTGGATGACCCAAGCCGCTCCAATTCCCAGCAATGGGCTCCTCAGCCAATCCCATGTCCCTTCACGTGAAACGCTTGACCCTTCTATATAATACGGCTCTTCAGAACCAGGTACCTGCTCCTTGTGCTCGGCCATTGGCAAAGCATTATGAACTTGAACGGATGCGGGTCCACTTGATATATCTTCGCTGTAGTCGCGGAACGTAGGCTTTCCACCCAGAACGGCAGACTGTCCCTTCAGCAGTCCCTTCAGCCCCGATAGAATTGCTTCGACGTCGTCGACTTCAGTCTCATTGCCGCTTCCAGGCAAAAGCTTACGCTGGACATTACATCGGCACCTATACCAGGCCCGGCAGACAGTAGCATAGTCCCAGTTGCGACACCTCGGGCGATCCATTTCTGCCGCTGCTACTGCCGCCAACTGGTACAGGGGGTCGCGTACCGGTTGGTAATTAGGGACGATGATGGGAGTGTTCCCAAGGCAGCGACAGTCGTTGCAGAGCGTTACCCAGTGTCGTGCCCTTTGGGCGTAGAGGCTGAATATGCGTCTGTAGTTCGGGTTGGCTATGGCATCCGGACCTCTGATTTCGCGGTAATCCGTGCGGTTTCGTGCTTCCGTGGTTCGGTGGTGCGGATACTTGGGATATCTATCGGGATCTGGGTGCATTTGGAAGAGGATCTCGTTGGCGGATGCGCACTTTATAGCTCTTAAGCCATCTAAGAGTGTCCCTCTTAGCACGCGCTTACTATACTTCGGGTTCTCGCTGGTGTTCTTGAGGCGTGTTTCGAGAACTCCATTGTCGGGGGCTAGAGTTTCCTTGATCTCTGCGCTGAGATCCCGCTCGAGGTTACGACCAACTGGTTTATTTTTCGTTGATGGATGCGGGTAACCATAGCTCGGGGTCTGGGAGATAGGCGGATTCGAAGGCACCGACTTTGGTATTGAACTGGTTTGACTCAAATCTTTGTGAGAAATAGGTTGTGCCTGGTTAAATGTTATTCCAATGAGGAAAATGTAAAATAGAAGCTGCGCACAGAATACTGCAGAGTAATGCATCGATCAAGTAGCTAGGGCATTCCGGCTCATTAGACAAATGCAGATTTGCGAAATAGATTCGACATCAGAATCTCGTTTTCGTGATTCGATATTCGATGCGAGTGCGTAGTGAGCTACCAGAATCTGGATTGAGATCTTGGAGATATTCCGACCTTTGTGTTCATATGACTGACTTGTAATGTTAACAGTGGTGGCTTTACACGAGTTATTCGAGTCAGGCAGAGCCACTATATATATTTACATTTGCCGATGACCCTAATCGCGAATTGAGAATCTGGGCTGGTTAGTAGAAAGGGATGTTGTTCTTCTACATCTGTCTATTGTGTTCGCAATGAATTGCGCACTAGGATGTATACATGTAATGCTCCTTCGCGAATTCGACGCCTTCAGCCATAGGTGCGTGTGCGTATAACTAATACCAATATGAGATGGGCTATGAAACAAATGGCGGAAACTGAGCTGCCTTGCTAAGTATGCCTAACCAACTGAGCTTTACAACTTTGTTGTACATGCCACAGGTACTGCGGCAAGCCCACTTGTCATTATTGAGGCTCTGACGCATGATATCAAAGTTTCCGCGTGAATCGATGCGGCAACGCTAACAACACGTCAACGGCCAACATGCACGCATGCCTGTTTGATGTACGGAGGGAATAAGCTGTACACATGTATGGCGTCTGTGCTGCTTGGCGGGTTTTCCTTGGTTTGATTTGAAAAGCTTCAAATCCTGATGCATTGGCTCAAAATAGTATTATAAAGGCGAGGTCCCGCAGCAGAGGAAATCGTGATCTGTGCCTGCAATGCCGGTTCTTTATTTGCATTTCCTGCAGTGTGTTAGTTTGAATAGATTTGTACATGTACGTCCACTCGAATGGCAAGTAACACAACCGTCTCCGTATGTAGTGCATGATTGTCATCTTATAGATATGAGACTAATTCCTGAAATTTTGCCGTGAGACTCGAAAATATTCAATATTTATTGCGCATGACTGAGGCATTCACGGAATTTCAAGACGAAAGGCCAGGATAAAGTGAACCCCACTTGACCATCAATAGCTATTTCGATTGAATTGCCAGCCTTTCTTTGACATCCGATAGAAAGTTGAGGTACTCTACTTGCCCCAAAGTGCGTAACTTCCCATCCTTGAAGTCTCTTAGACCGTGCGCAGCACCGTTTCAACCTCATTACTTTGCAGAGTCGGCACAATGTCAACTCGTTGCTGTTAGGCGCGCGCGCGTCTACAACAGTTAGTGGCAGCAAACCCCAGGCCCCAACCTGGACGCGGACCCTCTTTTTAAAACATGCCAACGGTCAGCCTATATAACGTGTGTATAACTGCAACGGCGCCAAGTGTAACCTCATGACTATAGGGATCAATATCCCAAATATCAGCTGGAAGTATTTCGGTCCGGAACCGAACTTGATTTGTACATCAGAGACCGTCGGGGCCAGCCTCATCCGACCACAATAACAAGAAAAACCAAATATGGTAATCTCGGGCCAAATCCGGACATGTATTCCTGCCCCAATTCGGAAACGACCGTCGGGTGTTCTCAGAGCTAACCAAAGAAGGAAATCCTGAGACATCAAACGCAGATTGTACAACGCAACGTCAACCAACGCGCCTTCGATGAAAATGCAACATATCGGCGTATGAGCGTCATTCACTGATGACCGTCCATTGATACCAGGCGCGCTCGTACCGCCGTATATCGGCTGGATTCGCATCAAAGGGTATCAGAGAAGGGAGTCAAAATTTCAGACGTGGGTTTGTGCTACTCATGTCATGGTGAGCATTTATTATTCCCTTGAAGCTTTGGTATCATGTTTGTCTCGTAGTCGCGTGCAAAGAACGTGGCACCTCGTGGTGAGCACTTTGCGCAATTACAGGCGTCGACGAAGTCAAACAATTTATATCACCCAGGAAAAAGCCAATAGCTAGAGCGGATTACTAACGGCCCGCGCGTATCGCTCGTAGATATGTGGCTTCAAGCCATAGGGCCACGGGAGCCAGCCACGCTGGGCAAAGTTTGAGCCTGTTCTGTAATAATGTCGATAAAAAAAAGTACCGCGTCATTACTTCATCGCCTCCGCAAAATTATACAGACCTCCGTCTGACAGTACCCTTGTCAAAATGGCACGTCCGACCAAACTATCTAAGGCAGCATCATGGATGCTGACCTTCCTCACGGTCCTCGCTTTCTTCTCGATGACGGAGGCCGTCATCAAGGGAGGAAGACTGCACAACCGGTCTATCCTCCTCGGCCGTCAGAACGACAGCAATAACACCAACGGATCCAATGACTCCAATACCACCAACACGACGTCCTCGTCGACCGAAACCTCGTCGAGCACAACCATCGACACCAGCAGCTCGTCAGAGAGCTCGAGCGTTTCGACGACCTCTTCTTCCTCAACCACGGAGGAGAGCTCCACTACGACTAGCTCGACCACCACGACTAGCTCCACCAGCTCTTCGACCACAAGCTCATCATCTAGCATGGTCATTACGAGCTCTAGCACCACTTCTTCCACGAGCAGCAGCACTACTAGCACCTCCACTACTTCTACCATTCCCACCGGAACCCCGATTACTTCTGCCACAAGCGTGACGGTTCAGGTTGGAGTTCCGACAAATCTGCCGTCGAAGCGATCGTTCCTTGACCGAATCAACCCATGGGCCAAGAGGGATTTGGAGAAGCGCCAGGCTATCCGATACTTGGGCGAGACAACTGTGAATGGTATCACGAGGTTCATTCTTGTGGCGGATGCTAATGCGGCCGTCACCTTCGATCTGATTGATGGACAGTTCGTCTCGGACTCGGGCAACACTATCACCTTCGCTACGGCTGCCGATTTGGATAATGGTTGGTCCTACTGGCAGGGTGGTGCCACTTATCCGGCGGGCAGCACTACTATTGAGTTTTCCATTGATTCTGTTGATGGACGTGTCGAATGGCTCAACCCTGCTTTCTCCGGTATCAACAACTTCGAGGCTGCGCCGTGTATCCAGCCGTCGGCCGGCACCAACTACGTCATCTGGCAATTCGATGCCCTCAGCTCGAACCCTTGCGCGTTCCAGCTGGCTCTCCAGGCCACCGGTGGTAACCTTCCGCCCCCACAGTCCTCGCCGCTTGTCACCCCTATCGCCGTCACCGGCGCACAGACTTTCCCGGGTGGTACCACTGCCTTCCCAACGGAGCCAATTCCGCCGGAGACCACGTCAGATACCGCCACCCTTGACCCAACTGCCACTGGCGTTACGACCGAAACTGTCATCGATACGGCGACTATCACCAGCACCACACAGACGACTTCGATTGTCACGGTGACCTCGTGCAACAACTGGGGAACTTGCGACATGTGGACCTCGACGACAACGATGACCAGTACGACGCTATACACCCAGCCCTGCAACACTCTGCCCATCCCGGTTCCTATCTCCCGGGCTGCGCCCACCACCGGTGCTTGGTTCATCGTCAAGTGCGCCGTTACAATCTGGGTCGCCGCCGCCATTGGCTACGCTCTTACTGTGATTATGTAAGAGTGAGCCTTGCGCATCACCGACATTACTATATGCTATATATATCCAGCATATAGGTGTGTCATACCGGCATAATGTTTAATTTCCTTTACGATCCGGATATACGGCGCGCGTACGTTCGCAAGGGCTCAAGTTACGGGCTTGACAGACGTGTGACACGCAAAACGAAAATAATTTTTAACTATAATGACATCTATTGGATCATAGACTGGACACAAAAGTGTCCTGTCTATGCCATATGATTGGTTGCAAATTTTGGCCTGAGGGTATCAACCGATATCATGCATCCGTGGACGGCAGGTACGGTGTTTTTATATATTGTGGTGGTTATCTGAGTTGATCCTGTACTTTGACAGTCTTTACAGCACCCTAGCTGGTTTTTCCGATTCCCGGTTGAACAAATTTGATCAGATTATACGAGCAGGGTCCAAGGGGTACTGATATTACTATTCGGATATAAATAGCAATATATATAATATCCGTCCATGTCGATAGCGCGTTGCTTGTATATCGAACTCAACAGCCCTTAATTGCATGGGTCTTGATACCACATTCTGCTTAAAGTGCGCCTTCTTATTCCATATCCGTAGTTGGACCGTCGGGCTTAAGTTATGAGTCAATCCGTATTTAGCGTTTAGCATTTTGGTCGACTATGGATTAATTGTACGTAGGTAGCAGCCTTCGCAGTCAAGGGGAATATGGGTATGAGACAAGCAAATTAATGTCCTTTCTACAACAAACTTGAATTCCCTTCGTAGAGCTTTCCCCAAAAGCTGATGCAATGGAAAGTTTCGGGTCCTAATCGTCGAGAAAGCCGGTTACATAGAAATATCATAATGTATATCATACAATATGGGAGCTTCGCTATAGTAATACAGTTGAGGTAGATTATGCTATCTACATTTCTATAATATAAGGATGTATTTGACTGTACATCGCGAGGTATATGTACATACGCGCAGGTGAGCATATAAGCGCCTACGCCAGGAGCTTCCATCTAGCTCCGCGGCTTATTTTCCACAGCACCCTCCTTTTTCAGTTGTTGTGCGACCATTAATTCTCTCCTCCGCTTCGCCTCTGCTTTAAGCATAGACAACAAGCCCGCCCCGGTGAGCAAGCCGAACAAATGGGCTGCGTGATCCATCCACATGCTCCAGCCAAATAGCATAGCCATGAACTCATAGACACCGAAGATTGTGGCCATTGTTACCGCTTTCAGTGTAAAGAAAGGGAGCAGAATAAAATACAACTCGGAGCTACACAATTTCACATCAGCCAGGGTGTCTCGTTAATAAGCCGTCAGGTCGCTGGATTTAATAGAAGGTAGGGGCCCCACGTACTTGGGATTTAATGCAGCGTATGCTCCTACAACGCCGAATATTGCGCCGGAGGCACCCAGGCCGTATACATGAAACCTTCTCCTGATGACATTAACGGCTAGCGAGGCGAACGACGATGTAACTCCAGAGGCGAAATACAAGGCAAGGAAGTTGCCACGCCCGATTTGATCGCACACTAGAGATTCTCACATCAATATTCCCGAATGACGGAGTCGAAAAGGTGGAGGAAGATGAGTGTATGACGTACATGTCGTTCCCAAGAAGAACAGAGCAACCATATTACAAGCGAAGTGCCAGAGGCTCTGATGGCTCACCACGCTACCCAACACAGCTAGGGCTACGGGTTCCCCAGGACACTGCGTGAAATACTTGTTCAGCGTCCGCCAGAGCGGCGGGATTCTCCAAGCCACCAGGATGAGGAAATTTGACGCTATGATGCCGCATACAGTTGCCAGTGCCATCGGTACAGTCGGGAACCAGCGGTCCTTATTCGCCGGATGGACGTATGTTAGTGCGTAGACGAAGCAGCCGCCAAGACTGACAAGCATGAAGACGAAGGACGGCAAAAGGCGTCTGATCGGGTGCATCTCGTCTGGCTCGTCCTTGTCAGAGAGACGAGCTCGCTCTCTATAGTATTCGTACCATTCTTGGCTGCCAAACTTCATATGATTCGGATCAGTGGGTGCCAGAGAGCCGGAGTCGCGGTCTGCGGATACCGGTTCGAGTCGAGCGCCATCCAGGTCTACGGATTCCTCGGGGGATTTTACCCTTTGGAAGTAGTGAGGTGTTGGTGGTGAAGCTGGTGGCCCATCCGGTCTTCTGGCGGACGGACGACGTAGGGAAGCAAATAGCCGGTGGGTATTCTGTAGTCGTGGAATCTGCGCTCTGACGGCGCATTGTATGGGAGTGGATTGCCGCAGCACCAAAGAGGTTCGCTTCGGAGAGACCGTCGATAGTGCACGGGAGACTTCAGTGATCGATTGTGATTCAGGGAGGTGGAGGGAGAGCCGTCCCGTGGCCGGTTGACAGAGTATCGCGAATGGCGAGGCCGACGAGGATGAGACGCGAGATACCGCTCTGCGCACAGCGCAGGGTCCCCAGAGTGGAACCATCGCGGTCAAGAGATTGTCTGCCGGACCACAGCGCCCGTACAACCTGTCGCTAGAAGGATGGATAGATGTCAGCAGTCATGCCAATGTAACGGCAGTATCAAAGCCGTCGGCTCTCATCAGCTTGTTTCGAAAAGGTGGGATGGTCCGGCGTACCTTGCAGAAAGTGGGCTGCGCCTGTGATAAGAATCTGTTGCTTGCGGGTTGCGCACAATCTCTGCCGCGCAACGCCAACTTCCTTACTCAGCGGCGCGCTTACGTCCACACTTCGACATCCCACCACCATCAAGACCATCACGACCATCACGACGGCCTGAGAACAGCAGCTGGAATGCAAGCTTCGAGATAACACCTGTCGCATCCACACTTGCCATCGAAAAAGAGAGTTCATCATGAGCGCCTCCGCTGCCCCTATTCCCTTGGTACGTATCGTTGCCTCCACAATGCCAGCTGCGGCCCGCTAACCTGTTGCTTGGATGGCCATCCAGGATCAATTTGCCCAGGTTCTCATCGAGCTGGAGGTCCCTCAGCTACACGAGGAGTCGTCTCGCCTTGAGCTTTCTATCTATCACCTTGAACGCTCGAACGTCACTCTCGCGGAGTATCCTGACGATGAAGACTGCAAAGAAGCAATTCAATACAACGTGGGCGTCATAGAGCAGCAGAAACAGCGGGTCGGGTTGATCCGGCTGGAATTGGGCAGGAGAGGTGTCAACCTGGAACATGCCGGCAGTAGCGACATCGCGGCGCCGACGGCTACGGCCGCCACTTCCGGGAGCGAGGCTCAGAGCGGAGAGGCTTCGGCCGGGGGCGGTTCCCAGCAGCCACCAGCAGCACCGGAAAACGAATCTACTACCAATGGACATGTCGCAGAGGAGGAGGCCGGAATCTATCTATGATGCCAACGTAGACTATCAAATGTTACAAGCGAGCTTTGGTTCCGCATTGAAGGTCTGTCATACCATCTAATCCGTGTCTAGATGTGTCGCGTGAATTAACTTTCTGCACGAGAGGCTCTCACCACAGGTTCATTAATGGAAGATACCATCAATATATCATAACAAGAGAATTCTCGCACAGGGAATATATGTGGAGAATTCCATTAGTGTATAATAATTACAGGGATACTTGGCTATTAAGAGGTCCAAAATACAAAACACCAGTAACGCCTCAGATCGAAAAAGTCGCCTGAACACCCGAGCTTCGAAACCAATCGCTCGTCTATTTTTACCAAAATCACATATCGTTAATTTCCTCAAACCGAATCGGCAAATCGCCTCTCGCCTCTCGCCATTTGTTCGTGGCCCGCTGCAATTCATGGCACCCCTTGATCAACCAACACCACTTGCTCGCAAAGCTGGGTGTGATCTCCCAGCTCTCGACTCTTTCCGGGGGACCCCAGACTACCAAACCACTCTCGCCCTCTGTGCAGCACAGGTCATCACATATGGCTTCCTCCACCATGTCCTTGTCGCGAGTCAACATCATGATCATGTTATCCCGGGCTGTTGAGCAGGGGAACAGATCGATATATGGATGATGGGGGTAGAGCATTTGCATGGCGGTTGGGTACAACGTCGACGGGAGGTTCCCGGGAACGTTGGAAGACGTGCAGAAGGGGCTCATGACCTCATCGGACATCAGCTCTGTAAGGGGTATATTGAAATACTGCAGGTTTGTCAGGAAGGCCCGGATGACGTTATAGTGGATGAGCGACAGGAGGAGATTGTCCGGGGCGATCTTGGGCGGGATATATCGCAGTCGGTAACCATTTGTCTTGGGATCGGTCACTATCAAGCAATTGGCGCCACGTCGGAAGATTTGATGCACGGGGGTGTCAGCCTCCAGGACAGACTGGACGACGGTGCCATCGTCAAGAACCTGGACGTTGGAGCCGTCCTCGTTGGTGGATGTCTGCAGGACCGTTTTGGTGTTCTTGATCTTCTCGGCCTTTTCGAGCATCTTGCGGCGGCCTAACGCATATGCATGTGTTAGCGGCTGTCATCAACCTGCATAAACACGAAACATGGGGCCCCATAGACGGATGGTGGGCATGGGTCGGACAGATATCAGGCCCGAGCCGTTGGGATGAAACACATACGATAAGCACGTTGGTTCAATCGATTCTGCAACTTGCGCCGATGCTTGGGATCCACCGTGCCAGTCCAATCCTCCTCGGGACCGGCTGCACATTGGAACTGCTGGTCCGGGAGGGCGGAACCAACGCCTAGCCTGCCTAGGTCGATGGAGGAATTACTCGATACGACAGCCATGATTTCTAACTAATGAAGGGACCGCTTTTCAAAGCAGGTTCGGGAGTCTGAGGAAGCGCTCTTGAGAGGATGAGGCAAATAGATTTGGGAAATGCCTGCAGCTTTTAACAGGGCCTTCTTTGTTCAGCAACGGAATAAAGGTTTATTGTCTTGTGAAAATGGTGTAGCGAGGGGATTGCTCGGCAGCGGAATGGAGTCGCAAACTGCCTTTTAAGAACCGACATGACGCAGATGCGACTTGCTGACGGAGGCCTTGGACACCCCGAGCACCGAATTCCCCCAGACACTCGAGCATAAGTCTAAGCCGCATCGAGCAAGGCTGGGGGGAGCTAATGCAGGCTGCTTACACGCTTGGCGGCCGGAAATTGCTTGCTATTCGGTTAGTCAGCGGCGGGGGTCACAGCGGGAAAGCCTGGAAGAAGCGAATTTAATAGTAGGCCATTCCCTTTTCTGATCGTACAAAGGTTCAAAATGGGCTGCGGGCCCCTCGAGCTTACGAGGCCTCTCCTCTCACTCGGCGTCCGTGGCAGCCGAATATTGTTTACTCTGCAAGTGCTCCTGTGCTCAACACTAACAATTCGTATTCGACAACAGCCTGCACAGTACATAATCAAGGTATTCTGCGACATCAGACGTCAATTTTAAGACCAAACGGCCCGCTCAGAGGCACTCCTCTCTATAAAATACGTCATGACCCCAATGGCCGTTGTCGCTGTCGCTGTTGTATCGATGAAGCTCTGCAGTCGAGCGTACCAGCTGATTAAGCCGGGAGGGCTATTATCCTAGCGCGCTGGCCTGCTGCGCCTCAACCAAGCCCGCACGGCAGTTGATTATTCCCAGTTCGAGCAAAAAAACCCGGCCCGTCGAAAGCGGTTATCGATAGCAAAGCTCGAGCTCCAACCATAACGTTATCTGCGAAAGCGCATTCTCGAGCATTTGACATTCCAGGCTAGAAGCTCCAATGTTTGTTCGATGCAGCGAGGCGCAGGCACTGCCGACGGAGCGTAAGGCGGCGACTTACTAATTCACACATAAGCATGCAATGCACCAGCGCATAAGCAGCGCCGTACACGTCGCAGGTTGATCGCGGGAGCCGAATACGGAGCGCCGAACGACGATAGAAATACCCAGTCTGAGATTCCGAATTCCGGCTATCGCGAATGCCAAGTCTCGTATTCACACGTTTCAGGGCGCGTTACGCCTGACTGCACACTCGTTGACGTTATAGGAACTGGAAATAACGAGAGCGAAATGCGCAGGACCACGATCTGATTCTCTGATCGCGTCTTGTGCGGTTGGTCTGTTTGGGTCAATTCGCTCAGACTGTTTCGGTCTTCCCCGATCATAATGCGGCTTACTCCCAAGCTGTCATCACAGCTTCACAAAGAGGAAGAGGAGGAGGTTGCCTACATTGGAGGCGACGACGGAAAAATATTGTAATTGGCAGACGGTCCCAAAATTAACATTATATCGATCCCAGATGATAACTAAAATTAACAGTCTAGCCTATAGTATTCCGTTTCGCACCAGCGCGATCGAGCGTCAGCAAGTCCATGCAACTAGACTGACTACAGGCTCCCATCTGACTATCCTTCAACCGCCATATCATTCCACGAACCACATGCAAAAAGTAACCATCAACATCGTCCATACGGTCCCGACCCCCAGCAGGATATCGCCCCTCTTACTCGACTTTACCAGTGTCAATGCTTCCTCGTCCGCGATGTGGAGAACAGCGGTGCCTCCGCTCCTGGCGTTATGGTTACCGGGCTGATAGTAGGGGTATAGAAGGTTGCGATGATCCGCAAGGGCCAGTGTATCTATATTACTGGGCTTTTCGGGATATACTCTCGCCGAGCCGGTGATCAGGCCACCGATGGATGCGATCTCCATGGGGTCGAATTCGTCATCGCCCGTTTCCTCGTCGTCGACGTCGCTGGGTGGTTGTATGTTGATATCAGGGACGGCGAAGGTTGAGGTTGAGGTTGGAGCCGGGGTTTGAGCTTCGGTTGTAGCTGGTGCCGATACTGCCGTGGGGGAGGTCGGTTCCGTCGAGTCTGCCTTTGAGTCTGCCATGGTCTTATCCCGTTTCGGATGCTTGCCGTGGAGCTCGAGAATATGTGTGATCTTCCTTATATTCCTTGTCAAGTGGACGCATAAAATGGTACATGTGTATGTCCTTATGCTTTTATGTGCAGGGTTTTTCTTGTCTGTCGTTCGTCGATATGAGATATTGATCTTGGATATTTCCAAGAATTTATCCAAGCGTGCTTGCTTCGTATTTCGAGTCTCGTGAGGGGTGGTTGGTGCGGGTGGATGCAAAATAGAGAGACGGCTGGGATCGATTGTGCGCGGGCACAGGTTATCCAGAGGGCTTTTCCTGAGGATTCACTGTGGGCGGTGGCCACTATAGCCCACAAAGAGGTAGTTCGCTCGATTTGTGGGACGGATGGCAGGTTGGCCTTGTAAAAATGTTTTGATGGGGCGGGCGCACATGCATGAGGCCAATATCTCATTGCATGATATAATGTTCTCGTGGGTCACCGGCCACGATGCATAGATCGCGAGTTCTGGAAACGAGCACATTACAGGTAGTTATCGAATCGTACGTGCGTGCCTAACTTGAGGTTGAACATTTGATAAATATAGATGGTATAGCGTGAAGATTAACATGCATTATGTCCAAACTGTGGTATCAATGTTATAGGATTTCCATGAATATAAAAAAGCATCATGTACGACGGATATAAATATAGCGAAGCGAAACGGAAATTTAAATCACATGCATCATGACAGGCAAACTCGACAATCGTAATGAAACCCCAAATCTAAAACCCTGAAAGACAAAAACAAATCCAAAGACTCAATGCATCCGTGATATCTATATATCGCCTCCATTACTTTTCGGGGTCGGTCTCCCGCTTGCCCATCGGCTGGATGCGACCGGCAGCCTCCTCATCGATCGAGGACTCGGCGATCTTCTCGCCAGGACGCGGCAGCAGCAGCGCCGGGTGGACGATGTTGTAAACACCGACAGCGATAACCATCATGGCTCCGTCAAGCGCGATGAAGAACCGCTCGGTCGTAATCAGGTAGCCATCCCAGCCTTGCAACAGCTCGATGGTTCTGTAAATGCTCCGGATGTAGATGCAGGTGACGCTAAGGACGGTCGCGTACGTCAGCCACATGATGGCTTTAGCGATCTGGATGTTGCGCGATCTCCACAGGAAAGCGGCGTAGAAAACGCAGAAGACGGTGATGGACGCCATCTGGAAGATCACACCGGCGACCATGATGTTTGTGCCGGTGGCGGTGTCGCCGCCCACCTCGTTGGATGCAGAGGAGGCGAGGCCACCGCCGGCAGCCTGCAGGGCCAGCGAGAGGACGTCCACGCCGATGAAAATCCAGAGATAGAGACTAGGTTTGATAAGAGAGTATTGGCGACCGGTGACGTCGATGAATTGCTTGAGGATGTAGTAGATGCCGCCGGTGAAGAACGCGGGCGCTGCAGTGGTATATTAGCAATCGGTTTTATTATGAGCGTGAAAGGATGTGTATGATTGTATAAGTACCGAAGATGAGGGTGGAGATTTGCATGAGGAAGGCATTATCGTTGTAAGGGCACTGTGACGACCATATCCGCCCGCCCCAACCGATCATTTCAGCTGCGAAGAAAATCAGTTAGCACCTTGCACACAGTAGTAAGAGTTACACGTAGGCGTCTACTTACCAATAGTGCCTATAGCGAAGCACAGGTACCAGTAGTGTCGCCCCTTGAAGGAGGCGTAGATGTGCCCGATGGTGGATAGTCCAAAGAGGACGATGAATACGATGCCCGCGGCTTGGGACGGGAAGTAGCCATATGATGGTTCCAGTCCCGGGATTGCTGCGTGGCAACCCGTCCCAAGCATCATGCGCTGCTCGTGCGGGGTCTCTTCTCCAGACATATCTACGGAGATGTAGACGACTGTTGGAAGTTATCGAAATGGAGAGGTGGGTTTTATTTATATCAATGTGGTAGCCTCGCAGACGCTGCGTTGTGTGCCGTTGGATCCGAAATGCGAATGACTCGTCTGCCCAATGCTCAGGAGAGTGCTATGCTATATAATAGTGTATTCACCGGAAAAAGAAGGAACGAGACAGATGGGAGAGCGTTGATTTATAGAGATGTCGATGGGGTCTGTATTTGTCCTTTTGTTTTTTGGCTTTGGGTTTTTGGATTTTGCCTGATCGAGGTGAATGGGGATGTCGAAGGTCGACCCATTGTTCTTATACGTGTTTCCGTGGGCCCGGAGAGACGGTGGTGATTGAGGCCGACTGGCACTCGGGTCCCAAAACGCTCGCATAGCAGTGGAGCCTCTTGCAAGCCTTCGAGTCAGAGCTCTCATAGGTGCGCCCGGTATTTCTTGCGTTCGGGCGTTCCTTTCTTTTTTCCAAACAAGTAGAGTTTCGCGGTCGTCAGCACCTGCGCACCAGTCGCATTGTGCGTAGCGGGCTCAGTTAGCGAATTCTGACTAGCTAGCTGGCGGGATTGTTCGAAGTCCCGATGGGAGGGATCAGGCAACTATCCACTTCGGTCAGCGGCTTAGGGCCCGGGATCTGAGCTTAAGCCTTCTTGGTGTCGCAATCCATCCGTGAGACTAGTTGACGGAGCATTTCACGCAGTCTTGGGCACGCTGCATGTCGAGGCAGCCGCTGCAGCGTGACTGGCATGCAATTAGTTGAAATCCTCTGCTTGAAAGCCTTCGACCAGCGAAATTATACACCAACTTGCAGATACTTCGTATATCGGCAATATTGTAGATGGTTTGCTGGCTCCCCGGTCTAGCTTCTCGACCGGGCTCCTTGCAATCCATGCTCGGATCACATAGTTTTACCGGTACTGGCAGACCACAAGGCATAGCTCACACGCAGCGGTCAGTAGATGCTATCAGTAGATGCTTCGACCGTTACATGCTCATCGACATGATTGATGCATTGGATGACGGAAGCAGGCCAAGGTTTGAGACTGCCCCTTGTAGGCATATTGTCCTTCTCGAAAGTTAGTCCGACTCCGAATTTGCTCGCAGGACACGACGGCGGACTAGACAAACAGGTCTGCAAGATTGCGAGCTTGGCGTGGGTAACGTTATTTACGGGACCCACATACGGAATAACAGCTGCAGCTCCACTGCTCGAACAGTGATTGTTTCCCTTGAGCGGCGCCTAGGCGCCTCGAAAGCCTCGTAATAAGATGGAGGGGCATGGGCATGGCACCACCGCTGCAATTCTGCATACGTGTCTCGGGCCAGTGTTTTGTGACTGCTCGGAGCACAGCCCCCACTCGTGAAAAGATGCTCCACTTGGGGCGACGATACGAGCGAGTGCCCGAAGCGGGCCATGCATCCCGGGCAGATAGGGCTGATTACGTCCGCAGAGGCTCTTGCGGCGTGTCTTGGAGGCACCGGGCAATGGATGAGATAATCTTTCGTGTTCCATTCCGAAGCTGGGGTAGCTATACGGAGCCGAGCTGCGGGAGCCGCATTGACTCCGAGTTCGAGGAGCGCGTCAGATTCGGTACATCGACCGAGTCTATATTTGCACAGCATTGATACGACACACGATGCCAATGCCACGGTATCGACGTATGCAATGGAGCTTTATTAGCATCGTAATATTATTTATTAGCTGTCAAGTCGTGGTCGAATGAATTGATGCTGCGGTTGGGTTATCTACCTTGGCATATGCGCATGCGTACACTGCAATATCCGCAAGCAGGCCATAGCCAACGGTGACGCCGTCTTGGAAAGGCTCGGTCGCTATCTCGATGCCCTCCATCTGCCGACTGACTGAAGAGTCGTTGGCGCTCGTCGTCCGCGAAACTAGGGTGCTGGAGCGGTGCTGACCGCTGATTGGTTGGGCGGAGGGTTTTCCAGGGCCCAGTCGGCCGAATCCGAACAACCGGCGCGGAGCATTTCGAGGCATAAGATCCAAGATTGGCTGACGGGCTTGGCTTCGGTGACGACGCAAGCGCTGGGCTGGCGTGTTACTAACAAAGGTCAAGGCAGTTCGGACACGAGGGCTTCGAAACTCGATAAGGCGCGGGGATGCTATTTTCGGGTTTTCTTATAGCTATAGCTATAGCAAGGTGCAACATGAGAACAATTGACAATTGACGACGTTTGAGGATTCGTCTTGATTGGGATGTACCGGATGCAAATGTCTCCGGAGCTGCCAGCCTGACAAGATGACGTTCTTCAAGACGAACAACCACCATCTAACTGCTATCACGACCGCTGATATCAGATTCAACTTCCACTGTATACAAGATCGAACCATCGAAGATGTCAAGTTGTCTCTCTCCAGCTTCCGAATTCGACAGACGACAGCCGGCCGGGAAACGTCTTAACGAAAACCTTACGCTTCTTCCCGTGGTTTGTGTTCCATGGCTCGTCCACGGTTCCCCGTCGCACCTTCCTAGAGAAGCCGTAGCGATCGGAACCCAGGCGATACGGCAGCATTGCGATGGGCATCTAGAGCCGATTTGAAGCTTCTATCCGCAGAATATCAAATTTACACCTCCGGATGGTAGAATCCCCTGTCGTCCGCCGTGACAGGTCAAGGCTGCATGCCGATGTTGCGAGCCAAGGCCCACAAGCCAAACCAAGCACGCCGCCATGGCTGTAGCCAATGCACTACCAACGGGATCGTGAAGCTTAAGTGAACATGCATAGGCTCTTCGGCGGTCAGGTTAGTGGTGCCAGAACGATCAAGACCCGTACTCCGGGGTTGGTGGGCCTACACGGAGTGCCCCACAGTGAATAGATGGCGGTCTCGGGCCGAGGCCTGACAGCAGCTGTCAACCTGCATCGATTCCTCAGCTGGCCTAGCTGGATCTAGAAACACGATGTGGAACTGGGATTCGATGGGGCTTCAACACAATATATTGTGCTCTCGCGATGCAAAGCTGCTGCTGGCGCTTGCAGCAGAGTCAACGGAGCAAATACATCTTCAACAGGCGGTTCGCCATTGAGATACGTAACTCAAAGCCGGCAGACTAGCTTCAGTTCCTATTGGCAGGACCCCGCGTCGTGCGACGTCAAGCTGGCCGGTTGCGTACTGCAACCAGCAGTTGTCAATTGTCGTGCGGTTGCGCCGGTCTGCGTAAATCAGGCGCAGATGGGCGATAGATGTGCCCAAGAGGTAGAATAACTAGAACGTCGCGGCCACCCGAGTCTTCACCACCTCTCTCCATCTCCACCAGCTCCACAATCCACTCTCATTCGTCGCCTTTTATTCTGATTTCCATCAACTAATCAACTAAGTTGACATCGGTACCGCTTGGAGACTGCGAAGATGGCCACTGGCACGCGTTCCTGCCCGCTGAAGCCGGTCAATCTTCCAACTTTCGATCTGGAAGATCCACCGGATCCCACGACTTTCGATCTCATGCAGATTGTGTCCGACTACCTTGCCCGTCTTAAGGAGACGATCAAGGACCCTACAGTTGCCAACCTGGAGAATGTCATGTTCTCGGATGGGTTCTGGCGTGACCATCTGTTCTTCTCGTGGGACTTGCGAACACTTCAGGGCGTCGAGAAGGTCAGCGCATACCTTTCCAGCGATCCGCTGGCTTGTGAGCAGCTTTACAACGGTAGATTTGCCGCACCCACCGATAATCCGAAGCGTTACCCGATGCTGGATAGAATCGATCCGTCAACCTACACCATCACTGCGTACGTCGAGCTTGAGTCAGAATTCCGGGTCGGAGAAGGCGTAGTTAGGCTGTTTCTCGACACCGAGAGGAACTGGAAGGTCGTATATCATTGATAGACCACCCCCAAGAAACTAAGTAGCGATGTGATCGCAAACTAACTGCGGAGGTCATATCAGGCATTTACCATATTCACGGCCCTAACTTCCATGAAGGACTTCCCGGAGACAGTTGGCCCGAACCGCCCATTCGGCGTCTACCCCGGAGACCAAAATGGTGACCAGCGGAACTGGAGAGAGCGCCTTATAGATACCTATAACTTTACAGATGGGCCACCCGCCGTGCTGATTGTTGGCGCTGGCCAGGCAGGCCTAAGCGTAGCCGCACGCCTGAAGCAGTTTGATATCAAAGTGCTGGTCATCGACAAGAACGTCAGAGTCGGCGACAATTGGCGCAAACGCTATGACAGCCTTGTCCTCCACGACCCCGTTTGGTACGACCATCTGCCATACCTACCGTTCCCTAAGACCTGGCCGATATTCACGCCGAAAGACAAAATGGGAGACTGGCTGGAGCGATATGCCATCGCTATGGAGATCCCCGTGTGGCTTGAGACAACAGTTTCCGCGTCAGATTACGATAAGAGAACGGGAAAATGGACCGTCACACTTCGTCGAACCGATAGATATTTTACCATCACACCACGGCACGTTGTTTTGTGCACCGGACACTCCAGCGAGCCGAATGTTCCCACACTTGATTATTCCAAAAGCTATATGGGCTCGATAGTGCATTCATCAGTTTGGGCGAAACCGGAGCGGCTGAAAGGGAGGTCGGTCATTATCGTCGGGGCCGGGAACACTGCTTTTGATATCGCACAGTCACTAGTGGCCGCCGGCGCATTGCCTACGATTGTCCAGCGATCTACGACGTGTGTTATCTCGTCAAACATCGGGCTTCCTATGCTTCTTGGGCCTCTCGTGAGCCAACCTTCTCGCACCTCCCCGTGCCACCGGGCCTTCTACTCTTGAAAAGGGAGCTAATCATGCCTGTTGAGAATGCAGTATGCTGAGGACGGACCCGACGCTGAGGAGGCCGACCTTCTCGCTTTCAGCTTGCCGAATGCCGTCTTGAAGGCCTACCACGTATCTGCTACGACCTGCCTGAGGGCGATGGACAAAGACGGTCCCATGCTCGCTGCTCTCTGTCAAAAGGGGCTGTGGCTAGACGGCGGACCGGACGACGCCGGTCTCGTTTTCAAATATTTCGAACAGGGAGGCGGCTTTTACATTGACACTGGGGCAGCCGCGCTGATTGCAAATGGACGGATTCGTATCAGGAACAAAAGTATCAAAGAGTGCACGTGCACCGGCGTGAGGCTCTCTGATGGCGAGCCGCTAAAGGCAGATGAGATTGTGCTGGCAACGGTAGGTCTCCTGATCCCGCTGTTTGCTGATAGAAAAGCATGCAGCTGCTGTAGCGGTTGGCTGCTCTAGGATCAAAGCTTGAGCCTTTGCTAACAGGGCTGCTCTTCTAGGGATACCAAAGCATGGATGTTTCTGCGGGCATGATCTTCCCATGCGTGAAGGGCTCGATTGGGGAGGCCACCGGGTTCGACGAGGAAGGGGAGTTCCGGACTATGTTCAGGGACAGTGGACACCCGGGGTTCTGGCTCATGGGGATGAATTTGGCGAATTGCCGGTACTACTCCCGGGTGCTGGCGCTGAGGATTGCAGCGGAGGTGTTCGCGGCCACAAGACCAAAGTACGCCGACTTTGACGGCTTGAACAGGCGGTGTTGATAGAGGTGGTGCCTAGAATTTCTCGGGATTCGATTGTGTTTTTCTTTATCGAAAAAAAGTCGACTACGTAGCACTAGTTTCCGCAGAAGCCTTAGTCAAGGGCTTCCAGCAATCTAGGCAATGTGTTCTGTGGATTCTGAGACAACATATGCATGCATGGTGATAGGCTAGGCTAGCTAGGCTGACGGCACCACGTGCATGGGCCGCTTATAATACGATGCTTGTTTTTATGATTTGTTTGATCCTGATGGGTTGGCGGTGAGGGTTGTGGGATTTTCTTATGTACCGTTGAGTTTTGCAGGATTTTTCCCGTCGACGGATGCGATTGGATGCGTGCATGCAGGTATATGCAGCCACGGGAGCAGACGGAAGGAGAAAGTCTTGATTGGGAATAATAACCCCAGACCAGCCAATCTATTCATCGTGTCTACCCTATACATATCGTATGCTATCGATCTATGGATATCTTGTCCTGTACATGTCTACAACTGGCATGCATGCATACGTTGTTGCCTATATCCTGGCATTTGGTGCAGGTAGCATCACGGCCATGTGCGATAGTCTACGAGATCATGACGTCTGTCATTTGGTTTGCCGGCTGTTGGCCGAATTTGAATCAGTTAGACCTCGTGCTCGATGGCTGCTACTCGCGGTGTCTTGTCCATTCTGACTCTGCAGAACCTGGCCACCTTTTCACACTGTTGGAGTTTGATTTACCGTTAGCTTGTTCCCACGACCAACATACGCACCAGCCTCTGCAGATTGGGGGAGCAATTGTGGAATTTCGACTTGTGGGATTTCGACATGGGAATATGATAGGGAATTCACTTACGAGGACGTGCATAGTCTCGACATCTGCCATGCTGATACCCACGCGCCGGGCGCCGCGGAGGTGAAAGATAGACGGCTCGATTTGGTTCTGGATCAGGATGCCGGAGAGGACAACGATTTCAGTGTCGATAAGGTCGAGAATCGTGTGGTCGGAAAGGTAGAGCCCGTAGGTGATGTTGTACGAGATCCAAGCTACACAAATATCAAATCAATCATTGATATCAGCTTCCAAATAACGTCTAGTACACTTCCCTCTCTCCCGTTGAGACGAATGCATGAAAAGAAGGGACGCATTGATATTGCATTCTTACCAAAGTCCTTGTGAGCGTTGAAGCGCTCGTTGATAGGGTCGATATTCCGCCGATACACTTGTCCAAGCCACGTCATCCCGCGCTCGAGACTCTCCCCGCCAGCCTGCCACCCTTCACGACTGCAGCTGTAGTCCTTATCTTCCTCCTTCTCGACCTCTGCGATCTTCCAGATCGCGGCCAGCGGCTTGCATACGCCCATTATGCTGACGAGCTTGACGAGGGCTTCGCGGATGCGGCGGATGAGGGCCTGGCGCGCGGCGGGTGTCGCATAAGCTGGCTGCGAGGTTAGGTAGGTGTATAGGTGGGCGAGCGGCGTGGCATCGTCGCCGTATGTCAACGTTGATAACTGGCGGTATTATCTCATATGTTAACGAAAACGATGTATATGTAGTGGTATTCACTGATCAGGGAGAACACATACGGCGAGGAGGTACCATTTGTCTTCGCCTAGGGATTTAGGGAAAGAGGCTTCAAGGTCGCGGAGCAGCGCGAGGGTCTCGTCCAGCGTCCGGTCCGGTACCTTGGTGAGAGGGTCGTCGGGAAACTGCAACACCATCCGATTTCACTAGTCAGTACAGACCTTTTGAAGTGATTTTTATATGGGTGCTAACCGCTTAAATTCACCGTAGACAGTGGTCTGGAGTATACGCACTTTCGCGAGCGACCCGTTAGTGGCGGGCACGGGTGTGGAGGCCATCGTGACAGCGGGATTGATACCGATGCTAGCGGCGTTCGCTAACGGCAGGCGATAATTGGAAGGATGCTCAGCGGAAACGGCGGATTCGGGAGCGATGTTGTGAAACCTTGATTTTTGTGCAAGTGAGCTTTGGTATCGCAAGCTTAATGGTAGCGGCCGGATCGCTTGGGGCCAAGATGTCTCTGTTGCGAGTCTGAGCAGGTTGGATCCGCCCGGAATGCTGACTCTGCGCAGTACCTGATTACTAACTTTAACGACAGTAGAAACCATGGCTCTGGAATGCTAATTGTCGACTCCAGAACTAATAATATAATATCCCGGATGCTCGAAGGTTTGTTCGCTCGGCTGCCTGGCTAAATTACTACAAGACAGACAAGGTTCGACAGCCAGACTTTAAGCACCTCCCTACGAGATATCCGTATCTACATATCGCAATACCACCGCCCAAGACGGTAAACAGCCCAACTAACGTTATCGTACAGGAAGCCCGAAGAAGGTAATCCAGCACGTCCCGGTATAGATAGGCCGCAAACGCCTAACTCTCAACATCATGCCACCAAGCTTTCGTTCTAGCGGCCCGTCCAGTCCGATAACGGCGCAGGCAACACGCTAGCTCGGTTGGGGACGGGCCTACTGCTGCTGGTACAGCGCCTCGAGTATATACACATCGCGGGCTAGCGTCGGGCTCTTTGGCGCCATCGCCCGCAGATACGCAAACACCTTCCCCACCCAGGCCTCCCAGCCGGGAGGCAGACACGCCCTAACCTCTGCTCTAGCCGATTGCTCCACCCCCTTGAAAAGCAGCAGCTGGCCCATAAATCTGTCGTCCGTCGTCCAACGTTAGCTTAGGTAATCGCGGTGCGCTACAAACTGTCTCAATATCATTGACAGGACATTGCATAATATGAGCGGTGTTTATAGATGCTGACGATCGAGTGATTGAACGGAGGGGTGGGAAGTAAGTTGGATTGGAGAGTACAAACAAGTCGGTAAGAAGTACGTACTGGCTTCCAAAGCCGAACTTTATCGGAATCGCCGTCCTCGCTTTCTCAAATACGCCCGTAATCTGCGGCCAAGCGACTGCATTCTCCAGACACAATCGCACCTCGTTGAGGTCTTCCTCGCTGATGCCCTTGTCGGCAGGCGTGTGCAGCACCTTGTACACGAACGGCCGGCGCATC
This sequence comes from Drechslerella dactyloides, assembly GCA_020064725.1. Lineage (NCBI taxonomy): Eukaryota > Fungi > Ascomycota > Orbiliomycetes > Orbiliales > Orbiliaceae > Drechslerella > Drechslerella dactyloides. Next base: position 567,484 of record JAGTWJ010000002.1, read on the forward strand.
AGATGCATCCCCACGCGATACCGGCCGTGCAGCATCGCGGACATGATGTGCGACGCCAGCTTTGTGGGTGACGCCGGCGAGTAGGTGGCGCCAATGTTATTTTGCGGGTCTTGCTGGATGGACGGCGGGTGGGTGGAGCGCCAGAGGTCGAGCTGGATCTGAAGCTCGCGGGAGAGAGCGATGGACGGAAATTGTGGCATCTCGGGTTCTATATCACGGTGCGGCGTCAGTGTAAGACGACCGGTGAATTAAATGAGAGTGATCCAGGCGAATACCGTATGTATAAATGCTGTTTCGCATGCGGTTTAACAGTTTGCGATGCGCGGCTTGGGCGAGGAAATGGTATTGATAATTGGTGTCGTTCTCCTCGACAGCCTTGGGGGGGCTCGAGGGATACGATGGGAATCTTGGTAGCGGGACGATGTCCTCGTAGTCCGACAGGCCGCTCGGCGGGACATCGAGTTCCTGCACCAAAATGCTATCTGCCGTTAGACCGGATCTTACGCTTGAGTAAGGACTCACTGGACTCAAAGTTTACCTCTCGAACATTAGGATGTTCCAGAATACTCGGGCTAGCATGTCGCATTTCCAAGAATCCCAATTGTACGAGTCGGCCTGGGAGCCGTTCAGCAGCATGAGGCAGCCGACGGCAGCTTTGTTCACCATGTGCCAATGATCAAGCACACGAACTGCTTGCGCATAGTACAGGCTACATTTTTGTTAGCAACTGCCGCTACAAGCTCGCTGTACGGTCAAGCAGACGTAAACCTACCCTGTGAGCAAATGACACTGCACGTATTCTAACCCCGTCCCGCACATCAAGAACCCGGATCGCTTCCTCTGCTCGTTGAAGAACCTCAATCCCGATGGAAGGCCCTCTGCCTCCTCTGTGATATCTATCCATTCCGGCGGCACGAATCCCAGTGGGCTCTCTTTGGGCTCCTCGTCACGCGGGGAATATAGCGGAAAGTCCGCTTCCCTATGCGCTGTGACGGCCAGGCAGCCGAGCGCCAGCACGACGAGTAAGACGCAGCTCTCAATGTTATACCCGAAACTGCTTTCCACGGCTGCGCTCAGCGTCGCAGTGTAAAAATATTCGCGATCGAGAATTGGATTCGATGTATTGAACGTGTTAAAGTAAGCCTCGGTCAGGCCTCTGATCACCGATATCGAGAGCGACTGCAGCCAACTGGAGCTCGCACCGGGTGCCGATATGGTGAAGGGCAAGGGCGACCTGGTGGCCTCTAGCTTCGTCGCATAATCTCCAACCAACTCCGTCCCTTGTATGGCGTCGGGTAGAAGAGCGTGTATTGCCGGCCACTGCAGGATCCTGTGCGCGGAGAATGACATTTGCTTCGCTCCGTCTGCGAAGCCGCCGGCGCCAGTCGACGACAACGGCATCGATGCAAACAGCGAGTTTGCATTGGTGCGGACGCGTACATGTTTAATGGCAGGGCTGGTGTTCAGGACATCCGCGATGGATAAACGGTCTCTATGGCCGCTCTCATGGGAGTTATCGGCCGACGAAGGTTGATGATCTTGAGGCGGGTCCGTGAAAGGGCCATTTTGCTGGCGTATGAGCGTCGCGACATCCTCAATCTTCCGCTCGAGACGGGAGATGCTGCTATAGATCTTGGAGATTGTTTTGTCTTTCTTCGTCGACTTGGCTTCGGCGTAGTGGCATTCCAGGCCGCTCCGTGCGCACGTTGAGCATCGTGGCCTGTCCTTCGGTTTCCCGTTGACAGTCAGCCGAGTGCGCAGATGTGATTGTACACTGACAATGAACGTGAGCCTGAGAAGGACAGGTAGATACCTCGTCGCATTTCGTCTTTTTCAGGCGGCAATGGTCGCATGCCTAGAGAGTCCACCGGTGCAAACCGTCAGAAAACATCGACCCCAAACATCGCCAGGTGCCGCGTTACCCTGCGCATTCAATTTTTGTCGAACCGGACTAGCCTACTTGGGAAGCGATGAAGGGCCTCGGGCGACTAGGCTTCGTCGCTGCGCCAGCGCCCGGCTCAGGGCTGGAGTCTAAGGAATTCGAGACGGACAGCGACGGCGGCACGGCCTCTGCCATCTCGGAGTGCCTCCGCTTCGTTGCGGTCGCCATATGTGTAAATCGCGGGGTGGAGTCAAGGTTGGATGCGAGGTGGATGACTCGGCAGTTGGGATTGGTTCGGGGCTTGGGTTGGCTGCCGGGACGGAGCGCCGTGTTTTGACATCTGCTGTGCGACCACGCCTAATTGTCCCAATGGCCCAAAGTTCCACCAACAACATGCAAACCTGCTAAACAATTATAACTGGCAACAGACTACTATCTAGATGCTACTATTGCTGTTACTATTGCTGCTGCTTCGGAGCCCACGGGAATCTCCGATCTGTCGATTTCCACAGCCAAAGCATCAATACTAATATTAATTATACGTGCTGTAATTAATATAATTTACCTCAAGGGAAGCTAACAGGGAGCGCGACGTCGACGTCGGGTGGAGTAATATCATAACCACGACTCGGGTTGAGAACCAGACACCATAGCTAGCGGTCCTCGTTTCCTCGTGGGAAGTTGGTCAAAAGTATAGTATACTGTGGGTACCGATATATTTGACAAATGGACGAAACTGTTGATTGTAAACTAGGCGTCTGCCCCGAGACCAGATTGTGAGTACGGATTATAATATTACCATGAGATATTTCGTATGTACCAATTGCTATTAACATAAGACTACTTATAATTACGAGATAGTGACTGTTAATTTCAATTGAACGTCACTAGGAATCCAGAAAACGTAAAGCCTATGCCTTCGATACGACCACCTTTAGCTTCTTTCCATCCCCCGCCTCCTTGACGGTCACGGTCACCTTGCCTGGCTCGCTCGCCAACTCAAGGTCTTCCCCAAGCGCTCCCTCCTCAATCTCTACCTTGGCCCCGTCGCTCCACTTTGTTTCGTCGAAGCGGATGTCAAAGCTCCCCGGCGCGCCAAACCAGCTAAACGTGAATACGAAGCCGCCATCACTCAGTTTCTCCCCGTTCTCCGGGTTGATTTCTGCTTTCTCTTCGACCAGATACTCCTGTCGGAGCTGGCCGGGGAGGTCGGCGTGGATGGGAACGTGTGGGACCAGGCCGTTTTCTTGGATAAATTGACCGACTCTAGCGATGCAGAGTGGTGTTTCTTTGACGACTTGCGCGATCAGATTCGATGGGATGGAACCCTTCGGGTCGAATTTCACCTGTTCGATCCTCACCACCATTAGCATTAATAAAAGATCCATATGGTATAAACAGGCGAAACAAGTAGCTAAACAGCAAACTGATGGGATAGGATGTACGCACAATGTAGGTGCATTTAACGGGTTCACCCGTCTTCTCTTCGAGCACCCACCCTGCTAGACTTGTATCTCCCCTGACGAACCCCTCCACCCCGGGTACATCCTCAAACGCCGCGCTGGTCTGCAGATAATAGTACCTCGTCACGCCGTCTTCCCCGACCTCTTTCACGTGCCCGCTGTACCCTGTGAAATCCCGGGGACTCACAATCACAAACCAGCCCTCTCCAACGCCCTTCTGCACGGCGTAGAAGCGTACGAGTTTACGATTGAAGCGCAACGTTGGAAAACCGAGCTTGTAGCGGTCGTCCCAGTGTGCACGGCAGGCCGTCTGGTGTATGACGGGGAGGATCTGCTCGGCTGTGAAGCCGGCGGGGAGGAGACCTGTGCCGCGACAGACGGGCGCTGGCAGTGGTGGATCCGGTTGGTAGTATGAGAGGTCGATGTCAGATTTGGTGCCGTTGGAAGTCCATGGGATCGAGGAGTTTGAGTGGAAGTCTTTGAGAAGCGCGAAGGCTGTGGGGAAGGCGTCCGGGTGCAGGATGGGGGAGTAGGTATCGAAGACCGTGGGGGGCGGCGGCTGAGGGTCTGACATGGTCGCAATTCGATACTATTATACTCTGTTGTACACACCTATCTAAGGACTTGGAGGAGATTCGAGGCACTGATGATGATCAAAAATGCGGTATGATTGTAGACGCGCGAGATATTTTATACAGTCTGACACCCTAAGCTAAGCTGACAGTGGCAGTTCTCAGCAGGCATGTATGCGGGGAATACAAGCATGGCGAAATTAATTAACTGCGAACCAGGATGCGGGGACTCGTTGATGCGCTTACGCATCGATGCATCACGACTCAACCAGATTATAGCCAGCTAAGATACGTCAATACTCAGCTGCTAGCGGAAATGCTTCGAACACAAGCTAGAATATAGTATCGCTCAAACCATCTCCAATCAAGACGGCATAAGCAGGGTTATTAGCTTCGTTAGTCAATGACGGTACGTATAACACCATTCCAGGATATGAATTACTTAATCAGCCGAGGCCAAGTCCACCGTCGACGCGACGACGCAACGCGTTTGCGATATTTGAAGAATTCGTCTGTGGGGGGATGGACTCGGGACGTGGACGCGCAGTAAATATACCACCTCATACATTGCGGATGAGCCCGCTGGCCGCTGACCGAATAGCAATGCTATCCAAACACGAGTCCGTCTTTGCAGGTGGCTTTGGTTCTGGTCAAGGGATATCGATTAGACCTGATGGTTCATTTGGCCGTAATGTTGGTAGGTAGCTCAGAATCCAGGTAGCTCGTGGCCAAGCGGCCAGCTCGGGCTGCGTGGCGCACGGAAAGCTATACCCGGTATCTACCTGTGACATGCAATCTTATCTCTGTGGGGGGGCTTCCGAATCGATTAATCGCCATTCAAGCCTGTCAGTTCATCCCGGTCCCGCAAAGTCGCCGTCCCTCCTGCAAGTGGGGCGACGCACACGACCCGTGTTTGGAAAGACAACAGACACGCACCGACATACAATCCAATCTTATCGATGGAATTGCTTTCTAGAATGAAGCAACTAGAGATGAGACGGAACTGCACGAGTACGTTCGTGTTTGAGAAATATCCGGTCGATAGGGGTACTGGGTCTACCCATGAACGCCGACCATATGTGTATTTACGGAAACTGGACCACGGGCTTCGGATGCCGTAAATTTTTGCGATAACAAGATTTCAAAGTGGGAAGTCCCCAACTACATGGTTCCAACGAACGTTAGAACGCAAACTTGATTGAATGAGAATGAAAGGTATATGCAAAATCCCGGCCGTCCTGACTAGCTTTGATACGAAACAACGCCTCTTGAATTCAGATACAGGTATATCCCAAAACGGAAATTCTTAGAAGAATGAGGGCAATACATGGAGATTGTCGCAGAAGTCGCGTAGACATTAGCGTGTAGAATATATTTGATGTATGTAGAAGGTTAAGGAAAAATAGTGGAGGCACGCTCTTGCTCGTTTCTGGAAATCGAATGCGGTCTGCTGCATGATGCATATCTGCATCTGGCAATTTCCTGATTGCGGGAATCCGACACGCCTCGGTGAGAAAGCTGACTCCGCTATCGATGCACCGGACCCATCAATGCATCGCGGGACTCGTTAACTTGCTGAGACAGGCCATACGCTATACGTTCATTCAGCTCACAGCTGCCAAGCCTGCAGTCCGCAGGGCATGATTTGCTTCGCCGATCGAGATGCAACTTCTCGAACCCCGAGCCGTTCGTGCTCAATAGGTCCACCGACCAAAATAATTCATACTAAACTCATCCTGTGCACCGCTTGCTCATGCATTCTTGCTCTCCAGGTGGAACCACGTGAAGCTCGTCGGCCCCGAGCTGGGACTCCGCTTCCCAGGACTGCCCGCATAGTCCGTCACTGGTGTATTTAGGATCTCGTCCATCGTGCTACTCCAGTCTCCACCGAAGCTGAAGATCCTGTCCGCTCGAAAACTATCATTGCCGCAATGCGGAATGTTGGGGTGGCACGCCTCCTCAGCCATGATATAGAGCCGCTCCTTAATCGCGCGAGGCTCTGGCCGCTGCGTGGGCTCTTTGAACAGCATTTCCGCACATAGACTGGCTGCCCGCTTGACGTTCGAATCGTCCTTCTTGTCGGCTTCGCGGGCCATGCCGGCGATCCAAGTTGTCACTTGTTCGAGGTTCGCATGGAAGGATTGGTCGGCGAGTGCGCCGCGGGCGCCGCGGGCGCCTCGCCGGTTTTTCGCAGCGCGGTGGGAGGCGAAGTCTTTCATGCTGTGTTTCCCCTGGACAAATGTTAGGATTTCAAGGAACACGCAAGCAAGAGAGAAGACGTCGCTTTGCCGTATCTGCGATTGTGTCGACTGCACCCAGTCGACGACCTGCATGTCCGGCATGTGCGGTGTTGAGGGCGGGTCGTTGGAGCTGCGCCGGGTAACGCCGCGGCCAGAGTAGATCATTTTTCTAACGGATTCCTGCCGTGTAATGCTACGACGATAGATTTCCGGGGCAGCGTACTCGTAGTTTGGCTTTTCCGGCGAGCTGGTAGGTCTGTTCCCGACTTCGATGCGCTGCGAGACGCCGGCGTCGGCGAGAAAGATATTGGAACCATCAATCAGAATGGACTTTGGGCGGATGTCTCGGTGGACAATGCCCTTCTCGTAGAGGAATGTTACGGCTTCAGCCAGACAATGCATCCAGTCGAACATTTGGCGGCGCTTGCCCTCCTTTGACAAAGATTTGTAGATTGCCGGCGGGGCTTGGAGGAATGACTTAAGGGTAAGTTCGGTAGCGGGTGCGAAGAGGAGGAATCCTTCGTCCTGGTAGGTGTATGAAGCGTAGAGGCCGACGATGTGGTGATGACTGAGCTCCTTGAGGTCTCGTAGCGTCTCTTGGAATTCCAGATCCTTGACAGAGTTGCCTAGCGGCATCGCTCTCCGAATGGCGACCTGCTGCGTCCGTGGGAAGACAAACTTGTCGTGCGAATTGATGCTCGTCAGACCCGCCTTCAGCGGCTCAATTGGGATCGTCTCGTAGGATTCGTAGTCGATATGCGTGCCCCGATCCAGATCGCGGACGAGATAAGCGTACTGTCTGCGCAGGAACTTCCTCTCTTGCCAGGCGTCTTTGAGTCTGAGCTTTGCGACCTGCTCCGCTTCTAGAGGCAGATCAGTATCGTCCCACGAGCTCTCGACGAGGTCGAAAATTTTGGCGACCTCACCGAGCTCGAGAAGGATCAGTAAGAGCCGCCGCGCCTTCCACAGAATCCACTCAGCGAACGTTGTGTCGGATAGGTTTTCCATTATCGGCTTGTTCAACTTTGCCCGTTGGGAGTTGTCGCCAACTGACTTGTGCAGGAAGGCTTCGGTAACGGTCTCCATGATCTTGCGCTCGTCCCACCAGACCTGCAGGCCCTGTGTGCCAGAGTCGACGCTACCACGACTTGACCGCGACCGCATGGATGCTCGTGATCTCGAAGGCGACGTCATGACGTCGCGCATGTCGCTGCTGGAAAAGAACTGCCCTCGTGCCCGCGCTTGCTGGGCAAGGAAAGGCTGGCTCATCGACGGATATAAGGTTGACGTAAAATATAATAGGGGCGCGATATTGCGGTAGCCCCCAACCACCTTTCACGCACTATGCGTCGAGGTAGTTTTGTAATGTTGTAGTTCTCGCAGTTGCTAGTTGCAAGTTGGCTGAGCCCCACGGTTGGGACGCTGCGTTGTGTCGCCCTGTTCGGCAGCACGGCGTGTGGTGGTTCCTGAACCGGGTGGCTGTTGCACTGCTGATAAGTTTCTGTTACGTGATCGAAACTTGACTTTGGAGCGGCCGGGATGACGACGTGGGAAGTTATCGCAGGCAGGCGACTTGTTAAATAACTTCACGCTTCGCGTTGTAATTACTTTGTGCAAAAGTCGCGTCTGAAACACACTGACCGACGGAAATCCGTGTAGACAAATGTTTCGTAAACTCCAGGTTGTGGCCGTATAATGGCTAGATACCGTTGGATCAGGTATAACTATAGATGAAAGATGTAGAGGGGATGGAAAAAAGCAGACGAGAGGTAAGTAAAATTTGAGACGCGACGTCAGCGATAAGAATGTGACACTCGATCACTAGGAGCCGCGGAACGGGAACTTCCTATCGAAAACGAATAATATAGGAGTGGCGAACGAGATATGCTATCCCCACCAGGGAATAGGAGCAGGCGACATATACTGACAGGCCGTGCCATATCATGCCATGGGAAAGGAAAATTCCGCAACGATTCTTTCTACCTTTGGCAACAATATATACTGTGCATAAGCATCCACGCGTACGCACGGCGTATAGTTTAAAGATTAATTGTTGGCCGCCGCGTAGGATGAATGTATCGCGCCCGATATGCCGACTCGCGACTTCATCAGCTGAAGTTCGATTATTCCGTTGCGCAATGTAGACTAATCACTGACGCTACGCACTGTTTTGTGCCCGGCGATCACAAAACCTCGCGGTGCCTGTCGTTGCCGGTTTATCCTATAGGCCTACTATACTATTTGTGCTTTGTCAGGAAAGTAAGTATATGCCGCAATGGGCCCCCCAGAACACCAACATGGACAGCGCAACTTGAAGAGGAATCTCTGCCAACTCTCTTGCTACTGTAAGGGCAGCCAAACCCACTCCATGGCTCCATCCTCCGGTTGCCCGACGATCATGCCTTGCCATGTGCACATATGCGCATTTAGCCAAGGTAGAACGACATCGCAATTGCCGCTCTGCCCAGCTTGTAGATTTATCGTGTTTCAAGCTTGAGAAATAGAGCCCGGGCGGGGCCAAACCTCACATACATCCATCCACATGAAGCAAGTAGAAAAGGCCGTCGCAAAAACATCCCGAGATCAAGAGTTGTGGGCATGGGTGCACCAGGTCGCTCGCTATAGCTCCTGCTAGCTCTGCCGAGCCTCGTTAGCTTCTTGTTCCGCGTCGGTTGCCGTTTATGATAAACATCCGCCCCAGATGCGGCAGGCGCTCCCGACATGACCGCTGTCCCGTTGCCCGGCGAAGTTATGCATGTCAGTCTGTATGCAGGCTGCCTGGGATGTTGCTTGAGTATGCCAAAACCAGGTATTGACAGTCCCCACTTGCGGTTTGCGCAAAGAAGTTGTAGTGGGGAAACACTCGATTTCGTGTTTTGCAGTCTCTGGATATCATGATCTTGGCTCCGTCAAATCACGGATTTGGCGCTCAAGCTCAGCTGACGTCGGTGCCATGAGCTTGAAGGCTCAACAATAAGTCAGCATATCTGTTGTCCGAGTGGAGTCGAGCCGTTAATCGCCGTTGTGTCGGTATATATATATGGAGGGCGCGTGATCGCAAGGGTGATCTCGCGAGGACTTGAACGAATGTAGGCGGATCCTCGGTAGGTAGGGGAGTTCAAAGGAGATAAGCATGCAGGGCAGGTTGCCCTAGCCGATTGGTGGGTAAGCGAGCAATTTGTCAGTACTTGAGCTTTGAATTCATGCACATATGCGATTCGACGCAAATGAAACAGCTAGCTACTGTTCATAATATCCGACGATACCCAGCAGTCATCACTATCCACATCTCGATAGTGACCCCACATATGCCGCCAGGATAAATTATCAAATGTGGATATGCTCGCGCGTTGTGTTCAATAAGCTTGTACGACTTGTGATATCAGTATATCAATCGCTGGAAAATCGGATTAAACTCGCGCGTTCGTGAAGAAATGTCGCCACAGGCCCTGCGTTGTCTTGTGTCGTCTATGGATCAAGCAACACAGGACCGTCGTGCAGTTCCGTTACACAGGCATTTCACAATGTGCAACGTGTTAACTTTCCCTGAATTATGGGCCGGGGACCCTTGATTGCCCACTCGGCGACTATATGGCTACCGGACCACAAATTACGAACATAGGCAGAAGCATCTTCCACAGATTTCTGGAAGATCTTTCCAGGGACAGTTGCGTGTCTACGCGTAATCCAGAGGCTCGACGTTTGGCAGGCTTAATTAACTGGACCCTTCTAACTTGGGTTCATGCGGAAAAAAATTCGTATTTCGAAGGCTGACGATTTGTGATATCACGATCTGATACGTAAACAAACACCCGGTCTGACCATGTTGAGGAGGGCTTTCCAAGACCATCATGACATATTAGAGACATGGTATTTCAATCGTGCTTCTATAATTCTATCAATAAGTCTCCGCACATGCATATACGATACCCATGATCATGAGAACAGCGGACTCGAGATCTCGGCTATTGGTTGAGACACTGCCGCATTGATTTGTATTCATGATGCCTAACGGGAATTCGTTATCTCTCAGATGATCTCCAGCCCTAGCGTCTACATTCTTCAGCCTAGACGTTCGATCTGTACGTTGCTGTCTACGTACATATGCACACGTATGTTTCAGTCCCCGGCTTTTCTCGCCTACCGTTTCCAATTTAAGGAGATCTAAAACGTTGGAGTCCAAATACAATCAGGAAACTGGTAAACTACAACAGGCTGACTAGAAGGGTCATAATGAATTATTGAACTCTGGGGACCCGGACAATCCCAAACCCAGAAACCAGATATTGATCTGATTATAAATTAATCCCGAAATATTAAATACTAGCCGAGGACAAGGGCTTGATGAAGCTATATATGGTGACTAGCATGGAAACAATTTAATCGGCGACAGTAACATGATGCGTGGCTGCATATGCCTCACCTCGCCTCTCGAACAGCTCACGTGCCCCGATATTTATAGCTACATCTATCTAAATTGGTCTAACGAAGATAATGTTTAACATTAGGGTTTGTTCAAGAATATGGTTCTATATACAGAAATGCTGACTACATGCATTCAACCCCGCAAATAAGAAAGCCGCACCCAAACAGTTAACCTAACTAGCACTAAATATTATGTAAAATGTCATCAGATATTCGTACATCGGTAACTTTGTTAGCTTTATATCCGCGCTGAACTATGCAGCGGCAGCGGCAAGTCTACGCTCCTTCCTCGCCATCAAGAAATGCGCAGCGCCATATGCTACGATACCCACAAAGCACATGGCTGTTGTAACGCCGAAGCCCATAAGGTAGTTTGGCGCATCCTCGCCGGGAAACAGATAGGCACCGTATATGGAGGCTAGATTACCCATACCATTCATGAACGCGAGGGCCACAGCACGGACTTCTGGTTCCATCGATCCAAAGGTCGAACCTGTAGTACAACAATCGCTGGGTTAGTATATATGGTAGATTTCTCGAAAATTGTATGGCATCGGGAAAGATGAGTCGGATGGAGTATTTTGGTGCATGTATTTACCTCCATAACTTAAACCGCAACCGTTAGCGGTCCACAGACCGGCTGCCATAAGCACAAGTAGTACGTATCGCGCAGTATAGTCATAAACGCCAACGACAGCAGCACTCGTCACTAGGGCAAGGGTCATCCAGCCGGCGATGATGATACCACGGTAGCGGCTAAACCTGTCGGCGACGACACCATTTGCAAGATTGACGACGAAGGCGACAGCATAGATTGGAATTGTCATGTATTGCGCCATGTGTGCCCTTTGTGCGAAGTTAGCAGGTGTATACGGTTAGGAAGGCGGTGGTTTGTATTTTCAACTTACGAGTATCCGAGGCCGTTCACCAAGGTGGGGTAGAAGTAGGACAGCGTCGAAGACCCGACAATGGTCATGTAACCGACTGTGAGGATGTACATTTCCCAAGACTTGAAGGCTGTTTTCAGTGCCTTGATGTGACCCATGCCCTTACTACCAGCAGTCCGGGCGGTTACATTCTCGGTCGCCAAGCGTGCGATTGCGAGTTCAATTTCACGGGCAGTGAACTTGCTCTGGCTAGTAGCTGGAAAGTTGGGGAGGATGAAATATGCAACGATCGACCAGCCGGAGGTAGCTGCGCCTGAATACGTGACGTCAAATCAGTAAGTGGATAGGAGATGTGTAAGAATGTTAGGCTACTACTATACCTTCGACAATGAAGAGCCACCGCCATCCACGAATACCGTGAGCGCCCTCAAGACCGCCTGGGAGAACATGTATCAGTCTTTGATCATAGAAACCTCCGCGGTGACTTTACCGGTACATACTTGTAATGGAGCCAGCCAGCAACCCGCCGAAAGCCCCCGAAAGGATAGCCGCGGAAATATAAATTGAAAATCTTTTTGACTGTTCGCTCTTCTTATACCACGATGCCAGCAACATCATAATTCCTGGGGCAAAGGACGCCTCTAGCACACCAACAACGACCCGCAACCCAACGAGGTGATGATAGTTCTTGATGAAACCCATGCAAATGGTCACAATGCCCCACAGAAACATCATGAACGGGATGTAGGTGCTCGGGTTGACCTTGCTGAGAATCATGTTTGAGGGGACTTCGAAAAGCACGTAGCCAATAAAGAAGACGACTAGTGCGATCGAGTATTCGTTCGATGTGAGATGCAGATCGTCTTGCATGCCAGCGACTTTGGCGTTGCCGATGCTAAACTTGGTGTTAATCAATGTTCGTTTTTGTGCCCCCAGAGATGCATGATCGAATCAAAATTTATAGTACTCACTTTGTCCGGTCCATGCTATTGTCACCGTTAGCTTAGTTCATGACACCAAAGAATGAATGACTTACTATGACAACAGGTACATCAACCACATGGTAGGAAGGATGATTAAGTCAATTTTCCGCACCAGCTTCCTCTCTTCCTCAGGATCGATATCGATTGATGGGCTGCCAGAGCCAGCATACTCGATATCCTCGACATTTTGCTTAGAGTCTGTGAGGGACATTGCGACTTGATGAGCTTGGCCAAATAATCAAACAAGTGTATTATAATATTTTGAAATATAAATCTGGAGGTTCGATTGCGCCGCGAAGACGTTGATGCACGGTCTGCGATGAAGCGCCTGCTCCGAATCCCACTGCAGGCTATTCGAAGGACCGAGGTGCGTAATAGACGGATGGGAATACAGACAGGAAGGGACCGTAGTAGGACGAAAAGAGGTGGGAGATTGTGCCACTTTATAGAGAATACATGTGTATTGAATCTCGAAGTCTCTATCTTACTCCACGAAACGAGGAGTCCGGTGTTGTGGATGGTTCTTCTCCCCTCACCAGCCTGGGAATCAATGTTCCACTGCCCCGGATACGCTAAGTCGACTAGTCCTCGTGCACACGCTTCTCTCCCTTCCTTGCTTTTCCGTTTCGATACCTCGAAGTCTTGGAGCCGATTACGTTACGCTGCGTTATCAGGAATCAGGCAAACCAATGACAGGTACCACTGGGAAAAAAAATTTCAGACGGGCGAAGCCCTCCGCGGGATATCATTGTCGTGGGTGTGGTCAAGCGGTCAAGCTGGGAAATTCTCCACCGCCCAGGACGGCGGAAGCGAAGGATAGGCCTGCGCATCTGCGTAGTTACCGAGGACCGACCAATGCCCCTCGAGCATTCGAAGGCAAGGCCTACCCCGGATTCCTGTTTTTCCTAGGCAGACTTCCTGCAGCTGTATCACAGCGCCTGCATCCCCATGTTTTTTCCTGCGCTTCGCGTGGAGTGTGGGGCAAAGGTCTTAAACATTTTCGTGGCGTGGGCCTTGCAGCAGAGCGCCCTCAAGGCCTCGTCTCGTGGACAATGACCCGACGCGAAGGCTACTAAAGTCGCGCTTAGGCGATATCCCGTCTTGGCTGAACAACGGCGCTTGGTCTTCTGACATCGTGGTGGCGTGCCTGGAGACGAGCCTCGACTCGCGACTTCCTCCGTCTCCTGTCACAATTTCCATTTCGCGACAGCATTTTTAGTGTTTCTCCGTCCATCCCTCCTCGACTTTCGCCCTCGTTTCGTGGACGCTACAGATGCGTGAAGATCCGCAGAATCGGGATGTTCGGTATCACAGCTGCACGCGGACCCAGAGCATCGGAGGCGAAGCCCGTTTTCCGGGTCCGAAAGGTCAGGGTACGTAGTCTCCACGTTCACGACGGCGACGCGGCTCAAATCAGGATGGCAATCGACGCGATGGCGCGAAAGGCATTTTAGTGTCGTGCCTATACCGATCGAAGTTGCCGGCCGATATTCCGAGGCGGGTTACCCCTCGTCCAGAGAGGGATATCGATATCGGCGCTAATATTATCGGGCGGCGCAATAAATGAAAGGTGTAGACGGCATATATTTAAAAGCGGGGATATCGATCCAATTTCAATTCCAAGTTCTTTAGGCCATCGACTTTGAATTTACTTTACCATTATATATATCTTTCCATTCGCTTGCAGCTTAATTTTGGCGATCCTTCCTACAGATTTTTTGATCGCAACCTATTCAACATGTCGCCCACTGCTATCAACGGGGCCTCTAACGGCGTCGCCAACGGACCCGCGTCTATCCCAGCTCCCAAGCCCACAACGGGCAATGAGATGCTGGCTGCTGCCTCGGAGGCTCGCGCTAAAGCCGTCAGCACGGTGCCTGCTGAAGGCTTTGACTGGCGAATCACTCTTGAAGGCAAAATCATTGCCAGTATGCATACATCCCCTCCATATTCGCGAGAGTGATGTTTACCAATCGAAGGATAATTGAACTGATATTTTGACCGTATCATCCAGTCACCGGCGCCAACAGGGGTATCGGTCTTGGTATTGCAGAGGTCTGCCTCGCCAATTCCGCTGCGAAGGTCTACTCTCTGGACCTCCTTGAGCCCACCGAGGACTTCCTCGCTCTGCAAAAGCGTTTCACCGGCCGTCTCTTATACTTGCAAACCGACGTCACCGTCGAAGAGTCTATCCAAGCAGCCGTGGACAAGATTGTCGACGAGTCCGGCGCTATCCACGGAATGATTGCGAATGCGGGTATGACCAAGCACCAGCCCGCACTCGACTTCGACCGCCCGCAGCTTGAAAAGCTATTCAATCTCAACGTCTTTGGCGCCTACTTTTGCTGCACGATCGCCGCAAAAAAGTTTATCGAGCTTGGCATCAAAGGCAGCATTGTGATAACCTCATCGAAGGTCAGCGACGGGCCCAACCGAGCCGCGCCTTCCGCACCCTACGGCGGGACGAAAGCCGCTGTACGGAATATGGCACGCACGCTGGCAATGGAGTGGTCCAAGTATGGAATTCGCGTGAACTCTATTTCACCAGGATTTGTGAGAACCGCAATGACATATTATGTTGAGACGGCGCCGGATTGGGATTTGAAGATGCAGTATTACGGTGGCATGCCGCGGCTGGCGCTGCCGCAGGAGCTCGGTGGAGCGTATGTGTATTTGTTGAGCGACTGTGCATCTTATACCACCGGGATTGATATTCCGGTGTTCGGAGTGGTAGGCGCATGGTAATTTGTGTCACTAAACAGTTTTTATGATCCATTATATGTACATAGTTGCTTCACGGCTGAGAATTCTGGTCTTCGGGATTTGCATATATAAGAGTTACTAGGTATCGTATCAGTATGAATGGGTAGGTGCGATGCGCTTGGTGGAGCGTAGTATGTACGGCTTGATTTGGGTGCTTGGGAGAAATGGTTTTATTAATTCGACATATATAGAATGAATCATAAATCGATTTCACAGGAGTGGCTGGTCTCGCGAGGAGTGGCGATACTTTTGCTTTTGTTGGAGTAAATATTCAAATATATATCGAATTAGTAAATTCAGTCCCAAAATGATTTTACAAGTTTGCAGTCGTTGTCCTATCATGATATCAATAGCAACGCTGGTATGACCTCTCCAAGCAAAAATGCTTATGCTGCTCGAGCCCAAAAATATGTCTCTTCAAATTCTATGAAGTGACAATATCTGGCAGAATATTCATAGTAGAATAGCGATGCTAACATTGGCCGGATCGTTGGCCTTCAAAGCTAGAACGATTCATTTTTATGTCACGCGTATGCGCATGGAAGTGTGCGCAATATAATATATTGCGGCGTACTTTTCTTCGCGTGTGTGACGAGCTCCTCCGTTGGTTGGATTTTCAATTGGTAGGCGCCTTGTTGCACAAAGACGGCTGGTTCACGAAGGATCACTTAACAAATTCCAAGTCTGGCCAGCAGGAGTGTGATCGCGTGTGGACTGGATATTGTTCAACTGTGGGGTTATCTCATGAGGCTTATGGCGCATGATTGTGACGCACAAGCGCACAATGTCAGAAATGGTAGAAGGCTCGCCACTTTCAGACCATTTTAGAACATGAGGGTAATGCCACAAACGGAGCCCTGCATTGCATGTAAAGTTGCCAAGATGGCCACGTCGTCATGGACTGAGGAGTTGCTATTGTTTTGTCGTTCATTCGACAACCGGGTCCATTGAATTGTGCTTACTGCCTTTAATCATCCACATCGCAATGGTCAATCTTCAGATCTTGTGATGCATGCATTGCGAGAACTTCCGCTTGGAGTCCTCGAAAATTGTTCAGGTGGAGGCTGTCACATTTCAGCTCTTGGTAGCTGCATATTTTGCCACAAATGTATTGTAGACCCACAGTCGCACAGGGCTGTTAAATTTCGAGTCTTCTCCAGAAATCTCAAGCGATAATCAATAGCACTCAGGCCACCTGCATATGCACGCGGGAAGCCCCTCGAACTTCAAACCCACCAAGTTACCACCAACCTCCAATTTACCAATCAACTTGCAACTCACGGGTTTTAGGCCCTGGAGCTGAGCCCACATGCTGAAAATACAAAAAGGTAGCTTAGTCTTGGGTTCGAGCCAAACGGACTCAATGGAGTTACTCTTTTGTGTTCCAATACTTTTACTGTGCTTCTTGATTGTCAACATGTTCCGACGGACGACGATGGGCTCGGCTGGGAAGTCTCAGCTGAAGCCAACGACCGCGCTTGGGCCTGATATCAATAATCTCAAGAGCACAAACGTTATAGTTCTCGGCCTTACGCAAAATGGAAAGTCATCCTTCATCGAGTCCGTCCTGGATTACTCGGGTAGCGAGCCTCTAGCTCCAAATCGACCCGCTACGGGAAGAGGCACGCACTCCGAAACCAAAGATGTCTCGACATATCCTGTCTTCGTCAACATTAAGCGATTCTTCACAAAAAAGGGCGGCAAGAGAGTTGATGTTACATACGACTCAACTGGTTCTGTCGTGACCATGACCTACGACGAAAACGACCGGCTTATAAAGCGGGAATCCGAATCGCTCGAATGGATCTCGAGAATCCACCCTACTACTAAGAAGCGACGCAATGTCGTGCAAAATATGAAAGTTTCGCCTTGGGAGCGCCTTGACGGCTTGGAGCCGCAAGAACCGTTGGATTCCGGTTGCCAGCTTCGACTCAATATGATTGATACACCCGGACTGAGCGATTCCTCTGGTATCCAAAAGCAGATTGAAGAGTACAGAAGGAGGGGCATGTCTGTAGTCGAGGCTAAGAAAGCGGCATATCAAGCTTCTCGAAATCTGGTCGACGAAGCGCACCGGCTGAAGATCATCAAGGCCATATCCGATACATCTGTGATCCATGGAGTCTGCCTCGTGATCCAAAGGGTGAAAGTATTCGGGGAGGAGCTGGCACAACTCAAGCTGTTTGTGGACATGTTTCGAAGCACGGGAGTCAAGGTCAACTACTACATCATACACACCAAATTCTCACAAACCACAATGTTCCAAGCTGCGGGCCTGAGCCGTATTCGAGAAGCCGAGGAATTCTTTGGAATCCAGGCCAAGCACTATTTCGTCAACAATAAGCCCGATCGCAGCGGAGACGAGCCATTGAGTGCATACTTTGCGGATAGAGTTTTGTCCAATTTCTTCTTTGATATTCATGAGGCTCCGGGCGTCCAGATGCGCGATATCAAGTTTCGAAAAACGGATACATCTATAGATGAAGACCTGGCATCCACTTTGAAAAAGTACATAATCTCTCTCACGGATGAAGACCAAGAAGTACAGGGGGCTGTTAAAGTCCTCGATACGAATATCATAATATCTGAATCGAAGATCGAATCATACGAGAAAGAAATACGGAAGTGGCAGAGCGAGCGCACAAAGCTGGATGTTTACGACCACGTCCTAGTCGCAGAACGAACGTCTTGGGTGGACTATGGATTCTGGGAACCGTGGCCAACTTGTGAATTCGATGTTGAGACCAACGTTACAATTCGAAAGGTTGACACTTCTGATGCCGAAAATCGAGGCCAATGGAACCCCCAAAGTAGTAACTACGGGGTTGGTACCAAAAGATGCCAAGTTAGATTCGATAGCAATTTCAGGGAAAAAGCAGGAGGAACTATAAAAATCTATGGGTGGAAGAAAGACGTCAAAGCAGACGAGATAAAGACTCTGGATGACGACTGCGATCGGGTGAATCGACTTCTATCGTCAGAGCGAGGAGTTCTCTCAGAAAATACGCGCAAGCGAGATGCATTCCATGCCCAGCGCAAGGAGATTAATGATAGAATCGAATCATTGAAAGCCACCATCTCCGACCCTATTAGCTTGGATTACATCCCCCTCTCCAAGCTATCGGAGTCTGGTCACTTCTTACTCACTAACGACGTCTACTGCGTAGCTGAGGGTTACAGATTGACCACGCGAATACCGAAAACTCTTCTTTATGACTTTGAATTCAATGAGCAGGATGTCAACTTGGAGCTGAATGCGCAAGATAGGAAGCACCAACAAATGGAGTCACTATGCGCTACGGTCACAACTTTCCTGAAAAGGGATTTTGTACAGAAGAAGAAATTGCTGGATAGGCTCAAGGCCGTCAACGAGAAGCTGACTGCTCAACGAGCCGCACTCAATAAAATGGGTCCCAAATCACTGCCGGATGAACTAAAGGCTTTCCAATCAACCTCATTTGATAACCTTGCCAACCTCGGAATCGAGTCTGATCTCATGCCTTACCTACAAAAGACCTACATACAACTGCGCGAACGGCAAAACTCCATAACTACCAGCATGAGGAAACGATCAGACGATCTCGAAGGAGTATGGACCACCGCCCTGGAAGAAATATCTCCCATAATTAACCGCCTCGAAGAGTCAGTCAGTGAGGCCAGATCCGGTCTCCAAGAGTGGCACCTCAAACGCTCGTTACATTCATTCTCTCAAGCTGCTATCGATGCGGTTGCCAAATTATATCTCAATGCTCCTGATTACAGCGTTGGCGCGTTCACGGTTCTGAAAAGGGCTATTGAGAAGCGTTGGCATGACGCGAAGGCACCGCATCCTTTTGTACAGTTGTATCGAAGTATAGCTTATAAGGATCTGGTTCAGTTGACTGCTTCATCGGCCATGACTGAAGATAATCTAGGGGCTACGGAGGATATATAGCCAGAGAAGCCAATAATTTGTTTGCTACCTTCGTTTATATGGAACTTCATGCGAGCTGAGCTCGGATAACCGGAGCCTAGTCCATATAATGGTGTTATGAGGCGTCTGAGATTGAATTCGAACATTTTGGCCTCTAAATTTTGAGTAACACCTGTGTGCTGTGTTCCTCTTTAGTAAATAAGAAATTTGGGAGTTGACGATAGAATATTTGTTGTTATTTTCAATATGCAATGTCTAATTCAAAAGTAATAGCGCATCGCAGCGTCGAGAAGGTCTAGCATATGAGTGTAAATAACTGCAAAGAATTCAATTCTCCTGCTGGAAATATTTATATATGCTATTGATTGATTGTTAGTGGCCTCGATTGCTAGTTAAAGAAAGCCTGATTTTAAAAGTGGAAGCATGTTGTTGTGTATAGATAAACAAAGGTCTCTAAGTCTTCTCATCCACTGAGCCCGGTTTCTCGATCTAAAAGCCGGTAACTCTATACAAGTGATTTTCGAAAACTCCAGACTCGCCAAAATGACGATAGACGTAACACACCCCGAGTATTAGACTAGAAAATTCTATTTTAATATTGACTGATAATATTCCACTTTCCGAGATATCCTTGACTCATTAGAAGCTAAATCGCTGCTCTCTTGCCATCTCTCGAACTCTATCAGCAAGAGCATGGTACCCTTTACCCGCGACCATCTCAACCAGATCGTACGGATCCACCTTCCTCACGTCATCTTTTGTGTATCGCTTGCGAGCAGCATCGTTGATACCCATCTCAATTGGAAGCCAGTCTGCGTTTAGCGAGTTGACTAGATCATCGATTTCAGGCAACCTCAAGCTGATTTTCTTCAACGTAGGATCCAGGGTTTCCTGGTCGATTGAAACTTGCGCTAGGAAGTATCTCTGTAACTTCTCCTCAGCGTTGATATCCGCCGATCGGATCGTGATATCATTCTTCAATTTCGCGATCTGCTTGGCGTAGAACTGCTTGTTCGATACGAGGGTCTTCGCTGTGAGAACGGGTAAGTGCCCAGGGGTGCCCTCATATTGACCAGCCCATTGTGTCTGGGCGCGATCCGTGAACATCTGCTTTCCCCATCGTGCGTAGGGCTCATCACTGTATGTGTCAACCTTGAAGCCGGGATAGTCCGGCTCTTTGATAACGTAGGTGTTTTTGATCTTTGTTCGCATAATGTATCTGCCCATCAATCCCGGTGTTGATGCGCGATCTTGGCCATTTGTCGAGTAAGTTCTCAGAGTGTAGTCTTCGTCATTGTTGTAGATGCTGAGTTCTTTCTCCAGCTGTTCAATCTCGTTGCGGAGAGCAATGAGCTTCTTTGCGTTCCGAGCGCGAACTGCTTGGGCTTCACCCAAGTGGGTGGTAAGTTTGGTTTCCTCCCTTATCAGATCACCTCTAACTTCGTTGAGCCAGTTGATCAGGAGGGTATCGATTTGGGCCATCCTGGGACTCTTGTACAGTTTGATATTTATGACAGGCATCTGGCTCTGGCAAGCTAGATACGTAATGATGTCGTACATTTGGTTATTCGTGGTTAACTGTTCGACCACACGTCGGGTATCAGGAACGCTATCGATGAAGAAATGTCTGGCATCACGTTCAAATATTGACGCGAAGTCCTGCTTGCGTTCTCGCATCGTGTCAACTTTAGAGGTGTCTGCGGAGAGCGCCTTTGTGAGCTTTTCGACCTTGCTTTTCTTTCGCCGGTTCTCGTCATATCTGGACTTCCAAACTTCGGCGCTAAAGTTTGTATTGACGATAGCAAGTCCGCCGAACAGATTTGGCATGCAGCGCTCGTAGTATCTGAATATCTTCTGCAAGTGGTCGGAGAAGGGTGTTTGTATGCTGAGGATGAGGACCAAAGCTGTGATATAATTTGGGAGTTCGTTGTTCATTGCCATTTTATGCAGATGACCCATAACTTCGGCGATGTTGCAATCGTCTTGACCGGATCCGCCGCTGTCGTCTAGCCCTGGCGTATCGATAACTTTTAGGTTGAAATATCGAGGGAAGTCCTCAATCGGCCGAACCTCGCAGAATTCGGATGTTTTCTTTCTCCACAATTTGGAGAAGTAGGTTTCCTCATCTTCCTCGGCGACATGGATAAATTCGTCTTGGTCATGGTCGTAAAGTTTATAACGGGTTCTGGGGAAATGGAAATCATATTCGCTACACGTCGCGGTGCAGCTGGAATTCCCATCACCCTCCTCGGCAGGTCTTTGCGTCGTAGGGAGACTCAATTCTCTGATCTTGTTGATAAATGTGCTCTTCCCGTTCTGCGAGGGACCGATGACGAGTATATTCACGCTTTCACCTGAGCCGTCCATTGTTTAACAGCGATATCAGCAGACGCGTCGAAATTCTGGGTAAATTATAAAGTAAGGATGTGGGCGGTACAGTCTCGCTTGCGAATCGTCAGGCTGGAAACTGTCGTGCTAAATACTTAGCTCTACGTGCACATACGCAGCGCAATGAGCTCGAGCTTCAGTAAAGTTGATTACCCAGCATCACCTGTAGTACAGACGATTTCCAGCAAGTTTCGATACGAGCCTAGTTGGTCGCATTATTGATGATTCTTGTGAGGTGGCACGCCGAGACTAGGTGGCATGACTCTGTGCAGAAAGGCTTCGTGCTTTTGGATTTGCCCCGCAGCGGCATGCGCATGCTGTAGGTTAAGTTTGGAACTGCTCCAAATCCTCCACCTGGCTGCTATATGACCTTTACGTAAAGAGTAAGGCCTCATTCAGGAGCCGGCATCAATTCAGCCGCAGAAATCTGACCCACAGTCTGGGACGCAATCCACGAATCAAAAAAAATTATTGCTTGTGGAACGCCACCAGGTTGAGCGGGGTGGCCACCATGCTAGCGCCAAGGAGTTGGGAGCACCCAGTTATCACGATATCGAACGCGCGTTGAGTTATCAAATGTCGCAGCCTTCTGTGACAAGAGCCTTGACAAAATAGATTTGTCGTTTCCCATTCATAGGATATAAGCAGCCTTTCGGTCTTTCAAGCCTCGAGCCTCGCTGGTGGCCTCGATACATCTAGATATCTGGAACTTCACGATACAAACCTCTATATAAGTATATATCATACGAACCTCTACGGTTGCAATCGATCCATTAAAATCAACGTTTTACATCTTCTCATCCAAAATTTCGAGTACAACTATATACTTCCCCAAATCATGGCTGTGGAGGAGTTACCTGCATATCCCGACGAGGTTGTCAGCATTGCCGACGACGAAACTATAGCGCCTGGCATCGAGGCTAACGAGGAAGAGGTTGCAGAACCGCAACAGGACAATAACACTCCCGCTGATCCCTCGGAAGCAGAGGCTTCCTCATCGGAAGATGCAGAAGAATCAGCTCCTGATATACCCTACGACGGATCAGTTCTCAATGTTCTCGTCGTCGGCGAGACGCAGCAAGGCAAAAGCACCTTGGTCAGAAATCTTCTCGAGTATGCAAAGATGCCAGAAGCCGACGTCAAAGTGGGCAACGGCAACAGAGCATGCACTATCAATCCTCAAGACTACGAGATGGAAGTTCCTCTGCGGTCCTATCACCTGGAAGACCATATCGGCAATAATCTCAAAGTCGACAAGGACAGCTACTCCGATCTTATCGACTTCGGAGAGGACGACGCTAAAGTCGTGCAAGACCTCCCCGACGATCAAATTGAGACGGTCAAATTCCGGTTTCTTGACACTCCGGGCTTGAATGATAGCGAAGGTCGAGATATGGAGCTCATGGCGGGCATTCTGGGGAAAGCCGCCGAGATGGAGTATGTGAACGCAGTAATATACGTTCGCAAGATCGACAAGCATTTTGGAAACTCGTTCCAAGATTTCCTGAGCTACTTTCAACGGTCGATGCCCTCATTGGCCGGTGGTCTTATCATCGTCCACAGCGCCTACACCACAATGAAGGTGGAAAAGTTCCTCAGAGAAGGCAAATCTCCGGCCGAGTTAAGAAGGGATGCTTTCAAGGCTGCCACGGGTTTGGACCTTGCCCATTTCTTCATGGACAACAATCCTGACATTTATAGCCCCCTGGCTGTAATGCAGTCTTTGAACGAGTCTCACAATCTGCTGTGCCATATCAAAGCACAGCCGCAACATTCCGTGACTGACTTCAGACTGCTGAAGACTCCAGGGATGCAGAGCATCGACATACATATCACCAATGCTCTTCTGGGACTCAAGCGAATCGTCCAAAGCCAGTTGGACGAGGCCAAAACCGCTCTTTCGACCGTTCAACAGCGGGCTCTTGAGGATGAGATTGAAGTTGCAAAAATGGACAGACAGATAGAATCAATTGAAAAGGAGCTGGACAATCTAGAGCACGGGCCAGATATCTGTCTCGGGTCTAAGACTGTGGTTGAGGAGTACAGTCTCGTCGGTCATTTGCTCATGAGCGGGCAGCTAAACCTGGGTGGAGATTGGCACGAGTTCGACGCCGACTGTCCAATCGCGTACGTCAGAAAATCCACGACGGGACGAAGTAGATGGCTTCATGAAAGGCTTCGTGGAACCAACTGGCGGGGCCAACTTAGCGCGGGCCTTTTCGCGAGCATTAACGGCAGCGCGACATTTTTCGCGAAGAGCAGCGTGAAACACGCGAGCGAAATTCGACTCTTGAAGAATAACAAAGCAAATCTGGAGGACAGGCTGGATTATTTGGTGAAGAGAATGTCTCACCAAAGCACACTGGACAGCGAGAACGTCCAGAAACTAGCAGTTGGCCTGGCCGCTTGTGACGAGGTGCTTGTCACCACGAAGAAGGATTCGTTTGAGATGGAGCGGTATCCGGCTTTGCGACTTATTTACTTGACGAAGGACTCAAAGTTGTCTCGAGATGATATTTACGATTTCTTGAAGGAGTATGATGCCAAAGTTGCGGATTTGTACTTGCGATGGAGACCTTAAACAGATCGGATGTAAGAGTTGGAGATACAGGAATTCGAATGAGGGTTCTCTCTGTCTGTATTGTTTTTGTTCTTTCCAATAGTTTAGGATGTGGTGTCGCGTCGGCCGCAGTTTGCAGGGGAGCAGTTAGCTTAGCAATTCTGGGTGGTTCAGCGCTGCGAAAAAGTAAGTTACACAAGTAATTCAGAAAACTTTGCGCGTTCCAGAAGTCCAGCGGTATCAATTGTGAAATTTTGCGTAATCGTGCGCCCAAGCCGTTCCTTGGATTTGGAGGCTAATCAGGACACTGATGCATATGCCCATATATATGCGCGTGCTCTTATCCCCTTCGAAGCTTCGCGAATGGCTGGATTGGCACGCCATAATTGTGACCACAAGCACTGCGCGCGGCTGAGAATTTCCAGGCCTCCCAAGTTTTGAAGGCAGTGTATTGGGCGCGCGCCGTTTGCCGCCAGCAAGCCACCCAGCCGGGAAAGGGCTGTAACTTTTGGGGCCAGTCGATTATCGAGATACATGATACGGTCGGAATAGAGGCCTCTTGTACTGCCTTTCAATCTTCTATTCTCTCATACAAACGACAAAGTATCATTTCTCTGTGCCGTCCATAAGATTTGTAGAGCGGCATAATCACTTCTGCGGCGCGCGAACTGAATATTCTGGTTTGGGGCGAAGATCGAAGAATGCCCCAAGCGGGGACAACAAACATTCTTTTGACTAGGATCCACTCAGATTGTGGTCTGGAATCCGACCTCATCAGTGCTATTCTCGACTCGACCGGCAATCTCGGAGACGAACCATACCACAGTCCCGGAATCGATGGCAACTACGGAGACGAGCGACAGCTCGGGCCTAGTGGGAAGTTCGCGGCAGTTGATCTGAGCTATAATGATGCTGCTAGTGCCGCAATCCGCGTGGATTTCCTATTCGATGGTCCACCAATATGGCGAGACGAGGTACATTCAACTGATACTCCTTCAAGGATATCTCTTTCGTAGAGATCTATTTTAACAGACGCGTGTCTAATCTAATATTCGAACAGTGGTTTAGCCCAGAGTATTTCGAAATTCTGACAGCCAGCCGCCCTCTTGACGGGATCTGTCTCTTGATGAAAGACTGGCCCCCAGAAGGCGACTACCGCGTGTCTCGCTGGCTCGAATGGGTCAGCTTTTACGAGGAGATACTCGCTCCGATCCAGGAACACACCATAGATCTCTATGTTGTCTTTCTCTACAAAGCTGAGAAGAGCCATGTACAAGCGGTATCCGCCACCGCCTCGACTTTTGGCATCCGATGCTTCATCGTAGGCGACACGGAAGACGAGTACATCAGTGGTGTCTCCACGATCAACTCGAAGGCTCTTGTCCGTTGGGCAATGACGCTGATGGTGGATGTAAGGGTGGGTACATTGGGGGGACCGCCGAAGCCGGGAGCACTGAAGGGCAAAGAGTTACAATTGGAAGAGCCATTGGGTGAAGGCGATCTGGTTCCAGATACTTACGAGGAGGAGCCAGTGTTAGCCGACCTGGACGAAGATGACGCGCTGTTAGGCGTCGATTTATCGGGGTGGAAGCTAGAATTTGAGGATGATGAAGAAGAAGAAGGAGAAGAGCCCGTACCCATTACCTCTATTGACAACGGAGGAGACTCACCGGATGGCGCGGACTTGGAGGCACCCAAACCGGAGCACGGCGACAGCGAGGATGATGTTGATCCTCCAGATACAGTCGGCGAAGCAAGTGGCCACCAAGTACAAGTTTCAAACGCCCGAGTTCGCGACACTCTCTTCGGTGACACGCCGAAGAAGCCGATGCGGCTTGGAGATTCCCACCAGTTCCTGCGCTCAGTCCTGCTCGAGATCAAGGTAGCCTACGAGGAAGAGATCGCAAGACACGAAATTTCCGTCGCTCCAATGCAAGCATCTCTTCACGAACTCGAAGACCGGCTGGTATCGCTCTACACTGATCTCGGATCGTTCAAGGAGCGACACGGCGAGCTATCAAGTTCGACTAAGCTTATATGCGGACGCCCCGTCATCCGAAACCATCAAACGAAGTTGCTCCATCCTTGTCCTCGAACATTCCGCTTTGACGAAATGGTGGATTTCCGGATACAAAGTATCAAAGAGGTCGAGATAACTGGCAGAAAGGACCCGAAAGTATGGGGTGTAATTCCAGCCAATCCAAAAAGATTCGTTGGAAATGTGAAGAACGATATCTACAGAAGCGCCAAGTGCGAATTCCATCTCATGGGTTACGAGTGGGAAGTCCGCGCGAAAGAGATCAAGGCGCTCGCCATGACGATTCAAGGGCTGCTGGAAAGTATAGAGGCCTGCAAGAAACAACGAGATGATTTGAAACAGGAGCTTGACATAGCTACTACCCAGGCCTCGGAAATACAGGCACGGATAACGTCCTGCGACATTGACCTCGATAAACTGCAAGACCCCGCATCACTCTGCTGGAACATGGAAGATACGAAGAGGTATCTACAAGAGCATAACATTTATGGCATCACCAAAGAATACGGCCTTTGCAGCTTAGCGAAGGCCTCCTTTTACAATTTCAACCAGAGCGACTTGAAGGAATTCAAAGCATTGATACAAAGCCAGGAAACCGCCGTATCGCAGTTCTCACTCGGTGTCAACAAACTCCTCCCCGTCCTGCGGGACTTCGAGGGCGAGGTCGAAGAAGGACTAGAAGATATCGAACAACTAACAAACGGCTTGGAACTGGAGCCCAAACATAGCACCGTCATCAAAAAAATGGATCAGGAACTAGTACAGCTGGAAAAGAAGAAACGGCTGTGGCGTCCACACTTTGCAGAGCTTGGTAGCTTAGCTACAGAGGCGAAGGAGATTATGAAAGGGATGGAATCCGAACGCATGGAGCTGCTGAGAGCAACGAGCGCCCTCCAGAACAAGGTCAGAGTTGAAGCTTCGAACATGGAGCCTGGAGCAACAACAGAAGCTGCGGCTGATGCTCTGGGTAAAGCTACCTTAGATTTGGAAATTTTGGACAACGTGAAATATACCTTGGATAGCGATGTTTTAGATGTCGGAGCTTATGCTACAATGAAGTACCAAGGGAGCACGAAAGAAGGCCTCGTGGCTCTTCACGATGGCATAGCCTCTATGGTGACTTCGGTAGAAGAGGAGCGGCGGTCGAAATCAGCAGCTGGCCTGTGACGGTCCTTATCCGATATACACCTTTGGGGGAGTTTATATATATACCACTTGTGCATCTACCTGTGTATGATATTAATATTATTGCAGATGCTTGCAGGCATGCTATCACAACGTGCCCACTACATGGTTGTTCTGATAACCATCAAAGCTGACGAAGCTTGCAAAAATACGTATTACAACCCAATTAATCCGAGTATCATTACACTATTACACCTGCCATAATTCTCATTTCTCCCACTCCCTTCTCAGCTCCTCTGCCAAGCTCACACCGGGCCAATTCGTCCGGTCCTGACACCGTCGAATCAACTCCAGCACTACCTCTTTCTTCTTCTCATCGCCCGCGACGCACAGCCCGGCGCCAAACAAACACATTTCACTCATTAGACAATACTGCTCCTCATCCGGCAATGTAACTGCGATCCCGATAATGACACTAACACAATCCGCTAGCAACTTTTGACACGCTGCGAACTCCTTATACCCACCGATGCTTGGCCGATGCAGCAGGACGAGGATCTTAGCGAAACTGTGGATTTGCAAGGCAACGCCGTACTGTGGTGGGTGGTACCACAGTGGCTCTATGTCGTCGATGTTCACGTCTTCGTGGCTCTGCAGCGCGGGAAGCAATGTGAACTCATCGCCAAGGTTACGGCTCCAGTCCTCGAGCATCTCGAGAAGCTGCTCGCCACGCTCGACGCGGCGTTGCAAGTTGAGTTTGCCGGCTTCAATTTCCTCGTCCGAGCAGTAGTTTACGGCCTGCGCGAGCAGGTAGACGCTTCTGCTCGCTAATTCTTGCTGATTCAGCGCCTCGTGTGGGCGAAGCGGTTTCCAGAAGGAGAGCGCGCGGCGGCGTTCACGGAAGCTCGCCCAGACGTCCTGCCGTAGCCAGGCCCACCAGACGGCTTGCTTCAAGCCGCCAGAGTCACCGTGGATATTCTGGGAGCGCTGGATCCAGAAGACTCCCTTGAGATGGCGCTCCCAGCCGGAGTTGGAGCCGTCGAGCATTTCATAGGTGGATATTATAAGAACGCTGGCGAGGAGCTCTTGGCTGCGGCTGTAGGATTCGAATTGGAGGGCGTTTTGCAGGTAGTGCAGGGTCTCAAAGTAGTATTGGACGGCGGTATTGCGGTCTGTAGCTGTTGAAGGATTGAGGGAGAGGTGACGGTGGGAGAGGGCAAGAATTGCCTTCATGAGGCCGACATTGTGGAGCTTGTACAGATTGCGTTAGATGCGAATACTCAGGGGATGGAAGCTGACGATACGTACTGCGAGTCTGGGAATGAGTCGACTGAAGTGTTTCAGCGGGTCGAATAAATCAATCTGAGAGATCATTAGCGCAGTCCGTGTTAAAGTCCAGACGAGGGATAAACTATCAGTGCATTCGAGATGCATAGGTTTTATAACTAACCCAGGAGCTGACGTTCTCAACAAAGTTGCGGAATACGGGGCTGCATGATAGATATCAGCATAAATTTGTACCGTCCGAAGCCTGAGGATGACAGATGCATACATCTCCTGCTTAGTGAGCTTGATCTGCTCCTGTGACTGCCATAATTTCCGCTCGTTCGACGGATTGGTTTGGACGTCCACTGCATACAGCAACTGGTCCAGGTCCCGATATCCACTGCCATTGTGTGCTTCCAGCCCACCAGTAGCGGCAGCATAGCCGGCCTGATTCGCCGCGGAGGCCTGCTGCTGAAGTGCGAGTCTGCCTGATATCGCCTCTTCGGAATTCAGGAAGGGTGACAGCGAAAAGTTTGGCTCCGCCTGCGCGGCATCGGCGGCTAGCAGGCCCAGCCAACGTATTGATGCTAGCTCCGCACTGATGAGAGTGGATGACGCGTGCGTGGTTTCCGTGTTGGCAGGCGACATGCCCGCATTAGGCGGGTCCAGTGGATGCAAGCCGACGGGCTGAACGACATCTGCAAAAATATTATTCACGCCTAGCCCTGCGAGACCAGGTGTTGGTGGCTTACGGACGGCTTCAGATTGCCGCTGTTTTCTAATTTCCTCGGCAGCTTCCGGTGGCGGAGGGGTGAATTGATAACGCGGGTCGTCCTCCGGCCGCGAGCCGGGAACCTCGCCTGGCGGCTGTTGGGCAGCGTGATGGGGTGCATGCGGTGGCGGCAGTGGGGCTGGCCTCGGGGGCAGAGATATAGAAGTGGGTGATAGGGGAGCGAATGGTGGCAGGGCGATGTTTGGCTGTTCAGGTGCGTTTTGAGGCTGCCTAATGATGCCGGCCGGGTGGGAGTCGTGCGAGACAGGGCTGCCGTGGTCCTCATAGATGCATTCGCGATCGCTTTTCTGGCATTGGGAGCAGCGGGGTCGCTCTTCGGAGCATTTCATGTGCCGCTTCCGACACGTGATACTGGCATGGCAGAATGTTAGAGATATCGATGCGTGTCATTGATAGAGTCGTAAGAGAGAGTGAATTTGGATAAAAGCAAATGGAACTATCGAAAGAGTTCATATAATGAACCTTCATATGGATACTTGCAGTACAGATTATGCATATACGTAGACAAGCCAGATGACTTGATGCTCACAAAAGCTGACGCCTCACGACAAATACCAAATTGCAAACACTCATACGCACCAAGAAGTACAATATTCCCAAAGAAATCAGACCCAAGTGAAAGTTCAGACGTGAAAACATTCCCCGCTCCTGATCCGTCGGTCCAGTACTTACCAGCCTGTTTTCGTCCGCAGGCCGCGGGCCCTGCTCTTCCTCTGGCGGCGCTTCGGAGCCGGCGACGGACTTCCCGAAGAGGTCGCCATGCCGGCCGGCCGACTCATACTGAGGGGAAAGCCGTCGCAACAGGCCGGCAGCCAAACTAACTAGGTCGTAGCTGTGACGGCGGCAACAGCAGTCGGCAGCGTTCGAGAGCTGTGGGGAATGCAAACCCGACAGCTGGTGATCGTCTCGCGAGATGGAATCGAGTCGCGGATGGTCGCGAAGTGGTCAGAATCCGGGGAAGTGCGCTGGCGGACGGAGTCGGACGCTCACTCGAGCAGGGTGCTCGTTTAATGGTCGCTCGTGGCCATGTAACGTAACGAGCAGCAGCGCTACCCGCCAGAAAATTGCGGATGGGACGCATCTTGAACATTCACAGCGCAATGCACGGACCCCGCAGGTTAGCGAAGGGACAGTCTCGTGGCTGCAACCTTGCGAAGGCAAAAGCAGGACTTCACCGCAAGTGGTTAGACGGCTCGAGATGGTGACGAGGTGGAGTGTTCAAGTGGAGTCGCCACTCAGCTGAACGCAGTGCCGAAGCCCCTCAAAAAATGCAACAAACAATTGCGGCAAGATGCGTTGAGGATACAACGTCGACGGGTCGGGCTCCAGCCGCTTCAGTCGGCCACATGGAGGAGGCCATCTATTGCCGCCTGCTGCCTGACGTACCTGCAGATTCGCCCCTGCCCAATCACTGTGGCTGGCATGGACCATGCCCGGTCGAGCAAACATGGATATTCCCCGCGGCTAATTGCGCGTCGGTTCTGGCAAAGACCGCACAGCTACCGTATACTACCAGTACGCGCATTTGTCGTGTATTGCTCGAATTTCTAATCTATAGCATTAAATACTAAACCCTAGGATTGTATTGCCATTTTTAGAAGGGATATTGATAGTCTCGTCGCTAGCGCACGTTAAACCTGCGTATATGCTAGAATCGGTCATTGAATAGAAAGTTCTACTCTAGATATCTCTACAGACTCAGATATCTATGCTACAATGCATGGCGCAATTAACCAAGATATGAAGATTACCCGTCAAATTCCATCTGAGTCGTCAGTCGAATTTACATCTACGATTATGAATATTTGTTGAGTCGACACGACCGTGGTAGTCTACACACATATCGATCCTGATAACAAAATAAATGACCCCTTCTCATCAAATCTTACGAACATTTCACAGTCTCCTGCCGCAGCGCCTCGTACTTCTCGATTTCTCTAATCTTCATCGCACTAGCACTCCCTTCGTCAAACGTATACCCCAACCACTCCCTCACCAGTCGTCTCGCCAACTCCAACCCGATCACCCGCTGCCCCATACACAGCACCTGGCAATTATTGCTCAATATGCTTCTCTCCACGCTGAAGCTGTCGTGTGCCGTGACCGCCCTTATCCCCTTGACCTTATTAGCGGAGATTGCAACGCCGAGGCCTGTCCCGCAGATCAGGATCGCGCGGTCTGCTGTGCCGGAGGCGACGGCTTCAGCGGCGGTGATGGCAATGTTGGCGTAGTCGGTGAGATCGGAGAGCGGTTTGGTGATGTCGGTTACGGTTGAGACGTGTGAGTTTGTCGTGAGGTCGGCGAGGAGGGCGTCTTTGTATTGGACGCCGGCGGTATCGCAGCCGATTACGATGCGGAGACCGGCCGCGGCGTCTGTACTTGCTGACGGGGCCATTGTGGTATTCAACAGGAAGTTAATTATGGAGTCTTCGTAGACGTCTAGACGGAGGCGTACAGAGGAGCTGTTTGCAACGTAGCTGATGAGACTCAATGAAAGTTGCCAATGCTTTGAATTTCAGAATCGACGTTCGATTGTGATTTTCGAATTCAAGGTAGAGATTATAATTATATAATTAAGGCCAGTTTCAAGCACTTAAACGAGACTCCAGCAGTATGCACGTCCTAGATAAAGTCCTTCCGTGTTCAAATTTGATTCTGAGAGTTCTTGGATTTTGTAATTGTGGCGCGTGTAAACTCTCTGGTGTTAGAAAGTGGAAATCGATTCTCACACTCTCATATGCTGATATCTACATCCGGCGTGCCGTATATTCCGAGTTGACTGGTATATTTGATTTTCGCACCTGCGATAGTATCCACATGCTACATAAATTAGCCGGAGTCCTTCCCTCTTTGCATTACTTCCTCAAAACAAAGTTGGAGACGGTGCCATAGCGAGCCTGCCTGCCTGGAGACGTGGTATCGTATTGACTGCGACCCCGTCCCGTGGCGTGATAGTAAATGGGTTGTCGCTTGTTGTGGTGTGCCTCGAGACGAGGCTCCCAAGCTCCACATCGGGTTTCTCCACGCTCTAACTCTCGCGACACACGAATCCATCCCGCAACTCTCGTCCCGTGGTTAGAAGTTTCCGGAACGACTCGATTCATGGCGTGCATAGAGGGGGGTATAAGGTTGAACCAAACTGCTGGGACAACTCCGAAAGCTAACAATTGAGGTGTTACGAGTCATGCTACACTGTCCCGTTGATGGTCCTCGCGACGGAGTGCCCTCGTTAGAGACTCCGAGCTTCTTGATGTCTCGACATCCGCTCGGGGATTAATCGGATGGATGACCGGATGGATGACTGGATGCGTGTTATACACACGCGTACGCGAATCGACAGTCGCGGAAATATGACGATACCGCATGCATGCGATCAACTTGACAGCCATGCATGCATTGCTTTGCGTCCGGGGCTCGAGGGTGGCACTTGCCGAAGCTACAGCTCAACCTATGAAGCTGCGAATTCGACTTAGATATAACAATCGCGACTGCTAAGTCCATTGCAGTTCCCGCCGCACGAAAGGACTCTAAGCAACCAATTCGACAATAGGATCAAAATGTCCACGAAGCACTTCTTCCATGAATACGACGGCCTGGTCGTCAAGTCCCTCCGCGGCCTCTGTCACGCAAATCCCTCCCTCTCCCTCCTCCCGCAGCACAAAGTAATCTACAACTCCGCCCACGAACCGTCTAAAGTCGCCATCGTCTCCGGTGGCGGCAGCGGCCACGAGCCAGCCTGGTCCGGCTACGTGGGCGCGGGAATGCTCGCCGCCGCGGTCAACGGCGACATCTTCGGCAGCCCGAGCGCCGCACAGGTTCTCGCGGGCATCGACAGTGTGAAGAGCGAGAAGGGCACGATTCTCGTAATCACAAACTATACTGGTGATAAACTACATTTTGGGCTTGCATGCGAGAAGGCGCGCGCGAAGGGGATGGAGGTTGCCGTGCTGGCGGTGACGGATGATGTCGCGCTGGGCAGGAAGAGGGCGGGGATGGTAGGGCGGAGGGGTCTGGCGGGGAATGTGCTCGGACTGAAGATACTCGGCGCGGCGGCGGAGGCCGGATGTGGGTTTGAAGAGTGCCTGGCGGTTGGGAGGGCGGTGAATGCGAATTTGGTGACCGTTGGGGCCTCGTTAGATCACTGTCATGTTTTGGGGCGGATTAATCATGAGAAGGTGCCGGACGATGTCTGCGTGCTCGGGATGGGAATTCATAACGAACCAGTGAGTAGCGGTATCATATTTTCCCAGATACGACATGTTGACCCATTTCTATTGATAGGGATTACTGCACATTGCGCCACTGCCGACGCCGGGGTCGTTGGTGAAGCAGATGCTCGAGTTCCTGCTGGATCCGAACGACGAGGACAGGGCGTTCGTCGATTTTAAGCAGGGCGACGAGGTTGCGCTGCTTGTGAATAACTTTGGCGGGACAAGCCTCCTCGAGCTGCAGGCTCTCGCGGACGAGGCCATCGTGCAACTGAGTGAGTGCAAACGCCGCACTGCACGAATTATATCGCGAATGCTGACAGAACGCTTTAGAAACGACGTGGTCGATATCCCCCACACGCACGTTCTGCGGCACCTTTGAGACCTCGCTCAACGGCCCTGGGTTCTCCATCTCCCTGCTCAACATCTCCGGCGCGGGAAGGGAAGGGAAGACTACAGCTGCGGTGATAACACGCCTTCTCGACGCTCCCACTGACGCACCGGCCTGGCCTCGCGTGAGCCACGCAACGCCCAGGATCGCACTCCCCTCCAATAACACAAATGGAATTTATACAAACGGGACTTCTAAAGATGTAACACTCCCCGGTGACCGCCAGCTGGATCCCACGCTCATGTACGACGCTGTAAAACGGGCGTGCGAGCGCGCCATAGCATCAGAGCCAGATCTTACAACCTGGGACATGGAAATGGGCGACGGCGACTGCGGGGAAAGCGTCAAGGCCGTCTGCCAGTCCATCCTACACTCTCTCCCGCCTCCACAGTCGGCGTCGCCGTCACTTGTAACGCTGCTCTCGCTGCTCGCAAACTCCATCGATGCTATGGGCGGCACGCTCGGTGCCATCTTTGGCATCTTCCTCGCGAGCTTTACAGCGGCGGTTCAGCGACAGCCGCCGGATTTGGATGGCGCTACGCTATTCGCAAACGCAGCGTACGATGCGCTGCAGGGTTTGAAAAGCCACAGCGGCGCGCGGGTCGGCGATCGGACGGTCATGGACACGCTTATCCCGTTCTGCGAGGCATTCAAGGCGTCCGGCAGCTTTGGGAGTGCGGTGGAAGCTGGAATGAAGGGAGCGGAGGGAACGAGGGGGATGAAGGCGCGGTTTGGGCGGGCGACATACGTGAAGGGGCGGGAAGGATATGTTGAGCCGCCGGATCCGGGGGCGTGGGCGGTACGGGAGATGTTTCTTGGTGCGCTGGAGGTAATCGAGGGGAGGCAGCACTAGAGCGGAGGGGGGTCCATGCATGTACGATCTGGGTGTATACGTTAATCTTGAGTATAGTCGGGAAGTCTGGATGGCGCCAAAATATGCTTTACGTTCGCTCAACAGATTTAGTTTAAATTGCTTGAATAGCTATAGACCGACCTATACAAGTCTATCGGAGTATTAATTTTCCGTGGGCTACTGGCGTGCGCGCGTGCAATGTCATGTAATCGTGCGTCGAATGCACTAAATCGAAACTAGTATAAAATTACACGACGTGCGCACGCATGGCGTAGAATGAAGATATCACAGCGTTATGACCCCGCAGTGATCTCGCAAGCCGGATACACAGAGTGCCGAACTCTTCTTCGAAGAAAGGTTCTGGTTTACGAGACCACCCCGCAGTGCTCGGGGCCAATTCGCGAGCACACGGCTGGAACAAGTGTACCCCGTAACGAGCTCAGGCAGGCGGGATGGAAATGCGGGGCTGCTGGAGCTTTCCCCAGCCCGGAGTCGGAATTGGCCATTAATGCATTGAGCGTTGTCACTCATATATATAAAGACCGATGCCCTCGCGAGCTCCCAATGAAAACTGATATTAATATATTCTGAGTCTATCTCTATACCACGATAGCTTGAGCATTAATTAGCAAACTCAGAGTGCTCTTTAATACTCATATATCAATATAGATAGCTTGATCTTCAGCATCATGTCGACGGAAAATGGCACAGCAGTCGCAGAGCCGGTCAAGAGAATAATGCTGGAAGGCAAAGTCATAGCCAGTCCGTCCCCCCTAATTCATACTCTTATAGCACGTTCAACGCACATTATTTTTCCTATACTATACTAACGACTGGTATGTGATTTGAATATATAAAGTCACCGGCGCGAACAGGGGCATCGGACTTGGCATCGCAGAATGCTGCCTTGCAAACGGCGCGGCGCGCGTCTACTCAATCGATATTGGCGAGCCTGGGGAGGACTTTTCCACCATCGCGAGCCAGTATCCGAAGCAGCTGTATTCGGTCAAGGCGGACGTGAGGAGTGAAGACGAGGTGACGGCGGTGGTAGACAGGATTGTGCAGGAGGCGGGGACGTTGAGCGGGATGGTCGTGAATGCGGGGATCACGAATCATAAGGCCGCGTTAGACTTTACGAAAGAGGAGGTGGAGCGGCTATTCAGCATCAACGTGAGTATTATTTGTTACAATGCCATCTCTTTGGAGATTGGGATATTCTTGTGCGAATTTGGTTCAATTGGGTTGGGCGATGGCTGACGGGTGGTTTGGAATGGATGTCTAGCTGTTTGGGGCGTTTTACTGTGCGAGGGTTGCGGCACGGACGTTCATCAAGCTTGGGGTCAAGGGGTCGATAGTCTTCACCGTAAGTCCCCTTCCCACCGGATAGGCATCAGGCGGGTTGGCCTTGAAGTGAGAGCTGACGTTCAAATATATTGCAACAGGCTTCCATGGCATCCTACAGACCCAACAAGGCATGCAGCAATACTGTCCCTCAAGGTCACGAATTGCCAAATAGTTCGATGCTGACGATGGAATTCGCGGGTGTAGAGAGTCCCTTCCGCGCCATACGGCGCGAGCAAAGCCGGCGTCCGCAACATGTAAGCAGGCGCCTCCCATATCCTATCCATCCTCGACATGCTATCTGTGTATGCATCCGGCTAACCTTGAGTGCTATTCTGCAGGACCCACACGCTGGCGTACGAGTGGGCAAAGCACGGGATCCGCGTGAACAGCGTGTCCCCGGGCCTGGTCAAGACGGCGATGACGTACTGGGTGCCGCAGCAGCCGGACTGGGAGACGCAGCTCAAGTACTACGGCGGGATCCCGCGACTGGCGGAGGTGCAGGAGCTGGGCGGGGCGTATGTGTATCTGCTGAGCGATGCGGCGTCGTACACGACGAGCATCGACATTCCGGTGAACGGGGTGATCGGAAGTGAGT
Organism: Drechslerella dactyloides; assembly: GCA_020064725.1. Classification (NCBI taxonomy): domain Eukaryota; kingdom Fungi; phylum Ascomycota; class Orbiliomycetes; order Orbiliales; family Orbiliaceae; genus Drechslerella; species Drechslerella dactyloides. The sequence goes on from JAGTWJ010000002.1 coordinate 604,173, forward strand.
GCATTCACGTATGTGTGTGAAGTGGATGGAGGCTAACGGCGTTCTTCGTGGTGCAGTCTGTTGAGGTATGGAGGGGGACATCGAGGTGGAGGTGGAAGGGAAGAGGTGGGAGGGGGGTGGAGGGGAGGTGGGAGGAGTGTGTGTTGCGGGATGTGTTGCGTTTGTCGTTGGCTGTGTGACCCAAAGCGGCCGATTACCTAATCAGGCAGCTGGCTAGCAAAGGTGCAACACAAAGCCGCGAGGGCGAGTGGCACCTTCCGGCGGGCGGCGGGAAATTGGACTGGAGGAGGGCATCGGCTTCAAAACAAAGGCTGTTCTGCGTCTCCGGAACGGTCTTTAGGGCAGAGCTATTGATTCAGGTGGCGGCGGGAACGTACTAAGTCGATGGACCGGTCTCGTGGGAGAGGAAGGTGCCACCGGCGTAGCTAAAATTTCGCTGCGTCAGGGCCCCTTTTGGCGGGACGATTGGCTGCGGACGCGCAGTTGCTGTTGCTCGTATTTGACCTTCACGCGCCGCGAGATGGAGGATAATTTCAATTTCGAGGTCGGATTCGGGTCCGGTCCCTTTTCTCCGGTCTAACTCGATCGCGACTGCTTCTTTTTCCTTCTTCCTCAACTTCGTGTTCGACTGTAAATAATATACCGTTTGATCTAATGACGTCTTTCCGCTCCGCCTGCCTGCTCCTTCAAGTTGCGCATTCCTGATTTCAACCTCGCCCTTTTCGATCGCAGTCCGTACCGTTGTTCCATACCGCCCCTTGCATCGGCTAGCTGGACTCTTCTTGCACATGAAATAATACTTCTCCACGACCTTCTACCCCCGCCGCCGTCGACATATATCATCACCACCGTGCACGATACAGCCCGCTGACGCCGGTACTTATATATACAATTCTATCCGGGATCCCCCTTCCAGATGACAGCATAGCCGGAACCCTCGCCGACCTGATTGGACGGAAAGCTACAATCGATTCGATCGATCCCACCCACAACAAAAAAAAACACGACTGCCAGCTGTCACTCTACCGACGAAAAGGGACGACGGAATTAATTCCTGAAGCGGATAGATACATTTATTATTGCTCGCCGCGCCGTGCAGGTAAGCAAGCCATTCGATTCCTTGGGCGACGGCCTGGTGCGTCGATGTCGCATGATCATTACATTATATTACATCGTGCATGTCCGTCTGGATAAAAAGCACCTGCGCCTGACATCGCGCAAGGTGGGCCTCTGTTTACCTTTCGCCGTCCCTCTCGAGGTCCCGATGTCACCGCCTTAGCTCCGTTTTTGGAGTAACCGTCTATCGGACTGAACTCGGACAAGGCTGCCATCGCGGGACGGCTGGGCTCGCGGACTCGCGGAATGCCAGGCCACATACCAGACCGCCGTTTTGATATCACACACGCATGCTAATCGGCCAATGCAAGAGCCTGTCGCAGTCCCTTCCAAATACGCGTCGACGGGCCAGCCTGACAGCTAGCTTCCCGATCGATACCACCGTTTCGCCATTTATATTGTTTACGTTGGGGACAAACCGGCCGGGGCGACTCAAATCTATCATGCTGCAGTGGACCGCCATTCTCGATCCCTGACCGCTCCTACGTACACTCACCGGGCCGCATCCTCGACGCTCTCACGTCCGTCCACTCACCCTCGCCCGTGAAGTATCCCCGTCGACACTGCCAGCACATATCGCAGCCGCGGGCTTTCTTTTTCTCCTCACTTCACTTCTCCTCCTCGCATGCACCTTTAATTTCTGCGGGAGCGCAGTAAACTTGCAGCTAGCGTGGTTTGCAAACCTACGCAGATTGGTTCGTCGGTCCCCATCTGCCTGCCCTGCCCTGCCCTGCCTGCCTGGCCCGCCTGGACGAAGCCCAAATTAATTACTCCCAGGGCTCCTCAGCTTTTCCAAGAACAAGAACAATATAACCCACGTTGTTCTCCTCGGAGCACCACTCGATTTCACCCTCGCCGGAGGTTACGGCGTCCTCTCCTTCCAAAGTCCCCTCGTCATCCACCGCCGTCTCCGCCACGGATCGCGCGCCCTTCGACTTCTCTCCGTCGAGGTCGCCTCGCAAGACCACGCCCAAGCCGAACCACAAGCACCGGGGCAGCTCCATCTCGACCTATTACACGGCTTCCAGCAACGCCCACTCAACCTCCCTCCATTCCTCCCCCTCGCCCGCCCCGGGCCCGCGCGACTTCCTCACCTGGAACCAGCGATATAGCGGCTACACCGAGGAGTGGGTGCGAGGCAGAGGCTTCAGACCCGCCAGTAACCGCTGGTTCGGTGGGCCTACCTTTGGCAGTACCTACAATTCCTGGAGTGCCGAGCGCTCCGACGACGACAACGAGCGTGCGGCTGCGGCTGCGGTCCCCGCCAATATAAACACCGCCCACCGACTCAACAAAGCGAGCGATATCGGGCAGGACGACAACGATCCCGAAGCCGAGGACAGCCTCAAAACACCGACGTTAGACTCCCTGCTGCAGAGCCGGCAGGCGCAGATATTCGAACCCGGGTGGGTCGTCAGTCACAAGAAGAACGAATCCACCTCCACCGTCACCGTTGAAAGCGTCAAGCACCAACAGCAGCAACAACAGCAGAAGGAGCCGCGGCTGGCGCTGCACAGACGACTTACCAGCATCCCCGTCGGCCTTCAAGGGTACTTTTCTTGGAATTTCGGCAACGAACCGGGCAGCGAGGAAGAGGACGAAGACTTGGTCTTCGGCCACACAGACTCGTCAGGACACCCGGACGAGGAAAGCTACGATTCCGAAGAGTCGGTTGAGAGTCGCCAGGCGCGAAGACGTAGGAGACGACCAAGACCGCTATACACGGCGCCGCAGTCCATGGCGACGTCAAGCGTAGGTAGGAAATCCGGCCTCGGTGGGTCGAGGTACGCACCGAGTAATGGAAGCACCGAACCGGACCTGGAACCGGAGAAGGACGTATCCGGCCAGTCCTCCGGCGTGGGGTCCCCGCCGACCCCGCCGATGAAGCCGGCGGACTCGATTCCCGCAATCATCTCGATACGGAGAGCGGAGACATCGTTATTCCCACAGCTAGCAAAGCAACAGGCTCACCAGAGGAAGGAGCTGCTAGGCCTGGCAGAGGAAGATGAAGGTTCCAGCGGCACGCCGGAGCATTCACCCGTGATCACACCGGTACCGTCCATCGCACCATCCATTGCGCCGTCGATAACATCGAGTCAACAAAGGTCGAGAACGGCTCTCCGCTGGCACGGCCGCACAGTCGTCATACATATCCCGCCGGACAGCAGACCGATACAGCGACTGACGACAAAAGATGTGGAGGCTCGCTACGCCAAGTTTGACGAGAAGCCGGGCGTCTGGCGGGTGGACCACGAACTCATGAGTAGAGAGCTGTTCCCACTCGACCACGAGCGATACATAAGCACCAAGGTAGCGGCACCGAGAGTTCGGATACCGGACAAACGAGAGTGGGAGGCCTATAGAAATGCGCTGTTAGAAGAGAAGCTCAAGGCACTCGGCGTCGACCTTGGCGGAACCATCGGTCCATCGACATCGCCGGTGCCATCTGCAGGAGGGCGAAGCTCGATACCACCGGAGCTGCAGCAGCGGAATGGGTCCTCCCCACATCCGTCGTTACCGTTCTCGAATACCTTCTCGCCGCCACCACAACCGCAGTCAGCGAACGGCAATCATCCTCCCTTCTCCCACCAGCGCCACTTCTCACAGTCGCCAATGATGGCGTCACCAATCGGCGCGGCTCCCAGTCCCTTCAAGCCGTTCCATCTGCAACGGCAGAGCATGTCGATTTCGCGCACGCCGCCAATGTACGGCGGTGCGCCGCCGCCGGGCTTCCAGCACCTGGAGCAGCCGCAGCCGCAGACTTGGGAGCCGTATAATCTCCGTCAGTCGCCGCAGCCGCAGGCTACCCCGCCGATGTTCGGACAGCAGCAAGTCCCCGTCCCCGTGCCGCCGGCTTGGTCGCCGAATATGGATATGAGAGGTGGTAGTCCCGCGAGCTTCAACCGCAACGGCGTGCCGAGTCCCCAGCCGGGCTTTATCGACGCGAATGGGATGCAGCAGATCGACTATGCGATTGGCGGGCATGATCCGCGGCCGATGTTTGGCAGGCATCAACACCGTCCATCCATGCAGTGGCAGAATCTCCACCAGCAGGTTGCCCAGCATCAGCACCAGATGCAGATGCAGCAGGCGCAGCTCGCGCAGCAGCAGCAGCAGCAGCAGCAGCAGCAACAGCAGGCTCAACAGCAACAGCAAGCGCAGAGATCGAGGCTGGAGGACTTGGTGGAGGCTGAGGAAGAGCCAGAAGAGACACTCCAAGCCCCCAAGAAAGAAGAGCCTGAGAGGGTTACGCCGATCGTCGTGCCGGTGCCGAAGCATGGCATGAACAGATTGAGTGTCCACCTGCGCCAGGAAATGCAGGGTGGTAAGCTCGAAGACGAGGAGGAGGAAGTCAAAAGAGCCGAACCCGTCCCCGAGGCTGAGAAAGAGGACTCGCCTATCAAAGAGGAGCCATCGGTCAAGGAGGAGCCTGCCCAGAAAGTTGTCGAGGAGCAGCCCGCCCCGGCTGAGGTTGTTGAGCCGGCTCCTAAGGAAGCTACTCCAGAGCCTGTCGTAGAGGAAAAAGCCAATCCGACGGTGGAAGAACAGGCTCCAGAGAAAGTGCTCACGCCGGTGGAAAACACGGTGATGACGCCAGAGCCAGAACAGGAGCAACCGCAGGCCCAGCCCGAACCAACTCCCGAAGTAGCCATTGTCCCAGAAGAAAAGCAGGAAGAGGTCCCAGTCGAAATCAAGCCTGTCGAGCCCGAATTCGAGACCAATCCCTCATCTCCAGTCCTCGAAGAGACAGAGATCCAATTCCCGTCACAGCCAGTTTTGCTCAATGGTCAAGATGCCGCCGCCGCCGCCTCTAGCGTACCATTTGGACGCGATGAGGACAGTGGCGAAGACACCGACCCCACGAAGCCCTCCTCCAAATACCACACGCGTGATAACTCGATCGTCTCGAACGTCTCTTCCCGCCTACCTCCATTCCTCCGCCAAACTCCTGCCCACAGCCGGCACAATTCGCAATTGCAACGGGCAGAGCCAGAATTGCCCAACACTCGAAACCATGTGTCGATTCCGATGATCCCCGCGCCGCATAATCTCGCTGTAAGCAACCATATGAACGGCGGCTTCAGAGACGACCTCAGCGATGGCGTCCAGACCAACATCTCAGACATCCACACGAACCCGAGCGAGCCTCCCAGTCCCAGGAGACACTTCGCGGAAATGGGCGAAACAAAATGGGTACCCGACGTCACCCAGCACGAACGCAACCTCTCGAACCACTTCTCACCACCATCCGCGAAACTCGCTGCCTCGAAACTCAACGTCGAGGCGCCCGAGTTCAAGTTTGGTGGCACTCTGGGTGGTTTCGACTTTACGTCCAATGTGTTCTCCCCTCCGCAGGTTACACCGGTGAAACTGCCGCCCCCGCCGTCTCACTCGAGGACCAGCAGTGGTACACAGTTCAACGTGGACGCCCCTGTTTTCCAGCCTTCGAATTTCACACCCGAGTCTGCCAAGGTGCACAACTTTTCTCTCCCGTCGACCGTGTCCAAGGCGAACGACTCGCCTTTCAGCTTCTTCTCGAAAGGATTCAATCCTTCCGTGCCGGAGTTTACGCCGCCGAAGCTGGCGCCTGCTACTAGCTTTTCAAGTAATTCGGCTTCGAACCCCAACCCGATCTTCTCGTACCGTGACGAAGACTTCATAACACCGCCGGCGACTTCGAAAGAAATACCTGCTGCTCAACGAGCTGAGGGCACGGACGATGACGAACCTTCTGTAGGCAGAAATAGCTTCCTGCGCGATAACAGAGGAGGAAAGAAGGGCCGTTTCAACGATCGGGACGACGGTGACGATGTCCCGCTTTTCGCACCTACTCCCGGTCCCTTCATGAAGGAGATGGAGGCGGAGAAGAGGCGAAAGGAAAGCCAGTCTCTCGCGAGCCCCCCCGCTTCGTCGCCAAGCACAGCGAGTGACGTCGTCGATCAGACATCTAAGGTCGAGGAGGACGATTCCGAGGCTCCAGAGACCCATGGTATCATGGAGAGCTACGTCGGAAACCCCGAGGAGACCCAGCGAGAGGTTCGCAAAGGCGAAAAATTCCTCTTCCGCATCCCGTCCGATGCGACCAGCTTCGCTGAAGCCTGCCCGCCTGGCGCCAGTGGCGACTTTGGCCGTGCGAATAGCGCTGATTCGTTTAGCGTTGCGGGTCCAGGCCTTCAGTACTCCAGCGATCCAACAGCTAGTCAGTCGTTGTTCGGACGCAAGGTACGGGAGCCCGAAGAGACGATACCGATCAAGAGAGAGGTTCTATTCGACCCCGAGGCTGCTGAGTTCAAGTTTGCCGGCGACGCCGATCAACCTGAGGTTGTTATGGACCAGTCCGACATTATGAGCACAGGATCCGCTCCTGCAGCGCCACTCAACAGGCAGCCGATGCCGTCAGCTCAAGAGTTGAACGACACCTTCAATTTCATGTTCGCTCACGAGAACGAGAGTCAAGATGTCGATGAGGACGAGGAGCTGCAACCTGAGGAGGAAGACGAAGATGGACTCCAGCGGGAGGTCGAACTCGAGCCGCCTGTCGAGCTTGTGGCTGCGTCCTCATCCAGCGAGGGTATCCAACCCGCGCCAGCGCTGCCTTCGTACATCTCGCCTCCCGAAAAGGCCAAGCTTCTCTTGCAAGCTGAGCGGAAGACCGAGCGCAGTGCCGCACCAAGCCCGAGCCCCTTGCACGTACCGCCGGTTATCCTGTCAGCTGCTCAGGAACGTGGCATTCCGACTATCGACACACTGGAGCCTGATAGCGACTGGGATTCCCTGATTCCGGACAACGATACGCAGGATTCGAAGTTGCGGAGCCGTGCGCCTTTCTTCGACACGCAGGTCGAAAGCCTTGTTGGCGGCGCCATCGAGAAGCGACTCGACCCGCTGGAGAAGAGTCTTAGTGCTATTCACACTGTTCTTCAAGACTTCGCGCCACTCAGACGCCGCATGGCTCGGAGGCAGAGCGCTGCTTTGAGCGATGCTGACGACGAGGAAGACGGTGACGAGGAGCCTCCTAGGAGCCCTGGCAAGAGGAAGGAGGACAAGAGGCTTGAGCGGATCAAGAGCATTGTTCTGGATGCTCTCGCGAGCAGAGAAGCTGCGATTGTCAAGCCGGAGCCTCTGCCTCTGCCTCAACCTCAGTCGATTGTCAACATCGATGAGATCAAAGAGATGATGACTGCGTTTCTCAAAGCTCAGAAGGAGCAGGAAGCGAAGGCTGCGGAGCGCGCTCTTAGGGAACAGGAGGCCAAGGTGTCGGAGCGTGCGATCAAGAAGGAAGGGGATGACGAGAATGCCGCGAACATGGAGATCTTGCAAATGAGGATCCAGGCGCTCGAGAAGACGCTTGAAGACAGCCGGAAAACCACTGAGCAGGATGTTTCGATCAAACGCGCGCTGCAAGACTCCGTATACGATCTTGAACGAAGGCTGCAGGACGCTCAGGCAAAAGAAGTGGAAGCGAAGGAGCGTGCCGAGGAGACCGGACGGAAATTCCGCGAGTTCGAAGAGAAGCGCAACAAGACTATGACACAGTCCCAGATGCGCGCTGCGCTCCTCGAAGGTGCCCACTCGAGCCTGCAGAAGTCTGTTGGTGACCTCACCGTCCAGAAGGCTACCCTTGAAGGCCAGCTCGCCGAAGCCATGGCCAAGAACGACAGAATCACCGCGGAAATGGAGGCTGCAGTCAACGACGCAAACGAGCTCCGCCGATCGATTCCTATCCTTGAGGCTAGCCTTGCAGAGTCTCGAAGACTGCACGATGGCAGCAACAGCCAACTTAAGGACCTGCAGAAGCAGGTCATCACAGCCGCCTCTGAAATCGAGAACAAGTCAGCCAAATGGAGGGATCGCATCGACGCCCAGAAGAACCGCATTCAGACGCTCGAGACACGTCTCGACACCGAGCTCCGGATGAGAGAGAGCATGGACAAGGAGATGAGAAGGCTGGAGCAGGAGGAGAAGGCGGCGATCCGACTCCGCATCGAACTTGACCACGTTCTCAAGATGAAAGAGAAGCTCGACTCGGACATGACCAGACTGCAGGCTGAAGAACGCGAGGCCATCCGGCTACGCATCGAGGTCGAGCAGGTTCGCCGCGACAACCAAAAGATGGAATCACTAGTCGACCGCCTTCGAGCTGAGGTGATCGAGAAGGAGCGCGCGGTTCTCAGCGAGCGGGAAGCCAAGAATCAGGAAATCATGCACGTAACGATGTCCCTGCAGGGTCAGCTTGAGGCCGCCCGCGCCGATACAGAAGCCGTCCGAGCGAACCTCGATGCCGAGATGAGCAAGATCCTAATGGAAGCTCAGACCGCGAAGGAACAGCTCAAGATCATGCACCACAACGCCGTCGATTCGAAGGATGCGTTCATCCGCGAGATGAAGACATCGCATGAGGTTGCCATTCAACACGAGGCACACCTGTATACCGCTAAGCTCGAAGACCAGCATCAGCGATACGAGAACACCATTTCGAGCCTGAACAAGCAGCACCAGTGGAATGTCAAGACGGCGGTCGAGGACCTGGAGCGAGAGAGACAGTTCTTAAAAGAGTCGATGGAGGTTCTGCAAGGCCAGCAAGGAATTTATATGGAGAAGATTGAATTGCTGGAAAGCCAGCTTGATATCGCCAGGAAGGCTGCCCATGCCGCCGCCCAGGCCGCTCATAACGCGAAGGCTCCCGCTGCTGCTGCTGCAGTTGAACATCGAAGCCCTCTCACTCTTACGCCTGTTGTTGCCGACAAGCACTCCACACAGGCGCTGCGTGAGTCTCTCGCCGTGCTCCAGGAGCAGCTTCAGGCGCGGGAGTCGACGATTGAAGAGTTGGAAGAGCGACTCGCGAGCCACGATAAGACGCCCGCTTCAAAGGAGGTCCAGCATGAGAACGTCTTTTTGCGAGAATTGCTCAGCGTCCGGATTGGCGAGCTGGACGAGATTGTCCGACAGCTCGGCAAGCCGCAGTTCGACAAGCTTGCCGTCCGTAACACCGCCATCCGGCTAAAGGCCAATCTCGAGATGGAGCAGCAGGAGCGCGAACGCAGCGCTGCGATTACCGCATCCACTGAGCAAGCGCCGCCTGCCTCTACTGTCAGTAGCCTTTACGGCCTGGCGAACCGTGGACTGAGCGGGGCGCTCGGGGGTCTCAGGAAGGGGAAGGCGAGGTATGACGATCCAGGATATGTGTCTGTCTCGGCGGCGCCGATGTCCAGAGATACTTCGGTTCAAGGCAGCGTTCAACAGACGCCGTCTCGTCCCACGTCGCGACAGAACTCCTTCCTCACGGGGCTGCTCACACCGCCGATTTCTCTGAGCAAGCCGGCGAATCTCATCGCGACAACTAGGTTCCCAATTCTCACGAAGCCTGCTGGCGAGTCTTCCCGGACGCGACAGAGAGCACCCAGCCACGCAAGTCAGAGTCAGAAGAGCAGCAGCAGCAGCACCTTCGTATACGATGAGGACGCCGTGGACAGCGTCGCATCCGGCATGCCGTCGCGGCCCTACTACGAGGATACCATCACGGACGACAATGGGCGGGAGGAGAGTCCGTTGAACATGGACAATATCATGGACGATGACGATGACGACGACGATGACGACGCTGGCGTTCCTGGCTTTGCGAAGGACAGTCAGTTTAGAAGGAGTGAGTGGACAGATTGATCGAGGTATACCACTGATACTATCAGTGCACATTAGACGCCGCGTCTACACAGAATTTTCATTTGTGCATTTTCCTTTGTCACTGTTTGATTTGTTACACACCGCTTGCTGCTGCTAAAGTCTGGTTACTTGGTTCCTTGCCGTTCTGGCAACCAATGCTAATATGCTAATGCCTGAGTTTACTTTTGCTGCGCATCTGAACTTTTGGGATTTATTTCTGCTTTCGAAGTTTTGTCGTCTTCCAAAAGGTGTTCTTGTTCTGTCTGAATTGCTTTAGCGGTCTCCAAAATGTCCCACTGGTTTGCAATACACGGCTTCATTTGTTTTTTCCGCCAGTTCACTTCGCACATCACATCCATCATACAGGTTCTTTTAATACTTGCATTAATCTCTTTGTTCTCATCTCTGTTTCGCTCAGTATATATTCTACCTGATATTACCATTTTTCGCGATCGTTTTGTTTTGTTTCATTGGAATATTTTTTATAATCTTTTCAATTTCTTCTTGTATTCATTCGTTTGATTCGGAACGATACATGACGAATTTACTTGCATTATTTATACACGCTATTTGTTCCTCAAAATTGAAAATGTCCACATCTCGTAGCTATATTAGCTCACCTCAAATATACGGAACAGTCTCACCAGGCAGTTGACGTGACGTCTATCGGCGGTGTCTATATTTCGACAAACAGGTTGTCACTATTATTGCCGAACTGAAGCTCGAATATATCCTGTCGGTATTGGCATCCCCATGCATCTTTTACCGTATAGTAAGCGAAGACCCACATGGAGCCCAGCTGCACTGGCCCCACAGAACGGCTACCCGTCCCGGCATGGAAGCTGCTTAGGCCCGGATAACAAAATTCCTCCGAGACATACAGTATGCTAATCTAACATATTTCATAGGAGAATGGACCGGGAATCGGAGATATCAACCCTATCGCCTCGTACTGCAAACTGCGGCATGCGCTTCACCTAACTGGCGGAGCTCAACCATTTGATCGGGACCGATCACAAACTTTATATTTAAGATGCCGTCGCGTTGGGAAGTCTAGGCTGCGGGACTAAATGTAGTCATAGAGCTTCGAAGTGATAAAGTAACGAAGGACCTAGCGCCTTTAGCATCTTACCCGGAACGTCTTTGATATTATCTAGCAGCCAGGTTATAACCCTGCCGCTGCCGCCTCTACTGCATGCTTATCATTGTACCGTTGAATGCAACCTACTTTCATTAAGTCATATACAATAACAATCTGGAAACTGGTTTATATATTCAATCCATATTCACCATGTCGTCCCCTTCTTCATCCAAGCCTAACAAAGAGATTATCTCCCACGATGACCGTACGTATTCATATAGCCATGACATTAGTAATTGATGGCAACTGAACCGAACTACCGAAGTAATTTTTTGGATGACGTTGTACTAACAATTACTTTAAAATAGGATTGCCGCAGTTGCCAGAGTCACTAATGAAAGTCAAAGACGAAATTTACGCAACAATTACCCAGTATACCGAAGCTAAAACGGCTGGCGATGCGGCAAAAGTGAAGGAGCTTGAGGAGAAGCTGAAGGGGCTATATCAAGGGCTCCAAATAGGGGAAGAGAATGAAAGTGAGTACGCCTGATCTAAAGCTTACCATCAACACCCATTCCCGCATCATCTAGCTGTGAACGGAGATATATATCGTGGATATGCTAAAGCGTGCGTGGTATAACTTCGCATCTAGGATATTGGTGGTTGCCTGAGGTGCAGGAGGAAAAAGCGAAAGGGAAATAGTAGATATGGATGGATTGAGATCCGCGACTTTGGATTGATTAGGAATGAGATTAACGATAGATGTCTATGCTTGTATAAATGATGTTAACTAGGCCGCAAAATGTGCAAATATGTATGCGTCGGAGGATTGGAAATATCACTTGCATGGCTAAATTGATATCTCGATCGAGAAGAGTATGTAAGCTAAGGCCGCATATTGCAATTGCGGATATTCAATATCGCAATACACATATGCATCGCCGTCTTGATGCATTCCACACGGTGTACGCGTTTTTTTCTCAAGATAATTAAATCCGATGGCAGATGAAGTCTCGTATTCTACCTCGGACGTTGCATATAAATACCCACAGCTCTTGAGGTAACAATGGATCCATAAGAGCAATAAAATTACTCCGAGACTCCAGCATGGTGGGGTGGGGAGCAAAAAAGGTAATTCACCTAATTCGGTTAGGATCAACGACGCAAGTGGCAAAAGAATTGATTTCATTGAGGATCGAACTCAAGACCTCGACCGGACTAACGCCTCGAAAGACGCCTGTTAAGGTCGCGTGATAACCAACTACACCATGAAACCATGTCCAGATATTCAAAAAATGTGTACATCAAGCTGCCGCCATTTAGCAACACACTTTCTTGTTGTAACTGCCCATCATGAGATCTCGCGAGAGCTCGAGCTGACCAATGCAATGTTCGTCAATCGATCTCGTCGAAGAATCGAAATTTCCAAATTCACCGACAAAGGTCGCCCATCACGGGGCAGATCTAGTAGTTCTCCAGAAACTTCGCAGTTAGTTGGTATACCGATAAGTTCCAGTTCCAGTATTTTAGGATCGGTGTAAGTTCTTTCGACATAACCTTCCATCCCCCAGCTACATCTGGATTCTGATCAAGCGGTGCCGGTGGCCATTCAACTTATCCCCATAGACCGATACAAATCTAAGAATCATTTCGTGCATCTATGCATATAAGAAATACATGCATCGGAAAATTTGAAAAGCTAGTCACTCTTTATAGGAAACCTCGAAAGATCCTCGGTGGTCCAAGCTCATAAACATGCCAACATTGATTGGAGTTGTTGTGAAAAAAAATCAAGCGCCCAGCGATATGCATACCGGGAGAATCTGAGTAAACAAATGTCAAGTATTGAAGAACACCTACGCAGATAGACAGTAATCATCAGAAATATGTACTTATATACCAAGAAGACAATTCCGCAGGTAACGCTATGGATATGGATGGCTCAATCTATTCGGAGCTTTCGATCTTGTCTGGCCTTCTTCGTCCCCAGCATTATTTTGTTCAGTTTGTCGATACACAACAAAAATATACTGGTCAGAACAACAGCAACGCCCGCAGCACCCCAGAAGTGTACCGCTTTATACCTCCCAGTGATGCCTTCGACATCCATGCTAAAGTATGCCATGATAAGTGATAATGGAAGAAACACGATGGTGAATTTCACAAGAGTGATCGACAAGAGACTCAGTTTCTCAACTGCCTGTACCTCGCGAAAATTCAATCGATTGAATGTCTATATGATAATGGTATAAGTATCTTATTAATAAATGGATTCACTTTTGCAGCTTTGAAAAAGGCTTCACGATAGAGTATAATAATGACGGAAACGGGTCCGGGTCCGGGTCCGGGTAAACTTACTAAGGAAATCAAACCCTGTGCCTCCTTCTCACACTCGGTGATCTCGCCGATGGCAAGATAAGTGATTCTATGCTTCAGCCTTGCGAACCTCGTTAACGCCAATGCACCGAACTTCCTCTCAGGCGCGCTGGGTAGATGTTTGTTCTCTTCTAACAAACGGTTGAGGACTAGCTCGTAGCTCTGGTAAACTCTCTTAAGGCTTGCCAGGCGACGAACAATATCGTGCAACTCGTCGATATGGTAGAGTTGCGGATTCTCGTGTTTCTAAGTTTTTTGGTTAGTTTAGCGGATTTGAGGAATATATATATACGAAGTAGTTTTTTTTGTGATTGCGTAAGAGACGAACCATCATGCTTAGCTTTTTGGTGTAAGGATGCGCTCTGTCAACTGTGAGTCTCCACGTAGAATACCAGTCATCAAAAAGATAATAAAATAATAGGTCACAAGCTTGCTCGGGCTATAGAATATCATATCACATTGTTAGTACCGAATCAAGGTTCAAGCATCAGGGAAGGCGTCTGGCTTGCGAGACAAATCAGGTGCCATGAACTAGGAACTCATACCGTCTGCCGTACTATCAAAGCACCGGTTTCCATAGCGAGTTCAGCGTTATAAGCATCAGATGGGTCCATGCTCCGAGGAAGCCCAGCAGCCGACAGACACCGCAAGATCATCCGCATATTTCGTCTCACCCGTGACGTCGTATTACGAACCTTGTCGTAAGTCGCGACATCTTGCCTAAACGGTGGAAACGGCTCGTGGAGTGTGATTACGGTATTATCGTCTAGCTTGATTAACCAAATCCATAGCCGTAGCATACGCGGATGATAGTGATCCTCATTGTAGTCTTCGGCATTGTCAAAGATGTCATCGACTTGGTCGAGGCTGTATTCCTTGTTCGCGCGTAGTCCCTGGCTTTGGCTTTCGCGGTTGAACTTCTTCTGTGCATACTGCGACACTCTGTGACGCTTGGAGTCGGTGACAGGCAGGCGGGGGACTGAGCTTTGCCTATTCTCAGGGACAATAGGGGCACCGGGGACTGTTAAGGGGAGTTCGTCGGTCTGATTCGGAGAAGGGGTTGCTTTGAAGATCTTTTTGTACCAGGGCTTGTGCGCTCGTTTGGTGGATATGTTGTCTTCCTCCGAAGCATCTATATCTCTGCCCATAGAGTCCTTGGTGTCTTCAGGCGCTATATTATGTAGGGTATTAACTCCGAGCATCAGGACTTATAAACCAAAAAATTCAAATAGAAAGTGGTTAGTCCGGGTCTCTTGATTTGCGGTCGATCATGATCATACTGGCTCATTAGACCTTACAGCGTTCGTCGTATTCGATAGATGACCAATGCCACATCTTGCGCACGATCTCGAGGTTCCCTCTTCCCCTAGGCGAGGTCAAACTCGCCCGTGTACGCGAGGATATCCCATATTTCTCCAAGAGAGCCTACATCATCATATATAGTTGGCTGTTTAGCTGACATGCCTGTTTTAATCAACGCCCTAAGGCCTAAACTAAACCGCCAGATTTTACTTACGTTGACGAATGCCCGCTGCTCATAGGCATCAAATACAGCACTAGTCGTGAGCTCGGGTAATCAGCATTACCGGTTCTCTCCCCCTGGTAGCTATCCCCTAAGCTGCAAGCAGGTGTCCCGTAGTGAATTATGGAAGAGTTGGCTTACATCCATCTTGCACTGGGGACTCTTGGGCACTGATTACGCTATTAGCCTCAAGTTGCAAATGCTCCATCAGGGACCATGCCGTTCATAGAATAGAATGATAAATAATACCTTGCTAATATTTTTCCAGGACTCTTTGAGGGCGCCAACCTGATTCTCGCCTATATCCCATCCGACAAAGGCGTTGTCGCTACCAAAATCTACCACAAGGTTGCGGCACTGGTGGTCCGACAGCCTTGCATCCGCCAGCTTCAGAACTTCCTCGCTATCCAGGTTCCGGAAATTCAGATCGTAAAAGTGATAATACTCTTCATTATTGGCTGTCGCCATTTTTGAAGGATAGACACGGGTCGGACTCTATGGAGCACGCAGCCTTAGCCGCCGAGAATCCAGCGATGCGTTCCGCCTTGGCCAAGCGTTTCGCGATGTTTAACGTTTACCATGTAGCCCCTTTACCGTGAGTCTTCAAATCCAACTGAAACAGCCTGTTAGGCGTGTGCAAAGGAAGCCGCCAGTCGCGGTAGTCGTCCCTTGAGAATTTATAAAGTCTGAGTCGTCGAGAGGCAGCGAATACAGACGTTTAGACACTGACCCGCTTCCAAAGCCGTCGCTAAGTTCGTTGAACGTCAATAATGCGATATGGGAGCAGTACTCAGCCTTGCGATACTTGCGCTGTGCGACCAAAGAGGCGAGGGTTTGCAGTGCGCTTTTGGCGGGACACACTTTAACGTTGAGTTCGCTAGCGTGCAAAGAATCTTGACCACAACCAATTCATTCAGCCGCGGTTGATCCAGCCAAACATGCCACCCAGCGACCAGCAGACATCCAGGTCTGAGCAGACCGATGCTGCCGCATCGGGCCTCGTGCAGAAGGATGCCGTCTTCGACCTATTTGGAGGATCAAAGTACGTAGCTTAGAGCTCCAAAGCGCTGGTGCCTAGCTTCGGAAGAGAAGCTTAAATTTCGTTTGCCCTGACCGTTTTTGCAGGGATTGGTCGCCAGAACACTGGACCGCAAGTGACGATAGAGTTCGCGGTGGCAAGTCGCGGGTATGTATCAAAAAGCATCGGTCTAGACTGAAGGCTTTTAGGGGCCCGAAGGCTGACAATATCCCAATCTGTTAAATTTATCTAACTATGTGTTTTGATAGTCATACTTGAACGTATCAAAGAACGCAAGTTCTGCCACTTTCTGCGGAAACTTGGACATCGAGACCCTTGGAGGTGCTGGGTTTGCGTCCCAGCGGACAACGTCTGCCGCTGGAGGTCCTTGGGATCTGAGCATGACGTCAGGATTGCGCATCGGCATCGAGGACACCGATGGTGAGTATTGTATCGGATATATAATATCGGGAAGCAACGATACCGACTAACTCAAAACTACTTTAGAGCGCATCTACACGCTGGTCGCGAAAGATGTGATTTTGCCAAAGCGGCCAGATGGGCGGGAACAAAGTACCCTATCGTACGAGTTCTCCTTTTCCATCTGCAACCAGCTTGGGGAATCGCAGAGTTCTAAGCCAAGTTCCGTCTCGACGTATGGGACCGCACCTGCTCTGGTGTCTCCTCAAATGGGGAATACTTCCAAGGACAATACGTCTCTCCCAATCGTAATATTTATACCGTGGGCCAACTTCAAGCCATACTATCGGGGAAAGAAGAACCCCGATGCAAGCCCGCTGAACACTTCTGAAGTCAAGCGTCTTAGCATCATGTGCAGGAGGTAAGTTTTCCAAGTCCACGTACTAGGATCTATCGACGCCAGAAGCCTATGCTAACTTCAAATTATCATGAAGCATGTTTGGGTCACAGTCCGGCAAGTTTTCAATGACGGTCAAGTCTATATCTGCCCTGACTTTAACGGATAAGACTCATATGGAAACACTTTGTTATCCACTTTGCAGCGTTGACAGCACGAACGGAGTTCAAGACATCTTTGTACTACACAGGTCCTGGCTTCGACCTGCAGCAGACGTGCAGGAACCAGATAGAGATGCTGTCAACATGGCTGAATGGGATCTGATAGAGGACCTTGAGAAACTGAAAGTTGGTGGAGGCAGCATCCCGGGAAATTAAGATCAAGCAAGCATCCAAAAGTAGTCGAAGCTGTACTTTCAGGCCAGGCAAGCCCTGATATATAGAGACCTGCAAGGTGCCTAAATCCGTTAAAATGACAGACCACGAGGAATTGGAATAGTATACACGACTAGTTCGTGGGATCAGCGTGTGGTTAGACATCAACCTGCTCAAGATCACCCTATTTCCGCCCATGCCCAAATATCTCCATATATGCATATACCCGCTGATTTAGTATCCCCAACATCGAGATTCAATTTGCTCTCTTTCATCATCACTAATGTCATCACCCGGTACACCGTTGTGATCACAATTCCAGGCTATCTATAATAGAGGACCTTGGATCTCTTGAGCATTTGCCCGTAGCATTGGAGTACTCCCTTGAAACTTCAACATCAGTATGTATCCCGTATACAGACTCAACTTCCATCTACCCAAGAAGACTATCGAGAAGCTAATATGATATATATAGCAGTTATATCAGTATACCAAAGAAGGGTCTTGTTCATCAAGGGGATTGCTCTGAGGCTAGTTGCTTCTCGCACTATGGGAACTTCGAAGAGCCCTATTGGGTCACTGCGTATCATTTTATACCTGGTGCTTCTTGCATTCTCCAACATCCCATGCCTTGCCTTGAGCGACAAGTTTTACGCAGACTACATTGAGGCCCAATCGCTACTCAGAGGCGGAACTGGTAAGTCCTAGTCGATTAGTTGACTTGACCCCAGTCTTTCCAGTATCGATAGATTGAGCATTAACTGGTTCAACGACAATGCAGGACTTCGTGGATTCCAGGCCACGCACAAACGACAGCAAAACGTAGTCACTCCGCAATGCGAAACCGCAGGTAGCCCCGCGAAGATTTTCTGCCGACTAGAATTCGGTCACTATACTGGTGTATCTCAGTCGTCGACTTCCTCAAGCAGTTCAACTGGCTCTGCGACCATTCAAATACCTTTCTTAACAGTCATCATTCCGCCTCCCATGACATCTATATTTGAATCAACCATGTTGGAGGAGCCTGCCCCTGGGAATAACGTTACGAGGAGCATCCTCATGGAGGTAATTGTAACCAGCACGTTTATCACACGAACCAACGTGATAAAAGCCCAAGCTGATGTTAGCATATAATCATAAGTCTTTTGCTACTCCTAGTGAAGTGAGCATAACACTCAACCAGGAATTTGATAGTGCAAAACCCATGCCTACAACCACAAGAAATCTCGACCAGATCAACTTTGTTCAGATGTTTATTCCAAGTACCAACGTGAGCTTCGAAGAAATACATATATCCTCTAACAGCACATTCATCAAGGTTGGGAACATCACGGCCACGCAAACAGTCACTACGGAAGCCATGCCTGCGACCAAGTCCCGTGCCGACACCATAATAACCCCAGTGGCCCACGCTCGGAAGCCACGTCCGCTCTCGAAGTTTCGAAATCTGCCTGCGATAGCACCATGGGTGCTCGCATTTTGGCTTCTCGTCGTTATATGCACAATTGCCCTCGCCTGGGACCGAATTTGCAAATTCATTTACAAACTGAGGACCGGCAACAGACCTCCAAGAGACGATGATCCAACTACAAACATAGATTCATCAACCATCAATTTGGTTCCGATGGCCCGTCAAACATCCGGCAGCCAGACCCTCAACCCAGTCAATACTAACCGCGCGAATACCCCCAGACCTGAAGTACGCTCTGTCCGACAAAGACGAGAATTATTTCCAGATCTGGAATCACCGGAACCTAAAACCGTGAGATTTGCATAAGAATCTTCGAATAACATGCCGCGGTCTATCGTTCAAGGAGGGACTTGGACAGAGGATGCATCCCCGTTTACAGACTGTTCCGGGCCTTCTTCAATAATACATCAATGTTACTTTGAATGGCCGTCCAGTTGGAGCTGTTGCTTTGCTTCGACTTTCAAATTACGGTCGGAAGGAGGTTGGTTTCATATAATTTTGTAAGGCTTTGTTACTTTGATAGGCGCGATTACTTGTAGTCCGGAAGTCTCCTCTGTCCTATCTTCGCGGCCTTGTCATGGGCAACGGGAAGGTAGGTTCAACCTTTACCTAGTGATTACTGGACTTTCAAGGATGCAACGTGATAGAATTCGCCGGAGCTCGAGATTTTAGCCAGTGCCCCGAAATCAAGAGCCAGCATTTCATTTAGAAAATTTTCAGTCAAAGGTACCGACAGATCGCATGTAGTCGGACGCATACTCCACCGGATCCGATCCAGTCCCAACTTCAGGACCAATAGCGGAGATATATACGAAAGGAGCGAATTTGGGCGCGCTTCGACAAAGTGGACCACGTAATTATCTGCCGATTGCCTACGTGGCGACATATGGAGTCGACAACATGAGGATCCTCGGGATAGAAAGAGCATATACGCGTATGTACGTCCTATACTTGGTTTATAATTTAGGTAATTATATTGTAATTGCAGGGTCATGGCGCGGAAAGAACTGCTGCCGACAAGTTCGTGAAGTCCTGGCTACCTGCTTGCGTGATTGGCTACTTTGGTTCGATGAACCCGCTCAGAGCGAACGCCCGGAGCCTTTCACATCGCAGCATTGTGGGCACGGGGACAGCTGAGGCCGACTGCACGACCCCGCATGTCCGTATATGCGCACAAATGTTCAATCACGACAATCTTTGCCTCAGCTGAATAGAGCAACGTGAAGTAATAAATTAAGTTGTTAACGCGCTACCCTTCATACGATCGCAAAGGGCTCAAATGGAGCTATCCCATGCGTCCAAAGGGGCCATCTCATATGTGGGATATCATCTGTTTCTGTCACAATATTGTGCCTATATACAGACCCTGACCCTGTCGTTGCATGCAGTACGTGGACGAGAGGAGGTGTTTGCCTCCGATGGTCTGGCGGTGTATACTGTCAAATCCTAGGCGCCTGTTGAGGCACTGCCAGGGAGTAGTGGGAGGTTGGGGCAGAGTTAATTTGGAAGACCTGGGGGACCTTGCCTGCCGGATCCTGTGAGGGGATTCCAAGTGGTGGTCTCGTGGTCGAACTTTGAACGGATTAGTATCATTACAGGCATTTTTACGCTGCACGCGGAGGATCTTTTCGTTAACTACCGGGTAACATAGTATACACCGTACGGAGGCCACTGAGGTCGTGAAGGATAGATATCCTTCGTGCGGTGAATTCTAGCGACTCGCATCCTGCATTGCGGACTTGCTGTGTGATTATTTTATATTAAGCAGCGGTAGTTGGAGACATCAACATTAATATGGATGTAACGGAGATTTACATGGTGATTTTAGCGGACAGCACTTGTTTGCCCCAGTAGGAACGCAGAAGGGCCACGGCACAAGAACCCAAATACGCCAGATATAAGGCAGTCGTCGCAAGCATGCGGCTCAAAATATCGAGGGTGGATACGATACCCGCATGGGTCCTTACGTAGTTCCTCGAAATATCCAGCCCGAGCCATTAATTTTACGTGGTGAGGAGCGCAGCACCTGTGCCGTTGGGACCATTCCGTGCATTTTCGTACAAACAGTCGCGTGTGTAACACAACACCTGCAGTATTGGCTGGACTGAGCTGAAGTTTCAGAGCGGGGAACGTTGAGAAGGCTGGAGGCCGAAGGGCCGGCCGCCGCCGCTTGCAACCCGGGAGGGGTCGCCAGGCAGAGCCCGAATCCCGCAATCCTTATCCCCTATCTCTATATGGAAGCTGTGAACAATTGCGTGATCGCGACTCTCCAGCCTGCTCGTGATAAGGGCGAAAGCTAAAATCGATAGAACGCCGACTTCTAGCAGCGGAGCTGGTCGTAGTCGATCGCATGGCTGTATTTGATCTTTATACCCAGACGGCACGGGAACGCATTCCCCGAAGAGCAATGCGGTCCTTCTTTGGAGATTAAAATTGCGCCGGCGACCACGATTCGGGAGCATGGAGCATATGAAATCGCGGTAACGATGCATGCGCGATGCCCTCGTGCAGCCCGTGGCCCGAGGCTGGCTCGTGGTCCACAGTTGACTCGGCTTCGATGGACGGGCTTTGGAGATTGGTACCGGGTACCTTGGCAGGTACCTCGACTGGACTCAGCTGCCAATAGCAGCGAACGACCAAAAGGAAACGCCCGCATTGGGATAGCTACCATCTTGCAACCTGCAGCAAATAGACGCATGGAGAGAGATCACCAATCACTCCGTTTCCTGTCATGTTCCCCACGAGCCGTGCTCTTCCTTCCAGATATATGCAGTGCAGCGCGGAGACCATTGCCATTTGAAGGTCGTTCGCCGGAGGCTTGGACTTCAAAGACTCAAATACCCACGAATGGGCAGTGCGGTGAACAGGATGCGACAGATCGCGACTAATGGCCGGTGTTTAAGAAACGGGCTGTACAACGCGCGCACAGAGCCATATTGCGCAATTGCGCTGGTCAAGTGCCGTGGGCGGCCTGCCCCACAGTCCGCGGATTCCTGTATTCGAATTCGGTGTATGTGCGGGCAGCTGGCGCCGTAAGCGCAAGGTAGATTGGCATGATCTCTAACGGCATCGTTCTTTGGGAGGCATGCACAAGATCTTGAGATGCATATGCGTGGCCAGATGCATGTATGATTGTGGAGATTCGACACCAGTCTACATACATACATTGACACATACGCTCGATGATGCTATCAATGGAGTGATAGGACGAGTTCATATGTGTATATATGGATATATGGGTGTTTTACCAGGGACCTAGGCCGAATAAGCAGGCATCCGCCAAGATGGATATATCAGCTTCGGCGTTCATCGGTGCATGATCGATGTGCCCATGCGTTTCAAATTATTCTCAAACCCCATATGCCCGTACTCCTTATTCGAAACAACGGTTACAGAATCGGATTTCGATACTGCTTCCGGTGTTCTGGATGATGCGGTTGTGGATTCTGCATGCATATGTCCTGCAGGATAGATGGCTCGAGAGATAGTACTACCTGCAGTGGCCAAGGACTTGACTATTTCTAGACGGTGTGGAGTTGACACCGTCGGTCTATATCAGGCTGTCGTTCATATTCGCGCCAGACCTCCCTGGTGGCAGGTACCTTAGCGAGCTGCAGTCAGTCTCCTTTCTTTTGCGTGTCCGGATTCAATTAATGAAAACATTGAAACAAAGTTCCAAGAATTGTAGATAGAGTGTTTTCCTCGAGGATGATGGACCTCAACTAGAATTGCGAAGATAACAATAGGTTTTCGTGGAAGGGATCCACGAGTACTATTTACGGTGCGAAGTCCCCAAATTGGTTGCACAGCCCTGGTTGGCTGACCATGCGCCGTCTAGCATAACTGGGAACCGTGTCTATATCGTTATTATCTCGTTCATGATCAACAAAAATGAATAGCCTCATGGGCAATGTAGCGTACAGTAGGGTCGACTGTAGACTAACTCCCTCCGAGAAACTCCGACCTTAGAGTCGCCTGCCGGAGGGTTCCGAGGACTTGAAACCGGTTTTCCCAGGTAACTGGGATCGTGAGATATGCACTGTTCAGTCAGCTAGTTCCCTTGCATTGCGTTGTGGATACTGCATGGCAGTTGGAGAACCGCCGCCGCCGTTTGTGCATACTCGAAAGCACGCCAAGATGAAGCCATGTCGAACAAAGGTGCGCAAGAGATTTGAAGGTAGGCGCAGTCTGACGCTCTGCATAGCCATGCGTACTAGCGAGGGCTCCGTGGGTTGTGAAACGCCAAAAAAAGACACAGCTTGGCTCTAACACCCGTCGATAACGATTGAAACATTCGTCTAGACGGAACCTATGCCGCAAGATCGAGAGATCGATACGTTTGACAGGGCCAGATGCCCGTCACGTGTAGGCCAGCTTCCCACAATAGAAACACGGGACGCTCTCCGCAGCAGCTTCGCCTGTCACTGACTGGGTAGCTACCTCCCTGTATCGTCGACAGCTACGGTAGATATCGTTGCAGCTGCCGTTTTGCGACGAGGAACAGGCTTTGATCCCAACAGCTCGGATTTGGTCCGCATAGAGATCACTTCGCCAACGTGGCCGAGTGCGCGAGACAAATATGGTGCAATGCAGGCATTCAGGACGCTGCATGCATGCACGGAAACGTCAATCAAGAGCACGAGCTCTGAGCTGAGCAGCCTTTCGAAGAGTTCTGACAGCGGTTGCCAAGCACGATTGTGGGGCCCGTCAACCGCTGACTGAGGTCGCCCTGGTGCTGCTGCCACCCTGCTTAAGTTGCTGGAGCTAAAGAGCTGTCATTTGAGACCATGAAGCTGTGGTAGTTTCTGCCGATGTGTTAGTAAATTGTGAGCGCGCTATACATATCTCTGGGTGTACAGACGGCATGCTGACGGACATACCTCAGCAGTCTTGGTGACCCTCCAACGAACTAGTGCTCACGATATAGCATGCAGGCTTGTATGAGCAACGCCGCTAGAGCAACCAGCCGCGCAAAGTAAAGGGGCAGGCTTCGAGATTGATGACAGCGCCCGTCGATGTGCTGTGCCTAAGTTTAGCGAAGATATGCGAGCGGATGGAGTCGAGCGACGCCAAGCAGCGGGCGACTGCGACGGACGCGAGCTGGTGATGGTGTTTAGTCATCGTTCATGAGCACAACGCAGTTTGGATTCCGATCCTGTAGTCGCTCTCGACGTCGACACTGCGCTGTAGACAGGCCGCCCTGGCTCATTACCTGGCGGCCACCTGCAGCTGCAGTACTACTTGAGGCGACCAGACAGCCAGCTAGCCTGCTCCACCTGCCCTGCAGTCATGTTGTCGCAAGAGCTGTAGCGTTTGAAGGTCCTTGCACGATCCTAAAGCGTTCCTAATGTTACTATATCCGCTTACAATTTGACTTTATATATCCATCGACGACATACGCGAGCTGTGGGTACCGATCCCGTCCAAATTTACCGCAGAACGTCCCACGAGACCGTCCTCGTGCAATCTTGAGCAGGGACACCAGGCCAGGTAGGCAGTGGGTAAGCAGATGCAAGGGCCGTCGGTTTTGTATCGCTCATCGCACGAACTTGAAACTGCAGTAGCTATTAGTTTGAATTCAATAAAGCGTGATACAGTAAGGCCGCGGTTTCTGCTACACGATGCAGGAACAGAGCCTTGAGATGGGTCGTACAGGGCTGGCACCTACCTGGACTCTGCAGGACCCTGGGCTTCGAGATGCTGGCCCAGCCCAGGGCACTGGGATGCCGGCGACGCTGCAGATTCCCTTGAGTCTTCAATGATGTCGGTGACGGGGCTTGGGTCCGGCCCTGATGCATGATGTGTCTTCGTGGACGGGAAGAGTTCCTTAGGTATGTCCGGGAGAACCGACCGGTCTTCGGGTCGAAAAGGGCAGGCAGAAATCTTCTACTTCGATGATATCAACGCCAATTTCCAAGTACTATAACATTAGATCTAAGTGCCTTAGACTTACACGGTCGGGGCGTGCGCATGATTCCCAGAGATCGAACCACCGGCTCTGGCGACACTCGGACTTATGCTACTCTCGCAGCCTCCAAGCGTGCCATTCGACGGCATTTTCATAGCTGCTACGCCAAGTCTATCCCCACATACTATAGCCCAATGGTCCCCGTTGTAGCCCCATGCGCATGAAGATAGATGCCCTATCAGGTTTTGTAACGGCGTGGATCGGTTGACTGTTGAACTCAACACCTGCTGTAAATCTCGAGCCCGACCGTGGTCCTGAAACCGGTATACTCCATATCTTTCCCCTCCAATAGATGCAATTTGAACATCAGAATGTCTTTCATACGGTGCAAGGAAACAAATACCGCCGAGAGGAGACGTGCAAAATGTAGCGTAGGCATCCTTACTGGTATCCCCAGAACTTCGGTGCTTCATGGGAACCATAGGCGCTGTCCAAAGTCCAACACTGCTTGTGTTGTCGCAACGAGGACAACATTTTTTCGATGATGACGCGCGCAAATGTTAATTAACGGTAGCTCAGAAAAATCCTAAAAGATGCACGGAAAGTTAGCTTTGGTTATCCGGCCTCTGCAAACTGGTATCGATATATGAGGATTGAAGACACAATACTTGAGAACGTCAGCTATCGATTTGTTTGAATATTGATATATATCGATAGAATCACGGCTGATATGACTAGTTACAAACCGTTGAACACGACAGATATTACGTCAGAGTTCTTACACCACCACAAGTTTACACAATACCAATATACAGCATCGAATATGGACATAAAGTATGCTTAGCAGGCCTTCGATGTCTGAATTACTTTCAGAAGGCGCGATTTCTGTCGATTCTTCAAGTTCCTCGGTTCATGCATGGGCATACGAGGCCCTTTCGGCGTCGCCGCCCAGCTAGGCAGAACGCAACGGCCAGCGCGAATTCCAACACCAAACGGTTAAACACCACAAGAACACCAGCAATCACGCAACAATCGAAGGCCGAAAACTTCCTATTGACTCTTCGCAGATACACCATGTAATCACTGGTGGGGAACACTTCTGCGTGGCACTGCATTCACAGTCATCCAAGGCAGGTCGTTGACCCCGTCATTTCAGCTACAACGCCTATCTAGTTTACAAAAATATAGCCATATTATATGACTTGCTATTAGAACGTTAGTAGATATTAAACTACATATTCAAACTAGCCAACTAGGTTGCGGCTGATGCTGAGCTTGCTGATGCCCGTGTGGATGCATGTCGCTGCAAACGATTCACCGGGTACTCCTATTGTGCATCATTAGGATTGTCCTTGATAACGCTCTTGATGGGCATATGATCTGATCGATTAGGGGGGTTCCAGGCGGTTTGTGGCTGCCCACCATATGTCCAGGCATGCAGCCAGCTTACCACCATTCCTGAAAAAGAGCCTCATATCACGCTGAGGAGAAGGCAACAAGGTTCGAGTGCTTCGTCGCATGGATCTATCGCATCGCGACTGGCCCGCCCTGCATTCTTCCCCTTCATGAAATGCTGTAGCCTAGCGATCGTTCTGATTGCCTCCACGTCGTCCGGACTATCCAGATAGATCGAAGGGCTGACGGGGCGGCATAAATGAGCACGTTGATGGATTGTCAGGACCCGCATCTGCAGGAGTCGACGGCCAATGGAAGTCCATCGATGGCATACCTCTACCATGAGGTGAGGAGCGCAAGCGCGAGCTAACTACGTTGGCATATTTCATAGATTCATGATGATTATCCACACCTTCCCAGCCGTCTCGATGGGACCTATTCTGAACTTCCCGTGTCCGCCCACCGCGCGCTTCCCGGGCGTATAGGAACGAATGCATGTACAATGTATATGATGCACGCTGCACCATGTCAGAAGCTTGTCACCCCTTTAGCCCGCGTGGCATCCCTTTCCAATTTCCCCCGTGATCATTTGAACGTGAAAAGATAGGTTTTCGATTGGGCATACATATATGCATATGCGTACACGCATATACTTGGTACGTGATTCGAAAAGAGCGCACGCGTCCAAACTTGGAAACGTTTTGGCCGTGCATGCGCGTAGCGTCGCCTTCCCGGAGGATGATTGTATGCATTCACTGTACATGAGAGTATACCAGTAGGTATCTCGGGTATTCGCGACGATTGTCGGCCGGTAGTCGCCGTGTCGCTCGCTAAGGTGCTTGAGAAGTTGCTTGCGAAAGACTTGCTGTGTGAATGTATTGGCTCATGGTCGTTCGCTCTGTGCTTCCGATTCAGCTGGGCATGGGTACGGCTGAGAGAGTCAGAAGCAATATCGCGCCAGCATTCAGTGTAAATATTATCCCAAGATGCACCACCGGTCACGGCGTCTCCACCTCGAGGGTGTGTGTTGGGGGATCGGGAACAGGCTAGCAGATTTTCAGAATGTAACAAACATGCTTGAGAGCAGTTACACTGTACGGTCGCAATTGACTGCTGCACATGCTGCTGCTGCGATTTTTCAAGGTATTATTGTGTAAATTTTTTTAGCGGCAGGGGTGGTGGACAGGTCGCCCAGAGACACCGTCCAATTTGGAACAACGAAAAGGAAAGAAAAAAGTAGAATGAGCCAAAATGATAGCTCGTATTCAGGCTCGTGGGAACCCCGGTAAAACAGGCTGTCGGTCGACGCGCAGCGATTTCTTGTTCTGCAAGCGCTCTGTTCGCCTGTTGAATAATAAAATCTCCGACCTGCACATGTGCATGTGGACTGACAGTTTCCTACTGGTACCTTTCTGCAAATTTTGAATAATGGAAACTACTAGGACTCATACCTTTACCCACAACTCCCCCGCCTGCAGTTCTTTTGGGCTGCGGCTGTTCCAACCAGCCGGTGAAACAAACATGAACGTAGTATATTTTGGGCAGCTAATCTTTAGCTGCATATCGACGGATGCTGATATGCATGGGGTTTCCCACATGATCAATGTACTCGGTACCGGTGCGTGGACATCCACGTAGACACCTTTGACGACAAGCCCGTGAGCCCCACCCAAGGGTGCTCTCACCCAAAACCATCAACACGACGATACGAGACCTTCATACGTAGTGCTGTTCGGTTTCGACTGTCTGAGAATATCGCCTTGAGATCTAAAAACAAGAACATCAATCCTAGCACTGTTGCGTCAACCGATCGCCAGCTCAAGTTTCCTGATACGCTGGGGGAGATCGTTCCGCCAGCCAACCTTGGCTTTTCGGCGAAGGCGAAGCCTGCTGGCAGGGCTGAACTTAGAGCCAACGACTTGGGCCGTTTACATTGGAGGAATCCAAATCCTGCCTGCCTAATTTGTAACACCTCAACAAGCCAAAAAAAAGGAACCCCAAGTGCTACTGTCTCTGGCCGCCTTATCGGCGGGCACGTAGCATGGAAAACTAGCGACGCTTGGGCAGTCTGGACAAGTATACGTAAAGTGGATCGGTTTCTTTTTTTCTCGTGGGTGATAGCATGTGGTTTCTCGATATCTCGATAGTCACAATTGCAATGGCCTCGAGAACATTGACGGGGAGACCTAACCCGGGGCGTTCTTGGGCTCGGTTCCGGGGACGACACCACGGAGCCCGGTATGCTCAGTTCCCGGGAACGATTCGTCAATCAATTGGCTGAGCCCCATCGGCGTTGCAACTCTCCGCCTCCGTCTGGTGGTGTAGCAAGAGGCGAGCATCGGTCTTCACATCCGACCGACGGATGCATCCCGCTCTATCCTATTTCCGAAGGAATCCGCGAGAGGGCGCGAATACATTCGATATCCTCATTAATAAGAAACAGGTCATTGCGCGTCCTGCTCTCGTGATCGGGGCGTCGCCTCCCGCGATATCCCGACCGAGAAAGATGCCTAGCTGTGACCTTCACCTTGACTTCTAGAACCAAAAAATGAGGGGTGGGCAGCTTTCTTCGACTGCTAGCAAAAAGTTAACAGATGAGTAACGTCAGAACCCGCGTCGGCGACTCGGGAACACGTTTTGTTTGTGGGGATAGACCCATCGACCTTTCCCAGGGCTGAGACCATCTCCTAGGGCTGAACACGGGTGAAACATGTGCACCACCCAAAAGGTGCTTGCAGCAGGTTCTGTACAGGTACACCCGTACAGCAAAACCGTCAGGACTCTGTTTGTAGGTACGTACCTCAACTACTGGGTGGACGAGGGGTGCGGGAATCCAATCGCTTAACGACGGTTGTGCGACGGTTGAGGCGTCCGCTTCTTAGCAGCAAGTTTTAATGCACTGAATAATCAATTCGATTTCGATCGATAGCACGAAAACCACAGCGGCGTTGGACCGAATGTCGGCCTTTTCGTTCTTGCAAGTGCGCCCGACGGGAATCCGCCTTGAAGCCGAATTTGAGATCGCGGCACCGTCGCTCCGTATTTCCCCAGCTTACTGGCTCTTGAAGGTAAAGCTCTTACTCTTCAACAATGCAAAAAATGGCTGTGAGGCTTAAGCAGCTAGGAGCTCGTATAAGGAAATGACCGCTGAAACCCACCGGGATCCGATCAACAGGCACAAAACGTGAAGACCGTAATCAGGATTCCTGCTTGTGAGCAAGCTGTAGCACTATCCTGCGAGCACTGTGGACCCTGCATTGTTGCCCCACGATGGTATTTGTAGAACATTGATTGTTCCGTCCGAAGGGGTGAGATTGTACTTTATCCAAAGGAAAGTCCCGTCAAGGACATGACCGAAGTCGCTGCCAAAATTGCGAAAGAGATAACTGTTAGCTCCAATCTCGCCAGCCTCACCAACTGGGCTGTGGTGAGGAGTCCGGCTAGCAGCTCATTATCCGGAATCGATCGTGATACATTCACAGCGCGACGAGTCAGAAAGAAGACGGGTATCTGTCAGAGCGCGTTGGCAGGCAGCTCGCAGGCACGGCCGCCAGGACCACTATTTTAGAACATTGGCGCGACTTAGTCAGATGTGAGATATTCTGAATAATAGGCCAGGACAGGGTCTACCTGTCACTTTAGCAGTGGTGAAGGAGTTCTCTGTGTGGGCTTCCCGCAGTTGAAATTGAGGAGGCTCGAGTTCCGACTTGCTTGCTTAGACAGAGTCCTTGTCGCCAGCAGAAAGCTGCATGGCCAGCAGCCAGTCAGAGCAAGGCGTGTCTTCCCACCTGCGTGGTTTTCCAGGCCCGCTTGCCTAAATGGGATGCGTCCTGCAGACGCTGGGACCTCTTCCTGTTTCAAGGGCCCACTTTTGTGCAGGGGAGGCCTCCACCGGACCCACCGCTAGCCTTGTGTTGTGTGTTGTTGCGGCGACGAATCCAGAAGACCCGTATGGCACGTGACCGCGCTCGGGTCACACAACTGCAAAAAGGAACATGAGGCTCTGGGAGGAAGCGTCAGGATCGAGCAGGGGTCTGCTTGCAGGGGTCGCCGCTTCCCGTGCGCACAAGAGCCTCCTTTTCCCCCTCCCTGCCGTTTGCCTCTGAGGCTTTTTTTGCCGAAAGGCGCCTGTCCTCTGCCGTTGCCGGTGATTGGCTCGCTTTCTCTATCATGACGTCGGAAGGTCGGGTCCGCTTTTGGGTGCCTTCCCCTCTTTTCGCAAAATTTCGTTTTCTCGTATCGACCGTTCGTCCAGATCTTGGGCTTGATCAACGATAGCAGCAATAATAGTGAAGCCAATTAATCAATCGATCAGTTGGCATCGGCTTTGAACGAATTCCTCTCGGTACATACTCCCCCCCCAACTACCGAGAACAGGGAGGCTGTAGCCGGTTTAATTTTGGCGGCCCGTTGGTCACGTATACAGTCGCCTTTCTCTCCGAATTTGTCAGGCTGCCGCGTTATGGTGTGCATGTCGAGTAGTGTATGTGTACAACCAGCACGGTTACTTTTTTCCTTTATTGTGGATCGTAGATGACGTTGCCAGCTGCACTGCGACCGCTCGCGGTCGGAGACTATTGGACAGGTTCAGTTGCACATGTAGGTCTGCCTAGATGCTAGCAGGCGCCCGGACAATCATGAGATATTCATTGACGGAGAACTTTGAAGCCAGTGTCACAAAATCAAGACATTTAATGTGCCGGCATTCGGCAGTATTGCTATGTCCAGCAAGGTCGCGATGATCAATGGCAGTACTTGGAATACTCGGAGGTTACTTTGCTTCCTTCGTGTAGGGCCGCAGTTTGCCGATGGGGGTGTGGATGCAGCATTTAATTGAAAGGGAGGTCCTGACAGGCTGCAATTTTCATCGCCAGCGAGTGGTTTCGCAGGCATCGCAAGGCCGGATGCCAAGGTACCAAGCTTTCGCATCTGCAGCTCTCTCGGAGGGTTTTGCGGATGGAGAACGATATCCACATCCCAGTATTCAACTGTTTATCTGTCCCATCTGGAGCAGTGCATTACGAAGCACAAAGGAACCACTATGGTGTGTCTTGCTCACCCTTCGCTTTGCTGCTTCCAACTTGTTCCGACGGAAGGTTGGTGCGGAGAAACATCTGTGCGCAGGACCAGGGGGGGCAACATTTGGTTGGTTGGTGCATTTTGGGACTCGAATTCCCTGCTGCCTGAAAGCTTGAGTGGATTTGGTAATCACGCCCATTGAACAGGAGTGGGGATTGGTAATCCGGTCGCATTCCACCCACTGCATTGCATTTTCCCACACCTCCCAGTCGCAATTCGCGGGTCATGTTTCGCGGCGCATGTTCCTGCAATGTAGATGCGGGTGCAGCGTACAGGTACATATACGCGTGTGTGCAACAGACCGTATTTTTCCAGAGCGACGAAAATTGTAATTAATGAGCGCATTTACTTCGGTACATTGACATCTGCATTCTCGATAAATCATACACGAATCCATAGACGTCCATACGAAACGAGGCATCTGCCGGCCATGTCCGAGTAATATAATGAAAGTGGAATTGTTTTTTATCTCGCAGTTCGACTCTCGAAACCGTTGGGGTCGAATACATTATCCCTTATGGAGGTGGAGTTGATACTTGAGCCGGATTAACACGGGGCCGACTCGTCTGTTTGCAACGACTGGCGGTTTTAAGTATGACGTGTGTGCGGGAAGCATTTGGTCGAGCCACAGTCCGGAACACGCTGCTTATCTCAGTCACTCGACTGCTCGCTGGCTCTCTAATGTGGCATGTCTGAACGAATTCGTTCATTTCGTTATGCACGCCAGGCGTCCGTCCGTATTAACGGCAGAGAACCAAGATCTTCTAAGAGGCTCTCAAGTTGGCAGAGCTCTGGAGACAAACTTGCGTAGAGCAGCGGGAGGCAATTTGGTCTCGATAAGCGATAACTGATC
This sequence comes from Drechslerella dactyloides, assembly GCA_020064725.1. Classification (NCBI taxonomy): domain Eukaryota; kingdom Fungi; phylum Ascomycota; class Orbiliomycetes; order Orbiliales; family Orbiliaceae; genus Drechslerella; species Drechslerella dactyloides. Next base: position 635,844 of record JAGTWJ010000002.1, read on the forward strand.
GCCTATCGTCTGTGGTTAGTAGGCGTATACACGTACGCGCACAACATCTCCTTCCTCTACTACCCTGATCGTCATGGACGGGGAAACAATTGGAAGCTCAAGGTATAAAAGTTTTACGAGTCCGAGATTCCGGAAAGGAGCCGACAAAGGCTATTGTCTCCAGCATGCCAGCAGTCAGGCCCTCGAGCTCCACAGTGTTTGACTATAGCGACAACGGAATAGACCAGCTAGAAAGGCTTGGACCATTGCGCGTATTGGTCTCGGCATATGCACCTTGCATGTTATGCATTGTAGCCAGGCCTGCACGCTTGATCGGTGGTATCTTTGTACGAGTATCTTCGTCAACATTTTCTCATGCGGTTGCAGCGTCAACGGCCTTGCTTCCTTGGAAGCGGATGGGCTGGCCATGTCGAAGGTCCTAGGAAAAGAATCCCAGTCCGCGAGCTAGAGATTGGTCCTCGTGCTCAGGACTCCTAGTTAGCCCGACGACAAGATACTAGTGCTAGTGTGTCAGTCGGAACAGGAATTTTGTGATTTGCTCTAGAACAACAGGATATCGGGGCATGGGTGTCGAACAATGCACCACCAGCTGTAACATATTCACGTACGCTACACGACTCCTTGCAAGTACTAAGCCCTGTCTATCAAAGCGAACTACCTCCGGCAGTAAAAATCGGCTGTTTGCCTCTCAAGTATCTGGTATGTTAACAGCCGGCGCGGGTTGACACAATCCTTTCATCATCCCTATCTCAACCTGCACTCTCAAGAGTCGGGAAATTCGATACACGACTTGAGCTGGTTGTTCCGTACGCTTGTACCTCACTAGTCGCCCAGTCAATTAGTACACGATTGTTCAACAAACAAGGTCAGGTTTGATGCTAATATAACTGAGCTGTTTATCCGATTCTATGCTGCGTGCGCTTGCACCAGAATCAAGCTAGCTGGTCAGGCCAGGTGGCTTGGGACTCAACTGGCAATCAGCAATGAACAAGCGACGTGGTCATCCATCCCGCGCCCGGTCATATTGCCTCTTCGGCAGCATAGTTCCGGATTCTATGATGATCCCAAGCTGTACTGAGTGCTCCTTTGCACAGCAAGACAGGAATGTTGCTTGAATGAACCAAACTTCCAATTGAAGGTCGTATCCGCCTAGAAGCTCGGATCGATGGCAGTCGAGATGGCAGGACCTAGGAACATCTCCCGGCTCCCGGGGCTGTGGAGAAGAGGCTGGCGAGGCCCCCCCCGGTTGTGTTGGGCAGGAGCCGGGGGCATCCCCACTTCCTCCCCGAATGGGTACCATCCCGGTCGCAGGAATTTGTAAGTGAGCTCGAGTATTTGATGTCGACAGTCGACTGTCCATTAAAAATAGAAATCGTCCTTTCCCCCACTTGCCCAGCCGGCCAACCAGCCAACACGTCGCTTTCAAGATCTCTTGAGTGTCTAAGCCGCAATAAAGGACGGCTTCCAAGAATAAAAGTGTCAGTTTTCGATTATCTAGCTTCCGCCGTCCCATGGCCAGATGCCGTGAGTGCCTCACAGGATTGCATTACATTCCGGATGGCCTTGGAAGCAAGCAAGCCCAAGCACAACCCTCCCGTGCATGTACTTATTTTCGACCACACCGCACCACTGGAATTTGAGATATCCGCACCCGCTAATCCTAAAATGCGAAAAACGGGAACACTGACTCGCGCAACTTTGCAACGCCTGGCCACGTTATCCAGCAATTTTGCGGGCCCCAGACTTTCCCGAGTAGGGAGCAGTGCAGCAATTTAGCTTGGGGCTCTTTACCTAGCTTGTTTTGCCAGTGCGTTACGGGACAGATGTTGGAGGCTCAGTCGCAAAATGCAAAGGTTCCTCGACGGAATAATTAATATGCGCATATACTTGCTGACTTACAGCTATTCGACAAATCACGAGTTGGACCAAAGCGCTCTAGCTGAAGAAGCAAGCCTTGACTAATACCAGGCTATCCCATGCAGAGTGTCTCGGCCATCCGGGAACATCGCGAGTTCATTTGTATGTTACAATATTTTCCCTCCGTGAGTATTATTCGGCAGCCGGCTGCTACCCACACTGGAGAGTTAAGCCATAAAAAACGCTCCGTCCCGGGCGTTAAATTCGACCGTAAGATGAAAGAAGAAGCGAGTTCAGCCTATGGAACAATGCGAAGGAACCACCACGTTTGAGGCCTGTGATCTCTGAGTGTGGTCCTGTGTTAACATGTTCCACAAGGCTCGTGCGCGCCCAACTGAAGCGGTGCATTGCAGGTTTGTCCTGGCCGTTTTCGAATTGAGCTCGCTCCCGGCTTGTTTGGGGTTGCGTGGAAGTGGGAAATATGGATGCCTAGAAGGATGATGGTGCGGACGTCGGACGAACTGTGGGAGGCGGCGTTAATTCCACAGCGGTATTAGGACAACATCCGGCTGAATGCGATAGGGCCGTTGGAGGTCTCCACTCTGCTAACGAATATCTGAACAGTGCGAACCCACGCACCCAATAAAATGACTGGTCGGAAAAAAGTAAAACATCGCAAATCACGCCTCCTTGGTTTTAAACGGGTGGCCTGCAGACGAGCCGTTGACGTTTGGACTAGCCTCGATGTGTTGGCGCACGATCTTCTTCTGCCTTTTCTCCCCGACCTCATGTATATTAACATCTATCGCACAAGCGCAGCCAGGTTATACATACTTGTACCGTTCCAGAAACGGAACAATCGTCCAAGCTTCGAGCTGTTCTGCGCGGAGTTAAGCTATCCTGTAAGAATTAAAGGAACGTAAGCGCACCCGCCACGCTGGTTGAGCCGACGCCTGCTTAGAAATAATATTTCTGAAGGAGGGTCTCCTGACTGACAGGACTGATTTGCAATCCACAATCGCGACGAGACTTACTGCACACATGCATCCATATACAGGAGCGTTCAGACGGGAAAACTACAGTCTCCATAGTTAATATATCCAGCGGAACTTGCCGCGACGGAGGTTCTAATATATCACAACGACATGACAGGTATCCAAGTACCGGTGTATGCAAACGCCTGATCGTGTAGTGGATACCTTCATGGTACTCGTATACCGAGAAACTGGAAGGATAATCTCACGAGAAAGGCCCACAGAAACCATCCAAGTTTCGGATCAGAGCATTCGAGTAGAGTGAAGCCTGAACATTCCCCAGATATGCCAATATCACGGGGGGTTCCGGAGTTCCTGGCCGCGAGGGACTTCTCCTTGGATGCGCCGTACCCCAGGATACTATGTAAAGAACGATATGCAGAGTTACGCGTGGATACGAGACAATGAACGCATTTGTGCCGCATATAGAATGTGCCTCCTATCTCGGAGCCTCATTGAACACAAGATCTATGTCTGTAGTTCTGCATGCACCGATAGGTAGCTCGTGGCTAGATACCCTCCATCGTCCTTGCAAGGCAATACATGCATCCCTTGACTTGGTCGAATATCAAAACGCACCCAATGTATATGTGCATGGGAAAATTTTTTTGGGGATGAATTGTCCACAGTCCAAACCTTCCGAAAGCTGGCCAGGCATGGGTGCTGTATCCAGTAGTCCGTTCCTGTTTTACTTTGGCTTGCGAGATCAGATCGGATATACTCACGCACATGCATAATTATAACTCGGGCACATGAACAAATAACTTATTGACACGGAGTCTCCAAGATCAAATAGACGTGGACGTCAAAAAAAAATAAAAAATTAAGGGAGCTAGTATTGCAAGGTATATTGCATTGCACAGGACATCTCCGATCCGACAGACAGAAAACATTGACTCTGTCGGGTTTTCCTCTCAGGTTTCGCTAACAGCGAATATACCGAAGGGAAGGGTTCCCCGGCCTGGCTAGGCGGCTCACGATCGCAACGGCCGCCAGCTAGCTAGTTAGGGCTCCACTTTCAGCGCAAGAGAGCACCGTCCTGATGAAGATGGAACCCCTTTACAGGTGTTATGACTGCGAGGAGCATCAAACGCAGCCAGCCATAAGGCGAGTCACAGGCCGCGCCGTCGAGCATGGTTTCACACCAAACGAGTACGACCAGGCCATAGATGTTTCCGGCCTGCCTCCAGGTGTTGGAACGAAGGCATGCAGCAGGCGACGTTCCTCAGGCATCGGTTCCTGCGGCTCTTGATTGGCCGAGGCTTTCGCTCAAGCCGGGACCCATGCACGATCGCAAATAGAAGGTTGGGACAGCTGGGAGACCGCCCGCAGACCAACAGACCGTCTCTGTGATTCGAAGGTAGCGAGGCATCAGCGAGCACTGCTGCAGTGGGCAACATTGTAGATTAGCGACCGTGAATCAGCAATCAGTAAGCCGATTATCCGTTCGCAGGAAGCGGTCGATTCAGCTCTAGATTAACATCTGACTAATTGTCACGAGTCGGCCTTGCTGAGGCCGCCATTTACATATATTCTCGGAATGATCTGATGTGCAGATAGGATGATGATGCTGAATTGTCCGTCCGGGTTAGCGTAGTCTGGCACAATATTGTTGAATCTAAGGCGTGGTCTCTCGCTTCTTGAGGGGGAGGCGAGAAAAGCAAAAGAGCCTCCATTCTGCCTTTCCGGGAAGCTTGAAGATGCTAAATCGGGTATCTGAAGCAGAGGGAAGGTCGGTCGTGTAATTTACGAGTTCCATGGGTGCTGTAGGTTTTGATCCAGATACTCAAATCTAGGGACGTCGAAGGCGCCTTTTGCACCGCATGCACTGCACCGGCGCGCCTAAGCTGGGCATGTCATGTTTGAACATTGGCAAGTGCAAGCTCCCAGCCAATATGGTCGCCCTCAGGTATCAGACAGAGCTCGAGGTGAAGCAATCCGCAACCGGGGGGGTTGGTTTAATATTCAAGACCCAGCGCCAGCCCCGGACGAGCGCAATTCTTCGGTCAAATGCAACGATCGCGAGTCAGTGCCCAGAGGGGCGGAAGGGAGATCGAGCCGCAGCAGAAACAGCGAAGCTTCCTCGAGGCTTCTCGATGTTCATGTGAATTTGTCGATACTTGGCTGGTGCTGGCGGAGCAGCTTGATAAAGCCCCGTGCTGTGTAATCGAGCACGACTCAAGTGGGAAGGACACACACGGCACGAAGAGGAGATCCCTACTACAAATCGGTGCTGCTCAGCCTGTGCTAATAATACGATCTGGCCCCGGGGAGTCGGGCTGACGCGGGGCGGGGCAGCCTTGGGGCTCCGGGGATGAGACTCGACCACCGGGGGACGTCCTTCCCGAGAGTTACACCGGGAGTCTCCCCGGGGCGCTGCTAATTACCAGTTCGGGCCGGGCGGCCAATCAGACAGCTGCCAAAGAAGGCCTCCCGCGAGAGCCCCGATCGGATCGCAGGTGCGGCAGAACGCCAAACACTCTTCACCACGCCTGGACAGCCCAGCGACACACGCTCATCGATCCTGAAATTTGCCAGCGAAAGGAATAGCGAACGAAGGCGACGGGCGCTCCGCCGCCCATGGCCAATCATTCGCCCGTCCGCGTCGAGTAAGTGCGCCCTGTGCAATTTGGAGGGGCCGGTGCAGCCTGGCTAACGAGCGAGAGAGACGTACAGGGTCGCGATTGTCTGGAGGTGCGTGTGTGTACAGGCGTAGGTGATGCGCTTGTACCGAGTACATGACGGCCGATGTACTCTGTACAAAGACGCTGGACGTCCCGTCGACCGGCAGAACGGAGGCGACTGGACCCTCCCCATCATCAGTGCATCGCGATCAGCATCATTCTCGCCCTCCCCTGAACGAAAAGCCTCTTTGACATGCCCTGCAGGGGTTTCGAGTTCATGATGATGGGGCAGCTGGCAGGCCAGGCAGGCAGGCTGGGGCATAATTGCTTTTGCACAGGGCTTCCACTCGTCGGGACGGTTTTTCTTCTTCTGAAGCAGCCCCTTCAGAGTGGAGACATGCTTGCTTTTCGCAAAAACAAAAAAAGGGTACGGCGGAGCAGCCGTGGAGGGAGCATTACGGCAATGTAATGTCTGTACGCAACGGGCGTACTCTGTCGCTCGGTACATACATCGTGATATGCGCCAGGCCAGGAGGAGCTATTGAACATGGGCCCCGGCAGTGGCCTCCAGTTGATGCATGCAGCATGCATGCTATCCTGCTCGTCAAGTTAACTAGAGAGTTGACTATCTGAGCCTGCAGTCCAGTCCAGTCCGGGACCGTCCAAGAGGGCCTACTCAAGATAAAATTTAAAAAGAGCCTCGTCCCTCCCGTCTTTGGGACGACATCCAATTCTCGAAACCGCGTCATTAAACATATAACACCGTCGAAGAGCGCTCCTCCTTCGTCGAGTTCCTATTACTTATTCTCTGCATCTCTACCTTGTCCGCATCTTCCGCACATCTCCATTCGTCGTACAGGCGGCTCGCTATCTGCACTTTGCGCCATCTTCTCGTCGTCCGCTGCTGTATATCATCTGCATCGTAGCCCGCCCTGACTTCTACACCGTCGCCAGCCTTGCTCACCGTCTTGTTTCATTACTGTCGGGTGTGGGTTACCACTTTATACAATACGTCCAGCAGCCTGCCTTAATACCTTGTGATAATACGCCTCCGCGCCAGTCACCGTTGCGGGACCTCCACGCAACACACAGCGCCCGCCTCAACCTCACACGACCTCGTCCACACTGAAATGCAATCATTCTTCCAGCTTCACGCCGAACCAACTTCTACACTATCAGCCTCACAGCCAATGCTACACACAATGCCTGCCGATATGACTCCCAGAAAGCGTAGCAAGAGCCCGAGCAATAGCTCGCTCAGCCAGGCGCGCCCTGAGGAGGACTGGACCAAGATCACAGATCTTGCTGAGCGAAGACGGATACAGAACAGAATCGCCCAGCGCAACTATCGTACGTACCCAAAAATCCGGCGCCCTGCAGATTCCGCTTCATATTTTTTCACATGCTAACGTGAGACCGTATCCTGCAGGCAAGAAGTTAAAGCGAAGACTCCTCGAACTCGAAAACCGGGCTTCTTCCCCAGAAACCGACTCTCCACCACAATCGCGGGCGTCTCCTGGCGAGACTTCCTACATTTACCCACGACAGACCGCGCAGCAGCAGCAGCAGGATCATGCCACCAAGCGGAGATCGCTATCACACCTTCCTCAGCCAAAGGCTCCATTCCACAGCCCTCCTCTCTACCACCAGCAGCCGACAAGGAAACAGGAGCGCCGCCACACAATGCTCACTCCACCAACTCCTGGCTTCTACGGCATCCCAGACGGCATGCCCCAGGCTTACCCCATGAAGCCATACCCATCCTGCCCGCCATCCATCCTCCCTCTTCCATTCAACCCCGAGGAGATGATGGAGACCACCCAGCTGGCATACGACCCATATCTGCAGCAGGCCATGGCAGCAAGCAGCTACGACCCTTCCGGACAATTCTCTGACGGTCTAAGGATCAGCCCAGACATCGTCGACCTCGCCACCGAGCAGGATCTGCTGTGGACGGGCGAGCCTTCGTGGCAGAACACCGCCTGGGACTTTCCTGAAGAGCACGCTTCCCTGCAGTACGTTCAGGACTGGAACATGCGAATGGCCGCCAGCCCTGCCTCCGACATGACCCGCAGCGCGAGCAGCTACACGGGCACCAAGCACGAGGGTGACGTGAGCGGAAGCGAAGAAGACCGCGAATTCGAAGACGGCCTCTACGGCATCAAGAACGAGCTGCTCGACGAGGACGTGCTGCAGTGGGCTGACTTCTGGAAGGAGCAGCAGCTACATGACGAGCTCCCGCTGAACCAGGGGCTCACCCCGTGAACCCGCTGGCCACTCACAAGCCAAAGAATCAACCATGGGATAAACTGCATTTAATATTTTGCTCTGCTCTTCTTTTCATCTTCATAAGGCATCTGCGCTGGAGTTCTGATTTCTACTACCTATTATTGTCTGTTTTCATTTCTCTTCTTTCTACTGGCGAATCATGGGATCTCAGGTTATAAAAAGCTTTCCTTTGTCACGAACGCGTTTATGTGGTTTTTCATGTTTCTCCACTTCACTTCGCTTCAACCCTTTTCATAAGGCTGGTCACTCGTTTGAACCATTGGCGTCATAGCCGTTTACCTTCGCTTGTTAGCACTTTTACTATACCTTCTTGATACCTCACACGTTCGCTTGGAACTATTTAGGGATACCTTTATTTGTCTTTCTTGCCCCCCTCTTTCGCTTTACGGTAGTATCTTTATTTTTGATATGATATTTGGGATCCGGTTTGTTTTTCCATTTTGACAAATTTCCTTCACGTCAATGTCTCGTCTACATATTTCTTGTTATCTTTGCCATTTGCCTCTGTATCATCAATAACACTATAGCGTGGCCCTTTGTATCTAGTTAGAATAACCTACAAGACCGAGACGAATGAATACCTGGCTGCCGGCCTCTACCAGCGCCAGCTCATCTTCCAAAAAAAAAAAAAAAAAAAACCTCCATAGTAGACACATACATACGGACGTTTCAGGTATTGAATTGTAGCCGGCCTTCGTACATGGCGGGTACCGCGGGTGACTAATCAGGGAAGCGACGGATAGCTAGGACGTGCCTACAGTATAATGTTTTGTTGGCGAAGGAGGCCGCCTTGCGACGATTAGCCACAGGTGGTACGTAAGTAACACACTCCGCATGCCGAGTTTAGCAGCAGCGCAGCCGTCAGTGCCGAGCGCGAGCGCTCAGGCTGCGATGCGCAACGTACCCAATAGACCCGATGCCATCGTCACGTCTCGTGGAGCAGCCGACGGCCTCCAGCGTCACCGACTGGGGACAAAGTCTCCCAACATCGGCCTGCTAGCTAGCGCATTCCGACGGCCGAGGGACCCGCACACACATAATCGGATAGAAGATTGGGCTCACATTCGAACGAACGAATAAAGAACGGTACAGTAAGCTTCCAGGACTGCTATCTGGACGTTCGTTTCGATTTCACAGTTGGCTCTGGATGAATCCAGTGCCATGAATGAATGTCTTTCGGTGAACAGCGGACCCCACAGCGCCTTGCCCGAAGCGGGAAAATTATCCCGTCCGGCTGGCCTGTTAACTTGCGCGCGCACGAACACCCGCACGTCGTCGTCGAAGAACACTGCAGGCAAGCAAGCAAGGCCGGCTCAGCCGCCTTATAGCTTATGGAATTCCTGTGCGGAGACCTCGCAGGTAGCTAACACCAGATGATGATCTTGCTGGAAGAATAAAAATATCCCTCTAGAAGGTTACTTATCTATCAGCAACATGCAGGAAGGTACGTATACTTAGCTACAAGACGCGGTCTGGAGAAACATAAAGTGGAGAACGTCGGTCGGGGAGATAATATCAATCCAGTCCTTGATCGTCAATTCTGGACCTTTCGCTCTGCAGTGTGCTTACTAACCCCTCTTTTGGATAATTCATTGGCTGCGGGTCTACCAGTGCAGCCACCCCCCCCTTTCAACCTTACGGATGATCTAAGAGAGAGGTATGTGACGGGGAACGTGAGCCATGTCAGAAATTTGCGAAAACCCTCAAGCAGTTATATTAATCAGCGTTCGGCCGTCGGGACCGGTGGAAATTAACGATGTAAACTCCGCGAATTCGAACTGGCGAGATGCCTCGAGCCTCGGCATCGGCTCTACCATGCATGCAGGGTGGGAACAGATTGACATCAGCAATTGAGGCTTATAGTATATAACGCTCGATTGCTATAGTAGGCCCCCAGAGCGTGTACGTATACATCTGTGGGTATGTAGATATATACAGACGTGATACACATGCACATGCCAGCTGTAGCTATTCTCTCAGCATCATGCATCATCACCATGTGTGTATAACCCTGTCTTCGCAATATTGAGTTGAAAAGTATCTTTTATACAACTAGTAGTCTACGCGTGTATGGTTATTTCTGGAGTCGACTCGCTTGAGTTCGGAGCGACTACTACTCTAGCTGAATTTCCGGCCAAACCAACGGGCACAGCAAGCGAGCGGTACTGTTATAATATTGGTTGGCGTGGGGGGTTAACATTTCCATACCCTTGGTTCTTTCTCGTTGTCAGGGTCAGCCCCATAGTATACTCCCACAGCCGCTTCGTGGACTAAAATTTCGATATATGAACAGGATCCAATTGATAGGTCAGTCCCCGCACATGTCCTAACTGGATCATCAACATCTGTTTGTTCGTGATCACGTATCCACAGTCAATGCAATATGTCCAACCTTTTTCACCAGGCCAGGCTGTTTTGCAATTTGCTCAGGCTAAATATGTCCTGTAATCCATAGCCCCCCCAAATAAGAACTCAACTTTCCTTCGGGCACATTGATACGAAAGTTTCAATGGCGCACGAAAATACAAATCTCCAGGTCTAATGTACGGATCCTGTTACGTTATTTGCCAATGCAGTGATTACATACATACAGCTGGCATGACAGCTGTGGCACTCACTTCGTACGGGCATGCTTCTTCAGCGCATAGATACGAAAGGGCTATTTGAGTTTGAATTTCTGGGACCGTTCGACCTCGAAAACTCATGATGGTGGACGACAACTTGAATCTGCTACCAGGATTCGATTCCCGTGCCAAGTGGGAATTCAGCCAGGGTGCTGCAGCTCTGGCGCTCTCGCTCGCCAGACTCTACCTTATACATGCAATTGTTCTCCAAATTTGCTGTCTGTTCGGACGTGGTCTCTGTCCCTGGCCTGGCCTGAGGCTAGCGACACGACTAGACCGTAGACAAGGCAGGCTGCGCTGCACAGCTTGTCTAGCTGCATGCGCGTGCGGGGCTCCATGTAAAAAGAACGCTATCGTGCTGTCTTTCCGCATGTAAAAGTCCCATCGTATGCAAGTCGTGTCCGTGCGCCAGCGACATCCGTCCGGAAATAGGCTTGGGAGGCGTCATCTTTTTTTGTCGACAAGTATGGTGACACGAGCGGGCTACATGGTCGTGAGGATTTACTGTCCTTGACTAAGCTGCTGGTCGATGGTCGTAGAGCATTGTAGTCAGTCAGTCGGAGGGACAGATGTAGCAAACATCACCAGTAAGCTTAATTTATGCGGATCCATGCTGCAGTACTGTGCAGAAGTGTGCCGAGCGGCTGGCTGGCTGGCATTGGTGGAGCTACGTAGCGGGCGCCCAAGCAAAGAGAGCTGTTCGCACGAGGGTTTCGTTCATTCGAGAAACATATTCTACAAACAATCATGATCTTCCCCACAACGGTTCATACAGGGTGTTTGGCTGTGCTGCAGACGCATGGCGCCCGTACGATGGTTGAGCTCCCTGATTTATTATATTACCGATAGGAATGATAGTACATTTCATCACTGTTCTGCTGGTGGAGTTGTCCGAATCGCCAAAGAACGCTTGCCAGCGCTGCAGCGAAGCCGCAAAACGTCAAATCGACCGGCTTGGGTTCCTCTCTAGGATTCGAGATTCGCGAGGGAACACAGCGGCATGCAGGACGTCACATCACAGCGTGCCGTGTGGAGTTTGAGCGACTTGTTTCGTGAGCTCCTTCGACGGACATCGAGTGCGCGTAGGACGGGCGCGGACAGCTCGGCTTCAGAGTTCACGATATTGGCAAACTTCACATGCGCATTGCTTGGCTCAATTGCACAATTGATCCCGTTTGACAGTGCCAGTGATATCATCAGACTCTATCATGTGTGGACGGATGGCAGAGCTGCGAGTGAGCGGTGCTCCTATCGATTAGGCACCTGGCGGCCGCTCATTGCAAGGTAAGTAGCGGTTGATATCGATAATACATATGAAGGACAGCGGAGTTCCCGGCGCGATATCCTGGTCGATTTTCAAGACGCAGCACCCCCCATAATCTTGTGGATGTGTATCCGATCGTAAACCGCACCCGCGAGAGCAGACGGACAAAGAGCAAGAAACGGGACTCGCGCGCTCCTACCGACGGTACCCGTTGGCAACTTACTTGCTTTAACTCGTGTTAAACTTTCTGCTGCAATGTGCGTGCGTGTGAGGAGAAGTGCTGATATAGCTCTGCGATTGATAAGTTAAGTGGCCAGGCTTCCGTTAATGCTGTGGATCTGTCGCTTTCAGCCACGCCAAGGAAACATTGCGAAATGGTCTGCGGGTTTGAACTGGCTCCCCGTACGTGCCGCACCTGTTATCGCTTCTGCTAGCGAATTGCGGAGGGCACTTGTCCTTGCCGCATTTGCCTTCCGGCTCCAATCAGCTATGACGATGGCCGGACGGTAGAAGTTCACGAGATATCTGCTGCGGACGACGATTACGTCCCGGTGGTGCAGCATACCGTCTACCGGAGCAGGTATTGAGTCTCAGAGCTGTATGTACTTTCGCTTCTCCACAGGCAGCGTTACATCCGGGGATGCCTATGGAATGTGAACATAAAAGAGACCTCCTGCAGCCCAGCGGAGAATTCATGATAATCGTTTCCCCCGAGGGCTGCTCACGGAAGATGGCTCAAGGGAAACGGCAGAGACACAATTCGTGCATTGCATTGGTAAGCCCGTTGACCAATTCTGCTCCCGAGTACCAGATACACAGACAGGTACATTCGAGGTTTCTGAAGCGTCTGGGCCGGAATGCTATGGAGGTTCGAGTTTTTGGTGTTCATGGACCCTCAAGAGCTATAAGATCGTCCTTATCCTAGGAGCTTGTGACTCCAGTTAGCTCGCTCCTACCGAGCGGAATGCGTCGGACCTGACGTGTGCCTCAAGTCCGAAAGCGCGAAAGCGAGAGGAATGAAATTGCAAATCAACCGTACTAGCCAGCGAACGTCGACGCGATGGCGGACCTTTTGCCTCGGAAGGCGAAGGGGAGACCTTGCAATGCTCGCATATTCGAACCCTGGCCGCTGTTAGTTAACGGTATCGCGGAGTAGACGGATGTTTGACTGGTGACGGGGAATGAGCCATATGCCACCATCGTGATGCCCGGTATGCATGCTGTCGTAGCTCTGTACTCTGTCACCTTTTCGACGGTGTGCCATCCTTGCTCGTACGAGCCCTACAGCCACGTGACCAGAAGAGTGTTTGTCAGCAAAATGTGTTGTGCTAATTATAGCCGCAACGCATACGAGCTGCCAGGCAAACCGTTCTCAGCCCTGTCCTGCCCGCCGAGATACGTCGACTGACGGAACGGAATAACGACCGACCCCCGTCCTGCGGAACCGTCAGCCCTGTGAGGTCCGACAAACCTGTTAACGTAATTGACCCCCCGAACCCAACAGATACGAGTGCTTGGCCATCATCAATCTTCCCTGCTGCTCTCGTTAGCGGTTCGCAAAGTTTTGTACCCGGACGTACTTGTGTCTACGTTGATCAGGTGAGCATCCCATGATAGTTAGCTCTCGGAGTGCGCGAGATTGCCCAAATGTGCATGCATGCATATGTGCATCGATTGCATCCAGGCTTGCCTGGCTCCCTCGATCGACGTCGACACGAGCTTCGTTTCGGCCTGTCATGGATCCAGCGATCAAAGCGGCAATGGGTTCCAGGCGGACTGCATAGGGCTGAAGGCAACCGGCGAGGTTTTTTTCACCTCATCGGTACCCCATGTCTCTGATCTTCCGAACTACTTCATACTGCATGTGTGTGCGAGTGTGGGAACGATGCCGGTTGGAACGAAGGCCATGGGGGCCCGATCCATGCTTGTGGGCAACTGTCGTGTAGCTCCTGGCTCGAACAGCTCTAGCTCCAGCTTGCCTGGTAGCTATCAGCGACATGCATGCGAAGTGCGTACACCTTCTACAATCAACCGTGCTGCTGCAATGTAACATCGATTGATCGGGTACTTGGGAAACGGCGACAGTTACACCGCGAGGGGTGTAGGTCGGACCGAGCTGGACAGGTGTTCGGGCAATTGTATCAGCGATTCGTGAGGGATCTCTAGGGATGCGTCTCGTGGCGTCAGTCAGAAGGTATTCCCGCAGCTCGCGCTCGAGCAGCTCCGACAGATGAAGCCTCGCTAGAATGTTTCCCTCGGCCTTCAGATAGTGGAGATGGTGTGGACCGAGGCCTAGTCGTTTACCTTATCGAGCGACGTGCAGCGCCGTAAGGCTGAATTGCAGGATCCAAGCCAAGTAGCAGAGAGCAGATTCGCTAGATTCCCGTCGGTCCAGAATTCCCTCATCTACCGATGCCGAGGGTGGCGAACGTTGTATGATAGCAATCGAATTGGCTTGGGCGGATCAGCGAGAAGGCTCTAAGACCACCTGCTTAATCCTAGGGCTGGAGAGACTACGATGTCGTCGTGCATGCATTGGTGCATGCACTGCATGTTCGTAGTTGCAATTCGACGGAAGCATGCTTGAGCGACTGACTGCACGACAGAGTCACTTTACGCTTGGCTGATTGGTAATTGAAAATTTCTTCGTGAAAATCCGCACCCCTGTAGGAAGCGCCTCCCGAATTCTCTCGCGGGGGCCTTGTAATCATGTCAGTATCGACCCAGGGTCGACAGCTCGACGACAAATCCGAGAGGTGCAACAAGCTACAGCTTACTATGGGTCCGACATGGAGCATTCCAGCTTCTCAAGCTGTCACTGTCTGCTGCAATATATTGCATCCTCGTATTTGAGAAATGATTCGACTCTCAATCGATATTTCTGGCCGTCGGCATCCAGAAGTGGAGTCTTCCTCTGCCTATTCGAGAAGAGCATTGATGCTCCACTGCCAAATTGGGGAGGGCTGAAGGCCGCTGAATCCGTTTCCAGTCGCTTTGATGCCGCCAAGATGGTTCTCCAAGGTAGGCGAGGTTGAATCCACGTCGAGTGTCTCTCGTAAGGCTGAACGGACACACAAGGCTAGTGCAGCACACACAACTCTAAAATCTCAGAACAGCAGGGTACGAGATTGTAGTGCATCTCCAGCGTCCCAGGGCTGAGGAAAGAGGGGGTTGAGGGTCCGAGCTGTGGCGATATCATTTGCTCGGCTCGAATTCGGACGGTCGATGCGAGCCCGTGATAATAATACGATCGGTCGACTCTTAACACCCCCGCCGGATGCTGTTTCGGCGTCGCCGTTATCAACGCTTCTCGCCCGAAACCGTTAGTATCCGACCATCACGAAGCTTCTCGCCAGGACGTTCACGCACGGAGCACTAGCAGCATATGCATACGGTTGACTCACGGTGCGAAGGCGAAAAGCTTCCATCATGGCCCGGAGCGCGGAGTCCTCGGGCTGCCTTCAGGGCCCAGCCCAGACATGCATGCTGTGCCCAAGCTTAGCTCCGTGATCAGTAATTCCGGGCGGACGGTGGCCTCCGATATTGACGATGCAATTAGGCCGATTCAATTGTTCATCGTGCAGCTTCTCTGTTGAATCATAGCTTAATCCCCGTCTCACGTTTAATTTGGCGGATCCGTGGCCGTCGGTTTGCGCGTGGCAGGTGGTGCGCCTTAGCTGGATCGGGCCTTGCCTTTCCTCGCGTTTACTAAGACCTAAGCCCGGATGACCAAGCCGGATATCTGCCAGCGGCTTACACACAACATCTGTCATTTTTATACATACACGCCATTGCATTAAAAATTTGGAAAGCGAAGAGTCTACCTTGTAACCTAAAATTTTAAGCATACCAGCTACTTATCCGAGTAAGGGCGAAACACACGCCATCCATTTACCAGGTTTCATTCTTCGAGTAAGCCACAGCCGCAGCTATCATGGATACGGCCTGCACAGGTACCTGTTGGATTTTGAAGGTGGAACCACATATTCGCCACTCGAACTTCGACACATCCACACATTCATCCACACCTGCATGCACTGCAGTCTCGCCTTGTGAGCTTTAAGTCGAAATGTCAGCAACGGCATCTGGCATCCATCGTCACACCCCGCTGCTGCATCTGATTGGTTACCGCATTGGTGGAAAGGCATCCGGCGTCGCGTCGACCTATAGCTTCGTCCGCCGTTCCGTTCACTTCTATCCCCTAACTCTTTTGCTCGAGCCTTAAATTTCAAGACATGCAGACTAGCCACTACGTGTGCGGTATGGTGCATGTTAGTTCGTCATAGAAAGTAGCTGCCTATTCTTGAGGCTTGCTTGCATGCATGTCATTTTCTCAGTCCGTTGGTCGTGAGTCTGTTGTTCCAAGCCAGCTATATCTTTCCTTGGGTCTTGTGCATATCTAAGCTCCGCGATATTTGCTTATGCGATTTACAATCCGTAGTAATACACTGCATGCAGCGTATCCTACTGCCGACTAGCGTTCACCGTACCTTCTATCTTTACAACTACAGAAACTTGTCCGTATTGCCTGCCTGTGGGGCGGCGCTGCACGCTATAGAAGGATGATTTATCATCGTAGATCTATAACGGGCTGGCTCACACCTATTATAGCACTTCTGCAATTAGCCTATCGATCGAGCCGCGAATGTCTCTGCTCTGCCACCCTCTTCCTTCGCGAACGCCGGGTTCCAGTCCTCCCCGACCTGTATATACCGGGCGTATGAAAGCTGTCCTCGTGGTCCGGTCTGGGGAGTTATCCCCTCCGGGCTTCGGGCAGCCCTTGCACACCCCAAGGCATACCGGATACCTACCTCGAGCTCGAGGGGGCCTCGGGATGGTATAAGGTACCTCCTCCCACACCCTTGGAGGTACATTCTACAACCTGACGAACTAACCCCCTTTCACAGACACCCATGACCCCATCGACTAGCCGCTATGATTGGCCGGAACGCTGTGAAAAGGAAGTTTCAACATGCGAGGATCCTTTTGCAAATATGTCCTTCCTTGACTTCGTTCCGCTTCCCCTTCCGATCCTGATGGACTGACGGACTTTGCAACCGTTCCATATGATACGATGCGTAACGTACGTGCGTGCCGCGATCCGGATTGGCTGAGCTCTGCTGGCTGACGCAAATTGGTACTGCGTGCAGTGCACGCACTGCGCACTGAACTGCAAATAGTCTCGACTGGTATAGCCCTTGCTTGCTTGCCTAACAGACTGAACTGCTTGCTTGTGCACGTCGATCGAGTCGTACTAGTGGAATCACCATTCCGATGCCGGATAGCTAGCTAGAGCCATCCGCCCAGCCAGCATGCGAACGAACGAACGACTCGAAATTCTGTTTGTCATTAAATTTAGAATTACCCAGGACCGTCAAGACGGCACGCACAATCTGTTCTAGTATATTTTCAAGTCGGCTGCAGGCTGCAGGCGCATACACACTTGAAAACGGACTAGTATTCACGCCCAGGGCGTGTACGTAGTTGAGAACCTGCAGCCTTCCCTCAATCTGATTCGACGGTGTGTGCATCTGTATATACATGTGTGTGTACACCCACCGTGAGACACGGGTGAGGCGTGCTGCACGCCTGCATGCATGGCCAGCTGAGGCTCTTACGATGTAGTTAGTTCGACGGCGCTATCTATATATACGTACTGCACAATACATTGTGTGAATATGCATCTCCAGCGGCATGGTCATACTATTCTTCTGATATTATCCCTCTTGGCTCATGTTCCCCACCTCTTGGACGAAGTGAAGCCCGAGTATGGAAGGCTCGAGTGGAGGCAAACTTCAAATAGTAACGTAAGCTGTCTATACTAGACAACAGCGTCCCGTCCGGTATGCGCTGTACATTTACGGCTGGCGCGTCAATTAATATCATTTGCAATATTATTATCATCGATTGCATGCGCGCAGGTATATGTACATAGAGACTCTGGTGTAGAGCTGTAGAGCTAGCGTCTCCCCTATTTTGCCACGTCGCCTTGAGACTGAACGATAATACCAAATCTTTCAGCCTTCGTCGTACAAGATTGGCTGGGTGTGGATGGGTCCACCCGTGCACACACGTCTGTTGAAATACTCCGGCTAAGATTATGTATTATGCAGACTATGACGCTGGGAAATAGGTGGGTGTGCGACGGAAGGAAGGAATCCTTTATGATATAGCCGAAGAGGGGAGTATACAGTGCATGTACATGTACTTGTTACCCTGGTACGGGTCCTGAGCTATGTATACTATTACGTGCATGTGCGGAGGGACAATAGGATAGTCGGGCTTGCGCGAGAAAGTAGCTGGATATAGACACTGCTAGGAAAACTGAGATTCCATCAGTGTACTATGCGTACATGCACATGGACGTAAACATGATGCCTCTGATAGTTAGCCGGTGCGATTGATTAATGTTGCAACTAGGTCTGGCTGAGATCCGCAAACTTTGTCAACTTGCTGGTTATACAATTATTTTGTGACGTTCATACATGCGTCATTTGGCAATATTTGCCGGCATCATCGAAAGGTAGTAAGCTTGCGGATAGAAGAAGGGGAAGCTGCCTGTGGCCTCAATTTGCCGGCTTCATTCCGGGCGTGAGGTTAAGAAACCGGAACGTTCGTATGCATGTCTGTATATATACACTCGATGCTATGTGACTGAATGAAATTAAAGTTGTATATAGACATGTGTATCTGTCTAAGTACTCTACGGATAAGCGCATGCATGGATATGTACCTGATATACTTGCCTGGACAGGTATTCGATCGACGGGCCGCTCATTGTATTAGCTTATAGCTTACTACTACCGGGTACCTTAGCACCGCCATGTAAGAATATGTGAACGTATAACGTGCACCGGCACTAGTTTCCTGTTGTGCGTGCTGGCATGGTGCTGCACTGGGTTCATCTACCGACGACGATCTTGTCGCTGCCGGAATTAATTGCAATCTCAATATCTATTCGGTATCAGCGTACTATCTCACATGTGCGTAAGTATAAGTCAGGATTTAGTAAGCAAGAAGGTATCTATCTAATATACAAAAGAAAATTCGTAGAAACCATGATATGCAATGAAGTCACTAAACTAAGCTCAGACCTGTCTCCACAAAACCGGCGTCTTGCATTGATTGGCTTTGCTGTAGACGGGATCGACTCGCAGCACCAGCTGCAGTCGGCTGTTGGAACTCCCTCGCTCGACTTCCACATGCAAGTTCGATGAAACTGCCCAAGTGGGGGCGACGCTGCCATGTCTGTGCATACCAGACGGAATAACCCGCGCCAGTCGAGGCTACACGCCAACGTCCTAACCAAAGTTTGGTACGGGTACAAAATACTGCGGTGTTGCGCCGGAGATGCCCCAGCCAAACGTGCAGGCAATTGACCCGTGGCGTTCGCAAAGAGAGAGAAAGAGATGTGGATCCACATATAAGCGCAGTCTGATCACCCCCTCCTCTCACCTCCTCCCCACCGGTCCATTATCGTTTGCACGCACTGCTTCCACCCGCGCGGCATTTTATCCCCCGGATATTAAAAATTATCGGCCCTTACCGATTTCCAATGTAGGCTGCTGGGATTTTCGTCGAGAAATTCTGTGAGGCGACCCCTTCGAGCGTTAATTACCAGACCCCCCTCCCCTTTCATGTCATCAAACCAACCTCTTGCGAGAGAAATATATCCTACCCATGCGTGTGTGTGTGTATGTATGTGTGTAATGTATGTACCGTGAATGTAATCTTGAAAGAAAAAAGTAATAAAAGGAAAGAGACAATCAAGGTCGCAATGCAATGCAATGAGCTATGCAAACGGGCGTAGAGACGACAAGGAAGTTGACCCTGTTTCAATCAGCAGTCATCTTATATCGCAGGTCCTCTTGTCTTTGGCGGAATCTCTGTCGAGCCGTCGTTGCTGCTTGTATTTCCCGAAACGCTCGCGCTCGGACCGTTGTAGGGCATGCTCATTTTCCGCATGCGTCTCTCTTGGTACTGTTGGACACAGGGGGAGAATATGAGTTTCCCTGTTAATGTCTTTTCGATGGTTCTGACAGAGACGAATATCCAGAGGAGGAGAATGATCATTGTGAAAATCTAAGATGGCGCCGGGTTCAATATTGACATGGGTTAGCATGCATAATGATTATGCGCGTGCGATTATTGTAAAAGTGGTAGGGTCGCGGAGATGTGGACATACCATTGTGAGGACTCTGAAGAATGCGCTGGGCAGTTCCTTTGCGATCTGGTTCGTGGCAAGTACAAACACACCGCCTGTAGGGAAACGGTAGGTTAGCAGCTAATTGATCAATCATACGAAGACGTCTGTAGGACCGCGAATTCGAATCTTACCTGGGAAGACGAAGCCCCAGAAGCCTATAATCCGTATCACAAACACATTAGCAAACTCCATCTCTAAAGCATCGGTTCAAAGTCACACAGAAAGTCGCCGGGGGTGGTAATCGTTATCCGGGATTCGACGAGGTACGTAGAAGACCCATAGAACTGCGTGCTTGACTTACCCATATTAAATGGAAATCTAGTCTTAGATATACTCGCGACGGCGAAGAACAGCCAGACCAGCGCGAATCCCCACATAACGAGCGCCGTTATGAACCCAACAACATACAATATACCACCGGCCATCGAGTCCTTCACAGCGGGTAGCGTATTGGTGATTGGGAATAATGTATTCGCTACTTCTCCCAACTTCATAATTCCAAACGATCCAGAACCCAGCGGCCCCAAGGGCAGGAAGACGGAGACGATGACCTCGGGTGTTGGCAGATGATGCAGTGCCAGCCGCTGGAAGTACATGACGAGCACTACCATTGCAAGAGGCACACCGCAGCCCCAGAGGACGTAGGATGTGAGGAGGGTCACGAGCGAATAGCTTGGGTGGTCTTTGATCAATGCGCTGGCGACGAGGGCACCGGATGCTGCCGCGACGATGGTAGAGACGATCGGTAGGAGCCAGGCTGCCGTCATAGAGCTTAGTTTGGCATCGTGGATGTGCATTCTAAGAAAGCCCTTGTTAGAATACCGTTGCAAAGGAGCAGAAATATCGACGTCAAGCGGAATTTTGCTATCAATGGTGATAGTCGACTCTGGGGCACCTACATTACGAAAGGCATATACATGCAGCAGGCACACGAAATGGCGACATCGATCCACCATAGGGCCCAAGCAAAGATAAGCATGCCATCGCCCCATTGCAGACACGCCAGGATCATCATGTTAATGATTGTGGATAGGCCCATCGGAAACGTTCCTATGAATAACGACTGGACTGGATGTTGGATCATAAAGCTCCAGAGACCCGGGAACATGGTATATCTCAGCAGCGATATTATCGAAAACGCGATGAAGCAGACGATGTTGAGACAGAACATCGCGATGGCGATGTACTGGACCCAGCGGGCATTGTAAGGCATGATGTAGAGGAGGACGGAGACGATGCCCGTTCCCATGGTTATCGAGAACCATCTGTGCGGTAATCGAGATGTCGCAGTCAGTATACAGCCCTATCCTCACAGAAATTCTTGTGTTGCTGTTGCAAATTTCACGACGACTTAGTCATCACACGGCGAACCGGAGTGTCACCTACGATGGTGTGAAGTGCAGGACGACCTGCCGCCAACCTCGAATTTCCTCAGGAGTTCCCGGTGTTTTGGCGTCTTCGAGCTCTCGAGGCTCCAGCTGTGTTTTCGGCTCGGCTTCGGGTTCATTGGCAACGTTGATAGCCTCGGGGCCTCCTTCCTCTGTGGGCCCGGCAAACCTGGAGTATGGATCTGTCGCTTCGCTGCCCATTTTGTGCAACACGCTGCCGGCGTTCGAACGAACGACTGGGATTGTGGGAGATGCCGACAATGTCGAGGGTCGTGGACAGTCGAGAGCGAGCAGAGAATTAATTTGTGGGTGAGAAAGTTCTTTCGCGGCAACGGCCGTTGGAGGCGATCGGACGAGTACTTAAGGTTCCGAAGCTAAATCTTTAGTAACCGGTTATAACCTCTCAAAATACGGTCCGATATGTTTCCATTCCAACCACCTGGATGTGAAACCTCTGGCTGCGCTCGGAGTTGGGCCCAACGTCGCAGTCACAGGTTGCAATTGTACGTGCAAGTACACGCGCCGCCAGGAACAGCTTGCCCTTGTAGTAACCTTTGCAGGGGTTTAGAGAATAGTTTAATCGATATAGAGATAGATAGAGAGTAATCATTAGATAATTAGATAAAACAGGGATAGTAATCGGAATTCGTGTGTACGACTTTCCCTGGAGAATGACTGCGAAACTTCAGAGATATATTGCGAACACGCGCGGATCTGATCTTGCCAGCCAGAGTCATCTATATCCGCGGAGATCTGGTTTACGAGGACCACGCAGCTCCTGACGACTTAAGCATTTTATGACTAACGTAAACGCTTATTCGATTACCTAACAACTTGTCCGCAGAACCCGCCATGTCTCACCAGCCGTGCCGGAAGAAAATTTCGGCCTGCACGCCAACAGCCTCAAGTGTCCATTATCGTCGAACGACACCCTGCTAGTTAGCCTGCAAGATGATGCCAACCATCACAAGCTTTTCACGCCGCGGTCTAATTCGTCGCCTGTTCCGGTCTGGACCGTGCGCTGGGTTCCGGATGAGATGGCAAAATGACGCTGTGACGCCAGATTCTGCCCGGTTTGCGGGCAGATCCGCGGAATCCCAGCAGCTCCCGAGGCACTATGTTGCACTATCCTCCGAACTCCCATCGCATTGAACAATCGGACTAGTCCCCATCCACGGTGTTTTATAACACCTCGACGGCGCCAGCTGAACAAAGACCGTTGCAGGGTTGGAGCTCAGCTGGCGGGCTGGCTGTGTTGCGTGTGTCGTCCGGAGCGGGCGGATGTGTTGTATTGGCGGACAAACGGGGCAAACGGGGCAAACGGGCAAACGGGCAAACGCGGCGTGTTGTTGCAGCGGGCGGCGGGCCACGTGAGCTGGTTTGTATCGATTGCCCGGTTCCATCAGCCCGCCGCGGAGGGCACGACGACAAGCCACACCAGCCAAACTCCATCGACCAGACAGATATCCCTCTTCGTCACCCCTCCACCAACCTCCAGTCATCTCAACTACAGCCTTGCTGCCTGTCACTCCCTATAGACACTTTCCGTCGCCGCTCTTCTGATCAGTCATCGGAGCCCCGCTGCGGTATCCCGCGACCCCCGATCTACCGTTCACCAACAACCGCATTCCTTGCCGCCGTCGCCTTCCTTGTCACCATCATAGATCACATATTGTCCGCGGTTGTGGCGTCGGCAGCCGGCAGGCGGAGGACTGGTGAAGTAAGCGGCAGAGCAGGTATGGGGACCCTCCAAGCACGGGAAGATCTGGCGGAAACAAGGCTGCGTCTTGATTCGCCTAGATCCTTCGGCCTTTATTATATTCTCGGAGTTTGACTTAAATGCATATCCACACACAATCCGCGTTTTATCGACGTAACTGACCTTTCCTTCCGTCTGTCCATTAGATACGTCTCTCCTCACTGCATCAGAGGCTAAGATGACCGACCATCCGGCATTTTCGAACGACCCTCCTGGTCACAACGACAACTACGAAGAAGACGAGGAAGAGGAGCTGTCCGAAGCCGAGGAGGAAGAGGACGTAGAAGGCGAAGAGGAAGAGGAGGAAGATGACGAAGAATCTCTCGTATCGGAGTCTTGGATATCGAACTTCTGCTCCGTCATCGGTCACGAGTATTTCGCTGAGGTCACAGAGGAATTCATCGAGGATGACTTCAACCTTACTGGCCTGTCTGCCATCGTCCCCATGTATAAGGAAGCACTGGAGATGATTCTCGATGTTGAGCCTGATGGTGCCTCGGAGGAAGCCTCAGAAGGCGATCCAGAAAGCGACGCGTACAACAATGGCGCCGCTGCTCGGAAGAAAGCAGCTCGGATGGGCGCCGGAGGAGCGGGTAATATCGCCCTCATTGAAAGTTCGGCAGAATTACTCTACGGACTAGTTCATCAGAGGTACATACTGTCGCGTCCTGGAATGCAGCAGATGTACGAGAAGTACATTGCTGCGCACTTTGGACACTGCCCACGAGTGTTCTGCAACAACGCTCGCGTTCTCCCCTGCGGATCGACGGATACGCCAAACATGGACACCGTGAAGCTTTTCTGTCCGTGCTGCTTGGACATCTACACGCCACCAAACTCCAGGTTCCAACAGGTTGACGGGGCTTTCTTCGGCACCAGCTTTGCCAGCTTGTTCCTCATGACATTTACCGACATTGACTATAGCGCTCCGAGCCACAAGACTCCGGCTCAGATCCCTCCAGCTGCTCGCAAGGCAAGCAGCTCGGCGGCAGCATCTGCACCCTCGAGTGCACCAGCTACATCGTCTGGCTTGCCGCCTCAACCCGTCCAGCTCAATGGTTTCGCAACTCAGAACATCGCACCGGGGCTTGGTACCGGGAAGCAGTACGAGATGAAGATCTACGGCTTCAAAGTTAGCGAGAGGAGCAAGAGCGGCCCGCGAATGAAGTGGCTGCGCACCAGACCTGATGACATGAACCAGCTCGACGAGATGACCAGAGCGGAGATGAGAAGGACTGGGAGGTTAAGACGAAAGAAGAAGGGACAACTACCCATGAGAGACGAAGATGGAATGGATGTCTCTCCTGGTCCACAGGAGACGATGGAGCAGCGGAGGGTAATAAAGAAGCCTGTAAGGAGGATAAGGGCCGACGAACCAGGTGGTCCTCCGACTGCAAGATGATAGATCCTTTTTGGCGACGCGGTAATTTTGTATCAATCTCTCTCTCTAACTCGACTATAGACCCTGGTCCTCCCCACCCCAATGTATATCCCACCATGTATCTGCTAGCCTTCTCTCCCCACGGCCTAGCGTCTGCTACCAGTCGACTGGACAGACCTCCCCCTCCAGCTAGCATTCCTGTCTTGCGATGTAAATGGGTTGCATTCTCATATTCCCTTTGTTATAAACATTATGCGGAAAGATTCCTGTATCTATCTATCGCTCTGTACCTGCAAGCATGGGTCGTGTTTCTAGCCCTTCGTTTTTTTCTTCTTCTCATATTATTCTCCCACGATATAACGTACGATAGACTCGGTTGCTGTGAACAATAATCGCACTGTTGCTATAGATCTATCTGATCGATCGACTAGTTGTGCATATTGAAACTACCCTTAAGTGCGTCTATACAGCTTTAATTGTCTCGTAGACCAGAAGCTGGACGCATGCATGTAGTGCTGACTATATGTTCTAAGCTCTCTATCTCCAGTAGGTTTCGCAGTCAGGCTTGACCAGCGCCCACGCTGCATCGCACACGTCGAGAACCTCCTTCGGCAGCGGACCTTTCTTCAAATCCTCGCAGTTCTCCCGCAGATGCTTCTCGCTGCTGGCCCCGATGATCACCTTATCCCCTTTATCCCGCTGCATCAAGCTATGGTGGTTAATCCACCGCAGTGCAATCTCCACCAACGTCAGACCATTCTTCGTCGCAACAGGCTCAATCAGCTCCCTGGCCTTGAAGATCGACTCCTTCCAGTACCGGTTGCGGTACATGCGGCCCTGGGGCTTGCTATCATCGAACCGGGTTCCCTTTTCCACTTCCCCGTCGAAGGACTTTGGGCCCGAGGCTGTGAAGAAGCCGCCGGCAAGCGGGTTGTACGCGTAGAAGGCGAGGCCGTAGTGTCGCAGGCAGGGGAACAGTTCCGGCTCGACTTCGCGGTGGATGACGTTGTAGACGCCCTGGTAGACCTTTGGCACCGGGTAGCCGTTCGCGATCGCGAGCTCGCAGATCCGCGCGACTTCCCAGGACTTGAAGTTGGAGAGGCCGAAGGCCTTGAAGGTGCCGGATTTGTAGAGCTCGTCTACGGCGGGCAGGGTGGTGGCGAAGTCCGTGGTGTGGTCTGGCGCGTGGAGGTACCAGAGGTCAACGGTGGGGAGTTTCAGGGCTGAGAGGGAGCGGGGGACGTGGAGCTTGAACGATTCGGGGCGATGAGTGATCTAGATGTGCATGGGTACATCGCGGTGTCCGATCGAAGCGTCAGCCAATGTCTTGTATGCATGTATGGAGTTGATTCAACGTTAGGGTAGGTGGAAGTCGCCGATGGCCGATGGCGAGAAGAGTAGGTGGTTTAGGTAATGAGGAGGACATGGACGAAATCCATGTATTGACTTACAGCGTCGGTATTGTCTTGACCGGGCTTCGCGGTAGGGTAGAGCTTTGTGGCAACGGTGAAGCCATCGGTCCCGATTTTGCCCAGGTATTCCTCTGTTGTACCTTCATTGTAAATCCTCGCGGTATCGAGCTCGCTGTGACCGTACGACTTGAATATTTCTGGTATCGTGGCGGGGTGCCGGGTCAGTATTTGGAATTATATATGGGGCAGATATGAGCGGTAGCTTTTCACATTCAACGTCCGCATTGAGGAAGCCTATAAAAGGCAAGATATAAATTTAAACAATAATCCGTTGCGGGCGCCGGCGTGATGCAGAACGTAGTGTATACTAGCAGGCTGTGCAATGGGGATGAACATACCTAGTAGCTTCTTGACCTCGTCGATATCAGTGATGCGGGCATTTGCACGAGCACCAAAGGTCATAGTGCCCAGAATGACAGGCAATTCAGTCTTACTCTGCGCCATTTTTGTCGAAGCTTCAAAGATGGTGGCCACGGAGGCAAAGGCAGTCAACTAATTCAAATTCACTCGTGGAGACCCTATCCGAGACCTGGAGTGTCTACGAGGTGATTTATAATTGGAGATACGCAAATCCGTACCCAGCAATCCCGCAGACACCGAAATCAAGGTCACGACACGTACTCGATGAATCGGGAAGCTGGCGACTTAAATGCACCAATCATAGCTGTCAACTGGCAAACATCTGCAGGCTTCAGATAGAGTATCGATTGGCGAGATTTGTCAGCGGGCTGGCGGATTTGCCGGCGCCGCCGCGGGGTAGCAGGAATTCAAATTGGCATTGAGCGCCCTTAATGCCGGTCAGCCGAGCGGCGTATTACATCACCAAAAGAGGCAGAGCCGGGTTGTAGACGTTGGATTTTGGTAGACAACGCGGGGAGATCTATAGACGTCGACGTCGACGGGGGCAAGACATCTCCAGATCTTCTCCGTTTTAAGTCCGGCCTCTGAGCATCGGACGATGAGTACTCTCACCCCAGATGTTACTATCAATGCATAATATCATATATGATGAGTGTCACATGGCCTCCGGATCCGTGAAGCGATGCAAGCTGCGAGCACGGACCATATTGTTGCCAAAAGAGTTAAAACTTCCAAGCTTGTGTGAGTCGACGGCGATTTGAATACACTGTATTCTATACATACTGATTCGAAGATACTTTCTCGGCGACCCCGGTGCCCTGGTAACTACTGAGGCTTGGTATGGTTCTTGGATTGGTATCGATCCTCGGTGCGGCGGGGTGAACTGGCCTGGCAAGCTCTTTGATATATACTCAGGGGAATCCCCGAAAGCTGTAGAAATCGTTGTCAAAGTTTCAGGGGAGCAGATTAGGGTTGAATATGTCCACACCGGGCATATAGCTAAGTATATTTTCAGGGCGATGGTAATATATGGTTGAGTCTGATCAGGTTGTATAAATTCTGAATAACAGAGAATATGAGCCTGGTCTTCAAACCAGCGCTGTAACTTCTTATAGCAATAGATAGTCTGCAAGACAGATCTGACGGCTATATGACAGGTGAATGGAGCGAACGGAAAACGTCGTGCTAGTATCGATGGTGAAGTCAAAATCGTCGTGCCATTATTACATTAGTATACATATTTAACTAGCTTTTAGGACATGGTCGAGCTTTTAATGCGGGCATCATCATTAACATGGCGTTTCAAATGTCATTCCGTGCGGAGCGCGCGCACTCAAGATGCTACTGGCTTGTGAGAGGACTGGCTCCTCGAACCCAGATACTTTCTCAACCACCTTCCGACATCTGGTAATGAGGGTACCTAACCCGAATGCCAAGGAGCACGGCACGTACGCCTCTGGTAATGAGAATTCGCGTTAGCAAAAGCCATTAGCATTGAGGAACAATTTAGGATAACATCGCGAAGCTTGGAGGGCGGGGGTACGAACGGTGGTAAGAATCTTTATGAAAAGCCGGAAACTCATATTTCAAGTCCCCCATGACTGAAGCGTAGCCGTAATCCAACGGCTTGTTTGGGCGATTCGAGCGTGCTTCCCTCGTTATCTTCATTTTGTCCTCTATGGGAGGCCGGCAGCCCGAGGGACCGATGAACGGAGAGGTTCCGATGGTGGAAGCGCTGGACATGCGTTTGTGAACCGCCCAAGATGCGCGCGTTCCGGTTGCAGTGAAGCTGGATACTCGCGCAGGGACCACGGGAGCAGAGCCGCTGCTGTGAATCAAAGTCGTCATACGGATGGCTTCTATGCGGTCGACCAACTCTTGTAGCGATGCATGCCATTCGACTCCAGTATCTGCGTGCATCAGAGGCCAGAGGTACATGACTTTCAAGCTGCGTATCAAAGACCCGAGAGCGATGTCTGAACAGGTTGAGCAGAAGCTGATCGGTCGAGTGCCATCGAGGTTTGCCGCACTGAAAGAAACACACGACATCTCACTAACGAATTGTCGCAGCATATTGGTAACTTTTCGGATCGCGTATCCTCTTTCCTTGAAGACGTAGTCTATACAATTGCAGTTACAGGGGTTAGAGGTCTGTCATTATAAAGATTCCAGGCTAATTGACGTAGTTATCGCACCTTTAATGTTGTCAGGCATGAGCTCAAGATTCACCTCGACTGGGTTTGTTGCGGTGTTGACTGTGTGCCGTTGCATGTAGGTTCCGCAACTGCTCTTCGAGGTCGAGTGCAATATGAGGTTTCTCGTAATGTCCTTCACCCTCGTTTGCGTAGGGTCCAATACCTTCGCCACAAAAAGCCAGTCCTCGAATCCAGGAGTCGTCGCATTCTCGATGTGCTCGTGCATCCACATCCTTGGCCAAGGTCCCAGCGCTTTGCCGCACTCATACTTATCGCAAATGATGGCCATTTGACGGAGGCGTCGGAAGCTGAGTTTCTTAGGAATACTGTCCGTCCTGAGGTGGATTATATTGAAAATGATATCCAATGTGTTGGCGGCGTCATCCTCGAGGCGGATAACTTTGATAGTATCTCCGTCGGGGCCGTGCGGTTCGTATTCCAGCTGTCTGAAGCCGTTGGGATGAATGATTCGCTTCCAAACTTTCGAAGCCATGCAAAGAGCATGCGACGCTACTAAAAAGCAGTACAACCCACCACCGTATCTGAGAATGACTTTCAGGTCAGCGAGGTCGTAGTACCGTCTCTCGAAATCAAATGCCTGCTTGGGAGGCGCGACTCCCACGTCATCCTCATCTACCTCCGGACTCTCCGTATTATCACTGTCGTAACCACCCTCTGCTTCGGCATTGCTTTCTCTCAATCTCGGGTTTGAGATGTTAGCGAACGGGTAGCGAAGCGTCTTGGTTCCGCCGCCTTGTAGCTGGGACGCTTGGGGTGTTCGGCATGGGGGCGGCGTGTAATGATCCGAGAAGAACCTGGACTCGCTACCGGAATCGAGGACGAAGGCGAAAGGCCCCAGCATTGCAGCTGCCGATGCCATTCTGGAGAGTGTCTATTCGCATGTAGTTGTGAACCGTCGGTAGTTTGTGTTCCGAGCTCAGACGGGTACCCTCAGCTGAACCAGAGAAGATCATGAGAAGAACCATGGGAGAGCTGCAATTCAGGGGGACCAGACATCTCAGCTACGCGGTTCAGCGGGCGGTGTTGTTCATTAATTTACGATACACCAAGCCGACGCGTAAATTAGCCCGATCCACATTTTGGCGATCACGAGCGTGTCAGATATCTGGATACGGCCGTCAAAAAGGTGGCTTGCGGCGACAGCTATATTCAAGTGGTTGGCGCACCCCCAAATAGTCAACTCGATTCGCCGACGGGTTAGAAACCTTCGAAACGATATTCGTTCGATCGTTAGATCGTCTTGGAGCTCTAACTCTGATATCAGAATCCGAAGTATTAGATGCCAAAGATAAAAAAGATGTCCGTGCCGAAGCTGAAGTTAAATTACAAGTGTCAAGGGATCAAGGAACATGGATTACCCGATAGGACGACCTGGTTACGCGAACATCAAAAACCCGGTGGCGCGCGCCGGGCAACACGGCACGGAGGCTCTAAAAGTGTGTTGCAGCTGTTGGATTGTCACGCGAGCCCTAACCCCGAGACGCTAGCCGAAAGGAGCTAGTGCCACAATTCCCGTCTTTGGCGTCAAAAAATGCTGCCAAGTAGATGACTTTGAATTCGACATCACGAAATCGAAATCAATCGACCCGAACGCCACGACCTTACGACAAGACCTCGTCTTTCCTCGCCAATCCTCACCAAACGAATCGATACGGTAATTCGTCTGGAAGACTGCCACATTATTCAAAATGTCCAAGATCTCAGTCGGTGCGTCAGACTCTGTGGAGACACCCCTCGGTCCGCAATTCAGCGATGCTAACCTGGTACCCGCGATACAGCCGGAGTGCGTGGAAACGTCAAGGAACTCCTCACCTACAGCAATGAGACCAAGAAGCGCAACTTCCTGGAGACCGTCGAGCTCCAGATCGGTCTGAAGAACTACGATCCCCAGCGTGACAAGCGTTTCTCCGGCACCGTCAAGCTGCCGCAGGTCCCCCGCCCCAACATGAGCGTCTGCATCCTCGGTGACCAGCACGACATCGATCGCGCCAAGCACGTCGGCATTGACTCCATGTCCGTCGACGACTTGAAGAAGCTCAACAAGAACAAGAAGTTGATCAAGAAGCTTGCTCGGAAATACGATGCCTTCATCGCTTCCGACGGCTTGATCAAGCAGATCCCTCGTCTCCTGGGACCTGGTTTGTCGAAGGGTATGTTCAGCCTCTATGATGTCGACCTTGCCAATCTTGCAGCTTTGGGAAACGGTGCTAACCGAGATATCCTCACAGCCGGAAAATTCCCGACCCCGATCTCGCACAACGAAGATCTCACTGGCAAATTGACGGATGTCAAGTCTACAATCAAGTTCCAGCTCAAGAAGGTTCTCTGCCTGGGTGTTGCTGTCGGAAACGTCGGCATGACCGAGGACCAGCTGATCGCTAACATCATGTTGGCCATCAACTACCTTGTCTCTCTGTTGAAGAAGGGCTGGCAGAACGTCGGAAGCTTGACTCTCAAGGCTTCCATGTCTCCTCCCAAGCGGCTGTATTAGACAGCTGACTTCTCCGCAATCCGGCGAACTCCGTGGGTTTTTCATATTTGCGCAGAGCTGTATATATATTTCAAGGCCTAGTTGTGAATTATCTGCGCATCTGTATCTGTAGCCTAGATGGCTGGATGGGATGCACAGATATTCATGGCCGGCAATCCAATAGGATACTTTTCTCTGCAAGAAACACTTGATGACTCTGAATGCATATTGGAGGCTATTATAAGGTCAGGCGCCTGTTGGCGCTCATATTTTTTACCGTGACACCTGGTCGCGGCCCGTGTAGCTCATGATGAAGTCCCGGAATCGGATTTTATCATGTTACACGAAAATCACAGATATCAACATCAATATGCTACCTGAGCTTTATGGAGCTATGTTAGCTGCTTAGAACGCGAGTGGCAATTTCGCCTCGATTTTGCTCTTCAGTTGTTGAAATGTTTCCGAATCAATCACACAAGCCCAACTGGTACAATTCAACTCCTCTAGGTATACGTAACATGTCATGCTGTAATATAGATTCGGTAGCCGTAGATTGGACTTCACGCGCCTTGTTCTAGACTTCCGTGTCGCTTTTGTGAAACAGAATACAAAGTGATACTAGTATACTACAACGCGTTCATCGCGACTTGGTACTTATAGCTACCTCGCAGACCCAACAAGGCGCCCGTCCCATCAATCATATCGATCAAGTTGAAGGCATCTGGCCTCACCTCGAATGAACTGGATTTAGATGGGGTCACCGCGCTGCTAGTTTCGTTGGTTGTTTCGGGATTCGAGCAGGGCAGGGGTCACCAAACTAAGCTAAGGCAAGAGAAATTTTCACGGTGCATATAATCCGCTTGTTTAATTAAGTTGACATCTACGACCACAGAACGAGGAAAATTGGGTATCCCGTCCGCTCTGCCTTACACAAGCCTCGTATCGGTCAAGTAGTAGTGTCATCGGTGACGGGACACGAATTCTGACTGTTGTAGATAACATTTTCTTTTGCTCATCCGGGCTTCAGATGACTTTTTTTTTCTTTTTTTCTGTTGTTCTACATGGTGCCTAACAGCTGCATATTATCCATGCCGTTCAACCGATTACTTTGGGATAGAATGTAGAACGATGGAACCTTGGTTGGATGTCGTGGGAAACTGAAATCGGGGCACTTCGTTCCTCAATATTAGAATTACTTTGTCCCAGCTTCAATGAGTACTTGGTTACTTGAGAGTCAATCCTTTCTGATTGCTTGCACATGTGGGTCAAGTCAGCAGTGGCCTCTTTATATTTGAACACAGGCTGGCGAGGAATAGAAGAGCCCATTCACTGATTTTTGAAAATCTCTGGAAAACATTCCGTGATATTTCTCGGTATCAGCAGAGTCAGGCAACTCGCGACATTGGTCGTAATAACTATTCGAGATGTTTTGGAACGCCTTAGCTGTGCTTATGATACTCGGGCAAGCTACCTGTCAAACTCAATCGTTTAAGATTACTGTAAGTCGCCTTCTGGCTTGGCTTCAAAATTTCCTATTCATCCATTTACGGATCTAGGTTTGAGATAGATTTTAGCTAACGTATGACAATGTTATATTCAGTTCGAGGCAGACCGATTCGACGAGCAAAGTGGTCGTCTAAAGGACCCAGTTCAGGGCTTCAACTTTGGAGATTTCTCCATAATAACCGCCCCGACCATCCCGGGTAACTCGGTCAGCGCCACCGGATTCACGACCTCTTTGCTGCGACCATGTTCACCACGTCACTACGTTGTCAGAATTGCTCCAAATCTTCAGGACGCAACTACCGATAGAGGGACTATAACCGGCATCAAGATCGCAACCGTTAACGGAGTGCCAGCTTTCAGAAGTTTCGATTCTTCCAGTATTTGCATGGGCTGCGTATTCGTTGCTGCAGCGACCCAGGGAAATGCACTTCCAGAGCCAATAGGAACGGACCCCCTGGCGAAGTTCGCCCTCCCCGCAAGTTGCGTAATCACAGTCACGGGCACCACGTCCAGCACGCCACCGGAAACTATTGTTGCGACTCTACCGTTTAAAGCTCGGCCGCCTTTGGACGCGGCGGATCTTACGAACCCGATGTTTCTGGTCACCGATATGACGAATTATACATTCTCAAATCGCTGGAGGAATCTTGTATCCCTTGAATTCAAAATATCGAAGGCGGTAGTTGAGCCTCCTGTTAATTTGCCACCACAGTTGAAGGGGCTGCTTCAGACTGGAGGGCTGTTCTCTAGCATTGCGATTGATAATTTCTTCGGTGTCAAGCAGTTATCTTCGGGGATGGGTTCAAGCGATGGCGGTGGTGGTGGCGGTGGAGTTCCAATTCCATGAGCACAGGATCAACGTGTCTAGACTGCTTTTCTTCGTTTCCTTCGTTGGAAGTTCTCAAATATCTTACATCTTTTCTAATCGCAAAAAATATTGGAGAACTACCTGATGCAAAACTTATCTGGATGGGCGAGCAGTTGATGGTCATATATATCTCGTGAATGTCACTTTTACTACCCCGGTCTCGACTTAAAAGTTACACTGACCTATGTATTTGGGTTGTATGTTTCTTGCAGCTTGAATTCTCGGTCCCCGGATCGAGTTGGACTACAAAGGAGATTTATTACGGGTCGATCGATTTAAACAATGATATAACTTTTCAGCCGTAGTTTCGTCGTTTTCAAGACGTCGGCTTCGATGCTAGCGCCAACAGGCACCAACATTCGTACCACTCGTATTGAAGTAGCACAATAAAACATGCAGCTGGTTTTTCTTCTTGGTTGTTGATCGAATAGTCATGCATGGGAGGCAAATGCTCGCCTAGTTCTGCCTGGGAGTTCTAGATCGTCCGATTGATATATCCTGAACTGACGTGATACAATATATATCCCTACAGTGTGGCACCAGAGACTCTTGTTGGGGAGCTCAATACTGATATAGTAATAGTCTTCTAACTTACTATCGATTGCCTGAATTCCACTATATATGTTTACTTTCGATCTGATTCACTAAGGAAGTAACTTTATAACGATCATTCTTGGTCCTGAACGAAGATCACGGTGTTCTGATATCTAGCTATCCCTCAAGGCATTTTAAGATCTTCCCTGGATAGCGTAGAACGAACCGGCAATATCATCGTACCCTGGGAAATCAAAATGCGGACGAAGGCCAAATGGATCATACTTCATACCGTTGCCCTACAGTGGTTCATGCGGGCTTCCGTATCGTCACCAATAATACAGCGAAGGCAAACGACGACAACTCTGTTTAGTATTACGGTAAGCTTATGTTATAGGCCGAGATCTTCCAGAACCTTAAGATCAAGATATCTTATATGTATTCCGGGGAATTTGATCAGTTTCTGGAGATGGAGACTGATTGACCTCATCATATTTAGTTTGACGACCCCAACATCAAGACTGGGACTATCCAACGCGGCGACTTTCACGGAACCGGTTTTGATTTTTCCGATTTCACAGTCCTCCAATTCAAAGAAACCACACCTCCTGGATCTGGGTCTTCGGTGATTGGCCAAAAGAACAACTATCTTCGGCCGGCGTCAGCTCCAAACTACATCGCTAGGTTCCAGGCTGGAGTCCAAGATTTGATCGATGAGGAGGGGAAAACCACATTTCAGCTTGTTAACGAACTACTTACCGCTGGCGCCACCTTTTCCCTCCGCAGTCTCTACTTTGGCTGTTTCGCGGCGGCAGGCGTCACGCAAGGGAATCTCCTGCACGGCAAAGAACCACTCGCACCAGCGATCCTACCTGTCGATTGCACGATCAAGTTTCGCAGCACCAAGTTCGAGCCTCGCGTGGGCCAGAACGTTGTAATCGAACAGACCGCGAATATTAAGCTAACCCCCCAATCGACGCTCTTGATCCTACACGCCAAAAAATAACAAATATGGTCAAAGTAACGTTCGATCCCTACTGGTCTGGCCTCACAGCGGTGGAGATTACGATAGAAGAGGCGGCTCTACCTGAAGTCGGAGTGCCGGATGGTCCTGTTGATGGACTGGTGGGGACGATTGGCAAACTTTCTGGAGGGAATCTTGCGAGGGCATTCGGGTTCGGCTTGGATTCTATCGAGGGATCTATCACCGAAGAGGGTACCGCCATCAACCCAACGACTTGATTTCTGATCAATCACGTCCAGACTATGTGAAGTGCTTTTTGATTTGGGTTTCATATACCCTCAGAATATCGTCTGTGAGATGAACACATGATTTTCTCCATTTGATAGTTACAATATCTGTACGATGTCTTCTAGTTGCTAATATAACTCATTCCTACTCTTGCGACCAATATGACATCCTCGTCGGTCCTTCTCACTGTTGTCCATCGAACGGTCATCGATTCTCGGATGAGGATTTTGTGATAATAGTATTATATAGAGAAGATCAACGCTACACTGCATGCAAGTCGCTGTGGCCGAGTGGTTAAGGCGATTGACTAGAATTTCCCACTTCTAGACCATCAATTCTCTTCGGGGGCATAGGTTCGAGTCCTATCGGCGACGCATATCTTTTTGAAATTTTTGTGACTCATTTTGCCGCAAGGTCGATGCCGGGAGCAAACGTTCCCAGACAGGAAGCACTGTATTTTTTCCTTCGCCAAAATACGACAGTGTCGGGGCAGACGCTTCGTTTTCAACACATCTTGGGGATAGATCGCGGCGAGCTAGGTTTTGCGTTCTTTCAGAGGCGGATAGAGATGCGGAAGCGAACTGTTATATGTCGAATATTCTTAAATAGCAACTGTCGGATCTCGAACTTTCGGAATAATCCTTTCTTAATTTCAAGAAACGTAGGTTCCCTTTTTTGGACCATTGAAAAGCCCCAGATTTGCGGAAGGATAACTCAAGCCGAAACTGCTCGTTAAACCTCGTTTCTGGCGTACTGCTGCAACTTTTAGCCGGGGATCGGCTCGCTATTCTTAAAACGTGACGGACCCCGGCCTGGGATGTTTGATTGTACTTATGCATTTCTAAATTCAGAATACAATCGATGATGTGAAGATCGATAGCTAGGATCATAGGCATGTCTTGTTTTTCAGTAGATACGAATGCGGTGGAAACATGTTGGTGTGTTCGTGACGAGTTCTCCGTCAGATTGCGTTAGACATCCGAAGTCTTGCTAGGTACAATAAGTAAATTAAAAATAATGGCAAGTCGGACCCAGATCCTATAGATAGGAACAGTCCGGCTAACTAGTTCATATATCGCGACCTAAATACTTCATACGCGACCCGAGTTCCGCCAGAGCCCATGCACGCCTGAATCCATATCCTAAATCATGTAGCCAGAAGTTTATAAAAGTACTGATCCATTCTGCGTACTTCTCAAAATCCCCATCAGGCTAGGTCTACATAGCTGACATAGTAAGCTGACTTTATTAACTATCTGTCCGCGCAAGGTGGCCAACGGGTTCCCTATCTACGCGACGAAGGCAGAATTTCAGATTTGCAAAATGCGACCAAAACCGTCCTATTATACTTGGCATCCTTCTCGCAAGACTGCCAAAGCGGACTTGGACAAGCAGTTCACTTTAAATGGAAGCTATCATCAACTTCCCGAACCCACAGAGCCAAAACTACTTCAAGTTCCAACTAGAGATACACCTCGAACACTGTCAAAGCTTGCAAAATCAAAGACGCCGTCGATATGCAGTCTGAAGGAGCGTATTGCTGCTGCATTCAATCGGAAACCAGCTCCATCTATCATCCTGGGCTTGCCGGACTACTTGTTGGACCGGATACTCAGCTGTACGACCCTTACGAAGAAAGATCATCAGAGTGTTGCGCAAACTTGTTCAAAATTCCATCAACGGCTTATTCATAATCGCTATCGGCATTTCAAACTCCACTTTGCGTACCGTCGGGTACCACACTTTGCTCTTTCAGTACATAACTGTAGTGGGACCGATAAATTTGGTGACTTTGTTCGTCACAAAAATCTGATCAGGTAGGTTTGTAAATATATATTTAGATTATGGGCGGTATCCCAATCCAACTTGCTTGGGAAATTATTTATTGACTCGCGAATCTATGACAGGTCCCTTCAGCTTGTTTTCAAGGACATAACAGACGACACGCAGTCCTGCACGGAGAATCTGTACAGAAACGGAGAGTTCGCGTATACAGATTTGGACATGTCGGAGTTCTTGTGGCTACTGGAAGGCTGCATAAATATCCAAATTTTCAGCTTGGTCGCACCCAAAGATTCTACGTTCGACTTCAATATTGTCCTTCAGGTTATTCAAGCAACGGTATATGGCATGCCTCGACTCACACAGCTCAAGATACAATGTCGCCCATGCATGTTTGATCTCATCACATTTATCAATAATTTGGATTGGAGCCCTCAGAAGCCAGTTGCCAAACTCCATACACTGGGGATTTCTCTGCACGGACTTGTTGACGGTACTCCAGCGAACGACCGGATCTTCGAAGCACTGTATATGGTATTGGAACAGTCAGGACAGACAGTCAAGAACCTTCAGCTGTCAGTTGGTACAGACTTGATTAGCCGGGGATGCAATATTATGACACCGAGAAATTGCTGTGTGATGCACAGGCCGCGCTGTGGAGAGTCGGTTCCCATGTTGGATGAGAATATTGGAACTGTGTTCCCGAACGTACAGCGAGTCGAGATTGGCCTTGAAGGCGTCTTCAGATATCCAGAACGCTGGCTTGGTGTCGACTTCGATAGAGTCAAGTCTCTATCTGTCAGGTATTCTGTTCGAGATCAGTATTTCGACGTGAAGGTAGGCTCCCGGTTCCCGATACAACCCCAGGCCCTGTCTGTTATTATCTCTTCGAGAACTTGTACTCACGACTTTCGATTAGAGAAATATCGAAATCAGTCGCTTTTGTAGCCTTGGTCCAAAGTGCCTCCAAATTTTCCACCATCCCGAACATCAACATGATGTAGAACTCCAAAGGTTCTTCGACGAGTTTCCGCCTTTATTGACGGATCACAATCCTAAGAATGATGTACCAGACACAAAAATAGTAACCCGCGCGTCTAGCTTGGACCTCTTTACAGAACCTAGTGCCCCCCGGCTCGAGGTAGATAGGGCAGCTCCAGTCATTGAGAGCAGAGCGAGCGCGTACACGTACGCACAAGAAACAAACCCGTCCTTTCGGGCTACCACGAGATCGAGAAGAAATTGTAGGGTGGAACTAGCTGGGATAGTGACCTGCTAGACTTCGGAGTCTTTACGCATATCAGCTTTATAATAGCGGAGGAATACTTTTCTGTCAATGCCATCAATTAATATATAATATATAATGAATTAATAAAAATGCTGACGAGCTCGTGATTGAGGAAATCCTTGACCACAGCTATCAGGTATGCGAAGGCGAGCAACTATTTTCTGTAGTCAAAACATTTACATACTTATGTATAGATGCGCAGAATTCTAGCTACTGCGGGGACCGCCAGTCAATTGCTGGTGAGAGTCTCCCCGGAGAATCGAAAATTTAAGCAATACCGCAGTGCACAACTTCAACCATACACCCGCCACACCCTTAACCCCTTGACCAAAATGCGCGAAAATGCCGCTAAAGTAAAATACATGTAATATAACACCATGCACCGTCGATCTTCCTAGTGCTGTCGGTTATAAAGCACATTTCTCATAGTTGGTGCTCGTCGCGATGCCATTCGCCCTCATACGCTTATCCTTGCG
This sequence comes from Drechslerella dactyloides, assembly GCA_020064725.1. Classification (NCBI taxonomy): domain Eukaryota; kingdom Fungi; phylum Ascomycota; class Orbiliomycetes; order Orbiliales; family Orbiliaceae; genus Drechslerella; species Drechslerella dactyloides. Next base: position 674,494 of record JAGTWJ010000002.1, read on the forward strand.
GAGACCATATATCTCGTAGACATTCAGTTCTCCAACGTCAGCCGTCCATTTAAAAAAAAAAAAATCAATTCAGTAGTGTGTATGGCCGTTCCTCGTCCAAGTCATCCAGGTCGTCCTCCACAAAGATCTCCTTCGTCCCAGAACCCAGCCAGACTTTCTTCCCGCGTCTCCAGCTAACGGCGTGGTAGACCTCCAGGTCGAATTTACCAGGCGGTCGCTGTAGCTGTCCCATAGAGTCTGGCTCCTCTGGCGGGTCTTGCAGGAACCTCTCTTCTAGTAGAGAGCCCTTGTATCCGTATTCTTTGAGGATTCTGCGCTCATAGTCGACTCGGAATGATTTCATCTCTGTCGGTATGTTGATGTGCATCGGCCCTTGCGGCAGCGTCGAGACGACCAGTTCCATGAACTTCAGAGACAGCGATGCTCAGCGAAATGTTGTATGAACATGAATGGCAGCAAGGGGTTAGGATAATATCCAACTTACCTCCATCGGCACATTGCCATCCTCATCCAAAGTCAGCTCTTGAATCCCAGCAACCAGCTTCTCCAGCGCTTCTTTCCTCTCGCCTTCCGCATACTCCACGCTACTCCTGAAAAACTCGTGCGCCTCCTCAATTAGTTCCGCCTCCTTGCTGTGGCAATGCAAGCATATCGTGCCCTCCAGATGATACACCATCGAGATCTGGTCGCGAGTCAACACCGGTACTTCCAGCGTCTCCTCGCCGGGACTCTCCACATCCATAACTTGTTTGGTGATCTCCTCCAGATCTTCACAGAGGTCCCGCAGGGCGTCGTTCGGGTCGGAGATCTCGAGTGCCTCGGGCAGACTATTCCGCATCACCATCATGAAGAGACACCGACTGATGTTGTAGAAACTGATCTGTAGGATCTGGTGTAGAAGGTCGACGGGCTGCAATTCCTCAACCAGCGGGTGGAAGTCCGCCAACCGCGGATACGACTTCTCGATCTTGTTCCTGATCAAATGCCCGATGAAGACCCAGCGGCAGAATTCGTCAATGGGGTCCTGGTCGCCGAGATGGGAATCCTGCTGCGCGATCGAGTCGAATAGCTCCGCTAGCCGGAGAATCTCGCTGCGAAGCCACATTATCGGCTGGTTCACCAGTCTGACGAATTCGGTTGCGTAGTCGGGTTCCTGGTACCATGCATTGACCGAGTAGATTATCCCCGTGCCGCGGAAGACGGAGAAGTCATCAAAGACGGCCTCGTGCAGTTGTCGGACGTAGGCGTCGTCGCCAATCGGCTCGCCGAATATGTTGCTCGGCGTCAACAGGTCGAAGTTTAAGATGAACATTTCGCTCTCATGGATATCCCGTATCTCTGTTCTCAAAGTCGCCTATAATCAGTCTCTCAACTCCACAGCAGATGTCCTGCAACATTGCGAAACCGATGCATTTGAAACGCACTCAATATCTGCAGCAGCCGTACGAAGTCCGCAATCTGCGGCTGTATCAGCACCAAGCTCGGCTGCTGGTCCGTCAAATTATACATCTCAAAATCGCCATACGGCTCTTCCTCGTCGTCTTCTGCGTCCAACCGCGCGATATCATCCCACTTGAGGTCCAGCACGGCTACGCACCCGGACACCTCGCCAGCCAGCACCCGCTGCGTGTAGAACGGGCGGAAACCAAGCCGACTCATCAGCGTGCACACCAAGGTGTTATACGGCACGCCGCGGACCGCAAGGACAGGTCCACAGGCCGTGTACAGGAACGAGTGGGCCTCGCGGTATATCCTGCGGTTCGCAAGGAGGATGTCCGGGTGTAGGCGTACGCGCTCCATTTTCGGCGCGGTGACCTGGTAGACCTTGAGCTCGTCTTCGTCGTCGTCATCGTCAATGTCCGTGGGCGTCTGGTCCCAGTATCCGTAGAGGTTTGCGTTCTGCGGGCTGCGGTCATAGGAGGTGTTGCGCGCCGGATGCAGCAGGTATGCGTAGATTTCGTTGCGAATCTCGCCGGGCAGCCGCTCGAAATTCGAGAGGGCGGGCGCTGGTCCGGGGTCGTGATCGTGATCTAGCTCTTCGGGATAGAAGCAGTCGACGTCCTGGTCGATGTTCATGGTGGAGGATGACGACGGCTGCGGGCCGGGCGGATGGGAGAGTTTTAAGGGTCGATGGATGGGAGTGTGGAACGGATTAGTGCAGGGGAAGATGGGATGATCTGGGCGGGATTGAAGCCCCTGGGCATGCAGCTGGAGGTTCAGGAATTTAAGTCTGCATGTTCCGCAGGAGCAATTAATTGGTTACTGTCCGCGATTGCTCGGGGCGGAGGGGCTGGCGGGTGACGATAAGTTCGTCCGTCGTCGGCGGTGCGACCCAATCGCAGAGCCCCGTCGCCGCTGGCGATTCGATGCTAGTCGAGATGACGTCCAACGGCAAGCATATGCCGGCACGCTTGCGTCTGATTGCTTCATGCAGGCACCCGGTAGACGACAGCTCGGGGACCTTGAAGTCTATCTAGTATATCCACGACAGTCGATGAATATTCACATTTACGGATGAGGCGATACGTTTCGTAAGGGATGCGACGGCGCTCGATATGGCGACAGTAATGTACAGAACATAGAGTACATGCAGAAAGAATACGGGGAAACATCCGCTGTGTATAAAAATACCAGGCGGTCATTCCCGACGCATCCTGACCATAAACCCGCCGTGTAGATAGGAAAGAAAACCCAGAACGCAGAAATATAAAACCATCTTGCAACGCCTCCATGCACCATATCCCATCCATCTAGTAAGAGCTTGACAACAGATTGCAACAGTAAAACGCCCGCTGTACCAAAGACAATGTATGAAGATAGGTCGGGGAGCAGACCGTAAGTGACAGAAAGAAGAAGAGGACGGCGGAAGATACCTCATCGTAATGAGGGGAGAACAGCGGTGACAGCGGGCATAAAAAATAACGACACAGCAAAAAAAAACCAAAAAAACCTTTGGACATCCAGGATAACCAGCAATCGACACGCAGTTGGCCAGGTCAGCGTCCAACAGCCTGAATCCTGTTCCGCGTAACTGCTGCGTCAATCTCCACCTGTTCGCCATGAATCTGTTCCACAGACGCCCGCTTCGTGTTTGCATCAGCGAGCTCGTCCAGATCCCAGTACCTCCACTCGTCGCACCCGAAGCGCCTCGCTTGGTTCGTGTATCCCTCGCTCTGCAGCTGGTCCATGTGGTTGTAAAGGAGGGTGGCAAAGCCCTTAAGCTTGGTGCCAACGTCCTCTCTGCAGATTGCGCGGATCTTAGCATCCAGGTTGACGACACCTTCGTAACCGATATGGGCACGCAAGGTCCACGGCGCGATCTTCATTATCGTCCGGATGTTGATGTAGTGGAGCTCGGTGCGGAGGTAGGGGGGCACGTTGAGGTTGGCGTCGATGCACCTCTTGACGTCGTCGATGACAATCGCCTGTTCCCTGCGAATGTTGGCGGGACGGCTAGATGCGGTGACCAAAATATTAGTATTCGATGCGAAGCGGGTAAAGAACTTAGGAAGATGGGATTGCTTACATGATTGCCATGTGGCAGAACAGAGCCGCCACCACCTCCGCCCGACGATTGACGTCGGTCGTGGTGTCCCCCTCCTTGTAGCCGAGATCGCTCTCCTTGCCCATCGCGCCGAAGAGCGACGCCGAAAAGTCCCAGAACCTCGCGTAGATGAGCGAGGTCACTGCCACTGCCGGCCAGTACTTGGCTCGGCCCCCGACGATCGAGTTCAGGGTCATCGCCAATGCCTTGAGCATGGCGGCATCGTCGGGCCCCTCTGCAATCGCCTTCGTGAGGATCGTCTTCGTGAAATTGTAGAGGGCGAGGAAGAGGACTGGTGGCGCCGTAAACGCCTCCTTCGGCTGCCGCTCCATAGTGAAGTCTACCACGGCGATGTTGCTAACACCGCCCGCGGCCTCGAGGTTGGCAGCGACATCGGACAGGAGCTTGATGAGCTCCTTGGCTGCGTTGAAGTACCCGGCCTTGGACCCCACCATCTGGGTGGCCCGCTTGGCCATCTTGTACTTGAGATCTGTAAGATCTCGCGACCGGTACGTGACCTTGATGGCCTTGGAGCGGATCAACACGAACTCCATATTATAGCGAGTTCGTGCGTACTGCTCGAAGGCCGCAGCCATGCTGTCCGAGCTTCGGCGGGCCGTCGCGTTGGATGGTGCCATCCTGGCCATCGCAGCAAGATAGGTGTGACGATACCCTATCTGTTCAGCCAAGGCGCCCTTGACATAATCAAGGGCGCCTGGCGACAGATAGGGCATCGTCGACACCATCTTCTGCGCCTGGCCCGCGATCTCAGCCTGTGACGAGAGAACAGTTAGTCAGGAATAATCTTATGGTATATCTAAGGTGAATAGGTAAGGAGACATACCTCGAAACCCTGTGGGTTCGTGGCGACTTGCGCCTGCCGAAACGCGTCGTCCTCCTGCGACTTTCGCGCCTTCGCCGCCTGCTCATTGAGAGCCTTCTGGCGTCTCTCGGCCTCCTGCTTGGCCTTTGCGGCTGCCTCCTGCTGCTGTCGCTCGAGCTCCTGCTGGGCCAGCAAGCGCTGCTGCTCGGCCAGCAAGCGCTGCCGTTCGGCCTCCTCGCGCTCCCTCTGCTCCTTCTGCTCCTTCGCGCGTCGCTCGTTCTCCCTCTGGAGTTCGGCCTCGCGCTTGGCCTTTTCGGCGGCCAGTCGCTGCTCTTCCACCCGACGCCGCTCCGCCTCCGCCTTGCTCCTGATGAGCTCGGCCTTGGCCCTGTCTTCCGCGGCAAACTTCTCCTCGAGGGCGGCCATGTTGCGCTTGTGGCGCTCCTCTTGGTCCTTGAGGCGCTGGGCCTCCCTCCGCGGCAGCTCCTCGAAATACTTCCGAGCCATGTCGACCACCTCTTGCGCCGCCTTCCTCTCGCTCTCGATGCTCTTGAATGTCTGGGTGAGCTCGAGATGCTCCTGGTGCTTCTCCAGGAAAAACTCCGCCGTGTTGAAAGGGCGAGTCTCCTCTGTTGGAGATCTCGGCCCAGTGGGCAGGAGTCCGAAATCGGTGGAGAAGCGCGACTGCGAGTCTGCCACCTCGGCTGCCGCCAACTCGAGCCCCTTCGTCAAGTCGGCTTGCTTGGCCTGATACTCGGGGGTCGAGTGGTATGCCGCCAACTTGATCATCTGACCAAGAAGGTCGTCTCCGGTCGTCTTCGTCGTCGGTTCCTTGGGAACCGCGACCTCGTCAAGAACCCATTGTGAGCTCTCGTCCTTGAGCAGCTCGAGTGCTCTCGCAATCTTAATGCGGAGCATCTCGGTCTCAATCGGCGATTCCGGGGTCTCCAGGGATGGATCTGCAAGGAGACCCCGTTGAACCAAATCGCGTCGGAAGCAGTCTTCCAGCTCCTGCAGCTCGGCCTCGGTCTGAATTCTATTCTGACGAGTCTTGAGAGCAAGACTCTTCAGCGTGGCTCCTTTCGGCAAACCGCTGATGTCATTCACGCCACAGGCAATCTGCGCGGATGACTTCATCGTCGAGTCCTTCATGTTGCCTTGAGCGGCTTGCGTCATTGAGGCAGGATCCGATGCTGGGGTTGGCTTGATGACCCAAGGGAAACAGGGCTCCGGCACAACAACCGCACCAGAGCGATGTCCGAAACGAGTGTGTGGGGGAGGCGTGGTGACGAGAGTGGTCTCGCTTTCGAAGAAGAGTGAATCGAGGGAATAGAAATCTTCGCTGTCGTAAATCCAGGACAACTCAGCAGAGGGAGTGTGTCGCTGGTGATCTTCAACCCACCCGCCCGGACTATTGGGAAATCCGTTTGGTTGGATGCCGTACCTCTTTCTGCGGATGTGTTTTGCAGCGGGAGACTCTCGTGCGTTCTCCTCGTGCGACTTTTGAGCGTAATCGTAGTCCCTGTGAAGCCTATTGTTAGCAAATGTTCCACGACGTTTTCCAGAGAGCTGGTAGACAATTCACTGGGAATGAGAGTAATAAATCGAAAGAAACGCTCATCTGGTACAATATTTCCATCTTTCGGAGGCAGAAAACCATGCACAGGATGCACAAAACAGAACAGCGTGAAGAGGATAAATGAAATCAAACAGAACGATGGAGAGATGCAGGAAGGCAAGGGGAGGGCGATGGAAGGGGCAATGACTATCATCCACATACAGTAATCGTAAGGCAAGGAACACCGCAATGCCAACAACTACCATGAACAGAATTCGACTAACGAATTCTGCAGTAGAGTCGACAACTTGTGAGGCGGAGGAATCGAGAAAGTCAGTCAAGAACGACATGGCGCCTTCCACGGAAAGTGATACGTTGTCCATCGAGGAGTCCATGATGATTCAGAACAAGAAAGCCTGAGAAGAATGGATGGGACAAGAGAAACGTGATCCGAAAGATGTGGTTATGCAGTTCGTGATGCGAGAGAGCGGTGCAGGAGAGCAAGACGAGAGAGTTCGTGAACAAGAGGGGACGTGAACAGTTGGTGAACAAGAGAGTTGGTGAGGAGGAATGCTTTCGTTCGGGGACAGAAGAAGGCTTCTTCGGGTGTGAGAGAAGAGGATCGGTCGAGGGTGTGAGGGGAAGAGGAGAAGGAATTCTTCCAGGAAGGATGGCAGCAAAATTTATAGTGGGCAACAACAGCTGCAGCGGCCGTGAGATTTTGCGGCAGCGCCGAGAACCACGATGCCCGCAAAAAAGCCAGCGACAACTGTCCGCCGTCGCAACTGTTCGCCAGCGGCAGGGACTCCACTGTCACGCAGCCAGAGCACATCCATCGTGGCTGCTTGTGACCGCCATCGACCGGCTTCAGACCGATGCCACCACTATTGCCGTCATCATCGCCCGGCCATCTCTGCCCCTCCCATCCGTCGCCGATACCTCCCACCGCAGCCCGATAACATGATGCCACTCATTACAGCAGTGAGCGCCAGCAGCAGTGTAACTCCAGCAAGTATCGTCCGTACCCTACTCTTTGAAGATTTATGCTAACCGTCGTCGCAGGTAGTCGATGAGACACAGTCGATAGTTCTCAACTCGACTCTGTCCGATGAAGTATGGCGCAAAACGTGATCGTATCGGTCCGCCGAGGCCGTCCAAAATTTCTTTAACTCGCAGATGGCCTTGCTTCGCTCAGAAGGCCGGGTACGCTTGAGTCGAGTCGAGTCGCTCGGGGCTTTGTATGTTCGCCCCTTTCGTTCGATCGGATTGCGTTCAAGAGACTTCTCCCCTATACGAAGAGTTAGAATTACGAGACGTTCGGACCGCAGATATCCAGGGCCAAATACGTACCTTAGCGGCGGAGAATAAGGAGTGCTGTTCGTGTCGTCTCGCGGTTCGCAGGTCGAGATGAGGTCGGGAGTGACCATGCGCGTTTGTTCGATGAGATGGAACAACGTCCCTCGCTTGCTTTTCGGCAGTCGCGTAAAAGACAAGGCTGGGCGCCAGCGGGTGTCCACATGTTCGCGTGGCCTCCACGACCGCGCTGATTGCAACCAGTTTGATACATGGTCGCAAGGCGGCTCTATGATTCGTGGGTGTCGGAAATACAGGGCTCATATGGCCTCAATCTACGTGTTTTGGCGCTACGGGAGAGCAGGTGACATTACGGGTGAAAGATTAACATTCTGACCATGCATGCATGGCATTATACAATTCATTCGTCGCGGCTTTAGTGCGCGCGTGGGAGTGTGCATTATCGCTGCACGAAATACTTGCAGAAGCGTCATTCATGCAAATGTATCTTTTGACCAGTATCAAGAGCATACTCTTATGAGAACAAGTAAGTTCAAAGCTCCCTCTCAGCGAGTATACTCGTTTTCCACGCCTCAACCGGCTTGGTGGTATCAACTACCACGAGTTTCCCGCCCTTCCAGCCCGCCATATCGCCCACTGGAGCTCCGTCCACATCCGGGCCCTTCCAGCCGTCCTCACATTTCACACCGGCGTCATTGACGTCGCTGTGAACGCCCAGCCTGACAGCGTGGAACTCCTCTTTGTGGACATCCTCATCCCAGTAGACGAGGCTCAAGTGCGGTATGAAGCCTTGCTGTCCGCTCTCTGCTGGGGTCGTATACTTTTCAACCCATTCGCGTGCCTGTGCTTCGTCCACTCCCGGAACCACGGCCGTGCGACAGACGACTGCGAGGTCCTTCAAGGAGTCGGATTTATTGATCTCAAGTGTAATCTTGGTCCAGAATGCGGCGCCATAGCGGACGCGCTTGAACAGAATAGTGGGGAGCCGTTCGGGCAATTGGATGCTCGAGAGGAGAGATAGAAAGTCGGCAGCGGACTGGAGCGGGAGGCCAGACGAGACTGTGATATGTGGTTGAAAGTCCGCTGGCCTCAGTAGACGTTTGATCTAGCTGTCAGCCGGCCTGGTGTCATGTATTCACGGACGCCGGACGTCAGTGATGTCGGATATGGGAACGTACGGACAGGACCCGGGATCCGCCTTGGCAGCGTGGTAGAGATGAGTGTCTGCAGGGCCTGGGAGAGTGCTCCCGGAGGCGGGAGAAGCCAAAGAGAAGCTATGTATATCTCAATAGGTACTTTGTTAGATGTTTCACTGCCATGTTCCACTGAACGATTGATGACATATGCATACCACCTACGGAACATGGGCTAGTCAGCCTCTAATCAAAATCTATTGATGAGTTTTCAGTACCTACCTGCCATAATTGGGCGAGAAGAATTTAAATTTCCGGCCAGTCGGCTGTGGTTTTACTATGGTGCAGACGCACAACTGTACAGGCCTGCAGGTAAAAGGTGCTGTTGTAGATGACGGAATGATTTCACGCGAGTGGGTCGATAGTAATACGAGGAACACATGCATGTACGGTCTACCGTCTATACACAAGAACAATCGAAATTCCAAGAATCATATTATATTATCATCTAAGCTAGCCTCGATGCCAGGCGCTGTAATCTAAATTACTATTAACGACGGCATAAACACTGCATCTGTGATAGCATGCAGCAATCGAATGAATCGATAGAATGTATGTACGAAGGTACGTTTGTACCCGACCTCCCATCCCCAAATGTCCACACCCAAACACGGCTTGCGCCGGCTAGGATCACGAAAACCTAGAGAAAAAGACACTGAGAAGCCGGCTGCTCTCTTGCCACAGAGAGACTCGATCGTAGGGGCCGGGAACGGAAGAAGATTCACAAGTGCGAAAGCGCGAAGAATAATCCTCAGCAAGCCGTCAGAGACGGAGCCCCCATGTTGTAGAAAATATAACTTAAAAGGTATAATTCCACTACTCTGCACAGCTGTTAGCACCTTTTCGCCAGAATGAAACTGAAAATTTTGTTCAATGGGTTCGTGGGAGGAACTTACGTTAACTGAGGGAAGAAGAGAAGAGAAGGAAGAGCCAGCCAAAATCGCGCGAATTTATAGGCCGACCCGCCAGCCAGGGAAAAAAAAAATTGGCGTGGTGGGGCACCAGCCACAGCGACAAACAGCGACAAACGCCACAGCCGAACGAGATGTGTTGTGGCTGAAGTGCCAGTTGGCGGGGCAGAAAAAAAATCGAGCTTCCCCTCCGCCATAAAAGCAGCGCTTCCCCCACTATCATCTGGCTCATCGATTCCCCCATCCATCGCCACTTTCTGTCCATATCTGTTCCCTCCAGAACCTCAGAAAATAAAAATCAGTCCACTGCATTCTACTTGCTCTTCTTAAACTATCATTCACAATGGGCTTCGGAGATCTGGTCGCTGACGCTGGCAAGAATGGTGCGCCTTCATCCCATCTCGCCTGTAGATATTCCTCCAACTGACTCATTTTTTCCAGCCCTCAACTCCTGGCTCGAGACTCGCAGCTACATCACTGGGTATGGCAACCAACACTGTTCCTTCTCGTCGCACTTGTTGTCTTTGCCTGCCCTCATAATACTATGATGTAAAAACGAACTTGTTCATGAGGCTCGGTGCCGCTGATTATGAACATCGTTAAGACTTGCTTTGAACAATCTGAGTCTTCTTACTTTTCGATTCGTTGAAATTTTGCCGGCACGGCGAGAAGGATATCATCGCGTCTGATAGTGACACGCATCGCTGACATTGGACACTATAGTTACACTCCTTCCCAGGCCGATGTGATCGTCTTCCAGTCCGTTGGCTCCGCTCCTGATCCGTCAAAATACCCCTACGCCGCCCGCTGGTACAGCCACATCAACACCTACTCTGAGGAATTCGAGTCCCTGCCCGGCGAGAAAGGTGCTCCCCTCGCCTCGTTCGGCCCAGAGGGCGGTGCTCCCGTTCCACCAACGGCCGCTGCTGAGGAGGACGACGATGTCGATCTCTTCGGTTCTGATGACGAAGAGGAGGACGCAGAGGCTGAGAAGCTGAAGGCGCAGAGACTGGCAGAATACAAGTAAGCATCATTTATAACACAGCCATGACAATAAATCCTTCCTGAATCTAGATGCTGACATGCCTGCAAAACTAAAGCGCAAAGAAGGCCCTCAAGACCAAGCCTGCCGCCAAGTCCATCGTCACACTGGAAGTCAAGCCATGGGACGACGAGACGTAAGTTCTACCCTTCGTTCAGCATTTCGCACGCACCACTGCACACCTTCTAACAGAATGCTACAGCAACATGCAAGAGCTCGAGGCGAACGTTCGCAAGATCGAGAAGGACGGCCTCGTCTGGGGTGCCTCTCAGTTTATCGCCGTTGGCTTTGGCATCAAGAAGCTGCAGATCAACATTGTCATTGAGGATGAGAAGGTCTCTCTCGACGAGCTCCAGCAGCAGATCGAGGAGGACGAAGACCATGTGCAGAGCACTGACGTTGCAGCCATGCAGAAGCTGTAGAAGCGTTGGCTCTCTCATTCTCTTCCTTTCGTTCTTTTGACATGCAGGAGACATGCATCCGGGTTGGCTTTTACGTGGGGGGCTATTCATCATCTTTTTTTTTTTTCGCCGCTGGTCAATGATGGATGTTTATATGCTTGTGTGGTCTACAGTTAGACGTTGGTTATATCATATCAGACATGAGACTTAGGGCCAATAAAAGCAGAACCATTCCCGTGCACGGCTACCTGTTCTATGGATTCCAATTAATTACCTATACCCTTGAGCATATATCCATTGCTGGAACATAACAAAAAGTCCCATTGATTATATGTCTGTAGCATGCCTGTATCGATAGTATCCCCCTCCAATCGCCGTCGAAGTTTTCATCTCTCAGCTATCGCCTTGCTCCTTGACCCAATCTGCGAATTCCTTCCGTTGTTTCTGAATTTCAACTGTCAGCGCGACCCCACCAAATATAACGCAATATCCGCAGACGTCCAACCTACCCTAACATCTAGAAACCCGGGGCGCTCCTCTAACCCGTCGAAAAGACCCTTTCCTTTCCCCTTCGCACTGTTCGCATCCACGCCCTCTGCTGCGACCCGCCCACTCTCCAGCAGACCCGCCCACTTTCGTAGGCTAATAGGCTTCAATTCACACCCGGAGCTCACGATGCCAACGAGCAGCAGTGCGACGGATATGAGTGTTTCGAGCGTGATGTCCAATGGGAGGGATGATCCGGTCGTGGGTATACCAGCAGATGATGGGGTGGCGGCCTGCGAAACGGTGGAGAGGAGTGAATGTTCGTGGGCGGAGTAGCAGCTGTATAAAGTTTGACTGAGTGAGCGAGCAGCTCGGTAAAGCAGGGATGGGATTGATCCACTTACGCGTGTGCAAGGAGGAGCGAGGAGAAGGCGATGAGCATCTTGGAGGGAGCCGAGCGAGACATCGTGGCGGTGGATGTGGATGGTGGGGCCGTTGACGGGTGGATGTCGTGAGTGAGCTGCTGGCCAGATAGAAAGCGAGCCACTGCGGCTCTGCTGGATTGGGCGATTGCTTGGCGCGCAAGCTGCAACAGAGTCAACGCAGCCTGCGAACTCTGATCGCGAGAGAGTCAACTATGGGGTAAAGTTAATTCGGCCGAGTTACCATACCCGGCGGGAAAGTCGAGTGGCGAGAGCGTATCCGGAAGTGGGGCGCTCGTCGAACTTTGAGTTTCAGCGGCGTGACTATAGCAATATTTATCTATCATCGAAAGCCATCTCATCTGACAGTAACTTACACATCCACCGAACGTACCTCGAATTCTTGGTTCGGAATATATAAGCGCCGCTCAGATCTAGCTGGTGACGATATTGAAATCGAGTGATCGAGCGCCGCCTCTATACTTTGCTGCTTAGCGCAATAACGTCCGCTGGAGGCTGATCCACCGATGCGCGATATGGCTGGAAACCTTCTACTGGCACTCCTACTCTGGAGCAGCACCCTCCTAGGACTCTCCGCCGCTTGGGCAAGTCCCAAAATCGATGAATACCGAACCCACGACTGGTACGTACCCCTCTCTATCCATCATCCAGACGGCTCCCACTTCCACGACTTACAAACCCACTAACATCTCGATCCTGGATGGGTATCCGCCTATATCTCTAGCTCTGGCGAGATGATGTGGACACACTGGCCTTCCATCGGCGACTGCATCGAATTAGACTACTTTACAAACTCAACCTACATCAACACCGGCTCGGGGTTCTTCGCAGGCGTCCCCGTCGCATACTCGCGGTCCGGTTGTACGTCTGACCAGCGGATTGGAAAGATTCCAGGGATGAATAATACGGGTGTGTGTCTGGATATCAATACGATGTTTCCATTACCGTATGGTGGAAGGGTGCGGTCGATACGGCTTGATTGATGCTTTTTCGACGCGCGCCTCTCAAAGTTGGTGTCGTGACACGATCTGAGATAAATTGGACGTTGGAGAGTTGGTGGTATACTGGTAGTTCCTCTTATTGTATTTTGAGGGGGCTAGGACAGGCAGCACATGTATACTACATGGAACTGAGGCAGCATGATATATCGATGTGTTCATGCATGACTAAAGTGTGTCGGCGTCCAGATTCGACCCCAGCCTCCGTAACATTACTGATTAACGTATAACAATCTCTAAAATCGAAATAAAGTTACTAAAATTTGGTATATAAGTAGCTTTTATATGCAGATAGTAATGATGATACTGGTGTGTAGAAGGCCTGAAATCAGGACTTAGTTAACCCTAGAGAACGTCTTCGTTTCATAGAAGCTACCAAATATTTAGATTCAAAATACAGAAATATATTCTATCATTTTATGATCCGAGTTGCAATTGACCAACCGAAATAATATAATCGTGAATTCTTCATATATGTTGAGTCCAATCTCGAGAAGAAATAAACATCTAAATAGGAAGTGCCGCTAAACTTCATGAGCTCGTTTCTGAAAGCTTCCTCCTTTCACCTCCACTCTTTATAATTACTTATGATTTATATTTATATTTTTCTTTTCTGCACCTCGCACTACATGTGTGCCTTTGGATCGAAGCGCAGGTGGTCCACAGTTTCCACACTGTCGTTGGTGCAGGCTCAGTATTGGGATACAAAGTTAGTATGCCGGCGGCGAGGAGTCGCAATTCCATTATAGCTAGATTTTGAATCGATTCGGCACAGGCAAGAATGCGCGTATAGTGGCTATAATGACGGAGGGCAGGGTGTCTTCAGCTATTGGGTGAACCTATATACATACAAAAACCAAGTAAGCTGTTAATCCCGAGAGAACCTGGGGAACTGGCTTATCACTACATCTGCAGAGCAAAAAAATCTGATAATGAAAACTTTTGCAAGTCGAAGAGTACGGATTACGCATTGCGGGTAATCTAGTAGCTACAAGTAGAGATTGGAATAACGGTGGAAGGCGTAGAGTCAAACCTTGGAATGGAGGAAAATCAGACAATTCACTTGATAATGGAATCAAATTACTACTTGAAACAATGGTAGCGGACATCTCAGGTGTTATAATAGATCTGGTCCGATTCGAGCCTTGTGCATGGCGTTCTCACATCGTCCTCTTGCTTTGTCGAGGTCGCGACGAAGACGCCGAACAGTTCTATTCTGGGCGTGTGTCTTCGTGTTGTTCGTGTGGATATTCTTCCAACGGGGACATCCGGACTAGTCGCGACACTAGTGTGATGCTGGCCGTGGCAATGGCAAAGCCTGCAGTCACTCACATGGTTTCCTTGCGGCTCCAAATCATATATGCATAGCGCATTCGGAGCAGGGTGGAGTATTGAAATCTGAACTTCAGTCTATAATGTCTGAGGTATCGACATTGCAGGACTCACAAGGAGGAAGGGCCAAGGCGAACCTTTCGTGATTGCCTGCGCACGGCTCTAGAAAGGCCTGGCTAGTCCGATTGATCATGCGACTCTGGTGCTTGCGTCGAGATCCTGACTACCGTCCATTACCGATCTGCGAGGCCTTGTCCCGAATCTTACTCGACCGCGTCTCACAGAAATTAAAGGCGAGCCAATCAGCCTGGTTGCCGAGAGCCTAACATCCTGTTGGATCTCAGCCGTCGGAGAAGTTGGCCAAGTTTTGAGACCCCTCTTGAATACTGGCAGGTGGCACTTGCATTGCAAGTAGACCTAAGAAAGTTCCGGCTCTACTCTCCGAATCTGATCTCAGCCCCAGGAACAGCAGGTGCGGGTACTTGGAGAGGTTGAAATGCCGGTCGACCTCCAGATAGAATTCTGTCTGGCTTGATCGTGAATTTTTTCTTTGGCTGGGCGGATTCTTGGATTTTATCGAGGGAAGTGTCGCGTGGACTGGATTTTCTCGGCGAGTTTTGACGCGACCCGGCCAGGATGGACTTTGAACTCCAACCTGTCAACCAAACACCTGCTGCTCCTAGCCAAACCTTGGACAAATCGCAGTCCGTCTACCGGGAAGTACCGCAACTAGACTCGAGCATTTCGCCGGCGGAAGGTCGATATGTCGTCGCAGCGTCTTCAGAAACCAGCAGCGTTCCGCCGGGCGGGAGGGTGCAGACGGGCTGGATGCCGCTCATCTTACGCCCTTGGTCGCTGATGGTCTTCCTGGTAATCTATATCGGCGTCTTCCTCACTCTGATCGGGCTGTACGTACGGTCGAAACGAGAGCAGGGAATCAGCACCGAGAGGGAGAGCAGACATTATCTCTGGACGTATGGGCCGACAGCTGGTGAGCTTCCCCTCAATATATACCGTGTTCGGCCCAGCCGTGAGGTTACATTGGGCACATTGGCTAAATAATTGCGACACGCGACTAGTTTTTATCATCCTGGCGGCTTTCTGGCGGCACCTCGATTACCATGTCAAACTGCTGATGCCATGGGTCGAGCTCGCATCCGGTCCGAAGCATGCGAAGTTGACAGTGCTGCTCGATTACATCTCACCATTCCAGCCCGTAGCATTCTGGGATGCGTGTAAGAACCGACACTGGCTCGTCGTATTATCCGCGGCGGCATTCGCCACGCTCAAGATTGCGACAATCTTCGCGACTGGTCTGTTCATCTTGCAAGCGGCGGTTCTGGAGGACCAGCATCAGGACTTTCTGCGATACTCGGATCAGTTCTCCGCGGCGGGGTTCGATCCTTCCAAAATCGATTCACGTGCTAGCTTCACCGTCTTTGGTGTATCTGCATTAAACCTCTCGTATCCGGCGGGGACGAATAGACAGTATGCTATACAATCGTTCGTCAACGCCCAGAATGTGTCCTTGGACGACATTGCATCTATCTCCGCCCCCGCAGATGTCTTTTCAGCCCAGCTGGACTGCCAGCCCGCTCGGCTCAATTGGACCAATGACCGCGACCTGCAGTTCGAGACTACTCCGCTGTCCCAGTTCTATAATACGACGGCGTTTTCGCCGGGGTGCACATTGAAGCGGATTCGTCTAGACGCCCCATCCTGGCAGGGTAACACCTCGCAGCAAGGATTCTACGCACGAATCCAGAATTCGACATGCGACGAGATCAGTGACCCGGTCGCCGGCAACCGGCTCTTCCTGGCGATGACCTATTCGACGCGCGAGAATTTTACGAACACGCTGCAAAACTACACGGCCTTCGTATGCGAGCCGTCTTACACTGTTAGGCGCAGCCAGGTCAACATTCCTAGTAATAGACTGGATGACTATTCTGCCCTCTCAATCGTGCAGCCGCTGGGTGATAATACTACAATACCGGGGTTGACGGCGAAGGACCTTACCGATGGTATCGTCACGACCTTGGGACAGGGGTCGACCCAGCTTGCGATGTCAGGATGGGACAAAACTTTCGATTCGTTCTTTGGGCTGTTGACCGTTTTGCACCCGCAGCTGAACTACACGGCGTTCAACGATCCCGATCTCCTCAAGACCGCCGCCTCAGACTTATACGCTACTCTTGCGGCGCAAGTTGTTGGAGAGTCGTTGTTGCAGCCGGCTACTGCAAACACGGCGGTGGATGCAACAGTCATGCGGTACCAGCAGCGGTTGATCCTTCGGCCGGTGTCTGTAATTGTCATGGAAGTGATCGTGGGAGTTTTGATAATAATCACGATTGCGCTCCTACTCATGATGCCACGACACGGCGTCGCGCCTCGAGACCCAAGCTCGCTGGGCGCACTGGCTACGATATTATCGCGTAGCAAAGAGCTTGAACGGTCGCTGTCCGGTACGTCGAACTTGTCGGAAAAAGATCTGGAAGGCTGGTTGAACCACTACCGCTTCTATTCAAGCGTCGAGGCAGGTGCCAGTGGCCGCAAGTTCAAAGTGGAACTAGTAGACGTCTTCAACACCGACTCCAAACAGCAGGACCCCGACGTCTTTCACAAGCCGGTCGATAGCACCCGTCACTCTTGGTGGAAGCCACTCGGTCTAAAATGGTGGGTGATAATCCCACTCGTGGTACTACCCGTCGGTATCATTGTCGCCCTTGAGGTGCTTTATCGCAAATCTCAGCGGAATCGTGGGCTAGCATACATCCCCGTGGAGGGCTATGTGCATTATACCTGGGTATATCTACCCGCCCTGGTGATGGTCACCATCGTCACACTCTTCAACATGCTCGACTATGCCACTCGTTGCATCGCGCCGTACCAGGCCATGCGCGCCGACAGCACCGTCGCCAGCCGTGGCATCTTGTACAATCCGTCGGGAAAGCTGACTCTCCCAGCACTATGGCACGCAATTAAAGAAAAGCATGTCACGGTTATTGCGACGACCTTCGCAGTGCTCATCGCCCCGGTGCTGACTATTGCTGTTTCCGGTCTGTTCTACTCCAATATGTTCAGCGACACAAGCACGTTCACCGTTCGCCAGGCGACGTGGTTCAATACCTCCTTCCCAGACTTCAGCGGCAATAATACCGACGACGTCATATCCGGGCTCATCGTTGGCGGGAATCTATCCTACCCAACGTGGACGTACGAGGACCTCTCCTTCGCGCAGCTCGCAGTACCCGACAACAGCACCAGCGAGGCGTCGGAGAGTGTCACTCTGAATGTTCCCGCCGTCCGCGCAGCGCTCAATTGTAGCATCGTCTCTCAAGACCGGTATTACAATCTCAGTCTTGACGAAGATTATGCTAGCTCTTCCTCTCCTGGACAGAGACTGAATTTAACAGACATCCCTGTTGCAGTCAATATCAGCATGCCGGGCGATTGCGGAAATCGCGGCTTTATCTACAACAATATCACGACCCTCGGCGACTCATTACAGCACCCGGAGACCGGCTTCTTCGGTCATCTGCTCGCGCTCTCTGGTCTCAAGTGTCCAGACTTCGCTGTCTTTTACGGACGCATGCAAGATAACAAGATTGAAAACTTCACCACTTTACTCTGCAACGGATGGACCCAAAGGGTGGACGTTCACGCGACCTTTCTCCTCCCAAACTTTACCATCGACACTTCCGCCCCGCCGCCGCAGCCGGTAGAAGATACAGCGCGGTGGTTCTCAAACCAGACACAATACCCCGGTTGGACGTTCGCCGCACTAAATACCAATGCGTCAGCGCCGGAAATATTCGACGACTTTATTTCCGCACTCGTGTACGGGAAGTATGGGACGCCGCTACCCGAGCTGCAGAATCCGAACATGCTCGTCTCGGCCGTGAAGCGCCTCTACGGGATCACGATGACGCAGACCATCTCCCAGGACGCGCGGATACCGGACCAGAACCCGTCGCCGGTATTCATAACTGGCACGAGTAAAACGAAACCGCGCGCGCGATTGGTTCAGTCCGAGGCGTCTACGAGGGTGCTGCAGGTTATACTAGCATTCATCATGGTGACGACGGTGGTAGCGTATGTGGGCGTCAAGGCGCGCGAGCTGTTACCGAGGGAAAGTAATAGCATCGCGACGATAGGAGGGTATCTGGCAGGCAGCGATGTGTTACGGCTGGTGCCGGACGGGGCGGAATGGAAAGAGGGGACGGGGGCGGGGACCTCAGGGGAGTGGTTCAAGGGGTATATGTTTGGGTTCGGTTGGTGGGATGATCCGGAGCATGGGCGGAGGCGATACGGCGTCGGTATTGGGAAGAGCGGCTGATTGGTCGATTATATATATTCGTCTAGCGCATTCTTCAGGCTTGAGCGTTGCACAGCGCGCATTTTACTATCTCGGTTTGTATTCTTCGGTCGATCTGCGTATTCATAAGGTATCGTGCCATAGATCTAGAAGTAATGAACTTGTATTTTAAGCCATCTATACATGGTTTCTGAATGTTTATTATTATGCAGTTGCAATGCCTACTAGCTATATATATTGAAAGGTAGAAGTACTACCTATGCAAGTTTGAATCCTTCCACTGAACATGGGCGAAATGTGACTTGGACGTCCGTCCGAAGAAGCGTGTATAGTGTGTGCTTGACCAAGGGTCGCCCAACCACGCATTTATCCCCTGTCTCAACTTGTGGGGCATCCAATGCCTCTTCACCGACTACCTTCCACAGTAGCTGAGGATTAATGAATCCGGCATCGATCATACTATCCGATATCAACTGGTCTTCGGCTTTCTGGGACGTTAAGAAGGAGAAGCGAGTATTGCTATAGCTGAGCACTATCCACCGGCCGCCAGGTGGTGCCAGAAATGCCATGTGAAGTGTTAATAGATAGAGCGGGTGCGCTGGTGCGGTCCGTGAAGAAGAGTGCTGGATCCGCTCTGACTCTGTAGTCAGAGCATATGGCAGATGAACAGGCACATCCTCAGCGCATGATATCGCATCTGCAGTCGACTTGTCCAATATGATGTTGTAGCTTCCAGTGGCCTCGCCGGCGCCGGGAACCCTTAGGGTGAGTATGTCGTCAAGAGACAATAGATCGGCCGCGCTCCAGCGCATCCGTTCCGGTCGAGATTCTGTCGCCTCATATGTCTTCCCGGTGTCGATGGCAATGGCTGAGAAATCGACATTGTGAATCTGCGAGGGGCTCTTCACTAGATCGCGCAGATGGAAGGACAGCAATGATGTCCCACAGCCAATATGGAGAATATGCGGCTCGTCGTTGGATGGCGCGGATGCTAGCGCCTGCGTGATAGCGCCATCGAGGGCGTCTGCGGGCAGCAGCCAGTCGAATTGGGAGGAATTTTTGGCAAAGCGGGCGTCCCAGTAGTCCTTGTCGCCGAAGGAGGGAGGCATTTCGATCGCGACTGCCCTGTTGGATGTTATATATATCACTTGAGAATAAAGCCGGAGGCCTCGTGATGCATTCTTGCGGTCTAACGTTTGTTAGTGTTGGCAACGTTGCACGGAGAGTTGGCGCGTGGCAGGATCAAATGGCCTGTGTAACAGCAGCGACCTTCAGCCCTTCAACGTCCTCCATGCCGAAAATATGGCGATCGTGCATTTCGACCGTAGAATAGGCTAATTGAAATTCCTGCGTTAGAGATCAATATATATCATCAGGGTATGAGCACAAAGGCAAGTTTCTCATTACTATCGATAAGCAGCCGGGCTAACGTTATAACGTCTCCCGCAGTTCCTAGCCGAAACGAGCCAAAGTTCAGCTAACGGGCAGTAGCGAGACAGGCTCCATCAACAGGCTATCGCCCTGGCCTCTTCTCACAGTCGGAGGCCCTTGCCACTGAGCTAGCTGAGCTGGCGCGGACCCGGCAAACGTGTCGGCCGTTACACAGCTGCTGGTAACAAGGCTTATTAACATTGCATTGCGTGGATGATGGATGCATGCACGCTGAGCCGCTCGAGATCGCATCCTCAATTCTACTTTCATGCTCAATACCGACTACCGAATAAAGCGCAGGGACGAGATCCCATCTCTATAGCGGACCACCTCGCGGTGTACTAAGGTCACTACGCTCACGACGCGTTCGCATTCGTCTTCTCAAAAGACTCAATCATCGCCCCGGCGGAGTCTATTCAAGTTAGGTTGGTTTCGCGAACCTTACTGCCCCGAGATTACTTACTGCCGGCCTGCGGGGCACACCAACGTCATCTCATCTCCGTCATCACGCCAGCATCTTCCTCCGATTCTGCCGCTTGGCTCGCTCCTTCTACAGCGATCCTCCGGGATAGTGCCGGTAAAAGCCTGCCATGGCGAGGTATACTGTCCCTCTGCCTTACGATGTTCTTTGCGTGGTCGCTAGCTTCGTAAGTTATTGATTCCTCAAACTACGATGTCCCCCGTCGCGTCCGCGGCGAGCTAATGTCGCGAAACTCATACGTCTAGATCAGCTCCCACCAGGACCTCGTCGCCTTTTGCAGCGCCAATCGAGCCACCCACTCCGCCGGCATCCCCTTTCTCTACCGTGATGTTTTCTTCGAAACTTGGCCGGACGTGCGATCCGACGACGTTATCCCGTCCGGTGGTTGGTACCGCGTCTCCGACCCGACTGAGGAGTTGATGCGACTGCTCAACCGGGACCTCCAGAATGATCCGAACTTGCAGGCGCGGGCAAATCATGTTCGATCATTACGGCATCTCACCGTCACTGAGGATAGCGGGCGCCAAAATGACCGAACGCAGGACATGCCACAGAACGAACTGGTGTATCTTGTTGAGACTTTGCCGCAGCTTCAAGAGTAAGCCCTGCTATTCAGAAAACACGTCATATATCCGTAATTCCGATTTAGATGGCTGATGGACATATATCCGTGTAACTGCAGGTTACTGGTTTCCGTTAATGACCTTGTCATTCCCTTTCTCGAGACCGCTATCTCCAACTCGACGATCTCGACTCTGCGTCTCACACCTCATCGCATTTTGACCCAATCCTGTCAATCACTCCGCATCGCGCAAGACAGCCAAAACTTCCTCCCGCTATGGGGTAATATACACTCTCCGCTACTCAAATCTCTCACCATTACCGATCTCCCTCCGTCATGTCGCACCTACCTTGACCGTTATACTGTACCCGGCAGTGTGGAAATCTGGAATATAATCACGCACTGCCCGTCGCTGCAGCACCTGGATATCAGAGTCAAGATTAGTGGGCGTGACAGGGGCCATAACCACATAAATGATATCGGCCGGCGCAGCACGCTCAGCAAAAACGTGGCTTCGCAGCCCGTGGTCCACCTACGCACCTTGAGGCTGCAAAATTGTAGCGTTTCCGGATTCGAGTTCAACCGACTGGACCCGGAGACGATGGAAGAACTGCACATTCCGTACAATGGCCGCAAGCGACTCTTCCGGGATCTCGTATCTGGCCCTCTAGTCGTCTCTCACAGCATGGCCTTTCCGCGTAATCTGAAGAGTCTGGTCGTGGACACGCTGCCGCTCACTCCGGACCGGCGGGAGCCCTGGCAGGAGGTGTTTGATAAGAATTTTGCAGAGCTGCAGCTGGAAGAGCTGATTGTGCTTACGCGAAAGGTCGACTTTTGGTTGCAAAGCACTACTAGCTTTGCAGGGGCTGGAAGTTGGGTCAGCCGGAATGGAGATGATCTGTCTCCGAACACACGCAATGTCGCCGTAGAGATGATTATAGGGCATAAAATGGACGACGGCGGTCGCAACACCAGTGGCTCTGCCGCCGTGCCCTCAGATGTCAGCACGGTTACTTCTCCCACCGACCCATCGACCGATGCAGCCATCATCGATGCCGATGATCAAGTAGCATCAATGGCAAACATGGACTTGGCCGATATAGAAGTTCCGCCGACTCCGGCGATGGGTCGCTGGTTAAAGCGACTCTTGCTGAAAGGAAGCTGGCAGATGACTCGTAGCCTGCTGGACAACTTGCTCACAACCTGCTGGGATCTGGAGGAGCTTGGGGTAGCACTACTATGGAAAGAATGGGTGTGTATCCCGTCTGAATCTCTACATCTCTTTTGGATTTAAACGCTATTGTCTAGGATACAGAGCGGAATTTACTTACTAATCGTGGGGTTTCTCTCATAGAACCACGACATATCGGAAATACCACCTTGCATCAAGCGCCTCCGCCACCTCCGCGCCCTCATAATTCTCAACGAACCACATTCTAAGAACATGAATCCCGAATGGGGCAGCCCGCTCCCCACTAGGAACAAAGTCTGGCAAGCACCCCTTGCTCTCGACGATGACGCCTTCTTACAACACGGACAGCCGCAGGAGCGGCTACGATACTTGGGAATTGGGAAGAAAATGTGGAGTGTCGTCCTTGAGGATCACGATGAGCGGGACGAACGGCTCGGCCGCTACAACAGGTATCGAGGAAGCCAGAAGCACGTCTCTAAGGGCAATGGGAAAGGGGATTATCGATGGCGGAGGACACTAAGGGAAGTGGATAGGGAGAGTGTGGCTGGCGTTGGAATATTGGAATGGATCAGGTTTTGCGATGAATGCTGGGTCAATGATTTTAGTGACAAGACGAACGGTTGAGGTGAGCGCTGATTTCACCGGGGTTCTTTCATTGCAAGCGCAGGGAAAGCATGGAACATGGCAGGGTTTGTATCGGAGTTTGGATAGATTGCAAAGGTACGATTCGCAGGGTAGCGGGAGTGGTATCTGCGTGCAATCTTTATGCTTTCTTTAACTTTTCTTTGGATGGTTGTCTGGGTTAACTTCATGAGTCTATATGATGACGTTGATGTCTAACGATAGTGTTTAAAATACTTAATATAGATGTTTTTGATACTGCAACTCGACATGCTGTATGCATGTGTATCATACAATTTGTTAATATCGTCTTCAATTTATCGCATATCCGATAGGAGTAATATTGTCTATGTTACATAGGGAAAAGAGCTAGCTCAGTAAGCCATACGCAAATGTGATGTTTGAGGGAGTAGAAGGAAGTTAATACTCGAACACTCATTGTAGAACGGTATCTGTACATGCTAAGTTCACGGGGTGTTTATATATACAAGGAAAAGCAATTGGTATCAACAAATGCATAAATTGATGCAACGACCTTCTCTCAAGCCTTCTCTTCCAGAGATACTGAAAAGCCAGGCCAGGTAGCTGCATCGGATAGTACCTCAATCAACTTCCTTCAGGACAAGGAAGCAACCAGCATTCCTAGACAGATGGGGATCCATAACATACTTGAAATCCAGTTCGGCAACAAGTTCATCGAGTGACTGTAATCTCACACTACGGTCTGGATTCTCAAATTCCGAAGTATCCCAGGAAAACGGCGGGTCATGAAACTGAAATGTCATCCAACTCTCGAACCCTTTTCTAAACTCGTCCATATCATCGAAGAGGAATTTCTTCGGGAGTGACGTTTCAGATGTGGTGTGTTTTGGGAGAGCTGGCTTGCGGGCAACCTGAAAGACGTACTTCTTTTCCTTCTTCTTGCCTTTTTGTATGAAGGCCTTCGCGTTCGTCAAGCTGGATTCTTCGAATAGGGGCGCTTGGGTGAAACCCAACGGCCCACAAAAGGCTGAATGTGATGAAGTAATACCACTTGAAGGTAAAGGGCCTGGGAGGGTATTCATGACCAACCCCTCTGGCTGTCCTGCGGGCCAGAAGCTATTCCCTGCTCCTGATAACACTGGGTCAGTGCTCGGTTCTTGATAGGTATTCAGTATCGATTCGTTCCATGGGTGTAGTGCAAGTAAATTTGAAGACGCGGATGGGGGTCGTGGTGGAAATAGATGGGGTGCCTGCGACGAGAACATGGCCCCTGCCGCCAGCTGGGCCGTGTTTGTCTGGCTCCCTATATTATTTGTTCGCTGTTGCTTTGCTGCGGCCGACGTATTTTGAATTTCCGGATGATTAATTGATGGTTCCTTGAATGATGTCTGAGTATTATTGGATTGTGGAACTCTAGGGAGTTGGGTTATCCCAGCCAATGCTGGATGAAGCATCGGCATCTGTACCAGCAGAAGATCGAGATCTACGTTTGCGGGGTGAACATGTCGGTTGTTCGTATTGCTCAAGGGGCTTGCCGTGCTCGAACCCATCTCGTTATCAACCTGCCGATCCGTCGATACCGCCCGCGTCTCTGGGAAAGCCACGGCTGAAGCCTCTATCCTGCGCCTTGGCAATAGCCTATTGACCCTAGAGTTGATATCCGCATCGAGTAGGCTCGCTTCCGGCCTAGAGCTATATACTGCGATAGGGTCATAGTCTATCCAATCCTGATTAATGTTCAGTCGATTCAAATGATGTAGCAATCCTAATCATTGACTTACAAGGAGATGGCACCGGAAATTCCCAACCAGGATGACAGAACTGGAATATAGACTCCCATGTTCGAGCTCGTATGATTTCGTGCGGAACGGTGCCATTGAAATGGGTTCGCTTCAAGTGCTCTCTATATTATAAAAATACCATTTTGTTAGTAACTGCTTTTGAGTATTGCTGGCTGTATATCATAATTATGGGTCACATAACGACGGCTACTAGAATTGTAGGACCGCAAGTTGACATGAAATTAGAAGCTGTAATACATAGGAATCGGTATATATGCGAGCATCAGAAGGACTAACCGTATTCCCACTAGATTCTGCCTATTTATATGGAGGCAACAGATATACTCATTAGGTAAGCCCTTTGCGAAAGGGCATGCTAGGTTGTTTCGCACATCCTTTGGGAGCGGAGGCTTGCTTCGGGCTCGTTTTAGTTCCGGATCGTCAGCTTTACCACTGCCATTGTACGTGTCGTTTGATCTCCCGTGCTTTCGACCAGTGCTGTCCGTGGAATTCTCCGATGCAGACCCTCCCGCTGATTGTGAATCAAAGCTTGCGCTTCCATGATGGCTCGACTGGGGATCACTTGGAGCGCTCCGCGTGTATCTATCCTGGTACAGAAGGCCATTCGGACTCGAATAGAGGTCTACGAGCTTAAGGTGGAGGATTAAAGCTTGAAGTTCGTAGGAATCCTCCTCACTTATGTTTTGATCTGCATCAAGATGATTCTCAATCAAAGTGTTAGCCTGATTGTCATTCCCTTCTGAACGTATCTCCTCACACGAGGGGGTTGCTAATGTTTGGGATGTCGAAGGCTGGTCGCTTATTGTCGTGAAGCTCGGTGTCATCGCATTTGCATTTGATGGCGACAAGGGAGTATGAAGCGATTTCTCTGCATCTATCTGAGGGCATGCCGCTATCGAAGTGGAGGTTTCCGCGGAAAGATCCTTCGGGGGCTTTGCAGTATCATTCTCCCGTACAAGACCATCATGGATCAATTTATGGATCGGTTCCGACTTTTGGGAGGTCAGAGAGCACGACTCATGGTCGTGGCCGACATCAATAACGGGATCCGGAGCGTTGTGTCCATTTCCCTTCTCGCTGACCCGCTCTACAACTGGCCGGTCGACAGTCTTTCCCTTGAGACTTTCCTTTCGAGATGTGCTCTGAGTAGATATCGGAAACTTCTTCTTCGGCGCAATGGGTGTGGTGACATCTCTCAATTTATCGCCTGGTCTCCCATCCGATCGTTTTCCAGAGGTTTGTTGGGAATGAAATTTTCGACCGCGTGGGAATAGTGGACAGCCCCTTGAACGTCGTGGAGTGGATGGAATTGGGCTGACATGTGTACTTGCTGTGTGCCTGGCCCGAGCGTCGTACCATGAGCAGTAATCCTCCTCGCTAGTACTGTATTGGCTATGTGGCGCGAGTGATTCGGGTAATTCCCGCGCCTTTATCGCTAGAAGCCCAAAAAGTCAGGAAACTTAGCTATCTTCTAAGGATCTAACAAGAAAGCTTTGAATGGCTGTAGGGTTTATCGTAAATATGTTGCGAAATCGGGCTTCGAATGGTTGCGTATACGTACCGTTGTTAGGTGCAGAAGACATTGTAGACTCCCCAAAAATGAGAAGTTTGTCAAACCCAGAGCTCCGAGAGGGTTCAATGTAATTGAACCTATCAGGCCAGCCGATATCAATATCATAGCAAGAGCTCAAAGTGACTTGAACTTGAGAATTAGTTGGCCCAAGGCCTTCGAGGATATAATTATAAGTTATAGGAGCTTTATCTCGTGAGGAGAAGCGCGCTTCGCGGCGCACGTCCGGCTTTGAGGTCTGGTCGCGCGATCTAGTTGATATCGTCATCGCTGTTGTCACTGAGCGAACCCGAAGATTCCCAAGGTTTATCGCGTAGGTAGAACCAGTTATAGTGAAATATGCTTCGTGCTTTAGCTATAGTTATCTAAGGTTACGGAGGGGAGTAAGTTAGGAGATATAAAGAACGAAGGTGTAGACGCTTGATATAAACGGGTATATACTGGCGGAATTGAAGCGGGTATGGAGCCCGAGAGCCAGGTTAACCTGGTCTCGCAGCGGGCTGACTAGTATCAGTATATATTCAATCAAATAAATATAAAATCTAAGGTAGCTCGACGATCGATCGAGAACTAGATCGGAATATATTGGCTTCGGCCTTCGCATGCCAATTGCAACGTGTCCAACGGGGAGGGCTACGGCGGCGGTACGGTATGCAGCTTGCTGTCGCACGAACCGCTACCAGACATTTTGCATATTGTGAGACTGGCCAGGTCTTGCTGCGTTATCGTCGCATCTCAAAGCAGTGCGATGGTCTAATGGCTGTGATTGGCGAAAGCAATCCGCTTTCGCCGTTAACCCCTGTCGTGACCCATGCAGATGCAGAATATGGTCGCCTGTTTCCACGCCGCGCTTCCTTCCCAGCCCTAGTCTCAGGGACGTTGACTCGGCTCCAAAGGTTGAGCTCTTGATCAATTGAGGTTCTGACCTGGCCAGGACCATGTCCCTGCACCTCGACTTTAGTCATTAGGGTGAGGACGGCTAGCTGCGACGACTAGCTTGCTGGCGGGACACGCGAGCGAGCTAACTGTTGCAGTGCATACGAAAGTCGTCTTTTAAATTTTCAAGTCAGGTATTTCTTACTTGTAGTTTGTACTCCTTGCATGGTCATGGACGACAGACAAATGTACGGGATATCGGCCGTCGGGAATCTACGTCTCAAGGTTCAGGATCTCGGTACCTCAAAAAGCCCGAGTTCAACTTGGCTGGATTTCAACCAGAAATCAGTGGGGTCGAATCTGTTAGCAGAACAAGAGATGTTCGTGAGCGTTTCTCAACGAAGCGAATCGGCCTTAACGCGTTATTCAATCTAGCCTCATGATCAAAATCTGCTTTGCATGTGTATTTCTGATCGTCATACTTTAACCGGCGATGTAACAGCCTAATTTCTCCAATACCGAAGTCAGATGGGTGCTAATCTCGACGGAGATGGGTTGATATGCACGCATTCTATGTATACGTACAGACCTGGAAATCAGCTTGCAAAATTAGGATAGCGTCTGACCAGTATCTTGAGGACTGGTATCAAATGAATCGTCTGGGGGCATAAGCGGGAATGTTCATGAGTGACGAATCTTCCCCGTTTCAACATCATTTCGACAGTATCGATATATCCATATGTCACGCATTGGTGCGTGCCTTCACAGCTATTCCGGGATTCGACGGGAAACAAAACACAAAACGCATTTATATCTAAAATTCACCTCCGACTTTCATGCAACGCCCTCAATGTCTTTCGGAACGAGGAAGAAAGCAGCGCGTTCAGATCTGTAGGCATCCATTACAAACTCGAGCTCGTCGACAAGCTCGTCTTGCGACGGAAGTCGCTCCTTGCGGAGCGGATTCTCAAATTCCCAGGCATTCCAACAGAACGCAGGTTCGTGAAACTGGCGTACCATCCATGTATCAAATTCTCGTTTGAACTCGTCCATGTCGTTGAAGTAAAACCTTTTGTGCCGTGAAGACTCAGAGGTAGCACGTTTACGCGCTGACGGGTTTCGGGCGACACGGAGAAGGTATTTCTTCTCTTTCTTGTTCTCTTTCTCGTTCTTTTTCAAGGGCACAGTTTCTTGAATGGGTCGTGCCTCCAAATTGAATTCCGGAGTAAAATCAATCAGATCTGTAAATTGTTCTAGAACTTCTGATAGATCGCTTGAATCTGACGAACCTAAAGAGGGGCCTGCGGCAGATCCATTGAATATTCCCGTCGTCCTATTTGGGCTTGTGCAGATCTCTATTTCTGGATATATAACTTCAGGGAGGGGATCCGGCCAATTGTTATCCTGTAGGTCTTGGTCTAGCCGCATCGGCGAGACAGGGCGGGATAAACTCGATCCGGAAGGTAAAGATGATCGCGATGGTGATCTAGGCTCTGTCGAGAACTGCTCAGCATCCGACTGGTTCCATGAGGTAACTGTCCATGGTACTATCTCTTCTAGATTTGTAAGAAGGTCGTCGAATGGTATCTGATTGACATTAATGCCAAGATCAGAGTGTATATATTCTTGGAACTGAGTCGGAGCCCTGGATCTTAAGTCACTATTCAGCTGGGTAAGTTCCGCAGGGTTCAGATAGGGATTGCTCCCGGAGGCTAAGCGGTTTATAGTTGCCGAAACCATTTCTGAACGTGGCAGTCCCTGTTTTGCGGACGAATAGGCAACAAGTGGAGCCGCCTCTGTGAATGTTGAGGCTGTACTCTTGTAGCTTTGTGACTGTCTACTACTTCTGCGCTTAGACTTAGTGTCCGATTGTTGGCAAATTTCACGCGGATCCCAGTCTTGCCCAGCACGCAAATAGTCGTCAGCTTTTCGTGAAAATATACAATATGGGATTAAGATTTTTGAGATGCATTTTAGCTTACTGGGGCAGGGTATCTCCCGCTCGGATATTGGCCAGTCGGGGTTACAGATCATGAATATTTGACTCCATGTCCGAGCTCTTGTAATTTCTGGAGGGATTCTCCCGTGAAAATGATTGTGCTTCAGATGCTCTCTATATCGTGTTGAAAATGCACACATCCTTAGCTAGGTTCACTGGCAGATTATCAATTGCGCGGAGTTCGTTGCATTAAGTGCATGTATTCAGGGTAATATCAACCATCCAGGGAACCAACCTAATTCCTGCAAGATCTTTCCTATTTACCAGCAAACATTTTGGGTGCTGATCTGACTGACCCTTGGCGAATGGACAAGCCAACTTCTCCAGCATGTTCTTGATGACATTCAGTTTGACGGCTACCCTTTTCCTCGGGGGGTCTGAATCGTCGTCATCGTCGCTATCGCCGCCGTTCGTCCTCTTGGATCGTTGCAATTGGCGTTTGTTGCCAGTGCTCAAGGGATATTTGGCGGTGAATCCTTTAGACGACTGGGAATTCTGATTCGGGGTTCTGGTTTCCTCAGACTGACAATTGTTTGTGCTACTCGGCGACGAATCATCCGAGTTGGGTTGATCCGTGGGGTCCGCATTGACGACTAGAAGGAGGAGACAAAGAATGGCTGCTTGAAGCTCACAAAGACCTTCATCGGCTGTGTCTTGATCCGAAGTAGGCCTGGCTCGGCTCTTACTAGTCTCCAGCGCCTTGATTTCGCCGGCATCCACACTTATTGGATTCGATACTTGTCCATGTACATTGACATTGTTGGGGTTGAGAGACGAGAGGGGTGACGGATGATTGTGTTGGCCAGCGTCGTTGCGACCGGCAGGCGAAGGAGTTGTTAATTTAGATGCAGAGCTTAGAGACAATCGTTGTTCTGTGCACTCGACGTTTGAGGCGTCTGAAAAGCCTTCCGCGCCGAAAAACCCATCCACTGCCTGCGCTGGGGGATATTGCATGGATTGTGTAGACAGTATCCGCTTTATTGTGTCAATTGTGCTTGGCGCAGCAGAGGTAGTACTGGACGTTGAGAGTAACGCCGGATCTATAACCTCGTAAGGCCGAAGTTGGCGGATTCTAGGATATATTTCGTGAATACTGTAACAATTACGGCAAGCAGGATCTGTCGCAAAAGAAAAGATGTCTACAATGTCCATGTCGATAAGAGCCGGTAATCGAGGCACGTGTCTCCGGAAAAAGATTTTTCCTTGCAGATATATGATAAGAGCGCAGTCGAGCAATGTTTCGAAATTGTCCGGGCTTGAGAGAAAGACCGCATCGTCCTTTGTGAGTCTAGTAGGGTCGATATCCTGATAACTGCTGTTGTGCCATTCTGTTCTGGCAGTAAACCAGCGCTTTGCAGTGTCCCCCAAACTCGCACCACTCACTATCCCATCTGTTGACGCCCATAAGTCTTGAAATCCGTCTAACCACTTGCTACTGACTGCGGTCGCCTTCCTTGGGGCTTCTTGGTCTGAAGCAGTATTCAGTTGAGACCAAGGCCTCTCGGCGTCGTGGGGCACGTACTCGTCGAAATTTGATATCGGAGGTGTACGCGTAGCCCGGGGCAGTTCGGTGCGGCCAAGTGGAAGCTTTCGCGTAGACAGAGAGACCGTTGCTGGTTTGTCTGTGGTGTCGATTGGCTCTCCGTCTGACATCCCCATTGCGTTCTTTTATCTTCCGCACTATACCAAATGTTGCTCGCTCTATAGCTTACAGTGTATGTACACTACACTTTCCTTTGCGATCAACCTCTCGCAATATACTGATAGCTGCCGGGGTGATGCGAGATGTCTAATCGCCAATATATGGACACCATCCAAAAATATTGGTGCTTCTGACGAGGTACAATATATGGGGAACAGCAACTCTGAAACAATAGAAAAAAGTAGTCTCGGGGACGCTGAGAAAAAGGTACCAGAAGCTTGCGACTTGGGGTTAGATGCAAGATGGCGCGCTAGCGTGGTTGTGAATGTGTACTACGTTACTCAGCTTGACTGCACGCAAGACTTTAAGAAATCATAGAGATCGATGCGTAAGAGGAATGGTGAAATTTTATGACATCTTTGGTAGTGAAATCGAAAATGCAGAGTCGGAATTTCTGTGCGACGATTGATCAGCTTGCGAGAGCCCAAGTCGATGGACAGAATTTATGGGCTCTGGCTGCCTTTGCAAACACGACCCCTCAAGCTGCGGCCATCGTCGAACACGCGCAAGTCACAAGGCTGAATGCCAAGTTCACGCTGCATGCTCGAGCCAATGATATGGTCCCGACCATCGCGCTGCTTGCTCTCATGCTCACTGGCTCGCGATACAGGCAAGGCAGCAACGTAACCCGCAAGACAAACTCTCGGCGATATCCGTGGGAATTGTGGAGTAGTAGAAGTGCTGATGCCTGAAGTGCCTGACAGACGTACCTGACGGGCGTGCCGTGCGTGCAGAAGCGACGGATATAGGTGCATTGGGTGCAATGCATTTTGCGACGTGTGAGCGAGCTGTAGCCTCGAGCTCGATAGTTGGGGAGATCAAGAGGGCCTTTCTGAACAATGCACTGTGCTACTGAGCTAACTGTTCTCTGCGATTTGGGGAGGAACTAGCGAAATGAATACAGGAGCTTGTTCCGTCGCGTTGACGCGTCGCTTGGTGGGTTTAGCGATAGCTGACCAACCCGTGCATGCGCGCTTTGCTTGGGCTTATTCGCTCAGCTCTAGAGGCTAACGGTGCGTAAATAATCTTCGCAGCGCATGTAGTGAGTCACAAACTTGCAAGGTGTGGTATTTTAATATTTTAATGGCGGCCTGGGCTCTATCGATTAGGGAACGCGAGTGCGAAATTCGCGCCCAAATTGGTCTCACAAGCTGAACCAACGCTACCATTCTCGTTGCGGTCTATTCTACCGTTCTGGGCCGCGCTTGTGGCCCTGGCGCTCTAGCTTCGAGACTATGTATATGCATATGCCAAAGTTACTAACCCACGCGGTAGGATTGAGGCTAGTCTCTTGGCCTGGTTCCGCCGCTGAATATACCAAACTGGCTATCGCGAGGCTTTGGCATGAATCGCGAGACTTTGGCTTCTGCTTAAGCCGCCACTCGTGTCAGTAAATTTAGGTGTTTGAGTGATAGTTGTGATTTTTGACATGAAGTCAAGCTTCGGAGGAGTAAAGCAAGACGCAAGCTTAGTCTCTTGGTGCTTGATAAATTGAGCCCACGAAATATACGTATAAAGGGTCCAGCCTCAATTGATCAATTCAAACCCGCTACGACTGAATTCAGCCTGTCATACGTTTTTAACTATCTCCGTAGGGCTTCAAGTTCCAAAACTATAGGCGGAACGCCCTGAGATATGGCAGACTCTGGATATCCAGTCGACATCCCAGACTCCTTACTTAGCGACGAGAATTGCAAAGCCGCCCTGGATGACATCCTCGCAACCCTGCGCCACCATTCTCTATCTCCAACGTCTGATAACAATACCATCAATTGGGACGAGCTCCATCGTTTACTCCAACATCACCGAGAGCTTGCAAATCAACCGCTGGGTCATGGACGCAACAGCCTAGTTTATGGGGGCTCTAAGTTCCAAGATGGAGATACGGCTCTACAGATCTCTCGAAAAGGTTAGTACTTAATCGTTCAAGTTCGATCTGATTACGGCACGGTCAAAAGTCTTCATAGGTCTTTTGTATCATATGTCATAAAGAGCTAATGAGTTGAATGGCTGGACAGCGGAAGTAGATTCCGCTGGTTTGCGGCTGGGGACAGAGGATCAAGGGGAAAATATATCGACTCCGCAGAATACCAATGCTGCCCAGATCGCGTCCGATAATATGCCCGAGCCTCATGCGGACTTCTTGCAGAACGTAGGCTCGAGGTCAGGTGGTACCGGTAGTGGCGTTCAGGGTCGAAGAGTTGAAGACGGTTTGAGCGACCTGTCTATTCACGCCAAGCTACCCGATGGGAATGGTAACTTGTATGGCTTGAAGAGGGATTGATTCGACGGGTATATATTGCGCTATATATTTCTAGGCCAACCCATTAATTTGTTATACTATCCTGGGCCTTGTGGATCTACCTTTTCAGGGGAAGTGGCGTCGAAACCGTTGATGCCTCCCCAGCAATGTAACAACACAAGTGTTGAAGTGGTAATTTTACAGTCTCGTGGAAAATGTTACGGGTCAGCAGCAGCCCTTCCAATCGCTGCTATTGATAGTTTAGCGGTAACAGATATGTACTTAAGTACCTAGGTAGAATGTCTCGAGAGAGACTGTAGCTTACAGGTTCATAGCACGGACAAGCCGAGTCGATTGGAAATTCCAAGTTCATCCATATGTAGAATTGCTTAAATATTTGCTGGCTTGCACGCACCTTCGTTATCCACAAGCAATGCCTTCTGACTTGAGGGAGCATCGTGATATCAATTGATCAAATTGTATATATACAAATGTAGTACGTATTTTCGTGCAAAGGAATTCGGACACATAGAGCAATAGCAGGCCCGCGCTTCAAGCGCCGACGCATAGTTGTATTCCAGCGTCCGGGACTGAATAGATCTGATGAATTGCCTTCATTTTGGCTGAGTTAAATAGAAGATTCGATGCAAGTAGACAATACGTGATGCTCGTTCTCAAAGATATAGCGAATAGATGTTCGGAAGGTTTGAAGACACGTTCAGACGTCTAGGCAGCCGCGTGATAGGTTAAGGAACAGTCGGTGGTTTCGAGCACTTGTCTCGTAAACCAGAAGCTGGACTCACGTAGTCGAGCACCCCGTGAACTAAATTTATAAAGCTATATATCAGTTTGAGTCGTTGCATGATTTAGGAATCCCTGGGAGTATTCTAAGGACCATTGAGTTGTAACAGGAAGCATACAGAGGTGACTATAAAATTAGGCCCACGAACATCGGCAGTACTTCTGCTCCTTCTTCTTTCTTCTCCCCTTTGCCTCATCCACCAAAGATTTCCATCACACATCGAATTACTCCCCCGATTCCTTATCTTTGGACCGCAGCATCCTCCAAGATAACCATGGAGGGAGTCAAGATGATCTTTAGCCTCCTCTTCACTCTCTGCTTCTGGGTCCCTCGCTGCCTCGCCGCTCCAGTCTCCAACCCCACCACCGATGGAGAGTCGCTGGCCGCCACCGAGTTTCTCGAAGGCATAACTTGGGTTGGCCCCGTCCATCCAGGCGGCGTCAACCACACATTCTTCGGCAACGTCGACCAGATCCGCCAGCAGATTAAAACTGCTCCTGGTTTCGACCCGGCTATCTTCAACTCCAATGCCGCTACCACCGCCAATGTTACCGATCTCGAACGCTTTCTTGAAGGCCGCGCCCCTCACTACAACATTCAATGCGTCCGCTCTTCGCTGACATATGAGGGCGGATACCTCCCAGCTTTCATCGACAACATCATCAAGATCAAGGCCCTGCCGGGTGGGTGTTTTGTCGATGGTCCTGGCTGCAAACGATTTGCTTGTAGCAAGAACGCGTCTCTGGGGCTTTGCAATAGCAAAACTATCCGTCTTGAATTCACTTGCCAGGAGTTGGCCCGCATCAGCGAGATCATGGTCCGAGTATTCGTCGACGACTACCTCAAGAAAACCAGGGCCTGTAATGTCTCGCCAAAGAGCAAAGGTGAAACGGTTTACTACAAGAGTACCGTATACTGGACTGACGATGGGAAGTGGTGGTTCGTGCAGGCGTATGGTGCTCCGTGCCTTACTCCTGTCCCCACGATTCCGGAACCGTGGCCTAGAATGTAGGTAGGCTTGTACGGGTTAGCAGACTTGATACATCCTAGTCGGTATGGTGGTTAGGTGAGTTTTACTTCTCCCTCTCCATATCGTAGTTATCATCTCAACTAATATATCGATCGGTAGCCATTCCGGCATGAGTCGGCAAGACGGCCCTACGATTACATTTCCATATGCGATTCTCACCGAACAGGTCTTCGTCGTTTCCTTTACACTGTCTCCATTTCATGTCAATACTCGCTTTCGTTCGTTATAGTGCAACCATTTGTACTCTTACAACTCACCCGTCGGTAGCCACACGCAATGAAGCCGCTGATGACTTCAATTAGACTCCCATAATCTCGAAGAACGTGTGATGGTAGCATGTCAGGTGATATAAATGCAGTTGTGGTAGGTTTGCATCTCAAACGAACAGATGCAGGCAGGGTCATGTTTGAACCATTACAATAGGATGAGATTGTTGAATGATGAAAGAGAGAATGAGTCCTCCTGTATACAGCAGTGTTTATATATACATCATGCTACCAGCGGATTCTATTACGGGAAATTTGGTTGATAAGCGTGGCAGGACATATATCCTGTTCACGGGTGGACGTTTGTTGCTTTGCACGGCTTGGACAGAGATTATAAGACGTTTCTGCATTGAGCTGGAGCTGCAGCGCTGGTTATCTATTCGGAGTTTGGTAGTCTGATCTGCTAGAAAAGTCTAGTGAACATGAATCCTCTGCAGCAAGCTGTAAGAGTCTGGTAAAAGCCCCTGGTAACTGCTGGTAATAACCGCCCTCGATACAATATGAAGGATTCCAATGCTAACTAGAAAGTATCAGCAGCTGAGATTGGTCAATCAAATGTAACCTTTTTGCCAGTGCCCTCTACAATT
Organism: Drechslerella dactyloides; assembly: GCA_020064725.1. NCBI lineage: Eukaryota > Fungi > Ascomycota > Orbiliomycetes > Orbiliales > Orbiliaceae > Drechslerella > Drechslerella dactyloides. The sequence continues at coordinate 710,002 of JAGTWJ010000002.1, forward strand.
CTACCGGTGAGCCTGGACTCAACAGTCTTCGCCTGCTTCTCTTCGACGGTAAGTTCCTTCCTCGGCCCACCGGCACGGTCTCTCCTGTCCGAGCCATCTCTGTTCCCGTGCCCTCGTTGAGAGGGCTCCCCCCCACCGTCCTCAGGCTTTGAATCACCAAATCTCTTCTTGTATCTGGTTGTCGGGTCTTCTCCATACTCTAATCTTAGCTTCCTCCCACCCATGAATGTGTATGGATTCCTTTTGTTCTTCTTTTCTTTCTTCAGACTCTTCCTCTTCTTCTTAGGTTGATCATCGTCACTTTCACCACTTCCCTTCTCGGCGTCTTCATCCTCGTCCTCTGACTCTTCGTCCTCAGATTCGAGGGCACCTTCAATCTTTCCTGCAAACACATTCTCTGCACTCTTCAGCTCCTCGAAATCGACCCAACAGAAGCCCTTGCATTTCCCTGAATCCTGGAATGTCATGAAACGGACCTTCCTGATCTTTCCAGCAGGGCTGAAGTGGCTGAAGACTTCCGCCTCTTTGACCTCATACCCCAAATTCCCGACAAACACGCTCCTGGACGGCGGATTCGATCCGCCACTTATGCTGCCTTTATCCGATGCTTTCTTCGGGTCATCCTCCGGTCGACCATTGAAATCTGTCGACGCCTTTATCAGAACCTTCCGTCCGTTGTATAGCGTCTCCGAGAGTGCTAAGGCGTGGGATATGCAGCCGGCCGTTAAGAAATCGACGTATGCGAAGCCCTTGTTCTGGTTTTTGAACTTGGTTGACTTCGGCAGATGAACCCGTGTGATATCCTTCTGTCTGATACCTGACCCGGAGCCTTCCACGCCGTCATCTCCATCTTCTCCTGACCCTCTCGTGAAGAATCGTATCAGGTCCTCACGAGTCGTAGAGAAGCTAAGATTGCCGATCCAGACGCCATAGGGACTTCGTTTCGAGGCACTCGCTGTAGTTCCGGCCGGTGCTTCGCCTTCTTGTGCTCCTTTCTTGGATCGGTCGATGAGCGGCACATTGAGGGAGGTGAGAGCGTCAGTGTCGACACCTTTCGATTTCAGCTTCTTCAGCTTGCGCAGGTCCTTCTTGGATGGCGGTTCGGGAAGATTGACGTCGATCTCAAGCTCCTTCTCGGGATTCTCCAGTGAGGAGTGTTTTCGCTTCTTCGACGACTTATCTTTCGTCGGTTCGACGGGCGACGAAACTTGCTGAGCCATTGTGAATGTACCGTTGATTTTCTGGCGGGCGAAGCGTGGAGTCCAAAACCGAGTCGCTGCTGTCGCAAAATTTTGAGCGTGCCAAGACGGCGCTCGCTTAACCCCGAACGATCTCACGTTGTCTTTCGCGCCAACGCGTCAAACTCTCCCGCACCTAACTCGCGTTCGAGATAACGGGTTCAACTGCTGTTTTGTCAAGGATCAGAGTCCAAAGGAAATCGGCGCCCAGATCTGGCATCGCGGTATCGTTTTCTAGTAGCCAATTATTCCGAAGTGCCCTATCCGGCCAATGGCTTCATTGTGGCTGTAAGCGAACACAGCCTTCTTTCGGAGGAACCCACAAACCAGGCGTCGACTGTAGGACGCAGGATACACGGGACAGAAGGCAGAACCAGGCCCGTGCTGTCTACGGCTTCCTCAATTGTGCAAAATCGGTGCTGCGGTACGGCTGGTCGGACTCTCCAGCAGTGTAACGGCCGCCAGAGGTTCCGACGCTTCACTTAAATACAAATCATACTAGCATTCTTTCGGGCCTGCAGTGCCCATGCTTTAGTTCTATTTAAAGTATCTGCACCGCTGCGACAAGAGATCCTTACTAATGAGCTAGCCCTGTTCTCTAGGGCGAAGGCAGCCTCGGCGTTGGATGCAAGTATTAATTAATTGATCTGGACCCGAACCAGCATCCCGGCTCTACGTCGCACAGCTATGCATCTTGCGTGGACACTCCCACTTCTAGAATAACAATATTTTCAAGCCATCCTGGGCGTAAGACTCGCATTTTTTGATGTCATATCATAATCTCCCGCTGACCTCTCGAAGTTGAGCGTTCTCGAACTACACAACCTGAAGAATTTCGAAACAAAGAAACTCGAACCCAGTTCATGCGTTTTCTGGCCCTAGATCTGGTGCCCCAAGTCACAACCACATAGTTCGGGAAATTTCGCCTACGAGGCAGCTTAGAACCAAATATTGCGGGATCTTATATATAAAGGAGAGCTACAGTCGGCTGGTAACCACAGCGGCTAGACCGTCGCCCACCAGCCTCGAAATTAATGCATTTCATATGGTTCACTCGCGAACCAGACCTCATCGTCGAGCTCTCGCTCGAAGGCGACCAGAAGACAGAGACATACATCTTTCTCGTGGCTACGGTGCCGCTACGGCTAGCGTCACCCGTATGGGACTGCATGCTGAAACCGAAGAACGGGTTCAAACCGCTTCCCGACACAATAATCAACGGCATGCCGATGCGCGTGTTAAAATTATACGATGACGACATATCTGCGCTCGGGTGGATCTTCAACATCATACATTTCCAAACAGACCAAGTCCCGCGGGAGCTGAGCTACGACAACTTATTAGCCGTCACGGTGCTCTGCGACAAGTATAATTTGCAGAACGCGGTGATGCCATGGGCGGAAGGATGGGTCAAATGCCTTCTACCTGTCGGGGATACGACAAGGAACTACCAAGACGCGAATTATCAGTTCAAAGAAGGGATTGAGGACTGGCTATTCATCGGGAATACATTTTTCAAGGTCGACGGTTTTGTGCAATTTTGCCCTAAAATTCTCAGCGTGCTCGTCGAGGAGATTGTTGGAGAAATGGACAATATGGATACTGCAATACGAGAGCCAAAGGGCACAGATGGGGATACAATCAAAGTCAGCTTTGACCTAATCCCAGATGCGTTATTCCGTGCGTACAATCGGCCCGACTGCGAAAGTCATCTAATTTGAGCACTTGCTGATGGAGAAGTTTCCAGGGAACATCAAAAATAGTCGCAAACGCATATTCGATAATGCGTTACCGAAATTAAAGCTAGTCTTAGACGCGATACACCAATTCAGGGAGGTGATAGGAATCATCTCTTCGGATACCAGCACTAAGGCCTGCCAGAGTGCCATCGGTTGCTACGAAGTCTCGCTGGTATCGAGTATAGGCTCGAGCCCAGAAGGTTCTTACTATGACATTGAAGCCCTATACTGCGAATCGTGTATCAGGAGGGAGGTGCCGGTTTGGAGGCTCGAGGAAAGAGTCGACAAGCTACAATCGATCGAGCGTTATTATTTCCATAGACATGGGAGAGAGACGGTCGCCGAGAAGAAACCAAAACATAGCGACCATGTCAGGCTGCGGAGCAGGCTCAGTTTATTTTGAGCCTAGCAATTGCAACCGGAGATCCGGTTATATATATCCACCAGTGAACCGTGGCAAGCGCAATGTCATAAGGGGACTTACACCGCGTAGCAATACCGATGCAAACCTCTTTTAAGCTTCGAACAAGCTCTACCTACCATTAAGAAGGAATCTTACTTACGTAACGAGCAGAAGTGCTGAGTATGTCGTGGCGGTAGTACACCAAACCAACCGCATGTTCTTTGACCCACGAGAGCGGCTCTCTACACGCACTTTTCATGGGTGTACCAACTCAGAAACCGACCAAGACCTAAACTCTAATGTTTCATCTCCGTCTCGATTTAATGCACGGGCTCTATTTCGTCGTTATTCGCGATAGAAACTGCTAATCTTACAACGAGCTCAGGTCTTGTGGTTGGGCTTGCAACGGCTGATATGAGGCGCTTGTGGATCCGAGCCTTGTTTAATGCTTCTATAGCAGGCAGATGTTAATGACGATTCGATTGGTTAATTAGGAGAGGATCGGAGCTATTCCATATTATGCATCCTTCCACAAATAAGATTACACGGTTGCTCAATGTTCATATGAGGTCTTATATCCGATCATCTCCGATCCTCTCCTGATCAACCAATTGTCAATTAGATCCCAATTGTGGCTTTCGACAGTTGCCCCGCAATCGAGAAGCCTCCCGCGATGATTAATTCAGATCGTGACAAGTATCCTACTCTCACATGTGACATTTTACCGACACTTCATAACACCGCGGAGGATACCAACCGGTTGTTGGCCGTAGAAGGAGATGATACATATGCTAGAAGCTCCAGCTAATCTCACAGAGCACCAAAACTGCTATCATCTACCGCATAGTCATGCCCCGTAACGTACCATACCTTAAGTGGCGAGGTGGTACGGACTTAGATTCATCATAACCCTTTGACTTTTGATAAATTTTCTTACTTGTTACCTTACATGAGCTCAACCTATTTGTGAGCCTTTCCGATTAATTTCAATAATTTGAGAGCTTCAAATGAAGAAAAATGTATTATTCCGCGAGACCATGTTATTTCAGGTTTTCGTTGAACGGACTTTAAACTTCGGAGGTAAAGAGCACCTGTAGATCATAGGCCAGATCAAGCTGAATATAGTCATCTGTGCAGTACACGGCCTGCCACGATATATAGGGAAAGGTAGCATTACAGAATGCTAGGTCCATCTATATGACTATAGAAACGCCAATACCCGACTGCGGGGGGTTTGTTAAACTGGAAAAGTTAGTAAATAAGTATTGACTTATACATGCGTAGTGGGCGCGTGATATTGCCTTAATACGTAAATGAGCATGCCCGTTACAGAATTAGAATTAAGGTCATGCTTCATAAGCCATACGTAGATACTTATATTGTTACATCCTTGTTATTAAATACATAATGACAAGTTTAGTTATCGAATATCCGTTAGGCGGCAGAGTCATATGCTTTATGCTACTGCAAACCGAAGATCAGAAGCTAGAATCTCAAAGGCTATTTCCTCAGTATACAAGACAATACGTATCTTATCGCTTCCGAAATGACGTTTCGGTATTCCTTATCTCTTATACAACAAACTGAAAACCCTTGACAAGTTGACACTGCAGCTTGCATGGTCGGGTGTCCATCTAGTCCATCATGACGCGTGCCTCGGGACTATTATCCGTGGAAGTTTGTGAGCAAGGAGATAGCAGCTGGAGAAGATCACAGATCTAGAAAGTCTGGGTTTATGCGCTGCGAGACCAGGTTTATGTAGAGTTCCTGGTATTGTATAGAGCCTCGAAACCAAGGGCACCAGGCTTACATAATGTGCTGATCACTGTTCAACGAGAATGCCTGTGGCCCGAGACTAGATCATATGTGGAAACTGTGCTGTGCATATCAGCAGGAAACAACACTACATCCATGTTGGGATCTGGAAACCCTGCTCTCATCCTTGACGATAGGAACTTTTGGAACAACGGAAAGACTGGGTGTACAAATGCCATAAAGGTATATCATCGTATTCCTATGTCACAAAACCCGGCCAAGACCTTCTCCGGAGAATTGGTCAGGGCGGCCAACCCAGCTTTTCCCATCGGCGTATGATCGGCACCACGGTACCGCATCATTGGAAGCATGATAAACTATCCCTACTGACCTACCCAGGATAGGCAGGTCAGATACTTTGGTGGTATATCGATCTGCTGCGACCGTTTGGTACCGCGATCCTTGGTAGAAGATATAAAGAGCATAGAGCCTCAAGAGTTCAGTTGCGCCTTATTCGATCCCGCTATAATATTATATCGATCCTAATCCATCTATATTGGCAGACTCCATCTTAACTACAATTCACTAAGCCAACTTTAATTACAATTACCACTGTTATGGCTTCCGGATACCGTACCGTCGGATACTATGTTGACTGGGTACCATAAAGCTTCGGTCTTGCGCAATGCCGTTAGAGTAATTGCGACAGCGAAAGGTTTACTAAAATTCTTTCTATAATAAATAGGCTATATATGGACGTAACTTTAAGCCCCAAGACTTGAAGGCGTCGCAGTTCACGCACATCCTCTTCGCATTCGTCAACATCAACCCTAATACCGGCGAAATCGTCTTAGCAGATCCATGGGCCGATACTGATGTACGCCGTGCTACCCGATTCGATCTGTAATTTATGTTATGGATAGCATCTCAGAATGAGAAAAACTGACTGTTATCGTTGATGAAATGGACAGATCCACTGGGACCAACCTTGGGACGAGCCGGGTAACAATCTCTATGGGATCCTATATCAACTATTCAAACTCAAGCAATCCAATCGAAAATTGAAAACTCTTCTATCTGTCGGTGGCTGGACGTATTCTCAGAATGGAAACTTCCCGAACGGGGTGAATACTCCGCAAAAGCGCGATACCTTTGCGAGGACCGCCGTTGAGATGGTCAAGAATTTCGGGCTGGACGGAATTGATCTCGTAGGCAAATTTTATCCAGAGCATCATACATATACAAAGCCAATATACTGACACATGAGACATTGACAGGACTGGGAGTACCCCGTTGACTCTACCCAGGCGGCAAATTTCGTAGATCTCCTCCGCCTGTGCAGGCAGTACCTCAACCAACTGAACCCAAAGTTCGAGCTTTCCGTAGCTGCACCATGCGGCCCGGACAACATATCCAAGCTTGACATACCCGGGATGGATCAGTACCTTGACTTTTGGAATTTGATGGCATACGACTTTGCCGGCTCCTGGTCATCGGTTTCTGGCCACGGCGCCAATATCTATCCTTCCAAGGGAAATCCAGCTTCGACCCCGTTCAATTTTGAAGCATCATTAAAGATGTACTCGGCAGTCAATCCGAAAAAGCTTGTACTTGGCATGCCTCTCTACGGCCGTGGCTTTGCAAATACCGATGGTCCTGGGAAGCCATTCTCCGGTGTTGGACAGGGGCATTGGGAGGCCGGTGTTTGGGACTACAAGGATCTGCCACTAGCTGGGTCACAGGTTCATGAAGATGAACGAATTATGGCCTCGTGGTGCTATGATCCAGCTTCTCGTATGATGGTCTCATACGATACGCCGAATATTGCCAAAATTAAAGCGATTTACATCAAGTACAAGGGGCTCGGAGGTGCCATGTGGTGGGAGACTAGCGGGGATAAGCTTGGGGCCGAGTCATTGATCCAGGGCGTTATCGATTCCCTTGTAAGTTTCACATCTCCTCACCCTCGAATAGCCAATCGCGTATAAGTACTGAAGTTATTCTGCTAGGGGGGATCCGACAAACTCGACACTTCCCTAAATACACTTTCCTACCCACAATCGAAATATGACAACGTTCGAAACTTCAAGTAGTAGACAATCTAACTTCCGAGGCTCAAGCTTAGCGGGTACCAACATCTGGGTGGGCGTTGATCAATTGACTGATATCTCGAAATGCTTTTAACAACTGCGCGGCGTTGATTTATAATCCAAATATTAATGCTTAGGTACTTAATAGTCAAGCAATCAAGTAGCCTCTAGCTGATTGGATGAATGGAATCGAATATATAAGCCTCGCATATATAGAGATAGCGGAATGCGCTGTAGGCATGCGTTCAGCGGACTTAGTAGAAGAGTCTGGGTTGCTTTGTTAAAGCGTTGGTGCTCATTTGAATATTCCACAAAATAATTACTAGAATCCTGACCGAGGCACTATTTAGATAGAGGGTAGTCTTTAGAAGAGATCTATATCTTATTACTGTGAGACATCGATAGAGCTGGATTGATACATATATTCGGTGTGGAAATAGAGTGTCAAAAACATCCCTCGTATTCAAAGAGGCTAAGCTATGGCCTTGGATATAATATAGGAACTGCTTGAAAATGGTGGTATATTCTAAGCTTCCAAACGTATTCATTCTGATTGAATTATCTTTAATTTCACCATTTAATTCTAGACTGCTACTCTTTCTATGTAGTACTTCAATATTTATATACTCCGTTTATATATATTTGGCCGAAGGATATCGCGTTGAGGCTGTTCGCATACTTCATTCTCTTACTTAAGGGCTATCTAGGCTCAACATAAGACTTGAAGAGTTCACTGATTAACAGTATCGATGATAAATATAGTCATTCATGAGATCCCTCATAGTTGTGTTATGGGAATATCCGTATCTTACCGGGCCTGACGATTTGGGTGAGAAGTCTACATTTCAGTCAGTAGGTGAAGGCATTCCTATATATGCACTTAGGTGGCACAGTAAGAAAAACGTGACGAGTTAACGTTATGTATCTGTTCTTGGCACCGCTGAGAAAAGATGCCTGAAGTTCTTACCTTCGCTCAATCTACGGCCGGTATACGGGAGACCATAACAAAGTGCTTGCTGCCGTGATTCAGCAGCTAACTGGCTCATTAGACTATAAATTAGCCAGCATTGCATCGGCCACACTCGAGCAGTAAGCATTCTGATCCTATCAAATCGTTAATCTGTACAGCACTTAGTTTTCTTCCAGGAAAACCAGAGGACGGCAAGAGGCTGATTAGGCCAGCTAGGTTCGAAGTTATACAATTCCCGAACGTAAGTCTTAGGTCTTGCAAGTTACTCTAATCTGGGGTTGCTAGCATTTCTCAATAATTGTGACAAAAGTATATTTATTGTGTCATAATCACAGAGCCAAAATTAGGGAAATCGATAATCGCGAGTCAATACCGACAAAAGGTTATCCTTCTGGCGAACTCGCCTCCATCGCGATCCAATATACTCCGGTATATACGCGTCCCACGCAAAAAGATGTCCGACACCACCGAGTCTATATTTCCCCGTACTCACCATGATTTAACCGACAAGCCGGACCTTGTGATGGAACTCGCCAATGGCGATGGTATCATCACAGACCGCGCATTCGTGACGCGCGGTAGCGTCGCTAACGCATCGCCGATTTGGAGACGAATGGTTGAGCCTGATAGTGAGTTCAAGCCACTTCGGCGAGAGACATATAATACGACACAGGGAGATCAAGAGCTCCCAGTGCTTTCACTCACCGATGACGACTTCAACGCATGGTTGACACTACTCGAAATAACACATTTGAAGATGGGACGAGTGCTGCTAAGGCCATCTTATGAACAATTTCTCGAACTTGCCATAACCTGCGATAAGTACGACTGCGCTGAATTGGTGCGCCCTTGGTTAAAAGGCTGGATCTGGGAGCTACTTAGTAGCAAAGAACACCACGCATTTGAACCTGGACATGAAGGCTGGTTTCTAATAACGACAGTATTTCCCTGGTCAGATAACTTGACTAAATTAGTCCATGGATTATCCGTACGTGTGACGCAGACATGCTACAACTGTAAACCAGGCAGTTTTGTCCGATGCAACCAAAAACCACCGCAATGGGGCAATTTTGTCAGGAACCAGCTCGACAGCTGTCCGATATCTTCGGAAAATATCCCATCCCCTATACTAGGTGAAGATACACCGCGTCGATTATTTGTGCATAATTACTGTTGCAAACGTTGTTTTCTGTGTGACAGGGCTAATATATCGACTCGACGCATGCGTAATCCGCTCCGCGATCCGACATGCGACATAGAGCATATATACAAACAGAGAGAATCAGGGATACAGTCGCTGAAGAAACTGATTGTAGACTTCTGCGATGAAATGTGCCTGTTTTCGAATACTACTATCAACCTTGTCCCGTCTCAAAAAACACTTTTGTCGTGCACCGACGAAGTATGCATTGACATTTCGCGGAGCACTCTCATTCTTTCATTTCTGCGGATAGGTTTCCAGCTCCACTCCCCCGAGACATTGGAAGATTTCTTGGCCACAACACCCTTCGGAATACTCTGCCATGAGCTCTCTAAACTAGAGTGTAAAACGGTTGCCCTGTTTCGTCGCGACCCCGACGCCGTAAGATCGACGATTGACGATTTCGCCCGTCGAGAGGGTATCCTGCCACAAAATTCAAGCTTTCTTTGTCTACACAGTTTTCCACAACCTCCGATCGCAAAGCCCGACAATCCTGGTAAGCTGAAGCCCTCCACCTATCCATCGAGATTTTATTTCCTTTTATTTTGTTGTGTTATATTTTGTCCGGCAATGCATTAATGACGTAGTTTGTTGTATCGACATGTATTTATACGTCCTTCTGCTTAACGATGAGGTTCACAGGTCACAAGTCAAAGTTCGTTCATGTCGCGCTCTTAGCTAGCGACGAGAAAACGCCTGTGGCTCCGCAGGGCTGCTGTGGCATTGCGAAAAGGCTTCTAAAATTCTACGAAGATGTCAAATTGATCGAAAATTCCATATCTGGATATCAGGCTGTCCGACTTTTCAGTTGGCTTTGAGGATCATGGGAAGCCTCGGGTGCAGACCTAGAGGATTGAAAGCAGGGGATATATAAATACACGCTAGCTTATATAATTATAAGCGATTCCCTTATGTACTTAGTAGCTTACTAGATTGATTAGCTTTCGAGCATGAATGCAAGCGATGCGTGTCATTCGATCGCAGGTCTGGGATCAGCATACAGTCTGGCGGTCTGTCTACGAGAGAAGGTCTGGCGTGTGGCTCTGATTACGTTAAGTTTCTAGACTCTCTGTCTGATTACATTTCCCCGTACGGCCGGCGTCATCACGATCAACTTCTACTTCAAAGTTAAGTTCAAGCAAGTGGATATAATCGTAGATGATATAAAACAACGATGGCAGTTTGTTCTGCGCCTATATATACCTATGTTGTAGTATTCGTGTTCCTGCGGAAATAGTAACATCAGGGCGTCAATCATGTCATGGTGCCCACTGCAACCGAGAATAGTTATAACGTTAACGTTAGATAGACCCACTATCGACTTGCTATCGAATCAAGTTGAATTTGAAGACAATGGCGACATTAATACATCCGATTAGATATACTTTTCAGCGGCATATTGCAATGCGCATGGTGGCCGGCGGCCATGTTCCTCTTTTTAAGTTCGCGAGCGGGAGTGTTCTTGGCATCGGATGGCCGTTCTGCGGTTGGGCGAAATTTGGGAATCGAACACCAACCAACTTCATCGGCTACAGTTCCTTCCTCCGCCGGTTGCAGTCGCCATCTCAACTTCCATCCCTACATCCCTCCACGTCCCTCCAACCTCCGACTCCGGTACCATCTTTGGGCCGCCATCAATCAACCCTGGCTTAGATATTCCGCTGCTCGATATATACGCCTTCCCGCCCACGTTGCCGGACGTGTCAGCACCCCACGGCCCATCCAAACAGCTGGATTGGAGCGCGTTTCGCGACCAGCTTGAGATGGAGATCTCACACAGCGGCGGCGCGACCGCCAGCGACCGGACGAACCACGATGCGGAGCCCAAGGCATCGTATAAGTCCTGGAAGTACGTATCCACACTCCTTGGATGGCGAACAGGCGGAGGGACGGGAATGCTGATTGCTTGCCTGCGGCATGTGTGTGTAGGAAGAAGTACCGCAAACTTCGGCACAAGTTTGAGGGTGTCATGAAGCGGTCCGACGAGCTTTTTAAACAGGACCTGGTCGCGACTGCCACAATCAAACGGATCACCGAGGAGAACAAGTACGTGACGCGATGGACTTTGCCGGTATATCATGTCAGGATGTATTCTAACTATCGGTGTTCGCGGCAGTCGTCTACTGGATCTGCTGCTGGACCTCAATTCAAACGCGCATATACAGCACAAGCATTACCAGAGCATCGGTTCACCTACATCAAATACGCCTCCACGAATGATGACGCCGGACACCTTGCAGCAGTTTCAGACGCGAAAGTTCTTCGTCGATGATCCAGAAGCAGGAGATGAAGTCCATCCCGACCCGGCGTCGATTTCCCTCACCGTCCCCGCCAATGCAGCCGAACCTGGACCGGAGCCAATGGACATCGACCCATCAACATCTGCAACGACCGCTGAGAACGCGCAGTCTAGCAACACCGTCGAGTCGCCGTCCCAGACGAATCCGCAGTACACCCCCAATGGCACCGTCCACGACCCTTCTAAACCGCTGACTCCACCTTCCCAACCTGCCGATAAACCCACAAATCGACGCGAGATCCCAGCGCCGGAAGAGCCCGCGTACAGTCCCGGATCTACGCCGCCACGTTTCCGTGAGACATCACCATTCTTGAACCCGATCGAAGACGAGGAACTCCCACCTGGAACCATCATCCACTATCACCAAGAAGATAGCGCCTTCACGGCTCCATCACTGCCCAGCGGTTCACCCACACACCCGAAATTCCCAGCCGCGACAAACGCGTCGATACCAGCCGCTGCAACCGAAGAGGAGCACCACTGGCCGCGAAATCCGATGAGCGTCTACTGCTGGCTCCGGAAGTACCAACCACAAGTCTTTTTGCAAGACAATGAGGCCCCGGGTGGGAAGGAACGCAAGAAGAAAGCGAAGCGGAGCGCGGAAGACGAAGAGGACGACCATCGTCCCGGTCACGGCCCGTCTTCGCCTGCCGAGCCAAAGCCCAAGAGAGGCGGAACTAGGATTTCGTTTATCGGTGGTGCTAGCGAGGCATCGGAAGGGAAGGTCTCCGCGGGTACGAAGCGACGCCGGGCGCAGAAGGACGAAGGCGGCGAGGATACACCGGAGAAGGAGAAGGAACCGCGCGGGTCCAAATCGAAAAGCGGATCAACGAAGCCCCCAGCAGCAAAGAAACCAAGGAAGTCAGGTATGATGAAGAGAGAGGAGGATTAATGGGAGATGCTGAGCAGTCGGTCCACGCTGGAAGAAGGCGTGTTTTAGCTGTCTCTTGGGTGCGAATACATATTGATCGATGGTTGCGATGGTATCTGCTTGATGCTCTTTTGGGAATTGGCGTTTGGGAAGGTCCGTTATGTATGTAGATGAGATGCGCGGCGAGCTAGCTCGTCTGCTCGCTTTTGGTACGCGACCTTTTAACAGTAATATTTTATTATTTCCACCAGCTATCCTTTCTTACGGCCACGGATATACTCGAATCCAGCTACCCCGATACGAAACCAACGCCGAGTCCGGGGTGTCGCGACTGCTAACGGGTATGCGGGTAGCACTGTGCCCTATGCGATCGGACATGCTGGGGTCTGGCGCCGGAGTGGTGTCTATCTACGATTATCCAGCAGGACGCCTTGGAATGCGATGAAGGCCTTCAACGGTTTGACTGAGCGGTGATGATAATCCAGCTCGCCCGAAAGTCTGATGCCGATTTAAATATTTTCTCGCGGCTCTCTCGCATCTACTCTTCCACCTTATCTATCACGAGAACACCAATTCCACCCTCGGGCGCTCAATCGCCGTTGCCTAACGAGACACCGTTGCATCCAAGTTAGCAGACACACCTGCTTACCGAACGAGCCGAACGAACAGCCACAATGACCCTGCCCTCATGGCTCACGCGACACCCGCCTCCACCACGACCACGACCACCTTCACCACCCTCAGCGCCACTATACACTTCCTCCTACGCACCCGTTTATCCGACCACCTGTCCGCGCAAGAAGTCATGGCTCCAGCGCAAGCTCTTCCTCTTCGAAATCACCTTCTGCCCATACGTCATGACACCAAGCGAGAAATGGGCTTTCTACACGTTCCTCTTCCTGTTCCTTGGGCTCTTCGCGGCCGCTGTCGCTCTGTATCTGCCGCAGCACATGCAGACTGTTGCGCGGCGGGCGTACTTTTACCTGGTTGGCGACGATAGCGTGATCCGCGAGGTTGATGTGCTGGATTATTTGGACATGAGAGGACCGGCGGAGCTGTCCGGCTCCGACTGGGATGCTGTTAATGGCGCTGCAGCGGCGATTTCACTCGGGCAGGAGGAGTTGAAGAGTTATATGCAGTCGTGAATGGCGAGATCAGTGGTCTTGATACGTGTGTACGAGACTTACGATTCGCGAGGAGTGCTGTTTATTCTTGAGTTCGAGTCTTTATTTCCAATTTTTGATTTTCCTTCGCAAGAGGCAGATGATTCTTATACGGCATCGATCTGATGCTACATTTTTTTCCCTAATGGTTTGTACCGTACATATATGAAGTCTCGCTGCTGTCAGGTATTTTCAGGATGCGATTCTATTATATGGTGTTCCTATACTCTTCCTGTACGATAATTTTCTCATATTAATGCAGTCTCACATAGGCGAAGTCTCCCAACTGATCATCAGCCCGAATGCAACATATCCAGCAATGCCAGTGATGTACCTAGAAATTGTTCCTGTTGCGGCCGTGGTTTTGGCTCCACCGCCGAGATCCGTTGTCCTCTCTGCGCGACGTCACGACTAATTCTGTTGCATATTTCAATCGTCTGCGGTCGGCCAGATCCGTCTAAAAAATTGGGCCGGCCAGACGGTCATTCCGTATCGGCTGCATGGCATGCATACCTACTTAAGTATACGTATATATATTGATATTTGACTGGCAGCTATAAGATATGACGGTTAGATTGTATTTGAATATTGCAACTACCAAATCACGAATCTGCTTTTAGAGACAGAGAGCTAAATTATTAAATCTTACAATATCGCCATCTACTATCTATTCACAAAAGCTTCAATATTGCACGTCTATTCTAAGCTAGATCTTAGATCGGTAGATCAGCTTTCAAGTGCTACCTCATTCACTGTCACGGGTTCTATTATATTGCATGCAAGACGCGCCCCTCGTTGGCATGGAAGCCCCATTGAGAATGTAGATGTTCGACTTGATCTGCGCAAGCCAAGCTCTTGGTACTAAGACGTGCTAGGCCATGTATGATAGTCAGAGCAGATATGGGCATTTACGTGTCGGAGATAGCGTGGCACATGAGTCTATAGACACAGATTTGTGTCTAAATAATAAGCTGCTCAATAATGACTGGTACCAGTACTGTGGGCAGTGCGAAGACCCGCTGGAGGAGTGGATGTGGTATTTCGAGCGTGGAATGTGTTGGTGTGTCGTCTGCTGGCGCAAGCTCAAGTGTCGACGTCGACATTGAATCAAGCACGTCTGCATTGTGTAACTTTAAACTGGTTCCTACATAAGAAAAGTGTATACGGGCCACCGGTGCACCGCGAATGTCTCTTATACTATGATCCATCGCAACCTACGTCGATAGTGACCAGTCGCAGAGAATCACCAACCGCACGCCTTCCGCTCCATGATACTCGTTTTGATAGCAGAATATCTTCCCTCGATATATTTCTAGGCCGGGCTCATACCCAGCGTTATAAGTTGGATCTTGTAACTCTATACTTACCTATACGATACGGGTCATGTCGACCTCCCGGAACTCCCTACAGCCGCGACCACCACGCTTCTCGCAGGCATCCTTCGCATCCTCCCCGCCAGGCACGGGCCGTCGTTCCCATGCCGATATTTCAATTGAATCCTCCTCTCGTGGTGTTAAACGGTCTCGCGCGCCCTCCCCGTTTCGCCAAGCAAGTACTCGCAACCGATCTCATGCTCATGCCTCCTCGTCAAGTTCGTCAGCCCATACAGCACTGCCGTTCAGGCCGAGGCTCTCCCAGATAAATGTATCGCACGACACTTCTGGCATCTCCTCGAACATCATACCATCCGAGCCGCTCATAGTTCCTCCGGTACGCGTAGGCGACAGCAATAGTCCGGATCTAGACGACGAGACCGAGCAAAGGCAATCTCGTGACCAAGAGTATGACGATGAGGAGGAAGACAAGGATATCATCATGGCGGTGGATTATCGAGGGAAGAGACTCGGGTGTACGTTCTATACAGAGGAGGACGAGACATTGTGGTTCGTGAATGACATACAGGTCAGCATGTTTGGCCCCGAGGGCGGAGCTGCGAAGGAGGTTCTGGAAAGCTGTAAGTATCCTCATTCTCTGGCTATATAGCTCCAATCCACTCATATGATTCGCGTCCTATTTGATGTATATACTGAAGGAGTATGCATGCGCCTGCAGTAAAATTTCAGATTCAGCCAACGGTTATCTTGTTCCCTGCCCGAGCGGATGAGCTCTTCGCCACAACCGATGCCAGCGGCAACACTGGTAAGTTTATGATCTACTCATGAATCTCATATATATGTCCTGAGACAATACTAACCGCATCATCCTAGATACCGAAACTATTACTACTATCATGACCGATCTCAGCATTAGACCAGCCTCAGAGTTCTCCGTCGAACAAGGGAAGAATAAGCTGGCGAGCCTAACCTTCGACGCCGAAAATCTTCAAGCAACTGCTTTCATAACGCCTACCGACGCTGAGGCGATGGCAGTAGACGGCGAGCTGAGATTCGGGCGTACCAGCGAACGGAACGCCAATGGTGCCGGACACAAGCAAAGCATTCTCAGACTGGATAGCTATATCGACACCGAGGGCAACTACGTATCCGTGAGTGCTATATCATCGTACCATCAAGATTAAAATCATTTATTGACTGACGATGCGCTATGTTGTATCTTAGGTTGGCTGTGCTGGTGCCGTTCTCATCCACGTCCGGAGGAAGAAACAAATACAAGACCCCTACGCAGACCCGGATGCCCCCAATGATGGCGTCTCGCGAATCAGACTATGGACTATGGAAAATTCAATGTGGGTTGATGCATTTCGTTTATACCGCAGTAGCTGACAGCGTTCCAAGGTTCATCAATGCGGACACCATGACTTCGCTTCAAATTTTCAGTGACGAATCCCACCCTACTCAGAATACTCGTGGCAAAGAAGGCCTTTCCCTCTTCTCCATCGTCAATAATACAAAGACACCCCAAGGATACCAATACCTGAAACAAATGTTTTTACGTCCAAGCTTGGATGCCACAATTATAACCGCAAGACACAATGCCATCCATGCGTTGAATCGGCCCGACAACTCCAACGCCGTAGGCGGGATCAATAAAAGCTTGAAGAAGGTCCCCGATATAATGAAAACGTTGACAAAGTTGAAGAAAGGGGGCTCGACCGGAGCTCAGGGCCAAATTGAAGCGAACGATGGTAAGAAGAAAGTCAAGACCGCATCTACAAGAACTTGGTGCCTAATCTTCCATGTGAGTATGATCTCTTTCCTACCTTTGGTAGCTTGTATGCTGACTATATATTCTTCCTTGCTTGACGTGACAGTTTGCTTTTAATGCAATCAAAATTCGGAACTATGTTGCGGATATGCTAGGGACGCAGGATATAGATATATTCCGTAAGATCGCAGAGAAGTTTGAGATTACACATTTACAGACCGTTGTAAAAATGATTGATGACAAAGTATGCCCCTCAACTCACCACCATCAATCGATTGGGCATTGTGCTCCGCGTTAACGCACATAACATAGGTCGACTTCGAGGAATCAAAGTATCACGGTCGCGTCTGCGTCAAAGCCGGCGTCAACGGGCAGCTTGACCACCATAAAAACACCTACAATAACTTCAGCCAAATCCTCACCAAGGCCGCCGAAGAAATCTTTGAAAGCTTCCCACAGGACGTCCAAGATCTCGGCATGCGCCCAAACGTTGTGTACTACCCGCAACTTGGATACCTGCTTGCCGTTCCGCTTCGTGAGGACGGACAGCCGGTATATTCAGGCGAGGCTAACGACGGGAACAATTGGATTTGGGAGTTCGCTACCGACTTTGCCGCGTATTTCAAAACGAATGAGATGCATCAGCTAAATGATGAGATCGGTGACGTATTCAACTTGATATCCGGTACGCATTCTTCCAAGAGGATTGACAACGTCCGGAGAACATTTTTAACGAGATGACCGATTGCAGACATAGAAATCGAGATCTTGTATCAGCTTCAGGAGAAGATCCTGGAGTACAAAGACATCCTCATCACATGCTCAGACCTGTGCGGCGAGCTCGACAGTCTCCTCTCCCTCGCTCAAGCTGCCAGGGCTAATAGCTGGGTCCGACCACTCATCACGGATCGCAACATAATCCAGATATCCAGTGGCCGACATCCCCTCCAGGAGCTATGTGTTCAAACATTTATACCAAACAACACGAATCTTCAAGGAGGAGCTGGAGGCGACGCTGAAAATACGAATTCCAGTTCTATGGATGAAGACGATAATGACGAGGAAGCTGGCAAGAGTATGATGATTGTCACGGGGCCAAATTACTCCGGCAAGTCGGTGTACCTAAAGCAGGTTGCTCTTACCGTCTATATGGCACATATTGGCAGGTTAGCTTTAAACCCCTTATATGAAGGACATACTAGAGTGCCAGTCACCTAACGATTGTATGAACGGCATAGTTACGTACCCGCTGAAAGCGCCACAATCGGCCTTACCGACGCCATCTTGACCAGAATTCAAACTAAAGAGTCAGTAACAAAGACGCAGAGCGCGTTCATGATTGACTTGCAACAAGTAGCCGCAGCGCTCAGATTGACAAGCCGTCGCTCTCTTCTCGTCATCGATGAATTTGGGAAGGGAACCGAGTCCACAGGTATGCACACAATCGCAAATATTTTGCGTCCAGAGAACATAATTAACATATAGCTAATATGTATGGCAAACAAAAGACGGTGCTGGACTAGCTTGTGCCGTCGCGGAACACCTCCTGCAACTCGGCCCTGAAGCCCCAAAGACGCTCATGGCGACACACTACCATGGTAAATTTCCGTCAAACCGCACGCAGATATTATTCCGAGATATACTGATCATGTTCAACTCGCGTTGTAGAAATTTTTGAGAACGGCTTCCTGACTTCCCACCCTTCTCTGGCCTTTGGACACATGAAGATACTCCTTGACAAAGCCGCTCATAACGCCCAGAACCAGATAACTTACCTCTACACGCTCTCCAACGGACGTTCTACCAGCAGTTTCGGCACGGTGTACGTAAATCCCCTCTGCATAACCCCACAGATCAACACAGAAGTCAGATTCAAGTGCTGAGGTCAGTGTACCGGAACTCGTGCAGTTGTGCTGCCATGAATGGCGTGGAGAAAGCCGTCGTCGATAGAGCAGAAGACTTGATCGTCAAGCTAGCGCAAGGCGAAGACCTAGTCAGCGCGTGCGCGGCGATGAGCCCCTCTGAAGCGAGAGAATTTGCCTGTGCGGTAAGATGAGATGTACACTTTGTGTTATCCGTCTGATGAAGCCCGGCTAATGGTGTCTCAGGAACATATTGCCAGGCGATTTCTACAGATTGATTTGGACACAGACCTAACGGACGAGGAGGCGCAGATTTCAAGTGCGAAACAGGGGACGAAAGCTGCATTGGAAGATATCTTCAACGGGAGACTCGCTTGAGGGCATTCATAGTGATATGATTTGTTTCTACAGCGGAGAGATGGGGCTGCGTTGTAGTATTGTGATTGCTGGGATACTCTGCATTGGGGAGCATATATTTTAGGATGCCGTGGACTGCTAGTGAAGTGAAAGAAGGGCCTAGCTGGATTTTAAGGAGCTCGAGCAGAGCACATCCTTACTGTTGCAGCCGATCTTGAAGTTCGTTGAACAATATCAGTGAAGCCTGCAGTACGAATAGCTGCACTGGTTAACGATATAATATGTAAATTGCAAAATTCAACATACAAATGAATGAGAGGATTGGAGTCTGCTTATGTGACCCGGGCGCAAGATGCCGTATCTGATACCATGCAAAGCGAAGGGATCCTAAATTCGAACACAACAATATCAAGTCATTGGAGCCACAAAAAAAAGAAAATTGTAATATTTGCCGGTCACGTACTGTAATATCATATATAGCATAACCGTTCGTTATATAGTCGACGTCATAACTTTGGCCAACAGGCAACCTTTCTGGAAAATGCAACGAATAAAGAAAATATCGACCGCAGGTGCGTCAACGCGTTATCAAAGAGAACAAAGCGAACAGATGTATAAATGGATACTGAACTAAACAAAGGAAACGCATCAAATGATTGTGAGAGAGTTTAACATCGCACTAATGTGTATGGACCTGGCGGAGGAGCATGTTATAATTCCCAAAGCCGTAAAGGTCTTGATGGCGGTCATTTGTCATATCGCAAAGTGGCGTCAGATAGAAATCTGCGAGTCAAGTTCATCATATCAGCGGACGGCTTCTACCAAAACTGGCTTGGAAATGCATATGCGTAAAAGTGATTGCTCTCACCCTTCTTTTCGCCATAGACGCTTTCATGACGGAGGGGTAGACGAGCGACGCTGCTGGGCGCTGGCTTCCAGTGGTATCGATCCGACAAAGGGAAAATGGAGGCATCCGTAGGCAAGACATATCGAATCCTCTTGTCGTATGGATAGCCAAACTCGAAACCGGGACGAATGTGACATATTGGGGTCCGCAGACGATGTCAGAACCCATGGATTTGACATGATATACGAACCATAGAGACAATCCGCGGTTGACATGAACGTTTAATATCCACATCCTATCTCTTGAAAGAATATAAGAAGAACAAACGCCAACAGATATAGCTAAGACGGCTCCGGCTCAGCGCACGGGCCGCGTGCAAGCTCGAGGGCTTTTAAATGCCGCTGGCTCCGAATGTGGTCACGCATGTAATCCTTTCGGCCCAGCGGCTTACCACATACCGAGCAGATGGCCGACTTCCACTTATGTGCCTTGCTAAGATGTTGTTCGTATATGCGCTTGTTTGAAAACTTCTGGTCGCATTTACTGGCTTCACACGGCCAAGAGTCGCTTTTCCGACGGCCGGGATTTCGGCGATTGCCAAAGCGGTTAGATGACGACCCAGGATCTAGCTGTGGAGACACGAAGCGGACTTCAAGCGGCAAAGAGACTGGAGCAGCCGGGGTAGCGCGGCTGACATTGACTGGCAAGGGTGAAGACGACAAGGGTGAGGCTAGCAGTGGTGGAGACGGTGGTGATGGAGGTGGTAACGGTGAAGCTGGTAATGGCGAAACTGGTAACGGTGAAACTGGTACGGGAGAAGCTGGTACGGGCGAAGCTGGTACTGGTGGAGACGGTATTGGTGGAGACGGCAATGGAAGGGTTGTAACCTCAGGGGCGCAGTCTCCTGAGCTTGCGGGTGGTGTATGTCTGGCTTCCGCTGGGGTTAGAGGTTCGATAATTTCGCCGCCAACGTCGAACCCAGTTATCGGCGGCTTGAATCTGGCAACTATTTATACGGATATTGAGTGCATCAGTATCGTGCATCATCGCGTACTATATATATCTTGCCAAATTTTCGACACATGCTCATATGTTCATACGTGTGCAACGTAACATCAAACGAGCAGTATGACTAACCTTTATAAGTAGCAATATCAATCTGAGAGGTTGGACTTGCAGGCTCAGATTTGATGCTGAGGTCGAATGCAGATTCGAAATCGTCTATAGTCGGCTCGGATTTGACGCAGGGTTCGATTTCGATTCCATATGCAGGCTGGGGGTATGAGCTAAAAGTGAAACCGGGCGCAATAGTTCTGCTGGTATATTTCACCGGACCGATTAAAAGTTCTGGAAGTTCCATGACGGCGTTATGTTAGATGTGACAATGGAATGGATAATCTTCGGCGGCAAAATCATCGAGTAGCTAGGATGGGTAAGGGTTTATCGGGCTAGTTGATAGAAAGCATGCGAGGACTTGAATCCTGGGGTTAGGTTGGCAGAAGGAAGAAAAGAAATAAATACCCAGAGGGTTGACAGTCAAGTAGGGCGGGTTCTCGTTTCGGCAGCCTTGCTGTGCCTGGTACCACGGTGCAGAAACCGGAAAGACGGACTCGCCCTCCTCTATCGGGTCTGAAAGATTTGATAAGGATAAAAAATAATATGGATTGAAAATTGGTGACTGGAAAATTTTGGCGACGGGGTCCGCGGACGGGGAAGAGCTAAGCACGCGCCAGCTGGACGGGACGGCCTAGCTTCCTTGAAGTCCTAAATACCACGACGGATTCCCATTTGTTTTATTTATTGTAGCGGGCTAAGCCAATGAGACCCTGTTAGCTCGTTAGGCAATTTGAGGTCGCCTGAAGGCAAAAAGATTATTGAAGGCTTGGGGCTGACAGAATTGCGGGTCATGTTTGCACTTACGCGTTGGTGAAATATGTTCTCTTCGAAGGCCGCCGGGCTCAAAGTAACATGCTGGACTATAATCTAGGAAGTTCCAGCCCTTTGATTTAGCTCCAGCTAAATAATAAATCCGCCAGCCTCGAGCTGTACATATATCCAGAGAGCAAACTTGATTGCAGCAGCGGACGACAGGACGAAGGCGGGTCTCCGTCATCTTAAATATCCAGGTCTTCATGACACACTGGTTGATTCACCAGCAACCTCGTCTGTCTCCAGCATCAAATTAGACTGTTGGGGACTAACATTAGAAGGAGCAGATAGAAGCCAGACAGACCAGGGAGGCAACTTGCTAGTAAGCTGCGCAGCCATAGAACGGCTCATCAAGAATCATGTCCACGATACTCGCTCGTGTGGCCGCCGCCGCGAGCTTCTCGAGCTCTGCTCCGCAGACAGCTGCTCTGCATACTGCAGCCGACGCGAGACGCCTTCAATCGCAGTCCGCATCATGTATGGACCTCGCCATTCTCATCCAAACAAGTATCTATCAGGGTATAGGTACAGAGATGTCTTCGCATCCTAAATGCAACCGCATGTTGGGGAGCGCTCTGAGCTCAAGCTACAACCAAGCTCCCCAGTCCGCAGCGCGCACCCTTGCACCCGTCATGCGCGCAGCCAGCTAGCTAGGCGAAGGTGGGTCATGATCTTTCGGATGGACAGCCTTCTTTTGTCCCGGCTCCACCCGAGAATGAACAGGCGGCTAAGGGCTTGAGGCGGCATCTGCATATCTCGCAGATGCAGTGCTGGAGATCATTCTGTGATGAGAGGGCCTCCAGCTACAGCGCTGTTGGACGCTGCATGGTCAGCTGCGGTCTGGCTGTTGGCTCGTCCCGATCGGGAGCTATGCAGACCCGAGGCGGCCTAGCGCAAGCGGCCCCTGCGGCCCGGGTGCATACTTAGTCTCCACTTCGCGATTGATTCAGCTGCGTAGTGTGCCGTTCGATGGTGGTAAAGCGCAGGCTGGAAAGCTGGTGGCGGTTGGCGGTTTGTTTGTCATGGCCGACGTCAATTGAATTGAGGCAGCTTTTGTCTGAACTGAGGGGCTGCAGGAAACTTGGCAGGTGCTGAGGGTTCCATGTCATTCCATCACGATGCAACGTACGTTGTCCGTTTCCTATTTCTATTGGTTCGTCCATGGATCCAGGTTAACGTTATGACAATGTGATACTATATGCCTCACGCTGAACTGCAACATGTACCGATTTGTCTATAGACTCCGTCGCCGCGCAGTCCAGAACGGGCCGATTGTGTTGGCTACCTGGCCTTTGAGACGGATACGGAACAGCGTCTTTTAATAATCTATTGACCTGGCCCAACCTGCATGCGCGTTCGCCATCACGAAATATCATTGCACAGCCAGATGAATATTGGATCCACAGGCTAGCCGTGTTCATAGACCTGGTAATCATGCACGGCGCAAGTATCGCCGTGCGTAAGGAAAGTGTGTGGGATTAAACTAGATACATGACCGATTATCAACCAATTCCTCCAACATTGTCTCGTAAGCCAGACCCCCAGTCCAAGGACTGAAGGAGGTGCACAATAGATAAATTCACACGTGGTAACAGCAAATATCCATTCAAGCCGCATCAGCCTTCAAAATACTCCAGTGCAGCCACCACGACCCCAAACGCAACCGCCGCTCCCTCCCACCGCCTACAACCTCCCAGACTGCCGCTTCTCTACCAAAAGCGACACTGCCAATCCACACGAATCCCCATACCCCAGGCCTCTGACATGATCTCGAGGAAGACCTTCCAGTCGCGAAGGACAAAGCACGTCACCACTCCACCGCCCTCCGAGAACGAACGCACCCCCGCCGGGAGGCCCGCCTCAGAAGAGCAAAATGGAAAATGGTGACGCGCCAGTCCTTCGCGACTGGAAGGTCTTCCTCGAGATCATGTCAGAGACTTGTATAGTCTAGGGCAGACGAGACATGAGACCAGAGTGTGCTTGAGGGAGAAAAGTCAACAGGGGCACGGTCGATCAAGGGCGATGTTGAGTTGGGGGGATATGTATGCGGTGGTAGGTGAGGAGTGGTGGCACTCTCAGCCAGCCAAAGTGGTTGCTTCGAGGCCCAGCAGAGCCGCTCTTGCCGCCGAAAGCCTGTCTTCCCGGGTGTACATTTAAAAGGTTTGAAGCGCGCTATATTCAGATAGGCAGATTTTCGTCTGTTGGAAATAGTGTTTTGTGCTTGCTGGGAATAAGAATGAAGATATGAAAGTAAACAATCGATTAAAGTAGAGGAAGGCGAATAAGAAAAGTCGGAAAAGGATGTAGAGGAAGAGGTATTGTTGGGTAGTTAAATTTGTATGTCCATGATATCTGTCATGGGTCTTGTTGAAGATATAGATCTTCTTCCGGCTTTACGAGCTCGGCGAGCTCGAACTGAAGAACTTCAATCGTCGCTTGAAGTCTTATAATTCGTTCTTTTTTAATCAGAGGTATAAAATCAGCAAAGGAATGTTGATTGACAACGACAAATGGGGGAGCCAGCGCCATCGAAACCGGAGCGCTCAGAGCACCATCGATATCATCAGGACATGGCGGAAACGTGGAGCTGCTCACCGAAGAAGGTTCTATATCGGCGCCTATTGCTCCGAGATCCGGCGAATAGGTCGCTGATGCCGCTGCCGCTGCTGCTGCCGCTGCCGCCTCCTCAGCCTTGCGCAGATTTTTGAGATGCTTTTGGCTTTCGGGGTGGTTCTTGACATTGTCACCTCTAGTGCCGATGGAGCCGCAGACTTCGCAGACATAGAGGGGCGTCCCATGAACATTACCCATGTGCAGCTCAAAGGGACGCAAGCGGGTAAAATTTTCACCGCAGGCCTCCACAGGGCAGAAGTACTTCGGCTTGCGCGGTCGCTTCGTCTTAGGAGGTTGATCTTCCGGGCTTTCTCCACCGGACGGCTCGTCGTTCTGCGGCCGCTTCCGCTTCGTACCAATCGCGGCCGAAGGCTTTCTTCGCGACAGGCCCTCGTCGTTCTGTAGGATCCGCCTCTGTGCGAGAAGGTTGACGTCCCCTCCCTCGGCAGACTTCCGTCTCCTGCCTGCAGCATTGGAGACCGCGGAGCCATGGAATGGAAGCTGTGGAGATCCAAGAGCCTCCTCGGACAACGCGAACGAGCAAGGAGAGGTGCTGGTCGTCCACGAATTTAGACTCGGTGATGGCTCGGACACGGCAGGCCATAGGGATAGATCGGGCAGACCGGCGTCGCCGAAGAGAATGAAATCAGACTCAAACTCATTCGGGAGCAGAGGGTCGCCGGAGCACAGTGAGGAATCTGGAATCGTGCGACTCTGGTCAACATGATATCTATACCCACGATATGACCATGGCATAGATCAATGTAGGATTTCAAGACCTTACGTACCTGCATATTCCAACGAGGTGGTGGTTGATACGACATCTTTGTCTCGTAAACCAGAATAATCAGAATGAAAATAAGCATTCTGAGTAGGGTCGCCTCCACTGATCACCGTAGCTTGTGAGCTCGGCAGATCCAGGAAGGTGCTTGCGACATCTTCGAGGAGATGCGCTTCTTCTAAAGGGGTGTCATCTACAAGACCGGGTAAGCGTGTGTATCGATACCACAACTCGATATTATGGTATTAGAATAAGAACTTACAGCGGTACCCGGCGGGAAGGTCCGTTACAACTTCTTGTTGCAAGAACTCATCTTGAGTAAATGCAACATCTTCAGCAGCCTGGAATGAGGGGCTGCTGTGACAAGGACCACTAGTCGAAACCTGTGGCTCGGTGTCGTAATTCAGAAGCAGATCCGGAACGGCCTCGTGTTCAGAATCTTCTTGAGAACTACAGACTTGTAGCAAGAATGGTACGTCAGAACCTAGCGGCAAAACTTGGTCCTGGGGGTGCGTGTCTTCGTGAACGAGATCTTGAATGCCCGAGTCACCGAAGAGTGTAATTGTGGCGGATTGACTTAATAAGGATAACAAAAATGGCGCCGACGAAGCCGACGTCGAGACTTAGATACCACCAGCCCCGCTAGAGATCCGCCGGGAAGCTGGCTGACCTGGTATCCAAGCCAAGTCGAGTTGCGAGGTTTTGGTAAGGTCGCACTCGACTGCAAAGGGAAAAACAGACCGCGCCCTCCCTTGCGGGATTCGGCGGTGAGGGCCGCGAGGTACAAAAGCCAACCGTGTCACCAAATCGGCGACAGGAGCCAATAGGTCACAATATTGGATTAATCGGGTCTGAGTTGGGAAGATTCGAGAGGACTTCAATTGCCCCACGAAAGGAGGGAGAGTGGAGGTTAAAAGGCCAGCAGTCAGAGCCGCTTGGTGGGCGATGCCCCAACTCCCGCAAATCGCCTGTTTGAATTTCAGGCACGATTTGATTAGGACAAGGGTCTTCTCGAAGCGGGGCGTTTGCAGTGTATGTGGGCCGCCAGGACGGCAAGCACGGATGCTCTCCCCACCCCGAAGGCGGTACGATGCAGTATGTACGCGGACAACCTTCGAGTCTTCCTGGTTGACAAGCATCCACTCCTGCAAGCCTCTCTGTCAAGGCAATTCGACGCTAGACACGCAGACGACGCCATCGAATAGCGCCCAATCTTTGTGAGCGCTGTTCTTTGCTTGGGTAAGTCGGGCAAACCTCCCTTATTTGGCCTCACTCCTGATCAACGCTTTCGACCCAGTGCTCGGATACGATACCCAGAGCCTTCAAACAAGTCGATATTGACGGAAGACCGCCTTCGTGGTGCAGTATGCTGGAATTAATCTGGACTTACGAGCCTTGAGAGTAGCCTTAGAAGCCAGCGTGGAGGTTCTCGTATCGGTACCCCAGCCGGACAAGCAAGCAGGCGCCAAATGACGCCTGAGAGTCTAGTCAAGACCACAAAGAATTCTAGATTCGCGCAGCCTCGCGCGGACCTTGTCGGTATCCACGATGCATGGGTGCTGAGGATCCAGGGAACAAAAATTCCAGATAAGCAGATAGCTTCAATGAATACCAATGCTGACACCTTGATCTGACGTCTCCCACCAGTTCTTTTGGGCCCAGAATACCTAGCCAATGACGAGGTTAGCTTCCAGCTGCATGAAATCCTCAATCGTCGATGCAGACTCCCAGCTTCGAGGCTTACGTATTCCTGATCACAAAAATCAGCGGCACAGATCCGAGCTATAGACCGTTTGAGTCACCGATAGACAGATTCGCCGAGCCGCAGCATGCAGCAGGTAATGAGAGCTTTCTCGCTTGGCTTGCACCACTATGCGCCGTCGCTCCATCGACGATTGCATATGATGGATGTAAGTAGGGTTGTTACTAGGATCGTGGTAGCCAGCAACCCCGGTCGACATTCCAACTGGAATTCTTCCAGTCAGCAGAGACACACCGAAGACAATACGTTAAAGAACCTACCGATACCCGCTGCCCCATGCCTAAGGCCGATTGTTGTTGGTAGATACCCTGCTCGTAGTCCGGCGGAGTTCTCGTGATGCTGTCGACCGACGCAGCTTTCCCAAAGCGGCAGTATTGTGTGACAGAGCAAACACCAGCCGAACTCTGATTGGCCAACACGCAACACCGCCAGCAGCCGTCCACGCCTCTCGGATCCTATCAGCGTGGCTGTCAGTCGTGCCGCATCTGGATATCACATTTGACAGACATACCGACGCGGTTCTCCGAAGTCAAGTATCCTTCATCATCGTGCGTGTATGCATATACGTCCACGTATGATTTGAAAGACAGCCTGAAATAGCACCGGCTATGAAATCATGACCAACATGCGCATGCATGCTTCTAAATCGAATTCGGGGCAGCTACCTTGATCCTCGACCAATGAACATCCTCCTGTGCTTTTTAGACCTCGGTAGGCGGAAACGAGCTTCAAGACTTGATTGAGGCACCAGATGAAGTGGTGGTGTCATTGTGGCCATGAACAGCGACAAAGGTGCTGGCTCTGCGATCTGAATGGAAAGTCAAATCGCCCATCTAGCTCTGGTGGTTTCCAGAGCATATCCTGAAATTATGGAAGTCGGCGGGTCCAGCTGGCCAGCTGGGTCAGATTTGGAGCCAGGGCCCGACGCTATTGGAATACCATCAAGCGCTACCAACAAGCTACAGGCGATGTCCTCGGCATTCCAACGTGCACATGGACTTAGGAGATGAAAGCTGCGATATCTCCAATCTGTCGCCCTTCATACATATTATTAATATTTACGCCTGACGATCCCCTCTACGTTCTACATCGATATTCATATCACCAGTATCTCAATATAGTGTAGCTTCCACCCAGCATTCAACTAGAACCCGACCACTCTACGCCAGCATCTTTTCCCAAGCCCTTCAATCTATGCAGCTTGATCGATTCCAGATACTATCTTTCGAAGAAACAAAGGGTCCGTACAGTCTCCCTACGCACCCCTCCCGGGATCCCTCATATGCTGCTATATTTATAACCTAATACTTATGCCCATCTAGATCTCGGAACTTCATCTTTATACGAGACCAATCCTTACAGATCCTCAGAATGTCTACCTCGAGTATCTGTTTCGCATGGCAGAACGACCGTTGCAATCAGGGAACGAAGTGCAAGTTTGCACACGACGAAACTTCAGTTCCACCTTGTAGGCACTTTCTACGTTTTGGAAACTGCAAATGGGGTGCAAAGTGCAAAAACGGTCATCCGACATCTACTGCTGCGTCGTCGTCGTCGTCTACGGCTCAACATACCGCTGCTCTATCGAGTGGCGGCAAGAGCCAACCTTGGACCCAGGCGTTTAGTCACGCATCTACCACGCCCCAACCACAAACTCCAGCACCGCAAAATCCCTTGCAAAACTGGCGAAAGTTCTGCAGGATTCGAGGTCTCTATTCTGCCACGCAGATGAAGACCTTCCTCGAGGGAGCTTTGAAGTTCATTCAGGATAAGAATGTCGAGAACTTGCAACAAGTGATCAAGGATTTGGCAGACGGGGGGAATCTAGAACATATACGGCAACTCCTTGAAGCAGATCTACCATACGATGGAGCCGGAAACAACCTTACTTTCACCATACATGCAGTCCTGTTCCTACGTATCATCACAGACTCGGAGTTCCAGGGCTCTATCGTTGTCGAAAAGTATGCTGGTACAATTTACAACGTCATCTACGGCAGCCAGGGTGCCCGTGGCATACCTTTCTTCG
The DNA here is from genome assembly GCA_020064725.1 of Drechslerella dactyloides. Classification (NCBI taxonomy): domain Eukaryota; kingdom Fungi; phylum Ascomycota; class Orbiliomycetes; order Orbiliales; family Orbiliaceae; genus Drechslerella; species Drechslerella dactyloides. Next base: position 739,016 of record JAGTWJ010000002.1, read on the forward strand.
AGAAACTCCTGTCTTGCTCGCACACTCTGATTAATAATGACCCGGAGCGCTACATGGAAGTTTTTCCGATGGTAGTATCAGCACTAAGAAGCACCATCCAACTTAACTCAAATGCTCTCGTCCAGGACGGGATCAAAGGTATCGCTCGACAAGCTCTAGCTCAGGCCAACGAGCAAGGCTTGCTCGCAAACCCTGACATGAGGCAGCTCCACCAGGATTTCAAGGTCATAAACGAGCAGCTCAACTTGGGAGAGCAGATCCCTTCAATTATTCCTCAGAGAGCCCTGGGCAATAAGTCTGGCTCGATTTTCACCAGTCTTGCCAGCTGGCTTGTGAGCGGAGGTAAAGGCGTCGCACATGCAAACCTCCATCCTGCCGTTCAAGCCACTGCGCGACTCCCAGGAAACCTCTCTGATCTTGGTCCCAGACATGACAACGACCATGCCTCAATTACCGATATCCGCATTCTGCCAACCGCGGAAGAAATTCGGAGCGTCGAGTCAGAGTATTTACCAAGAATCGGCGGTGGCTCCCTCCACCTAGACAAAAACCAAAGGCTCTTAGACAATCAATTCCGGCTTTTGAGAGAGGACAGCATTGGAGGACTCCGTGAGTCGCTTCGCCAGATCATCGAGAATCGTTCCAACCTAAACAATCTCGTGACGGCACGGAGAAGGAACGATGGAGTGAAAAGATTCTCCAGTGCTGGGATCGCAGTACTCATACACCAGAACGTCAGGGTTGAAGAGATCACCTTCGACGCTAACCAAGGCCTGAAGATCAACTTGTCCTTCAATCAACCGATTCCAGGCGCATCTGCCAGGGAACGAAGCGACTGGTGGAAGAATGAACACATCCTTGATTTCAGCACCATCGTCTGCGTACTCAATGAATGGAACGAGGCAATGTTCTTTACTGTCTCCGACCGATTTGTCACTTCCGCAGATATCAGACGTAAAGATGGAGTCGAGGAAGACCGCAACCCCAAGCGGCTGATAAACACTCTTGCCGAGGACCCTTCCCGCGCTGGCATTATTCTCAGCTTCGCGGATGCCGTCCGAGAAAAGGACATTGACTGGCTTTACAAACTTGCAACGTCCCGTGATATTTTGAAGAATGACCTTGTCGAATTCCCAAAGATACTGCTGGCATCTTTCCGCCCCATTCTCCAGGGCCTACAGAAACGAATCAATAAAACCCAGGCAATCCCTTTCATTGACTGGCTTGCGCCTGACCCAGCCGACGACTTTCAATTAGAACCCGATGAGATCGGCAAGGTGGTCGTACGGCCACCACCTTATGCTTCCAAGCGGACATTTTCTTTCGAACTCAACCCGGTCTTTACGGATGGACACAGGAGGTCCCTGCGTCTCTTCCCCACAAAAAACGATCTTGACATTAAAGCACTTATGGACCATACGACCTTAGACGACGGTCAAGCGAGGTCCCTCATTAAAGCTCTCTCGCGTGAAGTCGCATTGATACAAGGGCCTCCAGGAACCGGGAAAAGCTTCATCGGCACAAAGCTAGTCAAAGTTTTACTGAGACAGAGATCCAGGGCTGACTTAGGTCCTATAATCTGCGTGTATGTCCCCATTAAATATCGGGCGATCAATAAATTATTTCAATCGACCGCATGCTAACTTTTATGTAGGTGTTACACAAATCATGCCTTGGATCAATTCCTAGAACATCTTCTGGATGACAACGTCACGAGCATCATTCGCCTGGGATCGCGGTCCAAATCCGAAAGGCTAGAGCCATACCTCCTCAAGAAGCTATCAATAGCTGCCGAAAACACCCGCTTAGAGAAGTCAGATATATGGGAGCTGAAAGGCAAGACAAGGAGGCTCCGGGACGAAGCTACCGGTTATTGTGAGACGCTTACAAAAGCGGACTCGGAGCAAGCCCTCAAGTCCCACATATCCGAGAACTATCCACATCTTGTACAGATACTATTCCATGAAATAGAAGATGAAGAAGGGTTCATAGTTCAACGCGGTCGGGGAAACGACCGGCCTTTCGCCGCCTGGAGAAAGCAAGCTCGCCCGGGACCGATCACAGGATCAGTCAAGTCGATTCTCGAAACTCTCCAAGATCCATGGAATTTGAACGCGGCAGAACGCCATGCTCTTCTCTCATTTTGGAAGCAAGAAATGGTTCAATATGCCATGAGTCGATTGGCAACTGTCGCTGAAGAACATCGCGTTGAGAGCGAGAAGCTGTCCACTTTAAAGAAGGAATATGACCGGCGTCTACTTCAGAACGCGCACATTATCGGCGTCACGACCACAAGTCTGGCAATGCATGCGGACGTCCTCGAGCGAATCCACGCTAAGGTGCTCTTCTGCGAAGAAGCTGGAGGTAAGTCACATATGATTGAACGGCCTCCTCGCGTTTAAACTAACCGCTTTCTTCGATGTCCAGAGATCCTCGAGGCCCATACGATCACAACCCTGATCCCATCCATCGAACACATGATCCTGATAGGTGACCACGAGCAGCTACGCCCGCATATCGCAAATTATGATCTCTCCATTGAAAGCCAAAAGGGCCAATCGTACGCCCTGGACGTATCCCTCTTCGAGAGGCTCGCACGGCAACCATACGGTAGTCAAGCGCTCACATTCCCTATCGCCAGCCTCAACACTCAGCGTCGTATGCACACCAGTATCGCCGACCTGATCCGACTAAGAACCTACCCAGAACTGCTCGATAAAGTCCCGGATTACCCAGCGATTCCAGGGATGAAACAGCGCCTCTTCTGGATGAACCATGCGCACCCGGACTCAAGAGGTGATGCCGTACAGCTGACAACATCTTACGAGAACGAATTTGAGCGGGACATGGTGCTCGCGCTGATCACCCATCTACTACGTCAGGGTGTCTTTCGAGAGAAGCAGATAGCTGTGTTGACGCCGTATTTAGGACAAATGTCAAAACTAAGGCGGCAGCTAAGCTCCTCTTTCGACATCGTGATTAGCACTAGAGATCAGGAAGCGTTAGATGCTGAAGGCTTCTTAACGGATGAAGACGAAGAGGATCCAAAATCCAAAGACGCACGCCAGGCGGTTGTACGAAAGTCGGCGTTATCTTCCGTTGTCCGAATTGCAACAATTGACAACTTTCAGGTAAGGTCTAGAGGCTACCACCAGATATGCAAATATCGTTTCGACATCCATGACTAACATCCCTTGCAATATGTTTAGGGAGAAGAAGCCGACGTCGTGATCATCTCTCTCGTCAGAAGCAATAAAGAGCGCCAATGCGGCTTCCTCAAAACCAGCAATCGCATCAATGTTCTCCTGAGGTATGCCCGATCTAGCCAAACCCCTACTATGATCAGTCACAAAACTAACGCCGACACCTACACAGTCGTGCAAAATGGGGAATGTACATCATCGGAAATACGGAAACCGCAAGCTCAGTGCCAATGTGGTCCAACGTCATCGACCATATGACCTTGAACGGCTGTGTGGGCAATGCTCTCGAGCTCGAATGCGAACGACACAAAGATCTCCCAATTTACGTCGCGTCAAAGGAAGACTTCCTCACCTCCGCACCGGAAGGTGGTTGCAACATGCGCTGCGAATGGCGGCTATCCTGCGGCCATGCATGCGTCGCGAAATGTCACGCAGCGCCAATACACGAGCTCGCACCCTGCTTCGAGCCTTGCCCCAAGTCGCTGTCTGGCTGTGACCATCCATGCGCGTCAAAGTGTGGACAGCCATGCGCTCCTTGCGAAGTGCCGGTTAACAACATCCTGCTCAAGTGTGGTCATATCGCGGCCGTTCTCAAATGCTCGCAGGTCCAGAGGCTCGACGAGTACCAATGCAAGACGAAGGTTGAGAAAGAGGTACCGGGCTGCAAGCATAAAGTCAAAGTCGAGTGCCACAGAAACGTCGCCGCGAGGGGTTACCGCTGCTCCGCTAAATGCGGTGCGACTCTTCCCTGCGGACACGTCTGTCAAAGGCAATGCAGAGACTGTCGAAAACCGAAGGAGAATACCATCAACGAAGTCACAATTGACCATCGTGCTTGCTTGCAGAGATGCGAAAGACCGTTCAATACGTGCTTTCACAGCTGCGTGAAGACCTGCCACGGCGACGAACCCTGTGGCTTCTGTGACCAAGGCTGTGAAGTCCGCTGCGCACATTCACAGTGCAGTAACAGGTGCAAGGACCCTTGTCCGCCGTGCGCAGAAGCCTGCACGCTGGGCTGCGAGCATCAGAAATGCCTTATGCCCTGTGGAGTTTCCTGCAACATCTTACCCTGCGATCAGCTGTGCTCCAAGCTGCTCGAATGCGGCCATCCGTGCCCTTCGGTCTGTGGCGAAAAGTGCCCGGAGCCAAAGTACTGTCGAGAATGCGCTTCCGATGACGTTCTAGACTTCGTCGTCGATATGCTTATGTTCGAGACGTATCGCGACTCTCGAGACGAACCTATCATATTCCTGCCTTGCAATCACTTTTACACCGTCGGCACCTTCGACGGCGTGGCTAAAATGCGAGACTTCTTCGAATTCGAGTCTCCCGAAAGCTGGAAAATTACAAAGAAATATCTGAACGAGAAGTCGGAGCCGCAGCTCCCCAGGTGCCCGAAATGCAGACAGGCATTCACAACCTCCACCAGGTACAACGAGGTCGTCAAGAAGGCTCAGTTGCAGAACTGCATCCGCCGTTTCACAGCAGCTTCAAACGACCGTCTGCGAGCCTTGATCAGCGCTGTAGACCTGCAACAAGACACCCTAGAATTGTCTAGAGTTTCCTTCATCCCCCCCGATCTGAATTCGTAAGTCAACAGAATGAAATAAATCAACGTGCTTCGACGCAAATGCTAATGTGCCATCGACCCGTGCAGTGCGGACGCCCGTTACAATGACTTGAAAGAAACTGTTCGACAAATAAAGGAATACAATAAAAGAGTCCTGGAGGAAGAACAGCCGTACCACCGCGTGTACGAGATCACCGCTCATGCCTGCCGCACGCACAACATCCACCCAGACGAATACAACCCCTCCGTCGTCCAATACCGCTTCGGCATCGAAGGCGCCTACCAGGAGATCCGCGCGAAGCTCCTCGGAATCTGCGACATGGACCTCTTCTCCGCCCGCCCCACGACAGACGACGTGATAAGGATGAAAATGTACCGTCGCATCGCCGTTTCGGCGAGAAACATGTTGAACAGCTGTGACAAATTGATCGAGATTGCCAAAGTTCGCAACTACAACGTCATCGAAATTCAAGCTCGCATCGCCAAGGCGAAGCTCGTCATGTTGCTTAGAAGGCACAACGACGAGCTGAACGGTAAAGATGGAAAACTACCAATCGCAGCGCTTGAACGGATGCGTGATGAAACGCTCGCCAATCTGAATGTGTGTAAAGCTACCTGCAAAACTACGCCAAGTTGCGCCATGTTGGAGAAGAGTGTCGACGAGGCCATCCGATTGGTAAACGGCGGAGTATTCTACAGTGCAGTCTCAGATCGGGAGATGAAGGAAGTTTATGACGCCATGGCAGCTCAATTCAGAGGTACCGGACATTGGTACGTCTGCGAAAACGGACACCAGGTATGTACATCCACGCCCTGTTTCTATTAAGGAAATTACAGTAAATATTTTATTCAAGCTTCGGTCAAACTGACGGCTTCCATTAGTTTACCATCGGTGAGTGCGGGATGGCCATGCAGCTGGGCAGATGCAATGAATGCGGAGCACCAATCGGAGGACAAGAGCACGAGGCCGTCGAAGGAGTCAATCCTGACACCGAGTTGGAGAGGCGGATGGCAGACGTGACAGTCTGAGCCGGTGAATCATAGAGAAGGCATGGTGTCTGCTTTGAACTCAATTTTCTATTCTGATCGTTAGGTTATGGGCATGTATGCTTTCTATCTACTGTAATACGGTGGAGTCGAGTGGTCTATGCATCAAAGGATACGTACGAATGCATAATGTATTCTATCACAGGCATAATCGACTCACTTTGCCTAGCCCAAAAGCGGCCAGTGACTCTCTTTGGTATCCTCATAGTCTCGGGACGCCAACCCTCCGCGTGGTGCGGCGTTGTTATAACGTTAACGCATGCAGCTCTACCTTAAATGATCTGTCCTACTTCGTCGACACACCCCTTCGCGCAATTTTACAGGTTGATCATGAATCAGCACACCCTCAATCGCAACCGTCCCATGACCGGTCGACTGCTACATGATCATAGCAGAATCATCCCACGCACAATTTCCACATCTTCAATATATTCAAACTCTGTGCGGCATATATTTTCGAGGCGAAATATCTGGTAGGAGGAATAGTTCCTTCACATGTGCAATCACTAATACCCACGCGACCACTTTCCAATAAGATCCAAAGCTCAGCTTACCCGCATCTTATCAAATTCGCTTACTAGAAAGTGCGCACACAGAGGAATACAATTGTAATACTCAAATTCTCGTTCATCATCCCGGCCATGACCAGGTAGCTAACTAAGCTTCCGCCAGGTATATTTGTAAATATACACATGGGGAATATAACAAATATCTCTCCCCGCAAATACATGGATGCCCCATGCACCCATGCGCCGAAAAAAATCTTCGACGGCCGGGTGATTAGTTATACACTAACAACTTGAGAAACCCTTGAATTCCCTCGACATCCGTCCGTCCGTCCAGTCGTCCGCAAGCAAGCAAGTCTAGCCTCAGTATACATCCACCCAGGTCTTCTCCACCGGCAAAGCGAAAGAATAAGGTATATACAATTAAGAAAAAAAAAAAAAAAAAGGTTGCCAGTTAGTGAAATTAGTACTAGGGATTAGTACTGCTGATACTCTCTGCCTCCCTCGGCTGCGAAAATTCAAACAAATGTAAACCGAGCGCTTTTTTATCAGGATATCCTGCATGTAACCAATGCGTTGAGAACAAAGAGAACGAAATGCAAGAATGAGGGACCGCCCGTATGTCCAAGTAAAGCCAATATGTCAATATCAACTACAATATACCCAAACCAATCCGAACGAAAACCAAATGTAAACGAAAGGAGACCGAGCCAACGTGACTAAAATAAAGCGAACGACAAGCCAAACGAGATGAAGGATGGATGGTATAATACAACTTCAGAAACGCCGACCCGAACAAGTATAACGATGATCCGAAAGTGCACGAAAGATAAGAAATGGTGTAAAAGAGAAAAGAAATGTAAAAAAAAAAGGGCAAGGCAGGCGCTAATACATCACTTGCGTAGGCTGTGATGCCGATGACTGCAAGGTATGATACAGTAGTAATGTCCGCAGCAGGTGATGGTCGAGAAAGATGTCGAAAGGGGCTGCATGCGCGCGGTGTTATGGTATAGTGTGAGTGTAATATGGCAGAACGATGACGATTCGTCACTCCTTATGACCCGTACAGAGTGATATCCCGTCCCCTCGATACAGATGTAGGCGATAAAGAATTTAGGTTGATAGATGTCGAAGGTTGTAGGTAAATGCTCACAGCATGAGCTCCGATAGTGGGACGCTTTGTCGGCGTAGGGACCTCGAAGCGACGGATAGCGGGCTGTCGATACCAGTCTCCTCGGGATTGGGAGTGTCCGGCACGGGAATATCTGCAGTGTCAACGTCCTTTCGCATCGCCTTGTCGAGAAGAATGCTGACGTTGATGCTGCTGCTGCTGCTACCGATGTCCTTGCTATCGGGCGTGATGTACGACCTTCTCGGCAAGAAGATCATCTCTGGGTTCCCGTGTTCGTCTCTTGGCGCGAGCGCCGCCTTTGTTAACGATGGAGACCGCAGGCGCGGCACGGGAGTGGTAGAGTGGATTGTCGTTGGCGAGGAAGTGCCATCGGAGCCGTAGCTGGTGAATACCCGATCGGTGGACGACCGTGGCGTTGCCGTAGCAGCATCCCAGGATAATGAGCGCGCTGGTGCGGAGAACGGAGGGGCTGTCGGCGAGTAGATGTGGTGGAGGAGGTCGGGGCGGGATATTCTCCTGTTGGCCTGGGAAGAGGCGGATGCCTCGAGAACGCTAGCGATGGGCGGCGGGACAGCAATGGTGCTTTCCTTTTGCTGCTCTTCCGCGACTCTGCTGGCGAGTGATTCGATAGACGGGAGGGTTGGTATCCTCATGATTGTTGGCTTGGGCCGGGTCGGTGATGTGGGTAGAGAAACCAATCTGGGTCTGATGTTCTTCTGAGCCATCTCATCTTCCTCCGCGAGTGCCAGCCGCGGTCCCTGTCGGCCGTCGCTCTTCCAGACGGCCGCTGGAGGAGGCTCCATCATCCACATGAGGTCGTTGTTCAACACATATGTCGCGCTTGTCGACTCTGCAAAGTTCTGGATAGGAGGCGCCGCCCGGCTTCCTTCACGCGGTCGGATGACTTCCCGTCCTCTCCATCGAGAGTAGATGTGGGGTGCATATGTATCGGAAGAACTCATGGACATGACGTCGCGGGGCTTTGATGTCGTCGACGGCTCGGTACCAGTATAGTAGTGGTAGTGGTGCGACACTCTCGCCATGATGGACGGGACAATGTTTGTCTCGACATTGCCGGCCGTCGTCTTGATGAGTTTTCGTAGTGCTTTCGGCCGGTTCTCGATCTCGTACCTCCACCGTTCGCGTAGAGACCGGTTTGCCACTTCGGCCTCCTTTCGCACGCGCTTGGAAGTCTCGGTCATACCACACCAGCCGCAGGAGAAGAAGTAGAATACACCGGTCCTGACGACGGTGAGAGGCGAAGTGCGCTTGGCCGGCTTTGTTTCGGCCTCGTCGACTTCTTTGGAGGAGGGGAAGTTGCCCGGAATCTCGGAGAGGGTAGGTAGAGGAGGTGGTTGAGTGGTGACTACGGGCGAGCAGACCGGTAGGTAGAATCGCTCGTCCGAGATCGAGGGTCGCGGGTCGACCACGTCGTCGCAATCGTCTTCGCCACAGTCGTCGTCATCTTCCCGCGGCGCATTATGATTATGGGTATGTGTCGGATGCAGCGGGAGGGTGGTGAAGGCTGGCGGAACCGGACGAGGGACGGACAGCATCCCGAGATGCGGTCTGAGGGGTGACAGAGAGGCGTTGGCCGGGAGGAATGGATTGTCAGGAGGGCGTAGAGGAAGACGGGGAGAGGCGGGATATGTGTACGGGACCCCGTTCGGGCTGAATCAGCAGATTATGAAGCGCAGCGCATGATAGAAGAGTGCGAGGAGGCTGAGCGGTGGACTGCGAGGGCGAAAGGGCCTTGGTTAGCCGGCATGAATGTATAATGCATGGACAATGGATTCGACATTCGGGAAGCCAGAGGAACGTTGACGAACGCGCAGCAGGTGAAGAAAGCGAAGAACACAGGAAGAAGAGGAAGAAGAAGAGGGAGAAAGAAAGACGAGGCGAGACAAGCAAGATGACAGGCCTGTCAGACGGGCAAACTGCCTGGCCACATATTAATAGTAACGAACAGCAACGTCAACCGGCGGCGGGCAAGGGCCAGAGGCCGGAGCCGCTGGGAGTGGAGCAGGCGGGGGAGTTATTAAAATTTGAGGCGCCAACAGTCGCAGCGCCAGAGCGAAAGCGAGCGAGTGGGCGAGGGCGACGGGGCCGGGCGGGCTGGAACCGTAACCGTGCACGCGAAGCGGACGCAGGAAAAGGAAACGAAGGAATGGAGAGGGAAATGCTTGCTTACCAGGTGAAGGGCGACAGCTCGGCTGGGGAATTAATTGGTTCCGGCAGGCGGGTTCCAATGGAGCTGAAGCTGTGGCGGAGATGGAGATGGTGATGGATGATGGGGAAGGGTCGAGATTTGTTGGAGTTGTGATAAAAGTGGCCAACGGCTGGCGGTTGAAACGTCGCTGCCAGAGTAAATATAAGATGAGGTGCTAGGTGGCAGCAATACAACGTATTCCTCTCGTCCACCGGCCAATTGCGATGACTACCAAGCAAGTCGAACGAGAAGTATGATTGAGCACGCCGCACCCGTCGACGGAAGAATGCACGAGATGGCGATTTGGAGACAAGAATGGGGCAAAAGGGAAGATGATTTCCTATTATATTACGATGCTAGCTCTGATATTAAAGGAGGAGTTCGGTGACAGGATGCTTGATTGGACAGCTAATTTCCTTCAACCGGCTACCAAAACCGCAGGCCGGACAGGCAATCAGGCCTGTCAGCACTTAATATACCTCTGACGGCCATTAGCGACCACTGAGTAAGGTCAGTTCCTCCCTCGCCGTCGCAGGCTCGACGGAATCCGGTAATGACGAGCGTGTGCAGACGCATCCAGGGCGCATCATCAACCGCAGTCGACTGACCTCGAATGACTGAGTCCAACTGCGAATGAGATGGCCAGGACGAAAAAAAACTGCAAACGAGGCGTCAGTCCCGGAAAGCCAGCTGCCATGCATCCACTGCGGTTGGCTTTTTTATGTCCGTAGTACGTGCTTCTATTAATTGCTTAACCTCTGGAGCCCTTTTTACCGGCTGCCTTTAGTCGAATTCGGCATCACTAACAGAAATACTAGCATTCTTATTTGCCCATCGGCGAAGGCAGCTGCGCAGGAATATGTACACCGACGTCGACGTGAATAAACTATGCATAAACTATTGCTGCATTAGTGCTTGGCTGGCCAAACTTGCTCTCGCTACACAGCCCGCACGTTGACTCGTCTGCGTAGCTGTTGCCGATGCACGCACGAGTGCCCGGGCCAGCGCTCGTCTGGGAGTCTTCTGATGCCGTCTGCATCCAACTTGAAGCATCAAGCTCGCCTGCTCGCTCGCCTGCTCGCACTCCTGAAACCGACGAGCCCGCCTGCCGGCCGTGTGCCGTCTCACCGTCTCACGAGTATGCCCTAACGGTGGGCTCCATCCATCCCCGCCTTTGCCTTCAGGGTGCCCTCGTCGATCGATCTACCGGCAGTCCGGATGGTGCGTACCACGCCCATCAGCGTACGTGGACAACAGCATCTTGTGGAGAAACCATGCCACGCTGCTCGGGATTGAAAATCCCGCAGGACCAGGAAGGTGCCGTGCTGCTGCCTCACCCCCAGATGCCCTCCTTCAGTTCCTTTGAGCAGCTAGCTAACGTTGCGACCGTTAACGAAACAATTATATTCCCGAAAGGGTAGACTTTGACGAATGATCCCTGCACGAGCCCACGAAACCTCCAACCTCGAGGCCGTGGGGTGGCCCGTATTGACAAGTCTTTCTTACTAAAAAGTGCCGTCCTCTGACGACGACGAACAGCGAAGAGCTGCAGGAAAGCTGCATGTCGCAGGCGGCCATGAGCTGAGGATGAGGCCTGAGTGTACAACTTGTGCACAAGCTCGCTCGGTCGCTCGATCGGTGCATCGGAGGAGGAGGTTCGCATGCACCGCGCTCATCTTTTTCTACGTGCGGCCGTAGACGGGATGAATCAACGGCCATTTTTTTGCGCACTTGAGCCGTGGTGCAGGTCAATTTGCCCTAGACTGCCATCACATGGACCTGTCTAATTCGATCAGGTTCTGCATGATCCGAACGAGAGCTCTGCAGGCGGTGGATGTTATGCTTCCGTGGGCGGCCATCTGTCGCTTAGATGGATTCAGCAGACACGTTCGAGGAAGCCCGCTGCAGGTTTCACCGCACTCGACGACGAGAAGCAGCACCGCCTGCCAGTCCGGACAATCGAGAAGGCGGAGACGTCCCTCATAGGCACTTTTGTCTCGTCCGCGACGACGACGACAGCGGACGTTTGCCCCGATTGCGATGACAACACTCCAACACCACAACACATCAAACACCCCTCCACGAGCCGAGGGGAGGACAGGCAGAATCGCAGGCAGACTGCAGCCAAGGTGCAAGTGCTGCGCGCCCGGCCGGAACTGCTCTCGAAACACCGAATCAAGTGTGGAACGGCAGCGTCCTCGAGACTAATCCAGCGGTATCCATGGCCTGCGCCGTCTGATGCAGTCGCCGAAACAGTGGAGCGGACGCTGGGATTCCTTTCCGAGTGTCGTCCCCGCCTGGCCTGATGTCTGCGTCGCTCTCGCGATAGATACCGCAATCGCACCCGGCCAGCCGATAGCACTCCGCTCCTCATCCTCGGCATGTCCTGTTCATATGCTTCCCCGCCCAGGGTAATTATGGCCACTTTGTCGGACGGCACTGCTGAGACAAATATAAGATCCCGCTCAGGCGCGGGGTGTTTGGCGTTCCCGTGCGCAATGGCCTTTTGCTCCACTCGCCACTGTCCTGCGAGTAATCCTGCAGGATACGATTCCCTCCTTCAGCTTGGGGCGAAAGCGATTGAGGCTAGTTAGAGTTAGCTATCTGCTGAATCCTCCTGCGTCTTTGCCCTTGCATTTTTTGCCGGTTGTACCAACTATGAAATTATAAAGAAAACTCGAGTCCACATGATATATGACATGTCACGATATCTCAACTACAACTACAACCCGCCAGGCCCAAAATGAATACCGCCATCGCGGTCACAGAACTGCTGCCAAGCCAGGAGGCAGAGTTCCCGCGGCGAGTATCGGACCCCTCGATAGCAAGGCGATTCGATGCGGTTCCACCGTTCCTTCGCCTTCCCCGCGAACTTCGTGATGAAATTTACAAATATCTCCTTCCCCTCGCCCCGCGAGAAGCTCATGTCGGGATGTGGTATCCGTCGGCCCATTACCCCACCGAACCCAGCTTCAAACTCGCCATCCTCCGCGTCAATAAGCAAATTCATGATGAAGCCTCCGCCGTACTCTACGGGTGCAGCACCTTTGTTTTTTGGATAAATATCAAGAAGCGACAGACGTACGCGAACAACGACACATCTCGCGACCCGAAGACGTGCTTTGACGTTAATTTCAATGCGCCGTGGGAGCGTCTGGCATTCACACGCCGTGAGGACACGTAGGCCCATGCATCTCCGAGCACCCGTACCAAAGCACAAGTCGTATTCTCTTCAACTGTTACGTCTAACAAGGGACAACGGGCTGGCTTCGCGAGACAACATCTAACTTTTTTCTTTCCAGCGTTGGCGCATATCGCGGCTACGATCCGCGCACCCGAGAGCTGCCTCCAAAGATCGAGGAGAGCGATGCCAAGATTCAACCAGCACCCCGATATCGCGCCCTGCTCCGCCATGTGCGCGTCAGTGTCCGCGACTTTTGTACGTCCCCGGACAACCGCACGATATCTCCGCTCAGCGATATCGCACGGGAGAAAATGCGCAGGGTTCTTCTACCAATCGCATACAGGATGCAGACATCGTTCGGTGACGCGGGAAGCAAACTCAATATGACGATCGAGCTGAGGCCTCGCATATATAAGCATGGGCGTCTCACGTTACCTGTTCGCCTAGGTGAGGACGTCGACGTTGGCCTCTACCAGGAGATAATCGAGATGGTCTGGCCGCTAACCACAGGTCCCTGGCAATGGCGCCTGAAAATCCCGAACGAACTACTCGCTCTTTTCCCCGACGCCGCAGAAAAGATACTCGAAAGGTGTACCCAGCTCACCGTCATTACGGATGCCGAGAAACAATCTTACAGCTCAATTCGCCCGCAGTGCTCTTCCTTCTGGTCGATGCCTAAAGGCGAGCTAGTCACATTCCGCGATACAATTACAAGATTTGCGAATAGATCTCCGGTCATGGGCACATGCTGTGAGATTGATACTTGTGCATATGGCGATTGCGAGAAGCTTCCATGATGGATGTGCGCCAACCTGCAGGTTGACGAGAATTTGGAATCTCGTGATTCGGTGCATCTCGGTTGTGTCACCACAGGAAGTAGATTTATATCCTGATTGAGTGTAAATGATCGCAGAATCGCGACAATAGCGACGCGTTTCCAAGTAAATAGCTGTTGGAACCTGCTAGCAACCAGCAGCCTCGCCAGTTTTTTGAATGGATGGATGAGTCCTCCGTGCATATTGCTGACAAACAATGCATGTCGGCATTCCAAGTGTGCTGCCGAGACGAACGGCTGCAGTTCCCCATGCACGCGCTGTAGTCGTGATTGGTCGGTGGTGGATTTGATGCCTCATCCTTACCGGGGTAATCGATATGCCACTTTCTAGTTTTCCTCATCGTGCACGGCTCTCGAGATCGGACCGAAATATCTGGGGAGAGCTCAAGAGCCCCAGAGCGAGGTTATCAGGCATAAAAGGGATAGTTAAGAGCCCACCCCCAATCGAGCTCTTCTCCTTCTTTCTCACAATGCGAATTCAGTCTTTACCTGTACCAGCAGCGCTCCTGTAACACCTTACCCAGCTGTAATAATTTTGTGCTCCCCATTGTTCGTGGTTCTCAAGCCCTTCGGGGCATGCATTCTGCCAGCTGCGATCGATCGCCAGCACTTTCTGTTTCTTTTCAGTAGTTCTTCCCTCCTCGGTCTACTAGCCGGCAGCCTCAGCTAGCTCTGAGGTCCGCAGTCGGAGCAGGCCACTTTTCAGCCTTTAGCCCTTTCCATTGGTAGCCGTCAAGATAGATTCTTGTACTGATTCATCCCTGCTTGATTTCACCTCCCACACCCCGCAGTTTGAAAATCCAACAGACCAACACACTTGTTTGCCTAGTACCCGTACAGACGCTTGCACTTTCCAGGACGGACGCCGAGATTGGTTTGGACTATCTGATGAGGATAGTGTAGGGCAGTTTCATAGTGGCGCTAATGATCTTTATCCTTCTTTCCCTGCTGCTGTCCATTTGAACTGTGATATCGATCCCACCGAGGATTTCAATACTGTCTTTCCTTGTTCTGATTTCCAGCTTTTTGATTTTGATACCGCTTGCGGATCGCTTGAATTTACCGACTCGTTTGCATTCCCGGCGCTTTCTGCGCATATAGATCCAGGTAAGCTGAATACTCATTTATTAGGAAGCATAAGTGCTGACCTCATTGTAGCCCTCGCGGGGTTTTCGGATGCACCATCGACTGCGACGCATGTTGACAACGTTTGGTCAGCGTGCGATATTAATAAATTAGACGGCACTGGCTTTGCGGCTGGCGGTCTCGACAGCGTCTTAACTACGCCATGTAAGTGTCGCGCTGATATAGCCGTGTTCCTGAAATCTAGATTAATTAGTGCTAACTGAGATAAATTTACAGACCTTGGAGATATTTCCCGTGCTTCTGCGACACCGTCTCTCGTCTCAGATAAGACGATAACCCCACATACCTCCCCGCGCGTGGTAGAGCCCACCCGGGGAACACCGGTGTTCCTCTGCCCCCCTCCTCTCCCTCCCCCTCCTCCGGCTCAGTCTCGTCGCCGTCGTCCGCCCCCTTGGAAGGGTGCACAGAAACGCAAACGGAGCCCTCCTCCTCCCTCTCGCAAACCCGCCCCCAAGAGCTCCGCCCCTCGATCTAAACGCCGGAAGCTGTCCTCGCCCTCACCCTCCTCGCCCTCTCAGCAAGACCCGCCCAAACCCACCACCAAAGACGTGAAGGGCTACGCCGTCGAATTCGAACCTGCGGAAGCCTTCGAGCGAATGCTGGCTCGACAGCGAGGCCTTGAGCCTAGACCCCGTAGCGCGCAAAAACAGGCCCAAGACGCCATGCGCATCCGGAAGAAGAACTCCGCGAAAAAGCCCCGGAAGGGCGTTCACAAATGCCCGGCCCCCAACTGCACGGATCCCAAGCCAACATGGTCGAACAGACGGAATTTCCACGACCACCTGGGAGAACACGGCATCAAAGTGTGGGAATGTTCTTTCTGCGGGTCCACGCACGCGCGAAGCGACAGTGTGTATGTACACCTGAAAACGACTTGCGCGCACAACGTGCGTGACGCTATCCGGCGGAAGCAAAGCGCGCTTTCCGGTGATGGAGGTGGAGGCGCTGAGTGTGTCGCTCTCGCCTTTGGCCCTGGTCTTCCGGCGCCAAGCGAGTGGACACAGCTATTGGAAGACCCACCCAGACCCTATTCTGAATCTTGTTCGCAAGATCTTACATATACTTGATACATATCAGAAATGAGTATAAGATATACTCATGAACACCCTGTGTGCTCCTTTGGGAGTATACGATTGGCAATCACGCTCGTTTGAGCAAGAGTCCAGACCTCAATCCCATAGAAAATGTATGGGACTGGTTTCCTCCATTTATTTCAAACGGGAGGACACAAAAAAGACCAGAACGAGAGCAACGGCGCCATGGTCAACTGCATTCATTAAAAAGAAAATTTTTTAAAAAAATTAAAAATTAAAAACAAAAAAAAGTTGAAAAGCAAGAGATATTCTGACTACACTCGTGGACTTCTTGGAACTGTCGTTCTTCTTTCCGTTTCGTTGATGAAACATGCCGGAGAGAAAGACGACAGATCCCGAGATTCGAGGAGCAAACCAATATAAACAAGAATAAATTGACAAAAAATTGAAAAGAACAAAAAGAGTTGAAAATTCGAAAATCTCACAGATATCTCAGCTGTGTGTATGAGGCTATCGTGTATCTTTTGTATCGGTCCAATCAACTGAGTAACGCGACACGATTTGGTCTCAGAAAGCATGGATGCGATAGTAGAAAATGTGGCTAGTCAACTTGATTACCAGCCTGATATATTGCAAATGCCTCCTGAGGTTCTGTGCACCCCAAAAGTTACTCTAGACCTACCCATGTCTCAATTGGCGTTGGCTACATCCAGGGAGGTGGGAGGAGGAAACCTTCTTCAAGGTAATATGCGCGTTCTGTGGAAATTTTAATAGCTAGATAAATAAACCCATGTCGTTCTAGAGTCTTCCAACACCAAAATAAACCACCTTCTCGCACAAAATCTATAAATTTAGTAGATAAAATAGAATCAGTAGGTCACCCGTGATATATACGGCATCTATTCTGACAAAAAATCCCATAACCGTGCACTCTGATATCACAACTACAGCTTACAGGAAAATCCGCTGAATCATCGCCGACCCAAACCCATCTCGGTCCGGGCTCTCCAACATCTGCCGCACCCGGTTCCCCCACCGCGGATGCAGCCATCCATCGCAATCCCCCTTCACCTCCTCCAACCCCTTTACTTCCTCTTCCGTCGCCTTCTTCCTCGTCCGGCGGTCGACCACGTACATCCCCCTCGTCCACTGCCCCGTCGCATCAACCCTGATATCACGGTCCTCCACCGCCTTCCAGCCGCTCACCAACCTCGTAAGCACATACCACACGCACAGTGGGTCGTGCAGTGAGATATCCACGTCCTGTATGCGCTTAACACCCTCCCCGCCCGCTGCAGCAACGTACAGACTCTCCATTTTGCGAAACGTTGCATGAATGAACACGCTCGCCCATTGAGCGAGTGGACTACCCTCTTCGCGCAGCGGTGCTGTCAACTTGTCAAACTCACTTTCATTCAGCAGATGCATCGTCGTGATGTCCAATGGGAAGATTGTCAAGTTCAAGCGCTTTGAGAGAGTCGACGGGTACGACGCTAGTAAAGACTGCCCTGGCGGCATCGTCCGCTGCGGCTCCGGGCTCGTAAGCGCGAAGATCCGCGCGGCTGCTACGGCGTCGGCGTACGCGTTAAATTCTGCCATAGGTGTCACGTTGCCTTCCAGGTCGATCGTTCCAGACATGATCACGACTTCCTTGGCGAGAAGGAACGTCTCCGGGTCATGCGCAGCAGCCAACGCGAGGTTGGTTAGCGGGCCGACGGCGATGATGGTGACAGTGTGCGGCGGGTGACTTTTCAGCTGCTCGAGGATTTCAAGATGCGCAGGGGAGCTGGAAGGTGTAAAGAGGGCTTCCTGCGGGAGCGGGGTCGGCGAGTCAGGGGGTATTGGCGCAGAGTCCGCGGAGGGTGAGTGGAAGAGGTGTCGCCATATCTCGGTGGGTGTGAAATGAGGCGCCTGTATCGCCGCCATTGCTATTAGTTGCACGCATGACCTACGGCGCGATTTGAATCGCGATGTCCTTCACACTAGCCGCTGGCCAGGAGGATATCCGCACCTTGGTATGCACGCCACCTAGCCCGTCGATGCCGTGAAAATAGTCGCCCATAAGGACCTGATCTTCCAGCGGCCGATGCGCGCCCACCGCTACAACGGGCTTATGCCGCTGCAGAGAGTCGTAGCCCCGCTGGAGCCGACCGGTCCGCTTGCGCCATAGGATCTCCTTCTCGAGAACGTGGAATAGCGAGACAGTGTTCCTCAAGCAGCTGCACGGCGACGGGAGCAAGATGCGACGTGTCACGTCTTAGCATGCGTGCATCTGAGAGTCGGCTGGTCCGGAAACAAAGGATTCACTTGTGTCACATACTTTTCCACGTCAATGTTCCCGAACGTGAGCTGTCGTCATTGACTCAATCAGCGTCTCGAAAGCCATAGGAAACGATTGGGAGACGATGGGCAGCTTACGGATATCAGAAGCAACTCGATCTCCTCGGGAGACGCGGACAGCGCGAGCAGCAGAGCTAGGATGTCGTCGACACTGCGAGACAATGCATGCTCGCATGTTAGCACAGGTTGCCTCAGATCTGGTGACACGTACACGCGTATCCACGAGAGCTAGGGAGATGAGACGAACCCCGGGTCGGTGTCGATGATAATCTTCTCGGGAGCCATGCTGCAATCTCGACGCTGGCGGATGTACCCCCACGAGTTTGACTCGAAGAAGTTCGGGCTTGACTCGAGGTACCCGAGCGGATGTCGACGCTTGTTGGATTCTGCGCTGCAACACACCGCCGCTGAATCCGCGCCAATAGCACGGCGATATTATTACCCAAGATCATTTCCCATGAACAAGGGTCGGAGCCACGCCTACCTCACGCAATAATATGATCAATAATATGATATTTCGGTTTGCCATTTGAAAGCTCTTTGGTCTCTTTCAGCTTTAAGTGGAGAATAAGTGGGGTATCTAATCCGCTTAGCCAATCAGAGGCATCTTATTAATGCACGAGCGTAAAGCCTCCACCGGTCACAATGGAAGGTTTGTTCCCGTTTGCTACTAAGGTTATCAGAATTTGATATGTGCTGAGACTGATTTGATAGACGCTATCGAAGCAAGTGGAGCCGCAGATACCGCGCACGGTATTTACCGAGTACAACCCCTCTCCCACTGAAATTGTGACACGGTGTATTAATACCTAGGTACCTCTTTCACCAGTCGCACATTCGCACATTCGCTTTTCCCGTTCTTTCTGTCCCCAGATTCATTATTCTGTCGTTACTGGATCTCTCGGTGGTCGATTTCAAGGCTTCGCAGATGGTGAGAGTGCGTCTTTGGTCAGCCGCTGCAGTGTAACTAGGTGGGTTACTTAACCGAATACGCAGATCTTCGGCCTCCTGCGCTGAATGGTGCAAGGGCCAGGCCTCCACCCCTTGGACAAGGGCTAACAGAAACTTTGAATCTCACCAGGCGAACATTTGTTGAATCAAGAAGTATATAGAGACCGAAAAATAATATCATACGATTTCTACCTGCCCCTCGATTCCCATCGCGTTTGAGACCGGTGCGCTGCATGTGCTTCAACCGTCGACATGCCTGGGTTGATCGATTTAAGACTTAGCAACCCCGTAGTATACGGCGGTCTTCTGGTGGCGATATCGCTGTGGGGCATTAAAAAGATTGTTGCCGCGCGGGGCCGGCTTCCTCTACCCCCAGGGCCGAAGGGCGTTCCACTGATCGGAAACGTCGCGGATCTTCCGCCGCCAGGGGCTATAGAATGGCAACACTGGATCAGTCACAAGGATCTCTATGGACCGATCAGCTCTGTAACCGTCTTCAACCAGACTATTATCCTAATACACGACCTGAATATAGCTTTCGAGCTTCTGGACAAGAGATCTGCTAAATTTTCTTCCCGGCCATACTTCCCGTTCGCTGGTGACTTGTGGGTTTTTTGTCGCCTAGATTTTGATTTCTTATAGACAGGTACTTACAATTTGCGTACGATGCAGGTGCGGTTATGGAGTGTTGATGACGTTCCAAAGATACAACAGGAATTGGCGCCAGCAGCGGAAGATAGCAGCCGGGCAGCTGGGTTCCAACAAGTCGATCATAAAGTTCCAGCCCACCGTCGACCTTCAGGTTCGACGATTCCTTCTAAACACTCTCAGAAATCCTGGTGATCTCGTATTCAATCTGCAAGAGTAAGTTTACACCACCTTTCGCTTTTCTCTTGACTTTATATCGAATAAATTATTCACCATTCGTGCGGCATTTATAGTGAAGCAGCTTCGGTCATGCTTGATATGATATACGGCTATCAGACCGGCCCAACCAGGCACGACCCTCTCGTAGTCCTTGTCAACAAGATGATGCAACAGTTTGGCGACGCGACAGTCGCAGGGACCTGGCTCGTCGATTTGATCCCAGCGTTGAAATACGTACCAAACTGGATGCCCGGCGCAGGATTCCAAGAGACTGCCCGCCAGTCCAAGCAGCTATTCAAGGACATAACGGATATATCTTTTGACTTCACAGAACAGCAAAGAGCGCACGGCACACAACGACCGTCGTACGTCTCGGGACATCTGGACAAGGGCGCGGTGGACCGAACACTCCTCAAATATAGCGCGATCGGGCTATACGGTGGCGGCGCGGATACCACAGTCGCCGCACTGGGTTTCTTCTACCTCGCTATGATGCTATATCCGGAGATGCAACAAAAGGCATGGGAAGAGATTGATCGTGTTGTAGGAGGCGACAGGCTGCCCGGATTCGACGACCGCGAGAACCTGCCATACATTGAGGCTTTGGTCAAGGAAACATTCCGCTGGGTGCCAACTGTGCCTATGGGAGTACCCCACACGACGGACGAAGAAGATGAGTACGGCGGGTACCGCATCCCAAAGGGCTCGATGGTAGTGACCTCCATTGCTTGGTTTGCGCGGGATCCGAACGTATATCACGATCCGGAAACATTCAACCCGGATAGATTCCTCGGACCAAACCCGGAACCAAACCCCTTATCGTTCATCTTCGGATTCGGCAGACGCATTTGCCCGGGACGAAAGCTGGCAGACGTGAGCATATACCTTACTATCGCTCAAAGTTTGGCCGTTTTCGAGATCCGGAAGCCTATCGACCCGATCTCTGGAAATCCGATCGAGCCGGTATTCGGTATGACACCGGGACTTATCGCTCACCCGACCGAATTCAAGTGCAATTTCGCACCCAGGAGCGAGAAGCACGCTGAGCTTATCAAATCTATTGATATCGAGCATCCCTGGGGGGAGGGCGATGCCAAGTTTCTGGAAAAACTCAGCGTCTGAAGTTATACAGCGTAGATTAGACACTTAAAGTGTGGAAAGGGAGGGTCTGGTTTACGAGATTGGTCGGACGGATTTTGCAATAGGGGAATTAGCACAGAGTTGAGATTGCACGCCGTCTAGCTTTCATTGCAATTTGAGGGAAACCACAGGAACAACACGAGCGGATTTTGTCATTTGCTTTTTCTTTTTCTTCTTCTTCTTCTTGAGTATATCATATTGTGACGGAGCCGCTTCAGCCTGTTTCTGATGTTACTGTTAATCACACAATTTAACACGTTGATTTTCAACTGGAAGCTTCCATGCATGTTCCTTTCCCGTAAGCAGCATAGTCTCTTCAACAGGCGTTCGTCGCAAGTTGTCGCGCATCCTCGAGGCGAATATACATCCTCGTAGTATCCTGCAGTACTACGTTCGCACATCGGAATGTACAACCGGGTCCGCGCATGCGCATCGGAGCGGCTCGCTCGTCCCCTGCATCGGATTGGCTCGCTTGTTGGACAAACTCGCATATAACAATAGCCAATCGTGATCGATCGATTGATAGAGTACTATCCCCATTCTTGACAATGTCAACTTAACTATCATGGATTCGGTACCCTTAATTCTATCACTACGAACGGTAAATTGCTTAAATTGTCTTCTACACGCTTAAGCGCTTATATAATTATAGCACAATAACTTCACAATTGATCAAATGATGAGAAAGGAATACTAGCGCCTCAATGGTCTCGTGAGCCAGACACACATGAAGCGCCCCAACATCAAACACATATCAGCGACTGGGACGAGAAGACAGGAATTCAACAACATACGGAAGAATGATGTCAGTCGTGATTCATCCAAACTTTCTGACGAGAACGTGTGTTCATATACAATTATTTGAAACGGGAATACTTTTTACTTCAGGATATGTACATGTAGAGAGGGGAGTTTATCATAGCGAATTGCAAGGCAATTTCCAATCATTCTTATAGCTCCGAATCCTCCCATGGTCTGTCGAGCTGCAGTGTATACCTCGCAATGTACCGATAACATCCAAGCACTACCTCCAAACTTGAAATACAGCTGTTGAGGCCACCATATTTGCCGTAGAGTCGCAAATGACAGAATTAAGTTCTTGACCGAGCAGCTGGCGCTTGCAATTTGAACTGTGGTTGACCTGGAACTTGGAAATGTAATCTTCTTTCCAGGGTGTTTACATCTCCACTTGACATCTTCCGAATTCCGTACCCAGAAATCCAGTATCGTCGGGGTAGTAGGTTCCAAGGGGCTGAAAAGTCTCGATATAGATTTAGTCGTAACGCAAACGCTAGGGAATAGATTAAGTTAGGTGATGTTGTGGAATCTTCGATTGTGGCGACCTTGGTGACGACGACTGGTCTAAATGCCTCCATTATCCTGCAGAACTATTCATAGGACTAAGTACGGGTTCGCTGCTGAAAATGGCGATCTCCAGGCGCAGTAGTATCATGGACGTTAACGGCCCAGGTGTTTCTGGCCTCAGGTCTTCTATGAAACCAGAAAAATTCACAGAGCTGTTCGCAATAGATATCAGTCAGAGCGCCAGATACTGGGAGATCGGATGGCGGCGAAGTCTTACGCTGTTGGATATATCTGTGAAAGATTGTCGCTGTTGATGACTCGTTATAGACACTGGTTCTGAGTCTGATCTCCCTCGGAAATCCTTTACCGATTTCTCCAGCCCCAGGGCTTCCGTCGGCTCGGTTGTATTCGCTGGAAGCGCAAATGACGAAGGTTCCTCTTTCCTAGGTCCACTCGACCACTTGTAGCTAAATTCATGAGTCTCTTCGATAGCCTGAGCTGGTGACCCAGGAGATTCACCAGGTTGTGTCTTTCTGACCGTAACAGCCTCGCGGTATTTCCATGTGATAAATGGTCGAGCTGTTGGCATATTTGGCTGGGTATGCGGCTTAGGTTCAAAGGTGTGGAGAGGACTGGTCAATCTAAGGCGAGCGATAGATGGCCGCCGAGCAATGGTGGAGACCCAATACCTTTGAGATCCTCTAACCTCAAGGGATATTACACGGCTGAGCGCCATTGCCTGCTTTGGATACGAATATGTTAACGATGGGATCAGACAACGTCAGTCTAAGATGATTTGTGAGTACAGGTGGTTGTCTCGCAGATGGTCGTCGCTGCCGTGAAGTAAACGAGGGGCTTAAAGTGCGCAGCAGACTCAAGTCGCGCTAGAGGACAGTTGCAGCGGTATATAAAGAATAGCTGTGCACAAGGGAAGATGTATGCGTGAAGAATAGACTTTTGGCAGCACATAGGATCCTATGAATCATTAAATAGAAAGCCCCGCCCTCCCATCCCTGTCTGTCCAACAGGTCACAGAATAGAAGTAAATTAAGACGATTACCTAAGTTGAGCTGCCAAAATTTAAACCATGGGAAGTGCCGTACATTGTCAGCTGTCAAAGTCGACACGCTAAGTTGTTGGAATGTGTAACTCTAAATCCACGCTCCGTCTGCACGTATACGGTTCGCCGAAAGAACCGCGTCAAGTTGGTCCGGGAAATATGCCGGTAATGCCTGCTTGGCCGAGTGTTCTCGGAGCCGGAACTACGTCCGAAGTCTGGGCCATGCATGCATGCTTGTGTAGATGTTTAATGACATTGTGGGCACAATATATATTGGTATTTGCTCTCTCCAGTTGCTTGGTCTTAGAAGAGCAATCCCCGGGGTTTTCTGACTGCAGGCCGAACGTCATGGTCTATTGTAAATGCCATGCCGAAGCCCACCCGAACCGGAAGTAAAAGTCTTGGTCATCCACAGAAGTTTTCACAAGCAAGCGTACACCTCAAATGTATTATGATTCTGGGTATCATCGCTATAATTCGTACAAAAGAAATCGAACACCGACATGGGGACTGAAGAGAAAGAAAAATGCAGGGAGAAAACACTACTATTCACAGGACTCCCGTTCAAAAACTGTTGGGGAAGGCGCATGGTAAAGATAGCATAACATAAGATAGATAGAATGAGCACCATAGATAAGACATGTCCCTATCCAAAGTTTAAACAGGGAGAACAGACGTATACGTACGATCCACATATTAAAGTTGAACCGGACCCGTCGTGACGAAGCGAAGAAAAAAACTTAGCAGAGAAGTAATTGTTCGAACGGAGGAGGTATACAACTAGAGTCATATAGGCAAAGTGAAATATTTGTATTAAATATATGTATATATCAAAGTTGTATACCTCCATTCGAACCCACGGCAGCACGCGCGCTCGATTGCAATCACGGGGCAATCGCAATCACGGCGGGGCCAGCAACGACGCTCGCCTCATCCAACTTGTTTCCATCCCCCTTGTTCGTCAGTTGGACGTATACCTCACCAGCCAGACCGGCCGGCACGACGCATCCGCCGTTTTGCAGCGGATTGAATACGGTACCGACACCACCGGCCGTAAAGGCGCAGAACTTGGCGTTCGCGGAGTTGGGGTTGGCAAGGTTCAGCGGTGTGCCAACCTTGATGTTCTGCGCGTTCAGGATGACGAGAGATGGGAAGGCCTTGAAGGGGAGGCTGGAGCCTGCTGGGCAGGACTTGATGAATTGCGAAGCGAGCGTGAAGACGCTGAGTGGTCCCAGGGGGGCGTCGAACGCCTGCGGGACGGGTGCATCACCAGCGGCACCTATAAACAGGTATCACTCGTCAGCATATACATTCCTACATATAATACCATAAAGTCTGAACATACCTCGGATGAAAGTCTGATGTCTCGCCTCGACAGTAACAATAGACGCGGCAGCCGCTAGCACGTCCTTACTGTTCACCAATGGTGCCGCACCCAGATATGCCGACACACCGACGGCCTCAAGGATCTTCGCTGTCCCAACCATATTGGCTGCTGTCGTGAAACCAAAGTCGTACGTGCATGGCTGCACGGGATTCCCACCCGCCTTCTTGATCACGTCCGTGAGCACTTTAACGTGTGTAGCCTCCGTCTCGCCGACCTTCTTCAGGGCGGCAATCTGCTCGGGCTTGAGACCCAGCGCGGCAAAATCGGCATCGGGGAACTTCTGGAAGCCCTGGGCGTAAAAGGTAGCCTCGAGGTGTTCAAGTGTAAGGGCACTACACGATGTCACGCACAACGTTAACCTTCGCCGTCTCATGAAATATGGATATTGATCTAAGGAAAAGGAACTTACAATTGCAGGATATCAGTGTCTGTCAGTGCGCCAGTAGACTGTCTCTTGCTCAGCGTCGGCATCCGATGCGGCATGGCATCGACCAACCCGGCAAAAGTCGCAGCACCGACAACCGCCGCCAAAAATCTCGACTTGAAAGCAACCATCTTGACGTTGTATTATTTGATATCCTCGGAAGACTTTGACCTCGTAGATTAAGAAATTTCCGATATATACTGGCTCTCAAAGCACTTGCTGTATATATAACCCCAGTCGTAACAAAAATTTCGTAATGATACCAATCTCGACACAGTCGACGATTCGATTACCAAATGAATATTAATTTAGAGAAAAAGGGAGATCCACCGGGGATGTATTGTATGGTAAAGGTAATGAACGACTGTCGAAAGGTAAACCTCAAGCAAAGCACCCAGGCTCGCGGTCCGAAGGAGAATGATAGAAGAGAAGTGAAGAAAGAAACGACGGGAACCCCAAATCTTCGAGTCCAAAAGCTCTAGCGCTAGAAGAAAAAGAATCAGGAACCAGACAAGAAAGAAAAGATCCAGTGCGACGGGCTCTCTCCCAATATTATATATCTCACTCCCAAACTCCTACGCCGCTGCCTGTAGCTTTCCTCTGCATCCAGGGTCCATCCCATCACCCGTCCCCTGCGACAATTAACGGCGGGCCTCACGCCCAGACGCCGTCTGTGACACCGTCAGGGGAGCGAAGTGAGCACACCGTCCGTCGCCTCAATGACCTTAATGGCGATAAGCTCAGATCGGTATTCGAATTGCTCCCTCTCCGGATTGCCCACCCCCCAGCTTCCCGTCCAATCTTAGGAGCCACCCCTTACGAGAGAGTCCTGTGAGCGGAGTCTATTAAAAGACACCCCGTCCATACAAGCTTCGTATCTGAACCACACCTATCCGCCTCATGAGGTGACCAAGCGACTGCGCCTGCCAAGACGGGATTCACGATCCCACAGCGTGACGATGTTTCGAGAGCGCACGGTGTAGATGAACCAGCCGCGCAAGAAACAAAAGAGCCAGATTCGATCCCCCATCGCCCTTTGCGTCTACCAAGTAGGTGTGTGTATGCGCTCGGCGCGAAACATCCCCGGCCGCCTTCAACGTTACGGGGATAGCGCCACAGACGCTGACACTTCAGGGCTCGACAGGGCCAGAATCGAGCCGGACGTCACCGCTCTCGTCCTGTTGAAACCCAGCCGGCGAATACAAATGCCTGTCATGCATCTCGTCCGGTTCTGCATCGACTCGCCTGTCCGCCGTGCAGGGCTGCCCGAAACGCCCAGCGAAACGCCGGACGTCGCCCCAACACACCGCCCACCGAAAAGGGGCCCATCACTTTGTCCCCACGCTGAAGCGCAGCCTGTCGCAAGACGGGTCCGCGCCGTTTCACGATGCCCATTTAACTCGTGAAGAGCCGATTTCGTTTCAACAGCTCCCTGCAAAGTTTGGCCATGCGAATTAATTTCCCACCTTCCTCCACCGTATAATATTGAATTGCTCGTACTGTCTGCGGTATATCGAATAATACCGTCACTATACCTGCCGAGCCGTCCAAGAAAAAGCCCAGCTGTCCAAACTCTTGTCCCTTTCTCGAACACTCATCCGCCCAGCGGAGAATATTCTCTCCATGAGAGTCAGCGAGTCAGATTCGTGGCTGAGGCTGCCTGTCGCTATCGCAATATATCTGCATCTCTCGCGCGACGTTTCGTTTCGCCAAATGCTAGTAGACCATATGTCTGTCCATCCACCTACAAACTATGCCCAGAGTATTTCGTATCTCCTCAGATATTACTATACCCTCCTCCAGCCTGATATACTGTGCTTAGACACATGCGCCCTCCCTCTCTGATGTTCTTTGGTAAATATCACTGCACACCGATATCGCGCAATCACAGTGCCGCCGAGTAAGCAGCTTTGTCATGCAATCAATATATTCATCATGGCCCCAACTATACCCCACTTCGCTTGCACAATGTTCGGAATATATTACACCCCCTTTATAATTTACATGCACCTTCTACGATATCATCCCAATCTCTCATCGAATTTCACACAGTATTATTGATTTTTCATTTTCGATCATCCGCAAGACTGAGTATCCACCATATACTAACTGACTAATTGTGTATAATTCCGCTAATGCAAAGACAAAAGGCTCGCTCAAGTCGCTCAGCTCGCTCTTCTGATCGATCCATCAAGCTTCCGTCATTTTCAGCTTCCCCACGTGAATATATCTTATCTTACCATATCAACATCCCCGTCCTTCCTACATGGCGCAGCATCCCGCTTCGAAACAATAATTGTCTTTCTCGCATCCTTTCCTTCTTTCCTATCTCGCCATAAGAATGGCAAGTCTGCCGTACGTATAAAGAGTATAGGCTCACAGCACCATTGTCACCAAGTAGTGACAGTGATGCCGTCGATAAGAAAAAACCCCAGAATATAAGGGGGATTGAAATCACCGTAGAAAAAGGAAAGTAGAAAAAGAAGAGAGAGGAGAAGAATCTCATCATCGAAAGTCCCAGTAGGTTCTTTCCCCTCACCACCTAATTCCAGCTAATAGGAAAGAAATGTCCTTTTTTCCCTCATGTCCAGTCATGTCCTTCATGTTCATGATAAAAAGAAAAGAAAAATATGAAAGGAAAAATGAAAAAAAGACAATACCGATGAAGGAAAGAGAATAGAAAAATCAAGACCGTGAAAAAAGGGAACACCTCCACGTTATCGTTCGTTGATTAAAGACGTTTCGATAATTTAATCGCCTCCCCTCATTGCATTTAAAATGCGTACGGGTTGAGGGTGCGGGTCGTCAAGCATCTATAGATTCGTTAGACAAGATCGAGAGCGCTAAGGCAGGAATCCGAGAAAGTTACTTACGGTGGACTCTTGTTCAACTCAGCCCTCAAAATGACTGGAACCCTCGTCATCTCCTTGATAAATTGGACGTAGTTGCTGCCGTCCTCCTTCAGGCTCCAGTATGGCATCCAGAACTCCTTGGTGTTCATGTTTTGCTTCTTGCTGGTGTCTTTGCCAGCAGCTGTGACGGACAACTTGGGGTCGCTCCGAGTGCGATGCGGTTGAGGTGCACCGGATCCGCCAATGTTCTTAGTGGGACTGCCCGGCATGCTCTGGGTAGGGCGGGTGGATTCGGAAAGAGAGACACCCTCCATGGCCTCCGCAACATCGGACTCATCAATGTTATCAACATCGTCATCATCGAAGAGAGCATCAACCGCATCCGATGACAGAGTTGCTGCCTCAGTAGCGCGGCGTTGGGCCTCTTCTTTCTCTCTTTGCTGAGCAGCGGCAGCCGCGGCAGCTGCGCTAGCCGCAGCAGCATTGTTGGCTGCACGAGTCGAGGCGGCATGCTTGGGGCGCTCATCCTCAGGGACAAACGACGAGCTCGTCACGCCCTTCTCCCAGTACAATTCAAGGACCCGCTTCTTCTTGTCGAATTCCGCCTTCTTGAGAGGGAGCTGATCGCAATGAACGCGTTTTTCGAAACCATATTCGGGAATCAAAACATCGAAAGCGGATTCGTAAACGCAGATGACAATGCCCTCGCAGATCAGCTCGCCACCGGCTTCTTGGCGTCGGCGGTCAACGACACGGCAGAGTTCGAGATGAACGCTCTGCTCTTGTGCATTCTTGGCAGAGTCCTTCTTGACGTTGCACTGTTCGACAGCCTTGGAGAGAGTATCAATGTCCTCCGGAACATCAGGATGAACGCCGTCTGGAGCGTTGAGGATGGTATCGAGTTGGCGGTGAACCATGATGTCTGCGTAGCGGCGCATGGGGCTGCTGAAATGCGTAAAGATGGGGATGTTCAGAGTGAAGTGGGAGCGGTACTCCTGCGGGACCTTCGCCGGGATGTAGTACTTGGCGCGATGCATCGTCTTGATGAGCAAGGTCTCCATACCCTGTGGTCAATTCGTTAGCGGCTATTCTGTAAAACGGGAACAGTCGAAATATAGGGGGTTGTACCTTGCGAATGTCCGGATCTTGAATTCTGAACAAACTCTTCTGTAAAGCAGCGCTGCTGGAAACGTCAATGTCGTACCCAATGGCGTTCATCCTCTCCGCAAAGGTATCAAGACGACGCCTCATCGGAGTGGCATGGCGACGAAGAATAGCCTTCTCTGGGAAAGCAGCTTGCAATTTCGCAGCGACATAGGTGTTGGCCTTGATCATTAGTTCCTCGATAATCTCATGCGATGGGGTAGTGTTGAAGAGATTGTCCTCAACAGGAACGTTTTCATCATCAATCTGGAAGAAAAGACGCAAGGCCGGAACCTGCATATCTTCAGGGGCCTGGAAGCG
This sequence comes from Drechslerella dactyloides, assembly GCA_020064725.1. Classification (NCBI taxonomy): domain Eukaryota; kingdom Fungi; phylum Ascomycota; class Orbiliomycetes; order Orbiliales; family Orbiliaceae; genus Drechslerella; species Drechslerella dactyloides. The sequence continues at coordinate 768,672 of JAGTWJ010000002.1, forward strand.
CTCCTGTCGGAACCTGTAGGTGATCCGTTGCAACATCTTGACATCCTCGATCAAGGCAGCATCCAATCCGCTGATATCGCCGCCATGCACGATAGCGTCGACGTCTTTGTACGACAACTTGCCAACGCTCTTGATGATGCTCTTCCCAATCCACGTCTCGTCCTCGTAAACATGCGCGGTCTCAGTGTTCACTTTGATCACGACTGAAACGGTGAACCGTTCCGCACCCGGAGCAAGGGAGCAAAGGTCCTCCGCAAGCTTGGGTGGCAACATTGGGACGTTCCTGTTGATGAGGGAAACACCGATGCCCCGCTTCTTCGCCTCACGGTCGACCAAGGAGTTAAGCTTGATAAAGTGTGCGACATCGGTGATGTGAATACCAATCTCCATGACGCCGTCGCGATCCTTTCTTATATGAATCGCGTCTTCCAAGTCCTGACTACCATTTGGATCGATCGTGAATGTGCGAACATCTCTGAAGTCCCGTCTCTTGGCAACGGAGTCTGGATCTGACTCGACAGTCCACTCGTCGAAACCAACGTTCTTCAAGACTGCATCGTTGAATTCGTCGGGTCCAAAGTTGTTGTCGCGGAGCAAGGCGTCGGTCTCAATCTTGACGTCTCCCATCTCACCAAGCTGCTCGACAAGTGTACCAAAAGGATGCAACGAAGTGATGGGCCAGCGCTTTATGCAGGCCACAAAAATTCGGTTCGCATAAGCTTGGTGGTTCTCGACGAAATCCTTGGGTGCCTGCTCCGTAGGAATGGCGATAAGGGGGACACGCTTGTCGGTAGGTTTGAACCAAACAATCTTTGGCTTCTCCTCCTTTCGCTCGGGAGCAGCGGGACGCCCAGCTGCCTGGCGTTCAGCCTCCTGTTTCTCCTTGGTAGCTTGAGAACTTGGACGAAGCAAACCGAGAGTACTAAAATGGGACGCATATGTCAGCACACTAGGTTACACAAAAACGTAGGCATGAAATGGCGATCTTACCCTGAGAACATTTGTCCAGCCACGCGTTCTATGACGGCTACGATATGACCAGCGTACAACGGCTTGTGCTCATCACTAATCTCCTCTTCCTCCACCAAAAGCAAGCTCTGGCCTTCGACCTCAACATCGTCGTTCTTCTTCTGGGTTGGTCGCTGGCGGAGAGAGCCGCGTCGCCTCAGTCCACCGCCTTCTCCAGAGTTCTCTTGTCCGTCGTTCTGAGAGTTAGAGTTGCTGGGTCTGTCCCCGCCGGTCCTAGTGTCGGAGATGTCCTTGCGCTTCTTCTTCTCTTCTTTCTCCTTCTTCTGGGACCAGACTTCATCGACGTCGAGAAGCTCGACAGCGACCAGATCACCCTCCAAGGCACGATTACGATCTTTGCTGCCACAGATGAAGATATCTGCATCTAACAAGCCGTCCTGTGTAGCAACATAGGCATCGCTGCGATTCTTCTTGTTAACGCGCATGATACCGGAAACGAGCTGTCCATTACTCAACAGAGCGGGCAGCGAAGCCTGAGGAAGGTAAGGAGTAAAGAGAGTCTTCCGTTGTTGCTGCTGTTGAGCAGCCATGTTGTTGGACCCTTGTCCTGGCATACCAACCATTCCGAGACCGTGCTGGCTGATCAACCCTTGTGCAGCAGCTTGTTGAAGCTGGATTTGGTTGAGCTGCTGCTGCTGGAGAATATTGGCATTGAGCAACGGCTGGCCGACAGTGTTGAACATCAACTGCGGGGCACCTTGGAGAACGCCCAGAGTCTGACCGGGGAACTGGAATTGACCCATACCGCCCATACTACTGATCGAGCCGCCGCCAACAGAAGCACGAGAGCGATGACCGGGGGTGAAGGTGTTGAGAGTTGGCTGGCCTTGATGCTGCTGCTGCTGTTGCTGCTGCATCATATCCTGAGGGGCAGGTGGATTGGCTTGCTGGCGCCAGTTCCCGTCAAAGTTGCGCGAAGGGGTACGGTTATGCCCACCACCGCCACCATATCCCGCATTGCTACTGCGGCGTTCACGGCCAACTGGGACATCAGATGTAGTGCTGGACCCCGGAGGAGCATTCTCATTTGAACCGGACTGGGCTGGGAATTGAAAGCCACCCATTCTACCCCCGCCAATAGAACCCTTGTTGTTCCCGACGGCCATACTTTGGCTACGACCATGTCCACTGAGCCGAGATCTGGTGGGGAGGCCACCGGAAACGTTGCTCGAGGTGGAGGCAAGAGTCGTAGGTCCAGTGGATGTCGGTGTTTCGCCTTCTTTGCCAGCTCCCGTACCAGTTTCAGCGCTGGGAGTCGTTGCATCCGATGCGCCAGAAGCAGCACTTGATTTATCGCCGCCGGGAGGGAACTGGTAACCACCAGCTTGACCTGCGCCTCCGGCGGGACTATTGCCACCTTTACGAGCGAGCTGTGCGAGCTCAGCAGCCTTCTTCGCTTCGGGAAGGGCAAGGGAATGGCGTCGTTGATGACCACCACCACTTCCGCCGGAGCGACGAGGAAGAGTTCCTCCGCCTTCGGTGCTCCTGCCAGTTGAATTGGAGTGGCTCAACCCAGGCATGGAGAACTCGCCAAAATTGGATGCCCCGGAGGAGGGAGCAGGAGGTGGTCCACCCGGATTCTGGGTGCTGCCAGTTGAAACGACACTTGATTGTCTACGATTTCCACCAGGCTGCTGCGGCATACCAGTTGGGATGCCCTGCGCATGCGGCTGTGGCGGGGGGAATTGGAAAGTTGGGCCTTGTCCGAGAGTTTGTGCACCTTGTGCGAATGCATATGCTTGTTGCTGTTGGACGGCAGCATGCTGATTAAGATATTGTTGTTGAGCAATTATCTGTTGTTGCTGAGCCTGGAGAAGCTCGATTTGTTGTTGTATCGCGAGCTGTTCGACCGTCGGGAGCTGGCCCGCTTGTATGCCGAGCTGAAGTTGGTGTGCTGGTTATGTTACGGACCTGTCAGCCTCAACTCACTCAATTGCCGGCATGTGTTGCGTCTACCGCGTCTACGGCCGTTTTTATGCACACGTATACCAAAACGAAGAAAGAACACCGCGGAGGGGACATACCCATGAATGGAGTCATCTCAGAGGGCGTTCTTCTGTGACCAATGTGCAGTCGACGCCCTCCGGGACCAATTGGCTGGTTTCCGGGATCCATTTTGTTCGATTAACGGTAATTAAAGGAACGTTTAGAATCGAAATCTCGTAAACGGAGCAAGGACCGTGAGGTATCGCGTGATGATATTTGTGTATTTTTGGCTTTTTAGTTTTAGAGATTGTAAACGTTCTGAAGGGAGCGATGCGGTATCATGTTAGCAGACGCGGTTTCAATGGGTTGGTGCTCGTTAGGACATGTCCGATCCCCGCTGAGTAAAGGCCCCGTGGTCTGCAGGAGAGTCCCGAGAGACATTCCACGGTGAGCGAGGAGGGAGGAGATGTTATGTCAAGAATGACGCATGGAATGCGGAGTAAGGAAGAGAAGAAAAAAGACCCACTGCTGGTGCGTCCAATGCATGCAGCCAACAAGCAGCTCCGAATGCCAGCACATCCAGAAAGGACGATAGGCAGGCTTCTATATCGGGGTACGGGCGAAAGAGGGGTAAGGGAGACTCACAAGGGTAACAAGTATGCTGATGAACAGATGAACAAATTTTGCAATTACTGGCTAAAGGATCGCAAGTACGGGCTGTTGAAAAGATGAGAGTCTTTCGGGAGGCTCTCTATATGCGTCCGGATTCGACTGGTGGTGCGTAAATGATCGTATACGCGTCGTCAAGCTAGCTAAAGGTTTGTCAGGGGACGTGGTGAAGACCACTGCTGTTGAGGCGAGTGAGCAGAGTGCTCCAGGTGAAAGGTCTGCAAGACCAAGGAAGATAAGGATTGGATGGATGAGAAGGGTTGGAGGGAAAGAGGTGGGTATAAAAGAGGGGTATGGGACCCAGGTGTGATCGTAGCTCGGGAAAGAAAGGATGGCAGCCATGGCACGTAAGCATACTCAGTGCAGGAAAAAGAATGGGTCCGTTCAGTTCGAACGGCAGTGTGGCTTGCGCTTGCATCGTCGTGGGGGACCAGTGAGCTAGTGGGAGCCGGGAACGATCGCCTTTTACTTGAACGAAGGACCAAGCAGCATCTTGAGCGGAAAGGAGCAGCGGTGTGTGTATTCTTGAGGGATGGAAGAAGATTGAACGAACTTGTTCACTCACCCTTAGGACTGGAATCGCAAGATACGTGTATAGAAGAAGCGAAATGCGCGCATGAGCAAGTAAAAGAAGACAGATCTTGAGATTGTATCTCGAGAACGCCGACCGACGGCTGGGGCAAGGAATTCCGGTTGCCGGGCAGAGGCAGAATTGCGGGGTTTGAGAGACTATGCCCAAGCGAGAGGAATGAAAAGGTGAAAGTTTCGTCCGTGGAATAGTGGCGCACGTTGTGCGAGGACAAACAAGGGTCGTATCAGCGCCCGGGGCTTCGAAGGACGTGTTCGTAAGACTGTTATAAGCAGGAAAAGCAAGTTTGCAAGGTAGGTAGGATCGAAGAGGAAAGGCAGGGCCCGAAAGATGGTAAGACTGGCGGTAGCTCGCCCCGTCGGCGTGCGTAGAAGGTCTTAGGGCAAGAGAGCAGCTATGGACGAAGCCGGCCACATATGCACATGCACAGGCAGGTGCGATAGACAGTCCGTGGGCGTGGACGGGCCTGGTGGCGTTCGCTCGTTCGTGCTCGCGTCGGGAAGTGCAGAAGAATGCAAACGAGATGTGTCTCTGTCAATGCAATCCGAGGAAGCAGCAATTTGCAATTTAGCGTGCCGTCGAGCGGTCACGATCGATGGAGGCTTAGAACTCGAGCCAGGGACGACCAGGCGATTCCTCTATCGGGCAGGTTCAACCTGGTCTCGCGGTCCTTTGGGACGGCCCAACCTAGCGTTGGTGGCGTGTGGTTGAGGGCCGATTGCAGGATCGGACACCAGAAATAGCTGGCGAGGGTGTCTGCGTGTGCTCTGCGCGTTGCAGGCAGGGGAGCTAGCGAGCTCGAAACGAGGTTGCAGTGACCTTAGAACGCGAATTGGATACGAGCGTGGCGGACGAGGCGTCGAGGTGCAGTGCGTGTGTATGTATATATATCTATATCTAGAACGGTAGCAGGTATGAGAGCATGAGGCAGTGACGATGATTGAAGGAGCTTGAGGAGGTACGAACGATGAAGGAGAAGGGATGGAAGGGAGGATCGAGATGGAGAGAGTCGATGGAGGTGGGAGGAGTGAAGTTGAAGGATGACGGAGGAGACGGAGGACCGGAGGACGGGGGAGGGGGATTGATAAAGACGTCGACGGGCATATATATACTATATATGCGCCTTATCGACTGGCTGTAGACGGGATATACGGCGCAATTCGATCTTATATTATGGCGTCGTTGGGGGCGCCGCGGTGGCTGCGGGCAACGGCCCGATCACAATTAACGCGAAATATATTACCATTAGTATCTACACACTGTATACTAGTAGTAATTATCTGGTAGGAATTACCAGTAATATCTTAATATTGGGCCTATGGGCAGGCAAATTATTCCGATAATCCATATTTAGATGACAATTATACCGTCTAATATACTATAGCTTATCATCTACTACTACATAGCGCGACAATACCGGCATACCTCGCGGTAGTGGTGGCGATAATGGAACGTAGTATAATTGTATTACAAGGCGATTAAATTATAAAATGCGATTGTCACTGACGGGTTCCATTATTGAGAGACCGATAGCCGCTGCAAGTCAATCGCAGGGCTACCTAACATTATATTAGGGTAGCGCAGCAATTACTAACGGTTGCGATTGTTATCGGGAGGTGCACGCGGGTACTCTCTTGTATACAGCCACATCATTCAATGCGCGTCGGTACAGCCGTGTACCCTTCTTAACTCCGCTGCTCTAACGCGCTAGGTGGGCGTTGTGTCAGCTTCAAAGCGTTGGTGTACGTTGGCGCACGCATTGGCGTTGCAGATAACGTGCATTGCTTGGTGTACCGTAGGACCGCACGGCATGCAGATGTAACATATGCCGTGCACATGCCGGTTCCGAGATCAGTTTGAACGAGCACGTATTTATGTACCAGCCATGGGTGGACCCGCCTAGCTAGCTAATCAGATAGCACAGAGAGCGGGGACATAAGCACGGAGGACAATACTGCCTCTTTGCCGTGCATTGTTCTGGCTCTGAGCAGCTACTCAACTGGCGTGCATGGCGCATATGGCGCGAGGCCTCAACACCAAACTTGGGCTGGCACGATGCAAAATGGCCGCTCCTGACCGGTTAACCGACCCAGAACTGTGTGTGTCCGGAATGCCATTTTATTTTCCGATATTCTGGAACACGTCCAGGCCCGAGACAACCAGGCCCAGAACAAGGTAGTCTTGGTTCTACATAATTCTGTAGCACCCAGCATTGATCGAGTCCAGTCCTGGTCTGCCTATTTCCGTGGTAATGCACTGCATGCATTGAGCTTTTGGAGCCACAGATTCCTGCCGGGATAGCTCTACTAATAGACAGATACCTCGGTTTAACTGGGTCCGGCCATCTTCTGTAGCTATGTAGCTCTATCATGATATCAAACTGTAGGACTACACACGCACTCAATTTCAAAGGGCCCACAAGCGGAGCTCATAATATCGAGTACGAACCGCATACAAAAATCGATGGTACTACGGCCATGACATTCTACAGAGAAACACTATCATGCCAAACTGAGATCTGATATGAATATTATATGAATGAGTTATAAAGTTAATGAAATTTACGAATATATTAATATTATAAGATCCTCAAATTTGATACTTAATTGGCTTTCGCTAAGGCTCGTGGATATACGAATCTTGGATATATATATTGTAGAACGCGGGACTTTCTCGAACATTTTGCGCAAATATTCGAGTAGCTTGGACCTCCGATCCCATTCATGATACCTCTAAGCAACAGGTATAGCTCATTCTATCATTTCCATTGCGCAGCATCCCCAATAATCTGTGTTGATGAATCGGACGAACGCGAATCTCGCAGATTAGGGGTTATCTGTATGCACATCTAGTCCCGGGGCCAGGCGCACATCCCGGATTGAATACGAGAACCGGAAGTTTCGACCTTCACATCCCTTTCAATCCAGCATCGTGGGATTAATCGGCCGCCTGATCATAATTGACGTAGTTTTTCGAGTGCATCGTTGTAGCTGTAAGCCAGCTTCAATGTCGGGTGGGTTCGGCGCCGACCCAATGCCAGGCGCGCGCGCGCTTTGAGCTTCGTGCTCGGTGAGGTTGAAGGAACGCCAACACAGTCACCGGCCATAATTTGCGCCACATACGCCATACTCTCCTAACTACACTCATTGAGGCTGAAGCTCCGCAACCAATGCGACTGAATCAATGGTGAACTCAACATCATCGGCCCCATCATCATATCATCACGGTCACTACGGTCATCAATACGGTCACAACCCCGGATCAAGTTGAAAGCCCTCGACGACGTCACATTGCATCGAAATCCCCGCGAGTCGGACCTTCCACAGCGAGCCTCAGCTGCCAGGTGCCCCAGCCAATGACTCAGCCTCCCCGTTTGGGCACTAGTACCGGAACCACCGCCGAATTGACCAATTAGAGCCCGCCGCACCGCCGCAAAGCCTCAGGCATGCCTGAGGTCTGATCAGAGTGGGTGTGCCTGGGAATCAGGCTTGTCACCTCACCGAGGCCTTAAAGACTCCCGCGAGAACCTCAGGACTCGAATTCTCCTCTTTCTTTCCTCCAAGCTTCTCAACATCAAATCCCTTTCCTATAGCAATCCCCACTTCTAAATCTAATACACCTGAGACTCAATAAGCTTCACATTCCAATTACCCCTATGTTCCCCTTCGGCAGCGCTTGAATGGCCCAATTACGATTTAAGCCTGACAACGCTAACGAACCTTGGTTAGCTCCCGCGAAACATCTACAACGGAGTCCCGACCCTTCGCTGCAACATCTCGTAGCAACAGAGCCGCAGTAGTCGGGTCCTGTTTGCTTCTTTGAGGTTCAGCCTACGCTGTTTCTCCTATTTGTCGTTTCGTATATTTGATTTCGTCCGTGCCCGTAAAAATCAGAGAATCGTACTATTACGACGCTCTGCAAAAAAATATTTAAAAAAAGAACGAGGAGAGAGACTTTCCTCGAAAGCCAGCCATTCCTTTACTGCAGTGAAAGAGAGAAGTGTCGAGCGAATAGCCTAGGGTATCCTTTGAGATCCAAGGAAATTTCGCTGCGTTTCAATCATTGCGTTTAATCTGATATCTCAGATATACTTGTCAACTTACCTTCATCATGCAGGGCAAATTGCAAATCTGCGGCATCGCATCCGTCGTCGCCATGATGGAGAAGACGGACAAGCAAAATCTTGCATCCCGCAACGTTAAGGGAAAGCAAGGACTATACGCTTCCAACGTGGGGCTTCCTGCTTCCGCGAACAACCCCCCTGCCGTCCGCTTGGACGCAGGCACGAGCCGTATGAACTCGAATCCCAGTCCCGTGGACATGGGGATTATAAACTCGGTTGACTATACCGACACCGAGAGCGATCAAGATGACACCGCATGGAAAATCCATGCTGAAGCTTTCTGGGCCGATATGTCAACCACGTGGCTCAAGTCTTCGGACACCATCGACAACGTCAAGGCCAAGATCCAGGACTCAAGCACCGTCCAGGCTCCGGATATACTGGAGCGCTGTGACGGACTTATCACCACCGTGATGGCTGCACCACCTCCCCTTGCTGTCGACATCGGCAGCAAGGACATGCAGATACTCGCAGACCATCACCGCTTCCCGAGGAAGTCCCATCGAGGGACGCCCGGTACGCATCTTCCAACGGTATCGCTGGATATCCAATTGCACACGAGCGAGCTCGCGTTCAGCAGCTTGATTCACAGTACTTTTGCGACTACCACAGCGATATCACCAGAGTTTCCACAGACTAGGAAGAGAGACCACCACCCTCGAGAAGCATACCATCCCGCGGACACCCATTTGGATTTCCGTGACATCCCCTCTCGCATTCATCTGATAAGCAAGTACGTGATCCATATCGGGCTATACCTCCAGAAGTTCATGAGACTGACACTATGCAGGTTACTCGCGGTCGCCACCGATTGTAGAGGATCATCCGCGTTCACTGCGATATCCTCCTCAGCCTTCGGCATCGAGCAATACTACGCGCATATCAAGGAATCATACACCCGACTATCGAGCTTCATCTCCAGCCTCGCCATCCACTTCACAAGGTTCTACTCTACAGCCTTGCCATTGACCGAACGGAGACTGACCTCAAGTAGCTCTCTCTCGTGCCTCGTCTTCCACGAATGGCCGGATCTACTCGCCGCTTGGAAACCACAGTCTACAATCCCACCACCACCATCACCACCGTCACCACCACCGCCAGCAGCTCTACCGACGATAGCGACGTTATCAACGATAGCAGCAACAGTAACAGCAATACCTTCAACTTCCAAGACTACAACCAGATCCCCAACTACAGCTCTCCCAACATGGAGGCCAATCTTGACTTCGATCCAACCTTCTCGAGCGACTTCTTCGCTCCGCTCCCGGACTTTGCTATGTCCCAATTTACAGACCTCGACTGGTTCAATGCCTCATTCACAGACACCGATAGCTTTCTAGACTTTGACACACCACTTACAGCGGGAACCCGAGCCGGTTCCCACCCCAGCGATTTCGAGACCCCTCTGAGCCCACCAGCAACCAGCAACAGCGCCATCAGCACCAAAACCACAACTACAAGACACAACCGCAACAGCACCATGCGCGCGCACACGCGCACCCAAACTTCAATGCTCTTCCGAAACGAAAAGACCGGTCACCTGCTATCCAGCCTATCGGGACTCGCGCAGCAGTCCCCCCACGCACACATCCCACGCACCCCGTCCCCCTCCCCGGACGCCATCCCACCTTCCTCCTCTTCCACCACCGCCTCCGCCTCCCAAACGCAACCCTACGTCTGCGAGCACTGCCAGGCCGCCTTCCGCTTCAGCCGCGACTACTGGCAGCACAAAGCTCAATCGCACCACGACTTCCGCTACCGGTGCCAAAAGGGCTGCGGCAAGGGCTTCGCTCGCCACGACAACCTCGTCCAGCACCACAAGGAATCCAAGCGCCACCGCCGCAGCCCGTCTCCAGCAGCCGACCTCGACGAACCGTCCCGCCACAAGAAGGCACGAAAGTCGTCGTCGTCCTTGTCGTCCGCGCCGCTGTCGCCGGAGTTCGACGAGCCGCAGGGATACTCGTCCGCTCGTGGCTCCTACGGCGGCAGCAGCGATGCAACGGTTGGAACGCCAGCCGACGGCGAGATGCTTTCCCACCCGGAGTACCTGCGTCTGCAGAAGCAGTTCGAGCTGCTGACGGCACGGTACGAGTTGATCAAGCGGGAGGTGCACACGCTGCGGGAGGAGAAGGAGGAGTGGCAGGCGCGGGAGTACCTTCGGCGGCAGACCGGCCGTTGAGTGAGAGGTCGGACGGCGAGGAAGTTTTCTATATTTAGATCGAGGTATGGTTATTGTCACGAGCTCTTGGAAAAAAAAAAATTCTCCCGCTAATCAAGCATTGCGTCTAGTCGATTACGTGTTAATTGGTGTTTAAGTCGCACGTTCTTCAGGTATATATTTTAAGTTATCTCGCATGCATCTGACTTCAGTGTCCCTCAATTTTCTTGCTTTGCATACATGGTTATCGACATTTGCAGTTTTGTTAGCGTAATTGTCTCTATTTAGCAGTGTAGGTTATAGTCAGTGGATAGATCTCCACTCGATCGAATACAATTCTCTAATCGTAAACCTTCGCGTCCATTCCATACATTCAAGCTCGCCCGTGAACGTTGAACATTCAATGCAGCCAAGACGTCGTAGACCAAGAGCCTCACATCCCAATTGGGCAAAAAGCGCGACGGCGGATTACATAATCGTACCACGCTGAGACAACACCACACGACACCCGCTGAAACGGCAACCCGCGACGTCGCGTCGTCCTGACGCAGCACTTCATTCCCCCACAGCGCGCCCGATCCACGAACAAGGCTAAACACCGCGCGCCTGGAATCCCGCCGAAGGCTTCCAAATGGCCGCCTGTCAGTGTCACCGGTGTCTTTCCACGGTACCCTGAGATTTCCGAAAGACAGCAGCGGACGACTGCATATACGTATGTCCTTACATGTGTACGTACGTACAGCACGCGGACAGTACGCCCATACGCCAGGAGCTGCGGTGCGGCGGCATGAGTCGAGATGACATGATATTTCCCCAAGATACCCCTCGCTCGCCCGTCCGTCACGCCATTGTCGGTCATGCGGACGGCGTTGGCTCTATAGCTTCGAATCAGGCCATCCAGATGCCTGTTTCGACGATGAAGCCGCCTAGCTTGGCGGGGTAGTTTAAAAGGCAGTCGGCGTGCGTGCATGCATGCATACTTTCAACCCTGCCTTGGAAGCTGCTTTTCCATCCTACAATCCACATACTGCACTTTGGCACTTTGCTCTCCCGGTGAGGCAGGCCTCCTATTGATACTAGTATCAATATCTATCACGCAGCTCGCTGTCGCTGGTCGACAGGTAGGTAGGTACGTCACGTTGCCTCTCATCTATGCGATATTACATTAGGAAGCCGTTCTAACGAGATGACGTATATATAGATAGTAACTTTCGTTAATACATCCGTCTCAATATGAATATGAAGAAACCGGACCCGTTCAGACGCGGAAGCTTCAAGCGCCATTGCGCACGGCGGTGGTGGGTCTACGTCATCGCATTTGCCGTCATCAACGTCTCTATCATCCTTGGAGTGTAAGACTTCGCCGAGCGTGCCTTTGTATAATCGTCGTACATGTGCTAACATAGATGCTACCAGGATCTACGGCATCATCCCGTCAATCGCGCAGAATGCAGTCAACAGTGCTGGCGTCCGTGCCGACGGCATTGCCATCACGAACCCGACCGTTGACCGCATCACCCTGTCCATGAACTCTACGGTCTTCGCCCGCGTCCCCGTCGCCGCCCGCTTCGACAACCAGACGTTTGAAATGTACCTCCCGCAGGACGCTAACAAGACCACCTTCATGACGCTGGGTGTCGGCGAGCTGCAGGCGCAGAACACGATGGTCATCAACGTGACCGGCGCGGACACTAAGATCCTGAATGCTACTGTCTACCAGCAGTTTTCAAAAGACGTGCTGAGCCGGAGTAACTTTACGCTGGGGATCAAGTCGCGGCCTATGTTGAAGGTCGGGGCGATGAAGTATCCTGTCCAGTTTGACAAGACCATCCAGCTGAAAGGTAGGCGCATTCTTCATTCTATCTAGTCCCTAATACGAGCCAACTTTTGTGCTGATGATATCCACGTGCGTGCGTATAGGCTTCAACGGGCTCAAGGGCATCACAATCACTAATCCCGTCGTGCTCAATGGCTCAAACGTGATGGCCGATGGCACCAACCTGCTCACTGACGCTGTAATCCCGAACCCCAGTTCCTTCACCATGCAAATCGTGAGTCTCCATATTCTTTTTACGATCCAATGGCTACCGATTCGTGCAATAACTTACACTCGCAACAGGGCGATTTGACGACCAACATCGCCATCGAGTCGCTGGATCTCGGCTTTTCCGTCATCAAGAACCTAACGCTCTATCCCGGCAACAATCCGGTCAAAATCTTCAACCACATCAACGCCGGTCTGATGGCCCTGCCGACATTTAGCTCGATCCTCAGCCAGCCGAACATCAACATCACGCTGAAGATGAACTCGACCGTCTTCGGCGGCCAGCACGTCACCTGGCTGGAGACTCCGCTGCGTGAGACCTCGCCGTTCTACGCGATTATGAACCCGACGTCCGCGCCGGCGGTGGGTAGTGCGACGGCGGGCGAACTTTCGGTCGCGTGAGGGGATGCGAGGCTGGCTTCTACGTAATTGTAATGACGATATGACTCGAGCCGGACGGTGGTTGGTGCTGGCATCTAAACTGCGGCCGTAGGTATGCTTGTGTTTTTCTTGGTTTTTAACATGTCATGTATCGATACCCTTTGCGCCGTGTATGTGCGCGTACCCGCTGGATTTAATTTAATTTCATGTAATGTTCTGTGCCCAGTTTGTGTATATTCTCGAACGGAATCCCGTGAACTTAATCAATAGGGGTGAACAATTATCGTGCAACAGTAGAACGACCCTTGGAATATTAATCTTCCCCTCGAATCCCCCGTCTGCTTATATGCGCCGCTACGGCCTGGACATTTTCCACCGATTCAGTGATTGGGTTGTTCCCCCACCTCTCCCTCTACAGGACACGGCTCTTCATCCTCAGACGGCATCGCCTGCCTCATCGCCTGCCTCTCTATCTCCATCCGAATCTTCCAGTCAGGCTCCAGCTCCCAATCCTCATCAAGCCTCTGTCCCTCCTCTACACTTCCCTCCCTGAGCTGCCGCGAACCTTCCTCCCTCCACAGGTCCTTCAACTCCTTCCCTTCACTACTCGGCCAACAGCTGTCCGTCCCCCACTTCTTCTTATATATCTGCCGCCCAGCGTCCGCTGCATACCACCACCCCTTGTCGAATCCCTCGGCATCGTACGTCCACGGCTGGCCCTTCCCGCCTGTCAGCGCTGTCTGCCAGGTATTCCGGTCCTGGCTAACGCTATTCTTCATCACGGACAGCTCCCACAGCTGTATCGTCACGTTCAGGTACCGGTCCGAGTTCAACGTGGCGTGTTCGCCGTCCGTACCGAAGAACAGCTCTTCCACGCCCTCGACTTGTTCGGCGACATCGTAGACCGAGCCGACGCTGCGCTCCAGCAGCGCCCACCCCGCCTGCCGTAGTCGCTCGTGGTAATCGCAGTCGGCACTGTAGTAAGGGATGAACGGATCCCACGCCCCGACGCCCAGCTTGTCGTCCGCTGCCGCTTGCACGTTCACAAGCGCAAGCCAATCGAAGGCGTAAAACACCATTCCCCACGGCCGTTTACTGGAATTCTCAACCTCGCCCCTCCACATACTCCCCCGCTGCACCGTCGCCGCCGCCGTCGCTCTATCCTTCCTGCCAGCCTCAGCCAGCGTCTCCGCCGTCCAGCCCGCCGTATCAGCGCCGTCGTACACGTCAACCAGGCTCTGCACGATGTTCTCGTAGAAAGAGCGGTACGGCGTCGCTGTCTCGTTGCCCACAACCGCAACATCCTGATGCGACCAGTAAAAGTAAGTCCACCCACCCGCGGACGCCGTCGCAAGCATGTAATTCTGTAGCTGCGCAAAACTCAGCAGCGTAGGCGTGCGGACGACGTTGACGCCGTACCGACCGCGGAGGAGGTCGTAGTCGAGGAAGAAGGGATTTGCAGCCGTAAGCTTCCCGCGGGCGTTCGCGTCCATCGTGCCGCTGTTGTCGACGACGTAGATGTGGCTGTGTGGCCAGCCCGCGGCGATGTACGAGAGGACCGTCTGGACGAGCATGCCGGCGTTGCGGGTGAACGGGATGAAAAGCGGTGTTAGCGGCGTCTGCGGGATGAGTTTGCGGGCGAGCGTGGCAACGGGTGCGGAGTCCGAGAGGATATTGTACGCTGGCACGACTGGATAGTGCTGCTGTTGAAGAGGCGGGTAGAAGTATGCCGTCTCGCTGAATGGGTGTGCGGCGGCAGTGGTGGATGGCGGATGCGCGGGCAGGATTATATCAGGCGGCGTGGAGCCGACTGGGTGCATCTGCAGGAAGGGCCGGAGGCGCGTGGGAAGGGCATGAGTGATAGCATATCCGAGCATCATGCCGAGGAAGAGCAGCAACGCCGACGACTTGATCGAAGCCATCCGACGAGCGTGCGTCGCATCCGCTACGTTGAGCATTCGCCCTGACGAATGGGAGCCATGCCCTGCCTCGCGAGCCTTGAGGTTTTCAGGATCCACATCATCGTCATTAGGAGAGTAGTGCTTTCGTGATCGGTTCGACCATAAAGGCCAGGAAGCAGGCCCGACTGGCATACCTAGACGATGCGGCGAAGAGAGTCCAGGTACGCGAAGCCGGTGTCTGATTTTGCGCGTCTAGCTCGAAGCCGGAGGAGGACGGTGAATGTGGCGACTGAGAGCAGATAGAGCAGTGTGCAGAGCATATAGTTTGGCCGTTTGAACTCGCGGCTGCACCGGTGTGCTAGCGCTGGTTGATGATCGAATGGTGCCTATAGACGCAGCTGCTCGATATCCGGCTATATCAAGCAACTATAGAAGGTACCGGTCCTAAAGGTCGACGTTCGTCCGGGAGGTATTGGTTATAGCTAGCTATATCTCTCGCCAACCAGTTACTATGCTGAAGTCGTACAGTATACTACCTACTATCCCAGGTGATGTTTCTTATTACATCAGCTGTGACTATGGAAAAAAATAGAGTTCCCAAGGTCGCAATGTACATAAATATGTGATACCTGGAAAGATCTATTGAAACACCACCTGCCGTCTGGTAGCTTCGTACCTCTTATACAGTAGTCAAATGCCAGGCTCCAGTCCGTCATAATGCTGGAAATAACCATACAATACAAGCTAGATACACGGCAAGTTACTGTAAGAGCCCACAGCTGTGCACCTCGAGATTGTTAGCAAGAGAACCGCCCACCAGCACATATCCATTCCGAATCCAATGCAAAGCTCAGTCGCCGGTTGTGCCGCTGCTGTGAAGGTTGGAGCCTCCGAGCGCGAGTTCTGAAACGTTGCATTTTGCCCGCCGCCGTGTTGCGTGTTACACGTCAGGGGTCAGGACATTGTGGGTGCTGTTTGCGGTGTCACAGCTGAATTGACGGCAAAGAAGCCAACTGCTTCCATCTCTTACACATGCACATTCGAGCGATTATGCGTCTAAAATCGAAGCACACTGACTGCTCAAGTACACTCAGTCGTGCTCTCTCAACATGTATCTTACTACAACGTACCAGGGGTGAATACTGGTTGGTTTGTCACCATGCACGGTTTCAGCTATTGATATTCTAAACATGCATCCTACATATATGGCTGGGAGGTCAGGCTGTCGAACCCATCTGTTCATGTCTTCGTGCAGTTGGGGCCCAGCGATTAGTCAATTATATTAATTAGAGCTACAGACCGTTTCCCCACTCGACAACCAACGGCAGAAAAAGGAGATAAAGCATGCATAGTACAAAAAGTTGGCAAATAAATAAATATAGACATGCAAGGCCGTCAGTACAGCTGTACAGTACAGTTCTCAAGTCTCAAGCTCGCTCGAGGACTTGCTACTGTACATTAATTGTCGTCGTCGAAAACACAGGTGGCTGGGTATAGTGACAATAGTAAACAGTGGTGGTGCAGTTGCATCGCGTCTGGAAGGCAAACCGAGAAAAAAAGTCGAATGAGAGCCGCAGACGCCGATTAATATGCATGCAGTCGCAATGAAAGCCGCGACAATATAAAACCTCAAACGGGAAGGAAAGACAGGACTGGCCGTGAGAACCGCGCTGCTGAACCCAAAGGAGAACAATAGTAATAAGGGTGGAAGAAAAGGAAAGACAAAAAAAGCGACGAAGCTTCAAAAGAGTACAGCAGCGATCGTTATAAATCACACATCCCGACATGAAAAGCCGCCTCCGAACGAACTGGAAAGGGGAGCAGAATGGAGCAGAGGATGAACAACAAAAGCCTATAGAATACAATCCACCTCCCACAATCTCCGCCCACTCTCCAAATTTAATACAAATGCCATAGTAATCCAAAATTAGGCCGCCGTACCCAGCTTCTCAGCTTTCCTTCCTTCGAGTTCTGTCCATGCGTCAATCCACTCACGCAAACCGCCCTCTCTTAGCATTCCCCTGTCCTCCGCCATTGCCGGGGTCTCGTCCACCACCACCACCACCACCACCTCCTCCTCCGCCGCCGCCGCCCATACCAAAGTTGCCGAATCCGTTGATGTCGAAAAAGTCCACATACTGGTTCCGTCTCTTGGTTCCCGCGCCGCCGCCTAGGTTGCTACCGCCCCGAGACACCGGCGGTATCTTACCACTTGTGTTCTGCCGGCCGGTCGGCGCAGCCGTAATCGGCGAATTGAACGTGAATATCTCCCCCGACTCCGGCGGTGACTGCAGCGGCTCGACAACGCCGGCTGTCTGCACGGGGTACTGAGGGATCGTATGCGGTGTGTGGAACGAGAAGGGGTGCGGGTGTTGCAGGTATTGCGGTTGTTGTTGCGGATGTGATTCATGATGCGTAGGATCCTGCCGCCGGCCTTGTTCCACATCTTTCTGTGCGGCCCCGTCGTCCATCTCGGACTCCGCGCTCATCTCACGCTGCTGCCGTGGGGCTATCGAAGCCTGTCCGCTGGCGTTGCCGTTCCCGCCGGTGCTACTGCTACCGCTGCCGCTGCCGCCTTTCATCTCGTGTCTCCGATCGATGACCCAGTCTCTTATTCTGGATAAAGCGAGTGTCGGATCCTTGTACGCGGATTCATTATCGATGGCTTCCAGTACATCCGACAGGGCGTCTGTGTAGCCATCCGTTCGGGAATTGCGGATCATTGCTGCAGAGCTGCGGTAGAGATGTGTGACGGACCGCGCCGCGACCTGAAATGACTCGATGAGAGTTTGGCCTTCATAAGTGGGTTCCGGAGAAAGTTGCTTTCTTGCGGGAGTAGGAGGAGGAGGAGGAGGAGGCGGTTGCTGGGCTCGTGGGGCCTGGTTGGCGTTGGCGTTAGAATTCCCGGGAAGGGTCGAGGATAAGGATGTCATGTCCATGGCTGCGGCGGTTCAGTCGGTGAGACCGAGGCGCCTGCGAGTGTATCGAGAGGGCGAGTTTGCGCCGAGGGAGCGAGGGAGAGAGTGGCGACAGGAGATACGGTGGACGATGGAGGATAGTCTGGCCTGCCCGTACGCATTTCATATGCGAGGAGTCATTAGTAAACGATTGTTTGGCAACCCGGCACCGCCAGCAAGCATTTCAAGTGGGGGACGAGCCGAAAGCGGCAGGGGTAGCACATACCTGCACGGCTGCTCGATGTCCTGGAGAGCAGAAAAGCTATTTCTGCGCCGTGATATCGAGCTGCTGCTGGCAGCTTCGACGGCTTGCACGAGGGTCGGGAGCGAAATCGTGACCGGGGCCGTTCAGCGGTGGCGGAAGGAGGATGACGGACGGAGACAAGCAGGCGCCCGAGTCAGCGGAAGACGCCGTGAAAGCTTCCGCGAATGTCAGGAAGCCGGCGTCGTAGGAGACGGTGAGGAAGCTGGTCGCTGAAGTCGAGGCTGCAGTTGGCGGGTTTTCTTGCTATGCCGGGAGCGAAATCATGTGTGAGGTTGGCTGGCTGGCGGGCACGCTGGAGGCAAGGGAGAAGAGGAGGCTGCCGGCGGTTGTTTTTCTTTGTTGGCTGCCCTGCCGCGCCACACAGCCTGCATCACCAGCCACAGCGCCACACCCGTTCAGTTGATTGAGGTCATCAGTGGCGAGAGTCAACTTAGGATGGTGACGATGCATTTGGATGATGATATTACACAAGGCCGAAGGCTCTATCTATAGATCTACTAGGATACGGCGATAAGTTGTGCACTCAAGCTCTTGTCTAATGGCCACGCTGTGCAGACTTCCGTGTCAACCACCTCGATTACAAGAGAAATGCGAAACTGCCGCAGAGGAAAAACATAAGAAAACATACTTTATTATTTTAGCTACTTAGTAGTTGATTAAAAGAAGAAGAGAAAAGAAAACTGCCGTTTGAACATGCTCCCTCGCGGATCTACCTCTTGCACAGCTTTGAACATGATGCATATTTTATGGACCCACCCGAACACCAGGAACCGACCGCAATCAAAGGAAACACTTTTAAAGATTCACAGGCGAAGAAAAAAAGAGTAGGGATGATGAGAAACGAGACTCCCCAGGAGCGCCGATTAACGCTTCTTGCCCTTGCCTTTGGACGCAGAAACCGGAGTACTAGCCTTTGACCCACCCCTCGTGCCGTTCGCCTTGGACTTCGGGCCAGGCTTCGAGCTCCCGCCAGCATCTGAGTTCGAGCCGACACTAGTAGCTCGCGATGTGGCGCTCGAAGCGGCCTTGCTCCCGCCGGCAGACTTGACCGAGTCGATGTTCTTGTTCTGTAGGAACTCCATTAGCCTCTGATCGTAATACTTATAATACCATCCTGTAAGATCTTGGATAAATTGATATTTACCTTGGGCCCTTTGCCGTTGGTGGCGACTCCGTTCGCTGTCTTGCCCTTCTTCGCTGGGGGGCCGGTCTCGTCATCATCCTCAACGCTCCTCTGACGACTAGTCTTGCCACTGCCCTTTGTTCCTTTCTTGCCCGGTCGATGTTCTTCCTCCTCATCTACCACCTTCAACCTCGGATCGAACTCCCGGTCGACGGTCGTCAGCAGCGTCGAGCATCTTCTCGACAATTCTGCCGGTGTCCTGGACAGGAAGAACCAGTCGAATCGGAACAACGGACAATCACGGATGTCGTTCTGGATGTATTCGTACAGATTCTCGCTTTCAAGTCCGTATCGGTCGAGCTGGGCTAGCAAGAACCTGTCTTCCTCCTCCGTGTAGACCTTCTTGTTGGTCGTGGAAACGCTGTAGCTGATCTTCATCTGTTGGAGCGGAACCCTGTACTGCTCGATCTTTTTCCGAAGATTTTCTTGCTGCTTGCGGACCTTTTCTGTTCGCTCTTCGCCTGCCACGATGGTCTGGATAGCGCGGTCGTAGCCTTCGATTTCCGTGTACCGGTCCCAGAATACTTTCGCGTACGCTTTCACTTGCTTGACGTCCTTGCTGTCCATGTCACCCGCAATCGAGTCAAGTGCCTTGCGGCCGTACCTGGCGGACAGGTTGACAAACTGTTGGAAGTCGCGCTTGCTCCAATCAGAGAAACCTTGCTCGGCTAAACGATCCTTCTCTTGAACCTCTTCTTCAGTCAGAGGGACAGCATTATCGATCTCCATCTGCTCGAGTTCGCGATCATCCTTCTTTGCGTCTGCATCCTCCCCTTCCTGTGCCTCGACAACTGGGACCTTGTATCCAATCGTCTTTCGGTAATAGGCAGTCTCCTGCTCTTGTAGCTGAACGAGTCGAACTGGGTAAAACTGGTGATCTTGAATCTTGATTTGCGTCGGTGGTCTCGGCGCCCTGGGTTTCTGCTCGCCTTTGGCCATCTTCGGGTTCAAAATGTTGGAGTAGTATTTGTCGACCGAGTAAACCTGCTCCTTCCTTTCTCTCTTTGCGGGCTCGATCCAACTGAAGGCCAAGCCGACGTCTTTCTTCTGGAAGTCTTCGCCGTTCCATTCATACGCCGACTCCGAGCTGAACTTCTGAAGGTCGTCCAAGCCCATGGTCGAAAACTTCGCCTTCATTTTTTCGGTCTTTGCTGAGCCCTTGTTGATGTAAGATTCGATATCCTCCTCATCTTTTATCGTGCCCTTATTGTCCTTCCCGGACGCCTTGTTCATGATTTCCTGAGCGCCATGCTGAATGATACCCAAAAGATCCTCCGAGCCAGCAGTATTCTTGACAGCGGGTTGTGCACGGCCCTGTTGAATGACCAACTGGTCCAATCGAAGCTTTTGAGCAGCTCGCTCCAGAATCTTTTCTTCGATAGCATCTTCTGTGACGAAACGGTAGACGTGAACTTGCTTTGTCTGTCCAATACGATGAGCGCGGTCCATGGCTTGAAGATCTGCTTGTGGATTCTGAAAATTTCAAGTTAGCACGCAGTACTAGACAGTCTCTTGTTGAGAAGCTACTCACCCAATCGCTATCGTAAAGGATGACGATATCAGCTGTGGTCAAGTTGATACCCAAGCCTCCCGCGCGGGTCGTCAACAAGAAGATGAACTTCTCTGAACCGGGCTTGTTATATTCGTCTATGGCCGAGATCCGGTCCTCGTGGGCAGTAGAACCGTCGATCCTGTTGTACTTGTAGCCCCTGAAGATGCAATAATCTTCCAGAATGTCGAGTAAACGCGACATCTGTGAAAAGATCAGTACTCGCGACCCATCTTGCTGCATCTTTCTTAGAAGCTTGTCCAAGACCACCATTTTGCCACAGTTGAAGACCAAATGTTCATCTGTGGTGTAGGGTGGACCGGGTTCTGCGCCGTCGAATAGATACG
This sequence comes from Drechslerella dactyloides, assembly GCA_020064725.1. Classification (NCBI taxonomy): domain Eukaryota; kingdom Fungi; phylum Ascomycota; class Orbiliomycetes; order Orbiliales; family Orbiliaceae; genus Drechslerella; species Drechslerella dactyloides. The sequence goes on from JAGTWJ010000002.1 coordinate 789,793, forward strand.
GATGGTTGCAGCATTTGCGAAGCTGCATGACAATGTTCAGAAGCCTCGTTTTAGACTCCCTCTTGCCCATGTTCTGGCCGTTGAGAGCGTCGATATCCTTCTCGAGGATATTACGGTACTGCTTGATCTGCATCTGGGACATGCCGACATAGATGTTGCACTCTGTTCTAGCGTTAGCGTCCATTACTCATATCGGAATTCGGATAGCGCAATATGATACCTTTCTTGGGAAGCAGACTTTTCTCGACATCGCTCTTGACGCGACGGAGCAAGAATGGTCGAAGGACCTTGTGGAGTTGCTTCACCACGGTGTCTTGATCATGTCCGCTGCTTTCAAACCATTGGTCGAATGCTTCGGAACTGCTGAAAACATCTGGAAGCAAAAAGTTCAAGAGCGCCCAAAGCTCATGAAGATTGTTCTGCAGAGGGGTTCCCGTGATCAAAAGTCGACCCTGTGAGTCGAACATCCGGACAATCTTGGACAGTGATGATTCTTCGTTCTTGATGCGATGTGCCTGGATCATATTCGTTAGCTCTGGGCTGGTTAGTTATGATGGCGCACTCCTTACCTCATCAACTATGATGTACTTCCATGCGAATTTCTTGAGATGGTGTTTTTCTCTCATGACCATTTCATAGCTGGTGATGCAGACATCGAAGTCTTCGGTGAGCAGGCGCTGGTTGATGAGCTCTTGACGATCGTCTTTGGCGCCCTGAAGAACGAGTGTATGAATATCTGGAATCCATCTAGCGAACTCTCGTTTCCAGTTGTCGAGGGTTGACTTTGGCACGATGACGAGGTGCGGCCCATCAATCGACCGGATGAATCTCAGATACCCGATGAACTGACACTCGTGTTAGTCAATACTTTGAAATGATACGCTCATCTTCTCACTTACCGAAATCGTCTGAAGGGTCTTCCCGAGACCCATCTCGTCGGCCAAAATTCCGGAGATACCATTCTCGTGGAGGGAGATAAGCCAGTTCAATCCCGCCACCTGGTAATCTCGCATCTGACCTTGGATATCTAACTAGGGCGTTAGCAACGTATCAAAGCAACAGACAAAGGCGAGTAGCGCGTACAGGTAGGGCTCTCAGAGAAAATGGTATTCTGTTCAGAGTCCTCGGCGTTAATTTCGTCCTCCAACAGCTCGGCATCTTCCTCTTTCTCGGTTCGGCGAGTCCTATTCCCCTGTGCGAGTGCTTTGCCTCGCTTTTTGGCTTTGTTGATAGCATCGGCCTCCTCGACAGCCTTTGCAAGTTCTGGGTTCAGCCCGATGAAGTGCCTGAACAGATCTAATGTTCGAACTCGTTCAGCATCAAATTGTCGACGCCCCATGCTACCGCCAAGAGCAACTCACCGGTCAGGCCAATCAGATACGCAAACCGTTTGGCGGAATCGGCATACTGTAAAATTCCCGATCAAACGCACCAGAGTTGTATTAGCCGAATTGAACTTGCCAGAAACCCAAAACAACGCCAACAACCACAAGCGAAAAAAAAAATAGAAAGGTGAAAGAGCATCACGTAAAATTGTCGCGAATGAGGCACTTTGCCAGAAAAAGGAGGCAAACAAAGAATTTTGACGTGGATGGTAAGCCGCGGGTTTGATGTAACACGTACTTTTGCAGATTTCAGATTCTCTTTCTGTTGGCCAAAATGTTTTCTACGTTCTGAATTGATTTCATTACGTCTCTGGCGTTTGGTGATGGGCTGGGCCGCATCCCCGTCATCTTCATCGTCGGCCAGCTCGTGAACCGACGATGCAGCTTCTGATTCACTCTGAGCATCCTAAAGCGCGTTTCTGTTAGCTTGAATGGCCTGTATTCTCAAGCGGATAGCTCGCGCTTAACATATCAAACTCGCAATAGCTTGATATTGAATTTTGTAATGCATTACTGGAACTGACATTCATAGTAACGTCTTCGTCTTTCGTTGCTTGTTCATCCTCGGAAGGAGTCTTGCTTCTGGGCTTCGCCTTAGGCATTCTGCTGGTATGTCTGTGACGGGTTCGGTGGTTAGAATGCGCGGGATCATGTGTTGTCCAGCCCAGCTGGGAAGTCGTGATATCCGGGTTCCTATTGGCTGGGCCCGGGATTATTCTACCTTATAGCTGTTTTAGTCGAGTGTCTAGCAGGTTTCTGATGAGGCGGGGTGTTGACGACGTTGTCGTGGTGCTCTGTCGTGGTGATCTCGGTCGTGATTTCGTGTGCGTGGAGTGGTGATGAAGAAGAAGAAGAAGAAGAAGGTTGAGTGGGTGGGCGTGGGAAGGAGGGATATATATGTCTGAGGGGCCATTCTCCTGGCAGGGTGGGAGGAGGCGAGGATCCACTACCATCCGCCCACTGCCCTGGCCTTCACATAAACAACACCACAACGTGACGGCCGGCTGGGCTCTGCGCCGGCGAGGCTGATTTCCACCGTCAACGGAAAGAACGATTCAAAGCTCGAGGACACCGGCTGGAGGACTGTGCGACGGGGAGGAGGATGGGGAGGAGATCCAGAGCAAATGGGACATTTCTTCATTCTATATACAGTTTCTAGCTACAATGACATCAGTCGATTGACCGCACCAGTGCTGGCTTTCTTATATCACATATCAGCGTGATATACATCGCTTGAACTCATGAATTCTCAATATAAAGTGTCTGGGAACTATGTCTCCATGTAAAGAAACGGTGGTGGGGTATTGGGGCTGGGTTCAACCGCCCGGGACGCTGAGAATGACCGCAAGAACATTGACGCAATGAATCGCAAAAGAAGATGCGATATAGATGCATGCACCGACAGCGCATTCTCTGATGGACATTTGGAAAGATTTGCAGAGACGACGAATGCCTCGGAACTCGCGGTAGACGTGACAGTTGGCCGATGAGCTGGTCCAGCGGTTGTGTTGTAGGCGCGGACCAGGGCCACAGACAGCTTTGGACACGTAGGATCGTAGCTCTGCAGCTTCGAAGGTGTTTCCAGGCTTGTCACCCGTCTGGTAACCGTGGAGAAGGTGTGATAATCCACGGCGGCCGAAGGTAATGTTCATGGCAGTCGTGGTGGTTGACGAGCTCATGTTGGTGATCTCGAAACACCAGCCTGACAATAAGTCCCCTGAACAATCAAGCCTATTTCTGCCGTACCGGTAAGCACGCAGATCGGTATTATAAACCGTGCATTGATCCTTGGAAGCCGTATATACGGTGTTCATTCGTTTGTCGCGGCGTCGGCCAGCGGAGAGAGCGGACCTGAGCTTGAATCTCGACCACTGATGAGTGAATAGGGTCCACGTGTATGTTCCCGATGACACCGAGAGTCAGTCACTCCCGTAGGAACAGGCAGCCTGGATATCGCGCCCTCATCAGTGTCTCTGGAGGGGCGTAGGACATGGCAAGGAACCTGGTTGCACAGCGATCTTAGCATCAGAGAAGCCAACCTGTCCCCACAAAGGATATACACGTACCATACCCATACTGGATTCGATAATAGCTGTATATTATCCTGCGAGACCTGTGAGTCTCCTATGAAGCCCGTATTCAGCGACTTCCTTTCCATCGTTGATGCTTTCCGATGTGATGACATCAAACGAGCCCCTCCGCCCGACATTTTATTCGCCAGGTCCATTCCTTGAAGTTCCCTCTGTCCAAGTCACGGCCGCAAACGCGTCGAGCTGGCGTGGGCGTGGGCATATTCGCGGTTCGAAGATGGAGCGATTTGTGTCCTTGGGAAGAGGTGTCGGTAGATGATGCGACGTGAAGCTGTGCGGTTTTCGCAAGGGGTTAAGCGCCACAGCTGCCGAGAAAAAGTAAACAACTCTAAAGGCTTGGCGCAGCGACAATGCAACGCAGTGTACTTGTGGCTATTTGCGTACGATATCGAGATCTAGTTGTCTCGTAAACCAAACTAAGATCCAGATGATATCTTGGAAGCAGGAATGTTCAAGAGGGTGGTGTAGCATTGGTCTCATTGTATGAGAGCTCTTAGAGCTACTTCGCTGAAAGGATAGCTGCTCTTTGCGATTTGGCGTGGTATTCGAGGTTGCTGCAAGTAACGTACGTAACTGGGTAGGCTATAGCCTGGAACCGAAATAGGGTCTCCCCAAATTTCAAGGTATACTGTAAGGTATTCAGTACTGATACGTGAGTATCTACGAAAGCGCCTCGACCAAAAGTTTTATGGCCAGACGCTCTATGAGACGACCAAGGATGCCCGCTCGTGGCTCCATGATATAGATGTTCGGGCATAATTTAAAAGGAGATTGGGTTAGAAATTGGACTCGTTCACGACGGAGCCTCTGCTTGAAGGTTGTAGATCTCGTACAGTAAACTGGCTTGAAGGTAGATATAAAGATCACATGGGCCTCGTAAAAACTGAAGGTCTTAAGAAGAAATTCAACATACATAAAACCGGGATTTCATCGTGGAAGCAAAATCGGATTCAAGCTATCAAGCGCGACAAGAACCAGCATTACTTCTCTGCTATACAAATAAGATCTGAAGCATATGATGACGCTGGTCTCGCTCGCGCACTTAATTAAGTAAATACTTACTTCCCAGAATATTATAACACGACAGCATAGTTCCCACAAAAAAAAGGACCTTAGAGCATTTTCCATGCGTTTGCAATGTTGCTGGGTGAGTTTTGCGCAGTTTGGCTCTCGCCCGATCGACCACAGACTCGGGGGGTATTATTCCAATTATATAACAGCCGGAGAACACGCGCCGCCCCGTTTCGACAGCTAGCTCGGTTGTTGTGTTTAGGTGCCTGGCTGCGCTGGTGCTGCTGGTACCGTTGATATGATGGTTTGCGTTGAGATGTACGTTGTTGTTATAGTGAACGAAGGGGTTCCAACCGTCGTGGTAGAGGTACTCCTGATATTTTTGGTGCCCACGAGGGTAGCGATTGATGTGGTGGTTGTGTAGGTGGTGGTTGATTTGGTGCAAGGGAAAGTCGTCTGGAACGTTGATCTTATGGTCTGCGATATAACAGTGAAAGATGGGCACATTAAATTGGTACAGGAGCAGCTGGGTGATACTGCTGGTTTCTTGCAGATGGGCGACGGCGTCTTGCAGCCGTTTTGGCGCTTCCAGAGCTTGCCCAAGATACCACCCTCGCAGTCTACTGCTGAATCAGGATCCGGAGCCTGCGACGGGCCCTGCGTTTGCAGCTGTCTCTTTTGCTTCATACCCTGACCGCCAGCTGGCAGAGTAGTGAATGTGGTCGTGGTAGTAGTTCTTTCCTCCGGGAAAACGTGCGTGGTGTAGGCTGTGTAAGTCGAGATGAGTGCGACGGATGTTGCTGTTGTAGTTGTAGTCCTTGTGATGCTTCTACTCCTGCGCACCGACGTCTGCGTGATAATTTCCGTTGCGAAGGCGTAGGAAACTGTTATTGTATAAGTCGAATAGGCGGCCGTTGACGGTGTGGGGCAACAACAGCAGAATGGGTCATGGTCGCCTTCCGCTCGTCGTGCAAGCTTATTCACAACATCGAGGGCTCCATTGTCTTCCGGCACTTCCAATGGATGGCCATAGATCTGGAGACACAGGAGTATGAAAACAACAAAGCGATAAGGAGTCCAGGTTTGCATATCGTAGTTGGATTTCTCAAAAGCGGCACGTGATGTAGCAAAGTAATTATAATAGCAGCTTTATATTTCCATAGATGAGGTTGCAAGACTGGTATGAACTCGACGTAAAAGTGGTTTCAATCCGGTTTATGTAACGGTTGTTCGAACGTCGCCTTCAGACTAAAATTGAGGCGACAGCTCGGTCTTATCTACCAGTGATGTATATGATCGCTCCAGATCCAGGACGAGCGCTTCCATCCCAAATTGTAACTCAGCTATCTGAAAGGGAAAGATGTCGGCATTGGGCGACTTTGCACACCACCAGCTGCTCGATGCTCCGGACTCTAGTCCCATAACACCCGGGCCCACCTATGATATCGTGACACCTAAACTAACATTGCACTAGTCGGTCGAGACCTTGTATTGTCCGAGGTACACGTACATATGCCGAAGTCGTTGTTGTATACTATAAATGACAGATCTTTGCGATCAGGGATGTCACCTAATGTCGTTACGACTGTAAGTGACACTAGTATATTCTTCAGCTTGTACTATGTAGGCCCTATGCATGCACCCCAAGTGCCATCGCCGTCTTGAGCAGGGATCAGCAGTGGAGGCATTCCGCAAGTCTACCCGACGGACCTACCTCTGACGCGAATGCATATGCGCCACCAGACACCCACCCACTTTTGTTCGCCGAAGAACATGTCTGTTCGTGATCTTGAGCTCATCAAAGAAACTAACTTACTGAAGTACTTAATTATGTACTCAAGCCCCTATCATTTGGGCTCTTTTGCGTCCTGATATACTGGGAGATACGTAGAACATCTGAACTATAGAAACACCCCTTCATGTGCCGAATTGATCATGATATTCGCTTAGCTGCTGGAGCTTATGCGGGTGCCTCAATGCATTTATTGTCTGCGCACAGTTAGCGTTGCGGAGCATGCATCTACAGACTCAGTATTTCCCCAATTGTGCGGTATCTAGAACTATGATCAAGACTCAATGTCTAAGAACTGCGAGATTAGCTAGATGTCTGTAAGCAAAATGAAAGAAGTTGCCGAAAAATATGCCTGTAAAGCTGCCATGGTAGGAAATATCGCCGCGGAACCCTGCTGGATTGTATAGGCTGCCATATTGTGTAGATAGCATCGACGCTGTATCGAGGCTGTGCTCCTCGACTCTTTACGGTCCAGCTGCGAGCCGAAGTCCAGTGTATAGAGTCATGGCCGGATCATTTTGTCACTACCTCCGCGGCTGTCGTCAGAAGCAGTATGCTTGCTTCACTCGCATAACTCCTTTGATCCTGAGCTGCCGCCGACCACTCTTCTTAGGACTGATCTGTACTTGGGCTCAAGAGAATATGGCAAATATCGCGTATACGCGAACTTAGACGAGAAAGTTATTTCTTGCATGGTCTCCATCAATCCATCCGACTCATGAAAGATCCGATATCCGTGCTTGTCTGCTTTAAGTCTCGCACAGACTCGGTTATACTGTGCGCGGAGGGCAAAGAATGGCAATTTATCTATCGTGCTCGAGAGGGGCCAACACTGGAAAAGGGAGATTTCGGCTTACGAGACAGAGCCTGGAAGCTCTATGTGCGATCCGTCCAAATCACTAGTAATGTCGGATCTGCTGCAAGCTTAGATTGATGCGCCTCCCTGCAGTCTTTAAAGTTTTATTGATGAACTGTCCGCCGTTTACCGTTTGCTTATCTCTTTGCGGGTCGCGGCGTCGGCGATGGCGCCACGAACCAAAGGATATAATTTCCCAATTGCGTATAAAGCATTATTTCGACCGCTATCGAACGCTTACCTGGGCCCATTGTTTGATATTTGCTATAATAGGAATGAATTATGCTAGGCTGACAGAAAATTCAACCAAAATATATCCCTAGCTATTGTACTAGTACTACTAGGAGTTGATACAGGGGCGTTCTGACGGCACAAAAATCATGCTATACCCCCACACAGAGAGCATAGATATTGTGCTATTATCCTCCGGCGGGTATTGGAAAACAATATTTTTGCTAGAGCGAGGAGGGCGAATGAGACATCCGAATTTATGCTTCGACAGCGCCGCTGATTTTATCGCAATCGCGTACGTACGGCTGAGGAGCCTTCCATCGGGTGGGAATCCTTGAACGACCCATGATACTATTATGTTGTATCCGCAGCGTCTCCGATAGATAATTTAAAAAGATTAGCGACAATCAGAAAATGGCTGGGAATAGCACACTCTATAACACGGTCTCTCTCATGCTCATCGCATCCAGGGCGCGCGGCCGGGCAGGGGCTTTTACAGATCAACTTCCTACGATCTATAGGATACAAGCTGGTCATATTTTGATCTACAATACAAAGCGTGGTCAGAACGGCTCTTTTGTCTTGCGGAACTTTTGCGTTTCCACCCTAGCTCTATGAAGCTAGTAGGTGGCGCTCTCACGAGTGTCCACCGCGTTAGTGCTAGCGGAATCTTGCTTGCCGTTCTTGATAGCCGCCAGAATAACCGATGCCAGTTATAACGTTATGACAGGTAGTACATGCCAGGTCAGGCTGATTACATTCATGGCTGGACGGGTTTCAAATTGGGCTGACTTCGCACCGAAAGACCCTCGCTACAATACGGGGCTTTATGGCTCGCAACCCACAGCGGGTTCTGCGCCAAAGACCCGGACAGGCTCACAGATTTACTTACTGTTCATTCCGGGTGGCTGCGGCCGATTCGTGAGAGATGTTGTCAAAGGGAGAATAACTCTGATGTTATATAGTACGACTTCGAGTTCTTAATGCTAGGCTAGCAGTTGTACATGAGCACATACATATAATCTTGGTCGCGTCCATCGCACGCAGATAGATCAGCGGACCAGTCTCGCGCAATCTGGGGGGTACCCATTCAAAGCTTCTATCCGGGATCTTGGAGAATGATCGGCCATGATTCGGGTGTTACCAGTCAGGCCACTTGAGATCTACCATTAAGTCTTTCCCTGCTTGCCGAGTGCCGTTAACGTGTTCGCGTTCTTCTCCCCATACAACATCAAATTTGTCCACGCCGGCGCGGGTGTCGCATATAACATTGGCTGGTCTTGGAGGGTCGCATGCGATTTTCCAGCGTTTTCATTCAGAACTGGAGGGTGGGAATTCGGCAGAGCGAAATTTTGGAATTGTTGGTCGTCGTGATGACACCTAAAATCGCCCAATAGCCATGGTAAAGCGAGCCGGTTTGGTGGCTGTAGTACGTTTGTATGCATCCCGTGGAGATTTACAGGAATCCTTCAAACTCTACTTCAACATTCATAGGGATATAGAACAGCGTAAAGATCCAACTGATTTCACCCAGCTTCAATCTGTCAACTTATAACTTAGTGGGTATTCCAATATTCTTCAATCCACGGAAAACTCGAGGCTCATCACCCAAACGCATAGAACTCATCGGATGCAAACACTCAGCAGTTAGGGAATCTAGCAGTCTTAGTCACAACGACCCTTTACGCCGTTATGCGTTAGGCCGCACGGCCTTGGAGTTTTGATCCAACGGCTTCGTATGTCTTGAGGACTTCCTCGGGACTTGTCCCAACTGCAACGAACAGCAGCGTGCATGCAGCTATGCATGATCATGAACAGAAGATATGCATACCTACGGCCTAGGTCCCGAAGCCAGCTTCGAGCCGCTCTGGGAGAAAATCGTTTCCATACAGCAACTTCGAAGACATAATCTGGCTCCTAAACGGTCGTGATGGCTCTTGATTTAGCTGATATGCATACCAGATCGCTTGAACTCTAACGGGGCCTATATACGCCTTACTCGCTCGAGCCGATACATCCGTAGTGTACTCAATACATGTTCCGACATCCCGGTACCCAGACGTCACTCCGGTCACTTGTACGTAATCTGATTACCGATTTTGTATTAATTTGTCGACTTTGGCTGCGGAAAGTGTTCCAGACTTCGATACTGAAAGTACTTGGGACGGCAATCACTTGAATATATGTCTGCATGCACTGCCGGCTATGGATCCCGCTTTTCGAACCAACTGCGAGTTCTTGCGATGAGGTGAGGTGATGAAGGCAAGAATAATTTCCTTGATCTTCCGCAAGTTCTTAGCAGGCCGGGTCTGGCCTGCATTGAATTCCATTGACAGTGCGCATAAACAAGGGATATACGGTCTGGGAATACCTATCGCACCTGCGCACAACTCTCCGCTTCATCTCGCAGCACTAGCAGCACGAAACCAAGTCGTTATGGAGCTTTCCGATATAGAGTAGTGTACTAGAGTAAGGCTTACTCGGGAATCTCGGCGGGCGGTGGTACCTACGCAAGCGCGGATTCATACGCCTAAAGCCCGATGTCTGACTCAAGTGTTCGCGTGTGCACCTCGTGTGTCTGTCTCGCGAGGCCAAGTATTCAGAGTGATTGTGTTTGTTTTCGCGTAAAATCGCCTCGCTTCTTGGCGATTACCACGTTGCCAACTTGAGCGTCGACTCGATATTCTAGAATTATATTCACTGGCACGACAAATAAAAGAATCGATCGATTGCCGTAGAGCGTCATGACTACCTGCAGAGCTGCATGGGTTAAGATATTGTTGAAGCACAGTAAGTTTCTGATTAAGGAGGAGCCACCCGGTTATGAGCTCAGAGTTATTCGACGGGACTTCCGGTCAGCTGAGATTTGAACCTGCAGCTAAAATTACGCCGCATTGATACCTAGAATATTCGGGCTGGGCAATACCTGTTGTCACCTCTGCCTGGAAGCTACAAAAGCTTCTGCTCTAATATATAACCTCACCGTAGAATTCTAGAATTCTGCTGGACGAAAAAAATCAACGCGAGATTCCGACCCTTCGATTAGTTGATCTTCTGTCCCATAGATCGACAGCTAAAACTGGAACAGTTTAGAGCCATCTGATTAACTATGGGTTGTGGACACCCTCGCTTGAAATATTGGCGGTCGTGGACGTCGAGTTACTCGAAGGTTTCTGACTTCAGAGCCCTAGTAGCTATGTCACACAGCCGTAGGTTAGCTAGATAAAAAAAATGAAAGACTCCACACTTTGCTATCTCTCGTATCTTGATATGTCCCGATATTTTGGTGATTCTGTCGAGTCTCGAGCTTGATTTGTGGTTATATTTGCCATTATGACCCGCCTGCCGCTCGATTGTCTCAAGCCTTTAAGCAAACACGCAAGGCCGCGGCACAGCAATAACCACTCAAAAGCATGTATAGACGCCGTAGCCTGGGCATATTGAATCAGTTTGCGCTAAATTATATGCGCCTGCATTCCTGTAACAAGGGATATGCACTCCTTGGTCGCGTGTCCAAGCTTGGAGGAGTTGAAGGGATCTTCGACTGGTCGCGTCGCGGTGGCTCGAAATCGCGAAGACTGCAGGCCACTGCTGCCTGAACAAGGGTATCCCAACAGAACGAAAAGTTGATATAATGTCGGGATGCCACGTTATATACGAGCCATGCATTGCTTGACCAATATAATTGGTGACATGGGACGATATCTATTTATCTACAGATCTAAGGAGAAGCCATGGGAATGGGTGTGGTTTGGCAGAGGTATGACCAGGAAGGTTTCCCCTGGGCCCAGCTGGACTTCAGATGTTCAACATCTATTAATATCATTGGCCCCCAAGGATAATTGCTTGTTCTCTCTGCGTTCTTTCATTCGGATCTTTCCCAGCGATATAACGATAAATACAACTTTCGAAAGTATTCTCACTCCTTTTTTCGACGACGATCGTTCAGTACCTATCGCAATACGCCTCTGTCGAGTAGCATCTCCGCCTCAACTAGTGTCCTAGTACTTTATTCTTTCTTAACGTAAATTCTCGAACGGCCCAGTCGAAAGCTACTTTCACAAACTTTCATAGAAGACTGGTTCTGAACTTGAAGGTCACGTCGTCCCTAATATTCAGCCATGAAGTCTCCTTATTCAGGATCCATCACAATATTTCTTCCGGCTATTATCTTATACGTCCTACCGATCAATATCCTGGTACAGGGAGCTGGGAAATGCTATTATGCGGATGGAACCCCGAGCGACCAAATCGACTACACGCCTTGCAACTACGTACAAGGTCAGCCCTATGACAGACAAGATCATTCAATGTGCTGTTTCACGGGAGGAAACCAGACATCGGGAGCCCCATCCGAAATTTGTCTACCGTATGGACTATGCGTTGGAGGTCTCGACGGGAATGGTGAAAGAAAATTGTGGCGAGATACTTGTTCAGATCCGACATGGGAGTCGCCTAATTGTGTTAGGATTTGCATGTTCGATGGTAATTAATTGGGACAGCCTGATAGTTCCAGCGGTCCCATTTCATTTTCTCGTACTAAGTTCAAATATTCTAGAACTTGATGCTGACGGAGTTATGTATTTTCTAGACTGGCTGAATGAGGATGCGCCTATAACTGGATGCGCGGACGGTTCTTTCTGTTGTGGCGAGGGTAACTCCACGTAGGTGTCGGATCAGATAGTCTTCACGGATTTGGAAATGCTGATTCTAATTTCCCTTCCGCCGCAGTTGCTGTGAGAAAAAACAGGGTACCTTCTTAACAGCTCGGATCAACCCGCCACCGTATACTTCGAGCTCTAGTCACTCACCATCTTCCACGTCCTCAGAACTGATATTTACATTTACATTTGAAAGTGTGTTGTTCCCTAGATCTGGGTCCGGGTTGAGCGTACCAGCATTGACTTGAGTAATCACTACAGGTAGCAGTGGCTTCAGAACTATACCTTATCCGACGTCGAGCGGAGGTATCTCCAAACCAACATATAGCGATGAGGAACCATCTGCTCGAGTCACCGGGGCCGATTTCCCACCATCTAGCTCTGGGTCTGCACAGCCGGGCTCGCAGCCTTCCGCAGCTGGTCAAACTATCAAAGTCGCGATCGGTGTAGGCGTTACTGCCATCACTATTGTCGTCATGGCTTGTGTATTTGGCGGGGTTGTGTATTTTCGTCGTAGGCGCTCGAAGCCAGAGATCGACCCAAAGGGTATCAACGCACCAAATATCCATTCGGCGCCGCTCGATGCTCAAATTCAAGATTCTCGGCGAAAATCGCACGCACGCACTATCGTCGGAGGCGAGCTACCAACCAGTTACAATACTCAATACATACAAGAATTTCACAATGCTAGAGGGGGTAATATGTACGAGATGATGTAGCGTCACTATCATCACAGCGTCTCGTACTTATAGAACTCGGCTTGAGCGTCGAACTCAAGGAGTTTGGTGGCCATGGTGGTTATGGATCTCATTCAAGGTGAATCTGTGCGGGCACAGTGGCACCAGCGTACCGAACAAGACACCGTTCTCACACTGATTAGCTACCGTCAGTTGGCATTCGAATATCTCTTCTAATACGTAGACAGCTTTGGTCGCAATGCATGATGCGCTTTGTATTTTGTTTTCTCAACGCATCTCAATATCGAGAACCTAATTTCGAATTTCTATAGCCGTTGTAAATTTTTGATTTCCCTTCGGTTAAAATGTATATATATGTTGTGTTTCAGGATGCACGGATGCGGATCCCACATTGGGTACATAATTCTTGTTTCGGAAGGGCTAGAGGTTAAATCTGTGTAACGTCGGTGTTACTCGTTGTGTTGATATGCAAATGTCTCAGCTGCAGGTTACGCAATGGTTGAATGTTTAATGGTCTGTAGCTATGTAGATGTCTTTATGTATTTACTACTCTACTGGTACTAAGCTGCAAAGTGTATTACGTTGCCAGATAAGCATACCGAACTCATAAAACTGCAAATGTGATAATAGGTTGACGTTGCAGATTGCAATATTGCTTTGCTAGCTTGGTGCATAGCTTGTACAAATTTCAAAGAAAGTCGTGTAGAGTGACGAGTCAATCGGCTTCTTGATTATATTTGATCGCTAACGACATACGGCTTGGTTATCTTTCTGAAGGTAAGTAATATGGGGTCAATGCGAGCGAGCATGGTACCATACTCGGTGCCAGTTGAAGATACCCTCATTTGTTCGGAGAGGCGGCCAATTGCGTGCAGATATGGGTGTGTAGCCTCGAAACGCCGATCGGAGAGTCGGCTTAACTATTTTCCCTAGAAATGCCTGAGGTTTATAAAAATCTCTTGAGGGAATGTAGTCCAAGTTTCAACAGCTTTGAGCAAAGATTCCCTTACTGCCGAATTTCCTTAGTACCAATAATATATAGATACGTATCTGTCTCTCTAGTATCTCGCCCTGCTGCCTTCTTTGGACGGATAAACCCCTTATATTTGAATTTCCCAGATTCAATATTCTCTATGTTGGCCAAAAATTGGTTTTCCCGCGGAGCAACCTTGTTCTCAGATTTCAGATCCCCACTGCCATACGCTTGAACGCCCCGGCAAGCTTAGCAGCGTGGCTTTTATCTACAAATGAAAATGAGCAGTTCCACAGACCTCAGGTATTTGCTCGGAATGTGGCCGATACTCAAAATTATTGAGTTTCAGCCGAAAGATGGCTCTGCGGGCGCAGTAATTCTCAGTCAGAAGCTCGAATTATTAAAGAAGTTTCTTTCTCCTGACTTGAAAGATAACATGGGAAGGCTCTGTGACGAAATACAAGAATATGCACTCGGCGACGACGGAACGCTGGACTATACCGATCCTGATCAAGTCTCCAATCAACTGCACCGGCTTGAGAGTGCGATTGAACGAATCCAATATGAGATGCACCTCAGCTTATGGATTGAGGAATTCACTCCACGTATGCTTGAGGAGGTTGATCGATTCTTCATCGCTTGGAAGGCGAAGGAGCAATCTTGTATAAGTACGTACAAGTTCCACACGCACTTACGTATGAAATGAGGCTAGACTAATACTCAAAGTAACTTAAACCCGTTTAGTTATATCACCAGTCGGAGAATGGGCGACATACTCTGATACAGATGGAAGCTACAAACACATACACGACGCAGATATCCTGAGACTACTGGAATGCAAAAACGTGCTGGGGAAGCTTACAGCTGTATCTCACGAAGAAATTCGACAAGCGCTCTGGCTCGCCGAGGAGAAACTGAAGTCAGAGCATTTTATCAAGAGACTCGATCTCATGGAAGCTGGTGGAAATCCTGCTCTGTTCGTAGAATATGATGGTGACAATTACGTAGAAGATATTCCTAGTGATGATGCGATTTCCAACGGAGATATCACGGAAAGTGCTGCCCCTCATGATAACGAAGATTCACAGGGACAAGGTGAAAGTGATAGCCTGGGCCTCTTTCCAATTTTTCAGGCTCGGTAAACCCATTAGTCGGAATTATCAAATCATTTGAGAAAAGAATCTCTGCTTAAGCTTGATCAAAGGAATTCAAAAATACATGCTAAGAGCCGCGTTTCTGATCGATTGGCCACCTAGCATGATACGATACTGATTAAACAGTCAGCTTCACGTAACATACCAAGTAACATGTACAAACAAAGGGAGTTGGAGCCATGGTACCCTATGATTTCTCGGAGAGATATATAGCCTCAAGCTTGAAGTTATTACGGTATCTTAAGCCGGGTATGTATCTACTGTTATCAGCTGATTAAGGGAATCAATGAAAAGCCGGTAGAAACTAGTACAGAATCGATATGATATGATCAGTGTCGCACCGAGATGACAAGGGCGACAGTCCTTCCCCCCCCCCCCAAAATTCATATCCTGTGCCTTGATGTTTATCGGCGTCACCGGTTCCCAGAATTGCGACAGTAGTCTGGGATGCTTTGGAAACCCGATTCTTCCAGATGTGGGGGTATATATCGCCAATTGTCTTGAGCAGTGTTCAGAACACCCGGAGGACCCGTAATCGGATCACACCGCGCTCTAAGTAGCTTGGCGGGAGGCCGAACAATGTGTTTCAGAGATCGTTATTCGCGTAGCTGTACGGCCCTGACAGTTTTCCATTCTGCTTCATCAACGGCCGCTATCTAACAGTTTCATTTTCCTGAAGTTTCCTATCTTAGAACCTCCGGAATATATGCAAGAAGCGAAGACCATGCACTAAAACTGTTTGATAACTAGCGATCGAGATGGCTCGACCTTTCGTAGTATTATGCCCCTCCGTTGAGTTTGTAATACTTATAGATGATCGCAAAGTAAAGGGAGCCCAACGGTGCTGTCTGCACCACTACCAAGCTAGTGTAATAATGGATCATAGCAGATGACAGAAAGAGAAATATCGGCGTTAGTGTCCAGTTGTCGGGGGAATAGAAACCGTGTCTCCTAAGAATGATCGGGATATTGATTGATGAGATGCCGGCCTCTCAAGAACTCGAAGTACCACCACTCGGGATGTATTCCTCATTGCTCGTATTTTCTTTATAGTTGTCATCATCACCCTCTTCGTTCTCAGTATCATCTTCATCATCGCCCCTGTCTTCGTCATCATCCTCGTCATCTACCTCTCCCTCGTCAGTTGCTTCTCCCTCGTCAGCTGCTTCAATATCTTCTGCTTCAGTTTCTGAATCCTCCAGAAACTCGGGAGGCCCGAGCTCCGGATGCTTATCCATTATGGCTTCCATCCTGTCGTAACAGTTTTCCATGAAAGTATCCAAGGCCTCGTGACCCTTAATGAGTAGCTTGGAGACATCCTCAAACATCCTCTTGACTTCGATCAGCTCTACAATGCTTCCGACTAGGAAGTCGTCGGTATTGCGCTCAACAGTTGAATTCGCAGCTGTTTCATTCGGAACGGATCGGTTATATAGGTTAGCTATCAAGCGTGAATGGAAAGATACGCGCAATATGGTGTAGGTTGCTTGCCTAGAATATTCACAGGAATGATCGTTTCCGTGGCGACACGTGTGAGCATTTCGTTCACCTTTCCTTCGCAATCGTTCTTGATTTTGTTCCAGAGTTTTGCAAAATCATCGCGTGCATCCACAGTAATAATAAGCCGTTCTTTGACTTTCTCGAACACGAATTGAGCAGGGCGCCGCTTCCTGAGAATAGTAGTAATTAAACCGGACCCAATAGCCTTGACGCGAATAGATTTGGAAGCAATTAGCTGTTTCGCATTGTCGATGATTGCTGGAAAATATAGTGTTATAACATTGATACCAGTCGCGAGATCTCCATTCTTGTAGTCATATTCTGGGAAAGAGAGTCTCTCCTTGAGTTCCTCTTCAAATTCATGAGCTGTAGTGTCGCTCATTTTTGAGGAATCATATAAGGGAAACAAGTATATAACATTCAGCTGGGATCCAGAAGCAGAGTGACCGGTGATAGAACGGATTAGTGCGTGAGGTTCAAGATGCTTATATATATATAGTACCGAATCGAATGTGGAGGAATGATCAATGTATGGTTACGATTGATGAGGGGTTGGAATCCTTGGTTGCGTGCGCCATGCTAGCATACTGTCAGCAAATGGCTATTTATACTTAGGTGGTGTGTGAGTGACATTAGGGAAACTCAGGTTGACAAGCTCTTACAAGCTTGTGGGCAGAAACGTATCTCAACTCGTTCATAATAAGGGATAGTGGGCGCGACTATTTCACTCTACCAGAGTTTAGGCACAATTTTGTAATTAGAACCAGATGCCTTCAAATTACTGACTTTAGTATTGAGCTCTTTTATCGTCAACATAGGACCGTGATCCTCTAGATTGGTCGATATCGAATGGTATTTTGACTACACGTGCCTTGGCTGGTATACGGAGTAGCACCTCTTCACAGTCCACGGAGCACCAGTAAACCTGTTGATTCATAACATCACACCGGGTAAGGTATTGTTGTTTGGTCCACGGGAACTAGGGCATCCTGAGCAGAAACAGTCAAGTTAAGTGTCACTGAAACACGACGATATATATGATACGACTTCCAGCTAATACTATACTAGCTACAAGCGATATGGTCCAAGCCTCCTTTGGGACTTCGTAAGCATGGGCCCTTTATTTTTGGCTGAGGTAAGCTCGCATCTTTCAGTACAGTTGGAGGCGATATCAATCAGCGAAACGCTTTTCAGAAACTTGTCACCATCTCCAAGTGCTAGGGTGAGTGACAAAGCTGGTAATTACACTAGGAAGATCAAGGATTGGCAAAAGTATTGGGGACGAGTCTTTCGCCATAGCTAAATACGGTAAACACTGGCCCGTTTTGATCCCCTTTATCACCATGGTACAAGTTTGGCCTCTGGCGACTGGCCAAGATCCAGAACTTCTCAAATAGTTCTTGGTGTGTTACTTGGGGTGTATTAAGTCCCAAATATATGCGATGATACTTAATAAGCTAGCCTGTGGCCGCTAATATGGGAGCGTATGGTATACCAGTCGTATTCCCGTTGTAAATCGAATTTGTTATCGGCTCCAGCTCTTCGCTCAACCTTTCCACATGCACAGCTCAATACATCAGTCTTCTTTTAGAACGGATTGCAAATTACGACACGGATCATCACGTAAAGACAAAAAAATGCCTCGGGTAGCGGAATCGGCTAAACTTATCCATAGCATCAAGGCTGCTCCTGTAGATTCTCGGCCTACTCCCATGATAAGTTCCGATATCGCAAACTTGCTTATACAACTTTTATCTTCAATGCAATGACATTCTCAGACTAGTCAATACGAAACACTGTAGTTGAGATATTCTGATATAGCTGCTAACTTGGTCACAGAGCTAGAGGCGGGGCGGTTCTCGTCCGCAGAAGATGCCGATACCCGATGCCTCCTCCGTGAAATCGTCCCATATGGCAGTCAGTAGCAATCCTGGAGATGTTGTTACTATTCGAGGTAACCTTTATATCAGCAAGGAAATGTGTCACCGGGGATACAATATGCAAGTAAAAACTAACTTTAAAGTTTATCACCAAGGCAGAGGCGAGTAGCCCACGTGCATATAACCCCTAGATTGTATTGACCTGGGCGTGGACTTGGCTTCGTAGGCTTCCTTCGTATCTGTCCAGACTGCTCCTAATCAGTATGCTTGTACAAGTATACTAGCAAAATGCCCTTGCAAGCTGGACTCTTAAACAGATTCCGAAAATAGCCAAACTTAGCGGATAAGCTGTATTACTAGATAGATGACCAATCCAACACCGCATCGACAATATTTTATATAGCTGCCTTCGGAGCAGACTAGCTGCCAGAAAACTTTAAGACCAGAGAATCTTCACCAGTGTCGCCTCTTCCCGAGGAATCCTTGTTGACACGAGCGGAGGCGGCTCCCGTTCATGAATCACATGCTTACAAGTCGGCCAGCATGTACAGACTGTGCATTACCTAACGCATGTAGCTATAGCACTATAACTGTTTGTACGGATTATGCTCACCAGGGTTCGCGGAGTGGAAGATATCTGGATCGGGAAGGATGCGGAGGTGACGTCAGTACGGGACATCTCGCTACGCCTAGCATAACCCACCGAGCAGTCGAGTCGCTGATGCCTAATATTGGTTTGAGGTGTAGATATAAATGTCGTTGTAGAATTATTTATAAACACCCTGCACCGGGGCTACTTTGAGTCCCAGGAATGTGAATACTCGTTTATGAAATGGAATTCCAGGCATGTCTTTATTTTGTAAACCCGGAATTAAGTACGACTTTGGACCCAACTTCAACCCGGAAACACAATATCACAATTTGATCGGCCAGTTCGAACCTAAGGCTAACGCATCGTTGACCCGGAATTTCTGTTGAGTTGACGGCAGATTCTCGTATTTGCAGAGGTCACCGGACACTAAATGGCGTATTCGAAGCGATGCTAGCTTGCTTATCGCGATAGCATCCAGGGGCCAAATTGGGCTGCTGGTCAGCACCGCTGTCTGCCTGACCAACGCATTTTTTGCAACATTTCCTGTTTTGGACTGCCTTCCTCTTCTGTAGCCCCCTGCATACGAGAGCTCGTTCATGCCCGTCATCCGGGAACTTAAAACTCTAGTTCAAGGCTGTGCGCCTAGGCCAGATCGGAAAAGGTAGCTACCAGCTGTCGTATTGTTTCTCATCAGACAGTGTTTTGAGCGACCGCACGAGCCGGCGCAGGTACGAGTTGAAGTTGGAAATTAAATCTTCTCGTCGAGCGAGAAGTGCCCGTTGCGGATGCTATTCGTGCATGCAACCGTTCCGCATTCTTGAATTTACGGGAAGATCCTACCACGTGAAATTGGCATGCATAATACTCCGTGTAATCACGGAATTGCTCGGCCTTTGCCCTGTCGTATATTAACCAGCTCTCTTAACTTCCTATCAAGAATTCCCGATTCATACAACATGACGATGTGAGGGAGCCGCCGTCCAGCTATACCTACCAAGTTCCAATTGCATTTTTCGTTAACTTACCGCTCCGCTAACCCGAAAAACCGGGGATACCATGGACTAGGCTGGTGATCTATTCTCGTTTCAGTAGAAACAAAGATGATATTGCCGTCATGTATGCGGGGTAGTCGCCTAAGCAAGCGTAAACCACTGTGAATGTGAAAACAGCACCGTCGATTTAAGCATTCGGCCGCCGGCACTTTCCTATTCAATTGCTGATCAGTCTAACCGAGATTGACAGCTCGCCTAGACAGGAGCGACGGCGCAAAAGCTTCAGAAAGGACCGGCTTGCAGGCCTTCATCCGGGAGGTGTTCCCAAGGACAGAGTATCTGAGGGATATAAGAGCTGACGCAACCCTTAGGGGCATTTGCGTTTGGTTCTCTTGTATCCACAGTACAGCGCCTGGAGTAGACCATTTAAGCCCTCGGACTCGCCATTATCCCATCATCCATCACACATCCCATCTACCATATATCCATTATCACAGCGGATACGTCGTCAAAATGCAGTCCTTGGCTCGTCTCCTCCCGCTCGTCGCTGCGGCACATGCTCTCGTCCCCGCCCCCCGCCCGGCTCTGCAGGCCGATGAGCCAGTCCTCGAACCTCGTTTCCTCGGCACCTCCGCGCTGATTACGGTTCAGAACCAGTGGACCAAGCCCTGCAAATGTGGCGGAAGCGACGGCAAATACATGGCTGTCCCCCCGCCGAAGTCTTTCAGCATCCCGGCTAGCTCCGTTTCTACGGCGTATCCCGTTGAAGCCGAAGGCATGATTCCTCTGCAGAGCAGCTTCAATTTCTGCTGCACGCCTGAGAACGAGAGGCAGAGCTGCGCCAGCATCAACATCGGCGTGGCGCCCTGGAAGACTGGCTTCACATACGCTCCCAACAACCCCAGCAGCCAGATGGGTATCATGCAGGCCCCGGCCAAAATCCTCGAGGCAGGCCGCGACTTCGACTACGAGATCATCACTGGACATGGTGCATTCACCAGCTTCGCCAATAGTTTGATCAAGAGCAAGGTTGACGGCTTCATCAGCGGCCTCAGCCAAAAGCCAATTGAGATCCAGGCATCTGCAGATATCAAACTCACTATCAAGACGGTCAAAGAATATTCAGTTGTAGCTACATACGTTTCTCTTGACAACATGCCCACTGGTGGCTCCAAGATCGACGGAATCGTTGCTCTGAGTGGCACTATCAGCGGCACCCTCGACCTCAAGGGCGTAAAGCAAGATTTCAAGATCAAGGCCGGCGGTGCATCCGTTATGATTTCCGCTGAAGGGAACCTCTTTGCCGCCGCCAAGAGCGCAGCGTTGAACATCGAGATTAAGAGGGCCTTGTTGTCTCTTGACACCATCGATCTGGAGGGAGACTTCCTTGTCGACGTTGTTGGCGCGCTCTACCCCGTTCTTGCACCAGTCCTCAAGCTGCCATACAAGCTTTGCTCGATCGTCAACACTTCCGAGAACGCCAAGATTATCGCTCTCCTCAACAAGGCCATCAAATCCCTTGCTTAATTTGTCTATATCCCGATATCTGTATTCCAGCTCCACGAGTAAGTGGAAGCACATTGCAGAATGACCTTAGCACCAGATACCTTGTATATTTATGATATTATGCGACGTTGGCTGATGTATGTATCTATATCCGCCTTTGCGGACAAACCATGATGGCGAGCATGCCGGATCAACTTGTATATATATACCTACCATAGAAAATGTATATACCACTTTAAGTCTTCATTCTCTCATAAACCCATACCGGAGGCTCAACCTTAATTTTTTGAGCCTTAAGCTTGGACGCAATAATTTGAGCGGAAGCATGCTTTCTCTCAGTAACTTCCGCGCGCTCGCAGCCCTGCCTAGCTGTATTTCGGGACAATGATACGAGTATACCGCCTCAACTACCCCCTAATCGTCTGGTGAATTTACTTTGAGTATAGTCTCAGTGCTACATGCATGTATGAAATCACTGAGTACCCATACTTAATGCGACTCCTTAAAGCTAATAATATGTGTCGAGCTTCGAAAACATGTGCGCAGTCCCAAATCCAAGCGAAGTCGTCAAGATGCCCGAGTAACTTTGTGCCCATCTTAGCGTCTCCAGTTGGCCGGCAGTACGAGCCGTTAGCCCATTTGCAGCCCATATTATGATCCTGCGATACCAGCCTACCGACGGGACCAGCATAAGTGCGATGATAGACAACAAGTACGCGGTTACCGTGGTTATATATATGATATGATCTGCGATGCAACGTTGTTACCTGATACATACGCGATCGCCCATTACACGTGCTCGCAAATCAGATACCTCCAAGTGGCGTAGATCTTGAAAAGTACTGGCATATAAAGAAAATCGCCGCCCGCCTCTTAAGTTGCATGTCACTCGAAGTCCATCGCGAGCGGCTCTGTATCTCGGACTCAGAGGCTTGAATTTTGTTTAACAATAATCCGAGTAAGCTTGGGAGTACTTGCGCCATTATAAGTCTCATAAACACCAACCTTATATGTACCTATGCGCTGTCGTAAAGTAGGATTTAATTCTTACTTGACTCTATAAAGAAATATGAGGATTGCTACCGTCTTTCGGGGTCGATAGAGTCAAGTAGGCGGGCTGTCGTTCCTGAGTAAATTTATTTTGAGGGTATAGAGACCGTAAGGGTCCTCGGTGGAATCGATACCTTGAGATATCAGGAGTTTGTCTATCATGCATGACCTGGGCTTGAAATTTGAAGCTTGGAGACCGGTACACATCTCGATTTAGATATTCCCGTCAATCCACATATATAGGTGTGGTTGGAAGTCTCTGACCATAAACCGCCAGAACAGAATCCACTCCTATAATGAAACGGTATGGGTAGCATCCCGGGCGTCCTGTAGCCAGCCTGTCCTCGCTAATTACCAGAAGGGGCCTCCGTTGCACAGAGCTATAGCTAAGGACAATTTGGGTGGTTTCCCCATATGGGATGCAGCTGAATATAGCAAGCGTAGACCGCGCGCTATGGGCTCAACACCAAAAATACAACAGCCACAGCGCTCTGAGCATCCCACGATACTCACTCGTTCTCCAAAACTTCATCACACCGCTACCATTTTCATCGCCGCTATCACCGATACACGAGCTTTATCATCTACCATCAGTTACAGAAGATCGATCCTTCGATCTTTTTCATACCACTGCTCTACTCTTCCTCGCCGCTTCCGCTACCCGTTCGGTAAGTTTCAGACCCAGAATCCATTGATGGTCTCGCGTGCCAATCGCATTGTCGACGGCGCTCAAATGGACGCTTTCCGTCGCAATGACACCTGGTCATGATTTTGGATGATGCTGACTTATCTAGCGCAGACGATCGCCTCTGGCGAGCCGGCGCACAATCGTGGCCACCAGGTGTCGTAGACGCTCTCTTACTCGACACATAAGCCCCTCAATAGACGTCGGGACGCCTAATAAAGAGACATCCCCCCGCCTTGACGGCCACAAAGATTCCTCTCCTTCTTTTTTTTTTTCTCAGTCACTCTTTTACCAATTTTTTCACCGAATATCGTGAATACGACTGCTACCAGCAAATAAAACTCAGAACATCCGGATAAATTACTACATTATCTCAAAATGGACATGGACGAAATTAACGCGAAGTTATTACAGGGCATGCTGAACTATGGTGATCCGGATTTGATTCGCGCTGCATCTGCAGCTTTGGCACAAACGTCCCCCGAGCAAGCCCCTAGCGCACCTCCTAATGGCGAACCGGAAACTGTCGACCATCCCGCCTTTGAGGGTTATCCTGCACAGCTTCAGGTAGGCCCAGACATTATGGTCGTCGATTCCGAAGAACCAAAGCACGAGATCTGGCCGCCTATCGTTCACAACATCGAACTAGCAAATAGAGTGCTCCGGACCGACGGCCCTCCTTTCACAGAGACTGTCGACCCTAATATTCTCAAAAATCTCAACGAAGAAGATAAAGCCTTTGTCAACCTCATGCACGGGAATCTCACGCAAACTCGGGGCGACATCCTCGAGTACCGTGAGCAGATGTGTATGATCCACCAATTCTCGCTCCATCTCCGGCCTGCTATCTGGGGCAACTCTGATCCAACACCAAGAATCGGCCCGCGTGTTACCAGTATCGCCGTCAAAATACTCAAGCACGCTCAGTCCGCACCGTTTCAAAAAACCGTCGACAATCTCGCCGCCGGAAAGTACTACTCTTATACGCTGCAGCGCGAGACAGTCCGTATCTTCCTCGAATCCGCTTATCGGTACCTCGGGCTTTTCAACTATTGCTGGAACTGTCTTTTGCAATGCGCAAAGGCCATCGAACTGGCCCGCGGTTACAAGAAACGTATCGATGAAACCTTCAAGCAAATGGATCTGGATCTGACGAACCGCGATCGCGACGCACCGTTTCCAAGTTATTTCAAAGTCATGTACTACGGCGAGTGCAAAGAGCTGCATAAAATCAACAACGACGACAACGACGACAAGTTGGAGAGATACGCCAGAATGTTCGAATGCTTCTACAAAACCGCCATCGAAGAGTGGGCTGAGCATATCTGTAAGACCATCAACCAACTCAATTTCGTGCTCAAGGCATTCCTAGCCAGCGAGGAGAACCCGAATGGCATCCCAGCTATCCAAGGAGAGGACATCAATGCTCTCTCGGAAATGAAGATGGTGCACACTCAACGCACCTTTGATCTGCTTGGAAAGGCCCTCCGCGTGATCTACGTGCGAGCTCCTCCTGATACGCCGAAAAAGAAGCAGACAGTCAGTCCGAACCTAGCCACGCAGAGCTCCAACTCAGGCAGTTCTGGTGCGAAACGCAGCTCAGGTTCTAAGATGCGTGATCTGGAGGTTGAGGTCGACGAGCTCCTTGCGTATCAGGAGGCAGTTGGCAGCATCATTCTGAAGGCGGGCCTGGAGAAGTTTGCGCTGAACTTTGAGCGAGAGCCGGGGGCTGATGAGATCTGAGTACAGTATCGCGACTCTATCTTCCTTCATGTCTCCTTCATTGTTCCCTTGATTATCTTTCATTCTCTCGCATTACCCATTCCTTCCTGCCTATCATTTACCTGCTTACCTTTCTCATGACCGTCACGCCTAATGACATCTCCCGTTACCCTCGATTCTATGCTAGACATGGAAATACCTTCTACCTTAAGTTCGCAGTATCTCTATCGCTTTTAATTCTTCCCCATTTCCTTGGTACGATTGCTTTCATTATGCTGGTCACTGATCGTGCCACATGTCACGAAGTCTCTAATGGTGTCGCGTTTAGCGTATTTGCAGAGTCGATGATGTGACTGTGGTTTCCCCTGCTCGATTACTTTCATTATTGTTCAAATTCCCAGCGTTTCCCACAGCTTCAACTGTATGTGTATACGTACCAGTTGATCATGTACAAAGTTCTCTATACTGTAAAGTAGATGAGATCTTCGTGAGTTGTTGGCAGGGTCTGCCTGTATGGCTCTTTTGCACGTGTATATGCCTGTTGTATCGCATGTGTACTAAAGGACTTGTGGGTCGGTCATTCATGTCAACTAGTGAGGAATACATTTGGGTCATAAAAGACTCTCTGAGGAGACAATCTAAGCTGTCCTGCTACACGCGTGCTCAAATATAACTGTTCAGCCTTCACAAGTTCACGATATTTCAGCGACGATATCAACACACCCTTGCATAAATTCATGGAGAAGTTTAGAAAAAGCGGAATAGGTTTAATAGGAGCAACCGCAGACAATCGTGATATCAACAAGGCCGGCCTATGCACACGAAGGCGAGTGGGACCTGATGACATGCAAAAAACCACAGTATCATGGCTCCACTCGAAAAGGGAGGGTATGGTGTACAAGGCCAGCTCCGATAAAGACCTCGGAACCATTATGAGAACCATTGTGCGCTCGGACGCCCATAGCCTTCAACCTTTAGCATACCTCCCGCCTAAGAATATATAGCTGTGAAAGACAGTGTGTAGTGCCCTTCACTCAGTGGAGACCAAACCGCACAGGTCAAAGAGTAGTAAGTTGAAACAACAACCTCAATCGAAATATCTCATGTTCTCAAGCTCCAGTGTTATCAGCTCGTGTACCAGCCGCGACGACGTCACCAGACACCTACAAGCTCAAAACACACATTCTTGTCAAATCATCGATCTCCCAGTGTGCGAGGAAAGAATTTCACAAAACCCGGACACTAAAGACTGGACGCTGAGAAAGGACGATAAGGAAGCGAAGCTAGTCATTCGAGAGTCCATATAGTCTCCTAGTTTCGCTGTACAATTAATAATTGCACCTCGTTGGTGGGTATATAATTACTCATCGAAGGGAACGTATGTACAGAGAGTGAGTTATTTAGGGTTTTGTTTCAATTTTATTTTAGAGATAAATCTTCCCATTGTAACTAATCTAGGAAGATCCAAGCCCATTGCGGACGGCTACGCGACGGCGGGGCGGTTCCCAACGGGAAGAATAGGACATCTCATTAGAACGATAGTACCGTCTGACTAAAGGAAGGATACGCGTTGCTTGTACAGTCTGAAGGTTGGCTGGCTGGCTGATTGATGTATGTGGGAAGAAACAGTAGGTGCATAAGCAGGCAAGGAATGCCGAATGCTCACCTCGTCCATGCGAGCTTATCGTCGGTAAGGTAGATATCATTCTGGCGGTCGAAGGTGTAAACACCGTCGCTTCGGACGAGGCGCCACGTCTGCACGAGTCGGTCGAACCAGAGGTCCGGTATCTCGTCGTCGGGCGATTTACGGCCGAAGCACATGCAACCTTTATATGGGTCTTCGTAGCGGAGCGTTATTGCACGGCCGTCAAAGATACTGCTATCGGTGGAAGACCAGGAGTTGAGGGCAAGGGTTGTGGCTTCGATGCCGCCCTTAGGCGTGTAGAGGTTGTAAACGAGGCTGATTGTATGCAACCGCGGGCAGACCGGGACCAGGTCCTCGATGAGATCTGGGAGGAAGCACTTGTGGCCGTCGCAGAAGGATATGGTCAAATCCTCAAGGTGGATACATTTTCGTAGGTTCTTCTTGGCAAGATTGTCCTGGTAATTGAGCCAGCTCCAGATGCGAGGGTTGGACAAATTATGAATCTTAAGTCGACGGAGCGTTGGCGCATGATGTGGGATGACCTCTTCCCAGAATCGCACACCTAGCCGCTCATTTTTCCAGAATCCCCAGAGCTCGAGGTCGGCAAGGGTGCTGTTGCCACGGACAAGGTAGTTGTGAATCGGCTCGTTGTAGTTCTCGATGGAAAGTCTGTCAAGGGAAGCTCCGACGCTGTCGAAGCCGTTGAACAATTCGGTGAGATCCTGAACGTAGGTGATCGAGCTGTCACCGGATATCCATAGCTGCTTGACGTTGCGCAGTTTGTTCCACTTTAAACCATGCGTAAAGCCGAGATTCGAATCAGCCTTGAATATCTCAAGGGTTGGTTCCGCAATGTTATTCAAGGGCGCTCTCAGGGGCTCGGAGGTCTCGTAGGTGAACACCGCGGCTTTAGAGTAGAACTCAAATCCTCTGAGGTTTGGACAACGCTTAACAACGGCGCCGGCAGTCTGGAATTCCCCAGAAGGATTAAATTCGGAGCGCCGACGAGCCGCGATCTTTATGGCGAGGAAGTTGATGTTCGAGAGCTTCTCAAGGTACGGCGGCCCGTCGCTCGGCGTGACGGTGATAGCGACATCGAGGGTGTAGTTCTTGGCAGCATCAGGATTGAAGAGGAGTTCACAGATGCCTTTGTGCATGTCGAACGGAGCGTCGTCGGTGGTCCGCCATCTACGCCTTACTGTCAGTCTGCTGCCATGATGTGTTGCAGGTCCTCAAAGAAACGAACTTACTCCACTGTACGGAGACCCTTCGCAGCCGAGTGCACCGCCCGCAATAATTTCAGAAAGGCCCCCTGCTCGACTTCCTCGATGTCGATGCGCAGCGGGTCAATCAAGTCGTCGTCGAAGGCCTGTATGCCCAGCCTGTCTACCTCGTCGCGACGCGCAATGGACCTGTCGGCAGTCACGGCGAACGGGTAGCGGGTGTCGATGAACAGCTTTCTGCACTCTGCGAAGATTGATGTCGACGACGACGCTTCATCCTGCAGAGTTTCAAGGTAGGGAAAACGCGATGTGGCCCAGTTGAGAGTCCATTCCAAAGTCCCGAGACGGAGGACGATGGTCCTAAAGAGCAGCGGACGGGTGACTGCAGATATCTTAGATGTCGGGCATGCGATCCGCAGAGCTTTGAGGGACGCCTTGTCAAGGTTGGTGGCAACCTCTACGAGCAGCTCGAACGGCAAAGCGGTGAGCCTGTTGAGCGCCATCGCGAGTGGTCAGAATGTTAGCACAGCTTTACATCGGCAGATGCAAGGGAAGATTGCAAGGTCGCAGAGTTCCAGTCCACGCGGTTATCCGGACGGGCGCTGCGTTATCGATGATGTGGAGAGCGGTGGGCCGGAAGAGGTTTAAGTCCTGCAGGCAGGATTCAACCGGCAACCGGGCTGCTAACTCGCTCGAGTCAGCGCGTCCTCCGGACCCCGCAGGGCTGTGTAGTGGAGTCATCCAGGATACCAAACCGTTCGTCGACAAGCGCATGTTGGAGGCGTAGAGGCTTCTGCTAGACTGCCGGGCTGCTTGGAACTTGCAGTGCTCGACACCTTAAAGCAGAGCTGGATTGAAGCTGGAGGTTGCCATCTTAGCTTGCCCCAGCTGTGATTACGTAAGGTCTGGTGTAACGACAACTCGCAGCCTGCAACAAAGTCCCAGCCAATGGAGGTCTCATTTCAGGTACTCCTTGCATCTTATCACGTCCTCCGACCTGCAGCCCTTCTGCTAGGATGCGCAGAGTACCTTTGATTTTCGGGCACTGTCGAGAAGAATGCGGGGTAGGAACAGCAACTCCAGTCTTCATTGGCCCGATCCTCTCCCATCCGCAGGGGCGGTCGGGCTGGACCCCGAATCTCAGCCTGGCCATGTGATCTGAGATCTGGTTTGCCCTCCCTCGCCTCCTGGATTTCAGCCCGCAGAATACTATATATCACAGTTGTTGCGCCAGGCCTTCCGATAGCTAGATCACACAATCTCAGTTAATTGTTCCACAGACCGATCAGTACTCATCATGCTACAGCGATTCCCACGTGCTGCCCGGCCGGCGCCGTTTCTACCTATCGAAGTTATTGAACCGGTCTTTGAAAACCTTGACCAGTTTGACCGGCTGGCTTTGTGCCGCGTCTGTCGCCCTTGGTACCTGGCTGCGTATCATCTAGTCTTCGAGGCACTAGAGTTCAAGCTACCGATCCCCGGAAAGTTAGAGAACCATGGGGATAGTAAAAGATGGATGGCATACAAGAAGATGGGAGTTACGCCAAAGTCAGTCAAATTGAATAATTATAATCTATCTTTCTTTCTATTGCCGGTGTACGAGGAAGGCCCAAGATGCAGCCTGGGCCTACATTACATGTGATGCCGTTGAAGATCCAGAATAGCCTTACATTCACATATATTTGTTCTTGATGAAAGTACCATCGTACAGTTATTATTTAAATTTCATACAAACTGATGATGTGAAACTGCATGCGTGTATAGAATCCTCACCATTCGCGACCCAGTCCGCCAAATCCACACCTACCCAGACAAGCTCTTCGACTCGCTCTCCCGCATGTCCGCCAAAATCCCAGCAATCTTCCCAGTCGACATCAACCTTCTCCACGACATCCGCGAACTGCGCATCCAAAGCCAACTCGTCAACGTCTGCGGACGCTGGTACAGCGGACAAGGCACCTCCCACGCCTGGGCGTACGACATCGTCCCACACCTCCTCGTACGATGTCCGAATCTCAGGATCCTCGACGTTGAGATCTCGCCAGTGTACTACCCCTGGGCGAAGAACACCATCGGGCGAGACTCGCTTGAACTCCCGCGCGAGCATGGCGTGAACCCATTCCTCCTCTGCGCGACAAAGGTCATCCCGGTCTCCGAATGGGACTGGGCGATGGTAAGCCAGGGCGAAGTCACAGAGTACCCGCGCCGAATGCAGCGGGTCCGCGACCAGGCGGCGAATCTCCTGCCGCCGGAGGATGGCCTGGAGCAGATGACACTGACTGTCAGCGGGCGGGCGCACTATACTCCGCGACATGTATGGCGGACACTCAGCGAGATATTCGAGGCGCTGGACCTCCAACAGTCATTGCGGGAATTGAGGATTTCGTATACGCTGGAGGTGGTAGCCGGGCCACGTATCAACTGGAAGTCGTATACGACACTGTGCAGCTTAGGCGTGAAGAAGCTGAGATTAGATTTCGGTGAGACGGCGTGCCTACCTCCTAACACGCTGGCTGGTATAGAATGGGCATTCGCGGCTGTAGAGTCGCTTTGCATTGACAGGTATGGACTTTGGACCGCCGAGGTATGTAGTACCTACTCGCTCTTGGCATTTTTATACTATGCTCTATCTCAATTGTAAACGCTACTGACGCGGAATATGGCTTGCAGCAACTGGGATATCTGGACAAAAACCGCCGGCTGAAGCACCTTCACGTCCGCGAACGCGAGGAAAAGGTTACAGAAGATGTTGAGCCTGAGGACCTCAATATATCGCTTGAGTATCAAAGGGCACTGATCCTCTTCAACTGCATGGAAGCCCTTTTGATTCCGCGCACGCTCCAAACTATCAAATGGGAGCGCTTCACAGTCGGATATCAGGAAGTCCTCTGCAAAATCAAGAGACACCCGAAAAGTTGCGACATCGAGCACGTCGACGTATGGTTCATGTACAACGATCGGTCAGCCATGGAGTATGAGAGATACGACGCCTTACATTTTCACCAAGAACTCCTTTACGGCATCGGTAAGGAAGAGCGGTGGGGTCCGCGGTGGGCGGCCGCGTTTGGCTCGGAAAACGTCAGCAGCACCGGCATTGACATCGGCGAACACCCCAAGCCTGACGAAAAGCCACCCGGGCTATATACCCATGTGGCTCAGCAGGTTGACCTGGACGGAGACATGCCGGGCATGCATGATCTGGCAGCTACTCTGCACGCTATAGGGGATTACGGAAACTAACCCCTTTCCCATGCCTTCCACAGAAGGTCAGACTACCAGCAATGCCATGTAAATTAATAGATAGTACTCTCTTATATGCACTTAGGATATTGTGAAACCAGTTGCACAAAGGCCGAACATCCCCATAAAGATCAGATCTGTAAAAGCAATTTGATCTACAGGACGACGGACGTGAAGCAACTACATGAATATATAACCCAAGGACTCCCCGAACCGCACCGCCCCACAACCCCACAGCATCCAGTTCCCCCAAAGCCAACCCGGTCTCGTAAGCCAACCCGAAAAGTTCGCAAGTAAGTTCATCTTACGAGATCACGCAGGTCTCATCCCGTCCGCGCCCCTCAGCCTTCTCCATGCACTGCTCAGCCAAGGAGATGCAACGCGGAAGCTCAGCCATCAAGCGACTGTGGCATTCCGACCCCGCGCTCCCGGCCCGCATCAGCTCTTCGAGCAGGTAGCGAAGATGCGCGGCCTCCACCGGCAGTTCAACCGACACGGACGGCTTGGCGATCGCGACCTGGTATTTTTCTTCCAGTTCCCAGCACCGGTCGGTCGCCTCGTCGATGACCAGGTTGAGTAATGCTTCGGGGTCCATCCGATTGTCCGCGTTTGTGCTCGTGCTCTCGTATATGTCTCTGATTTTGTCAATCTTCGCGAGACAATCCTTGGCGGCACGAGCGTACAGGGATGGGGTGACGACGGAGGGGCCGGGTCGCAAGCCGCTCTCCTCGGAGGAAGTTGACATCCGCACGGGCGTGGGCACGTGCGGTTTGCCCCCGAGGAGGTTTGTGATGCGGATGCAAGCGGAGGCGAGATTGCAGTAGGCGTCGTGGAGATCGGCCCAGAGCTCAAGGTAGCGGTGCAGCAAGTGCTCCGTTCTGTCATTCGAGTCGGGCTTGCAGTTTTGCAGGCTCCCGAAGTCTCTGGGCTGTCGGTCGTGTTCCCGAGCCTGTATGTTTGAGAACAGGGTCTCCAACGACGTTGTCCCGTTTGTGGGCCGATAGTACAAGGTGGCTAGGGGGGTATTGGCGGTAGCCATTGTACAGGTTGTCTTGTTTTCCCGAGTGTGGTATATCTCTTCAAGCTGGGAAGTAGCCTTGAAGATATCAGAAAAAAAGAAGACATCTAGAGCTCTATATGAGATGCTGTAGACTTGGAGAGGTGTGAAGTGTAATGTCAAGAAATCGGCGGGATTTTCGAGGTGGGGGAGCGCACTCTTTTATAGACTGATTTTGACAGGTATACAGCCAGCTATACGCTCAATGTTTATGACTGTCATGGCTGCTTTTCTCATCGTCGGGCCAGATATATCAGCGACATCGATCTCATATTTGATCTCTTAGGCGCTAATCGCTCGCACCTCATCGATCGATCGTGAAACTGCTCAACGAGTGATATTGCAGAACCGAACCGCCACACCAAAACTAAGTTCAAAAGGGCTGGCAGCCCTACGAAGTTGACAATGAAGCACTTTTGATCAATACCGATGGGAACATGCGAATCAAACCCCAGAACGTGCCGTACCCGACTTCGAGCGCTGGTCATATGCATTCGAATATTCCGGGAAACATTTTTTTTGTTGTTCTCTTAAAGTGCTCCCAGCTGTTCCTTCTACGATGTAGCTATATAGGTCCTAGTAGCATAAATATAATCCCAGAAGAAAAAAGGCCCCTCTAAATTTTCATCGAGATAGGTCAATTATATGCGCACCTATTGTTCGGATTCCCCATAGAATTAGTCTCGAGGCCCGACTTGCCCCCATAGAATACGAGCCATGAAACAACGTTACACAACGCAAATGCGTTGCCAACACGCCGCACGCACCCGATTACGTAATCTCTCGTAACCACGATCAACATCCCATGGCCACTCCACCAATCTCGACCTCCCACTCATCTCCCGTCCATCGCCTCCCCAGCTTCTCGGCTCCATCTCCACCTCCATCGATCCTCCTCCCATGTCGCTATTCACGACGCTCACGACGCTCGCCGCCTCCACGCTCGTCGACAGCTACAAGCAACCTCGCCCGCAACCACAACAGCAACTCACCGCGTCGCGAGTCACCGTCGAGGAAATAGAAACAGAAGAGGAACCCGCGCCGCCGCCGCTACCGAGTCGCCGCCGTCTCCCGCAACTGGCACTCGGTCCGCCGTATCCACCGCGCGCCGCACCGATGCAGCCGGCGGGACTACCCCAGAACTCCATCTGGTCGACCGTACGAATCCCACCTCCCCCCTTCTCCCCCTACAATGTACATATATATATAATCACCAGTCGAACACTGCTGACAAACGATGTACATGCACAGATGTCGTACCCCATCCCCCGCGGCCCGTGCCTCCAGAAATCCTCCCTAATCTCCGCCTGCTCCTGCCAACGCTTCATGGTCCATCCCTTAAAAGCCACCTCCTCCTTCGACTGCGACGGCTGCGGCCACCACGCGAGCTTCCACCGCATGAAGAGCCACGAAGAGGAAGTCGAGCAGGCTGCGCGCGTGCGCGATGCCATGGCGGAGGTACATTCGCGTGAGGTTAGACTGCGGACCATAACCGGTATCGAACACGCCGCGTCGCTAAACGTCGAGGTTGAAGACGACGATTTGACGCTGGACGATGGCGAGGAGGTGCACACGCGGCCAAAGAAGCGGCGGGTGGTGAAGAGGGCCGGGAGCGAGGTTTCCGAGGGTGGTTCTGGTAGGGCGTTGACGGGAACCAGACGCGGCGCTGCGGCCGGTGCGAGGAGCGGCAAGAGGAATAGGGCGGGAGAAGCCGTTGTTCTAGAATGAGCATGTCCGATCCATGGGACGTGTTTGGCGCGATCGTCTTCCCTTTCCCCGGACAGGGACAGTAATTGTCCCATTTTGCTACGCTTTATCTTGGTCGCTATAATCTTGTTTTTCCGGGTCGTGTTATTTGGATCTTGGGTGTCGTTCGGGAGCGGGGTGCACAGGTGCATATTACTTTTGAATTCTCATTCATGCGCACACACAATCATCGGCGTTACAATAGACGGGACGGAGGAAGGAACCTAATCAATACCATAATCACCACAATCACGGACCGTTAAGAAGAACGAATTCATGTCAACTACAGCTTTATGAACTAACAGCTAACGCTTCAAACAATGAAGAGTGCGTCCGGGTATCAACGTACAGAAGGACAACAGCACCCATCAAACCCCGCGCTATGTATATACATGATATCGTAAAGTGAAAATGGACAGTCGAATGCGAGAACGAACTGTGTATATGTACGTGTGTAAGTAAGTACTTAGTTTACTTGGCTACCTTGTGAAATTTAACCTATAAAGGCAAGCCTGAGGTTCCCATTTGAATATCTAAAAAACCTATTGAGGTAATAAATTCCTATTTCTACAAGTGTCTTTCCTGGAGCCTCGGCTCTGTGCCACTTTTATCCTTTCGTTTGCCCGTCCATTATACATCCACTTTTAGCTTCCAAGCTCCACATCTACCCAGCACATCGTAAATTATAAAAACTATCAGGTCTTTAATAAATTAGCATTTACGCGCTGCTACGTGCTACCTAGGTACTTAGCGGTATTGAATAAGTACTTATAGTTACATCAAGGTAACCTAACTGCATAAGATCATCGCTAGTGATCATGCAAGTCGAAACAATCCAGCAACGATTGCCTTGATAAGAGTATTTACGTATACGAGGCCGGCAATATTTGAGGCACGGCCTCCGCGCAATAAGCCCACCAAGCTCGTGACAAACTGGGCGATTGCTCAGAGGATGGTAATAGCCACGATGGGCTTCGAACTATAAGAAAGCACAAGGCGGATGCTCTCCGCCTCGTTTTGGACGAAGGCGTCGTCGACGGTAAAGCCGCCGCCTTCTACTATTGGTGCTACCAATAGCCCGCACGACTGGACTCTCTTACCTGTAACGCCCCGCGCGTAAGTCAGTCTTGCGAAACCACGAGATGTATCAATACTACGTCTACGGGCAACTATTTTTTACAGAAAGTCGGAAGCAAAACGTTACGTACAGCTAAGTCCAACCTATCCACGCGGTAAAAGAGCCGAGTAACGTTGTTGGGCGTATTGCCATCTCGCTCCGCCGTTTGAACTGCCCATTCGTATATCGCCCATTTGGGACAACGATGGAGGTATCCTGGCTGAACAGCCTGCGGATATGTAACCTCGGATATGAAAGGCGGAGCTGAAGTCTTCCCCGGTTTCGCTGCTGATCGATCTAGCGTACTGGGAAGAGCAGTAGGTGCGGAATGTAAGCGGTGTAGGGGAAGGATTGGCCCATGCGCGCAGCTGTCGACGTAGATGCTCCGTTTGCCATGCTTGATATCGATTCTGTACCGAAATCGTACGTATCTTGGTGACTTTTAGTCGCGCTTAGAGTTCGATAGAGTTCGATATATATGGAGCTTGGTGATGCATACCAAATCCACACGCCTTTCGCAGGAGATAGAAAATGCACGAATATAGTTGAATAATTTTCTTTGACGTATTGTAACGCCCGTCTTGCGTATCAAGTGCTGAATTAATGTCATTATTCTAGCTAATCGCGTATCTGAGTAGGTGCTCATTCACGTAAGGAATTTGGCGCACACACAAGCGCTACTGGACGCATCTATGATCATATACATCACCCGCAGAGTGTGCCCATATCGATCACGAGCGCGCCGCGCACGCCCGCATGCAGAACAGCTACCTACCTACCTATACCATTAAGTAGATTAAGCCCTTTAAATTCTTAACATTAAAATTAAAATTTACTTGGATAGGAAAATTACAAGGTGTACAAGTACGTATTTTATTTAGGTAAGTACAGCCTCACGAATCCGTCGCCGTCATCCCCTTTATCGCCAGCTTGACATACTTCTCCTTCTCCATCCGCTTCGCAAACCTGGCCAGCGAAGCATACCGCAGCTCCTTCCCGTCCACGCCAGCCACGTCCAGAAACCCCAACTCCTTCAGCCGTCGCACGTAGGAGAACACCGCGCAATCGACAACCGTTACTCTACTCCCTTCCTCGTCGCAGTCACCGTTGGCGGTCTTTCGCGGGGTGTACCATGCGTTCCATAGCGTCAGCTCCTCGTGCACCTTTGCGAACAGCGGATGCTCGACGACGACGCCGCTGACGGCCGTGAGTATTTCCATTGCGCTCTTGAGGCGCTGCACGTCCATCAGCGCGGATAGACAGCGTGCGTATTCCGCGCGCTTCGTCACGACGTCCGGCAATAGCCATTTCCTCCCTTCTTCTACCGCCGTCGCGAGGAACAGCAACGCCGCCTCCATGCCTGCTACCGTCGTCTTTTCGACGTCCACGTCCTCGAGAACGGGGAGCACGGCCTCCGGACCGACGACCTGGCGGCCGACGCGGACCTCT
The DNA here is from genome assembly GCA_020064725.1 of Drechslerella dactyloides. Classification (NCBI taxonomy): domain Eukaryota; kingdom Fungi; phylum Ascomycota; class Orbiliomycetes; order Orbiliales; family Orbiliaceae; genus Drechslerella; species Drechslerella dactyloides. Next base: position 826,048 of record JAGTWJ010000002.1, read on the forward strand.
TCGACGAGCACGTCGCCCCATCCGACGACCTCGGCTGCAATCCGCACCGCCAGCCCGCCGGGATCCCCGGCGACAAGCCGGATCTTCCGCCGCCGGCGCTTGAAGTGCAGCACGTCGAAGCCCTGCCCGTACCACCTTTCCCAATCGAACCCGTCGGCCATGCGGTTCTCCGCTGCGAACGCGAAGACCATTTCCTCGGCGAGGATTTCGTCGCCGACGATTGTTTCCCGTGCGGTTTCCGCGGTCTTGGCGACGGCGCCCTGGCCCCAGATGCGGGATTCGTCGGCGGAGAGGAAGGTGCCGATGTGGCGGAAGGTGAGGGAGATGCGTTCACCCGCGTGCGCTAGTTCTGCGGGTGTCTTCTCGCGGGGCGGGCGGCGGTCAGCGTTTATGCTGTGCATCCAGCGTTGGTTCGTGGGTAGGCCGAGGATGAACATTGAGTTGTTTGGGAGGGGGATCTTTTGGATGATGCGCTTTTCTTCGTCGTCGGGGTCGTGACGCTGTTCCGGCGGCTGCGGCGGTTCTTTCGTAGAAGTCTTCTCCGCCTTGGGGGTTTCTCTTTCTTTCTCTCCAGGTGGGGTGGTCGCTGCTGGCTTGGGTGGTGGCTTTTCCGTCGAGGTAGACGGGGCGCTCTCCGCTGGCTTCACTGGTTCCTTTGTCTTTTCCGTCTCAACGGGCGGGGATGTCTCCTTCGTCGCCCCCGTTTCGCTGTTCGCCTTAACAGGTGCGGGAGCAGCGGTGTCCTTCTGCTCCTTTGGCTCCTTGCCCTTCCCAGCGTCCGCTGCCGCCGTGGGAGTGACGTTCCCACCAGCGATATTATCCTCCCGCTCCTTCTTCTTCGTCCGCAGCGTCATCACACGCTGCGCACCGAGACTCACGTTGACAATACTGCTACCCTTGACGATATCCAGCGTCTTATCCGAGTGTTCGCTAATGTAGTCCGTACCGTCACGATACAGCTGGATGAGCACATGGTTCACAGGGTGCTTCAGCGCACGCTCGACGTGGCCGCGGATGGCATCGACGGTCTTCGAGAAGGGGAGGAGCGGCGGGGATTCATCGGCCGGGTGGCGGTAGACGGGGAAGCTGCCGTCGGGGGCAACGGTGCCCTGCACGGCGACGAGGCGGGGCACTTCCCCGCCGCGGTGGTGCATTACGCGCCATTGGACTTCCGATTTGAGGGTTGCGAAGGCGGTGGCGGCGAGGTCGTCCGGCAGGAAGGAGGTGAGGAGGGCGGTGGAGTCCGTTGGTTCGCCGAGGGTGTCCGTGGGCCCGAGGAGCTTGGAGACCGCGGCGTCTTTACGCTTGTTTTTGCGGGAGGCGTGGGTTTCGGCGGTTGGATTTGGATTTGGATTTGTATCGACGGATTGTTTGTCGGTTGCGTTGGGTGTCGTCTCCTTTGGAGCGTCGGTGGACGCGCCGGCGGGGAGGGTTTCCTTCTTCGCTTCGACGGACGACATTGTTGTTGTAGGTTTGTCGTCGGAAGGTGGTGTCGTGGTGGAGGGCGGCGGGGAAGTCGTCGTTGTAGACGTCGGTGACTCTTTCCTGGCTGCGGTTTGGCTAGCGTTCTTCTTGTCCGTCGTGACCTTCTCAGCCGCGGCCGAGCTAGTCGAAAGCGTGCTCGCACAGGCTGCTTCAGCTTCGGTTTTCTTGCCCATGATCGACTTGAGAAGCTCGTCCTTTGCCGCTTGCGACTTCTCAGCCTCGCCGCTGGAGATTGTCGATGAGGACAGGTTGAGGCTGCCCATCGCCCGTGCGAGGTCGATTGACCTTGCCGCGGCTGCGGCTGCAGCGCCGACGACCGATATCCCGGACTGCGACTTGCGGTCCTGCGGTCGGCGCATCGATACCTTTGCACGGACTCTGCCTGTCGGGGCGGAGGGTGCCGAAGGGGTCGTCGTCGTGGAGGATCCGGAGCCCGGTGATATCCTCGTCCGCTTGTGTTCCTGCACCGCGACTCCGCCGTCCTCGTTGTCGAGGTTCGTCACGTCCATGCTGTACGGCCTCTGCGTGACGGGTGTCCGCTCGACCTTGGGCTGCTCGGGCGACGCCATGGGAGAGGTCGACGGGCTTGCCGCCTCCGGAGGCAGCTGAAACCCGCTAATCGGTGCTGACTTTGGTCTCTCCGACGGCTTGCCGGAATTGACCAGCTGGTCTGAAGTGCTGAGGCTCTCGCGCCGGGGGGGCATGCTACCGCTGCCGTTAACAGCCGGTGCGCGGGCGGAAGTCCCATTGGGAGAAGTCGGTTGAGCAGCAGCAGCAGCAGCAGCAGCGTCCGGGGAGGATTTAGAGTTTCGCCTGCTGCCGTTCTCGTCTTCGTCTTCTTCGGTCGTGCTGCCGACGCGCAGCTTCTCGACGAGGGCCTCGACGACCTCCGGGTCGAGCGTCGGGTTGCGTATCCTGCCCGTCCCCGCAACCTCCTCGCCGTCGGTCTCGTCCGCCTTCTCCCTCTCCTTCTCCTTCTTGTCCTTGCCCTTGCCCTTGCCCTTGCCGTCGCCCTTGCCCAGCTTCTTGAGGACGTCCGCGCTCTTCATACCCGCGATGCCGAGGTCGGCTTCCATTTCCTTGACGGCGACGTCGTGGCGGGCGCGGGAGCGGTAGAGCACGCAGTCGTCGACGATGGTCATGAAGAAGCCGTGCATGGCGGCGTCGGCGACGGTCGCGAAGACGCTGACGTTGCTGTGGGCGCCGGCAAAGTAGATTTCGGTGATCATGCGGCTGCGCAGGGTGCCGAGGAAATGGGGGATGTGGAAGGCCGAGTAGTCGTTCTTGACGAGTTTGAGGTCGGCGTCGCGGATGAGGGATGCGACGGCGGGGGGCGCCTTTGTGCGGTCGTCCGCTTTCCAGAAGGACGGGTATTGGTCGACGAACTCGCCGGAGAGGTATTCGTCGGTCTTGGAGCCGGCGTCACCGCCGGTGCCTTCCTCGTCGGCGAGGGCCTTGAGCTCGCTGTCGATTTGCTCCTGCAGCTTGCTGAGCCGCTTGCTCTTCTTCTTCGCCTTGCTGTTGCTTCGGGCGAGTGACGACGACGACGGTGGGGCGGCGACCTCGTCCGTGAAGACGCCGTCGCGACGCTGCGACTCCCTGCAGGCGTCGAGGTCCGTGGAGACCCAGACGACCTCGTCGCCGGCGTCGTGGAAGGCGGCGACCAGCGGCGTCAGCTTTGCGACGGCGGCTGCGACGGCGTCCGGCGGCATGCGCATCGGGTTGGCGGCGTCTGCTGCCAGGAAGGCGTTCTGGCAGTCGAGGATGAGCAGGGCCCGGCGAGGGCGCAGCTGCGTCGTCGAGCGACGGAACATTTCAACGTCGAGAGATTCAGTATATAAGATGGTAATAGATACTTATTCAAATGAGTACCCAGCGGGTAAAATTATCCTGAAGTATCACAAGATGTAAGTGAGCATGTATGTATATCATCGACAGCGCGAGCATGCATGAAAGGCGCAAGTCTAGAGCGGAACAACCAACCTGCTAGTATGTATGTACGTCGGAACGCTATCGTATGATAGTATACAGTCTAGTCTGCGAGTGAAAATGTGATATCACAAACGGAGCCAAAAGTGAATTCGATTTGCAAGCCAAAAAGCCGGGTATCTGAAGCGTGGAATTTCGAACGGCGACGCCAATGCGATGGGAAACGCCAACGAGGGAAGCAAAAAGGCCGTGACAGTCGTAGCAGCTGGGATCAAGCAGCAGCAGCAGCAGCAGGAAACGTTCGAAACGAGGCGAGGGCAGGATCGGGATGGTGTGTATTATACGGGCATCGCGATGTGGTCCGGCGCTTCGAATGCGGCTCGATCAGAATAAATCCGCGGGAGCGCTTTGACCACGCGCATCAGCTGCATGCAGCTCAGGCAGCCTGCTAGTCAGGACCAGTCAGGTCAGCCAGTCCGGTCCACCAACGACGTTACGGGCAGCTGGTCGGTGCTCACCTAGGTGCTCGCTCGGGTAGTGTCTGTCGTATGAGCTGCTCAATGGGCGAGACAGGACGATTGATTGATCATGTTCGAGGGAGGAGGAAGCACGTTTGGTGACGGTACTTCTTCGAGCTGGGCCGGGTGGAGTGACGGGCGGCCTGCGGCAGCCAATGAACGCAGCCGGCCGGGCTCCACCGGCGAGACCGGTCCAGGTACACTCAACTGCTATCACCACTCTCTCTCTCTCTCACCGGGTTCATCGCTGGATGACAGACAGCGTCACCGCACTCGGATCCGAGGCAGGCGGTGGGGACGTACAGCACATACGCACGCACGCACGGCGAGACGAGACGAGACGAACGGCAGGCGGGCCAGTGCAGCCTAACCAGCCGGACTGCGATAACTCCAGACTACTACTCTATTTACATACAATCGTGACATCCCGGCGGGAATATATTTTTTTCGCAGACTTGCACAAGTGCAGACGGGCGCCCGCTCGCTCTTCGTACAGTCTCACCGCATGCAGCAGCAGCAGGTGGACCGACCAGCCAGCCAGAGCAAAGGAAAGCAACGGACGCCGAGATGAAGGTAGCAGTCGCGACCCAGCAGTCCGGTTCGCCCGCGCGGCAGAATCAAAATCGAATCGGGGAGCTGAGACCACTCGCTCGCTCGCTCGCCCTGGCTATGCACACCCTTCCCCCAATTCACAAAATATTCCAACCAGTCCGTACTTAATAAAGCGCTATCTTTCCCCGGATGGATGTGAAGAGTCAGGGCAAAGAGCAGAAGATTCCGCAGCGTAAAACGGCCGGAGTTGACCCGCGGGCGCATGGCCCACCTGTACGGTACGTATGTACGGACGAGTCGATGGCCGAGGCCGAGGCAGGACGGTGGAGTCGAGTGGAGCTGGAGATTCACCGTTTCAACGACGCCTGTCCGCGACGGAAGATCTCTAGTATGGATACTTTGAGGCGCGCAATACGGAGATGATGCATTTCGTTCGTTTCGCTCGTTCGCCTCGGGACCCGAAACCTATTCTTATAACATAATTCCCATGCAAAAGCAACCTTTGCGTCTGTGCGACTGACATGCTGCTGCTGGGTAAATTTAGTAAAAATTAAAATAAAATAAATTGGCGAGGTCCGACGCCTCTCAAGGAAGCACGGATGAATTCGAATGTACCGGTACGATGAGATTCATCCTCATCGAGATGCATGCCATCGATGCATCGTGCAGGTCGTGTGGCAGAAACGAAGGAAAGTACAGGCGGGCTAAGCGCTTCGCTGTTGACTGTCTTTCCTTTGCGCCCGTCTGTTTTTTTTTGTACTGTCTGTCTGTCTGTCGCACAGGCGCATGCAAAACCGAACGAATCGACGCACCGGTTTTCAGACATACATACATCCGAATCCATCCATCCACGCAACTCGACCACAATACTATCGCAATCCTACAAATAATTCCTAGAATAATTACACACGTATTTTTACGATGAGGATACGATTGTATATATAATACTCTGCCCGGTGGAATTTCGAAATAGCACGGAGACGCAGATATAAAATTATATAACGGAGAGGTATATCTCGGCTGCAGCTGCCTACAATGACATGCATGCGCATGGTCCGGGTTCTGTCATATCGAGGTGATGTGATGTCCGAACCCACGGGCCTCGGAAACGAAATTGGGCCGAGTGGCAGATATAACGGAGGCTCTCGCGCGGGTCCAGTACCAAGTATACTACATAAACACATACTAAATACGGTACACATGTGTCTCAGTGTACTCTACACCGTACCGTAAGTACGGGATGCCGTCCATCCGAGATTATCCATCGTGCGAGTGACAGAGAACCGGATTATCCTGCGATTGATAAATGGGAATTAATGCAGAGGGTTAGCCCAGCATTGCAAATGTACCTGTGGCTGAAGGACACACGTGATAACAAATGGTCCCGTGTGCAGATGTTCGGCGCTTCGAGAGATCTGATCGAGGAATTTGATATAATGGTGTCATTCCAGTTGGGATATTTTGTCATCACGTTCAGCCGTGCGCGCTACTGTTACTGTACTACTCTACTTCGAAACGGCGAAACGGGCTGGTGTGAATGAAACATCAACCCATCCATCCTTTCAACGCCCGCAATAAATCATATTTCCACATCCTTAGTGCGGTCGACTCGGGCTTTTCCGAGGTGTCTTTCAAGTACATACGGAGAGTAGGTATGTGAAGGGGGGGTATACGCATCTCGTCGACATACACGACGGCGAGAGAGAGATTTGCGAGTGGAGGTTGCAAATTGACAAATCTTCGTATTCGGGTATCGATATATCCCGATCCAATCGGATCCGGTCCCCAGCCGCCAGCTCGTCGACCGACGTATCACATCCTCTCTACCAGCCGTGCGATGTTCTGCACGGTATGTAAGTGGTAAAGTAAGTACCTATCGACCTGCTTACTTATACCGTAGGGCCCCTCTATCGTGCATGCATATACACCAGATATTCGATGCACACTCTGCATAATTCATCGAATGACATTCACTCGCGCAACAGCTGCTCCTGCTCGTTCGTAAATTCGCCCTCTCGTACGAGCAGGCCCGCCAGCGCCTCCAGCGTCGTATTCCCGCCGGAAAACACCACGCCAACATTCCACCCGCCCTCGCCGGCCTCCCGCTGCACCAGCCGTCGAAACCCCTCGTCGAACAGCACGACGGCCAGCCCGACGACGGCGCTCGGCTCAACCAGCACCTTCATCCGCTCCACGACCAGCCGGACGGCCATCAGTATCTCCCACTCCGTCACGCTGAAGACGCCGGCCACGCTCTCCTCGATGACGGCGTACGTGACCGCCCCCGTCGGCGTGCGCAGGCCGTCCGCGATGGTTAGCGTTTTGACGGCGTCGATTCGCGCTCCGGCTTTCAGTCCCCGCTGACAGTCGTTCGCGCCGTCCTTGCGCGGCTCCGCACCGAACACGCGGACGCCGGTGCCGCGACACGCCGTCGCGATGCCGGAGAGCAGCCCGCCGCCGCCGCAGGGGGCGATTATGGCGTCCAGCGGACGACCTGCCGCGTTCGCCTGCTCGATCAACTCGAGCGCGACGGTGCCCTGGCCCAGCAGGATGAACGGGTGGTCGTACGGCGGTATCAGCGTGGCGCCCGTCCGCGCTTGCTCTTCGCGAACGGCGGCCTCGCGTTCCGGCGCTGTCGAGCCGGAGAAGACGACGGAGGCGCCGTAGGATTTCGTCGCGGCAATCTTCGACGGTGTGGAGATGGACGGCATTATGACCGTGCAGGGGATCGAGGCGGCGGCGGCAGCGATGGCGAGAGCCTGCGCGTGGTTGCCAGAGGAGTGCGTGATGACGCCCTTGGAGGACTGCGCGGGCGTCAGGCGGGAGATGGCGTGCGTGGCGCCGCTATCACATACCCCGTCCGAGTATAAGTGCGTGTCCTCACAGTATACAAAGCATACGTATATCCGCTTGTTTATGCATAGGTATATGGTAGAGTGAGATGTGATGTTACCGTATCTTGAACGCCCCGCCCCGCTGTAGATTCTCGCACTTGAACACCATCCGCACGACCGGCCGCGCCGCAACATCGCCAGTCACGCCCCTCGCATTCTTGATGCCGTCGACGTCAGCGCTGCGAGAGGTGCTCGCGAGCCGGTCGAGCGTGCGCGAGGTGAGGGCGGGCGTCAGGTGGATGTGCGGTTTGATCCGCTCGTGGGCCTCGAGCACGGACTCGCGGGTCAGCGGCAAGTCTGACTCCAGCGCTGACATTGTGGAGTCGCCTCGCCTTGTTTTTGGAAATGCAGATGATCGTGGATTGATCGGGTTCGAAACGCCGGAGTTTGATTGGTGGTGTGGAGGTGGACGGGATTGGGGCATCGATCAATGGGGCAGCCGATTGGCTGGAGGGAGGAGCCGGCAACGTTTTGCGGTGTTGCATTGTCGCTTCGGGCGAGGTGTTGCATTTTGCGTCGTGCATTTCCCAGCCAGGAGGTCTATCGATACAGCTGTGGTAATCACAGTGTAAACGAGTAGTAATATTCACTCAGCTCGTCAAATTCACCATATACTGGTATCAGCCCGGAGAAGTAGTAGTAGTAATACTATCAGCTATACTGACTAACGCAATTTCTTTTGGTGACCCAGCACCCGTCTCGTTACTAGAATATCGATATAGATATAGTCCTGTTAGGCTCCAACTTACCACTATATGGCGTACAAAATCGATCAAAAGATACACATTCGTTTTTCACATTATATATAATGCCATTAAACATATATTCTATACATCAACCCCTATAGATACTGCTAAGGCCTATGTTTGTAGGTAAAATTTATTTAGAGATATAGCTACTAATTTGGCTATACTAATTAAATAAAAGCTGGCCAACAGAAACTAGCCTACTCTCTAGCAGAAGCTAGTCTAGTCTTTAACATATATAGAAGCTGTTTAGTAAAAGCTGGCCTAACAAGAACTAACCTAGTAGAAATCAGCCTAGTAAGTGGCTAGTCTAATAGCAGAATATATAAATATATATATATCCCAATACCTAGGCTACCACATACTAGCCAATTCTGCTAGACCAGCTGAGCTGGCTTTTACTAGACCAGTTCTTGCTAGGCTGGTTTCTACTGGGCTAGTTTCTGCTGGGTGGTTTCTGTATATGCTAAGGTTCTGCTGGGGAGTAGGCCGGCTTCCACTGCCCAGCCCAATAGCAGGCGTAACCTTGAAACTGTTATTTGGTCTATAATAGAGATGTTAAGTACTTAACAGACCTATAAGCGTAGGCCTTGGCAGTATCTACAGGGGTTGACGTATACTATATATGTTTAATGGCATTATATATGATGTGAAAAACGAATGTGTATCTTTTGATCGATTTTGTACGCCATACACTACACGGACATGTAGTGATACTAAGTACAACTACTTATAGTATCAGTAGGTATCTGTAGTAGTGTCTAAGACAGCAAAACGTAGTATGCTCATTATAACCCGAGGTAGCGTATAGCTCGCATCAGCTTATTGAGTACGAATTATGGAATATATTGCCTAACAGCAAACGAAGATCACAACAGATCCGTTCAAAATGTCAGAATAAGCACGATGTCGCAGAAACGAATGCATATTTCTCCCACCGTATAAATAGGCTTCTCCTCCCCCTCTGGACAGCCTCTTTCTCCATCATCCTTTCACATCACCCCCTCAAAGCCCATCAGTCCACACGCCATGGATCCGGCCTCTCAAACGGCGTCCTCAGGTAAATCCCGCCCCTTCCATCAAAAATTGCTGACTCCGCTGACAATCTCTCCGTCAAGGCATGAAAACTGAATGGCCACCACAAATATGTTCTGTTCCGCTGCGGCTAACGAGCTCGCAGCTGGGACAAAGCTGGAGAATAACTCCTGCAGCGATGCCGGCTAGATGTAAACCACACTCGATTGTAAGTCACTGCTTCGTCCGCCTCCAGCTTCAACATTAAGATTATGTGGAAAACATGATTCTCTTCAACACACAGAAAGATTTGACTGGGCTAACTCTGCCCTTTGGCACACTTCTTCCCGTACCAGATGTTTGTCATCGATGCATTGAGCAAATAATCGGCTGGTTTATGACCTCCGTGGCCGATGTGTCGCCCACAGTCAGATGGCGCTTACACGGTCGGTAGATCGAGCTTCATGCACGTGCTAGCATGGGTTGCGCCCTGCTTTACGCCATTCTGGAAAGAAAGCCAGTATGAGCTAGGAATAGACGACCGCAACGAGCGCGCATACCGCGATGGGCTTGCACAAACACAAATTCTCAACGATTCCAAGACAAGGTCGAGCCACGCGTCGATAAGGCTTTGCTATATCCGCAAATGTTTAGCCGAAAACTATCAAGCGTGCCAGGCGCACGCTGGTCACATACCAAAATACAATGGTGATGGCTTCTTTAGGTCTCTACAATGTAAGTGTCCCCTGTTGCCCACCTTGTGCTCTTAAGTATCAATTGATCATGCTAACGTATACTGAGTTAGAAGCAAACACGCTCTCTATCTAGTCCTTGCCTGTCAATTTGTGTCGGGATGAACCATGTGCTTCAGTGTGTGGGTGCTCGGATCTCGTTCTCAAACCCATCAGGACGGGAAGAGGAAAAGGAGAAGAGGAAGAGGATAGAAGAAGAGGTGAAGGATAGAAGAAGAGCGAGATAGAAGAAGAAGAAGACAGAAAAAGAAGGAGACAGAAGAAAGAGCAAGAAAAGACGGAGATAGAAGAAGAAGGAGTAGGAGTAGGACGAGTAAGAGGAGGAGCAGGAGCAGGAGCCGTCGACAGCAGTAGCAGTCAACAACATCAGCAGTCAGCAGCAGCAGTAGCGCCATAGCAACAGAGGAATCAGGACAAGATGAACCAGAGCCATGGCAGAGTATCGAGGGAAAAACGGAGATTCGATCCTCCGTTAATAATCATCATGTCCGTAATTCGAATTACTACTTGATATTGCTAAGCTATCGTATACGAACGTAACAGATGTAAAAGCACAGCTAGACAATGAACGGAGAACGTTATGATGTAAGGATTTGTCCTTTAGCTTTCTGGCAGGTTTTCTATTCCAAGCTGTGCAGCTGTCCGTATGCAGCCCTCAGCTCATGTTCATATGCACAAATGTACGGACATATCCATGGCACGCGTGCAGTATGCAGAAAATATATTATAACGCCAGAGTTTCCGGTTCTGAAAGCTTTATGAATTCAAGTACTTGATATCTCGGTACTGAGGCTCGTTCCTGTGATCTATCCCCCCAATATGTCCTATAGTATCGTGAGTCCATTTTATAAAAAGCTTTGAATTACGGACTATGTCTACTGTGCGTCCAGCTTCCAGTTTACAAGAAAAAACTGTTGCATGTATGTATGTAGAATGTGCATGTGGAGGTCATCTTATCTTTGAGGTCTGTTGGGCTGGCCTAGGGACTATTCTACTGGATCATGTCATTCTCGGGACAACATGTTAGCTGTGCAGCTATATACGCACATGTATATGCAGCGTGATGGACAGGTTCACCAGATTTATAAGTCTGACGTGGACACGGCCGATGGATCTAGACTCTGCGATCCTCAGCTGACGGGTTTCGGGTCCCGACTCGAATACGTAAAAGCGGGGTGCGGGATCCACCTGCTCTTGTTTCATGCTTCTCGCGAGATTGTTGCCTAAATGCCAGGTCACAAACTATACTCAGTAAGTAAGTACTTGGTTTATATGTGATATCATTTTTATACTCGGTCGTCGATACGCGGATGTGGGCCGGTATCGGGTGCGGTTGGAGAAAATGATACGATTGTGGGTCTGTGCGTTATCGGTGGGTTGGGTCTGGAATGGCCGGTGGAGCAGTGATATCGGGGGCAACCTTGAATTTTTATATTTGTAGATAAGAAGTAGACCGCAGATCGTTGCTGGTGGATTACAGGCTGTATGGGACTCCGTTCAGGCAAATGATATCGTTAGCGGCTTTTTAAAATACACAATCCTGCACCCCATGATTACCGCCGAAGAAATATGAAGAAAAGTCTATCCGAAAAAAAAAAACAGGGCGGACGGAAGGGATGAAAGTAACGAAGGCAGGTGACGTAGGAACGTGAAAGTCTTAAATTTCCAAAATTATACACGCATATCATGATCAAGCGGAAGGTTAGATTTACGAATGCGATACGAGTTGTAGCGTAGCTAATGCCGCCGCCTGCCGCCGCCGCCGGCATGATTGTCATTGCGAGGTTTCTTCGGGACCTTTGCCGGCGATGGTTGAAAACCCTGAGAAGGCGGACGCTTTGGCAGATTCGGATTCGCGGGCAGCGGTGAAGGCTGCGATGTGGGCGAGTCACACCTCGACGCGGACACGGGCGAACGTGGAATCGGAATCAGCGGCGGTGGCAGCGGCGGGAGCGACGGTATCACGGCACCACCAGCAGGCAACTAGCCTGGCGGCTTGCCGAATCCGCTGAGCTGCTGCTGCTGGGGGTTCGTGCCAGGCGGCATACCCAAGCCCGGCGGCGCGCCACCTCCCGGAGGACCTCCCATCGCACCGGGCGGCGGCGGTCCGCCGGGGAAGCCGGGTGGTGGGACCATTCCTGCTGGCAGGCTACCCGGCGGCGGCATCGGTAACGGCATGCCGTTGGGACCGAGCGGTGGCGGCATGCCGCCTGGCATGTTTGTCGGCATCGGGAAGTTTGGCGGGAAGGGCGGGGCTCCAGGCATCCCGGGGAGCGGTAGCGGCGGCGCGCCAGGCTGTCCTGGAAGCGGAAGCGGTAGCGGCATCCCTCGTCCGCCGGCTGTAGAAGACAGTTAGAACAATCGCTCGATACGATCTGTAGAGTTCGGGACTTACGCGGTGGTATCGAGCCGGGGAATCCTCCAGGCGGCGGCGGCAGTCCAGCGGCACCTGTATCGCGGGTTAGTACGCTCAGCTACCCTCTACAATCGCGGTGCAACTTACTCGGGAACCCGAACGGCGGCGGCGGCATACCCGCCGGCAAACCACCCGGTGGCGGCGCGCCAGGGAAGCCAGGCATGCCTAGGAACGGCAGCGCCTGTCCTTCGGCAGCGTACGAGTTCGTGATCGTATCGATCACCGACTGCGCTCTCTCCTGTCCGATCTCTACACCACCAACAAGCCCACATCAGCACCCCAAACCATCTTCCTGACTACCTCCACTTCAATTTTCCAGGGAGTTGTGAGGGCGACATACGTTGATAGTACTCGACGACATTGCGAATGTGGTTCCGGCCGTTGTTGTGCGCTTTCCGTACGCTGATGGAGTCGTGCGTCAGGTACACGTCGCAATAATCACCTACACGCAACAGGAAGAGAGAAGACGGGACGGCCAGATTAGAAACACGTGCTCGCTTGCAGACGGCTTATCTGGGGGGGTCCTTTTCGCGCGGGCGATTCGTGGGGGACGGCGCGCGCGCGGTAGCGGTAGCGGTGGAACCTACAGAAGAGTGGTGGGGATGTCAGCACGGTCGAACGCCGAGAGCAGCGGGGTGGGAATACTTATATTTCGGCATCGTGAGGACCGCGGTTGGTGCCGGTGGCGTGGGGGGCCGGCGCGAGCTTTGATGGGTTTCGAGGAGTGAAGTTGAGGATGGATGGCGATGGCGAGTGGCAGCTGCGTGTGAACGAGCGCAGTTTGGCGCCTGCCGAAGACGCGCCACATGCCAACGCAGAAAATGCAACGGTGGCACTCGAGCGAGCGAATTACTTGAGCTCGAGATGTGTCCTCGAGGCGTATTTTGAGTCAGAGTTACATATTGAGAACCCCGTCTAGCAGTCACGATTCAGCATTAAATCGGTCGATGAGAGCGCTAAAAACAAATGCACAGTCACGTTGTTCGCATCCTAATATATACACGATTGTTGGTTAATTATCTTACGACCCTCTTGATAGCTACCTAGGTACTTCCTGGTATAAATTACTCGATCATGTTCCGTAGACTATCCGCTAGAGTGAAGAGCTGCAATGCAGCGGGCCGATTCTTATAGCTTAGACAAAATTTAAAATATCACTGGTCTGTAAAAAGCGTCTACTAGCAGAAAATAAAACACCATATTCTTTAATTAAATCGATATCTCCGATTCAGATTCTAACTATATTATACCTCTAGAGAAGACTACCAGAGCAAACTAAAACAGAAAATTAAACTAGTATATATCCGAACATGCCCTTAAGCTCCAAGGCCGGCGGCTGATCTCAGAGATACCAACTTCGATGCGTACTCATCCTGGCGTGCGTCGATGTCCGTGATGAAGCCGACAAGTATCTGCAAGTCATGGAGCCCCCGGCCAAGCGCGTAGTCACGCCAGATATTCCCAGAATCGTACATTCTGCGGACCCGCTCTTCTTGCCCGACCAGTATGTCATATATCCCCCGCTTCTCCTCGGCGCAGCAGGGGCAGAGCATGGCGCATTCCAACAAGTACAACTTTCTTCTGATTTCTCCCAGGAGGAGTCCTGCCTGCGTCCGAAGTCGCGTCGCCGCGACTTCGATCGATGCAAGCCGCTCCCGGATTCTGGATCTCAGGCAGTGCATATCCGCAAGCGCCTCGTTGATCGACTTGTCCAGCGTGGGCTCCTCTCGGAGCCGCTCGCTGTCTGATTTGTCGAGATTTTTGATTTTGAGGTCGCAGGCAGCTATTGCGGCTATGTGCTTGTTTGCGAGGGTGCCACCCGCGTGGCCGGCCCTGAGGAGGATTTGGGCGGGCCATCCATGTATGCCAGCTAGCTGTTCGAGGTTTTTCACAGCGGTGATGCGGTGTTCGGCGACGTAGTAGTCCATCGGAACGAAGGTGCAGTTGATAATGTTACCTGAGCTGTGTGAGAAACACGCACAGGCAGTGCAGCCGTTGGAGGTAAAAGATTCCATGGCGGTAGTATTGGAGAGGTAGATTTGAATAAAAGTCTCCGTCTGATGTCTCGAGGTAGAGCAGAGCTTGACTGATTTGAAGTATTTAGATCTTGGAGATATCTACAAGGCTCGTAGATAGCTTCAGATCGAGGTAGGTTTTGGTATAGCGAAGTGGAGAAAGGAGAAACAAAATGGGGGCCATGGGGGGCACAATCCCTCTTTATATAGTCTCCTGGGAGCCGGCCAGATAAAGGCCAAGTTATAATCGATCGTTTATGCTAGACGTATTCTTCTACAAATGGCGCTTGAGAACATTATATCGTTCAATAGCTATAGCCAACAAGACTGTTGAGTGCGCTATTATATTCCTGTCATGAGCACGATTGACGGGTCAAAAAAGCCCCTCGGTAGGCTGTCGAACGTAAGGTAGGGCTCAAAGCCACCTTGCCGCGAGCGAAGATTCGTACGCCCGTCGTTATTGTTCAGGGATAACTCTATTATCTACAAAATGTCGTGACCCGGTATCCTGCGAGGTGGCTAGCTGCGTTCCTTTGGCCGCGTCGACTCGAATGAAATGGCCGGCAGCCCGCCCGGCGTCCGTTTTTCGGCCTCTCTATTCTCATCCTCTTCATCACTCCCTTTCTGTTGCTGCTGTTTTTTCTCGTAGTAGACGCCTGCCTCCTTTTCCCGAACTCGCTGTAGTGCAACAGACGCGTTTTGATATCCTTCAACATAGCTTATCGAGTACGACATGCTCTCTGCTTCGCTGTACTTCGACTTGGCCTCGTCCCAATTCTCCAGCTGTTCCTCGATCTCGCCAATGTTGTGAAGCGCTACCACGCATCCCTGGTCGCATTCTTCTGTCCTAGCTGACTTCTTGATAGCCCCCGCGATGTCGATAGCTTTGAGAAGCCATTTCTTTGCGGCGTCGAGTTGAGTCGCACGATCCATTGGCTCGGAAGCTGGAAGCGGGCGTTGTATATTGCAAGCGCCAATGTTGTTCACTGGATGAGATGCGTTAGCTGCGGCTCATTATGTAGCTGTGATGTATACTCACTAAGTGTGACCATGTGGCATGATGGCGACTTGAAGATGCTTGCCGCCTGAAGATATAACGCTGAAGCGTAATCGAATCTATTGGTTTTCTCGTAGAACGACGCCATATCTTGGCTACCGTCAGCCATTGCAATTATACAATTCGCAACGTGGTGAAGCATACTCTCAAACACTGCGGCAAATTGCTCTGCCGTCCACGGGTGCTCCTCTTCGGGTTTGAGCCGGCTCTGCAAGTCGGCCATCTTGAGCGTCTCCGTGACACTCCATTCAAGGACCTTCTCTGCCTCCACATCCATCCCCTTGTCCATTTGATATAGCTCTCCTAACTTTACCGCCACGCCGATAAGCCTCTTCATACCCTTTAGCTTGCCGATGATCCCGAGTTCCTCCTCCCTCTTCTGGATCAGCTCTAGCATTTCACCCCGCACTTTCTCCAGGTACGCGATCGCCTTGTAATACAGCTTTGCATTCTCCGCCAGCTCTGCGTACCATATCTTCAATCCTGTAACCTCATCGCTCAATGGATCCATGCCAATCATCTCGGCTGTTACAATTGCTCTTTGATAGCTTTTGATGCACTCTTCCATATCGCCCTTCCTCTCGCTCCATATCGCGCGGCGGATATGTCGCGCCACAGTTTCCGGATACTTGTGCGTCTTGATGAAGACCGTATAGTATGCCCATAGGGCAAAAAGCCCGACGCTGGCGAAGGCGACAATCCCGAAGACTCCTGCGAGGATGAATTGTATGGGGCTGTCGTGATATGCCTCCTTGTAGGTTTGGAGCTTCACGAGGTCGGCCAGGACGTATTTGCGCGTACCGTCGGTTTGGAAGCGATCGAGATTTACGTGCGGGTTGTAGCCCTTTTTGCTGAGGCGTGGAGAGACGTGGAGTGGGCGACGAAAGGCTGTCCGAAGTGCGTAGTCCTGCCATTGTGGTCTTGACGGTATCGATATCGCGCTCCGGCAGAAGAAGCACCGCGGGGAACTGCGTGGGATCGGATAGAGTGGTCTCGCAACGTGCGTTCGCGCGAATGACGCCGCCGCCGCCGACCGGCTGCCGTTCATGATTTCGGCCGCTACCGCTGTCAGTCGAGTGTGGTCGTCGATTCCCAGGTGTTCGAAGGCGCAATGAAGTCGTATCTATCGCGTGGGGGCGGTTCATGATATCATAATCTTGGAACCGAATTTGCGCGGGAAGTCGGTCTCGGCTGCCGGGATGCCTCCGGGCCCCGGGCCTTGGTCGCACAGACGCGAAACTCATCGCGCAACCCCGTCGACGGCTGACGTTTCGTCCGCGTCCTCCCTTTCGCCGAACCACCCTTCCGCATTTCCACGCGACGGCACCGGGACAGCCCCCAAGATGTGCGGCAGATACGCAATGGCCCTGGTATACATCAAGATCCCGCATGGCGGTAATGTAGCGTCGTAGATCCACACGGGACCTGATACTAACGCGCCACCCAATCTCCAGGGCCGCCGCGAGATCCGGAACGCCCTTCATGACGCCGGTCTAGAAATCGACGAGGACGAGCTAGACATCGACCGCGTTCGGCAGTCGTATAATGTTGCGCCAGGATACTACGAGCCCATATATCGTGCCGTCGCAGACGGACCGGCGGATCAGGATGCACAGCAAGCTGCGGCTGAGGCTGAACGCGAAGATGGAGATGCTGCTGAGAGCGACGCAATGGACGAATCGCACGACGGCGAGCCCGAGAAGCAGGCGGACAGAGAGGCTGCGGCGCCGACAGACTCGCGGACGGCAACTGCGAGGGGCAACAGCAACTACAAGGTCAAATACGTCTTGTCGCCGATGAAATGGGGTGCGCCATCTGCACAATCATATCCGACTCCGACCGAGTGTCATTAGCTGCGCATGGGACATTTGATTAACCGCTGTGCATGATTAGGATTGATACCCTTCTGGACGAAGCGCAATCCAGACTACCCCACGATGCTCAAGACGATCAACTGCCGAGACGATTCTTTATATGACAATAAGGGCATGTGGACGTCCATGAAGAACAAGAAACGCTGCATCGTTATCGCACAAGGTTTCTTCGAGTGGTTGAAGAAGGGTAAGGACAGAGTTCCTCACTTCACCAAACGCGCGGACGGGCAGCTGCTCTACATCGCCGGCTTGTGGGATTCTGTAAGATACGAAGGTATGCGACGTTTCTTCCTGCTACTCAAAACTGCTTGGCTCACCGCTTACACTCTTGACTGGCATAGACTCGGAAGAGGATCTCTACACCTACACAATCATTACCACATCGTCGTCAAAGCAGCTCAACTTTCTACACGACCGGATGCCTGTCATCTTCGAGCCAAACTCCCCAGAGATCAAGCAGTGGCTGGATCCACACCGTCGCTGGGACGAAGGCCTGCAACGATTGCTCCAGCCGTTCGAGAAGTCCGGTCTGGAATGCTACCCGGTCCGCAAAGAGGTCGGCAAAGTTGGCAACAATTCGTCCAGCTTCATCGTTCCCCTCGACAGCGAGGACAATAAATCGAACATCAAAAACTTCTTTACGAAGGGGGGCAAGCCTCTCCAGCCGTTCAAAGAGCCGGAGAAGCCCTGGACAAATCCGAAGAAGCTGTCTCAAGAGAACGACGAAGAGCCACAAGAATCGGATACAATACACGACGAAGACCTCGTTGAGGAAGTGCCTGAGGATGAGTCGTTGCCCGAGCACAGCACGCAGGACAGCGCCCTCCTCCCACTCCTCCCGTCGCCGTCAAAATCACCCACTAAATCGCCAACGAAATCAAACCCCACAACACCGATGCATCCGACCCCCAAGCGCAAGTGGTCCGAATTGTCCTCTGATGGAATAGAACCACCGTCGTCGCCGGCGAAGACGCCCTCGCCGGTGAAGCGAGAACAAAAGTTCTACAGCAGCACCAACACGAGTAATAACCCCAAGAAAGGTCCGAATAGTACTCCGAAAAAGGTTAAGCGGGGACAGGATGCCAAAGAGAAGGGAAATAAGAGCATCACAAGCTTCTTCTCAAAGGTCTAAAATCGAGGTATACTTGTTCTGGTAACTCAGCGTCGCTTTAATCTCGAATGGCGTTCCGGACGGCGTTGTATTGAGCGTTCTAGCTTTAGATTTCTTTGTATATGTATGGACATGTACACGTACACGTAGTTGGTACCAATTGAGCAATATCACGGAAGTCTGTAAGGCTTTACGCCTGCGCCGGCTTAATAGTTACGGCCATGCAGCCGACGTTATGATGGTACAAGCCGAGTCCTCGAGTAAATGGATTGCACGCTCTCGGTTTAACTCGAAGCTACTTAGTTACGCCAAGGCCAGCTGGCTAGCGCTCTTCTCAATAGGAAGAGCTCGTGTAACTGGCCATACGCTATCATGGAGTGCGCACAGATTGATTTTGTATCTGACACGCGTCCATGAGACCCTCGCCACATTGCGTGCGTGTATATATGTGTGTTCTCTGCCTCGCACACTCGTTTCGAAGTCGTGCAGCTGTTGCATGTTGGACATCCCGGCAATCTACCCCCATCAGACTAGCCTCAAGGCTAGGTATAACATCGAACACAAAATATGGCAGGTCGAAAGTCTAACACCAACAATTCACTAACTTATTGACGGTGTCCTCCTTGCGGCGAAGGGTTTCATCTTATATCATGTCAGCCACGCCGCAAACCGTGCCTGTCCGATGGCAAGCCAATCAAGTACATTGGTATTTGCACATAACCGATACCAATGATTCATAGGCATTTACGGAGGCTTGATCTTGATTTTGAAGTCCGTCTGATAAAGGGTTGATATATGTTTGCCTTGGTGGAGGCATCTGTCACGCTCCTAGGTAGGTAAGTTTAAGTACGGCCGGGATACAGGTCGAATGACAACCGGTAGCATATTACTTTGAACTCGCGCTGAAGCCGAAAGCCCGATACTTCCACGCTTCAAGATATTTTTGAAATATATAGACCATCTTGCAAGCGCAGCTAGCCGAGTAAGGTTCTAACAATGGCGACATATCCGTGCGCCGTACGTGCCACCGAAAATCTGCCTGCCACTCAAGGCGCAGTCTTCCTCCTGACGACTATAATTAAAAGCCTTAACTGCACTGTCATTAAGCCTCGGTGACATTCAACGCCACGAGATTTTATTTTTGTCCGAACGAGCGTTCCTGTTGGACTCGAGTCCTATAGCAATACGACACGATTCTACAACACCACACCGATCGTATGTTATGCATATAAAATTATGGGCGTCTACAAATGACATTCACACAAAATCTGGAACAAACGCTGCAGTTCTGATTGGGACATAGAGGACTCTAAGATCTGTGGACCTCGAAAATAGATCATCTGAAAACCCCCTACCCTCCGCCCACGTGTCCCGAATCAGATATCGAGTTGGCAAGCTCCTTGATAGAGTATAATCCAAGCGATATATTTCCATCAGCCGTCTGAGGCTCACTCCTCCTCTTTTATGATATATTCACAATCGAAGCGACGACGGCACCGAAATCGAGCCGAACTATAACACTTCGAAACATATCGATATGCGTCACTCCTTCCTCTCCCTCCAGTTCGACATCCTCCTCCTACTTCTCCTTCGGCTAGCCACACAGTCGTATGGTCAATTAGTGTGGGGGAATTTGGATCCCGAAAAGTTCGCTTGTCGGATCGGGTTCTACGAATCAGAAGGCATGGCTACGGACAAGCAGTTTCTCGAAGTCAGTCCTGACGGAGAGGGACTTTGCCCGGCGCAGGCTCCGGGCTGCTGTCTGAAGCTGAGCTCTTTCGAAAACACGGATCAGCTACAGAAGCATCTTGGCAGCTATCGGTTGATCCCGTTGAAAGAAAGATCTTGTGAATGCCAGTTTTTCAAGGAATCCGATTCATGCGATACAAACACCCCCAATTTCAAGGATGGGTGGGAGGGGAATGGTCCGAATGATTCAATGAGAGGTGAGTCCATAGACATATGTGATACCAAATTTTTATCGATACCTATCGCGCTCACCGTAACTAAGGCATATGATGTACGAGCAGCGTGAGTGATTTACTGATAGCTAATACATATCTACTGTGAGTTCATAGTCTCTCCAAAGTTGTCCGACATTGCGAACGGCATCAAGAGCTTCAAATGCAATTGGTCGAATTCTGCCAGCCCCCCGCAAGGTACAGCACGTGCACGAGAGTCACCGCGAGCAACGCCCTCGCGCTGGACCGTCATGTATACAACGACAACAGACGCCCGTCCAGCCATCACAGAAACAATGAATATTAACATTCTCTAATCGCGTGCCAATAGGAACAAACCCAGATCCGACAGCGAAGTACCCGCCGCCAGGTAGCAATAAGAAGTGTGGCATTCTAAATATGCAAGTCAAAGGTTGCGACGGTTTCACACCGCCGCCACTGACTCGGTGGGAGACAAAGCCAACCCCACCGCCTTAAAAATGACATCAAGGTGCGATGGGTCCATGAGTGCTCGATAGTTCTGGTGTTACTAGGTTACTTTTTTTTCGTGTCACTGGATGATAGCACGAAATCTTGACTTTAGTTATTCTGCAATATCACTATTAATTACTACATGTACGTATGTGTTATATGTAGCAAGTGCAAATTTATTCACGCACGTATTCTATCTTATTCCGCGAATCCGTCCCAAGACTTTGGTAACACGATTAATCGACGGATTTGTCGATATAATACTTACTGCGTGGCATTGATACGCCTCGTAAGAAAACAAGTTGCGACTGTAAATCAATCTATCATGGATAACTCAAAATGATCTAGGCATATTGACATCTCGAATTGTTTCGATACTTGTACCTGTATACTTATCAGCCAAGCAAAATACGCCTCGCAAGATCTTGATATCCCGATCGATACCGCGTTTTAAATCCCGAAAATCACATATGCGGTTGCAAACCTTTAGCCCGAGTCTCGAGATATATACCTCTACTCTTACTAAGGGGGCTTGAATATAAATATATTTCACACGTCTACCGGCCTCTCTCTATTGTATCGATAGCCTTTCAACATATTTCATGCAATCATGCTCTGCCCTCGAGCACAGCTGTTAACCCAATATGAAAAATACAACAAGTTCTCTAGACTTCAGGCACAAAAACTTCTTACAACGCCCTCGCTTATCTCTTTCATGCATGACCATGCGGTCTCAACCGCGCACCTTCACTTCATACCAGCTAGAGAGTTAGACTCCAACGAGAAAGTGTCCTCAATTCTGCCACATTTTCAGTGTTGTTGCAGCCAACATTATTTTACCATAGGCGCTGTAGCTGTCACAAGCATGCAATGTTCATACGTTTTCCGAGCTGTTGTAGTATACCTACACATGCAAACTCTACAGATGATATAACGTTTGGGGCCTAAAACCAGGGGCAAAGTGACAATCCGCCATCGGATGAAGCCTGACAGTTGTTACACCGCTAGTGTCGTATGCTCCTGCACCACTCCGGGACACCACCAACCTACTGAATCTCTCAGATAGCTTCTCTATGACTTTTAGGCTGAGCGTCGCGTTGGTTTGCTGTTGTGAACTTGCTCGGGCTCTGGCGCTTCCCGGATTCCGGCTCGAGCTCAAGACTAGCCTCAGTATTTATGTTGTGCCAGTTCCCAAAATATGCTATTCTTATCGGCCAGATCTTAAATTCCCCTAACACAATAGCGAAGTCTCAGACCTGTGGATCATATAGGTGAAATGATCTACCACTATCTCTTCGGCATCCTCTTGTCTACCGCCACCTTTTCAACATTCTCTGCAGCCCAGAATGCGACGTTGGCCCATAATTCAACTTTGACCCATAATTCAACGTTGACCCGCAATTCAACGTTAACATTGACCCATAAACCAACATTGACCCAGAGCGTAACCCGCCTCGAAACTAGTAAAACTTCGAGCACGAGACAACCTGCTCGCACAAACGACCACCGCCCTGTTGTTGTGAAGCAGCCACCCGGACCTCCTTGCTACATAGCACTTGACATCCGCTACTTGAACACGACCGATCACGGCACTCTGGGTGTTAGTATCAACCAAACAGTCAACGTCAACGACTGCAAGACCCAGTCATGCTGTATCGACATTGTCACTTCCCTCGAAAACTCGAGTTTGAAGCTCTGGAACACCAAGACGGTACAAACCGGTAACTGCATCTGCTCGTTATATAGGGAGCATGTATGCGGTGGCAAACCAATTTTCCAGGCGCCACGAAACTATAACGATAGTGATTTCCTGGCGACGCAGGCAAAACGTTAGTATCCCCGGAATATTGTTCATACAATGCATTGTTGCTCTACGAGTTTGTACGCAGGTTTGGTATGCTAACAATGGCGGTCCAAATTTGCAGTAGGTGCTCAAGCTCTTGACCGAGCGAAGGTAGCGAGTTTTGCTTGCAAGAGCGCCGAACCGGTGGTACCGGTGTTGCCCTCGGCGTCAGCACGAAAGGATCGACGAGCTATTAACTGGAATCCAAACAATATCTTCTATTAACCATTCATGTGGTAACCCGGCTGTGTATCTGCTTCAGGGCAACGACATTATAATATTGGAGTCTTGTCTCATGAACAAAGGTCTGTGTACATGTATGTATATATCTCCGCGTTGTTTCAATCATTGCCGCTTTGCGGCCTAAAGCCAATCGTGTATATAAAAGCATATATTGACCTGTTTCAATCAGCTACGAGGGAGTTAGAGTGTATATACTTGCCAGGGGATCCAAGGAGGTTTGTGTTCATCGTGCCAGATAGATGATTGCAATGTTACAGAAATGGCACTGCGTGGCCGTCCCCTCTCATGTCTGACCCTGCTGAGTAAACCCGCAATCCTTTGTCATAATGTACTCGGATAGCTTGCCCTCGCCCAAAGACCTCTCGTTCAAATCCCTTGACTATCTTTATTCCTTTATGACCCATCTTCCTGAGCGTCTCAACCGTCTCTTCGGGAATCCCTTCCTCGATTAACAGCGAGTTATCCAACGCCATGCCCCCAAGCTGTGGTAGAACAAGGTCAGCTTCAAGCCTCTGGTAGTATAAAGTACCAATATACAGACGTACGCAGAATCTTGGAGCATCCAGTGCCGCCTGCGGAGTAAACCCAAACGCAAGCATATTGAGCAGTGCCTGAACGTGACCCTGCGGCTGCATATATCCGCCCATGACACCATAGACTGTGTGCAGTTCACCATTCTGGGTCACCATTGCAGGAATAATGGTATGATATGACCGCTTGTTCCCCGCTACTACATTCGGATGACCAGCGTCGAGATGGAAGTTTGCACCGCGGTTATGCAGTGTGAATCCGCAGCCGTATGGCACGACGCTGGATCCGAAGCCGGAGAAGTTTGAACTGCAAGTGATAGTGTTAGCCGATTTGGCGCCAGCAGAGGTGGGAAGACGCGGTGGCAGCTTACTTGATAAAGCTGCAGCCATTGCCGTCTTTGTCAGTGGCGCAGAAATATACAGTATCTGAGCTGCTGAATGCCGGGCTTCCATGATCTAGATTCGTTGCTGCCTTCTTCGGGTCGAATAACTTTGCTCGTTCCGCGAGGTATGTCTAACAAGTCCGCCGTAAGTACGCATATATAGCGGACTCCAGAACCCTTCGTTCAGATTTTAGATGCACTTATGTTGATGAAGGACCGTACCTTATCGAGGAGCTGCGACGTCTTGACTTTCAGCATTGTGGGATCCGTAACGTACCACGAGGCGTCCGCGAAAGCTATCCTCAGCGCCTCGACGAGCGCATGTAGGTAATCGACAGAGTTATGCCCCAGTTCCTCTACCTTCGGGATGACCTTTGACTTTTCCAGCGCCTCGAGGATACCCAGCGCCATCAAAGCTACGATACCTTGCCTAGATTTCCATTGGGCACGTTAGCTGGCAGCTGCGAAAAGCGCGATAGTACCGACGGAAGAGCATTCGCATACCCGTTTGGAGGACACTCCCAAAGCTCGACTCCAAGCCGCTCCACAAACATCGAAATCGGCTCCACAACCTCGGCTCCAACCTCTCCATGTCTCTTCAAATCTTCCAGAGTCAAAACTCCGCCTCTTGCCTGCACCACCTTGACGATCTCATCTGCGATTCTCCCTTCATAGAATCCCTTTCTACCTTCCCTCCCGAGGGTCCTGAACGTCTCCGCCAGATTCTTCATAATCATGATTTCACCTGCTGCTGGCGCATGCGGTTTTTCGCCCTCTTTACTGGGCGGAACCAGCATTTCAGCGCCATTCGGCGAGGCTTCTAGCAGCCACTCCTGCCCAATGGCCCACATCTGCGCCGTGACTTCAGTAACGGGATATCCCTTCTCCGCCAGTTCGATGGCAGGCGCTAGCACCTCTGCCAGCGAGACCTTGCCGCTACCAAGCTTGTCGACGGTGTCAACCCATGCTGCAGCAGCGCCGGGGACATTGATAGCATGAATCGATCGCCAGGGGAGTTTGCCGGTGCTTACGCCTTCTGTGTCGACGACTAGCTGGCGCGTGAGAGCCGATGGAGAGCGGCCTGAGCCATTGAGTGCTGTTATCTTCTTGGTCGAGTTGTTCCAGTAGAGCAGGAAGGCGTCGCCGCCGATGCCGGTTGATGTCGGTTCCGTCACATTGAGTGCTGCAGCGACAGCGACAGCGGCATCCTGTTACATCCGATTTGCAATCAACATTTCAATTTCATGATGTCGTCATCTGCACATGTATAGATGCGATATCCTGGGGCTACGAGTGCACAGGTATTGAAGCCACCTAAACAGCTTCAAAATTTATCTCAAATGCAATTTCAATATAATGGACGTACAGCAGCATTCCCGCCTTTCTCAAGGATCTGTAGACCGGCCTGACACGCCAACGGGCTAGTCGAGGCAACAATCCCCTTCGACGAATGAACCACACTCCTCCTCGACTGGAATCCGAACAAACCCCAAGCGGAGCTCGAAGCCGGCGGATATACGCTGCTGGTGGACATCCCGGGGACCGCCTTGTTGTGAAATATGTGTTGTCGACGGTTGAATTGCCGTTCTCGACGCCGAGAGTTGGGAAATTTACGCGTCCACTTGTAGCAGAAACCGAGGCTCCGCGATGACATACAATGCCGCTTGGATGAAGATGCTTGGCAATTCGTCGACGTCTCGATAGATGTTGCAAGGGAGAGTGCCAGAGGGAGCCGTCTACATGCGGGTTCAACGATGCCGAGAAGGGACCGTTGGTATCTACTGCCTCGGTTACCGTATACCTTGTCATTGATTTGTAAGATGTCTTGGAGATGGCTTTGCCATCAAACAATCGAGCCCTTAATCGAGAGGCGACGTTACACAGCCTTCACCAGTCGATACACAATACTGATGATGACATTTGATAACCGATCTTGGCCCGACACGTCACCTAGAAGCCGAGTATTTATTCACGGTAACCGAGTCTCCACTAGCTCTTCATTAATTTAATTCATCGATTCAAAAATTCATACTAGTATCTCAAGCTCCTAGGTTGGAGTTAACACACACTTGCAATATTATACTCAAGTATTAGTCTAGCCAGGCCTCTGCGATCAAAAGAATATATGCCAAATATTTTCGATCCATGCAGTGGTTCTACGAACTTCACCAACAAACCCTCCGATTTAACATTGCCAATGTCCTGGCATTTTCGAATTTCCACGCGATAGATTTGTCAATCATCAGACTTGGCTCTGTCGAAATGGTTGGCATCAGCCTTACTCAAAGTAACTGGAATGCTTCTAGAAAAGTGAGACGCACGGCACAAATATTGGATCACTAATCCATCCGGTCACTCCCAAGCCAGGAGACACTGATGCCTAGAGAGCCAATATCCCACGCGATGCCGAGCGCCGCCAGCCAGCCAGCCAACCAACATGCAACCCACGTTGCGCGCATCCACAAAACGCAAACACATGCTGCACGAAATATTTGTCATGTCACGATAAAAAATTCTCCAAATTCTCCGGAAATAAATGAACCCATCGATCCTATCAGCAGGCACCCGCATCGAGCCAGAAATGTTGAAATCCTGACCGGCTTGCGTGACCCCTTGCGTTGCGGGCCAGGCACAAGCTGTTGCAATTTCAGTCGGCGCCAACGCGAGTCCGCCCGCCTGCCCCCTCGCGTAAAGTCCGCCCTGAAAAAAATAAAAAAATCATCGACAGAAAAAATGCCGCATGCACGATGCATCCAAGCAATTCGGCGACGACAAGGCTGCAAGGTCGAACTGCGGATATACAGGCCTCGACTTCACGGCGATCAGCAGGACGCAATTAATTTTCTCTGCTTCAAGAGACATCACATTCCTTCCCCTGCAGTCAGTCAGTCGCTCCAGCTTCCAGGTGAGATAGATGCAGCTGCCAGCCCTGCTTCCTTCTCCACTGGGGAGCTTCCGTCTCCACAATTGGAGCCGCCGGCCGGATGGAGCTGTCGAATGCAGGCAGCTGGTGGATAAGCAAGTCCGCAGACAGACATTCGCAATGCTATGCTGTGCAATGCAGGCCGTGAAAAGTTAGCTACATGTCCCTTGGCTGCCCTGTTTTGCAGCAAGGGGCGAACAAGTGCGAACGTGCGGACTCGCTTCTCGCATATTCGTCTTGGTCGCATCGCGTCGCATCTCGCGTACTGCCCGGCCGTGCCGGCTACCGAGCTCGAGTTCCTTCATTCATTCATTCACTCATTCATTCACATCCATTCATTTGCACACGCGAGTTGGTTGGGTTGCTTGTTTAGCTCCCGTTGAGCTTCCAATACGCTTCTGGATATCGCTTTCGAGCTCGTGCAGATGGATGATGATGTGTTCAATCGACGACCAAGGCCCAATCGCATCGTACGTCTTATTTGCGTAACGCAAGGAGAAGGCAAGCATCCCAGCTTGCCGGTCGCCCATCCCCATTTTCCTTTGATTGCGATCCGTGACGTGCAAATTAACTGGCAAATGGCAAAGTTAGTGGACACAGCCAGCTCCTCAGTGTTGATGGAAAACTGTCATCACTACGTGTATACTTCGCACTGCGTGTGCATTCCAAGAATCTGCAATCCACGCGCCACTGCACCTCCCTCGTATTCCTCGCGATATTGCCGGATATAAGATGTGCAATGTAGCGGAAATATTCACGCGACAGTCCGCTGATGTACAGCCCTGCATCATACACTCTCGTGCGAGAGAGTTCATGACGATCGATGAATGTGGAGACTTTGTATACGTATACGTTTATCGCATACAGTCCGCTTCACATCGACAAGAGTGAGCTTAGTGCTGACAGGCACAAGGGAGCTCGAGGAAGCGTTGCATGAACCGAACAGGCATCGCGAAAACGATTAGCTAGCCCGCAGACTTTAGCTTCACCAACGTCCAAGATTTCGGCATTTGCAGCACTCAATTCTCCTGTGGGAACAAGCAAGAAAGGCGAGCCCTTAATAACAGCCTGTTATGTTTGGCAAAAATGCCCGAATCTGAAACGCCCGGTGTATTTCTGGCGATGACGTAGCTAGGGAACCCTGGGTTCGTGGAAAGCAGTGGGTGGCCAACAAGGGATCAAGGCTGCCTCGACCGCCTTCCTCGAGCTCGTGTGATGTTCTTTCTGCGCGGCTTGCTTGAGAGCTATATCCCAAGAAAAGAATCTGACCGTCTGACTCGCATCCGCATGGTAGCATTCAGCGTTCCAGAAATACCTCAGACCCACCAACGAGAGACAGATACGTCTCCAAGAAAGCCTGCGGCTAGGCGCAGAGCGATTAACAAACGCTGTCTTAACGCCTCGACACCCCGCTACCGCGAATGGTGGACCCTCGACACGAATAAATCTCGTAATCGTCTCCACCTCCAACCCCATTCACATGCACATAACGGCCCATCGACAAGCAATAGCTGAGTAAGCTGACCGTATAACAGAGTGCCGACAATACGTCCAGAATGGCGAGACACAGCCATGGTTCCAGCCACCATAGCAAACCCGTCCGTCCGGAACCATTCTCATGCGGTGCACCGACGACTTCCCGATCCGTATTTCTATCTCGTAATAGCGTCGCAGCCTTCCGCGCCCCAACGAATAGTAACGCCTCCGACACCGCACAGAACCCCCCAAATAGGGATGCGAAGGAGACGGGTGTTTCCTGATGTGAAGGAGGCTTGCTATGCGTGTTTCTTGTTTCGAGACAGACTGCTTCGCATGCGTCGGTACTTTTCGTGATAGATAAGAACTAGAGTAACATTGGACGGCTGTTACCAATACCGGTTGCTAACCGCCCGAAGTTATTCCCTATCGTCATGACACCGGAAAGATTTTGACTTCAGCTTCTCGCACCCACACCAATGCCAATGCAAGCCTGGGCGCTCGGAGACCGGACGGATATGGAACTGTCGTGTGTGCGCACAGCCCACGTTTGTAGACGGTGGCACCGAGGATCAGAAGGAAACAGCAGGACCAGCTTGGCCATAGATAGGGCTGCATGGTAGCTGGCGCCTCGAGTTCCCGGAACAGCCAAATATAGCACCTGCATGCCATCCACGGATGCTGTTGATTCTGTTACCTAAGAGGCTGTATCGGAAAATTCGATGGAAATTTCTTCGCTGCTTCGATGAGAGCCGCCTCCCTTCGAAGGCTGGCGGATCAAACGCCCGCGTCGGCCGAAGATCGAAAAGTGTTGTGCCGACGTTTGTCCGCCGCGTTTGACGGCGAGAGCGTCATTTTGCGTGTGGTCTGCCTTTGGCGGGGTTTCTTTGGCGGGGCGAAGCCATCGCATCTTTGCTTTTTCCCCGCCGGGTAGAGCGTCGTCCCAAGAGGAGCACTCGGGCGCATAGCGACGGCAGAGCGCTCAATGGAGCAGAGACCAGCTCGAACGTGGGAGGCCCGCCGTGCTTATCTCTGACGTGAGAGACAGACGGAGACGTATTTGGCTACCCGACGGCGTCGTCGCGGGCAGAAGCAGGATTGCGCTTCGTGAGCGCGGTCATGCCGGGCAGGATGAGACGGCTTGTGGTGTCGGGTCGCGGGAAGGGGAAGCTGGATTGCGAGGTCGCATGCCGGACGAGAGGCTATATTTAAGTTCGCGTCGAGATGTGTAATTGCTTATCGATTCGCCAGTCGCCGCAGGATGTCAGGCGGTGATGGACGTGTAAGGCTGGATACTTCGGATTGGAGAGCCTCCTCTGGCTGAGCTCTCCTCGGGCGGGCGGGCGGACGAGATATGCCGTTTATATAGGGATACATCGATTGCAGGAAAATTACCGCAGGTCGCGGTCTTGTCGCCGTCGATTCGCCATAGCTCAAGGCGATAATGAGACCATGGGCATTAGTAGACACGGCATGCATTCCTTTTTTTCGCCGTTGGGCTGATAAGGACATGTCCGCGGAGCGTAGCAGCTAGCAGTTTGTCCGCAGCGCAAGCTCATTGCTATTGTCAATATCTATTAGTGTGCGCGAAAGCTCCCAGCTCAGGTTCCTGGCATGACGGGTGAGAAGAGCATCATTTAGTCCCGCCGTCTCAACTCTTGTCAATCGCAAGTGTATTCAGACCGGTCAAGGCCCCTGCAAGAGGTCAAGCGTGGGGCGGCCTCTCGCAAGTGCAACCCCAACAAGACATGTCATATCGACGACAGGAAACCCCGAAATGCAACTGCTCTGACAGGCCAAAATATTCCCGCGCTTCGACGTCCCTGATAAGCTTTAGTGCGGAGGTATATGCACGAGTTCGGGTGATGATCGAATCGAGTGACCAGGTCCTCGAGAGACGCTGCAGGATGGGAGCCAAGACGCCGATAAGGAACCCATCCATCTCTCCTTCCCTCTCCCATTTTGCACTTGCTTCTGAAGTCGAGGTTCACCGAGCTGTGCCTGTACCTCCAGAAATAAACCCCACATGAAAAGGAATTATCGTCAATTCTCGCTGTCGCCGACAGCATGAGGCGCCACACCTGGGGGGGGGCGGGGAGGTTGGCTGGCAGCAATCCGTTTGCGTATCGAATAAAATGTTACTCGATGCTATCATGCCAGCGTCCGATCGGTACAATGCTCTCGTTGATGACCTGCGCACGCATACACGGATCGTATGCATGGCGGTAGAGCTTTCTGAGATCCTGATAAGAAATCCCGTACGAGGGTGCAAAGTGGCCTATAGACGGGCCTAGCCAACGCCACCCAACTCGATCAACCTTCAAACGTGCGAGCGAGGGTTCGATATCCGAGAAGGGTTCTTCCTCTCGCCCTTCCTCAGTCGCATTGCAAGCCGTGGCGCTGGAATGCTGGAGCTGGTCGGTGGTGCCTTTTCAAGTATATCGCTCATTGCCAATAGCTTCGCTTGGTATTTATTGGCGCCGAGCATGGCCTTCTCGATCGATATCCGGGCTTTCAGGCTTTGCAGTCGGCGAGACAGGGAGCGGAGCAAAGAGGAAACTCCCAAATTGCCGTGGACCCCTTCAACGTCATTGGACTTCCCAGGTACAAGAAGATGTAGCGTTTGCTACAGTTCCACAAGGTACTCGGTACAGCCTCCCCAAGCATGGCATGCGACAGCAAACCAGACTGAACGCTGGGGAAAGTTAACATCCCCAGCCAGCCACCTAGCGAGAAAGCAAGAAAGCAAGAAAGCAACAGAGAATTTTCGCAGCTCCCTCAGGGTGCTGCTCGGTTTGAGCAGGACCCCTCATCGGCCTGCACCAATTGTAATAGTGTTAGGCGATATCATCAGACGTCCGAACGACGTTTACCGACGTGGAGGTGCCGTCGAGGTGTGCAGTGCAAAGTTAACCCCCACTGTACTGCACTGCAGCGTGACGCCCCTCGCCAAACATGCCTGGGCGTCAGCCGGTGGCGAGCAAAGTCCGCTCGAGTAGACCGGCGTTTCTGAATGATACAAGTCACGATCCCACGAGTTAGCTCAACTGAACGGCTTCATCAGCGACGGGTACGCAACTCGAACTGGCCAAATCACTCCTCAAAGGCAAAGTCCAAGAAGTGAGAAGCTGCCATCGCAGATGATGTAAGTCTGGTATGTACGGGCCGGCCGCTGGAGCAGACCCCCGCCAATCAGTTCGGCTGCATTACGACTCGGGGGCAGAGCAGGAAAGCACCGTACCTGTAGAAACGTAGCTGTCGAGCTAAGCACCACTGGCGTAGGAGGGTGCAGGGGCATGTTCCCTGACATGGACGCAAGGGTGGGCGAGCTAAGCCGACAGTGAGGAAAGTGGCCATCCCACCCCTGCCCTGCCACCTCCGGCGTCCGGTGCAGAGCAGCTCAGAATTTATCCCGCTGGGAAACAGGCAATGCACTTCCTTTTGCCGTTGCAGGAGCATCGAAGTTGTACATTCTGGCGAGCGTTTCTTTTTCTGGCTCTCTCGCTCTCGTCGCAGGCGGCGGGAGGCGGTGTGGTTTGGAGTGGTTGCAATGCCGCGGTGGGAGTCTTGAGACTTTTGCTTCACTACAAAGCTTGAGTCTATAAGAAGCGAGATCTCCCTCTCGCCCACCTGCCCGCTTCTTACTTCTGCTCTCCCCTCCCATCAACCTCCAACAACCAGACTCATTCACAACTTTCTGTCTTCTGTTCTGCGCAGCTCAGTTCAGTTCTTGCTCTCTGCCTTCTGCACCTTCAAACACTTTTCATATCATCGCTCTTCATCACATTCACAAGCCCAACATGGCGGAATCGACAACTCTCTCCAACACGGCCAACTTGTCCAAGTTCACAAGCCTCGACCAGGGCGGTCGCCTGATGGCCGAGTACATCTGGATCGATGCCTGCAGCGGCGTCCGCTCCAAGACCAAGACGATCTTCAAGGAGCCTAAGGGTCCCGAAGACCTCCCCGAATGGAACTTCGACGGCTCCTCCACCGGTCAAGCCCCGGGCCACGATTCGGATGTCTACCTGCGCCCCGTCGCCATCTTCCCAGACCCAATCCGCAAGCTCCCAAATATCCTCGTCCTCTGCGAAACCTGGAACCCAGACGGCACCCCGAATAAGTACAACGCCCGCCACGAGTGCAACCGGATCATGGAGGCCAACAAGGACCACAAGCCCTGGTTCGGTCTCGAGCAGGAGTACACCGTCTTCAACAAGAACGGTTGGCCCTTCGGCTGGCCCGAGGGCGGTTTCCCCGGCCCACAGGGACCATACTACTGCGCCGTCGGCACCGGCAACGTCTACTGCCGTGACGTCGTCGAGGCACACTACAAGGCTTGCCTGTACGCCGGCATCAAGATCTCCGGCATCAACGCTGAGGTTCTTCCCTCTCAATGGGAGTTCCAGGTCGGCCCCTGCGAGGGTATCGAGATGGGTGACCACCTCTGGGCTGCCCGCTACCTGCTCCACCGTGTCGCAGAGGAATTCGGCGTCAAGATCTCCTTCCACCCCAAGCCCATCCCCGGCGACTGGAACGGTTCCGGCCTGCACACCAACGTCTCCACCCAGGCGATGCGCGAGGAAGGCGGCATGGCACACATCGAGGCTGCTCTCGAGAAGCTCTCCAAGCGCCACAAGGAACACATTGCCGTCTACGGCTCCGACAACGATCTCCGTCTGACCGGCAAGCACGAGACCGGCTCGATCGATACCTTCACATGGGGTGTTGCGAACCGTGGTGCCTCCGTCCGTATCCCGCGTGAATGTGCTCACAAGGGCTACGGCTACTTCGAGGATCGCCGTCCGTCTTCGAACGGCGACCCGTACCAGATCACTGGTATCATGATCGAGACCATCTGCGGACCGGCGTAAAGCTAGTGTTTTGAGAGCGTTTTTTCTTGGCGTCTACGACGCCCGGTTTCTTCTTTACAGACTTTTAATAGATACGATACGATCGATTATCCTGTTTTTTTTCATTTTTGGTTAAAGGCTGAGCTGTGCTTGATTTTTCTTCTACTACACTATGGTTGTTCTCTTGACTACACTTATGAATTTCTTTATTTGTTCACGGCTGAGAAGAAATACTCTACGTACCCGTCCGTCTGTCCCTTTTGGTTGGCTCTATACCTGACACACCGGAGGACAATGAAACGAGACTGCAAAAAACTTATTCCGTCGAATTTTTTTTTAATCCTTTGTTACTAGACCAATGCATCATACCCAGTCTTGTACCCCGAACTTTACATGAAATGAACTCATTCTGGTCCTTCGCCCCGTTACAGCGATCGATCTAGATAGTACGAATAGACACCTGAATAATCTATTCTGACCCACACAAATATCAAACTTCTCCGTAAATGTGCAACCACGTAGTTAGTATGGGAGCTAGCGACATCGTACGGCAAAGGTGAGCAGCCGGCGATACAGATCGGCGTGTAGTTGTCTACCTGGTAAACCGTGTGCGACGCAGCTGTAAGTTTACGTACTCGAAATTCCACGATTGGCCGTTTGCCCGTGGCGCGAGTGGAGTCCACATGGATGCGTGCACAGAGAGCCGCATTGTCCAAGCCCGTGCTGCCGATAGGCTTACAGTCTGAATTGACGGATCCATGTAAGTAATGTGTATCCATTTTATCGGCGATCTGGTGAGATTGCGATACATTCATTTGCTTCACTTTGCGGACATGTAAATCCTCACAAAGGTATCGCAATGCATCGCATTGTACATTACACGGCCCATCCTGTCCTGTGGTAAGCGCTGCAGGCAGGCTGGTTGCGGGGTCAGAACTTTGCAGGCAACGAGTAAAAAAATTTTCTTACTTTCAAGCATCCTACTTCGGCTCTCCGTAAGTTCCTTCCCGAAGTTCTCCCCAACAAGATCAGATATATTGCCCCATACGCGTCCCTTCGTATATTTGCACCTACGTAGACGCATGCATGCATGTCTGTCCTGTCCTCCCGGCGACCAGACTGGGCCAGGAGCACCCTTGAACCCGAGCGTGAGCGTGAGCTTATCAGCAGTATTATAGGCTGTGTAGGTAGGCGAGCGAATGCGTAGGGGAGGAGGTGGTGCATCCGACGGCTCTCGTCTGCTCAAACTCTCTTCTGCAAGGAAATCTCTGCAGCCTGGAAAAATACAGTTTAAGCGGTCACCCGCTATCTGAGATCTCGATACTTTCTCTCGAGCGGCGGGGCCCGCCGGCCGCCTGGCCACGGCAGCGCAGTTCAGCCATGGCCAAGTAGTTCCGAAGTAACGTAAACGAAGCAGAGATAACGAGATAGCGCGATGCCCATCGATTCGGCCAAGACGATCGATTCACGTAATTTCGTCCCATCTATGAAATCCATTAGCTAATACCCGTCTGCAAGACGGGCGTCCGGCCGTCCTCCTGTCCGCCTCTTGTCAGGCAAGGTCAAGGAGTCGGGTCGGCTGGTGTGGTGGTGAGGGGTAAATTACCCAAATTCCTATTTGCTCGCTTCCGCCTCCGTTGCCGTCGAAAAGCGACGCCAAGGAATATATCCGTATATGGAAAGTACCACACACAACGCCGTTTCTGTAGACAGAAGTTTTAGATTTCTGCGTAGCTCGTGTGTGTATCTCGAGATTCAAAGTGATCAGGACAGTGTACAGCAGAATAGAGGAACTCGCGTTTACTATTTCGTAGCAGTGTGGTACTCTGTCGATGTTTGCGAATGCCTTTGCTTCTATGTTCGAGTAAACCAGGGCGTGACCGTCGACCGTCTATAGATCTAGTGAACGCTCGAGCAACGGACGCCCGAAGTCAACGGCTGGAGATCGCGTCCACGATCGCCGGTTATAAAGTCTGGCACGACCGACCGTCAATTATGCCATCCCTATGATACTTACGTGTGCGAGATGACAAATGTAGACTTTTTAAACGTAACTCAGGTTATATTTACTAAACCGAACATAAGAAGTACCTATCCATGGATCCATTGACAACTCGTGAGGTTGTCACCCACGTGTCGAGGGTCGTACAGCACGTGTACAGAGGGGATAAAAAATACTACCTTGTTCTCTTCTATTGATGATAACGGTGTCCAGATCCAATATGAGCACTAATCGCCGGACAATCCCTTCACAACAGCTACCACCGTGTCTAAATCTAATGCGTATTTATTAACACCCATATTCAGTCGAGCCGCACAGCTAACCGATCATTCAAACATCCTTCAAAGCGTTTATCCAACCGGTTCCCAGACGCTTCTCCCACTCGACACCGAACATCTATCCAAACCTCCTTCCTTCTACAAGGCAAGAAACAACCGACGCTACACAGCATCAGCGCCGACATCCATCATGAAGTTCAACAGCAAGAATCTGCCCTCCCACGACCGTTCCCACGCATACACCAGCAACGGGATCCACACGTCCATCAACAATCACCTCACTCTGAATCCCCTCAACCCTCAAGCTGCAACGATACATCATTTCATTCTACCCCCGCCTCCCGCTCCTGTCGTCGAATCTGCCGGCGACAGTCATGACGAAGCATACGTTCCTCCGGGTGAAGCAAACGGACACTCTTCGCAATCAAACGACGCCCCATCGCTCCGCACACAGGACCTCATGCTGCGGATGCGAAAGGGGCTGCTGCTTCTGGACGAGCGCGTCGGAGAGACGGATATCGAACAACGTTTTCATATTTTGCGTTCGCGGCTAGAGGAGATAGAGAAGGAGCTGGTAGCGCTTAATCGCGAGATGGCACTGCGAAGGAAAAAGAAAGCGTCGCAGGAGCAGAGTATCGATAAGTCAGAGGGTCTGCTATAGGGTTCCTGGAGTATTTTGGTCTCGGATTGAGCGATCTAGAGGAGTAGCTTCATCGAGTTCATCTTCTTGGTTACGGAAGAGTATATAAATATGCACTTGGCTTACGAGACAAGTATCGTTGCATGGCCTCATCAATCAGATCTATGGAGCTCTGCTTGTATGGTTTTTATCACCAAATGTTTATAAGGATCGCAGTATCAGCTAAAGATCCCGACAATGCGAATCAAGCGCCTGTATGTTGATAGCATCACTTTGCGCGTGTTAGAGATGAGGCTTGGTTGCACTAATCATACATCCGATATCAATCCCGCCGACCCCGAATTTGCGAAATAGCAAAAAGCGGTTACAACCATCTTTTGTGTGAAGATTAGACGCTTTGCTATCTAGCGGTATACCTTCACGGATCATTATTATGTAGGAGTTCACACGACGATGTATCTACATTATATTGAGCGCTTTCTCATTGAAGCATGAGCTTCTACAATCTATCGTAATCTAGTAATGAGCTCGAGAAGAAATAGAGGAGTGGAGAAGGAGGCTTAAGACGTCAACCGGTAGAAAGAACTCTCCGAGCAGTAAGCTGATATATCGATAGCCAAACGGAAGGTTTGGAAGCCAATAAACTTGAGAGCGTAGTAGAGTGAAGGTGTGGAAATGCATGATCGTGAAGACACCTAGCAGTCGCTCAATCGACGCATATCTGGCAATAATTCTTTATTCTATTTTGGAATACTGTTACTGCAAATTTAACAGCTGACATATCTGTAGAGCATACACTAAATGGGAACCAGTACTGCAGTCTTGAAATTTCTAAGAGCGATCTAGACAATACGCGTTGAAACATATTCATTCTTTAGTGCAGCCAGCAACTTATTTCTGGCAATCGGGTTAACTAGTAGTTGGTTTCTCTACCAAAAGAAAATCATAAACATATTCCGCAGATTTTTCCAGTCTATGCATCTGACACTTCGATGCGATTGAACCCCCCACACGATGCAACATGATTCTCTCTACATTGCGCACGTCCGGCCCGTGCGCTCTCACATCAGCACAGAAATGCCGGATTCGAGCTGTGCTCTGAGCCCTTCGAGTTCCTGCCTCTTCCTTTGGACCTCGTCTGATTCCGAGCCCAAGTGTTCCACTTTCTCAGCAGAGAACTGCATGACACTGACTGGGGAGAAGATGTCTGAAAGATCGGTCAAGATGTGCCGCTCTATGACTTGGCGGCAGACATTATCAACGAAGG
Organism: Drechslerella dactyloides; assembly: GCA_020064725.1. Lineage (NCBI taxonomy): Eukaryota > Fungi > Ascomycota > Orbiliomycetes > Orbiliales > Orbiliaceae > Drechslerella > Drechslerella dactyloides. The sequence goes on from JAGTWJ010000002.1 coordinate 863,281, forward strand.
TTTTGAGTGCGATCTAATCTAACGTTAGCGTTTCTTCATACGAGCAGATATTTTATGTACGAAGATAAATATAGATCCTCTTACCTCGTAATATGCCTTCAATGCCGTGTTTGCCTCTTTACAAGCCTGAATTTCTATGTCGACAGTGATAGGAATAGCAGCTAAGGCCGTCTTGAGTGCTTCAAGATGCACCCAGGTCTTCTTGTCATTCTCTTCCGATATATCCTCCGGATCCAGATTAGAATCTGTGACTGCAGTGCTGAGCGTGGATTGATTATCTTCGCTTCTGGCTTGTCGAACAACATCGGCGTAATAACTATTGTAGGTCATAGGAAAACGCCTCTCATCCTTCCACAGCTGAGTAAGTTCGAGCTTGGCTTCACGGTGGCTCTTATCTAGGATATCTTGCACCTCCGGATGAAGCCTTCTTAGAACCTGTTCATCCTTCACAATGAAAGCAAGAGCCTGTCGGATGAAGCGGGAGGCGCTCCTGAACACAGTGTGAAGATGCTCACGCGCGATATCGAGCCAAGGGCTAGATTGCTCGTGGAATAGCTCTGCCAAAAGCACAGAGTTATAGGTTCCCTGTAGTTCTTGTCCTCTAGTTCTCCTATATGTCTGTTGTAACTTCAATCAGCACTTCCGTAACCACTTTTGCTCGCAAGTACACGTACATGCGAGTCAATCAGATACTTCATCGTTCGATCTCAAGATCTGATGGTCTGATTTCAGGAACATATCATATGTCGCTCACCTTAATAATCCAGGCACGTGCCTCTTGAATTGGATCGGAATCTTTGGAATCTTCGCCCTCGACCACTTCCACGGGCGCGTCATCGTCTGGATGCGACTCTTCGTCGAGTTTTACAAGACACCCCCATTTTGCACCCCGATGGAGCATGTTTCGTGCAAACCGGTTATTGAATTTATGAACTTGAGCACGAAGCCTCAATTCCTCATCCTCGAAGAACGTATCGCCATATTTGGCATAGTGGCCATCAAGGCTTTGCCTGCATAAATCGTGGAACTGCAAACTGACTTCGGCGAGGTAGGCTTTCATCTCGGTATGAGTCTTTCTCTCTGGCCCAAGTGAGAGTAGTTCCTCTTCAGTCTGGGACAAGAGTTGCCGAATCTCCGCATAGACTTTTGGCAGCTCTCGTTCGATATGTCGATCCAGGATACTCTGAAGGTAACTTGTTAATCGAGGTGTACCCACTCTCTCCTTGTCAAGACGCTGCTCGCTCCAAGGTGGTGAGGTGAAAAATGCATCCTCCATTCGACGGCGTGCCTCGGAGTCCATATCGCCAGCCTCGAGATCGTGAGGCGCGGGATTCTTGACAATGAAGAAACCACGCTTGAGCTTCGTCGTGTCTTCATTTCTAGAGAGCATTGCGATACGTTTTTCAGTACCCTTGTTGATAAGATCCGGTTTGGTGATGACGCCCACGGTCCTCTCCCCGTTAGCGTCAACCTCTCGAGCCTTTTGGATAATTTTCTGATTCGCGATATCGTTACCCGCTTGGACAATCGCGATAATAATGGTCCTCGAGCTTCGAATGTACTGGTCAACGAGGCGCTCAGGAATTCGGACATCTTCGTCCGTTTGCTCGTCATTGGAAACGGCGATTAACCCAGGGAGATCCACAACAGTCAAGTGACGCTCAGTCGGGCCAGAGGCTTTGATGCTGAGTACGTCCAAACCGAATGCTGGGCCTGTCGCGTTTCTTCCAAACCCTCGCAAGCCCATTATTTCGCCGACTTGACTGATGACGGATGGCAGTTCACCGAAGTTAGGTAGCGTCCAGTTTGACGACGAGATGCGAGCTTTCTCCTCTTCGCTGCGAGAGGCGTGGGGGATGATCGTGGCCTTAATAGTCGTCTCACCACCATCATTATGGGTGAGAGTGATCTCAGTCGCAAATTTGGTGCAGACGCCGTCGTTGCGAGGGAACGGAATGCCGGTGATTCCTTCAAGGACCGAGCTCTTTCCGGCGGATTGATCGCCGCAGACCACGAGCTGTGGGAGGGAAATGTGATCACCGACGCCATGAGCACGTAGTTCAGCGACCTTTTGGAGGAAGGACTTTGACTTGTTGGCTTTTTCGGACGAAGATACCAGACTCATAGCTGACATTTTGGACGGTCAAACTGCTACACAAGATCAAATCTTTTGTGGAAGGCTGCGCAGTGACGATGATTTGTGCTATAGGGTCGAAGGGTGATGCAAGGTGCGACTAAATTGGGAAGTCAGTGAGGATATAGCAGCCGTTACGTATAGAAAGCTTGCTTACACAAATGGTGTTTGGAATACTCTTATATATCAGGATCTTGGGAATTATCTGGAAGGGCTTAGAATGCTCCTGGTATCGCTGTAGGAACCTGATGGAAGGGAACATTCATCTATACTTTTCTAAGGTCTCGAACACACTTCGCTGTTTGATGTTTAATCCTCTCAGCCAGCACCTACTTTACCAGAAGAGCCTGATCCTCATCGCGAATGTTGCCTGAAGTTGTATGAGAATTGCTGTGCCACGCAGACGCGCAGCAGGTAATGCAGCCAAGCGAAAGCACAGCACAGCGACATGAGTAGAATATCGATAAAAGTGCCTGAATTCTAACTTTCAAGACGTGACACTCCGAGAAAAATCCCTTTCTTCAGGGCGGCTGTATGCATACCATAATACCTCCCTCCTATCGAATTTTCGACAATAAAGCAGATATCATGGCTGCGCGCATGCGAGATCTTGAGACGGGAGTCTGCATGTGTTTGTCTTTCAGTTCACACCGCGTTGCTGTTTTACTGCTACCATAATCAGAAGCTTGCTATTTACCAGTGATGAGATCCTCCTGTCTGGAATTATCTGAGTACACTAGTCTCGGGGCCAACCGCTGTGAGTACACGATGTTTCTCTTCTTTGTGATATCGGGCCCAAACGTGGGGTTTACGAGGTCTATACGTTGAAGCAAACACGGGTACGCAACATCCGGCATCCACATACACATGTGAAGTGAAGCGCACAAACAAACGAACTAGTTCGGGAAAACAGCCGCAAGGTGACTTTCAAACACAATAACCTCACTCGCTATGTCCTCTCCACAAATCCATATACCTACAGAGCTGATGGTCGAATATCAAGTCACTGCATATGTGCATCACAATAGCATAGCATGTTGCGGAAGTTTTCGCGTTGACCTTGTTGCAAGTAGCCACAAACTAGGTGGCTGGGACGCTTGCCAGTTCAGGCAGCTGTTGTGCTGTCCGCAAAAGGACGGAGTTTGCGATACGTGTTGACGCGATTATTCGGCTTCGACCGTTCAATTGCTCTACGAACAAGCTTCGGTCTAAATTACGGCCTCAAGCCAGCACCGCCACCACCGTTTTACGGATGCCTGTCGAAACTGCTTCGAGGGCCTTGATGGCAACATCGCAATCAACCTGAGGGCAGGCCAAGCCAAGGCCTATGAGGTGGCGGAAGCAGACTTTGCACATCGTCCAGACACGGTAAGGGGCGAGATGCAATTCACAGCCGTTCGCGTCTCCACTCAAGCACTCGAACGTGCATGTTCGCTCGCTCCGTTCGAATGTTCGATGTCTCCGATGATCGTCAGGCACAGTACTGCGCCTGCACGCTGGACGTGGAACTGGAACTCGATTCCCGACGGACGGGAGAGTGGTTCAACGGCGATCGACTCGGGCGGAAGCATGCACTCGAGTGACTGGCACTTTACAGACGTGCAGAGAGAGCTTTCCGGAGACGGGCTTCAGGGACGACATGCTAGCCGAGGACGCGGAATCCACCGTGCTAGGTTCTTAAGGCATAGTCTCAAGCTTTAGCTTCAGTAATATTGCTGGAAGGGTCCACCTGCGCCTGCATGCTGCGAGTGGCAATCACACTGCGGCAGGCTTCATGGCTGACGGACAACGGCGGTCAGCGGTAAAGGCTAAAAGGGTTTCAATATCACAATCAACTTAAAAGCCTCTAGCCGGACTTTGTCTCACCGAGTAACGTAACGGTCGCAACTTTAAGAGCTTCAAAGCCGGTATATTCCGTATCTTACATGTTGGCTAAAGTGTTAATTAAAGTTGGAGGGCCGAGCCAAAGTTCGCTAAAACCCTGTCCTCTATAGAGTTTATATTAACAGTGTGTGATATTCTCCATTTACGACCGCTGCGCAGCGAGCTACTCCGGAGTGAGCTGTTTAAGGGAGGGCGTCCGCCCGCCGCCTGCCAAGCTGGCCCTTTCAGTGGCTCAATTGGATCGCCATGGAAGCAGAACAGCGTTTCTTGTGGAAACGCGAAGAAGTCATTAGCTAACCTTGATCCCTGTGGATTTGCGGAGAATGAGGGAAGAAGAAAGAATGAGAAAAGCCCGCGGGCCGGTGATTTCGATTTGTCTTTCGAATGCAAGGATTGGGCATGTTCCTTTCTTCTTCCAGCGCTCTGCATGCCTGCGTGTATTGCATGGCGTGAAGGCAATCGGATAGGGGGTTCTTTCTTTCTGTCTGGATTCCAGGAGGGAATATTCTGTACGATGGTGTTCGAGAGGCTGTCCTTACAGCTGGATTGTAAGGCATTATAAATCAGCTCGCGGGCCATCTGCTCCCTTTTCAGCTCGAGGTAGTCAAAATCGAAATCAGTGGCGAGTATGATAAGCACATGGGGCTAGCCGGAGCTCCTGCATTCACAGGTTCGGTACAGGCGTGTGCTCTTGCGCAGTGGACGTTCCGCGGTACTGTCAAACCTTATGTAAAAAGTTGCTGCATAGTGTCTCTTGTTCAGAATTTTGGTTCCTTACCTAATAGAATCATGACATCAAAGAGTAAGTGCCCTGAGTCTCGAGTGCAATAAGCAATACGCGGAATTCAAAGTGCATAAGTGTCTTCTGCCGTGGAACACAAACTTCGATAAATTGGGGATCTGGATGGAGGCCGGAGGTGAATGTGACCCAGCTGCATGCATGCAGGCTGCAGGAGCGAGCCAACTTGCATGACGCGGTGGGGCTCGCTGCATGCAGGTACCACTGGCGATTGCCCAACCACAAATATTTGTGCACGCAGGCACTGGCGGCAGCTGATAGGCCATGCGAGCGGCTGGGTACACGAAGACATGCATCCCTCGCGAGTGCGGTCGACTGCTGGTCACAAGCCTCAGCCTTTCCTCTGTGCGCCGTCCGTGAAGTGAATGGGGTATCAAGTTTGAAATGTTTAGGTAACGTTGGCTTGCATGGTGGCTCGACCTGGTCTCACACCCCTGCAGGTGGGCTTTTGCTTTGCAGGCTACGGAATATAATGCATGTCGGTGTTGGAGTGGTGGTACAAAAGTATCTTTCGTAAACATAACGTTTGCCGAATACATAGGAAACTTAGTTTCGGGGACGCTGTAGGAAACTTAGTTTCGGGGACGCTGTAGGAAACTAAGCGGATCCAGTGAAGATTAGCCGATGCCACCGGTAACGAAATGATTGATTGATATACCTAGGTCTAATGGTGACCTTGCACGCGAGTCCCGGTGGTTGCCATGGTGGAGACCTTGGTCCTTGCATTAAGATGCTGTATGCGACATGAACTAATAGAATTATAAAGCAATACCCAATTAATCGAGCATTCAGCTGAATATAAATTTGCTGAATATAAAATTCGACTGACAGACTTGAATTTGAATGTGTCAATCCACGGATATTAGCTTGGTGGCACGACCGGTATAAGGCGCCAACTGCTGCAGGCTATCCTGGGCACATACATATTTGCGGGACAATGGATGGCCCGGCGGGATATCGAACAATCTCGAGCGTTTTGTGGCACAGCGGACGTATACGTATATTTGATACGCGAGGATAAGTGTGCGGGATGTTGTCCTGATAGAATCTAGCAAGCAGGAACGAGAGCAAGACTAGCGGTATAGCGGTATAGCCTTCAACTGAGGTTGAATTCCACCGTCCTGAATGATCGTCTTCATGCAAGCTCGGTAATGACATTTGCATATGTGGTGCTGATGGCTAGTGTTTAAATGCAGATGCCAGATGCAGGTCTTGTGCGTTCCGCCCGGTTGTGCGGATATCGATCGATCTGGTGGAAATGCAGATGCATGCGGATTATATGCAAAGTGAAATGAAGAACGATGCAATGCTGCCACAATGCAAATTGACGGGCGGCGAGCGTTGACGTTCCAGATCCAGATCTTTCCAGCGAACGAGATTCGGGTTGGATGCACCACTTCTGCATGCGCATGCTGTCCAGCAACTCGGTTCAAAAGTTCCTATAAATATGCAACTATGCAAGCACAGGCCAGCTGGATCAGTACCATGCGGTTTAGATCATATTCAGCCCATATCCTAAGACGGCCATCGTTTCGAGCCGAATGCGAATGTAATGTCCATGCATGTGCATGCTCGACGCCACTATCACTGGTATGTGCCTAGCTTAGATCGCGAGCTAAGATCGTCGATATCGATAGGGTATCACATTTGTCTCAAGACTAAAACTGATGGACAGCGGGCCAATATAATAGTGATGATCAATATATTATAACAGTAATATTGAACTTAGTGCGGATATTATATAGGCTGTAAACACGGGTGCTTATCTATATAAGTGCGGTGACCCAGCCCGTCGTCCGTGCCACGGAACATAGCTACATATGTAGTCTGGATATCTTACATGGGGGTAATTGGTAGTATATAACATAATAGATAAGAGAGTGACAAGAATTGAAATAAAGTCCGGAAGCGTTTCCATCAAGTTGCATATGCACCGTAATCATACACGTCTACATGCATGCTTCATGTCCATATGCGCTATCAACATGACGTCAGAAGTAACATGGCAGTCTCCGATGGGTATTTCGACTGTGCATGCATGTTATACATTCGACGTCGACTCGAGTTTCCCAAAGTTCATCTGTTCCGCCCGCTGCCGCGCCATTTCTGCGTCCTTTGCTCGCCACCGTCTTCGAGCGATATAGGACGCGCCGACGCCAAGCGCCGCGAAGACAAGGACGCCTGCGACGATGCCGCCGGCAATAATGCCGATCTTTGGCCCGGGGGTGCTGCTGGAGGCCAAGGCCTGATCTATGCTTGTGTTCGAGGCTGCGGCTGCGGCGTTATTGGTGGTGCTGCTGGCTGGCGGCGTGGAAGGCTCGCTGGCGGAGTCTGCTGAGGTCGTCTCCGCGACAGTCTCTGTTGTGAACGTGGAGGTCGGCGCGCGGGTTGTCGCGGCAGCGCTCGTCGTCGGCTCTGCAGAAGTTTCTTCCTCATCGCGCGAGCTCGTATGCTTCGCTGGGGTGGTGGGTGCCGGCCGGCTCGACGGCGCATCTGTTGTCTTTACAACTCGTGACTTTGTAGGTTCTGCCGACACGGTTGGTGCTTCCGTTCGTTCCGGCCGGTCGTGCTTTGGTGGCCGCGTCGGCGTCGCAGTCGCGGTGCTGTCTTCACAGGAGCCATCGTCGCCAAAGAAGCATTTGACGTCCTTGGTCGCGTCTTTCCACCAGGACGCGTGGACGCCGCGGACGCATGTGTTCAGGATGAGAAGGAATACGAGCAGCAGCGGGCCGGAGGGAATACGAAATGCCAGCATTACGACTATGCACTACGAATATAGATCCAACGTTTTGAAACGAGTGACTGACTGATGCTTAAAACAGGTTACCCAGTAACCATATGCAAAACAAAAACGCGAAGCTGAAAGAGAGACTGTGTATGGTAGAATAGAGACAGGTTTGTCTGTCTATCGGTGGTAGAGAGCGTGGGTAGTACTGCCAGGCATTGATGCTTGAAAGAACTAGACTGGATGCGTCGCGGTCGCGGTAATGCGTCGACCGAAAGGAGACATCACGAAGTAGGAAGGAAAGGCGGGAAGCGAAGCCTTTTGTTTCCTCTTAGTGTTTGACGGCGACATTGTTGGCGCATTAGCGGAAAGGGGCACAGCAGCCTCGGCATGTTTCGCAGGGGTCCCCGCGCGCCTGATGGAGCGAACGATCGCACTATTAGGGCATGAGGCTTTCTAAGTTTATCTGTGCATTCACTCTGTTCAGGCAGAGACTGTGTGCGAACATATCTTTATCGCGAAAAGATGTTCGCTGGAATGCAATGCGGCATCGAGTCACAAGGATGGATGAACGAGGTTATTCTTGACTCGCGGTACGGGTATCCTGGTGGTTCCAGTCATCGTCGGTTTCGCAGTTGCGGTGCCGTGCTGCTGCATCGCGCACAGCATGGATGCATGGAGGAGCAATCATGGCTCAAACAAGAGGGCGCGGCTCTCTGGGAATGCGAATTGGTGTGCCATTTGGGCGCAAATTTGGATGGAAACGAAGGTGGGGGACCCTGGATGGCGTCGTGGAAAATAGGAATCGCGGAAATTGGGTCTTAATCTTTCTTTGCAAATTTTCTCCTCCAGATGCTCCGAGGAAGGAGCAAATATGTCAGAATCGATCGATCTCGATCGATCAGATTTGCTATCCGAGCTGGAATCCTGCTGCTTCGTGCCGCCATGACACGGCTCGGGTTGTGTCCAGCCAGGTCCAGTTGCAATATGCCGACTGAAAAATTGCGGCCTTGGACAGAAAAGTTGGGATGTTCTCGGCTCCGTCGCCTGATATCAGTGGCTCGGTTCAGCCCCGCCGATTGTCGAGCAGCGAATAGCAAGCCAGCACGGCTTGGGCCGTGCACTTGGAACCAACATTTGCCTGAGCTGCTGCCCTGCCGTGCCGCGGACCGTGGTGACATCTGAGAGGTCCGTCCAGCCAATGCCTTTGCGCCCCTGGCCGTCGTACCCCTGGTCCGGAATTCAGGAACCGGCTAGGGCAGCGAGTTCACGAACACAGGGCAGGTTGCCAAACGGCTCTTCCTAAACCGGCATCCCCTGAATCTTGCTGGGGAGCATCATCGACAGAGCAGCCGTCGGTTTCGAGAAGGTAGGCACCGGTTCGACGAGGGTCTCGGGAGCCAAAGCGACGCCGGTTGACGAATCACTGCGTGATATACTTAGATGTCTAATGCACCAAGTTCGAAAATGGGTATTGAGAGTTTCAGGCTGGTCGTCATTTGCATCAACGGCCGAACTTTTGACGGCTGGTGCGCCGGGCTTCGGCTCGGTGAGCTGCAATGATGATACATGCAACTGCCTTGTTCGATGCAGGAACGCATGGCAATGCATGCAAAGCCTCCTCGGTCTTGTCTGTTCCATAGTTAGCATTCTCGGTTTTATCGATTGAACGCTGATTCGATTGACTGATTGATTGATTGATAGCATGCAATTGCCATCGACTAGTCTGGAAACGGGGTCAGCCAACGACCGGCAAGCCTGCCCCACCGCCATCAGGGACGCCCTCTCTCCCTCTTATAATATAATATAGCTTCGGCCCCTGGCCCTCTGAGGAATTGGAGCCGTCCGTCTTCCCTGAAGAGGCTTTTTTGTTTTTTTCCTTTCGTCCAACGGTTCCCCTGAATTGACTGATTGAAATCGACCGGGTGTGTAGTGGAGGAGCGTGGTCGAGTTTGAATTTGCCTGGTCGTTGGCGAGCGAGTCTCCTGAGACGATGACCACACGCCGGCCGCCCGTCCGCCAGTCTTTGTTCGCCGCCTGCAATTAGCACTTACCTGTTCCGCCGCCGCTGCGATTCAAGAATCCATTCCACGACCGCTTCCTCCATTTCCTTTCAACATCACATCGCCATCGCCGTCGCTCCTTCCCTTCAACATCGCCATCGTCGTCATCTGAACAACCGCTTGCGGTGCTGCTGCCTGCTGCTGGATGGCTCTATTCACTGGTCACATGGATCCCCTGGTCCTGTAGCATCACCCACCTGCAGATACACGCTGCCGTGGAACGGCATCGATAGCACGAATTGTTTTGCATAGCTACCCGTCGACAAAGTCTCGCTCTATCGTCCGGATCTATATCTCTCTTGGTAAGCGAATTATTTGCAGTGTTGTTTTCTTTATTCTTTTTCGTTTCTGAATGAATACATACCGCCGCCATGGCTTTTCACGTCTCGGAAATATAATTGTCCATGATACTCACCGGCGGTGATAACGGTTATCATATCGTGCATCTCGGGCTTCCCCATCCATCCGCTTGCTTCCCTTCAATGCATTGGCTGCTGCACTCGCGGGATGGGCGACAGTTGGTTCTTTGGCTCTCTGTCGCCGCCGCGTCCTCGCTTCGAGACCCGGATTGAGCCGTGGCGGACAAAGGATCGCGGAGCCTCTCCAGCGATCCATCCCTCTAACGGATTCGCTGGCCGCATCTCATGACCGAGCGGGAATAAGATGTCTTGCAGTTCGGATGGGACCAGTGCGAGTCTGCGCAGGTGCAGGCCACCGCGGCTTTTGCGTGCTTGCGACATCTTTGGCATCTCGGCCTGGCCTTCTGCATTCGCGCTGGCTGCAGACGCAAACTTGTGCTCGTGTCGGAAGGCCTGCAGCTGCATAACCTGCTACCTTGGGGCACTGCAGCCAGGTCGCAGGAGACACAACGTCGTCTGCGAATTCATTCCGGGCAGCGGCTGGTCATTATCGCACAGACCTGCCGCTGTGACATCCGGACGTGTATCGCGTTCTATCCCTCCTGATGGTAACCACTATCCATATGCCTGTAATCCGTCTGTTTGACACTATCTTCGCAAGCTGTGCAGAGAGGCAGACGAGGGCTTGAATTCCGGGGCTCCTCCTAGTCGTCCGCTCTTTATCGATTTCCTTGCTACTTCGTACCTTCGTTTCCACTGCGAAGTCTCCCTGTTCTCCCGCACTTCCAGCAGCCGGCGGGGAGAAAAGAAATATACCCAGCTCCTACTCACCTACGAAGTACACATGCTCAATCTGCATCCGCACACATGCCCTTTCCATTAATTACTGTCTGCTATACGTGTGATATGGCTGCGGCCTGTCTGCAGCAAGCCATTTTCGCCTAACGTCCAGTCCTCTGCTTTAGTTCTACCAGTCCGCACGCGCTGCATAGATCTCTTGAATCTTGCCCCTTTTATCCAACCTGATAATACCCGGCCGTGGATCGCGAACGCCTCCCTCTACCAAAAGTTACCTGCTTTGGGCTTTACGCTAGTTTCGAATATCCAACAGCATACATCCCGGCCAGTCCATAGACATCCTCGTCGTGCACCGAACGTTCGAGCGCATAGCCCCTAAGTTAGCCTTCGGTTCCGGCTCCAGCAAGTTGCTTTTCCTCTGAACAGCTTGCCTCCAAAGTCGTCCTCGCTATTTACTCTTCCGGATGGCACTAGCGCACTTGACCCATTCCTGACCCGTTAACATTCTCTCGTGGGGACTAGCTGCTGGGCTGTATTCTGTCCATGTCCGCCTTACAGAACAGCAGTAGTAGCAGCCTATTAGCCAATCCTCTACGTCCCGGACCTTACTCTAGTTAGGAGGCATCGAAGCTCAAATTGCCAAACCAGCTACATCTCCAGGCTGCGTTGGTGCTCTTGCATCGCATCGCCCTTCTCTTTACGCGGACGGTTTAATTGCTTGTTTGCCCTCGTTCAGCTTGCTCGTCCGCTCGCTTTCGGAGTACTCGACCACAACTGGTACTGCGTCGGCGTCCACGGCTGCTCGAGTAATTAATATTAATAAAGATTGGCGCAGACGGCACCGACAACTGCATTTGACATTCTCTTGTTTTCTTTCGCTCTCCCTAAGCCTTACGAGCTTACAGCTACGTTGCATCCGAATACGGGTCACGTTGTTTTTTCCTCTTAAACTGCGTGGTCCCTTTTTATATAGACGATGAGGCAATCTCGCCCGGACGCAAAAGACATGCTTCCGCAGGCGAGGTCGAGATCGAGAAGCCTCAGCATGTCGTCAGATACAGCCCTATCGACTTCCGGTTCAGCGCCCTCGACACCCGGACCACTTTGCAGCGTTGTACCGGAGGCTGCATATATTGCGACTTCTGCCGCCACACAAATTGTCACCAGCGATCACGAATCTTTTTTCCAAACGCTTTGCACAGAGGGGATTGTGAAGCCTGGACCACCGACCATTCTTGTTACACCGGATGCTTTGCGACTTGTGAACCAGTTTCTGGACTACCTACTATGGTCGATATTATCGGTGGGAAAAACGACCACTCTTAGGGCTCTACGACCAGCCGTAATAGAAATTCTTAAGAGCCGACTAGCACGCGAGGCAATCGCTTCTGCCGAAGCAGAACTCGAAGAATACCTTGGCGATGCAGACGACGAAGATCTGGTGGAAGGTGTTGATGCAGACGAGTTCGACGTCGACCATGTATGGAGAAAGGCAAGGTTAAGATGCATGATCTATTCGTCGCTTGGCGATCTCGAGGAAGATGACGAAGATTCGTATGCCTCGTCGATGCAGTCGGCATCGAGCCCTCTCGAACAGTACGCCCGGATGGCATCTACTGCCGTGGTATCCCCAGCCGTTGCCATTTTCTTGACGTCGATACTGGAATTTATTGGTGAACAGACACTCCTCGTTGCCGGTCATGCGACAGTTGCCCGATTCTCACAAGCCCGGATCGCTGCGGCAGCAGAGGAAGGCACTGATGGCTCTTACGAAGCCGTCGATAGACCTTCCGTGGAGGAACTGGATATGGAAAAGGTCGCCCTAAACCCTGTCCTCGGCCGGATGTGGCGACAATGGAAGAAGCTCTTGCGCGGCCCGGCTGGCGGCCAGATAGCTTCTAGAGCGCCCAGTCGCCGCGATAGCCGGCGACAGAGCAGTATCAGCACCGTCAGTATCCAGAGCGTTCTCGAGAGCAAGGCCAACAGTATGGCACCCGGCCTCAGGGAGTTTTCGACGAAGGAAACCGATCCAGAGACCGTCACTCAGGCCGAGGACCATATCCCTGCGAACATCAAATCTGGACTCCGAAGACTCGCCTCAGCCGAGGCGCTTCTAAGCTCACCGCTGACACCCATTCCTGAGACCCCTGCGACTGCTGATGGAACTACAACTCACAAGATACCAATATCCGAATTGTCACTTCTGGTATGTTTTATCGAGCCTACTCCCCACCTGCCTTTCCTCAGCGAAGTTTGTTTTAGTGTGCTGCTGGTGGCCCCTTTTCCCCACTGTGGCAAAAGCTACGACAATCGAGGAACCCTTGTACAGGGTGTCAACACATTCCCACAGGCCCACCAGCTGTTTCAAGCTTGATGCCATGCGCTCGCAACGTGGTATCCGTGCGTGGATGGGTCCCTCTTGCGCAAGATGATATATTATGCGAAGAAGCTCGCTAACTAAGTGCGCTTTTTACCTTCATAGAAACATGATCAGGCTTCTGCGATTCCAGAATTTCCTCGGCCTAACAGTATGACGACGTTACCTTCTCACCCGTCTAATTTTATATTCCCGTTTAGCAGACAGTCCAAAGAGTACCCACTTGATGCCGTCACAGAAAACGTAAATGAACATCCTCATCGACATGTCCGCGCAAACTCGTTGCCTCTGCCTGGTGCTTTCCCCTTTACAGCCGAAGAACTTGATTTCCCTAAGGTTCCGCGGTCCCTGAAGCGTGCAGATGAAGACAACGTCTCGACTCCGGTTCCTGAAAAAGCACCAGAATTACTTGCACCTCAAGCTAGGGATCAGGACGTTGTGAGCATAGCTGAAACTGAGTGCACTGCCGCTGATATAGATGATGACGGTGGAGAAATTTGCACTCTTGATAGCTTTGTTGTTCACGAAACCGCTCAAGCGACTACTCCAACATTCTACAAGGCCCAATCTGTCAGGATAATCTCTACATGTAGCGCACCCGTCGGATTCGAGGTCGGTGAGCGCAAGTCCAGCAGCACCATCTGCACGGTTCGCGATGAGTCCAAAAATGAAACAAATGCCAGGAACACCGAGAGCCCTATCGACCGACAGGCAATTGTTCATTCTGCCGACGAAATTGGAATCGCCAAGACCTCCGACATTTCTATTCCTCCAACTGCTCTTCCTACTCCAGTACAATCCCCTATCGTGAACGACAAGACAATCGCTGAACTAATTCCGGATGTTCCTACGGATGGCCGAAAATCCACCGACTCCGGTGCGGAAAGTAGTGGTTCGACATCTAAGGATATTGCCAAACAACGAAGACGACGTTCTAAGTACTATACCCCAGCTCCGGCTCCAACCGCTCCAGATTTCTTCCCCGAAAACCACTCTCCAGAGGAGGTCGCCCGACGTGACGAGAAACCGCAAGTTGAAGAGGCGAAGCCGGAGCCTGCTCCGGTTGCCAGCGCTGATGATGATGCCGCTTCCCAATCTGGCCGCAAGTCTGCTCGTGAAGAATTGCTGGATATGTACAGTCAAGATCCAGAGTTCGATGATGACGAACCGGCTCCTGTCAAGCGTCAGACAAAACCTACCACTCGGTCTTTGCGAGTTGCCTCGCCTCTTGGCTCGCCCGGCTTGTCACAGACATCGAAATCTGCCCATTCTGAATCGTCGGAATCGCTTGTAGGTAGAACAAGTGCGGAACGGCGGCAATACCCGTCTCTCGATCTCCCTCGTCCCACCTCCAAAAACCGTGATGTTACAACGCCCACATCCAACCACGAACGTGCAGGTGTGCGGATGTGGACGCCACCTGCAACTCCAGACGGTGCCAAGGGACGCTACAAGGCAACCATCACCAAGTCTGCCTCCAAAGGGCATGGTCAATCCAATTCCATCTCCTCGCAGACTTCTGCGAAGCTGAAGAATTTCATCTCGGGAAGACCTACGACCGCTGATGAAAAGCGACAAGGCAATCGCGGAGACTGGGACAATGAGAGCACCTACAGTGATACCCGCACCCACACATCCAAGGCCGACGAGAAGGAACGCAACTTTGAACAGCTCATCAACAGCGGAACGACGTTGCAGTACACTCTCACGCCTGATAATGTCAAGCGAATCGATCTCGAGGTAGTGGATTGTCTCCTCCCCACCCCAAATTCTTTGTGCAACCCCTTGCATTAAGGCATCAACGCTAATTTCTTGGTGACACAGATTGCTTCCTCGAGAAAAGGATCGGGCGAGTCTGGAAGGACGAAGACTCCTGTGGATAGATATGTAGCGACATCAACCCCTTCGAACTCGTCGCCACCGCAGCCCAAACGGTCACCCTCCCAGAAATCACGGCCTTTAACAACCATTGCATCTGAGGACCATGAAGACATTGTGCCTGAAATACCATCCCGCTCTCCTAAACCCAGCCAGTCCAGCGCTGCAAACGCTGAAAGCATTAAATTTTTCCCGCCACGCGCACGCTCTTCTTCCGGAGCTATGTCGCAACCACCACCCCGCGGCGCATCACTCAATGCCATAAATACCTCCGTCCGAGCCAAAGCTACCCCCTTACCCGTTGCACACGGACCCGTTTCTCCTATTGATTCTCCCAGATCCGCAACAACTATTAGACCCGGAGTGATCCCCAGAAGACCAACGACAGGTTCTTTGCACAGCTCCTATAGTGCCCCAGCGGAAATCCGACAATTGCGTTCCGCGGATTCGAAATCGAGACTTATCGCACGGGCGCCCCAACCAGCTTCTGTCGACTCAACACTTGCATTGATCGATTTCTTTAAGAACACGCCCCCGCCACCCGGTAGCAGCGGTTCCAGTTCTGCCTCCACCAGCAGAACACCATATAGATCGGTCATGGATCCAAAATTCAACGGACCAAGTTCTACAGGATCAATGACGAGCATCGCAGAGAAATCAACATCGCTATCCTCCTTCCACTCTCAGGCCGATCTTATCAAGAAGCCTGAACCCTCTCAACGGTCGCCCCGCATTCTTCAGCGACCCCAGACGGATGGCGGCCCAGGCAGAAAGTCAGTGAGGATCAAAGATCCATACATCTTAGAGTCAGAAGATGAAGATGATGGTTTCTTCGGCCCCCCCTCTCGGAAACTTCGCCACGAAGAGTCTCTCGTCGACTTCCTGATGAACGTTCCACCACCGGAGTCACCAGCGCCTTCTCAAACAAGTTTCACACAACAACCGTTGAAGAAGAAGAGCAGTGCCGCCCAGCTTATCGGTCGGCTGAGGTCCGGATCCAGGAGCTCGATGAAGATCAACAAATCGACTGTCTCCTCGCCCGTTGAAGCCCGCCAGCCACCCAAGCTCCCCAACGGCAATATCAACATCCCCCCTCGAAAACACACACCATTACCTGTCAAAACTGTCATGGAGGAGCAGTTCACGCCCAGAGCCAAGTCTAGCGGTGGCGCAAGCGCCATGACGATGCCAGCCTCCTTGAGGAAAATGCACCAGGCTCGCGATCCTAAGGCCCATGCTCCCGATTCAGATCTGAGTGGACTTGCTACCTTCTTGAAATATACCGACCCGCCAGAGACCCCTCCACCTGCAGTCTTCGGCAAAGATGACAAGAGGGCGTTGGGGAACAAGAAGAAGCGTGGAGTTGTTGCAGTATGAGGATGAAGGCACAGCCTAGTTCTCTACGCTTATACAAGGGGAGCGCCGCAAGGTTCTATTTTCTGCTTCTTTTTACCCACAACCTCTGGTTATGCGTCTCGTATTCTCCTGCCTTCAAAATTTCTAAAATTTCTAGTTCCTTTATTTCGTTCTTTTTTCCGTTTGGAGCTATAGGGTATTCTCGATATATCATGACTGGATCCTATAGACGGTAAAAAGAGGTGGAATTACCCGCCACCAGTTTATGATGTCATTTTTGTTGTTGTTTTAAGATTTTTATATTCTGATGACAAGCGTCTTGTCTTAGCCCATAGCTTGCTCCGATCATCCGTCTTTCCTTTGTGTTTTCAAGGTGACTCTCCCTTGCCTCTACACATTCTAAAACGCCTCTCCTTTCCTCTCATTTTCTCTTTCCTTTCACCCTTTATTTTCTAGCTATGATACCTCTTCGGTTCGTGTAGTGTACAAGTACATTTTTATCTTTGTGTTTTTTTTAGCAGTTTTCAAGGTCGGCCTGCATTATCCATTTTCCTCGTTCCCTTTGTACCATTTCTCTCTATGAAATAAAATTTTCAAGTGCCTTAGCCTTCTGTCAACTGACGCGACAAACAACAAATTTCCTATGATAGTGGATTGTTTTGTCAAGTATATCCGTTCTGACATGGAGTTGCCTTCTATTCTCAGCGTAAATTCTATTCTTATCGGGGCATTCTTATGGGAAAGGGAGAGGTAAACGGGGTTTCTTCCCATCCATCCCTTTCCGATCGAGTCCTCTTTCATTTTCATTATCAGGATTCAGATGCGGGAAGATTATTTCTTGTCTACTATTACTCCTACGACTCTGGCTGTGTATTAGTAGATGGATTTTCTATTGCGCCACCGACTTATAGAAGCATACGTATTAATGTTCATGCACAAGACACGCAAACGCAAAGCTCTGCATCTGCGCCCGAAAATAATTGTTTCGCTTGCAGCGACGTCTTCGGGCCCGTAAATTACTCGCATACATCGCATGGATGCTATGAAACGGGGAGAAGGTATCGCGATATGCACATATGTCAACGTGGTTTCACAGGAACTTGGGGAATGTGGACGGCTAGGTGCCGTGATAGGTGTCTCCTGGCATTCCGGCATATGTACATTTCATGGATGCGCATAAACGCTATCGCGACGGAAATTGATGGCTGTGGGGCGACATTTAAGGACATGAACCTGCAGGATTATTAATACATGTGTCAACCCAATGCATATGTGACATCCAGGACAATTAATCACGGCGCAGAAGGACAGAGGGACAGGCGACAAGATCCAAGGCAAGATTAATTGATAACATGCGTCAATGGCCAGCTCAGCCTAAGCGGTGCCTGAGATCTAGATGCGGAGCCAGAGCTGGAGTCAAAGTAACCGTAATATAAGAGAAGGCAGATATATCCATCCGAAATGGGGTTTCTTGCGGGTCCGAATTGGAATGGTATAGATGGACTGATTCGCGTACCTGCCTGCGCCACTCCAACGTCACGCGACTGTTAATCTCCCACTGCAGTACTGCGCCAGCGGGTTTCATATTAGTTCTCTGGAAGCCAGAGTACATTACTCACTAAAGTGAATTAAGGAGCTTCAGAGCATGCTTCGCTGGAGGTCTCTTTCCGGAATTCCCCTTAGAGCTTAGAAAACGGATTTAAAGGTTTAGCGTTTCGTGTGGACTTGAGCTACCTCTATGATCATACGAGGCTGCAGGAGATTAGTATTCTATGCGTTCGATGGATAAATCAATTGTGTAGTCGAGCTCGTCCCATTGATATGCCGGGAGTGTGCGTGAAACAGTTTATCTTCAAAGGTAGAATCGAACATTGTGGTCATATATGACAACGATGGCGGCGTAAACCTTTCTATTAAAAACACACAGTATCCTGCGACCCACAAGTCGTTGACTACGCAGCGGAACTATAAGTATCTAGTCAGGTGCTCCGGACTATTATATGCATGTATCTTCATCGTGACAAAGTGGCGTATGAGTCTTGATAACGGGATAACGGCGCCGCGCCGTGCGGATTTTAAATTAAACAGAGTGCTGAGCTTCGATCTTTAAAGGCGCTAAGCTCCTATTACATGCAGGAAATTGCGCAACTGATACTTGTACTCAAGCCAGAGGGCTGTGTGAGATGCGAGCTCCAGCTCAGGTAATGAAAATTACAGAACTCCTATTGTCCCTCAGGCCTAAGAGCTGCCCCGAAGCCAGACGTAATCGGAATATGTCCTTCAGCTTGACATGCGGCTTAATTATACTATCAATCCTGCACCTGTCCCACACTGAAATCAAACTAATCCAAAATTTCATAGTATGCACGTGTGCGTACAGATCTGTATTACTGTAGGCCACTGGGCGCTATGATCACCCTTTGTAATATCAGACGATTACCTCCGTTTTAATCATCGTACGCGCACCAAGATTCGCGATTGACAGTAACCTTGCGCGCTACAGTATCAAAGACAACCTCTGGGCATTTATCCTTGATAATGTTCTTTTCCGGGTCGAATACCTCGGAGACAGGGATAGAGAGGTAATCCGGATATGATTGGATTCCAATGACGCCCTTCTGGTATCCCGTAATGCCTCTGATCAATGGATAGAAAACTCGAATAATGCCAGGCTCGTCCTTTCCAAGGACAACCCCGATGTATCGGGACGCATTGCCACATATTTTACGCCCACCATCGCCGGTTGGCACACCGGTCTCACAGACACTCCAATAGAGGTGATAGTGAGGCATTGGCAATCCTGAGTGGGGCTTGGTATATCCGCCCTCGACATCTGTTCTGTCGCCCCTCGGCCTTAGGGATAGACCTCTCCAAAATGGCAGGATGGAGGTACCCGGGATGCAACCGACGCCTGAATTGCTACCACTGCAAGTGAGTGGGTCCACCGGGAGGGGCTGTTCAGGGGTGGTCGGAACGCTGGCAACGGGCTTGTCGAGTGAGATTATACCATTGATTGATATATAGATCATGTCGCTCGTTTTGTTGAATATGGTGATTGGGAACCGAAGCTTCAACTTTGTCCAAGCGTTTGAAAGTGCTTCCACGTCCTCTTCCGTGGTATTGAGGTTGTTTTGCCAGAAAATGCCACCATCGCCCCAATCACCTGGGATATCTTCAACTATAAAACACCACGATTAGACTTGAACAACAATGAATATTTGAGGTGACCTTGAGGGATTTAACACTTACAGGCAACATCGGTGTTGCGGGCTGGGAGCACAGCTGCTGATACCACAGCTATTAAAGTAGCCCCAAAAGCAGCCTTCAGAAGCATGTTGTACTGAGTGTAAAATTATAGCAAATGAAGTGCTAGGTAGAAGCTGGGGCAAACTGCATGCCAGTTAGTCGATAATTCGCGAGCCCTGAAAAGTCTACGTAGCCATAGGCAATAGATCCATATCTAGCTAACATATGGCGATGTGTAATACTTACTTACTCGATCGATCAAGTAGCTCTTATCTGGGGCTGTGGATGTACAGAGAGTCTGGCTATGAAGTCTCGGTTTTCTGAAAACTTGACGCTTTATATAATCGTTGTTCGTTAGGTATCTAGGTTCCATATATCCGGAGTCGGCCGAGGATATCGATGATAGGTTCTACAATTCTCATAGCATCGCAGATATAATTGCTATATTTATGTACCTTTCCCACAAGTGCTACCCGACTAATCCTTGAATAAGCATTCCCATGACCTTGAAGTGTCGATCAACTGCTATGGTTGGCGTATTTACATATATGGACGATGTTTGTAGACTGCCGTAAGTTGAACCGATGTAGAGTTTTACTTCGAAAGCTTGAGCATCCTAAGGAACAAAGCTGCCTCTCGTAGCTAGATTTCAGCTTAAGGAAAGGTCAAAATATTCGTCGGGTCACACCTTCCAATCTTAAACTTGAAGGAGTGTTACTCTTCTGATATATGCTCCTTCTAAATTTGTTATCCCTGCTCTTGATGGTAACATATCTTCATATGCATTGCATGCTCTACTGGGGTGCCATCACCAAAAAAATAGAGTTAGATTCCTATTAATATTTTGAGGAGCTTGGCAACGGCTTGTAAAGATTCGGTATCAATTAACGTGAGGGTTAACTAAGTATCACGGGTTCATTCAACTCGGGGGCCTCAATACTGGATTTCCACAATTGGCTGACCCCATTTGATCGAGTGTTTTAGCATATGAATCCGTACACCGCCCGTATGCTACAATTGTATCGACCGGGGAGAAGCCACAGATACTCGGCCCGTCCCGCCTCGCCGACTTGCTCTTCTCCAATCGCATGATATTAGGCAGTTATGATCACATGTGTTTAGGGAAATTGCAACACTATATGCGTTGCAACGCCTCCCACCAGCCACAATGGGGTGTAACGAATGTAAAGTTTATCAGTATCTCACCAACAGGTGCTTCCTTCATTGACTTCTAGAATTAATCCACCCAAAGGTTAAGCGAGGCCATTGTCAGCTCCTGCTTCACGCTGAGACCGTCCCAGTCAAAGTATACCTGGTATATAACATTTTCAAAAACGGATGAAAGAGCTTGGTGCATTGCACAGCAAATGCTGTCTTACTCATATTCAGATTAACCCAAACGCCGTATGAACATACAAGGAAAAAGAAAAGATTAGAATTAAGAGGCTAGCTCCCCCGGTCCCTGATATGGTAGAAATGCTAGCTGCATGGTGTAAAGTATAATATCCAAATGTAACACTACTCTTGCGCCGGATGGCTATCTTTCATTCCCTATGACCAATAAAGAGGTTCAAATGGAATTGGAGTGTTCGAAACATTCCAGGGGTCACGGTCAAGGTAGCGTTGAAAGAGCATGGACTTGGCTGTGAACAGAATGCTGTGGTGAAATGGATTCTGATCTTGATCGTCCTGCTCTTCGCAGAAACTGACCAATTTTTCTAAGACGGGCTCGACGTAACGAACCAATCCTCGCTTTGTCATTAGATCGGTAGCCAATTCGATGAAGCCAGCAGTGGGGTCGCTTTCAACGTAGGATATCAACGGATTGCACCTAACGATGCGTGCGACTATCGGAAAGATTTGCATCGCCATTTGGGTCTGCTGTATCGATTCCAGATATTTGTGCTGTTTTGCATAGGCGTCTGCCTTCAAGCGTAGGAAATCCAGACAGCACTTTGTGAGTCTGTATTGCATCGCATTGTTGAGTTCTATCCTGTCAGACCTTCCATTGTTTTCGTCGGCTGGGCGTGAGACACAGCATAATACCACTGCGATGGCCTCTTCCAGAAAGTTTGCGATTTGGAGAGCGACATTGGGGCGGTCTATCTGTATCTGAACCCTCATGGCAGCTAGAACAGTATCGAAAATGAGAGGCTGACTGGGAACGAGACTGGCGAGAACACGCCGAGATGGCCTCGCTGGAGAGGATCCCTGGAGTTTCCTGCTGAGAGAAGATAAGATGGCACATTCTTCGACATGACCGGCGCAGTAATCCAGTGGTAGGGTCAGTGCTGTAACTTTCAGAGCCGGGACAGTGAGATCTTTAGGACACAAGCACCCTCCATCTGCCCTTTCACCCAAAGCGCTGCAGTCGGGCTTGCAAGATATCCTTTCCCGCAGACTGTCACACCAAACAGCGATTCGGATGGCGTCAGAGATGGCGTGTTTCCGTGTATACACCTCGGCAATGTTGTAGAAAGTGTCCAGCCAGACGGAAAATGGCTTCTGAATGTGTAAGTCTCGGCAGAGCTGAAACAGTACCAATTTTTTTACGACAGGCCGGCCGAAATACTTGCTAACGAGGGGCATAGAGGCAAAAATCAATTTCATAATGTGCCAAACGCTGCTGTTTTCGGGGTCTAGCAGGTTGAAAAGCTTCACGGAGAGGCGGTGGATGTGTAGGAGATCGTCCATTGTGCAGGTGACTTTCGATGCTTCAACTTCCGGTGCGTCCGATTCCGGGCCTAGACCGTATGCCCTTGTATATTCTGGATTTACCAGTTGGTATTCAGGCGCTTCATCGTTTAGTAAGCTGAATGCTTCAAGAACGCATGCAACCACATCTGGGATCTTGGTGTCTCCAGCAATGTCTGCGTAGTTGAGCAGGAGTTTGAGCTTTCTTGAGGCCCAGGGTTCCGGTGGGGTATAAATGGGCTGCCCATCTGGAAAAAAAGTCTCTAGGAAGCGCGAGGTCAGGCTTGGGTTGAGATAATTTCGGGATTTTGAGTGAGCGACTAGTTCCCGCTCATACTGAGACAATCGGTCATCAGAGCTCAGCTCGTTGAATTCGTATGTGAATCTGATTGCAGATTCTGCAAAGGCTTGGATCCAACTTAGTAAATCCGAACGGAAAGGCTCCGATATTACGAGAGCCCGCTGTTGTAATAATGATAGCACCGCATTTAGCTCGTCTGCCTCAAAATACTCAGCTACTTTTGAGACAATTGCTGTGCCGTCCTGAAGTGCTGGTATGCACCAAAGATATGGCAAGAGGTTTTCGACGGAGTCTTCGAAAATATCTACATCGATGAATAAAACCTCGATGTTGGATTCAGGGCCATTGGGAAATCCCTGAAGAGTCTGAAAATGCTCCAGCACTATCTTATCATTTGTGAAACCGACTTGGCTCTCCGGAGACATCTTGGGAAAGTATTTTTCGAAGATGCTCTCATGAATCTTGCTGGCATCAGGATGCGGTTGTGAGGTCTGGGTAATAGTCCTAGACGGTACTGCGTTATGATCGCGGAATGTGCTATTGCTAGGATCATCAATTCGCGGTAAATTGGTATCAAGATCGGGGCATTCTAGAGCTGGCTGCAAGTCGCGCCACGCAACAGATCAGCTATCGCGTCCGCTTTGTATTTGATTTTTGAATCCCGAAGGAACCTATAGAACACCTACCTCTCTACATTCAAGACCAGTTAGGTTATCGAAGCTCTCGCGAGGGGAAAGCGTGCGACCCGCTGGTTGCGCAGCTGAAGTCGCGGCAGGGCTGTCATCCATTATGCTCATGGGTGAAGGTTGCAACATCCCAGGACTCGATGCGATGTCTAAGGGTAACCACCCCCATATGGATCATCAGCCCTCACATAGAGGTGTGAATCGATTTGATGATGTGTAATGGTCGAGGTGACTGGTAATTCAGTGATTAAATTCACACCTTGGAACTCTTTTCCGTCGCTTTGCAAAATTCGGTCGAGTTGGCTTTGCTTGACTCGCTGGCCGGAATCGCCAAAACGCCATCCTCGGATGCATTTTCCCTTTCGTCGAGCTAGTTTTTCGGTTTCGAAAATGTGCTTTCGATGCCGTTGTCGAATGTTGCGATTGGAGATATTCAGCTCTTTGAGCAACCGTTTGAATTGGTGGATTCTGACGGTTTGTCCGTGTTTGCTGTTAGTGTTCTTGCGAACGATATATCGGCGAGGCTGCGCCTTTTCGCCATGCGGGGAATCAACGGTAATCTCACTTTATGGGAACCCCTCGCCGATTTAGGTCAGCGAGGATAGATAGCTGTGGTCGCCCCTTCTTGACCTCTGCGATAACGTATTCCTTGATGTCGTCCCAGTCGGATTTGCGTTTGTATTGGCGTTTCTGGCGTCCTGCGCCGGAGCACTGCGTAATCGTCAACACGGCGCCGATGGAGGCCATTGCTGATGGCCAAGATTTCGAATACAAGTCCAAG
This sequence comes from Drechslerella dactyloides, assembly GCA_020064725.1. Lineage (NCBI taxonomy): Eukaryota > Fungi > Ascomycota > Orbiliomycetes > Orbiliales > Orbiliaceae > Drechslerella > Drechslerella dactyloides. The sequence goes on from JAGTWJ010000002.1 coordinate 887,362, forward strand.
GATTAGCAGTCTAGCTCATGAAACAAGGCGCAAGTCTATGTCCATAGGAGTGGAAGTTTAAGTGGTGTAGGTTTATGTGTGCTTATGAAAACTGGTGGCTAGTTTGTAAATTCCACTGGTCATATCGAGTGGCTTATATAGAATCGTCGGCGACGCTAACTTATACATTGATTTTCGCATCATCTTTCGGCATATCGACATGTCTGTCGGAGGCTGGCTGTGTTCCTACAGAAGGGCACCATGTGCCTGAGGGCTCGCTTGCTGTCCTTGCTTTCTCAGGCCCTGGCACCGATCCGCCAATCAAATGAGGATAAAAGTTCAGTTCGCGAACATTCGATCGATTTTGGCCAATTGGAAGAGCTCAAAAGTCGATTTCGCCCTGCATAGTTCGGTCACAACACCGTCCAATAGTGCAGATGCCTGCGGGTCGGGGTGCGCGAAGGTTCTCTCTTGGAACTGAAGCGGCCGGCAGGCGGACTCGCTTGTAGCATCCTGCACGCTGGTCTCTGGGATGCACGGCGGAAAGAAGGTACTGGCCTGGAACAAACGTTGTTAGCTCACGCACGAAGCTCGTCCTGCCCTCGAAACTAACCGCGCTGTCACGTTTGAGGAGAGAAATCGGTGACCGGTTTCGCAAGAGGAAATTTAATTGCCTGGATGCATGCATACGAGCCACTTTACACGTACGCTCCACTTTAGCCACTTTACACGCTCCACTTTTGAATTCCACTTGATCGCGTTTTTTGTAATTTTCTGCGCGGTAGCTATAGTGGCGATACTAATGCAATTTGGGTATATTAATTGCATATGAGATATTATTAATTTGCATATCGTACGCGTATATTGTCTCGCGTCCAATATTGGGCTTGATTGATATACTTAATTGATATACATAAGCTATTGCATTGCGGATATCGCAGAATGGGTCCTGCAGTTTGTTCTACTATTGCGGACTACGCTCGTGGCCCCTGGCGCTCTGGCTTTGAGGTTATCGCAGGATCACGAAATTTAGGCCAATTCGAAGAATAATTGTCTTGCAGGCCAAACTGCACGAATTCGCGAAACGCAGGTGGACGTCAGGAAGAATATTTTTCTCGCAAGTGGATAGATTAATGGGTCAATCTCTAAGTTAACCTGGTGAAGTGAAAATAAATGCCTGCTGTCCTTCTAGTTTGGACGAAAGAGAGGGAAAAAAAATTACAGACGAATGAAATCCTCCGCAGATTATAATTAATATTACACATTATGATGATGATAGTACTAGTAAGGGTAACCGGTGCGCATAAGCCATATCGCGAAACAACGACAATCCAGGTTCGATCAATCTCTGCTTGGACTGATCTGTGGCGGAAAGCAAGAATCGCTACGTGCATGAAGGAGTGTAGTAAAGAAAAAACATCGAACTTTTGGGAGACAGAGCAAAAAAAAACCGGTATGGTGGAAGTCTAACAAATGAAAGAGGGTAAGAAGGGAAAGGGGCGGAAGGATATATGGAAAGGAAATGAGAAAAAATATCCAACTCCGAAGAAGAATTCGAAGAAAACCTCCGCTATAACGCCGTTAAAACCATCCCTGAATATGAGAGTTCTGAAAACGTTCGAGAAAGAGCTGTGATGAAAAAGGAATGATACAAAGGAGAAATCTTTTGAAAAATAAATATAGATAAATAATGTAGTAATAATACAAAGGAAAAATAAGTTTTACGATGTTTTTGGGTTTTGATGTTTGTGGGTGATCGGGAAAGAATGAAGGGAGGGTAGATGAGCTTGCGCAGTGCGTCATTGAGAAGAAGGAAGGAAGAGGAGGGGGAAATGCGATGAGAAGAGGTATCAAGAATAGCTGCCACAAAGCGACGTCGGCGTCCGAGCTTAGATATCCCGGCCGTCCGACGCCTTCTTCACCAGTTCCTTCAGCCACTCCATCTTGATCCCGCGTTCCAGGGTCACGCTCTTCATCTTCTCAATTTTCTTCATCGCGTCGATAACCCAGTCTTGGCAGTTCCATCCCCTGTTGACATTGTCGACCTCCAAGCTGGCGAAGAGGGCTTCGAGCTTGGCGACGTCCTTCTCGTAGATCTTGCCGACATGCAGGACGTGCGACAGGCTCTGCGATTTCAGGACGTATACGTCGTCACGGTGTCGGTATTCGAACAACGGGTGGCCGTGGATGACGTGGTGGGCTGTGCCGGGGTGGGAGAGGGACTTTGTGATGATGATTGCCCAGTGGTCGGGTTTTTGGTTGCCGTTGGCGTCGAGGCCACGGTCGTAGGCGGCGATGTAGATCTGGAGAGCGGACTGGCGCCTGAGGAAGTTGAACATCATTTCGGAGAAAGTTGAGGTGGTTGAAGCGGAGTTAGGTTGCAAGTAATTGGAGATTCGGAGTAGCTATGGAGCTGTCGGAAAGCTATATGGTGTGGTAGGTTGGATCGGGTATAGTGTCTGTGATTATGTATAGTATTTGATCGGTATGTTGGATGATATTGCGAGTGGTGGTGATTATTGAAATGATCGATCAGGTTGTATCCGTCGGACTAGCTAAAGTGACAGAATTCGATCAACGAAATGAGACGCTTTTGCTTCAACTTTTGTTGCTTGTGTGAAGAAGAAGAATGATGATGGTAGTAATAATAGAGTAGTAGTAGTAGACGAGCAAAAGGGTATATAGGAAAGTATATAATAGCGAATCGAAGGGCAAAAAAACCGACGAAGATGCAACAAATGGAACTAAGGAGTGTGAGGAAGGATCGATGCTGAGTTGGCTGTGTGGTATTTTTTCTATATGAATCTGCCCCGCAGAATATCGATCCAACGATGAATAATTAAACGCCGATGGGGAAGAAAGAAAGAAAGAAAGTAAAAGACGGCTCTAGAACAGGTCCCCGTCCGATCTTAAAGCTCTTCCGCCGCTTGAGTATTTTCGAGCTGACCCATCGCGAAGAATTTTAAAAATGCCCCGGCCCGCGACTGCTCTGGGACGCCATCGATGAGATCCAATCTACACAAGCTGCAAGCCTCAGACGGTGCAGCTGCGGGCTTGATTTGATCCACAGAGCATGAGAAATGGCCTTTCCCTGTTTGTGGATGCGCGCGTCTAGTCTGGCTGGTGCGCGCACCTGATTGGCCGTTGGCGTTTCTCCACTGGCATCCCCTTCGCAGAATTTCAGAATTACCATCCGGCAAGAAATGCAGATTTATTTTAAACTCCTGGGCCAGGGGCCCCTGGCACTCGGCTGTACCTGCGCGTCCTGAGCAAATCTGAGAGACCGCGCTGGGCCAGTCGCGAGGCAAATTAACGCTGGCGAGAGATGTACAGGTAATTGGAAGCTCCCATGCGATCGCATCTCGAAGACCCCGCTTTTAATTCCATGGATTCATGTTCCGATGCATCTTACATTGCGGTCTTAAGATCTTATGCTGCATTGTTTCTTTGCCCGACTGAGGCTTCACTTCACGAATGTTCGGATTCAACATTACAGGTAGCCCCGAGACGTGCTGCTTTACACGGTTGCCGGCGTAATTGTCGGGCAAATTTATTATAACGTATCGATACAAGGCTGCCTGGATCCATATCCGCTTTTTATAACTCGAAACCACCGGCTGTCCCCTTCGCCTGGGCCTTTCCCACATTATCTCGTTTCACATCTTTGGGCAAACAATCGCGACCACCACCGTGGCCTGTGAATGGTGTGCGGTGCGGCGGGGAACCGAGACTGGACCGACTAGTGAATGGAATGACCAGGGACGAAGGAAGCCTACGCTAAGGCCCGCCTCCTACGCTAGTCTTACGTCCTGTGGGCGGCGCCGTTACATCGAAGCTGCATTCCTCCATCCGTGAGTGAGTATAGTATCGCTTCCTGAACCCGGGCACAAGAGAGAGCGTAACGTTCGTCCCAGGCGATGTTCGAAGCACCGCCAGCACATCCAGACGAGCAAACCGACCGGGGTCGCGCTTTAGTACAATTACAAGTATACATGTATACTTCTCTCGGGGAAATGTCTTGAATCGATTCTAACAATAGCAATAGTCGTCCTCTGATATTAATATTACCGCCTGAATTGGATCTCGCTCGGAGAATTAGCACGATAGCCTGCGGCCGCGGTGACTGAGCGAGCGAGCGAAGAAGCCCCTCCGGATCCGGCACTCTGCAAACCTGAGATCTCGCCAGGGTTTGAGGATCGCGAGCTCTCTGTCTGAAGTTGATCTCTCCCATCGTTCGACCTCTCCGCCGGCTCCACCCGCTCGGGTACCGTTTTGGATTCTGATTCGACTTTTCCGTTTCATCTCGACTCGAAACCTGGCCAGGTCCGCACACGCATAACACGCACGCACGCACGCAGTAGGTATACTGTCCGACACACGTACATACATTACACGCCAGTATGCGCAGCACCAGCAGCCGCACCGCATGAATGAATGACCGCATGATCTTGGCCCTCTTGACCTCGTGTTCGAGATCGAGAGCTCGCCCCTCTCACCTCTCCCTCGTCTCGTCGCCACCGCCGAGCAGCAGCTGTCGGTGCATGCATGCAGGCTGCACAGAGTGAGGACCGAGTAACGTAACGTAACCGTCGGAAGCAATCGATTGCCTTTGCATTGCATTGCGTATGCGTACGTCCGAAACATGCTCCTGACGTTCGACCGCTCCCCGCCGTTCACCGCCCCGGCCCCGCTGCAGTCGACGTTCGAGCCCCAGCCGCTGCACCCGGCGCACAAGCTGTACCTCGACTTCCGCATCTACCTCGCGCGCACGATCTTCCGGTTCCTCCTCCGCCTGTTCTCGTCCGTCAGCGCCGCGGCCAGCGAGCTCAGTCGCAGCAACCTCAACCCGGGGTTCCGCATCGCGCGCATCTCGCGCCGGTACTGCATCAAATGGGGCGTGAGGGACGTGGAGGCCCGTGCGATGTGTTTCGTGAGGGAAAACACGGGGGTGCCGGTGCCGCGGGTCTGGGGTTTCTGGAGCCATCGCGAGCCCGCGTCTAGTGCGGCGGCCAAGGGCAAGGCAGCCGCGGGGAGGAGCGCCGGCAGCGCGCTCAACTACATGCTGATCGAAGCCCTGCCCGGTGAGCCGGTGGGCGACGCGTGGGCGGACATGCAGGAGCCCGCGAGGGAGCGATTCAAGAAGGAGTTTGTCGGCTATCTGACGGAGCTGAGGAGCCTGGGCCAGCCGCCGCCGCCATCACCGACGCGGGAAGTCGATGCGAGGTCGCGGGCGAGCGAGCCGGCTGAGAGCTCCGCGGCCAGCACGCGGCTGCTGCTTGCGGAGGACGACGTGCAAGGACGGGCCGAAGCCGGTCTCGCGGGGGGGACGAGAAGAACGACGACAGAGATGGGAAGCATCGACAGACACGAGAGGACGGATTCGAATGCGCGTGGACACGACTGGTACATCGGCGCTTTGAACCACCAGCCGCTGACGGACCATCGGATCGCGACGATACCCTACGGCCCGTTCGGCGACGTCGAGAGCTGGCTGAACTGCGAGTACCTGCTCGGATACGTGGCCCGCGCCCGGCCGAGCGACGTGCACGACCGACTGGAGCGGGAGCTGACGAAGAAGAAGGACTGGAAGGTGGTCTTCACGCACTCGGATCTGACGCCCAGAAACGTGCTGGTGGAGCGCGACAGCGGCCGGATCACGGGCTTTGTGGACTGGGACTCCGCTGGCTGGTGCGTGGAGTGGTGGGAGGGCGTCAAGGGCCTCTACGGATGGAGCGACAGGAGCTTCGCAAGGAAGACCGCGGCCTCAGCAGGCGAGTCTGGGGATCTGGAGACGGGCTTGGGACTGGTGGACACGTGGAGGGGACTCCTACGGGAAGTCGTCGGAGAGTTCGACGACGAGCTCAAGGCCGACGAGGAGATGCGCGACATCTACGGCTTTCCATACTGAGGAGTGCACGGCGGCATTGATGTGACTTGACTTGACTTACCACCGATACTACATTGCAGGGAAATGGCGTACGGAGTTTTCGGGGCATACTTACGTCAAGATACGGATTATATTATACGATACGGACCAGCATGATGACATACGTGAAGCTTGAACGGTAGAATATAACGGCGGCCATACACGGCAGATGCAACTATCATGTACATACACATAAACATCGTCATAAATGACATTGGTAGCGTGGAATTATAATTACTGAAGACAAGTGCATCCGAAGATGTATCCGGTACATGCATATATCATATATGCACAGCCGGGTTATTGTTCCTCTCTCCTAAGACATATATGGGTGTAACAGATGCACATGTGGAGAGCAAGCTGCATACACGCCAGAACGTCCGGCGAGACATTTCGAGAATAGAAATAGCATGAATTTGCTCTTATTCAGTCCTCTGCCACGGCAGACCCTTCTTGCGCTCCTTCATAACGATGGAATCCTGATCCCACCGCACGAAAATAAACACGATGGCAGCAATCCAGCTGAATATAAGCTCGACGAATGCATTCGCCCGCGGCGTCGGCCCCGCCATCCCCGCCCTCGCAGCCCGCGCTAGAAACGACGGCACCGGCAACGTCTGCCCGTTCTGCAGCTCGTCCAGACACGCCTTCGCGACGACCTCCGGCTTCTGCACGACGTCCGACTCCTCGATCTTCTTGGTCAGGTCCGGCTTCGTCAGGTTCTCGGTCACGAGACCCGGAGACTCGATGCTGCCGGGACAGCAGCAGTGCACACCGATGTCGTAGAGGAGGCATTCCTGCCGCAGACAGTCCGTGAGGGCGCGCAGGGCGGCCTTGGGGCCCACGTAAGAGCTGTAGCCGATGATGGGGCAGAGGGCCGCTATGGAGGAGGTGAAAATTACTTTCCGCTGCGGGGCGCCCTTGGACGGTGGTGGGGGCCGCGACGACATTGCTTTGACGGCCGCGTGGGCAATGTAGACTGCCGACCAGTAGTTTGTGTTCATCGACCACTGGAGGTCCGCGGGCTCGTAGTTTGTGAAGAAGCCCGGGTTCGCGCCGCCTATCATATTAGAATTAGCAGAGATCGTACCAGTAGTCATAAGGGATCTCATACCTGCGCAGCACCAGAGAATCTCGGTGTCACCCAGCTGCGACTCGGCGTCGGACAGCGCGCGCTGCGCCTGCTGCGGGTCCGACAGGTCTGCGGAGATGACTGCCAGCTTCTGGCCAAGATACTTTGTCCCATTTGCATCCTACGTGTAGATATCGTATCGTCAGCATGCGCTCCTCCACGGCCGCGTGATCAGGCGGAACTTACAATGACAGCCTGTATTTCCGCGCCGGCGGCATCGAGCTTTTTCTGGTCCCGCGCGACGATGGCGATATTCGCGCCCTGCGACGCGAGTAGCAGAGCTACCGCCTTACCCATGCCCTGCGAGGCACCCGTCACAATGACATTCTAGACGCATGCACGTTCGGTCAGCTTGGTTGGCTAATGTCGGCTGCAGCTAAGCAGCTTGGAATTGGGCACGACGTACGCGTCCGGCGACGGGCATCTGGTTTTTCGAAAAGAGACCCATGGTGAGCGAGGTCGCGAGGAGGAGAGCCGTGACCGTGGAGGCGCCAACGAGGACCGAGGTGCTTTCCAAGAGAGACATGCTCTGATACGTAACGCGAGGCTTCCGATTATCTTTTGATAGTGTGAGCCCGAGCAATTGCCGTCCTGTGGGGCCCGCAGTTATCGAGATTAGCTCCGTCAGCACCCCTGACGGCAAGCAAGTCGATATCGAATCCGAACTGCCGTGAGCTAAGCTGGAATCCTGGTCGTACGGATCGCGGTCGAGTGGAGCTTGGCTGGCTGGTGGTGGTGGCGGGCGGTGTTGCGGATGAGACTTCAAATTTCTTTCCGGGGCTCACGTTCGTTTCAACATCTCCGTCATTCCACGACGACTTCACCACATTAACACGACCTGCACGTCGCAGCTTTCGGAAGGAGACGCGGGGAATCCGGGCCGGCTGCATTCGAGGCATGATCCGTCCGCAATGGGTCTGCCGGCACTGTCTGTCTCGACTGAGGACGCTGCCGCGGCCGCTCGTCGCACAGACGATACTACGCCGCCAGTCGCACGGTAAGATCCATCCATCTTCACATATCGTCCAATTCAATTGCCATGGCTAATCTGCTTTCTGTATAGTATCCGCAAAGGCTGGCGACGATGAGGACTTGTACCTCGCCGAGTCGCTGCTCAAGAGGGCGCGGCAGCTCGCGTCCGAACATCACGCCCTCGAGACACAGCTCCTCGAGGACTTTGACACCAAAAAGGCAGCCCGCGCAGGCCATCTGCGACCCGTATCGGAGGCTCTGAAAGAATACGAGTCCGCGGTGGAGGTATAGTGAGATATCCCCACTCCTACCTACTATCGATATCACTCGACTAATTACTATCATAGGATCTGAAGGAGCTACGCGCTCTAGCGGCCGAGCCCGGCTCAGCTCTCGCCGGCATGGCCGCCGACGACATACCCTCCACCCTCGACGCGATCCGCAGCTCGTCGGCAGCCCTGACCACCTCGCTCGTCCCGCGCAACCAGTTCGCAGCCTACCCCGCCATCATCGAGATCCGGCCGGGCACAGGCGGTTCCGAAGCCACGCTGTTCACGAACGACCTGTACAAAATGTACTCCTCCTTCTTCTCCCTCCAACGATGGCACACAACCATCATATCCTACGAAACGCACAGCGAAACCGGCGGCGAAGGCTGCTCCGAAGCTGTAATCTCCGTCTCCGCACCGGAATCCTACGACCTCCTCCGGCACGAGTCCGGCGTGCACCGCGTGCAGCGGGTCCCCGCAACGGAAACGAAAGGGCGAACGCACACGTCCACCGCAACGGTAATGGTGCTGCCGAAACTCGGTGAGGACGAAAGCGAAGTCGAAGCCGGCTCCGATGAGGACCCGCTGTCCCACATCGACATGAAGGACGTCAGGATCGACATCATGCGGGCCTCCGGCGCCGGCGGCCAGCACGTCAACCGCACGGAATCAGCCGTGCGAATGACACACATACCCACGGGAATCGTAGTGTCAATGCAGGACTCCCGTTCGCAGCACAAGAATAAAGCCTCTGCCCTCACGATCCTCAAGGCCAAAGTCGCGGAGAAGCGGCGCAAGGAAAAGGAAGAGGAGGCGCTAAGCATGAGACGGGGCGCGGTGAAGGTCGGCGCGGGTCGAAGCGATAAGATTCGCACGTACAATTACACGCAGAACCGCGTGACGGACCACCGGAGCGGCGAGAGCAGCCACGACCTGCCGGGCTTCATGAAGGGCAACGGGCTGGAGGAGATGATCGAGGGTGTGCGCGAATGGGACAAGCAGCGGAGCGTGGAGGTCATGCTGGCGATGCAGGAGATCGAGGACGAGAAGAAGAGGAAGAAAGAAGGTCGATAGCATGTTCATCGGCCACCTTTGCATCCCGGTACATATACTCCAAACACACCTGCGATCTGTATATAATTTAGATGTTGTAGATACTAGCCACTTGTAAAGCTTATTTAATGGATATCCAAAACCTTGCTTTTCGCGCCACTTTTCAATTTTTCTCATCAAAGCAACATCTCACCCAATAATAAACTCCTGTTCACTCATTCACATGTGGGTAGTCAGAGCCCTACATTGACCAAGCTGTCCTTGGTCCAACTGGGTAAGAACGTGTGCCGCTGGCTCGCAAGGGAGCCGATACACCGATGTATCGCGACGCTGACCATGCCCTCTTACTGTATCACCTAGTCCGGATCTGACCGTACCTTGACACGATGAAAAATGATGTTCAAACCGATCTTTGAAAGAGGAATCTCGAAACTCAAGATCCGGAGTCCTCCAAGGCTCTATAACGCCATTCATCGAGAGCTACATAGTAGCACATGTTCAGCTCAATCACGAAACTCCAAAGACCAACCAAAAGATATCGCAAATGCCCCAGCGACGACTAAACCCACAAACCCCGTTGCCGCCACCATCGTCAAAGACTTCCACAAGACCGGAATAGCCGTCACAGAACCAGGCGTACAGATTCTAAATTTCGCTTACGAATCTATCACTCTATTCCAAGTTCTCATCTCGCCCTGGCCGAGTAACTACGAGTACTTCTACAAGCCTCTCGAGGACGAAGTGTGCGGTCGTGATCGCGTCAATCTTGACGAAACAGCTCACTGGTGCTTTGCTTACTCCCGGCTGTCACCCTTCAGATCCCCGAAAGCGTTCAGCATCTACAATGATCATAAGATTTATAAAATGCGGGAGGTTCTATATATCAATTCCGCCTTCTTCAAAGCTTTGATAGATAGGGACGAAACCGAAACCGAACCTTGGCGTATGCCGTCGTCGGATGTATGGTCGTGGCTGGGACTAATGTTAGTCAACGGCCTGGTGAGCAGGAACGACGTTAACAGGCTGCCTGAGCCTATCGTTGAAATCACCCCGGGCTGGCAGGACGAGCTGGGTGATATACCGGATTGGGCTGAATATTGACATAGGCTCGTCCCAACTGGATTCACCATGAAATGCTATCTCTATGGTTTCGACCGACTTACTTGCGCTTAAACTAGGCAGCTTATAGAATTTAAGAGTGTGACCGGTCGAAAAACGGTGCAATATGATGATATGGGTCTATGTTGTATGCGAGATAAAATTCAGGGCAAATCAGATCGCAAGACCAGGGCAGGTCTAAAGCATTGAACGGTGTTAACGGAGGTTTTGGAGAATATTCAATGGATAGACTAGTATAAATTCTTGCATTAATGCTAAATAAAAAGCTATGGTATCAAGATGAGCGACCTTGCATGTCAACGTTCGTTCTTGTGGCATTCTCTGACTCCCTTACCACACGTACACAAGGGACATCCTCCCGGCAGCTTGAAATATCGTTCGATGAACTCAGCGATTTTCTTTTCGTGCTGTTTATGAGGCCACTCGCCACAGACCAGCTTAACTTTAGAGACCAACGAGGTGTCGCCAGTGGATATCCAGCAGAGAGCGCACCAGCTGTGATTTTCTTTGAACCATTTGAAGGCATCATCGTTTTACGTTTGATCTAGGCGCCAAACCTGGAAGTCCGTTACAGCCATTGGGGATTTGACGATATTAATTTTGACGTCCTCGTGCCTGCGCTGCCAGGACTTTGACTCTCAGCGATTTAGATGTGCCCGTGCCGCCGGGACTTTGACTCTCGGCGATGGGGGACTAGGAAATCGAGCTGGTCAGCAATTACCTTACTACTTATCGAGCCTCTCTTCGGCCTGTGCACTTACCCACTTCATTTCAGAAGGGCCTCAGCCGGCACCAAATAGGTCGTGAGACCCCATCTGGCTAACGAAGTCGCAAAATGCTTGCAAAACTCGCCGTCCTTCGTAATTAAGGAACGCATAGCCTCTCGCATGACCTGTGAAGGCGAGGGCATATTCTGCCCAGCTGTTTTCCAGTATCTCTTCCACGCTGTTTAGAATGGTACCATGAAAGTTAGTAATTTATCGTACGTCGTTATATATCCTCAGGGGAGCATAGGAGATAAGACTTACAAGCTTGATGTGGCTTCGACTTGCCAGGCTGCTTTGCTGCCTTGGTGATAGTTGGCTTGCTGGGAGCCACCTTTCGCTCAAAAACGAGCGTGTCGTATAGAAGCTCCGTGCTGGCGCGGTTCGAGCAGGGCCCGTTGAGTACCGCGATGCCCCGGTTTTCGAGAGCTTTGGCAGCATCCTGGTAGCTGGTCTGGAGCGCCCTCCGGCTGCACAGGTGCTCCGCGATGCTGAACTGCGCAACAGCAACATTGCTATTGGCAAGGACAGCCTCAAGCCAAGCGCTCAGGTGGACTCCGTCTAGGATTGGGCTGAGCACATTCGTGTCCAGCAGAATCTTGTCAAGCCGGCCCCGCCAGAACTCTTTCTCCGCCACTGGGTTTCCAGCCATGTCGTAGTGGAACCTCAGCGTTGCGAGGAGAGATAGTAGCGATATGCGAAGAGAGCCAATGACCAGAGAAGAGTCGGCGATAAGAGGATAAAGTGATGAAGAGAAAGGGAGTGTCGAAAGGTCTTTTGATGAGGTGAACCCGTCCCCATCAATGCCTTGACGTGTTGATATTCTGGCAGAAAAATTGTTGCCTTCATGGGCATTTCTCGAATCCCAAGTCCTTCCTTTCCAAACTTGAGCCTGGTTTGCGGGGCCTCTTCTATTTCTAGATCCTGTAAGATTTGTTGGATTCTTGCGAGCTTTAAAGCTGCTAAGTTGGCTGTATGATAGAGAACATCCACCACCTGCAACACTTTGTCTTTTTTGGTGTAGATGACATCCCAGACGACTGGCACTCTCTGCCAATGTACGATGTAGTCTCCTATCGTACCTCGGGTCTTCTTCAGTAATTTGATCTTTGATGTGTCGATGCATACCTCCAAAGTCTTCTTGGTTGGTTTGATTGAGATCGTTCGCGGGTGGAGAGAATTTATGATGGTTGAGGAAGGAAGGATGATGTATTGAGCAAAGTGATTTCTGGGGGAGAGCCCGGGGGGGCAGGCCTTTATATACAGGTCCCGAACAGGTGCGCAAAATCTGCGTATACGGAGATTTGCGGCATCAGCAGCCTTCTTTATGACGGAATTATACATTTATGTTATCATTTTGTTTATTTGAGCATATTTTGGGCTATCATTCAGTAGATAAATATGATATTATTTTATATTTTCTTGTCTCGCGGGCTGGGCTGCCACACCTTCGATCGTTGACGCCGTCTGCTAACATTTCAATATATCTTTTATCTTTTGTTTTTGTGGTGGTATTTTGTGTCGCTGCTCGTTGTTGTACAAACTGGCGAGCGACGCCGCGACTCAAACAGCAAGTGTGGCTTGCTCCAGTAATTGAGACAATTCTGTCTGTGGCGGTGCATTCGGTGTACCAGGCTCTGCTTCTGTGTAGCCTCCACCTGGTATAAGGTAGCACACCTCTGTCTGGTGGATATAAACCCACTTGGTGGATTTACACTTACTACGTGCGTCTACTGTGGTGGCAAGCAAACGGGCGATATCGTCATCTACGCTATCTTTCACATGCTGCAGGACAGCCAGAAAGATACCATCGCCGCGACGCAACCGTGCGGAAAACGTTTAAAACGGTGTGCTTCAAGCTTCAAGATCTAGCTAGCAGCTCTCACGATAAGACAAACCTTGTAACCAATAATCTGCTTGTCGGTAATTCTATTCTCGGCTGCCGGCCCCGCGGCGTGGTGTCCTGCGGCGAAAATTTTGTGTTTGGGAAAAATTCGCCAGCGCGGTTCCACACGCACGACACTCCGCCAAAGTCACCGCACCGCTTCCTCCTCGATCAAGCCACCGTCGACGGCCGCCTCACAGCCACCGACGGCATCCTGTATATTCGTCTTGATACCGGTGACCAGCAGTATATTCCCGGCAGCCAATTCGCCGCCGTTGACGCTCTTTCTCATACAGTCGTCGAGGGTCGAGTGAGAAGAACCGTGCTTTGGGTCGTGCTATACTTATCTGCTCACCCGCTAATTATTACGTAGCGCAGCTCCAATTTTTCCGCCCACCGCGCCTCGGACCGCGATCCAACCTGCTCGAGAGCTGCACCGGCCGTCAAGTGTCGCCCGATCCCACGACATCCTGCACCGTCGACGCATGCTGCGACGTCTCCCGCCGACATCACCGTTGCTTCACCGCTGAGCTAGCGTTCGTCCGAGATTCGATTGCAGTCCGAGATTGTTGACCCCACCAACAACATCCCGCCATGTCACAGGCCGCGATACCCTCGACGCCCGCCTCGCCCGCCCTCGTCGTCGACGCCGCCGGCTCGTCGTCACTATGGTCTCGCATCACCAGCTGGGTCGCCGATAACAAGGCTGTCGCGTACACCGTCGGTGCCGTCGTCATTGTCGTCACCGGCGCAGGCGCCGTCTACTACTTCAACTCGCAGAAGGGCGACATCAAGAAGGTTGGCGACCTGCCCGTGTCCGGCGCGGCCGGCGAGCGGGCCGACGGCTCCATGAGGAAAAAGAAGAAGAAGAAGGGCAAGACGTCGAAGAAGGACGACGGCGCAAGCGGCCAGGCCGCTGCCAACGGTACCGAACCTGCTAGGCGGTATGCTTTCAGTTAGTTTGGACGACAGAGCGCTGACTGGTAGCGGCGACAGCCCAGCCACCGCCTCCAACCGTTGAGGCTGAACAGGAACTGCCAGACGTCACCGAAGAGACCGTCGAGAACTTTTCCACCGAGGTGCGAAATTCCCTTGTCCATTGGATAGTTCATTGGAAGGTGCATTGCTGACGGGTTACTATCAGGAACGGAAATCGCTCGCCGGCAAGCTCAAGGACGCCGGCAACAAGGCGTACAACGGCAAAAACTACAACGACGCCATCGCCCTGTACACCAAAGCCATCTTGTGCAAGCCGGACCCGATATACTACTCCAACCGCGCCGCCTGCTACAACGCCCAGAGCAACTGGGCCGCCGTCATCGAAGACACCACCGCCGCCATCACCCTGAACCCCGAATACGTCAAGGCGATAAACCGGCGGGCGAACGCGTACGAACAGACCGAGGAATACTCAAAGGCGCTGCTGGACTACACCGCCTCGTGCATCCTCGAGCAGTTCAAGAACGACAACGCCGCCCTCAGCGTCGAGCGCCTGCTCAAGATCGTCGCCGAGACCAAGGGAAAAAAAATGCTGGAAGGTCGCCCCAAGCGGCTGCCGTCGCCCACCTTTGTCACAAACTACCTGCAGAGCTTCCGGGAAAAGCCCACGCCGGAGGGCTTGGACGACGCGACGGACGAGAGCACGGGCGATTATTACCTAAACAAAGGCCTGCGGGACATCCAGCTCAAGACGGCCCAGAGCTACGAGGACGCGGCCAAGTCGTTCGAGAAGGCGCTGGAGCTGGGCGTGTCGGACAAGTACCTCGCCTTCGGGCTCAACATGCGCGGCACGTTCCGGTACCTGAAGGGCGACAGCGCGGAGGCGCTCGAGGACATCACCCGGAGCATCGAAATCGATCCCAGCATGACGCAGAGCTACATCAAACGCGCCAGCATCTCGCTGGAAAGCGGTGCGCCCCAATTCCATCCCAAATCAAAACTAAAGCGGAACTACAGCTGACATTTATGACAGGGGACAAGGAGGCGGCGGTGAAGGACTTTGAGGCGGCGGTGACCTTCAACGCGGAGGACCCGGACATCTACTACCACCGCGCGCAGCTGCACTTCATATCCTTCGAATACTCGGAAGCGGCGCGGGACTACCAAAAGTCAATCGACCTCGACCGCGACTTCATCTACTCGCACATCCAGCTCGGCGTAACGCAGTACAAGCAAGGCAGCATCGCCTCGTCGATGGCGACCTTCCGCCGCTGCGTGAAGAATTTCGAGAATAGTCCCGACGTCTTCAACTATTTCGGCGAGCTGCTGCTCGACCAGAGTAAATTCGAGGAGGCGATCGAAAAGTTCGACAAGGCGATCGATCTGGAGAAGCGGGAGAAGCCGATGGGGATGAATGTGCTGCCGTTGATAAATAAGGCGTTGGCAATATTCCAGTGGAAGCAGAACTACGAGGAGGCCGAAAAACTCTGCCAGACCGCTCTTATCTGTGCGTTCCCCTCCCTCCTCTCCCCCTCCCTCCCTCTTCCTTCCCTCCCCTCATCCTCCCCTTATCCTCCCCCTATCCTCCTTAATATTTCGTCGTGTCTGGTATGGTATGGGAGTTTTTGAGCTAATGTGTATGGTAGTGGACCCGGACTGCGATATCGCAATCGCAACGATAGCCCAGCTGCTGCTGCAGCAAGGAAAAGTAGCAGAGGCGCTCGAGTACTTTGAAAAGGCAGCGGACCTGTCGCGAACGGAGCCTGAGATCGTCAACGCGCTTAGTTATGCGGAGGCGACGCGGACGCAGTTGGAGGTGCAGGAGCGGTATCCGCATCTTGCGAACCGGGCGATGGCGATGCCGCGGGCGTGAGGGGTTCACGCGTTGTTTTGGCTGTACTTCTGCCTACAATATGCGGATTGTCGGTAGATTGGCTTGGTGGGTGGGTGGTTGGTGTTCTCCTCTCATCGCTGACGATGGATGTACGTATGTACGAACGCTTTCTGTAGATACTTACTACTCCCTTTTCTCTTCTTTCTCTTCCTGTGGATTCAACTTGATTGTTCGTGTTTGGCTTTGTTTTTACATGACGCGCTTTACTTCGTGTATACATTGATCAAGGAATTGGCCCGGCCTACTTTTTCTCCTTCCTCTTCATCTTCCTTCTTTGGAACTGTTGAATTCTGTCTCTTGTGTTTAGTCTGTCGTTCTTCAATTGGTGGTGCCATGGTTGAAGAAACTGGATTGAAGATTCTAGCTGGATTAACGTTGGAGATTTGAGGTGGTGAATATGGCACGCTCCACTGCGGATATTGCTGATGGCAGTATACTAGGCGATTGTGTATACTGTATCGTACGTAGCCTATGTGCGTGAGGGTGCGCACGTGCGTGTGCGTGTGTATACGTACCGGCGGTGACGGTAATGGTAGTGATGACTTGCCTCTTCACGTAGCTTTCTACCGGTGGGATAACGGTGATGGTAATCTATCGTTGGGATTGATATGTCCGTCATAGCGCGTTTAATCAAATGAGGCGGTCAAGTCGATTGAGATCACGAAACTATCACTTGAGATATCGAGAGCGTGCACGGATAGCTAGATATATGCCATCATCGAATGAATATACTGGGTACAACATACACAACGGAAATACTGGTATTCAATGGATAGGTTTCTAGGTAGGTATACTAGAGAAGTTTCGGCCTTTAGCTTGCATCCATCAGACGTCTAAGATGGAAGCGCCCGGTCTCTCCGAGTTCTTGAGTACCGCTTCGTTGCTCGTGAAAATACCATGTGTCGAAACTGCATGTGTGCGAATTGCACGCATCGCGAGTGGAGTGTGAATATAACACACGGTCAACACTTCAGAGCATAGATGGCTGAACTGAAATAAAGAGATGGAAAGACGGCGTTGCGGTGATTGATCTTCGCCGCTGTCCACATAATTCTGCATAATGGTTATTCTCCATAATTCCAGAAGGTGCGCAGGAATTCTGGCGGCAGTGATCGCTGCAATTACGGCAGCGTATAAATAGTCCTCTGCCCCCACCCCATCTCCTGGACTGAACTCTTCCTCGTTCACTTAACTCCTCACTTGAGAAAATCCGCCATCGCCATTCACCTTTCCTGCAGCGGCCGCCGACGGCTGGCCGTGTCCGTTGGACGAGACCACTTTGGACCATCATGTAAGTTATCCTAGGATGCTCTACCGGTGTTGCCATGTTGTATAACCTATAAACCTTCCTTCCCCCTCATCGACGTCGTCGGTGAACTTCACTCTTTCCACTTGACAGAAATAGCGACTAATCTGGAACCTACCGGTAGCTTGATATTCTTGGGAAACCAAGACATAGAGGCATCTCTGATTAACCAAATGCTACAACCGGGAAATACATAGAGAAGTTCACACTGCAGCCATTAATGCATGTGGAGTAGTACCTCCAACGACGGAGCGAGATGTGAGTAAGGACCGACAAACTGAGTTCATCAACGACGTTCTGCCGAGCCGTCTCTGTTCTCATTCCGTGACTCATCGTTCGATGAAGTATTCTCGCTGACGAATTTCTAGATGGCGGCGTGGACGTTACCACTTCGTCCCGTCGTAGGCCATCCCTTCCCTGCTCCTGTTCCTGCTGCCACTCCCCGTCGCTCTCGGGCCCCTGACGGAGGCTCAGGCGAGAGCAGCCCACGCTCATTCCTCCCGTGGTGGTGGGGGGAATGAGCAGTGGGCTGCCTCTGCGGCTGGGAGGGGAAGGGGCGGCAAACCGGAAACAAGAAGTTGCGTATGTATGGCAATGTAAGTCGAGTTTTGATACCAGTCTTCCGTTTTTTGTAGTCATGCTCAGTTTTCCTCGAGTATCTTGTTGATTGTGAGCGTAATGTCTGGCTGAGAAAGTACTGATTGAGTGTTTATGGTCGACGATAGGATATGTTTGCGAAGATTGCTATGCTATCGTTGCTAGCACTGCCTTAGCACAGCGCTTCTGTTGGTGCCCCTGCCGCACGGGCTGGGCGTGGACGCCCATGAGGGCGTCCATGCAGGACATGGTGTGGGCGTCCACGTGGGCGTCCACGCAGGATGGGGCGGGGTGCGGCGGCTGCTTCTAGCGCCCGTGGCACCGGCTCTGGTGCTGCTGGCGCTACTGGCGATGCTGGGGCGGTGCTAGGCATGGGCAAGTCCATGGTCATCCTTACGGCCTAGGCGAAGAAATGGTGAGTGGGAATAGAACCCCATCCACGATTGTAAAAGATACCCTGAGGCTTGTAGATGAATAACAGGTAAACTAACTTGTATGGAATATTTAGGAGTTTCCGCCTTAGGGGCAATGTTTTTATCCGGTGCGGTGTGCCCCTGTGGGCAATTATTCTTTGCTTGACTTTGATGTATGACTTTCTTTTTGTCTGATTGGTTTTTATTTGATACGGGTTATGGTCTGGTTGATGGTTAACACTACAAGGGTTCCAAGAAGCCCTACTGAGCTTCGATCAACTGGATGCCCCAGTACTCTAGACATTAATGTCGTGATGACAGTATACAATATGGTTTATATAAATATATTATTGTTATAATGTATAAGCCCCGTTGCACGTGTGGATGGTGTATATCCTCAGGCTATTACATTCAGGTATATGATGATATGATCCACCGGTGTAGGAGGTGTGAACAGTTCGTAGCGGAGCCGGTCTCATCCCACGACTTCGTGCCGTAAAGGGTATTGGATACTAGTACTGGGTAAAAGCTAACTTGATGTCACAGATTGGGACCGCCCCAATTTCGAACCTTTTCCTCCGCCTGTGCACTTACCACTGACGCTAGGTCTTGTTCTTCCTCATCTCTATCCCTTGCTTCCAGTTCATGGAACTTTTGACGTTCCTTGTACCTGTGGATCGATATAAGCGTGCATAGCTGGTAGATGACACGGTTGGTTTGATGGATGAAGTACGGTCTGTATATACGTTTGGAGTCGTCGGATAGTTGCACGATCGTCGTAGTCGTTGAACTTTTTTCTGTCTCAGGAGGACGTTCTAGAGCGTTGCAGCACAGTCTAGTTGCGGGAGCTGCCGGCAGCCTTGGAACCAGCTCAAAGACCTATGTTGGGACAACCCGGTGATATACTACCGACCTGTATACCGTGGCAAGCTGCTGACGAGTATTTAGAACTGGGTTCTTTCACAACCGGCCTTCCCAAGTGCACTGATTACGTATTACCGGTACATGGTTAATGGGGTGGAAGGTTATAAGTAGACCTTGACATGTATTCTTTAATCTGTTCACTGCGTGAAAGTATGGTGTACTATTCATGATGTTGATTGTACGTACGCCGTATGCTATGGATTGTCTGCGGAGGTGCTCTATCCGGCCGGCATCCGCGTATGTCACCACTCTGCTTCGAATGTGGGTGTGCAGACAGCAGATTCGAGGTGGAGTCTCCGATTGACGGTCATCACCACACGGATGGACATTAATGCAGCATTAATGCTGGCGTCTTGGAATAATGGCGCCAATTCTAGCAGATTTCAGAGACTGATAGGCGTTGAGATGCATCTGTGTGTCTGATGTGAGCATGGGCGGCGCTGGAATTCAGCCAATATTCAGGGTATAAATAGGCCCCACTCCCCCCTCCCTCCTCTTCCTTCCTTCCTTCCTTCTCCTCCTTCTCCTCCTTCTCTTTCTTTCTCCATCTTCATCCCCTCTCTCGTGGCCTCCCGGCTTCATTGGGAGGCCACTCGAACAGACAGTCTATTATTCAAGTTGTTCACCCACATGGACTGCTTCTCGCAGTCTTGTTCCTTGCTCCGTCCTCTTCGCCCTCAAAAACAACCACCTCCGACGCGAACCTACGTCTCCTCCGTAAGTACCCTGGCTGTAGTTTTAATTGAAATCGCCATCACCCTCACCTTCCTTCCCTCTTCATCTCGGTGCTGCTCCCGGTTCTGGTCCCGACCCCGTCTATTGTCTCTCATGCCTGCTGCTATCTCTGTTTCCGCTCGTGTTCTTGCTTATTCGGGCTCTTACCTCTTACCTGAACCCCAGAAGATCGAACGATCGACAGAAAGACAGAAAGACAGAAACGAAAGAAAGAAAGGAACTAATGAACGAATGAACAGCAACTGTTGGTAAGCTTTCCCGTGTTTCTTTGTCTGGTCGTCCCTGCTTCTCCTCTTTCGTCTCCCGCTATGCTAGCTCTCCCCACGCTATCTCTCTTCACGAAACGAGCGAAGCAGCTAATGGTTCTAGTTGACACACACAAACACACATACGACCACACACACACACACGCAAACGGTAAGTAACACCGTATCACTAGCCCTCTTCTCCTTGACCTTTGCAATAGAGATCCATATATCAAATTGGAGTGTGTTACTGATTATATTTAGATGGACGCGTCAAATCTACATATGCTAGCCGATGTCATGTTAGCACAGGGTTACCTCCCAGTACCCGGTGCATGCTGGTGACGGTACCGAAGCGGGTGATGGAGGCGTGTTGAACGCAGTGTGCAGGTCGTGGAACTGGGTCCGGAACTGCTGGCGGTGCGTGGAAGCCCCTCGGGGGCGTCCTCGCGTTAGTCGCGGACCACAGTGATGAGGATGAGAACTCCAATCCCCGATCTTCCGATCGGGTGCCGTTGTTTTTTTTTTGTAATAGTAATGATATCTTTTCCAATTTCTAGTTTTTTGATCTGGGCCATAATGCCTTAATGCTGGCTAGCGTTTACTGTGACTTGAACGCACTACTTCGTGTATGATACAAATTTAATCACCATGACATATATGCTAGCAATGTACCTTTAAGTGTAAATAATGTATATCGCCAGGTAGTCTATAAATTTCACTATAAAATAGAATATGTCCATATCCGTTATGATCCAACGACAAGTATACAATGCGAACAGCCAATGGCAGAGCCAATCCCATCCAACGACTAGCATACCATATAGAGAGTATTCACTACCGACATGGCCAGGAAGTTAGAATATAATATGTAACTTGAACATATTGTAAATATTTAGGGGACCTGGAAACTTTAGTCGGTTAGCTTTCTTGTATACGGACCAAGCAATCTGATATCGACCTCTGGGACCGTTGTTTGGTATCGGTCCCCCGTGGCGAGATGTCTCCAGACTTGAAATATATATTGTATCTATTACCTCACTTGCAGTGCAGATGCAGGTTCCTGGTGATATCGAAGCCTAGGTAGGTTTACTTACACCCCTGCTGCACGGCACGGCACGGCTCGACCATGCCGATGCATCGATCCAGAAAGGACGATTCCAATATAACACACGGTCAACACTCAGGGTTGTTGGAATATGAATGTTACCTACTCGGACGTAGAACGAGCTGATATTGAATGGGTCTTCACATCACCAGATGTATCGATAGAAATCAGCTGCTCGCCGGATTGTATACATGTGCGTAATGGGGTTGTGGTTTATGCCCTATTTTTACAGTGCGTTAGGAATTTGACGTTCCGCAGGTCGCTGCTGCTGCCGCCGATTTAATGGCGGCGGTGTGATCGCTGCGGAGTCCCCGCCGCATATAAATAGACCCTCTGCCCACCGGCGGAGACCCGCCCTCTCCATCTTCCCTCCATCATCCTCCTCCTCATCTCCTCGCGGTCTCGTGGCCGGACTCCTCCACAATGGTCTGGCTACGAGACTGCGAGTGTTCCTTGTTGGCTGTTTGAATATTCCTGCATCGCAGCCATCCTAAATACACATCCTCACCTCCCGCCTCATCAAAGTAGGTCACGATCGAGAAGCCACCCAAAGCACTATCCCTATTGGTATCCAATCAAGAGAAACATCCATGCTAACAGCCCTCTAGATGGCAAAACCCGATACCTCCAACCTCCTCCTGCTCGCCACTGTCGCCAGCATCCTCCCTCATATGCCGGTCCCCCACCACTACCTCCCCTTCCACTGTAGGCCATGATCGAAAACCCCCATCCCAAGTACTATCTCCATTGGTTTCGAATCAAGTAGAATCTTGATGCTAATAGCTCTCCAGATGGACGATAGCGAGAACAAAACTGCTGCCGACGTGGCCGCCATCCTGGTCGCAATGGCCGCGACCCTGCCACCTCTCCCCCCAGGGGAGCCACCTCCTCCTTCTCTAACAATATCACCACCACCGCTCTGCCCCATTGTATACGGGCCGATGACGGCGGCCCAGGCGAGAGCAGCCCTCGCCTGGGCCAGAGGGTTCCCAAGGGGTAAAGGTAGAACTCCAACCCCTGATCTTAGATATACCTTGACACCCTTGATAAGAAAAATATTGTTTACTAACTGAATATTATATTTTCAGATGCTGCTGCCCTTTCTGTGTGCTACAACTGTCTCCGCCGCCCATAACCCACCTGCCCTCCTGCCCGCTTCCCGACTGGCCACCCGGCCTTTTCTTTAAATCTTTGTTAAAAAATAATAAATTAGTGGCCAGTCTAGAATCAAGACTGAAATTGGTGCGGGTGCGTTTATATTTATTTATTTCTTTATATATTTATTTATTTATTTAATAAGAAAAAACTCTTTTATGGGTTTTTCGACGTGCCTTGGGTTCGCGGATAAGTATACCCAATAGCCTGCATAAGATGTAAATTATTGATAGTGAAGATATGTAAGTTATAATACGCAGCAAAATAGTGTGTCTTACTTCACGGTCCGTAGAGGGAGGACATTAGCGGACTGCGATGTAGTAGTAGTAATCAAAGTATCATTTTTGGCGCGCAATTGGCATTCCGTGCTGCGCGTGACTAACTAAAAGTACTTATGTGGCTGGTGGGTGGCTGGCCATGTTGGTGTGATCTTCTGGGCGTCCGGACGGTGTAAGTCTTCAGATTATATTACAACAATACCAGCTTCATCTCAAGACCTAGAGGTTCTGATTAATTAACGTAGAGAGTTTTGTTCCGTTTGTGGGATCGTTTTATACCACGAAAGCCGACTTGAAACATTTCCGAAGAAGTTTAAGCCGGCTCTAAGACAGAGAAGTATGCCCTGAAAATACTTCCTCTTTCGGCTGCGGTAATGCAGTGGTACGTTGACGCAGACTGTTGTTACGAGCACTATTTTCACCGCTATCAAAACCCGGATGTCCGTGCATGAGCTCTAATGAACCATCGAATCAATCCCTGAAACATATGTTTTTCTTGCTATAAATATTGCTTTCCTATTCCCCACCGTCTCGTAATATAAAACAAACTGTGACGGCGAAGTTTTGATTGAAAACGTGATTCCACGAGGCAATCTTCCAATACAAATCGTTTACAAGGCTAATCAAGCTTGCCATAGTTTACTTACCATTATTGCAAACGCAGATCTACAGAACTAAAATTATTATTTTTTGGACCTTATTCGAGTACTCTATACTTATCAGTACCGTGGGGGGAATGCGTGTTTTTCAAGACTCTTTTACGCCTGGAAGACTCTAAATATCGTCTTGAGGACGCTGTGAAGCTGTTTTATTTGATTGATGGACCATTCTTAGTTCGCATCCTGGATGCAAGGCGTCCCCCTACAGTATATATATATACCCACAATCTTATCTTGTAAGTTAGGCTGCTACTGTTGGGGCCGGCTTCGCCGGTTATAGTATACAGCACGGCATTCCATTCAAGATGCTCAAGAATCAAAAGTCCGGTCGATAGTTGGGTATTGATCGATAAATATGAATGCAACTTTATACTAGGTATCAACGCTACAACCATGCTCAAATTACACGTAAATGAGTCACTATGAGTTCATCGTTGCGTCGTAACGTTCTGCGGTTTATCGATGGCATGGGTGTCTGGTATGGAAAAGGGAGGGTCTGGTTTACGAGACCAGCATGGTAAGCTCATTTAAGGGTCTGTCTGCTTATATCCAGATCTCGCTGACGCGATATACTATCAGGCCATATGGAAGCCGGATCGTTTGATAGCCGCTCAAATGTAACATGATAATCCTACTTCAAACCGTCCCGCCACTATAGTACCACGGTCATCGTGCCGCATCCAGCCCCCTCCATATTCGTCACTAAGAACCAAGCCTCAGGATATCGACTGCCGAATAGAGTATATGCACCGCATCCTCAGCTCGAAAGGCTTCAGATGTAAGCATTCTCGTTGGTCGAGAGAGCTACCATGTCATTCGTGATCCTAGCGTTAGCTACGGAGGGAAATTTAGGGATGCTCGAGTCAGAGAATTTTGGAATTGGCGTGTGAAAATGACATTTCTTATCTGGAAGCGAGATGCTGACAATTCCAGAAAAGTCGCCGGTTTCGGTCAAGCTGCTGAGCATGAGTCGCTGAAGCTTGACCTGGCGGTGACGCATCATACATTGGTGGAGCATGCTCACGTGAAAGAAAGAAAGCACAATATCCAGCAGGATTATCTTCCAGTATCTCTCCGGGAAAGTGAACCCGACGTCACGCACGGCTACCCGGATCGAGGATCTTGCAGGTCGGAAAACCCAGTTTGTCCAGGTGAGGGGAACATGCGCTGTAACCGAGTCCGGATGCGGGGCGGATCGAGTTTGAGTCGTGCAGCCTGGACTTACCATGTTACCGATCAGAGCGAGGCTCGTGACATCACATCATGAATTCGATGTGCAGACACCGCTGCGGCACGGGTGAGCGGCGACGCCGGTGCAGGACCTATGCGCACGCATGCAACGTACCCCGATTAAAGCTTGTCCCCATGCGGGTACTTACATTTAAATTTCGATACTTCAAGATCTTCATGTGGCAAGCTGGGGAAGCCTTGGGTTGGAGCAGAACGACATTCGTACGGTGATATCGACGTTGCAATTGCTTCGCAAAGCTTATTGTATTAAGACCGGGTAGCCTTATAGCACGCACGTACGAGCGGACCCGAATTATACAAGGCGTACTCGCAGGCAGCGAGCGGCGAAAATAAAGTTTCCTGGAAATTATCGTCTGGGGAGCGGGCAATATTTAAATCCATGTCGGGCGGTAATCCAAGCAGGCTGGAACGCCACAAGATCTGCTGGGGTCTCGCATCTTCTTGAATCCTGTCACGGTTTCCGCATCGAACCTGAATTTCCAAATCTGGCAGAATCGATAATCCCCAATGTTGCATTTTCTGCGTTGGTTCCACAGATCCTAGATACCGTTGCCCACCGCCGACTTTTTTTGAAACTAACCGCCAGAAAACCCTTCCAGATCTCCGATAACGCTGACGTCTCAAGTACTAGAAATAGTCTGAGACGCCATTCGATCGGGTAACCGGCTGTTCAGCCCGACTTCTGAGATCGGTCCGACAGAAAAAAAAAAAAAAAAAAGATCATGAGCGGCGTGAGACATTTCCAGAAACCAAGCTTTCTAGCGAGGCCTTGAACACCACGGCTCGATTTTCTTCGGGAAGGTGGTTGAATCCAAAACGGGAGCTCCTCGAACCCTGCATTCGCAGTTCAGACGCATGTCTGTCCGCAAATTCAGTCGTCAGTGCGCAGCTATGTCGAAATCCTATCAGACATGTCCAGGTGCTGTACAACCTAACCAAACGAGTCCCCCGTGAAACTGGCGGGTAAAACACAATATTCGGTTCTGCTATAACCATCCCCGCCAAACCAAAATAAGGTGCAGGATTCTAGACTGCAAATAATTTCCGTCAGGGTCTTGCTGCGCTGCGCTGTCAATTGATGGACACCCCAACATCACGCGTGGCTGGCAAACAGTACTGCAGTTTTTACGACTGTCAGCCACGCTTTATCTGGCATCCCAGGAACGAGACTCCGCTAGGCTGTGCTTGTCGGAGACTGCAACGTGCAGCGGTTCGACAACACCTTACCGAATAGTCCAATGTGCCGGCGGTCTTGCAAATGCGGCAGCTGGTCATCGGCATACGACTTCGATTCCGGCACTGAGGGATACGCGATGACAGTTGGAAGAGCCTCAATCTTTCCGAGTACTTAAACTAGGTGGAAAATCCACGATGCATTACGAGGCCGTTTGCCAACCTTCGTTCGCTAATCATAGCCTTCTCGAGGCCCGTATTCGAAGACGTTCTTTTTTACGCTATATATACAAAGACATCCCACAGCGGCGCCGCGGCTGCCAATCCACCACACGCGCACACTATTACGCATACTACAGATTAAAATCACGACATCAATTACGATACCAAAAAATATTTTTTTATTTTTTTATATAAAAGCAATTTCCGAAATGAAGTTCTCGCTCGTTACCGTTCTCGCCGTCCTCACAGCCGTCGCTTCCGCCGCGCCGATACAACTATCATCGCCTGAAAAGTGCGCCTTGGCAAAGCACAAATTCAGCCCGCTGCTAAACCACTTCTGCCAGCTGAACTGCAAAAGTAAGCTTTCGTAATCCCAAGCATCTCCATAAGCTTAGACAGACGCGGCTGACCGTTCGATTATGTATCCCTGAAGACTGCGTATCGATGAAACTGGACTGCGAGGAGCTGAAGAAGGACTGCGACTTTCCCCGGGAAATCGACCTGAGGGCGCTGGCTGAGGAAATCGATATTTAAACTGGTCTCGGTATTTGAACGAATTATATGCTTATCCACCTAATTACGACTTTGGGTGTGAATTAAACGCGCGATGGGCAATTGGAACGCTCCCATCGAAGAGGCGCTGCACTACACTCCCGTCTGAAGTGTACGGTGTGAAATATGGGGGAATCGGGCGTACTATCGCGATATGCAGGGTTACGGGTTGATCATGATGTATTTATGGGTTATGTTTGCGCAAACGGATTTCTGGGAGTTATAAGGCCGGGATTTGATTAGCTAGTTTATTTTTCATGGGATCACTCTTTTAGACGAAAGCGAAGAAATTAATGCTAGATTAAAGAGCGGAGATGTCTGCTCGGAACTAAATGAACTATAGACTACTGTTTACGCGTCGATGATCACTTTACTATAAATATATCCTGCTAGCGCTAGGGTGTTATAGAGTGTTTTTTGAAACGTGGGTGGGCGACCCATGTCTGCGCGATGTCGGCGTGTCTATCGCAGCTGACATCGACTTTTAGTATCACTATAATGTATACGCGGCCGCTAACTATGTCACGTATTGATCGGGTAGCGCCTCACGCTATCATAAATGCGTCTACGAGCTGAGAATGCGCCAAGTTGCAGGCCGCATAACGACCGATTGAATAGAGGCATGCCGGCGACCGTGGCCACAACGTACGATAAATCGCAACCGGCGTCCTACCTCAGCTTAATATATATAGTACTAGTACCAAGATCAGCCCGGCTGGATCTCGGTGTTTAGATCGCACAAGATGGATCGGTACAGCCACACGACAGCTGTGGCGAGTGTTTCTCCACATTTCATGAAAGAACTGCGGCTGTGCAGCCAAGACCATTTGAAAACAGGCTCGTCACGCGTGGACTCGAACCAAGAGCGGCTACTTGAAACTGCGTCATGCTGCGGTGCAAAAATCACCATCAACCGTCGCAGTCGCCCAGCCGGCGCGGTTGCATTGCCGGTTCCAGTTTCCGGGCTGTTGACGGTCGAGGGCTGGCTGCACAGCTTCGGCTGTTTTCTGCGCGCGCGGAAGCGATGAAATTTTACTTCGACTCGGCCTTCTGCAGCCGCGTAAATTAATCAAGTGGATGTGATATGTACGCAGGCTGGATTTTAAAGTGAAGGTTTGCTTGCATGCAAATTACGGAGTGAATGCACATGCACGGCGAAGCTTATTTACCTTATTTACTTACCTACACGCAAGCTCCGCGCAGCCGGACTATTATATCAAGACCTGTAGCACACGAGCTTATAATCGCAGGGACGGGCCCCGGATTTGATTCGTGGACCCTTTCTTCCACTCCTGGCCATTACGTCTGCGTCCCTTGTAAATACTTTCGTCACATACATATGCCCCTGACCAGAAGGTCCATCTATCGCACCCATCAGTTTGTCCGACACGAGCTAGTTTAGCTACCTTCGGTCTCAACCTTCCTCTCCTGCAGGATCGCGGTGGCTCCTGGGAACGACTTGGCGACAGCTCGCTTATAAAGTCGCTGCTATCCTTCGCCTGGTTTCGGCATAGATCACGCTGCAGCTGGCGTCGGTCGTACGATTGTTGTTTTGGATGTTTCTCACTTGCGCAGTATTACCGCTGTCGAGACCATAAGATCCCAGATACGGGTCGATTATCCTCCCACGCGCACAATCAGCTCAGCTGGGCAAATTCCAAATCAACTGCCTCAACCGACACCACCCTCTTGACACATATATATCCATCGCCGCACCCTCGTGTCCACCGTCGAGCAGTCTAGGAGGAGGAGCCCTTTGTTCTAGGCGTATCCGGATATCTGCCAACGGGCTTGTACGCCATCTATCCTGCGATCGGATACGCTTCAGTCCAGGCACACTGCGACCCCTCGAATTCGATACCTTGAACTCTGACACACCCGACAAATACAATATCGATACCGCTGCATACATGTCGCTGTTCTGGAAACGAAAGTCGGTCGCTCCATCGACGGATTCGACAGTCCCAATCCTAGGTAGGTCACATTCGAGAGCACACGTCATGTTTGAGAGTTCTTGCAGTTTCGTTTTACCCGTTGAGATCCTTTTCGTGTTTCTTTCGCCTTCTTTCTTTCTTTTTTTCCGATCCTCGCATTGGGGGTTTCCCCTCTTCGTATCGTGTGAGCCAGGGTCCGAAAAACCCGCCCTATCGATGGACACGTCTTTCAACTATTCATCCTTCTCCAAACACACTGTGGAGTCCCGCGTATGACAGACAGATAGGCAGGGCTGGGTGTTGCCCGTTTATGCTTTACGCATGACCTGCTCGTCGCTGGCTTGCTTTCGCTTTTGTTGAGGGAAATACTCCGTACATGCCCAATCCAATGCAGAAAAGCAAAAAACTCCAAATCTCATTGCGCGTCTACAGAGCGATGGTCGCCATCTGGCTGGTTGCGAGCTAGCTTTGGAGGAAGCCGAGTTCTCGCCGGGGAAGGACATCGCTGGTTCCGGGTGGGACCTGCGACAGAGTCCCTGTTGGAGCAAGTCTTTGGGGAAAACAAACCTGAGGAGAGGAGGGGGTTCGATGAGATGCGACCCACCTTTTTGACATGCAGCGATATCGATGACCCCCCCTTCCATATCGGTATCTTCCATTATCAATCCTATCTGGAGGCGGGTTGATAGCATCGACATCTTATCAGGCTGAGCGCGGCAGATCCAGAGTTCCTCGATCGTCGAAGAATTTTCGGGCTGCCGCGAACGACCGGGCGGCAACATTCTATTTTTTTTTTTCCTCTTCATTTTCGTGTCGTGTCATTTATCGTGCAAGTCAGCAAGTCATTCGTCCGGTGGGCGCATTCTTGGGATGAGACAGTGGTCATCATCGGTTACCTCACTGGCTGCCCAGTCCCGGGTACTGACAGGGAAGAGCGGCCGAGAAGAGGGGTTTGCCTGCCCAACACCAGCTTGAAGGATGGCTTCTTCTTTTGTTCCTGAGCGACAGCGGACCAATGCA
The DNA here is from genome assembly GCA_020064725.1 of Drechslerella dactyloides. Lineage (NCBI taxonomy): Eukaryota > Fungi > Ascomycota > Orbiliomycetes > Orbiliales > Orbiliaceae > Drechslerella > Drechslerella dactyloides. The sequence goes on from JAGTWJ010000002.1 coordinate 916,866, forward strand.
CGAACGGAGTTCGTTCGAGTCGGGTATGAGCGTCGTATGAGAGTCTGCTTCAGCAGCAGCCTAAAAGCTGGCCGCATGCAGCTCCCCTGTCCGCGACTGGTTCAGAGTCTCGCCGGCCGCCGTCCGGCTGGCTGGCTGGCAGCTCGTCCTACACAACGGAGATGCAGGATGAAGGACGACGACGGAGGGCCCGGCGGGCAGATTTTTCACTGCAACTTCGCCCAGGCGGGATCAGCAGGTCACTGGATCACAGGCAGCCGCAGAGGACGAGCCGCTGAGTCGAGTCTGGTGGAGGACTGGAGCTCCCCGGCTGGCTCGTTCACGCTGGGCACGTTCGTTCAATCAGTCAATCGAACGCTGCCTTGCCGGATTCGATTCGCTGCTCATGATTGCTGGCTCACGCAAGCAGGGCAGGCGGAGGGCGCTGTGACTGGCGGGCGCATTATTGGCTCGCCAGAGTCAGGACACTCGTCCGGCATCCTGTCGGTGCCGTCTGAGAATGCCCGTTTGGGGGCGAAGGGGCGAATGTGACCTGTTTGACAGCGTCGGCGCTGCTGGCTGCCTGTTCCATCCGTCGAGCACAGCAGGCCGGCTGTTTCTGCGACGGGACTGGCGCGGAAGCAGGCATGATGGAGGACGGAAGGATGGAGCAGGTTGGCGGAGGTGGTGCAGGCGATGATGGGAAGCATGCAGGTGGCCGGTGGTCAGGACAGGTTGAATGAAGCATGAAGTTGTGCCCTGCTGCGGCCTGCAGCCAACGATGTCATCCGTCCCGCCAGCCTGCCCGCCTGCTCTTATTCCATCCCTCCTGCTCCTCCTCTTCTTCTCCGTCTCTCCCAGCTCCCTCCTCCGTCGCCATTTGACATCACCACCATAGCCATCATCACTTCACATCCCATCACCAGCTTCACACCCGTCACAGCGCTGCCTGACACGCACCTGCTGCCCTCCAGCCGTCGCTGCCATCATGTACCGTCCCCGTCTGCTGCTGCTGTTTGCCCAATCCTGCAATGCCGAGTGACAAGTACGCTAACCCTTCTCGCCCGGGCGCCCTGCAGATGCGCCCATCCACTCCGACGAAGCCTCGTCTCTGAACAGCCATCCCGTCCTTGCCGCCTCCAGCTCCACCCAAAGCTCGCTGAACCCGCAGTCGAAGCCCTCCGACTCGCTGATAGACTTCTCCGACACTCCCCCGACACCGTTCGCCCAATCATCTCCGAAAAGCGGACATCTGCGATCCACTCCCGTCGCAATGACGACCGCGAGCGCCCACCTAGACGAGTCGATACACCTGCCGCCGCCCGATACCGTCGGCGGCGAGAGCGAAAAGACCCCGCAGACTCCCACCCAGCAGAAGCGTCGCAGCTTCTTCAACTTTGGCAAGAAGAAGCCGTCGCCGGCCGACGATGCGACCTCCAAGCCATCACCTCCGACGAGCGTCCCGCCGATAACAACGACGTCACCGCCAGAAACCAAAACCGGAAGTGCGACAAACAGCACCACGAGCCCGGTATCGCCCGTCCGGTCGAGCCACTTTGGCTCCCAGCGACGCTCGAAAAACACCTCACCGCGTCTCTCGACGTCCTCGATCTTCGAGCGAAACGTCCAAGATTCGTCCCTGCCGCCCGGCAGCCCATCGATCCCCTCGCACTTCTCCACCGAAGACCGCATCCCCGCCGTCCTTGAGGCTACTTCCCTCACGATAACCGACAGCTCGGTCGACCCCGATCGCATCGAGATCGTGTCTTCGGCGGTCCACCACACCGTTCTCCCGCACCACCCGGAGAGCATTTCGAACCCCTGGGCCGAGGATTCCGCGCATAGCGGTGATGAATCCATCGGACACGGGTACACTTCCTCTCTCGCGTCGGCCGACAAGCGCCGGTTGAGCTTCATCTCTTTCGCAGATGTCGTCCAGGCCGAGAACGAGCAGGCCAGTCATTCCTCCACCAATCTGGAAACGCTGCCGATAAAAGTCCCGACGCAGCCGACGCAGCAAACGCAGCCTCAAACGGCGGCGTCCCTGCGCTCGAATTCGCCGGTTAGGACTCCGCCGCAGCTGCCGTATTCCCCGCCGGGTACCGGGCTGGGTCTCAGTGATTTCAGCATGGAGAAGGATATGAGCATTCCGGACCGACACAGTGGAACCGGCGCTGCCACCACGCATAACGAGGTGACGGTTGAAACGTTGAGCCAGGCGCTTCGAAAGCACGGCAGCACGGATCTAAAAGCCGCAGCGAAGGGCCCAGCGTCGCCGACGCAGCATCAGCCGAACCTGTCCGCGTCCGTTGGTTCGGAATTCGACAACCCATGGAGAGATTGAGGAATGAGGGGCGATGGCAGACGAGTTTGGATCGATTGAAATCGGTCTGAACTGTCTCGCGCCACATCTTTCCTATTTCCAGGGTTATCCCGGGTTGTCGCCTTGTGGGATTATAAAAATTCGTCTCTTAAAGTAATGATTTCACTATCAAACCATGCCATGCTCTTTTCACCTCCCCCGCGACCTGAATTTCTATCAATTTTCAGAAGCAGTCATCTGCACTATTACTCCTGCAGCCCATCAGAGCTCTTTCTTTAACCTACCTCCCGCTACCGCTCCTCAGCCAGCTGCTTCGTTTCTCCCACATGATTGTTTCCCTTCCCCTTCTCATCGTTTCAAATGTCCGGCGTTGATACAAGGCTTTCTCTTTTTTTCTTTCTTTCTTCTCATTGACTGCGCTTTACTAGCTAGCCTATCTTGCTCGTTCCATCGATTCCGATTATTCTATTCTCTCCGCCATTGATCGTTGATCTTCCGTGCGTACGTGGTTGATAGTTAGTTACTCGTAGCTAGCTGCGTACTGCCGTCGTATACCGTTATGTCCAAGTACTATCTTATCATCCATTCTATTCTTTATTACTTTCCTACGATAGTGCCCAGGCGGACAGGAATATCATTCAATTCGAGTTCATTCATGCTGGTAAATCTAATTTTTCCACGTAGCTAGCACGCGCGCGTGTGCGTGCGACGTCATGAGGTCAACGGCGACGAGCTAATGTAGTCACGTAGCATGCATGAATTACCTAAATATGTAGCACGCCTCCTAGCTCACTACAAGTAGGAGCTTTCGGGCATCGTCTGCAATGGTTCCCGAATCCATCAGTCGGTGGTGGCCTGACTGTTTGTAGAAACTGCAAAGAAGCGGGCGGCGTGTGTTGCCGCGGACCAATCAGCCGCCAGCAATCGCGCTTGGCACAAATCACGCTCTTTCCGTTCCGTCCGGCTTTGCGAACGTCAACCTCCGAAGCCGTCAACCGACGACAACCACTCAACTCCATCGAACCGAAAGAACGAACGAACGAACGAATAGCTCCTCGACCACTACGTCACCGCCGCCCTCCGATTCTGATACAACGCACCTAGCGAAGGCAGGAAGGAAGGAACTACCATAATGGCAATTGCTCCGATCACCGGGCGGTTGAGGAGGGGTCTCGTCATGGATCTCGGCATCGCAATCGGTGGGTTCCTTCGACAGCCGGCGAGGATATAGCGTCGATGACAGGAATGAGCATAATGGCTAACATTGACGACAGGCGGCGGTCTCGTCTGCGGGTATGGCTGGTGGTAAGTTTCCGCTCCTCATACGCCTTCTCCAGTAATGGTAACAGATGCTAACGTCGCTCGATGGCAGGTACGGTACGTAGTATACAGCAAAGACGCCAATTGCCGGTTCTTACGCCCTACTATCGATTCACCGGACACCAATTGACATGTCTCGCAACAATATAGGCTACCACCGTCCCACAATCCACCGCCGTGACGCATTCTACGTCAAACTCGAGCAGGAGCGCGCCGCAGCACGAGCTTCCGCATCCTAGCCGACACACCCAACCAACCAATTTATAAACATTGTCTTATACGTTTGCTCGTTCGTTTGCGATGGATCGTGAAAATCGAAGGAAGGATGGAAGGATGGAAAGGCAGGCAGGGATTGTATTTACGAAAGGCATAGGAAATGTAGATATGGAGGAGAAGAGGCGGTGAGAACTGCAAGACGTACTTGGAGAATATAAACTTCTGTTTTCGTCAGTCTTCCATGCTGCTCGATAACCCTAGCTGTGGGCAGCCGTAGTGTGCAAGTCGTGTAACTCTCGGGGCTTTCGTGCAATGTTTACTACATTATGACCGATAAACGAACGATGGAGAAGAGACCATGTAGATGATAGGGGGCTCGTTATGCTTGACTTGATTCAAGTCCGGAGTAGCTGGAATGTATTCGTTTCATGGCATCCAGACTCACAACAAGGGTTGAGAGAGCATCGTGACGCTAAACGACTTCGCTCGATACGTTGCCACCTCCCGTCACTTCTCCCTACATACACAGTATTACAGGCTGTACGCTACGCGTAGCTACCATGAACACATCACTCTACTTTCACATGGTCTCGCAGCGCTTTCACAGCAGTAGGTTGAGTTTCAACATATCTTGTCCCTTCAGATATCTGGCAGATGTGCAACCCGCGAACAACCGCATCATACAGGCAAGTCACACACACAATACTTATATCTAGTCTAGTATTAAGAAGCTCCGCGTTGAGCCCGCAATACAAGACTAATTTATATCCTGTACAGTGAAGTGTGGGTTTAAACTTGTTATATAAAATACACTTAGATCGTTATCTTATCATTATACAATCGCCTACTGCTGTTATTTATTTAATTTTTGTTTTTGGTTACCGGTACACGTATACCGCTGCAATTTTAATAGGGTTGATAAATATTTATATTTACTACCGTTCGATGTAAACAATGAGTACATATATACGTATATAAGGGGTCTAATTTTTCTCAACAGTTGCTATAATCATTTACGAATGCCGACACTTTGCCATATAGAGTACTGACGTTATACTAGTAATCATAGAGAGGAGCTAAACGGCTTAAAGACCGTTACCAATAGCGAAAACCAAGAACAAAAACGGATCTGTAACAGATTAGTGATGCTCGATTATATCCGAATAACGGCCTTCAGACGATTCAATTCTCTGCCGCCATTTAACTCCCCACATGGATATCGTATGCCCTATAGGCCTAGGACCAGCAGTCAAGGCAAGCTTATGGATGTATATACAACTAGAAGGTTATCTCGTGGAATCGGACGGTCATTAAATATATTTGACGAAGAATAAAGCGAAGAAAAGAAGACACCGTTTTACATTGATCGATGGACGCTTGATGTACCGGTTGGGTCCACAATGACTACAATACAAACGTCATGTTATTTGCAGACTCCGCAAGCGATTCACCAAATGATGGCTTAGCTACCTGTCATTGATGGCTGTGAGGGTGGAAATCGACTCGAGAATTGTCTGTCCGCATTATTGTTCCTTAGGCGCGATGGCCTAGGATATCTAAGATTTAATAGCAGTGTTGGGAGTGCGTGTGGACAACAATCTGCATCAAGGTAATCAGAGCATCTACGTCATGATATGAAGCCGTCATTATACTACCATTTGACGGATAAGGGCTCGCACCAGCTGCATATGTCTGGAAGGTTACGTCAACATGGGAATACATCGCGGTCCGCTGATGCCTCTACATACTGTAGAGCAAGACACACTATTTGTCGATATATTACGGCTTACGCATCTTGACCATTAATTTACGTCTTACAAAGGCCATTGGGTACACCAATCTACGAACCCAAGGCACGTCGAAACTCCATAAAAATGTATTTATTAAAAAAACAAAAACAACAACAACAACCCCTCACAATTTAGAAAACAAAAAAAAAAAAGAAACAAAAAAAGAAAAACCAGAGGCGGAGGCGGGCGGGTGATGGGCGCAGGCACGTACGTCGGCGGGAGTGACGGCGGTGGTCTGAACGTGAAACATACAATTAGTAAACGATGAACTTCGTTTCCAAGATGTCTAGGTTGCGTCTGAGATCAGGGATTGGAGTTCTACCTTTACGGGTTCTTTGAACCCTTCCGGCCCAGGCGAGGGCTCCGCCGCAGTACCGGCCTGGCCTGCAGGCTGGCACTGCGACGGAGCCCATCCACGCTTGCTCCCCCGCCACCGCAAAAGGAGCGAGCGTGGGCTGCTCTCGCCTAGGCCGCTGTCATTGGTCCGAAGACCGGAGCCGGCGGTGCCGGTAGTGCTGGTGGGGGTGGTGGGGTGGTTATTGCTGTAGTTGCTGTAGTTGCTGCGGTTGCGGCACTTGTTGCTGCGTTGGTGGTGGTGTCGGGGAGGGAGGTTGGGGGACGGGTGATGGTGGCGGCGGTGGTGGTGTCGGAGGAGGATGAGGAGGAGAGGCCCCTGAGGGGAGCCCGGGAGAGGTGTCAGGCCCGTGGCCATGGCGGCCAGGATGGCGGCAGCTTGGAGGGTATCTTGAGTGGCCATCTGGAGAGCCATTAGCATAGGGGTTTCACTCGATTGGAAACGAATAAAGATAGTACTTGGAAGGCGGGTTCTCGATCGTAACCTACCTTGCTTGGGGGGGAATATTTTCGAAAGATGGCTGCGATGGGTAAGAATCTCTCGAGTTGGGGGAGGAGGGGGGTATTTATTTGTTGGCGGACACGATCTCTGCAGCGATCGCAGCGCCTGCGCTGAAAAATCTGCGGCAGCAATGGCCGCACATCTACGCTGCACGCGGGGCCTACAGCAGCAGCGACTGTCCGCGATGGAGGCAGGAATACACACGGCGCCGCGTATCCTACGCATTGGCCGTCGAACAGCTGTCATCGCGTACATCAGCTAATTGGCCGTCGAGGAGCTGCTTGATGGCAGCGCGAGGCAGGCTGTCCGGAAGCCCTGTTGTGAAGCTGGGGCACAGTCACGTTTGAAAGCGTGCACACACGCGGACCATCTGGAAAGCATGGTAGCAGCCTTTCTACGTCAACTGGCAATGCAGGGACCAATTCAACACCATCTTCCCTCATATCTTCACCTCCAGACTCCATGCATCTATAGTCTAGTATTGCGGGCTCACTAGACTAATGCATCTACAACTTAGCGTGTTGACTCTGTGTTATATTGCATTGCGAGGCACGCTTCCGGATTAAGCTTTGTTCGATCCATTGGCGTGAGCCGAGCCGAGCCGCCATGGGACTCCCTAGGCCTTGGCTACAGTGTAACTGGGAACCTGCATTTGTACTGGAATCGAGAGTATAAACATATATAGATCTATCTCCTCGATGATTGATATATATATATATATATATATATGCTACCATTGCTTTGTCTCGCGAGCTAAAACCGCCGTCTTTTGACTAGCGAAGTACGAGACGATATAATATAAGATATCAGAGTATTCTACCTTCCTGACCAGTAGTCTCGAGGCCGCTTCCTGGCCAACTTGACGTTGTCTAGGATATCAAGTTCAGGAATTTACAGTCCTGGTAGTTTTGATCCTATGGCCATATGGGGCATGTAATTATATTTAAATGAGACTATCTCTGCTATTAATTGGCTAGCTGTTCACACAAGATGCAGTCTAGTCGATGATATTAGTATATGTGTGCATGCCGCTCCGCAGTGCAATAAAAATCTACGGACTCCCGCTATACCTATAGCTACCAATACGCATCGTTCGCGCGCGTAAAGCACGGCTTGCAAATCCTGAGGGTTTACATTCTGCCGCCGGTCTAATGCTAGGGAGTTTCTGAAAGAAGAACTTAACCGATCCGAGAATGATACGATATATATAAGAGAACGCCCAGCGTAGTCTATCAGTTCAAGAGCCTGTCAATCCAGCCCCCAGGTTTACTATCCATAATTGGCACACCCGGGTACCGCCTCCTGAACTCCTGAAGGGAAACCTCACTAGCTGAGAGCTCCAGCCTACGTCTTCCTTTGCCCGATTCTATCTCGTCGCCTCTGTTAAATGCGACTATAAGTGGGCTTGCCACTTCAACCTTGATAGTAGAGCCGTTATCCGCATCCTGACTGGGCAGCCCCAGTGCGATAGCCTGGAGATTAGAATTCAGCGCTTTAGATCGTATAACGTATTGCTTGAGTTCTTCGACATAATCTGGGGTGTCGTCGGGGCCGCATGTCGCAACGATGTCCTGCGGCTTGCACTCCACCACACGGAGGAATCTAAGGGATTCCGGGATAGCAAGATTGCCCTGCGTCGACAGAAGCCGCAAATTCAGTATCATCGGCCACAAATTCGCACAAAGTCAGCAAAGGCGGATGCGGATTCAGGTACTAACCAGCCCCCCAACGAGATTCGCCAAGGTCAACTCCTCCAGTACGGTCCACGAGGAGAAATCTATGCCTTTAATCGATCGTCCCCGTTTCTGGCCTCGCCTCCGTCCTCTTTCTCCTCCCGGTATCGTCCTCCTGTTCCCTGGTGAGTATTCGTCTGGACGATCTGAACCATAGCTACCTTCCAACCACAAATATTTGAGAGTATTGCGATGGCGATAGAGACTGCTCCAGTCGAAAGCAGCTGTGTCACGACCTTCCCATTTACGACGGTCCGGTACTAAATATAAGCCCATCAAAGTCTGTGATAATGCCGACAGAATTTCTCCAGAACTTCCAAGAGTGCTGCTCGTAACAAGTTGTAGATACCTCAAGCTCGTTAATGTGTTTCCAAAATCGATCAAGAAACGTTCGGACCCGTGGCAGAGTATGAGACTTAGAACTTCTAGAGTCTCCGGTCTAAAGAAACATCCCAGCGTCCCGATCGCAGGGGAGAACGCGAAGACCTCAAATTGCAAAACCCTGAGCTTGAGTTGTTCTGGCCATTCGTTTTGATAGATGGGGAAGTAACGCCGTTGCCAAGGAGCGTAAAAATCAATGGTATGGCTCGGTCTGAAATTGGTAATCGTGAAAATGAACTCCGTCATGTAATCTACGGGGCTTCGAAGGAGACAGGTATCAGAGCAAACGGTCCAATCCTTGCCGCTTATATCGCTTATGCGACGCTCGATATCCCATTGACAGAAATTAACGCGGAGGCATTCCATGGTTGACACATTCGCCTTGACGACTTCCCATAGGGTGCTGAGGTCCATTCGATTGTAGTCATATATGGGCTTCATACCAAGGCGGGTTCTCGTGTGAGGCCATGAGACATTGACATGGAGATATCGCAGGCTATCGAGGCTCCGTGCAGCCGAGTGGAAAGGGCCATGTTTCTGCAGTCGGAGCGTGAACGGCAGCGTCAGCTTCGTAATGTGCGGGAACTGGTCGATAGTTGCGGCCACGAATCTGGGATCAGAATCACAGATCTCCGGGGAGGAAAACCTGTGAAGAGAATAGGTATCGCGCGGTCAGCTAGGATAACTTATATGCGTTCCTCGTATTAATCTTGGAAATATGCGTATGAACGTACTGGATTTCTCCCAGTTGGTCGAAGTGGAAACCTCCCCGCTCGGTCAAAGACTGCATCAACCTGTGACTCTCGGTTCGAGCGCGAGGGTATTTTCTTCCACCGCTTGCTTCTAGCATGCATCTATGGCCTTCCTTGCTTTCATCTTGCACGATGATATCACTCAAAGCTCGTCGCTCATACGGGACGAAGTATAGAGCTTTGACACGAATGTCTCGACTGCCGTCGTCCGGCTCCAGAGGAAGTAGTTCAGCGTCAAATTTCAAGTTGCCAGTGAGTTCAACATGTCGGCGAGATTGCTCTGTCGCGAACGAGGAGAGCAGAGAACAGGATAGGCGGACCGCGGGGAGGGTTTCCCGGGGGACCTTCATTCACGAGTACATGATGACATAGTTAGCCCTCTTCTCCGGGTGATCTCGAAACCATTTGATACCGTATTCCATTGCGACTGAGCTGTTTCAGCCGATACGATGGGTTTGCGATGGTGGAGCACTTACATAGCTCAGGATTGCGCGTAGTGCGTCTAGCGGGAGATCTAAGATGGTCGATGGTGCAGACATTGCGGTAGTCGGTAGAGAAAACCCAAAATTCAAGCCTACTCGATTCAGGGGATATTCAAGCTATTATGAAGCGAGGGTAGGTCGAATGCTTATAGATAGCAATATTTCCAGTTGCTGAGAATGTGATTTATACGTATACCTGTAGGGTAGACCACTAGGAGACCATGTGAGAGTGCGATGTGTAGCGTATCGGGATAGATTATAGGGGGGCAGATAAGGTTCTATAAATCCATAGTCGACCGAAAGGCAAATTAGAGTTATAGTCTGCATATGTTCGAATTCGCGAATTCGCTCGAGCGGTTACGGTTTTGACACGATCTTCAATAATACTCTAGACTTTGTCGGAGCTTGGATAACATGTCGTTATTATATTACTCGCATACACACACATTCAGGCCGTCCTCAAAACGCGGTTCTTCTGGCACGGTACTCTTCTAAAGGGAGTTTCGTCCAGCAATAAAGCTCAGCTGGTGCCGAACTTTAGAATCGAGTATCAACCGCAGGTCCAGTTGGAATGCCTGTTCCGGCTTTTGTGCGGGAATTCGAGATCGAGGTTATATTGCAGCGAGCTTCCGTCTCTGGCGTCTCAATGCTAGGATTTATGAGAATGCCCATAACACTGCACTGCACTGCATACGGTTGCCGGTCGTTCCCGCTGAGGCCATAAGCGGGTAAGGTTTACTCCTCATCCCGGACCAAATCGACGGCACCTTGTAGCTCCCTCAAGAACCTCCACCGCGCGCGATCCTTCCACCCTTTTTCTTTCCACCCGTTTGCGCGTCGCGGAAACAGCTCGAGCACATCGTAGTAATTCCACTCGTGCGCGTTCAGCACCAATATATCCTCATCAGCGTCGAACGCCTGTATCTTACACACCACATCTTGCGCACGTGCGGAATCGACAGCGACTGATTTTTCCGGGATGCTGTAAAATGGTGTTGTTCGCGCTGCATTCTCGCCGGCTGGCAGTGCCGGGTGGATCCGTGTTAGGAGATCGCCGGGGCACGGACAGGGGCTGAAGCCCTCGATCTCGATGACGTCAGGGAGGGGCGTGTGCTCATTCGGCCGCAGCTGGGCGCCTAGATGATAGGAGTCCGCGCCGAGGAAGATGAAGGTGTCTGGAGACGAGGTGGTACGCGCAAGCGCATTGATATGGCCGACGGCGTGTCCGGGCGCGTCGAGGAGGTAGAAACTGCCATCCGCGAAGAAGTCAATGGCCTTGAGGCCGCCGATTGTGATTTGGGAGGGGGCGAAGGAGAGCTCGGTTACGGGGCGGCCAGCGAGTTCGGAGGAGGTGAAAGGAGCGGCTTGGTTTTCGGGATACCCAGGCCCAAAGGCTTCGAGAATGCCTGGCCCGACGATGAGCTTGACGCTCGGCGGGAAGAGGGATGGGCGCCCGGTGTGGTCCCAGTGCGCATGACTGAGAATTCGTGACGTCATACGTTTAGTCTCGCGTTAGAGGCCCGGAGTGTATGGAAAGACGCACCTCCAAATTAAAGACTCGATATCCTCCAGCTGGACGCCATTCTCCACGAGGACCTCGGAGACGTACTTCTCGATGCTGATGATACACCCGTTATCCTCCCAGCCGGAGACGAGACGTGCAAACGGCTCTGGCAGGTCGGTTTTCCAGTTCTTGGGAGGGCCGAGGTCGAACAAGACGTTCCGTTCAAGGCCGGAGTCTGGGTCCTTGTGTGTAATGAGAAAGGCGAAGGCGCCAGCCGTCAGGCCGTCGTGGCCTTTGATGGCAGGGCCCATGAAATGCGCCAGCGGGCCATTGGATAGCCGGAGAGTCGTATCGACGATTCGTACGTCGACTGTGCGGTTTGACGCTGGGATACCAATCTTCATGATGGATCGATTGTGCTTGTGGGTCCGGTTCGTGACTGCAGGTTGGATATTATGGGGATTTTATGCCATAGCGTTACACTGCATGCATGCATGATGAACGGTATCAAGTTCGTATAGCCTCGATTCCAGGAAGCTCGTATACGAATGGACGGGCATTTCACATGCATCGGACGATGAATAACGATTCAATACGAGCTTGACTGCCTTGGCAGCTCGACTGATTGCGCACTCTCAGCGCATTATACATCCCTGCGACGTACCGGCCATCAGCAGCTGACATCAAATCACGATGAACCGGGAAAAATACTATTACATGGCCATATCGCGTATATCGGCGGTATAAAAGGTTGGTGGCGAGTATCGATAACAGGGCATACTCGCATACAACTTCCAAAAGCTTCCTCGTCGCAGCAGGGTTGCAGTTGCGTATCCCTGACCTCTGTCCACGCCCATCCTGGACCTGTCGAGCAATCCAGCTAGTTGGACGGTTATTAATGACGGCTAGGAGACACTGCACAGACCTCCAGCGGTTAGGTCTGCATGTCTAGAATCTTTCGAATGTGAGACTGAACCGATCAATGCTGACTTCGTGAATGAAGTATGCGAGCCCAACAGCATGATAGACCTCCATGGTAGAACCGAAGCAGCCGGCGTGTCGGGGTTTGGGCGTCGTGTCTAGAGAAAGGCAACAGAAACAACGCGTTCGGTTCATGCATAGCCTTTTTGCATATGAATTTCATACATATAATCATGTCTCGTTCACGCTCTATAGCGGTACAGTCTATCGGCCACCGGTATATGTCCGAATGTCCGAATACCACCAGTCGCCTCACTTTATTCTACTTCTTGAACTATATATAATTTTTAAATGTCTATTTTTGTACAGCTAACATGCCAACTGGCACATTGCAGATATCAGAATTCTCTATATACATGTTTCTCGTAGCTAAAGGAAGGCGTCTGGCTTGCGGGACAACTGCAAATGTTTCTAGTTCATGCCGAGTAAGAGTTGGATGATCTCATCAGTAGACACAGTCAAAGGAGATTCGTCGTCGCAATCTGGCTTCATCCCGATCAGCACATGCCGACTAATGCTCTCAGCCAACGTCTCTACGTCCCTCCCGTTATCCATTAGCCCCATAGCATGTAATTTAGCGAACAAATCAAGTATCTTCTTTTGCTTCTCATTTGAACCCTCATCATCCACAATCTGGATCTGGTACTCCTTCAGCTTCCACTGAAGATGCCGTAGGCATGCCTTGGGCTGCATGCGTGGGAAGACGATCTCGGTTGGGAACCGGCTACGCAAACCTTGATTCATCCCCATTAGCCTATCCATATCTCTGTTGTACCCTGCCAGCACGATCACCAATTTTCGTGAGTATTTTGTCTTCGTTATGCCATCGACGAGCTCGCCAATCGCCTCTGCACCGAAAGTATATCGACTCGTATCTTCGGATGAACCCGCTAGGCGGTAAGCTTCGTCGATGAACAGAACTTTCCCAAGGGCGCGGTTAAAAAGGCGTGCTACTTTAGCTTCTGTTTGGCCGACGTATTCTCCGACAACGTCCGACACGGAGCACTCCACTACTTCGGGCTTTGATAGGAGGCCCATGTCATAATAAATCTGGCCGAGTTTGCGGGCGGTAACCGTCTTTCCTGTGCCTGGCGGCCCCTTGAACACAAATGTAAAAGGTATGTGATTCCGTGGGTCCTTGCCACGCGCCTGCAGAATCGCTGCGACTTTTTGGTATTCTTGAAACTGCTTGATGATCTTCTTGTATCCGACAAAGTCTTTGAATAACTCGGCGCAGTTCTCGCTAGCTTGGGAAACCTTGCCATATTCGGGATCGAAGTCCAAAGGAGTAAAGACAATATTTTCTGTTGTCCGGGTTAGCTCTCGTTTGTGCCGTGCTGCCTTGGCTCGATTGAGGAGATTCTCCACTGCTCTGCCATTTCCAAAGTTAGGTTGATCTCGTTCTAGGCTTAGTACTTTTATAGCTGCCCGCCGAGCCTCCTCGGTGGCACTCAATCCATCTCTGGAGAGCATGAGATCGAGAATCTGGCCCAGCTGTGAGTCGTTGTAGTCTTGGAATCGGAAGGCTGCATTCATATGGAACCTGCTTTGGAACCCCGGGTTGGGCTGTTCGAACATGTCCTTCATAAGTTTCGGGTATCCAATGAGGATGACACACCGATCCTCACCCGGCGTATTTGGAAGGCCGGCAATGAGGTGATCGGTGGTCGCGTCGTTGAGCATATGTGTATTATCAATGACAAGAACCTTGCCACGAGTTGCGTCGAGAAGGGTGTTAGGGTGGAAATCGGCAAAGTCCTTGACCACGATCTCGCCGCTGGAAAGGAGACCTAAGCTAGCAAGAATTTCACCGTAGAGTCTAGCTACCGTGGACTTGCCTGTGCCTGGTGGACCTAGGAAGACACGGTTCAGGCTGATCTCAATGGTCTTTTTACCCTGGATCTCGCGTTGATAGTTGTCGCAACTGAGTTGGTAAAGTGTGTCGATGGCCTCTTTGATATCATCTAGTCCCACCATTCGCTCCAGCTCTTTCCAAGCACCAATATTATCGCGGATTTCTGAAGGCTCAGGACCGAGAAGATCTCTCACAGTGAGGAACAAATCTTCGGCTGCGACACTCGGTTTATCATCTTTAGTTGGATTTTGCACTTCCGGGGTGAGGTTGGGTTCCGCTTCGGGGTGCTCTGATTCAGTGTGCGCCGGTTGAGACCGACTCTGCTCAGTCCGTTCGAGGTGAAGACGCCTGGCTTGACGGTCTAGTATCTTGGATAGTTCGCTCTTCAGGTTGTGCACATTTCCAAACAGGCGAGCCCCTCTACCGCGAGCAACTCTTCGTATCAAAATGCGCGAGTAAACCCCATCAGCACCGCCTTCTATCGTCAATGATCTTTTCCTGATCATTCTGGTCCAGATATGAAGAAGCTCCTGATCCGAATAATCGTCGAATATAAGCTTTTGCGGGAGGTAATGGGCTTGAGGGTTTTGATCCACAAAATTGTTCATCTCCTTGCCGGTAATAATCAAAACCCTTGGGGTCTTTCTGTCTCGATCAAATGTCTCTGCGCCGTAGGGTCTCGGACCCGAAGTCTGGACGGATCTGTAACTTGAAACAATATTCAAAGACGCAAGAAATCTGGCATATAGCCTCGCGACGGTGTTTTTACCTGTACATGTTCAAAACAGTCGATATCATGTTAGAATTATTCGAAGATAATCTCTTCGATTAGAGTGAATAGGATGAAAATCAAGAGGCGAATGCGTATCAGGGATCAAGACTTACCAGTCCCTGAGTTTCCCACGAATAGCGCGTCGAATCGCTCATTTCGGAGTACTTCATCTTGCTTCCCTATTCTTTTGGCTACCTCAACTCGGTCCACGATGACTAGGAACTGAGCCTTTATATTTTCGAGGCCAACCATTGACATCAGTTTGTCTAGCCACTTGTTCTCGATATTCTCTTGTTGTTTTCGTCGGATCCACTCCTGCCTCTGAGGTGAGCTGTCGGGTAGAGTCTCCAAATTTTCCTCAAAAGATGATCCGCCTTCTTCATCAGAGTCGCTTCCATCTTCGTTACCAGCGTTGGGATCCATTCGTCGGTTCTGGAATGGTGGATGTGGGTGCCGGCGGGGGTACCCGTAGGAATAGGATCGTCGACTGGGTGGTAGTCTACTAACGTAGGGTACCTGGTAATCTTCGTCGCTTGATACCGAGGATGCGGAACTACTTTGAGCAGCTCCGAAATCTTCGTCTTCATCACCGGCATGGCAATTCGACATAGCTGAACAAGGTCGTGTTTCCTGATCGCTTTCAGGTATTTTAACACTGGTGTCTTTGGCGTCTATGACATCTTGGTCCATGGTCGTGGCTTCAACTGCTTCCGTTATTTGAGATTCGGGGCATTGAGAGGGCTCTCCTTCAACTCTACCGGCCGTAGTCTCAAGGTCGTAAAGTTGACAAGGTTGAAGGCTTTTTGGCTCCTCTTCTATCTCCTCCTGGGGTGGGCAGATATCTCCAGAGGGATTTGGGTTGGCGGTGGCATTGTCGTGAGACTCTGTCGTGCCAATATCCTCTGATTGGTCTGGAGAAATATCACTCGTACCGCTCTTTTCCATGGTGGAGAGTATTTGGGAGATTGATACGCAGGCCAGAACACCGCGTCCGGTTTATGAGATAAGGTGATAGCGTCTTTCCAGATCTTTAGTCAACTTTACGAAAGTTGGATTGACGTTACTGGGCTAGAATTATGCCCAGTACATATAAGAAACTGGTGAGCAATGAGGATGAAGACGAATATAATGTCTGAAAGTATCAAAAGCTGGGGGTGATTCATGGTACAGCTCAGGCTTCTTGGCTCAGTCGTATCCTCTTCGTAAATACATAGTTTGACAGCCGCATATATGCATGATACCACGACTCAACCATCAAGGCTGAAGTTTGACACAGAAAAATAAGGCGTTATTCATGCCGCTATGCATGCCACGCCACGGTCAAGGTACCCCGGTAGATTTCAGGATGGAGACATACTGGTGAAAGTTGCTTTATATAATTATCACAGAGGCCTTCCGAAGTCGCCGCCCGAGGTTGATAATACGGCACATCGAGCCAGAGTCTTGTCTAAACTTGGATCCTTGAGAATTGGACCCCATCAGTAACGAATGACTCTCACGATATGCTGTACGTCAAAAAACGAGGCAAACAACTTGCAGAATTCGACTTCGTGTTCAGAAATCGACGCTGCAACCAAGCCCTCCGCGAGGTCCGACAAGAAAACGGAGATAAGTAAAAGGATCCACCGATTTACAGTACAAACCCGCACCATAAAGCGACCAATGGGAAGAGGCAACCTATGACGCACCTGATCCTTACCTTCTTGAGTCAATTGATGTAAATTCCACTTCACTGATATCATCGCGAAAACGAGGAAAGCAATATGCCACCAGATTTGGGAGCTACGAGGCTTTCATGGGACAATTCTCTGTCGTTTTTATTATCAAGATGTAATAATTAAAATAGATTACAGCCCCATAAAGTATTGCAGTACACAACGCAACTGTTGACACACCGCGCGTGGCATTGCGAGAAAGAAATTCGAGAAGACTTAGAAGGTTTCTCGAATTCGTAGGAATTCTAATATGGATATACATCATGGCATCTTCATCTATACGTTTCGAAAATCTGAGTTCGATATATTTAAATCAATAATGTGCAGTTCATTCTGGAATATATCAGTTCTCATCGTAGGTATCCGCGAGCGTGCCGTGCTTTTCAAACTTTTTAAACTCGTTGACCAAAGTCTTGCCTAAGCCTACCGGCTTGATCGTCTCCATAGCCGTCAAGAAGTGTTTCTTCGTCAAGACTCGATCAGCTGTATCGTCAATCTGCTGGGAAACGCAGTCCGTAGCTGCCATGACGCACAAGTTCTTGAGGTCTGATCCAGTAAACCTATCCGTGAGCTTCGCGAGTATCTGAGGGTTGATGTCTCCAGACAACTTCTCGTCCTTGAGCAAAAGTCCCAAAATTCCACATCGCTCATTCATCGTTGGTACATCTAAGAGGATTTGAACGGGCGCTCTCCGGAGTACCGCTGGATCGAGATCAAACGGCCGGTTGGTGGCCAGTAGTATGAAAGGAGCATTGGTTCCACTCGATAATCCGTCCCACTCCATTAGGAACTGATTGATCATGGAGCGTATGTGCCGCTTCTCGCCCGCCTTCCGCGAACCAAGCATAGCGTCTGCCTCATCGAGAAACACAATGCAAGGGTGCATTTTGCGCCCCATCGAAAACAAAGCTTTGATGACTTTCTCGTCTTCACCGTGGCACTTCTGCCACAGTTCAGCTGTAGATGCAGCTAGCATGTTGAACCCTGACTGCCGCGCCATAGCTCTTGTTAGGAGGGTCTTGCCTGTTCCTGGGGGACCATAGAGGACAGCGCCGGTCACTTTGTTATCACGAAGGACCCCATGATTGAACGCCTTGGGGCGGGATAGGGAGAGTGTTGTTACGTCCTCGAGTTTTCGAATGGTGCGCTTGTCGATAAACATGTTTTCATAATTGGGAGGGATGCGATCTTGGGTAAGTATTAGAATCAACTCTGCCGATAGAACGTAGTGTCTTGGGAAACCTACCCGTGTCAACGATAATATCTAGCAGCATTCTCTCGAACTTGTTCTCAGCGCTTCGGCTCCACTTCTTCATTTTATCTTTATGCGTGGGCGGGCCATTCTCTGGATCGCTCCCCGCGTCCTCTTCTTGCTGACGGTGCTCACTTTCATCTCTATTTCCATCGTAGATGTCGATAGCTAAAGACCGGAAGAGTTTGGATCTGGCTTTGAATTTACACATCTCGTCGTCCGAACATTCGCTATCACTGATCGCAAGGGGCATTTGCCTGGGTTTGATGCTGGAGGGCTTCTTCGGCTTCGGGGAGCCATGAGTAGTCTGGAGATGCTCATCAAGGCTATTGAGTTCGCTTGGCTTTTGCTGCAGGCTCGTTTCGGGTGATCCGGGAGTGGGTTCCTCAGTAGTATGCTCTGTCGTCAATTCTTCAATCACGGGTCTAGGTGCTGTTTCGCTGGTTGAGACGTCAGGAATAATACATTCCGGACTTGACTCGGCAGCTGAGTTACTGATAGTTGATTCATCTGAAAAGCTGCTGGTTTCTTCGGGGCGTTGACTCTGCGATGTCAGGATGGATTGTAGAAGAACATTTCTGTAATCAGATGCGCGGCAAGAGTTGGGGTTTGCAGGAGTTTGTGCATGTGTCATTGTGCAATTGTAAAGTGGGGACAATTGAGCTTCTAGGTTTTAAGCTATTGAGGATGCCGAACGAAGAGATAAAAAAATATTAGTGCTACAATGCAGAAGATTGTGGTTTTCGTTATGTAAGTAATGATTAATGATGCGAGAAACACTCGGATCTATATCTAATGTCATGATCTAGCTTCCTTTGTCTCAGGAACCGGCCGCCGCTCTGGCCTACGTTGCAGTCACAGGTTTCACCGGACATAAGTGCCCTTGGCTTCCTGCATGCAGGCTGCAGGGCAGAAGGATATGAACTATCCGCCATCGGATATCTGCGCCACGAGATCAAGGATCCCTATAAGTCAAATGGTGGGCGGATCCTGGCGCGCCCACCTCATTTTTTGTAGTTTCTGGCGAAAGTTGCTCGAGATAAGCCTGTCTCTCAGCCTGCCCAGTGCGCCAGCGATATGAGTTTGACGCGCACATCTACACGCATGCACACTCAAACAGCGTGGACGGTTCTGTCGCCCCAAGGATTTGCTGCACGATGAGCTGTAAATGAAGCCTCAGACTGTCAGTTTACCAATAATCTGCATACAGGTAAGAGAGATGTTATCAAAGTGAGGTATTATTCTCGCGTCGGGTGCAATTGTACGAAGCTATTGTGCACAGGAGAAAGATAAAAAACAGGGCAACGCGCGTTGGAGAAGAATACTTTCCAGGTTGCAGCTTCATTTACTCCCGGATTTTCTGAGAGGCTCCAAGCTACATAGAGGGCCTTCCCTTCCCAAAAGCACATTCGCGCAAACCCCAAGTTGCAAAATGGTTGACTCTGGTGCTGAACCGGCCATGCTTAGTCGACGAGCAACTTTGCCAGCAACCATTGGCCGAGTCGAAAGCTTTTTCCATCGCCGATTCCGCCGTAAACAGCGAGAGATCCCAGTCCATCCCGAAGTACCCACGAAAGAGAAGGAAGAAGGTGCTCCAGTTCCTCGAGGAAAGCCAGTGGAGTGTGCTACCGACGACGTCTTTCGCATAACCCTTCCGCAGCCAAGAAATGTGTTGCGTGACCGCAAAGGAAGCCAGCCGACGTCGAAACCCTTGAACCTTCCGGAGTTCGACAGCCTGACAGCATATCTACCCCTAGACGAGCCAGAAAATCGGGAATGCGCCAAAGGCATTTGGAGAGCTGAGGCAGAGAGGCTTGTTGAACTCGGCAAAAACATAAATCGGCCGTTGAGGTTCAACGATCAAGTATTCTTCCGGAAGGGCGACAAATGTGGCTACCATGACCTCTCCAAGCTATCCCAAACCATCTTGACAGCGATATCTCTTTGTTCAATTGACAACGAGTGTATCAATGTCAAGCACTGTCCCCGCCTTTCGAACCGAGACAAACTCTCCAAGTTGATCGATCAGGTCCAGTTGACTCAAGGCACTGACGATGACTGTGAAGAGACCACCACCGAATATCTACAAGCCAACTCGGATGAGAGCATTGATGCGATGGTGGACTTGGTTAACTACGTCTCCGCGATGTTGGCAAGGTTGATCATGCAAACTGCCACAGGAGACTTCTGGAAGCATAATCTGCTGGGAGTCCTCACCAAGTTCACAGCTAAGTTAAAAATCTTGCTGCTTGATATCCATACAAACAGCATCATCGCTGTGAAAGCCGGTCAGCTTGCTCTTGAGAAAAGCGTCTCCAAAAAGGTATCTTTTGGTAGCTTCACCGATGAGGAAGAGTGTGAAGAATTTCTGCGAATGCTCGATGCAGACGCAAAAGCCGGTCTTACTTCAGCAGAAGAAGCAGAAGTGGGAGCGTACTGCGTAGACCAGAACAAGTTCCGAGGAGGGATCAATGCAGCATGGAATCACATCCTGGTATCGTTGAGGTGTCTCGACCGATCTGGACTCCCTGCCACAGCCTACGAGATATGTTGTGTGGCTTATGAAACTGGGTTTGAAGGCTTCAAGGTCCGTGCCCCCTCTATCACTTGTCTTTCCATATCATACAGTCTCTAATATTAGGACTTCTCGTGTAGGCACTTCTTTTTCAAGACAGAGATCTTGAGTACTCAGCTTCATCTGATCGTGATGTCCTTAACACAGCGCATTCAGCGTTCTGCATTCTACATCAGACTGTCTGCAATATCGAAGACTCCGGGGGCTCACCGCCAGGTTCTCCGGAGTCCAATGAGCTCACAACAACGGTAGAATGGGCCTACGCCGATTCTAGTGATCCTAGTTGCGCTCCGCCAGGTAGCGGCGGCTTTGATCCATGCGACCTTTCCAAATTGCAGAGGATGGAAGTCGCCCTTCGTTTCATGGACGATATCATCACCATCATGGTTCCTCTCGTGATGACCAGCCCCATCTTTGTGTCGAACTTTACCGATTTTCGAACCATGATGGCCCTTTCAGACCCGTCAGGAGAGGTTTGCTCCTTTCAAGAAGGCCAATTCAGCGCCTTCTTTCGTATGTATACGGATCAGTTCGAAAAGATCAGACCCCAAAGAGATACAATGCACCTCCTCCAGGCCGTGAGAGGCGGCTTTTTCTCTCGCTGCAGCTTGATGACGGGGTCTAGTCTCAAGAGTACCGCTAGCGCCCCGCCCGTCAACCGGAAACATAAAATTGTGGGCAGATTTCACGAGCGCATAGAGGAAATGAATTCTTGGATTATTGACGAGAACTCAGTCACGGTTCATTGTGGCCTGTTCGTGGGAAGTGTGATTGCCGGCGCCTTGCTTCTTGCTGCCGGCGGCCTAGTTATTGGTTTCAGCGTGGGCGAGCGCATCCACGGTGTCGACCCTAGCAACCTGGCGACTTACCTCTGGGTGCTGGCAACCTTTATAATACTCGTCTGCAAGAGCGCGTTGGTGGAGAACTGGGCGTGGAATGACTTCTTGCACCGCCGTGTGAGATGCCGCTCTGTCTCCGAGCTGCAGGCCGTTACGGGTATCAACGAGCAACTCATCATGGCGAAGCTGCTACATGATGAGTGCGGAGGTAGAGGCGTGTTGACGACTCGAGGGCCCTACAACTCGATTTTCTTGAAGAGGTCGGATGACGGGTTCTCCATTGATCGCCCGCTCAGGACACGCACAATGTTACTGAGCGGCCTGACGCTTCTGAAAATTGTTACGCCGCGGGGTCATGCCCTCGTCTGCCTAGATGCAAGGCGTGGGACGCGTTTGAGAGTCGTTGGACACCAGGGCCTCCAGAACAGAGAATATCTTGTATGTGAAGATATCAAAGGACTACAACAGCGGGCTAAGGAGGGGCACGGTACGCAGCAGCCCGTAAGGTTGCAATTGACGCGGACATCAAACTTGAAGTGGAAAAGGGTTCATGGAGTTTACAACGTGATGGATGCGTTGTTTGTGTAGAGGGTTGTGGATTTCTCCCCCTATGGTTTTGGCAATTGGTAGGGACTTTGCTTGTACAATTACCTGGGTAGTCCTAGTTCATTAGGCTACACAAGGCCGTTGCTGGCAGAAATCCAACCATTAGAACTGTAGAGCACTTCTGTTGGAGGCATTCCTCCCTACTCCTAGCTCGGGCGCAAGAATCTTGTTAATGTGATGCTATAATAGTAAAAGAGAACCGGAGTCCACGCTCTATATTTATACGACTAGGAAGACTCTGAGCCGCCTTCTTATGTTGATAGATATCTGAGGGAAAGATTTCACGCGCTTCCAAAAGCTTAAAGGTAAATGCTACAATTGCAATTAGAATCAGAATTGTTGCAGATTTGGCATCGCAGCGTGCAGATTGTATCTATCCTGCACCAATATCATCTGCTAGAATGCTTCTGGATGCCGGTTTCAAAGAACCGGCCACTTAGGAGCCACATAGTTGGTTAATACATGGTTGGCTATCTAGAAACCACTAATACATCTTCAAAGGTTCTATTTGTTACTAGGTGTTGCATGAGTTGAGCACCTGTTGTCATCACCTTCATCGACGCATGCGTGCACCCCAAGCCCGAACTTCCGACCGGCGTGCACACCAGCATAGCGGAACGAGGCGCTGGACGGCCCGGAGCTTGTTCTACGCCTAGCGACGCCTCCAAATCAGGTGTCTGTTGTTCGCTCGTTCGAAGTCTGCCAACTACATGCTACAAGAGCAAGCAAATTAATTTGATTGACGCAACGTACGTGTCGATTGGCTGACGACTGAGCTGTTTGCGCTGAGCTAATCAGCGGGTCGACATCGACATTGCAATATTGCACTCACCTCCATCAGCATGATGCATCATTACCTCCATTGCAATGGCATTCATCCTTTGCCATCGACGACGCAAGTCTCGCCCGGAGGATGGTGGCCCCGACCGTAGCTAACCAATATCAATCACCCGCTGTCGCGCCTCTCGTTCCACCAAAACAAAGTTCTCCAATTCAACCCGAACAAGTATCCAGTAGCTAAGTAGCCTTTCACGACCACTGCTAATAATAGCCGAAAAAAGCGTTCTAGAAACAGTTTTATTAGAATGCGTCCATGCATGCGACTCCATTATGCATTAGAAGGTTGTGGAGTACGTTTTAGTA
Source organism: Drechslerella dactyloides (assembly GCA_020064725.1). Lineage (NCBI taxonomy): Eukaryota > Fungi > Ascomycota > Orbiliomycetes > Orbiliales > Orbiliaceae > Drechslerella > Drechslerella dactyloides. Next base: position 939,940 of record JAGTWJ010000002.1, read on the forward strand.
TTAGATAGTAGAATACTTAAGTGCACGACTTAATTGTGGAGTGAGTGGAGTGGAGTGGAGTCATAGAGTGGAGGTCGAGAGCAACTGTGGCGCAATACACTCGACATCAGCCGTGGAGGGCGCTGTGGCGGGGACGTCCGCGAACCTGATTTCGATATTTCGACCCTACAGCTGCAAAGTCCGCACGCAATCGCGCGGCGGATCGGCTGCCTGCCACTTTCATGCCTCAGCTGACAGACGATGCTCGATTGGATAATTTCCTCCGTTCCAGCGAGGAGGTTTGCCGGCGATGGCTAACAAATCCGGACAGGTCATGGGAAGCCTGCGAACGCCTTCTGTCGAGATGATTGCGAAGGCGAGCGGCCAACTTGTTCTTCCGTCCATTTTTCAGTCCCCGCTCCTCGGAGTCGCCTGAAGCCTGCCTCATCCTCAGATTTCACATTCGAATCGAGTGTTTCGCACTTAAAATTCCGCGGTGCGTGGGATTTTACCGGGGAAGAGGCGCTGGCCGTCCTGCGGCCGTGATGTTGTGCCTGTGAGATTGCAAGAGATCCGGGATATTGGCCCAGGCTGGGCAGCACCGAGTATTCACTCTCCATACGCATCCCCACGCATCTCGGCACGTAGGACGTCACGGTCGAATGCATTTGTATGTTTGAAATACACTCGTGGATACATGTTTACACAACCTCAGCGCTCGAATCCTACGGCGGCTCCCTGCAAATTACACCACTGCAGGAGCTAATGTCCAAACTTAAAAAGTATCTCGTCTGTATGGCGTCCGCAGTGTTAGGCCAGACCGCGTTCTAGCCCCCCCAGTCGAATCAACCGATTGGACCATGTCGCTGTTTAGCTTCCGCCTACACCATGTCCTGACATTACAGACACATGTAATGTAGGCTGACACACCGCTGTGGAGATCCCCCTTCATCCGCTATTCCTGCTGTCCCCATCCCTGCTCGCATGCATGCTGCCCTCGCCTACAGGGTTAGTGGGCGAGTACCTGAGACGCCCTCACCTCATTTCTCCATTGTCCATGCTTCTGCCTCGTGCAGACTTACAGACGCACACTCGGAACCAAGGCGTCCCCGCTAGACGAAAATAGGGGTGCCAGAGGTGAAGAGGGAAGGCGTGAAACGCCGCCGACAGTGCTTCCAGCTCAAGCAATTGCTCCCCTGCACGGTTGGTGGATGGCAAGAGAACCGCATCGATCTTTTCCACAGTCGTGCACCTTGCAGCAGATCTGTGTCCTCGATTCCTTCTCGAGCCGGTACTTTTCGTTCGCTCGCCTGCCGGCGACCTCCATGCTCGTCCCATCCCACCTCATCGATACGTGTGGTATCCCGCCCTGAGCATCGAGCCGACCAAGACGGGATCAAGCCCTCATGCACCTTCCGCAACGGCATACTCGAAGCTTGCAGGGGATGCCCGATGCAGCAGCATCAGTATCAGGCATCGCAGGCACGGCAGAGCGCAGGCCATTGGCGGGCGACGCTGGCGGAACTCAAGATAGTATCTTGAGATTAGCACAGATGAGCAGCGAGCGGAGCTGTGTCCCAGGACATTCAGAATAGGCGAACATAAGAAACTCCTGTCGTGCAAAGCTGGGAATCGCATGCAACCGAGTGGGCCCGCCAGTCCCCTGAGGCCCCTTCGACCTTTAGACGGGATGCTCTTTCTGTCGGAGGGATAACAACACCATGGCCGCAGTGGGCGTAGAGCGGCATGAGCTCGAGGAGGAGCAAGAGTCGGAAGCATTTGCAGGAGCCTGGAACGCAAGAATGGTGAGAGACACAGCGGCAGTACTTAAGCCTGTGTGTGGAGCAGCCGATGCGCAGCCAAGGAAGCCGATGAGCCTGGTCTGATGCCAGAGAAGGAGGACAAGGAAGGAAAACGAATCGAAGAAGCAGCCTGTACATATACGCATCCACCCATTACGTGCATACGTATGTACATACATAATACGGACGGACATACCTCGCCCTCTGCTGCCGATTTCCCCAGCTGCTCCTGTCAGTATCAGTTCGCCATTCAGTCAACCAGCCAGCCCGTCCGTCCGTCGTCAGTGTTGAACGAGTGAAGTGAAGCGGTGGCGGGCAATTGCAGTTGATTCGTCGCAGTGGCCGTTGACATCACCTGTCTGGTTGGCCTGCGTTGCCTGCTCCTCCCAACCTCATCGCCATCCTCCCTTCCATCTCCATCGTCATATTCCTCTGCTTCCTCTTCTTTTTATTCCTCCTTCTCGCATCTCCTCTGCGGTGTCCGACATCCGCTGCATTCCAATCGTCGAAATTTTTATTCAGAAGCCCCAGAAGCTTGGCCTCAATTGCTGGCTCCGCCCTCCCGGCCAATCAGCGTCTGCAATCAGCGTCTGGTGGGTGCCCTCCGAGACCACTCAGCCTGCCCGACACGAGGCGCCATCTTTTTGGCCTGCCTGGTGGTCGTACAAAAGGCGCAGTTCCCGTTGACCTTCCCCCCCAAAGAAGGCTGTCGAACGAGGCTTCGAGCTAACGAAAACGAAAAAAGGTGGACGAAAGAATAATCTTTTAGGAGAATTGGCGTGGAAGAACTCGAGTCGAGTCTGAAGAATAAATCCGACAAGACGAAGCGGCGGCTGTCATAATTCACGATCTATCGAGAGGCGCATTCGCCCTGTCTCATTTTATATCGGGGCCACCTTCCCTCCACGCCACCAGCCGCTCGTCCAGCCAATCTAGCCCGTCGGGCATCCTTCTCAGCAGGCGAGATCCCCAATCCAACATCATCTCGTCTGCCTTTTTGCCTTTCTTGTGCTTTCCTTGCTGACGACCATATCTTCAGGCCCCTCACTAGCAGTAGCGCACTTGGCAAAAGCAAAAGGCCCATGCTTTAAAACCCGCAGGGGCCTTCATTCCCATTATTTCCGATCTACAGGGAAGCACTGGCAGGCAGCAGGCTTTGAGCGATCTGGTTTGGAGCGTTACGAGAGCTTGTGTTTACGCAGCGTCCCCGAGACTAGTGTTTACGTACGTAGGTGGATGCACCGTGCATTTTCATTACCCGGAACCTCAGCAAGCTAAATAGTGCCGAGCCAGACCTTCCCTCCGATCTGATTTCGAATCTGCGAATAGGTCCCCGGACTGGTTTCCTTTCTTTCCCTCCTCAACAGTAACTAGGGGAAAAGAAAAGAAAGGCTGTCGCCCTTTCTCCTCTCGCTTCGTTTTGGGTCTCTTGTCTCGCCTTCCGGCAACAGTCTGCGCCTTCGGTTTTGGGAAAACCCGAACCACGATTCACCTCTCAGCCTAATTTTAAAATACTTATATCGCTACATTATTGTCTTGTCTTTCCATCTTACATACAAGGAAACCAAATAAAGGGACCACGGAACAAGGGGAGCAATGCTATGACTGCGCTGAACTTGGTTCTTTGATAGATCCCGCGCCATTTCGGACTATTCTGTCAGAAACGCCGCGACGACACTTCGAACAGACGAAACACAAGCTTATTGCTGCTTCTGGCGATACAAGTCGCAGAAACCGATTCGACACACCAACGTATACGTTGCTCGCTGTTCTCACACCTCCACCACATCACCCTCGCCAGGCCATCCGCCTCCGTGCTACCACTTTACGGTTGGTCCGCGAGTCAGCCTGTGCGACAAGGCTGTGACGATTGCGGAGCACGCAGCCCGTCGGGGTCCCGGCCTGTGTATATATATGTCTGATTGCCAAAGCTGCGAAATACCACATCTGGTTTAGTCCGTCCAACGCGCGATCCTTTGCTTGGGAACCGATCGTTGGCATCCACGTAGGCCGAAAGCAGTGCAGCAGTGATGAGTGAACTGGTAGCAGTCAATGGCGGAGCGGCCGGCGAGGCCATGCCTCCCCCTACCCGGCGTTCGCGGCGGCCGAGTTCAGGGAACAACTCTCCAGAGCGACAGTTCAGAGCCATCAGACGGGCCCAATCGACCTCGGCGGCCATGACGAACATGTCGCAGTTGCGAGACATGACAATTCGGATGGTCCCAGACAGCAGTGACGAAGAGGATAGTGATTCCCAGGACTCGCATTCTCCAATGTCGACACCGCCTCGAACGCCAAAGACGTGTGACGGTCCTAAAAATGAGCCTAGAGGTCACTTCCCTTTCGCAACTCGGACCGTTGCATTTTCCTCTATCAACGGCGCTCCCCAACCCTTGTCCAACGACGAAAAGACCATTGAATATCGGACCAGGGGCCGGGCATTCTCTCATTCACCGTCCAGCACCATCAGCGAGGCCTACAGCTCACCCACCGAAACGGTTGCGACTTCCTCAAGCAGCATCTCTGTAAACACAACCTTCCAGACTTTTAGAGACCGCGTCCGCCAACAATCCACTTCCTCATCCCAGGGCTCCCCGACTTCTCCTCCACCTGCAGCTATGCCGTCACCCGCGACCGCCTCGGCTCAGATCTCGACTAACATATACTCGACCAATATTCCAAAACACAAGAAGAAGTCGAGCAGCAAGCTCTACAAACAGCGTACGCTCAAGAACCAGGGCTCCAATGGCGCGCTGTCGTCTATCCACACATCGGAACCCTCGTCCAACATACGGCAACCGCTCACAGGCGATGCGGGCCGAATCCTCGCCCTGATGAAGGAGTTGAGAGGGAAAATGGAAGGCGAAGTGGAATACAAGATTGGTGATGCACCAGTGTGGTCGACCGGAGTCTTCCTCATCGTCAATGAAACCGGCCGACTGGTCCTTGTCAAAGAGGACGGCGACCACACGACTGTGGTCGTGGACCTTCGTGGTTGTGAGGTGCGGACTGTTGGCAATAGGGCTGAGGATACCGAGTGCACGATTGAGATTTCCACGTTCCACTCGCGCCAGGATGTCAAGATCAAGCCACCAAATACACTGCAATATGACTGCTGGCTTGCCTCGCTGCTTTGCTGGCAGCCGATTCATCCTGCGGGCCCGAATAACAAGATGGTCAAGACGCAGCCTGTTAAGCTGGCGACCGACCGAAAGGTTGAGCGGAGGCGGAACTCCGATGCGACTCATTCCAAAGACGCAGCGATTATTAAAGTCGGCAAGATGGCGATGTGGGATTGCAACAACGCTGCTAGTGGCTCGCCGTCAATGACCGCCACGGTTGCCAGCAAGCTGCCCACCAGAACTAGCAAGACGTCTGGGCATTCGTGGCGTAAGATTTCGTGCATTTTGCAGGAGAATGGCGAATTCAAAATGTATAACGAGACGGACGTGGCATTACTGCATGTTTTACAACTTTCGTCGCTGTCCCGGTCCGCCATCCAGCATCTCGACCCCTCGGTCTTGGGGCAGGACTTCTGCATCGGCATCTACCCCAATTACAGCCCCCATGCACGGTTCAAGGCCCAGGTCACACCGCCCATCTACATTAGTATGGAGACGAAGATTCTTTTCGAAGTCTGGTTCGTGCTCTTGAGGGCGTATACTGTGCCTGAGCTATATGGCCCTGTCGGCCTGACTCCTTCTGCTTCGTCGACTCCTCAGTCGGCCCCGCCCTCGCATAGCTTCGAGTTTAGCCCCACAGGCACGATGACTGACGCATTCCGCGTTCCTCGCATGCTCAACATGCGAATAGTCGAGGCCAAGCTGCCTGGTATCACCAGTAGCAATGATGACCATCGCCATCAATTTGGCGAGAAGAAAGATACTGAAATCTTCTGGGAGCTTGTTATTGATAGTGAAGTTCGCGCTCGGTCTATGCCTCGCGTCATCAATAGTACCTGCCTCTGGATGGAGACGTTTGAATTTCCCGAACTGCCGTCCCAGTTGAACCTCATCGAAGTCGTCATGAAGCAGCGAATTGTCAAGCACAAGCGAGACAGGGGCCCGACGACGAGCAATGGCAGCTTGACGCATCATTCAATGCCTGCGGGCGAACCCATCGGTGTTGTCACCATTGACTTGCAGGACCTTGAGTTTGATACTGAGAGCGAGATCTGGTGGCCAATAATGCCGGCATCACGAAACATGGATGCATCGCTCGGCGAGGTGATGCTAAAGATGCAGAGGGAAGAGCCCATCGTTTTGATGATGGATGAGTATAAGCCACTGCTTGATGTATGTCCACAGCATTTCTTTTCTTCATGCCGAGTGAGTATGTTGCTAACTTTTGTGTCCGATGAATTAGTTGTTGCAAAACTTCTCGAATGGCTTGACAATCCAGGTTGGCCAGGTTTTGTCGGCAGATCTTCGGAGGGTAGCTCATACCATGCTGAAGATCTTCCAAGTCTCCGGCAAGGCTATTGACTGGCTGATGGCCATCGCGGAATCCGAAATTGGGGCCCTGAAGGGAGGAGAGAGCGCTGCTAAAAAGGAAACTCCCGCACCTACCGCGGATGGAGAGGCCCAGCCGCCTAAACCAGAGGCACCCAAGATGGATGGCAAACGCGCGCAGATGGAAGCCAACATTTTATTCCGGGGTAACTCGCTCCTCACCAAGGCTGTCGAGGCGCACATGCAGCGCTTTGGCAAAGAGTACATGGAAGAGACAATTGCCGAGCATGTTCAGCGTGTCGCGGAAGAAGATCTTCTCTTCGAGGTGGATCCTATGAAGTGCAAATCCAGCGATGACCTACGGCAGAATTGGAAGATGCTGAACGCGCTCGTCCGAGGCGTCTGGCAGTCTATTAACAACTCGGCAGCGAAGTGCCCGCTGGAAATCAAGAAGGTGCTCAATCATGTGCGCACGTGTGTGGAGCTGAAGTTCGGGAATATGGTTGAAGGACCGAGCTACTCCAGTGTGTCTGGGTTCCTCTTTTTGCGTTTCCTCTGTCCCGCGATCATGAACCCCAAGTCGTTTGGGATTCTCAAAGGTAGGTCACAGTTTGACAGCCAAAGAACAATACGTATATTACGAGCAATTGGCTGATGTGGCGGTGTAGATCATCCGGGATCGCAGGCGCAGCGGACGTTGACGCTGCTCGCGAAGAGTTTGCAGGGCCTCGCCAACATGACGACCTTCGGCGTCAAGGAACCGTTCATGGAGCCCATGAACGAATTTCTTCTCGTGAGCTGCCTTTCCATTATTCTTCAGATCGAGTCGTGTGACTGACATATCTGGAATGCGTAGGAAAATACCGTGGACTTTAAGAGGTTCATCGACGATGTCAGTCTAGCTTCTCCTGAGATCCAGCAGGCGGTCCAGGTGCCGCCATCTTACGCTACCCCCATCACAATCCAAGCGCGCCTTCAACAGGCCTCGAAAGAAGGCTTCCCATCTCTGCCATTCCTTATCGACCAGCCACGTGCGATCGGGCTGCTGGTACAGATGTGGCTCAAGTGGGATGAGTCACAGGACGGAAAGCCCCCGCAGAACTTCTCTCCTGACCTTCAGCATTTCCATGAGATATGTTTGCACCTCAAGGAACGCATGGCGCTCTGCGTCGGGCGTGCCGAGGAAGCGGAGCGGCCATCCAGCAGTTTGTCGAACCGCTGGGAAGAAGTTGCAGAGGGCCTGGCATCATCCGCAGCACTCAGCCCCGCGCTGGCTACTCCCGGGTGGGATAACAACGGAAGCGGCCAGCCGCCGGCGAAGGATAGCCCTACGATCGGGTACCTTGCTATGTCGAGCTCGGGCCTGCTTCCGCCGACAAAGGTTTTCAGCCCGCCGTTCTCTGCCAGCCAGCATTACACGCGTGGGGCAGGGGTGTCGATGATGAGGAACGGGAGCACGAGTGTGGGTGTGCTGCCGGAGGAACAAGAAGGTGAAGGCGGGGCAGCGGGGGGAGGGAAGAAGAAGTTGAGTAACTTCGTCAGCGGGTTGAAGCAGAAGGTTAAGGGAGAGAAGGAGTAGCCAATTGGCCCCAACCATCGTTTTTGACATTCTTGCTGTTGTTATGCTGCACCTATCGATCTTGCATTCATCGCGTGCGTTCTTTTCTCATCTCTTCTCAGCTGTTCGAATGATTCCTTGATTCATCCTTGATTCTATCTTCTTTCTTTCACGACCAACTCCTTCACGACATGCATGACGTCCTTGTTGCAAGTTTGCTTACATGCGTTTGCATTCCAGAGTTCTCCAGTAGGGAGACAGCGTGCGTACGGCTCCTGGGCGTTCGATATTTCTGTTCTTGCGAGTGTGTGTCCGTCTTCTGTTGCGAGGTGTGCTGTGTAAATGTCCTGTGGCTTGGCGCTTGTACTCGAAGTGTGGTTTTGGTGCTCGATTTGCATGTGTCGTTATGCATATATATTTTACGGTCGACTCTTTGTATACATTTTCACGCATGTATTGTATGTATGGTACTTTTGGTATGGGTATTTAATTCTGGTATTGGCTGAAAACGACAGGTCTTATCGAAGTTCGTAGACCTATAGATTTCCATTGTGTGAAACCACAGTCCGACAAGGTTTAGTGTTTTGAGAGTGCAACTACGAAAGGAATCTATCGTCCCGACATGCAAGAACGATGCATCGCGATGCCGAAATAAACACACTTCGACTCGAAAGCAAGAATGAATAATGACTTCGTAAATTCAAAAAATGATTACTTCAAATAAATTTTAACGCGCAAGAAGACGCCAAGATCGGAAAGGAGATGTCTGCCAAATTCACCTACAAGTGGCAAGGTAAATACTTCCGAAACCAAGCTGAGAGGAACAATAGAATAGAACTGAACAAACACCCTGGAAAGAACCGTCAAAGCACCGATCAAAACCCGAAAGGAACACGAAAAGGACAAGAAAAACCACGAGAATATCAAAAACATAAAATCAATAGACAAATGGAATGTGCTATAGCATTATTGTGGTCGGCATGTTGCTCTTTCCGTTGAATCTGACCCCTCGGTCGACGGTTGGTCAGTCGCGATACCTGGACCGATCTATAAATAGACTCGTCTTTCGATGGTAAATTCAACCAGGCAGGCGTTAATGCCCCCACTCGCAAACATCAAGCGTTGATACTTAGGTTAGTAGTCGAGCTTCCATCCATTCAGCTGGCCAGCTGGCCAGCCTCGCTTGGCAGAAACTAAAAGAAAGTTGACGAGTCTGTGTGTCGCTGCGTGACGAACCGACGGGGCCAATCATTCGCAAAGACGCTGAATGGACGCGAGGTGTGAATGTGTCATCTTAGCGCCAGGCCTGGCGTGAGTAATTGGTAATGCGCCGCGGCGTGATCGGGCTTTTGTCAGCTTTAATGCATGAAATGATTTATATTCCGCAGCTGCAACCGGTCGGCTCTCCTCAATCGATCGCAAGATCATTATAACCCCAGGCCACCCACGTCCGAGTTCGCGAGGGTCCGTCAAGCGTACCCAGGAGAAGGATACGAAATTCATACCCGGTAACGATACCGCAGCACCCGGTCGAGAACCACGGGCGTGGGAACGCTGTGGAGCAAAGGCGTCGAGGCGAGCTGTACTGTACGTCCGCCGAGGAACTACAACACAGGCCTTGCAAAACCCAACAGGAAGGACAACACCGAATCGAATCAGAAGGGGTCAGACCAATCGTCGAAACCCAAGATGATGACGACGCTGGCATCTCTCCCTGTCGAGCTGCACTATGAGATCCTCTCACACCTTTCGCACCACGATCAGATACTCGCGAGTATGGCGAACCCGTTCTGGAAGGCAATTTTGTCGCAACACCAGCGATTTCGGAACGAGCGGTACTCGGCACCACTCGGGCGGCGTAACGGCCAGGTGCACAGCCTGATTGAGAGAGCGGATAGTCGGATCTTGTGCACGATGAGGATGGGGCCGCGAGATGAGGGGAAAGAGATTGAGGAGTTTGGTTTTTATTATATCTTTACGCGGAAGGACGGCCGTGTTGTCAAGTATGATGTTTCGACGTGCCCGTTCTTGGACGAACCGTGGTATATCCCTTCGACAGATTCGACAGCAAGCGGCGAAGGCTATGGAGTTCAAAAGGGAGGAAAGAGTGAGAAGAAAGAGTTGCAGTTGCGTGTCGGGGCAGTAGTGTGTGAACCTTTGTGGCGAGGGTTCTTCTGGGTTGGCGAGGAGTTCTTGTGGGAACCCGAGATGACAGTGAGGGAGATGGTAGAAGAGCGAATATCGGGGAATCTGAAGGAGGAGATAAAGAGCTCGCCTTTGCTGAAGGCACTTGCTCAGGGCATCCACCCGGTTCAGTTCCGCCCGGTGGTGAGGTTGTTGGAGAAGCCGAGGCCAGGTATGGGAGGGCGAGCAGTGCCACGACAGGAGACGTTTATGGATGGTCAGTTTCTGTTTGACACCCGACGAAGTCCTCAGAGGAGGCAGTTGCCGTCGAGGAGAAGGCCGGGAGATATGACGATGTTATTTTAGATGGAGGAACAAGAATGGAAGAGGGCATTGTGATCTTTCGGGCCTGGTGGACTGAGAATATGTGGTCCCTCTTTTCAGAGTCTCGTGTTACGAGACAAATTTTTTCGACGGGGGTGGAGGTTGCGATGGAGGTGGCCCTGGCTGAGGGCTGGGTGGCTTGGTCGGCGGTTTGCTCGATGATTTTACGCTATGCAGAACACGGGGGCTGTCAGTTGATTCGGAATGATGAAGGTGAATGGTAAATGTGAAATGACGAAGGTGTATAGTTGATTATTTTGTGTACTTACGCTTGATTGTTGGATTTTGAGGTCATGGTGAATGCTCTTCAGATATCCTTGATGTTATTTCTTTCGGTTCCGAAAGTACTCGGTAGTTGTGGCGAGTACAGCAAACGCCGTCTGGTCTGGCCCTTTTATAAACAGATAGCCTGTGCTGCTAGCTGCCTTATGCACGATAAATCGTTCCGTCAGATGTTCTCGAGGATCGATGAGGATGTGGCTTTGACTCCTGCGCCCAGGTTAGGATCAATGCGTCCTAATGATGAGGAAGAAAGAGTGAACGGCAGCCGACGCGAAGATATAGGTTTTTCCGGACCATGCACAAGTGACCGTACACTATCGACGGAGTATACACGAACCCCTTTAGTTCGCATCATGAAATAACGGGTAGGCCTTCTATCTGAGCTCGCGGAAGATGTCTGACCTATCAGCTCGTTGAAACCCCTGTTGGCTGGCCGTCACGAACCACATCCGTTTCATAGAGCACCCCAGAGGCGGGCCTGGTGAAGGATATCTTGGACGGACGCATACCGCAGTTACCAGTAACCGGACAAAGTAGCTTCTTTGTGCTGGTGGATTTGTGGATGTCGCCAGTCTCGGTAGTCCCCGAAACTACAGTCCCGGGCCCGGTCAACGTTATGATAACTTCGGGACTAGCGTTTAGGCAGCTGATTTGCGTTTTATGCTTGGACCCCGGAGGTTAACAATAGGTCTGAGATATGTATGTACGCACACAGATGTATTCGTAGATGAGCTATTTGTGCTGGTCTGCGGGGCAGTGATGCTAATTTCGGGATCTTTTGATGGGGTTGTGGCCCACTGCACTGTGGTCGATGGGCGTGGACACAACGGATGGAATTGCATTGGATAGGTTGTGAAATTGATGAATATATCGTCGAATCCTGATTCATCATGCCTGTTCAACATCTCGGGCGGAGTCAGCTCGGCGCACGAAGGACTACAATGACGATTGAGTAGACACAGCATGTGACCGGAATATATCTGCAGAATGTTTTAGGTGGCGATGCTCGATGAAAGGCGACTCGCTCAGGCAGATTGAACTTTGTGATAGCTCAGCGATATCGTGATATATATCGATATGGCTTGTAACGATAACGCGCAGGAGGCTAGACCTAAGAACCAAATAGCATACGTCATGAACTGGGGAAAAGCCATGAGCTAATCAAGGAGAACCGTAGGAAGGGAAAAAACCATCAAAGGATAAAAAGAGACCATTGAGGGACCCGGAGGGGAAAGAAACCATCGAAGTCATCGAGATGCTTCCCGGGCAGACGGTCGGGCTTCTACAATCAAAGAAACGACAACGGACAAGCTTGCAAGATGGCAAGCTGATAGGAGGCAAAAGAACCACTCTATAGCAGAGTGCTAGTGAGCAAGCAAAAATTTTTGCAGTAGGGGGCTGGTCCTCCCAGCTCTGCCTCCCTCGATCTCGCTTTTTTCGCGAACCCAAGGCCGGCCGAGCTTTCATATTATAAGAAAACGCAAAAAAACGCCCCGACGTTAAGGAAAACGCGAGAAAAAGCAAGTCGATACGGCCGCGTTAGATACAGAAGGAGCTCTGGAGATCACTTGCATTTTCCAGTTATCAGTGTTCTGTCTGCTGCCTGAGTGACTCAAAGACATCGACGCCCGGAGGCTGGCCTCTCCATGTGACCCCCGGGGTTTCAATACTGCGTGTTGCCCTATATATATGTTGCCCAGTCACCTTGGCCGGCGCCGGACCATGCCATTACGCGGAGCGAGCGGGGTCTGAAAGCGCGAGGAATATCCGGTAGTGGCGCCAAAGTAGACTTTAAAAAAATCGTCCAGTAAATATTAGCACCAACAAGTCTAATCTCTAGCATTGCATCATTGCGAGATTATATTCATATTTTTACCGACTTAAGTCTGATATGTATGTATGTGTGCATGCATGTCGTGCTTCCACCTTTCAGGTATGTGCCTCGAATTAGACGAAAAATGCCGGCTCTAAGCGCCTCAAGCTGTGGTTCTCGACGTAGTTAATCCTCCACACAGGCATTCTCCGCCAGTAAAATCTGCTCCAGACATGGCTTCCAGAGCTACGCATGATTGAAACCCCTCCCATTAGAATCGCCAAGTCCGGACCGGCCGCAGTTGCGACGTCAATATGCTCTTTCTCATAGGCTTGTATGCATGCAGCGCCGCCGTGGTAGCATTTCGTCCACCCACAACGATCCAGCGGCATGCTGCGGCTGCCCGCCCTGCAGCGCGGAAGCCAGTTGGACAGCAGGACCCGAAAGTGCCATTTTGCATGTGCAGGTTCGGCCCCTTCACACATAACGTTCTGACTTGGGGGCCACCGCCAATAGAAGCTGCTCTCGAAGCTCCTGCTGAAATGAATGGATGCCACAGCTACATATTCGTGCCGATGCTTGCTTTGAAAGAAATTTCAGGATGACGATTAGATGAAAGGATCGGCCTTGGGAAGATTTTGAGGCAGCGCACCAGCCCGCCCTAAAGCCGCAACTATGGGACCACCGGGAACATTGCAAGACCAAAAAACCCATCGACTTTCTGCCCGAGGGGCTTCAAACAGAATCCTGATCGTGAGCTGGCTTTGTTAGGTATCAAATTTGAGAAATTCGAAAGAGGAACCAGATGATATCGGGCCAGTTTCATATGAACACAACTATCCTCCGGCAGATACTTCCCGCCACTATATATAAATTCTGCATATTAAGGAGTCTCGTGACGGGCCAGTCATACAGAAATGCTATATATAACTGTGAGTCCAGCTCCAGTTATATGACAGTCTTCGAGCGGAATGGCTCCGACCCGAAGACAGTTCTCCCGGCATCTTCCATGCTCGAGGACGGCTGGCCGACCCGGAATGCGACCGACAAGTGTGATGTGGTTTGCCGTGATATCATGATTGCTTATACCGGGGTCCTGGCAGCACAGTGCAGCCCGCGGTCGCTTGGGTAATAGTCTCGGGGTCCTTGGGTAAATGCAACGAAGAGTCCCAAAGAGGGCTTAATCTGGAGAAGGTGTTCATGGGGAGCGGCGCTTATGCAGCTTCTTTTTCGATAAACCGTCAGATATCGAACCGAACACTGAGGGAACCGGCTGGGAAGCCGCCGTGGCCGAGCTACAAATGACATAACCGGCCACAAAAATAATTGAATATATACAAAAATGGCAACTGATATTAATTATCTTAAATAGTGCCTAATGGTCTTAATTTACAAAGAACTAAACCCCGTAACATCGATCGGACTACGCCAGCAACACCACATCTCATGAATTCCAACAACTGTATTAAGGAAATCGACTGGTTAGCTGATCGCAACCGTATGTTCCCACGAGCGTTCGAGAAAAAGGACTCGTCGCCTGGTATCTATATGGATCTCGAAATCTTATTCATTGACCTCGCGAGCCATGACACAGTTTCGTCGCACCTGTTTCACCAGGCCAGTATACTATCCTACTAATCTTCGATAAGCTAATTATATCATGCGCCGCAGCGAGCTACCATATATATATAGGGTAAAAATTTCTTTTATTAAATTCACAAGTGAATTTAAATTATTGCAAGTAGTAATCTCCATACTAGGCAGTGTCAGCATTCGTACCCCAATTGTAAGTAGCGTCACAGCCTCTACATCTCAACACATGAACAGGTACATTCGAACTGAGTTATGGCCGTAGCTCATGGGGAAACCATTTATAAATATAAGTTGACTTTCGTCTATAATTTAGCTACAAGTAGTTACGGAGATAAACAAGTAAGTTACTATAACCTAGCTAGTAATTTTAAGCAAAGAAGTGGGCGGTTATACAACCAAATAGTCTTGATAGGCCTCGCAATCTAAATATGTTAAGTACAGTATGTACTGTGTATCGTAGTACCAGCCATCAATCATGGAGGGATGCGAAGTACAGCAGGTTCTGATCGGTTGTGTGTTTTGGCTCTAGAATTCATATCATGAGCTATACGATGTAAATAAGCGGGCCTATAATGATCTACTGGAGTGGTTAAATAATATAATCCGCAGTATCCCACATGTATACACGAAACATTGAACGGGAAACTTGACGGGAATTTCCGGACTGTGTTGTGAACGTTCAGGATACGTGTGACGGTCGGCCAATGAGACAGAACTGGACAAATATCATCTAGGAGGGGACTGCAAGTATCATCTTGAGGGCCGTTATCCTGTTCGGTTGGGCCCATTCGTACGAACTAACGGTCTTGATGACGTTTGCGTTCAGCTAAATCTGCTGGTGTATCCTTGTTTCTCATAAACAACAAGTTCAAGGATTCGAGGCTAGGCATGCAGACACGGTGTTTTTTTCTCCTCAACGGCCCGGAGGCTCTTACATTCCTGGGAATCGATCACTAGGACGTTTATTACATAGGAATATAGTAGTGAAGGTCGCCTCCTCCACCAATCGGGGATAACACAAGTGCTTCTGCTCAATCTCTCATAGGTGAAATGAGTCCGTTTTGCTATAATATTGAATCTCTGGACCGGGTTTAACGTTTGCGTGGGTGTGAATTCAGAGAGGTCTCAGATGCAGCGCTCCACTAGCTAGGCTCGCCACTCCCATAATCGATTATTGGCCCGCGCTGTCTAGGAAATAATTCAGAATTAGGAGATATTGTCGCTACACCCAATTTTGTGGAGAGATATCGGTTGTTCGCAATCACTGCCACGAACTCTGTCATGCGATCCTCGGGTGCTACCTTACCACTAATGTACGCACACATGCATCACGACAATGCACACCCAGATACCCAGCTTGCATGTACGGGTATATTGTGCTGTCCACACTAGCGTACGCGTACCACTGTTGCGAATTCCGCTCTTCGCAAAAGTCCCAAGATAGGGGGGGCTCATTCGTAAATGGGAGACGTTTACGAGACCAATTCCCATAGACATCTCATCTTGTGGGCCTCACGTCAACATAAATTTCTGCCGTAAATCCGAGCCCCTAATTCACCGAGTATTAGAATAACTGGATGGCCACTGGTGCATGTTAAATAAGAGGGCCTCGAAACCGGCTGTTTTCACAAATATGGGATGACACGTATACCCCCGGGTATCGGAACCCAGTATAATCGCTTATGCATGATGAGTCGATAGGAAATATTGACAAGGCTTTGGCCGGCGGGCCTCCCAAAGACTGCGGCATGGACTTTCGTTTGAAGTTTTGTCAATTAGGGCAGACGGAGCCTCCAGAGGAGGGCACTCTTGGGCAAGGGTGATAATTTTGGTGAGTGCAATAATTAATATATATTAACGGGAGCTCCTTGCACCTATTGCCGTGGCCTTGGGTGATAGTAGGGGATCCGACCAGACCGCAGTTATAGGAGCGCATGCATGCGCCCCTCTAACTCTTGCTGGTAGAACTTTGGGGGTGCTAGCCCAATAAAGCACCATGACCACCCCGCATCGTCTCTAGTCCCGAGACCACATAGTCGCGTCTCCGAGGCTATGCATCAGGCACGGGGCCCAGGGCAGCGCTTCGGAACCCTGGTGTCGAGAACCTTGCATGATTAGCTCGAAAACAGCAGGTCAGGCCCGTTGATCTATGTGCTACCAAAATCTTATTTAAACCTCGAGGGTGCATCTGCTGAGCTCTCCCACCCAATTCCGGAGGTGGCCTCAAAGCCTCATCCGGATTTCTTGACGCACCTCCTAATTAAGGCACGAATTCCCTGCTTTAGTCCCTATTCATTCCATAAACAGTCATTTTGGTTGTGAGCTTCGTGACACTATAGTACTAGTTGCATATTCAGGGTTAGAGCCTAGTCGCGCGGCAGGCCTCATACATTTGATTGTATAGATGGCGACCAAAGACGAGAGATTTATATATAATTATAGATTCAAAAACGACACTCCACGTTAACGTAGGCCTTTCGTGATATCGTGCACATGGGTTGCATATATATCTACTTAGAAGAACGGGTGTCTCCAATCTTAGCCGGGTATCATCTGTGGCATATGACTTGGCCGAGAGGCCGGCAGAATATTGCTCTTTTCACCAACCTTGCTTTGCAGACCACACATATCGTTGTCACTTAGGTCTTGAGCGCATAAAATAAAAATACCAAAGCCCTCTATTGAGCTGGAAAACACCTCAGTCCGAAGACCGCTTTTAGAAAAGCCTTACAAGATCTGATCCTGACGTGGCGGGCTCTCCATGGTGTGTATACTGCATATTTTGGGCCCCTCTTTTAACCTATTCTGTAAATGCAATCTGCAGTTATTCTGTCGTAGACATAAAAACAGATTTACAATCCTCCATTCAGTATATATTACAAAAGGTGTGACTTGGCACCAGTTTCAATTTCATAACAGAGATACACTGCTAGCATTGAGACGCGTCTCAGTTACTTCTTGATATAGATCATCTGTATGGATATTTGCTATAGCATACGCCAAGTATCATATATACTAGACCAAAATTTGAGGGACACCCATCGCTGAACTAAAGATGTTTACACGTATACCTAAGCTCAACTTCAACACGCAGGGGCGAGCCAATAGCTAGGCGACCTCCGAAATTGGCGCGACGTCGCAATCAGCAGACGAAAATTGTCCAGAGAATGGTTCAGAAAACGAGTCCGAATCGCCTAAGCGGTAGGTAAACGGATATTTGATCGAAGATGAAGATCACAGGAGGCAAAATTTCGTAAATCTTCGAAATCGCGTCGGTCGGAAACGCGTCAAGAGTTTGTTCCGCGAAATTGTATCAGTTGACAAGTGCCTACTTCTTATTTAGATGGTATTTGCGTTTGTCGAGCATGGCTTCACTAGCTTCAACGCATGTGTCTAAAACACTTCTTTGGATAATGTTTCAAATCCTCTTGCGAGTCCGAGAAAGCTCAAGCTGCCTGGCTATGAAAAGTAAATGCAAATTCGACTGAAGGGCTGTCCCCAGATCCATATATACACCGGCACCTACGATTTACTTTAACTTGTCAAGGCTGATTTTATCTGTCGTCGAAGGGTCCCGAGGTGCCAGTCCTCGAGGCTCCCTTTGAAGACTTCGTTGGTCTTGCAAAATGGACCTGCTGGACTCTGTTATCATTACGGATTCGCGTATGTGTTCTGATAAAGTCGCTTTCAGAGCTCATCCGCAGGTATAACAATATATAACGAGGCGAAGCTAAGACCGTCGATAAGGATCCGTGCATAGCCCATGGAGTTATAATTCCGAGGCAACCTGCTGCAGCTGGGGAGCAAGCACTCGCGTTAGCAGCTTCGTTTTGCCGTTTTGGCGGGCTTGTCTGCCTATGCGTTCTCCGATACAGATGCCGCGGTGGAGCAGTTACGACGGCGTGCAAAGTCGGTACATGCAGGAATCGATAGGAAATCGTATCGACCTTCAGCAGATACTGGTGTAGGGTCTCTGCAAGAGCATCGACTGCGCACGGCATAGAGGGAATAGAAAGGATTCGGGAGCATCGCGACGCGCTGGCGCTAGCGATGCGATGCTACAGCTCTGCGGATATCATCGGTCCGGATAGCCACATCACTTCGAACCGGATACTCACCTTCTTCGGTCTCCTTCTACTTAATTCTAAATCCTACGAGTCTCTTGCATGTGGTAATTTGTGATTTTAAGCGGTGTCGCGGCCCTGCACTGCGGGCTGGAAATATGAATTCATGATTCATGAAAGATCATGAGAGTTCGTGTTAAGGACGTCTAAGGCGACTCTGCACTGCCGTGCGGGCTGGCGACGTAAACGTATTGCATATCCCGAACGCCGACCGAAGGCGCGGGCGGACCCACATATCCAAACTGCAGTACCGTGATGGGTTCTGGTGAGCGGAAGGCACCAACAATATACCTAGCTTGTAGTAAGCATCGCCCGAACATCATCCAAGTCCTTCAGTAAGTGTTCGCGCTACATAACTTTGTGCTGTTCTGCGCCCGACTGTTGGGGCAAATTCTACGACTGAGCTGTATACACGCAGTAATCATCCGTTTCATGATATATCAATATCTCCTTTTGGGATTTCAAGGGTCCAGGCCGCTCTCTACTTGTCGGCACTGATCTGAGGGTCTCTATCCCAGGGAAGACTAATGCAAAACTAAGTACATACTAAAATGCCATGCAGGTGCTTCGATCGCTTCGCCCCAATCCCGAGGTTGCTGCGTCGATTGCATTGGTCAACAGAGCGCGAGGTCCGACAGCGCAACCCTGCTGCATTGCATCGCATTGCCGGTCATGCGCATGCACGATCAATCAAACTCATTTTTGGGAATCGAATCTAGACGCTGATTCCTGGTTATTGAACGTTCGCCGACTATTTTCCGAACTTTGGGGCGCAGTTACCTAATATACGGCTGTCTTGATGATGCGGTGCTTGCCGTCGAACAATTGGAAACACTGTCGCACCGAAGACACTCGCTGCAGCTGGGGCCCCCCGGAAACCTACGATATGAAAAGGGACATAGCTAGTCCCGCCCGGATATAACCGCCTCGGTGTAGCTAGACTATGACATACTAACATCAAGTCAGATCCTAGCAGGTGCCTAAAGCCCAGGTGCGCAGGGCGCTGGCTGATCGCACCGGTATCGTGATATCGTCTTATCGATGCATCGCGATATGGCCAGGTGTGATGTATCTGCTGCAGTGGAAGCGACAAGGGAGATAGCGGAAATATTCGAAACGATTCCAATGCACGTGCATGTGCACAAAGTTCTGGTTCACGAACCCCATCTGTAAATAGGTAGATGTTTCGGAACCTCGCCATTTACAGGCCAGGATTGGCCGAGTCTAGTTAGCTTAGCTTTGAAGGGATGGTCGAACTGAAGTATTTGGAGGAGCCCTCCCTAATCAACCTAATCAACCTACTATAATCCTGACGTATTAGTCTTCACGGTACGCACTAGCTTATCTCAGCTAGCTACTTGGTTGCTTCTGTTGGATAGAAGCCGTGCGAGCAATAATGTAATGAGAGTTCGCACTCACCAGATCCTGCCGGCATGCCGCGAACTATAAAGTCCTTGCCTTCGCCCGCTCCTTATCCAGTGTCCTCGACCAAAACCCAACCACAACCTCCCTCCATCTAACGATAACGCTGAAACCTGCACCAAAACCGCCATCCGAATAGGCACTCCGTTCGAGTAGTTCTCATTCCAAGCTGAACGGAACTTTGCACTGGTGTCTTTAACCTTGCAAGCTAGACTTCCGTCCTTGGCTGCTTGCCGGGGCATTTCAACCACAAACTCTTATATTTCGTTTTACGCCCTGGAGCTTCGAAGCGGGCTTATTATAAAGGTTACATTAATAAAAAAGCGAACGCGAGTCCACCGAATATTCGATATGGCACTCGATAAGCCCGTTGAACCGGCTACCGTCACCAATGCTGCCCCTGACGCCGCTTTGGTGGCCCCAGATATACAAGGATTTAGCCTGGTAAGCAACTGTCAAAGTGCACTGATGAATTGGGTCTTTGTATCGCCGGCTCGCTAACGTCAAAACCTACCTCAGACCCCAGCTGCCAGAACCCGCCACCCCGGGATCGTAGGAAGCTCGGATACCAAGATAACCGACTTCCCCACGACACTCGATAAAAACAGAAGCAGTAGCTCCGATGGCACCCCCGCACTTGGTGATCTTGAGAACGATCCCCTCGCCAACTTCGAAGCTCCGACTCATGTGAAGAAGGATTTCGTAACAAAGCGCATCGCCCCGTGTGGTTGCATGGTTGCCGGACACTGATTTTCAGTTCCTAGTTGAAGGGACCGGAATGAAGCCGAGGACGTAGTTCCGAAAATGTTGAAAAGAGTTAGCGGATTAGAATTGCAGTATTCAGCAAAAGAGGGGTTAGAATCATCAGATTGGTATCATAGTTGCGGCGTTTTGAGCTGTCCTCCTTTTCGCTTGTGTTTTCTGGCGTGCAAGCACTTTGCAAACCCCATCAAACTGTGATTTTTGCTTTTCTCGTTCTTTTTAGCTTTTGTGAGGAGTATAGATCGAAAGAACAGGCACAAGCTATGGAGGCCATCTCCTGTATTCGCAGATTGGTTTTTTTTTCTTTTGTGCTTCACTAGTCTAGTTCAATTATTTGTTCTTAACGTATTCCCTAGCCCCATCTTCAACCGAATGTTGGCGCCGAGTGTTATATGGAGGTATAGAGTTATGTTTAAAGCTCCCAATTCTTCGGGTCGTAGTGAATATCAATGGATGTAAGCCTAGAGTGATTCGGAGGCGGCCGAATGCTTCCCCATTGTGGAGTCATGGATCTTGTTCCCAAACAGGGCACTTTGGAGGGCTTCTCCTTGTAGTCGCTAAGCTCAGCTCCCTGTTTTTGATTTGGTATCACAAGCCGATGTGATAGCAAGACAAGGATTTACTAGGTGAAGGATCTGAATACGGTACATACATCCACTCGGTATTGTCTATTAGGATCGTGCACATGCGCCGTTCTAACGAGTTCACTTTGAACATCATGAAGGATTCGATTGGACTTTCCTGGGTTTAGGATGAACTAACCATAACCTGCAAAACTGGTTTACATCCACCGGCCCCCTACAGTGCACCGAGTGTTGAACTAGATAGCACGGCCGATGCCGCCGCGCGTACCACTATCCGGAGTGCAACAGCCAGAAAATATATTGCCGACTAGGCATGTAGAACGGCTAGCACGATGACAGCTCGCATAGTTGAGGTTCTTACCGAAGGGCCTGTGCGACTGTACAGCTGTACTGCGTTGGCAGATACGTATTGTGCATATATCTGTAGCAGCCTGGCGCCATGGCGGGTGTAACATGAGGGTAGTTGCGTATGATCTCGGCAGGTATATTAGCCGATAAAGGAATATTTGAATACTTTCCGAAGACGAATCTGCTGGGCTAATAACCAGCCGTGGGATTTCTTTCCTCTTTTGTGTTTGTAGCGTAGCGGGGTTGGTTGCTGCTTAAGCCAGGTTGAGGATGAACCACGGCCTGGTCCCGAGCATCTGCCACATCCCAACGCTGTCAGACTGCATGACGAGTAATTACAGGGCTTTGAAGATTGCGTAGGATAACAGAGAGAGCCTTCAGACGTTCGGATTCGCGAGGTCTTGAAAACAAATCTCAATTTTATTAATTCGCTAGATATTTAGGATCCATCCTGCGCTAGCATCCGAAGCATCATAGTTTGCGCCCGTTGTTGACCAGCGGAAGGAACCGTGACCCAAGGCGGAACACGTATTCTGAGGGAAATTACATAGATATCCTGCGAATAGCCAGACTAAATCACCATTCCTCTATAACCAGTAACTACTTATCTATAATGTAGTGCATAGTATGGACGTGTATGGGAAGAGCTCACAGTACCGCCGTTGTTCAAGGCGTCGGCCCATCCGCGATATCCGCTGACCAGCAATTGTAATCCCAAGCAAGTGCAATGGTCTGGATTATTTCCTCTGGCGCTTTCCTAGCGCACTACACCGTACAATAGATAGATGCGTTAGATTTCCCCGCGCGACAGACTACTCAGTTTTATCGGCGAAATGCGATTGCAACTGCCATCAAATTCCGTTTCTTCGCGTTTGACTGGCCAGCGAATGGTGCACGTTCCTGCATGATAGATTAACTTCGATTAAGCGAGTGTGACACCTAACCATAGTCAAATCAGTAGGCAAATGTAGAGAGGTTTAGTTCCCGTGAGATAACCATGTTACATTCCAGAATGATATTGGGATTGATAGCTGCGAAGGACCAATAGCAGATATATCTACGCCAACGTGACTAGGTGTTCTAAAACAGCACCGACGTTACAGCACCAAATCCGGATATGCTTTGCAGGTTGTCACTTAATCTTACATAGTCTTCGTCTTTTCGATTGGGATCATATTGCGGGATTTATGGAAACTACACTCGTGGAAACTGAGAAATGCGCCCGATTTAGTTATTGATATTGGAATTTTGCAAGCTCTGGACCTTGATGAGGATTGATTGCTTGTTATCATGCCAATGCATTTTAACATCCGTAGCTAGTATATTGGTTATCCGCTGGACCGGGAGAACTAGGATTCCTTAACAACTCTCTTTTTCTTCGCGTAGATTTCCAGGACTTTTAGTTATCTGGATGCAAAACATTGAGCATGATTGCCATAACGTCTCTGTATCAGGAACAAGCCTCGTTTGATTCGCGACCCGGCCCTAAAATCGTGTTCAGATTCGCAACTAAAGCTCTCACGTTTCTAGTCTGAAATTCAATCTACACCATTTCTTACTGGTTCCAAATATCCAAAGCCTAGTAGGCAATCAAGTTATTTTTTGCTTGCACTTTGTAACGTAGGATGATATCTTCAAGCCTACGATATGAGGAGCTAGAAGACTTTGGACAGCCTTGCTCCCATTGCGGGACAGCTTAGCGGAGGCATCGCGCTATCACAGGAGGGGCTTATTGACGAACACAGCTGCCTAGATACTCGATTCGAAATGTCACCTTTGTGTTGCATACAAGCAGTTGATGTCACAGCACCGGTTATAAGATCCTGCCTGAAACTAAAAGCTGTAAGCCCATGGCGGTAATAAATACATATATGTGAACAGCCAAGGCGTTCAGACGGCGATCTCTCATGGAGCATGCTGTAAGGTTTGTCGTTAATTTTGAGCAAGGTCCTGTTATTTGCCAATCGTGAGGGCGCCCATACGTACAAAGTCACGATAGATGGATACACTGGCTTGAGCATGCCATATGCACAGTGCATTAGACATGCATGGGAAGAGGGTTCCATTGTGGATGCAATTATATCTGGCCAAGGAAGTCTGTTGCTTAGGTTCTGATGAATCCGACAATTTTCGATCAGATGACCACCAATGTCGCGATCCCGGGTTCTCGTTCTTCCTTTCCCCCCTTCTTTCCTTCTTTTTCTTTCTTTCTTTCCTTCTTTTTCTTTCTTTCTTTCTTTCTTTTTTTATTCTTAAAAGAAAAAAAGTAATAATGATGATTTGGCAAGGAGAGAGAACGGTCGTAGGGGTGGTCTCATATGGGATTAGCATAGTTGCAGAATCTGAAGAATACATACGTGAAAAGGAAGCACAGGGTTCGGCGGTTGCATCACATGCTCGAGGAACGAAAGAAAGTCCGGCGATAGGGTAAGATACAAGTACTTCGTGCGCTCACATCCTAATGCATAGCAAAGCAAAGGCTAAGCCGATCTGTGAATTTAGGATCCAAGCTACAATTCGGCTTGGATCCCTAGGGTTGCATGCAAGGCTAGTGTCGGGACTAGCTACAGGGTGTTGGGACTGCGTTGCAGGGCTCCACAGGTGCAGACATAAGGACACCTGCAAGAGAAATCATGAAAGGAAATGATTTACGGAAAAAGGAAGAAGAGGAGAGGAAATATATATATATATATATATATAATCTGGCCTGTGTGACGTGAAAAGGGCTTGCTCCGTCGCTACGAAAGCGGCAAGATAAATTTTCAGCCTCATATTCGCATCTTTCAATGAGATGCCGGTTTTTTATTCGACGATTTCGAGATTGTCTGTGGGGCACGGAGTATATTATGGTACATGTCCTATCGCTGTTTCAAGGAGGGCCTTGTCATATCCACATACTAGCCGTTCAGGCCCGCCTGTATATCGCTTGGGTGTCTAGCAAATGCGAATCCTCAGCTCTTATGATCGCTAAATTGCACAATGGCATGCCTGTATGCCTCTGAGCAGAAAGTGTGAAAAATGCAAGTTATGTCCTTTTTTACGGGCTAGGTGGATTGAAACGACAAATGGAGCAATTGGTATTCTTAAATCACAAAATATTAAATCATATATTAAATTAGATAGTAAGGGTAATCGGCAATGGTTTGTCGATTCCCGGAAAGTAAGCATGTCGGCCAGCGACAAATCAAGTTTGCACGGCAGCGCGTATCGGCGTTCCCGAGCTCCACGGGAAAGGTTTATCGACAGCAGGCATCTGAGAGTTGGGCAAAACAGATAAAGGGGATGTCCCGTTTAACCAGATTGCCGCCACACCCGATGCTCAGCGTATGTCGACTTATCCATTATGAATTGGTGTTTAGGGAATTGTAGCCAGTGTATCATCGATCGGCGAGTGCGGACCATGCCGAGGCTGCGATGCAGACTCATGCCAAATAGGCGTGTCTCCAGCACTGCGAATCCTAGACAGTGCTGGCTTGCTTCTCCTATGGCGCCGAGACTGAGGTGAATTTTCCGCAGTGAAATGTTGATATGGAGCGGATTCGCAGGGGTACTCAGAGTGAAGATACCAGGTGTTCGGTTCTTCGACGGGGGAAGCCGGAGAAGAGAAGCGCTCCATCGGTGTCGCATCAACGCCGCGCGAACAGTCTGGGGAGGTTTCTTGAAGGAGATGCTGAAATAATCCACGTCGGTAGATGATACGGGACGCATGGAACTGGGCTCTTTCGAAGAAAGATTCATCGTTGACGGGGCCCATGTCGAGAAGCAGGGCGTGAACGCGCCGCTGCCGTTCGAGCTCCATTGCAGTGAAGTATTCTCTTCCAGCATCTGGCCTTGGGGTTAGACAGGGGCACTCGGCATCCCATGATATCGATGCTGCGACATCTGGTTGTGAGCTTGTGTCGTGGGATCGACGTCTTGATGGACGCGGGTTCTGCGTGATACGCTAAAGGTATTAGAATATGTGCAAGAGCATATAGCTTACGAACACTCTATTGAAAGAAGAACGTGCGAATAAGAGATCTTAGGACAGCCACAAAGCTGAGGGGATTGCTAAGAGCATTCTTACAGAAGGGTCGAAGGCACACATCATAACACCAATGTGCAACTAGTGACTGGAAGGTGCAGCCTTCGGGGAAGAGCGACTGATGCAACAGCTACCAAACTCAGATATGAGGGGCGTGCCAAATATGGTCGATTAACTCAACCAATATATCCACGGTATGTTAATACCACTGCACTTGCGATCAAATGCGCCGATATTCGAAGAAGCCCCCGCTCAGATTGATCAATAGGGTTGATATCAGGTCCACAGTATGATTTTCGAAACCAGTCCGTT
The DNA here is from genome assembly GCA_020064725.1 of Drechslerella dactyloides. Lineage (NCBI taxonomy): Eukaryota > Fungi > Ascomycota > Orbiliomycetes > Orbiliales > Orbiliaceae > Drechslerella > Drechslerella dactyloides. The sequence goes on from JAGTWJ010000002.1 coordinate 965,502, forward strand.
CTATAATGGCAAATAGACCATTCCTAGATAGGGAAAGTATGGAAGTAGTTGATGACGGGTTTGCAGCGTGGTAGCCCCTTGGTATGCGGTTCGCCGGCTTTCATGCAGTAATGTAAGTTACGAGAGGACAGGATATCTATAAAGAATAGCTTAGGTATAAGCAAAGCTACTGTTGGGTATGTCGAACTGGTGAGATTCAAATTTTGGCAAGTTGTAGTCAAAGAGCCGTCGGGCCTTTTTAAGTCATATAATGTTTTCTGCTTCGACGTTAATCCTGGATGTTGTTGCAAGGTCTGGGTCTAGCTATACAGCTGTGTAAATACGGACGACCAGGATTGTAAGGAGCGGGATGACCAAGCACTTTAAATGCTTTAGTATAAGGCTGGAGATCGTTGAACACCAAAGCTGTCCCAGGGCATATTAGGCAAGTGGGACTAGAAAATCCACATGTTTGGCCGCACGATTTCCTTGCAGGCTTGGCCGTCACATATCATGCATGAATGTGGATATGTTCGAATCGAATCGAACGTTGAGTCCTTGTTAGCAAGGATGTACCTTCCGAGGGGCCAGATCTATGGAGCGTGCCATTCTAGTTGTTATTCATTTAGCGGCTATTATTTTGCAAACAAGATGGCTTTCATCTATCGTCGATTACTAGGAGATTGGAAGAGAGGCTTCAACGAGAAAATTTCAGGAAAACCTACAGAAACATTTGATCGTTGGCTTACTCGTTGGCTTACAGAATAAGAAAGAGCGTAGTCGTGTTCGAATAGCTCTCCACGAACATAGGAGCTCACAAGTCAATTACGAGAAGATACGGCAAAGCTATCGTTGATCTGTTCTGGTTCAATCCTACTCCGATCAATGTCCATCTGAGGGTCGATCCAAGACTAACGCAGCAGTGCCAATTAATCGTCAGCAGACTGCAAGAAAGTCACCGAAGTTAAACAGAGCGATGGCGCCCTGACACTTCAACATCATAATTCACCTTAAGATCTGCGGGTCCGGCTACCGGCTCGTGTTTCTTATGTGGGGCGAATGTCTTCAATTTGCAATTATTACGCGGGTTGCAGCATATCGAGATCGCAGACTTGATATTCATTGGAAAAGATGTTGGTTTTCAGCAATTTAGGACACCACAGTAGTGCAAATCGAGAATCTGAAACAAAGTAGCTGTTCCTGAGACTGCGAGTCGTCGGCTGGGATTGTCGAATGAGGCAGTGCAGGAGCATGGTTGGTACGGTAAGCATCCTTGGTCTTCATCGATCCCCAACGTTTTCGAGTGAAACATAACGGAGTGGAAAGATGCATCTCCCGCATCATACACGTAGACAGTTCAGCGGGAAAAGTTCTTCGAATATGGGCTCTTGTGAAGGAATCAAATGCGGAGGCCGGCCTGTTTCATTACTCAACTAGGGTGGCCGAACCCCAGGAGTTCGCCAGTTTGCGCTATGCGCAACGACAAATTGAGTATGGTGCTATAAATCCGCCTCTACTGAGCGGGGACCTTGCAGACCTGTTAAAGTGAAACAAGATGAACTCTCGTCATGAACTCAAGCATTCGCGATAGGTCGGAGCATTCATTCCCGGATCGGACGTGCCGCTTAGTTGATGTGAAAGATTTAGCGAGATCTCGACCATTCCAGCCGCGGCGCCGTATAGGTACTAGGCCGTATCGGTGGAGCACCTGTCGATTGGAGTCACCGCTGTTTGACATGCAGGCCTGAAACCCGCCCAATCTTGCAACCATTCAGCTGCCCAACCTGCAAGGGAAATACAGCCGCTCTCAGGTAAAATGAGCATGGTTGAAGGAAAATCGAGAATTAGGATCGTGTGCAGACAGAACTTGTCGTGATGATGCAACGCAGCTGCGCAGTCATGTCACGCCACCATCTTTAATCTTCAGTTGACGCAAAAACCGTCGCCAATATATGTCTCACTTGCAGTCCACAGGCCAGTCATATTCGATTGTTGGATTCTACGATGCGGGATCTACGAACTACTTACATTTCGCTCCATCAAATTTGAGTCAGCCCCAGCGTTGAAATTTGGATGTCAGCGAGAGAGCGAGTTGACGAAACAAATGCTGTTAACATTACAACTCGCCGAACAACACGCGCGTATGCAATCTATAACGTTAATATAATGCGGCTTACCTCTGAGCTTCGGCAGGGAACACCGCCATGTTATCCCGACTAACGCAATTTTTTTAGTTGGAGTCGACAGTAGGCGAAAGAAACAACCCTGAATATATATAACAGGGAGGCGAACTGGCGGCAAGAAGTTCTACCTGTGCATACAAATGAGATGAAAGTGACTGGCCGTACCAGTTCCTCGCCTCGAGGTCAACCTTGCCGCGGTCGCAGACTTCCTGGGTATGTTACCTTTACCGTTTTGTCTTCTTGACATTGGCACGCTCCAGGGGTGAGGCCTTTCTAAAAAAATGCGTGCGGGGGAAGAGTGGTCGATATTTGAAGGTACATTATCTATAGCTAGCAGCGAGTACTATTCCACTTCTCCATGTAGGGTCCTGCAGCCGAACACGTTCGAACCGCGTCATGCTGCAGCCTCGATTCTTTCTCAAGTTAGATTATGTCCTGGGTGCCACGGATAGTATGCTGGAAGTGCCTCACATCATTGTGCATGGATTATCTCCGTAATAGAATGCGGAACAGCAAAGGTTCTACAACGTAAGCAGCAACCATAGCTGGCACATATACATACATGTACCTGTCTTATCGGCAGTTAGCAAATAAATTCCAGTGGTGACTACTACCATTTCGAGATCTCGAGCAACGTGGTATACCGGTACAGCTTTGTTCGTCCAATACTACGTTCTACACAATAAAATACTATCTTTGGCAATATGAAGGTTTTATTGATACTTACAGAGTGAGCAAAATTAAACTATGTATCTTATCTCGTAAGCCAAATTACTACGGTGAAGTAATTAAGTATGTACTAAAATATCGTCTTTAGTCCTAAAATTTGTATGCATCCGTTGAAAAGAGTTCCAAGTCTAACATTCCAAAGAGTGCTCGACCCGGACAAATCTATCTAAGTTTAAATAAGCATTTCTCCAACAAATGCAGGGAGACTTAATCACATCCTCTCATGCCACTACCCTCTCAAAAAAATATACAGTCACATAAATTTCGGTGCCTGTCATCGGCGAAACCCATCCTGGCTGCCGAAGCTTATCGCTAAGTTTCCACCCGGCCGGGACCGGGTTACAGAAAGACTGTTCCATATCATCAAGATGGTTGTGGCCTGCCATGTGTGGATACCCCCTTTCAGTAAGCTTTGACACATAATCATCGGTAATTTCGTCGATGTAGACTACCAATGACTTGCGCGCCAGCTGGAAAGACTGAACCATAGTCATCGAGAAATCTTCGGGGGATAGAAAGTATAATACAGAGAAGCTGACGATGTGGTCAAAAGGTCCAATAGCCGGGAGGATAGCTTGTAGAGCGCCTCTGTATATCCTGTCATAAACGCCCGTCTGCTGACATATTTCGGCCATCCCCTCGGATAGCTCGATGCCACTGATAGTATAGGATCGGTTCGGCTTACACCCCGACGCCGGTGACGCTTGAGTATTCGAGGCAGGGTTGTAATCTGGTTCTGGGGGTGTATATTGCATATTTTGCGCCAAGAAGCGACCAAATGCCCCGGTCCCCGAACCTAGCTCTAGTACCATCCCCTGGGAAAAGTCCACTCTAGCAATTACTTTCTGAAAAATATCCTGGAACTGCGTATGAACCATTTTGTCATATTTGCTGCTCAAGGTGTTATAGACGTCTGCGACGCGGAGTTGTGCCGGCTCGTCTTTACGTAAAGACGTCATATGACTGGCTATTAGGGTATTTATCATCGCCCTATGTCCCCCAGGAAAGCACTTGCGGATTGCGAGATCTTCCCAGTCATTTGGCGGAGGGAGAAATACGGCTGGCATTGGATTGACCTCGAGGACCGTTGGCTCCCCGCTTCCTGGCTGCGGAACGCGAATGTCGACCTTACACCAATTCTGGCCAGCCATGCGGTTGGCGTGGAAGGCTTGTAGTGCTACCTCTTGTAGCTTTGTGTATAGCATGGAATCTTCCTTGTCTTGGAGCAACTCCACACGGGTGTCGGGGTGGAATTCCATCTCCATAGTGAGAAAGTCTTCGTATGGTGTGAAACCGGCAGGGTAGACATATCGTTGTGGTGCTAAAGCTACCGGGGAGCTGCCCACCTCAATGATGATCACTAAGTAATCCCATCCAGCGATATATTCCTGTACCACTACATCATCAGGAATCTGGATACCATCAACGATCAGAGCGGTAGGTGATGCTTCTGTTGGAATTCCGGCTTCAGCTCGGCCAGGCCCCAAAGCTTCATTCAGAGCTGCAAGGCTCTTCATCAGCTCTTCGTGGTTACGGCATAGCGACGTTTTCCAGATGAATTGACTACCGCAGCTGGTGGCAGGCTTGACAAAGAGGGGATACTTGGAAGTACCAGGGATGCGAGGATAGCCCAACAGACGTGCATCTTTGTAGAAGTCATTCTTGGACCGCTCAAGGACTTGACTGCGCAAGCCAATAGAGGGTAGACCTAGGCTCTCGAAATATCTGCAGGCATCAATGCCAGCAAGTTTATCTTCTCGCTGGCCCCACATAAAATTAAAATAAAATTCATAGCCCACTGTAACGGCGCTATCTATCTGCTCTTTGGCTGTGTCCTTGTGTACCCATACGTGGTCGAATGTATGTTGGTCGGTAAAGCTGGATGGATCCTGAAAAGGACTGAATTCCTCGATTTGATGAGGGTTGGTGAAAGCTGACTGGAAAACACAAATTCTCATAGCGGCTAGTCGAGATCTTATCTGTAATTATAACAACTAGTACTCTCTCTCTCTCTCCCTCTCTCTCTCTCTCGAATGGTCTGCAAAGTAAGAGCGCGATATCAAAACAAAGGTTGTAGCAGTGAATCGGGAATAAAAGCCAAAGCCGAATTCACAATTGTGAAATTGATGGAGACTTAGAATGCGATATAGTAGAATAAAAGATTTTCTAGTTCGCCTGTTTCCAGGTGCCTCTTATATTGATTGTATTGTATTGGCATCGGCTTTAAGCCCTTGCTTTCCCGAGACTCACAACAGTAGGTAGCTAGTGCCGCTTACGCATGGAGGAAATAAATTAAGCTTCCATTACATTTATGTAACGGATATCAATAGGGCTTAACCAGTACCTCCATGATCAGGCCATGTGGGAAATATAGTTTCCACCAACAGGCATGGTGTTGTCACTAATGTTTCTCGGCGTGGAAATCCCTTCTGCCGGGTTTCATTGCCCAGCTTACACCTATCCCATGTTTGGCTAGCCGCTGGATGGGGCAATCTGGAAAGTGCTTCAAAGCCATGGTATTTATTCTATGCGGCAGTACCACCGAAATCAACGGTGTCGCATTTGATATTCTTCGTCGTAAATTCTTTTACACCATTCAGCTACGATGCTGCAATCTAATAAGCTGAGGATCTGTCTCATTCGAGCACATGCATACGGGCCTCAGGACGCGGACGGTGCCATCGCTAATTCCGATATTAAATTCTACACCAATCAACACACATTCGAATACAGATTCATCCGTAAGGGGTGTATTCACCAGGACTTGAACTGTACGGCGGCTGAAGACTTTGACCTCTATATAAACTTCTTATTGGGGGACTGGTGCAATGGTGCCGATATAGGAGCTGCAATTGTCGCCAGTCAACACCTCGAGAGGTTGAACATTCCGCTCATTAGCTTGGCTAGCCGGATTTTAGCTAAATGCAGGCTAGACTCCTCGAATCGCCTCCTGCTTCAAAATATCAACAAGACGCTAGAGCCGGTCTCGGGGGACGAGTATGCATGCACCATCATCACGCTTACTCACACACCAGTAGCTCTATCGCCCATCATCCGCGACTCTGGACCTTCTTTCAAACCGTTGTCAGATTTGAGCCTTCATGATGACCTTCGGAAAGCTGCCGAAAATGCCTTCTACGCGAACGACCTTTACGGCTGCCCTTGGTGCACAATCTTCATACGTCTTACGGGGGGCCTAAAGCCAGTTGTGATGAGAATACAGCCTATGCCGCAAATATTCCTACCCCCCACGGACCAACAGGTCTCGCTCGAGGGCTACGCTATTCGTGAATCTTTTCCAGGAGGTTATAGAGCATTGATTCACTCTATTATAGCATCCCACTCTCTCCAATCCCGTTGCAGTCCTGATATTTCACGCGATATCGGCCAGGAATATGGCGGTGTCGCAGCCAATTACGATTCCACAACGGCAGGAATCTATCAGGATGGCATCAAAGAAATTATTGCAAAGTTCAACTACAATGGCCTTGTGCTAGACCTCGCTTGTGGAACAGGACTGATGGCGCGTTTTATCGGAGAAACCCAGGGTCTTGAAGCCGGTGATCCGAGAAATGGTAGCAAGTTTATTGGGGTTGATGTTTCAGTTCAAATGAGGACAGAGTGCCTTAGACACGGCTGGTATGAGACAGTTCTTGTGGGTCCTATCCAACGAGTTTTGATAGCCCGCGTCGATCCGGTCGACCACATCATATGCCTTGGGGCACTTCATTATCTCAATGTCGACGAGCTATCCTTGGTACTCTCTCGCGCATTCCAATTAGCCAGACGCTCCGTTACCTTTACCCTTGACGAAATTCCCGAATCTTACAACGCGGCGCAGAGGCGTTCAGGTCGAGCACATATGAGCGGCTTTAACCACCTGGCTGAAATTGATAATTATGGGACACCAATCGGATGGAAGCTAGCTGACCGTTGGCGTCGCCTGGGATGGAAATCGCCAACGACGGGAGACGAAGTATATACTAATGCATTCCGGTTCGAAAGACTACAAGATACCCAATCAGCCGATTAGTATGGTGGTATCGAACCGCGAAATTGAGAACCGTCTAACTGCGGGACAGATAAGGTTGAGGTTATAATTAACCAGTCATTCTGGAATTGCGATTTGAAAAGGCCGATCAATTGACAGGTGACGATCGAGCGAACCAATAAATATATAAAATAGCAAACTCCAATCTAGACCATATTGGCATATTGATTGTCTGAAGCCTGACGCGCATAAATACATCTAAATAGCATAAATAAAATTGCCCTTGGTCATGGCGAGTCGCGTCAGCAGGTCGCGGTTCAAACGTACGCCAAGTGCAGTTAAGACGGCCACCTCTAATGTCTAATAATATGGCCATGGGCGTCGCCGGATGCGGCCAGCCGCCACGTCTCGGAAGCTAGCAGTTTCGGCAGGACCGTCACGGAATACTAACTCCCTCCTCTGAGCTCGGCATCTTGCGGCTCAACATTGGTATTTTAAGATAGTATTTGATGCTATGACATCGCTTGATGAGCAGCGGGGCGAACGGTATGTTTGTTAAAAACCCTCCCGACAAAGCTCGAGGATCCTTCTATATACGAGGGCTTGAATATGACCGTTCGACGGCCTCGCACAGGAAATCTTGCATATATAACTGCTAGCTAAGGTACGTTCTAATAGGCCGAGCTGCACGTGCCGCATGCGCATATGCACCGCGATTGTGCCTGATTGAAGGTAGTCCCAGCGAATTAGAACCAATTGAACGGATAGATATATAATATTATATGTAGGATTCCCGGCAATATTCGTATGCGAGGCACCACTATGTACTCTTATCCAGTGTTTTCACTCCGCTGGGTCAATATGGGAAACAAATGATCATCCTAGTCGGGCGAAAAAGATTGGAGTTTCGGACATTCGAATTTCCCGCGTGGACGGTCCGGCGGTACGTTGGCATTTGGTGTCGACTCCTGTTCTCTCAACTATGGCAATGCTCAACTCTTTTGTAGTTTATCCAGAAGACCAGACTCAACATTGTAAGCCCTGGTTGAATATTCATGTGATCAAGTTATCAGTTGGTATACAGCTGTTGAAACAAGAGTATAACAAAGTCTATTCGTCTGCCATGTATGTAAAGTACTTCAATTCTGAGTTCAATATCGGTCCCTTGTTGTCTATAGCCTACCTAAGAAGCATGATTGACACCGGGGGCTTTGAATAAATATGTAGACTTTACGTACCGATGTTCAACCCTTGATGAGGCTAGATCTAGATAAAACTGCACCCGCAACGTGCAGAGTGATTTATGGACGGATATGTGTTATATAGATCGACGTACAAATGGAAGTCACCGACGATAACGGGCTAGTGTAAGCTGAATTGTGAGAAGAAGAGAAGGAATACTTTTAACAAAGGAATTGTCTTGGGGAGCTGAAGATGAGCTAAATGGAAGTGGTATGATTTAGAGAATATTAAAAATGCGCAGCATACTAAGCCAATTGTGTGTCTCGTAAACAAACTGCGATGGGACAATTCGAGATTTGGAGCATTTGACTGAACTCTCAGACAAGATTTACACCGTCGCGTCCAGGAGCCAATCTTCACTGGAGTAAAGGACTGGCTGCAGCTGGCTAGCGTAGAGACAAAAGAAATAAAAGCTTCAATACCAAAGTCTTATCATCTTGTGTGAATACTCTATCCTATAGCTGTCGATCGACTTTGTGCTACTGAGAAGTCTTTCTGCGAGCCACCTCCTGCGGCGGAGGAGTGGCCGGTGGCAGGGGATGGTCGGGTCCCCCGGACTGATCAGCGGGCTCGAGCTCGCCGAAGGCTGGCACAAGGCTCCGCTCGCTTCCTCGTCGTTTAAGACTCCGCGCAGGGAGCGGGATTGAGGATTCTCGCATTGTGGGGAGGCGACTAGGTGACTCGGCGAGCTCGCCGCCCGGAAAGTTGCCTTCTAGAATTTGCAAAATCTTCGTTGTCTGTGGCCTGGCCACAGCTTTTGGATCTTGGAGAAGGTCCCCGTCGACGGACATATCTCTCTCCTGGGGTTCCATTGATCCAGAGACTATGGTTTTAGTTGCTTGTTAGTATCCCGACTGTATATAAACGAGAGCGGGGGATCTGGAGCTGGACCGATGCCTAGTGAGTCTAGTACATGTGCATGGACAACTTACCAGAGATCTATTGACTGATATTGTATATATAGTTTCAAGGCAGAGTTGTCGAAAGGGATGTGCTTAGCCACTCCTTGGACTGTGGACTAAAGACAGTAGCTGATGCTGTTTTCCGAGAAGAGAATTCTTTAAAACAGGCAATTTTGATTCTTAATTAAGACGGATGTATTATATAAAAAGAGAATTGGGAGCTTTCGTATGCCTTCAGCAACGTTTGTCGGTGAGATGGATGAAGAGTAGACACGGAGAAGAACACAACGATAGTGAACTCGCGGAATTAGGGTGCGTGTTCGAAAACAATGTTGGCAGAGATCTCGAGAGGCACTGCGGGATGTCTGATCTTGATGTGAGATCTTTAGAACTAGTGGATGTGGTAGTATACTAGAGCGAGGGGTTGAGGCTAGTGGGCGGGTAGGCGGGTACTTATAGAGATAGCGGTGGAGGGAAGTAAGAAAGGGATAGGGGCCTAAGATATTTTCATTAGCATGGCTCAAAATCGGGGCCTCAGAGGGGTGGTGCGTCTTATCCCCGCTGCTGTCCGGCTCCTATTTCCAATGTCGTAAGTGATATGAAAACACACCCTCCCGGCCGTGCATCATTGGTCTATGGCGGGACGTCGGACGAGCTCGAGAGCAGGCTTTCTTCTGAACACAGCTATACCGGCCGCCAATAGGAGAACGCACAACCCTGACGATATGACTATTTGGGACATCTTCGTCTCGAGACCCTCGGGGCGACGCCAAACACCGGGTCTTGCAACGTTCGACGTGGCAGTCCGTACACCCGTTCTGATGTGACATGACTGCTCAGAAGTTAGCTGCGTACACGACCCGAGACAACGACACCAGTTGACTGCAGAGAGTTGATTGGGTAGTCGTGCAATGTAACCCCTGGCCGGAGTATTGAGTTCTTGTATAGCTCAAGGTAACATGTGTGGGACGCGCCTGAGAATCATGGCTGGTTCAGCCCAAAATATGTGAGAAAAAAGAAAAAAGAGAACACCAGGGCAGACAGGTCCCGGGCACCATTCCTCTGCTATCGCCTGGTCCAAGCGGACTCCCACCCGCCTTGGTCGGGAAAATTACGGGGACGCACTGGATTTTCGTGTACTCTCAAGCGATAGGACGCCTCAATTTTGATATAATTCTGCATACTCATGATCATATGAGGTGCAGATGTGCCTAATGTGACTATGTGAATTTCTGAATTTCTTAACCCCAGCAATTGTTCTCGAGCTCGGTTCGCTTGCAGGACAGCTGACACGGCACGGATGCGATATCAACTGCACGGGCTGGAGTTCGGGCCATCGATCGATATATCTGGAAGTTTCTGAGTCTGCCCACATGGCCATTGAGAAGGAAAGGTCCCATCTATGTACAGTAATACTATAGTAGTGTTGGAGTGACGCTTGAACAGCTGTACAGCGATCGCCACAGGGATCATGCGAAACACTCCCACGAAGTGGCCAGGTCCCCATGCAACCATGATTTAACATGCACTACTTTACAGAGCGGCCGCTATGAAATGTGCAAGCGGCGGCCATCAAAGTCGGGCCTAGCCGAAGCGCAGACCCCATTCATACAAGTACCAGATTCGTGGAAACACTTCGAAGTTTCCTTTACGTGATCATCATATCAGCTCCATCCAGTGGAGTTGCACAGCTTAAATTTATTTTCCAAAACAAACGAGACCCAAAATCGGATAAACTAGCCGTATCGTTACCGATGGAAAACGTCACATTTAGGATTCGTGTGCAATTCTGTTGATTAAATCTACATACGCATGCAGGACGGGATCCGAATATTACAACTTAAAGACACTGATAGGCCGATTGCAAGTATGAGACACGCTAAACCTTGCCACCGGCATGTTTACATATCTTATCGATTATATCAGACGTGAACGAGCTGAGTCCTGTGCATAATATTCGCCACCTCTGATGCACTTATGAGCTCTAATGTTAGAGACAAGAAAGCATGGAGGCGGTGTCGGAAGCCATTGCCTAGGGTGTATTGTAAATCTTGCTCTTGCCTGCCTAACGTTATATATTAGCGGCCCAAAGCGACAATATTGGAGGAGGGCAAGGGACTCAGCTGCAAAGGCGTCTGTGATTTCACACGCATGCATATACATATCTACAGCGTTGGTTTTGGATCCTTTTCGAGCAGGGCATCATTGAATTTCAGTGAAATAGGAATCTTGCCGGATATCACGGCGAGCCGACCTCGCTTTCATAAATGATAGTAGTCCGCAGTCTCCTCCATTTGCTCTTTGAAGAACGACTGTCGAGGATCCGCATATGCATGGACGGGTTGGCTATCTGTATTGGGTCGTCGCTCGAGCCCCTGGCAACCTATATCGCTCTTGTCTGAGCGACCGGCGTCATTAAGCGGCGGCTTTACCTGCATCGGAGGATGAAAAGTCAAAAGGTCTAGATCAATAGACAACACTGATATACTTCTAATGTGACTCCTTCCGTGATTAATGCATATCAGCCATATGCATATAGCTACATATTCGCGGTTCTCTTCCTTAATGCTGATGCGAGGGGAACCCAGATGGCACTCACGCCGGTTTACTAGTTGCGGGGTGCACGGTCTCGGTGCCCAGGATCTGTTAGTTGCGGAGATGGGGCGAGGCAAGGCGACCTACGAAAATAATATTTACGGAGATAGCGACGCGGAGCGTGTCCACTGGGGATTCGATGACAGCCCTTCCTCTTTCGTGTATCTCATTGACGAGGCATGACCCGGACCCACTGTTCGTATCTGCTTTGCAAAAGAGGTAACTGATGGCCCTGTAGGGGTGTGCAGGATATCTCTGCTTTTCAAGACATATATTCTTGGTGTTCCAACGCCTATTCGACGATTCAGTCTTCCATTCCGGGGCGCGGCAGGTGGCATAGCAATGCCAACTCCACCCAGAGAGGATCCACATGGCCAGGACTTCTGAGAACCTTTGAGCATGCATAGCGAAGCTGAGAGTCTGTCGATGTGACGGGCGATTGCATCCTGCGTATGCATGCATGCAAATGCTTTTTTTTTATTAAGACTTATGCTATATCGAAGCGAGAATAAGAATGACTGAGTCGGATGGGCAAGTAACTGAACCCCCGGTAAGTTGCACCCTCTACTAAGGGTCTGAGCAAAGGTCAAAAAAGGAATAGTTATATTTTATTGCAACTAAGTATTGCCGATGAGGTTTCGACCCACTCGTCTAGACTCACGTTCAGAGATAGACGGTCCTTGTACATACGTGTCAGAGAGTTCAAGAACTTTTGATCGCTAGCGGGAGGCTTGCAAGTTCGCCGGAGCGAGGAAACGAGCAGTCAAGAGCGACATTGCAGTCCCGGCTGGCTGTCGGTTGGATTCAGCCTAGTCTGGTTTCACGACTGGGGCCGCTCCACTACGACGGTATATACCGAACCGTCTCAACAGATTTGTACAAGCTAATTGACCTTCAACGCGGGTTTGGAAGCGCGAAAAGCCCTCAGACTTGCGAGATCATATGCTGTGAAGCCAAGACGTTTCTATCACACTGCAGCGGACCCACAGTGACAAAGGCTGCTGTCTATATCGTGCACGAGCATTTGCGTTAAGCTACGGACAGGCCGGGCATTTTTTTTTTATTCCAGACAGGCAGAATGTTGTACAAGATCAGAAGGGTTAGCTGAGGATCTCTTGTGTTCGTACGACACGTAAACATAGGACAAAAATTTCTTTTTACTGCGATTATTCAGTACCGGTAACTCCTTTACGTTCAGTCGCAAATCCAAATCAAAAATTTTGATATATCTCACCGCACGTGAATTACGATACGTGGAGCTGGATTGTGTGTTGCGAGGCTGCGCTGCTTTTGCGTGGCCTCCTGAGCTACACCTCCAGACGAAAGGCCTGGGTACCGTCTGACAGGCAACTGGCAGGTATTATTTTTGGCCTTATCGGGCTCGGATATTCCACGGCCGAGCCGGGATCCCGTGACGCTCTCGGAAGGGCGGACATCATGCCGAGTGCCATTTTGCGGCACGATCTTTCATTGCATTGACGGAGGTCCAGTCATGGTCCGGGAACCATACCCGAAAAGTCCGAACAGCTACTGATGAACTTCTGCCGGAGCCCGGATGTCAGAACACCAGCTTCGAAAAACCCGTGAGCCATTACTCGAACTCCACTCGTCCAGCGCTTGTAAAAACTACGTAAACAGGACAAGAGCTGAGTGTCCCAAAATACAACATGCTTCTTGCATCTTGCGTTGAATGTCGTTCTCTGTCAGCCAATTAAGAAGAGATGTTTCCATAAAAAGCCGCCCGCGCAAACCCTGGGGAGAGTCCGTGTACACTTACGGGCGACGGCGTGATAATATCGGTCTATTATATGCTTCCATGTTAGCCTATTGCTCCAATCGCTAGATACCGCTAAAGCTCCCAAAAAAAATCTCCATACGCACTAACTCAAAACCCACTAGCTGGCCGTTCCGTCAAGTAGAGCTTGAGCCCAAGATAGCCAAAGTGGATTCTTCAATAGTTAGGGGCACTATCGATATCGCGTAGCATATATCCCCATAAATAGTACCGAGCCTGGCCCCTATGAGGCGCGCGCTTGTGATAGCCTCTGTGCCCTGGATCGCAGGTTGTTCCTGTTTAAAACAGGGATCACATGCCAGCATGAAATGAAGTCGTCCGGACGAGAGCATTTGTGGGGGCTTCTCAAAATATAATAGCCGGGTAGAGGTGATGACGCTGGCGCGACTCGTGTTTGCTTCGGTCCCCAGGTCTCGGCAAATATATTAGAAGAAAACAAACGAGAGAGAACGCCAGGGAGCAAAAAAGTACCCTATCGATTGTAAGCCAGGTTCCGATGCCTGACGGCTCTTCGGCGTTACTTCGAATCGCAATATATTGTACATCGCGTCGGAGCCTTCGCGGTCTCGATTGGCAGGCTTGTCGACTCGACGTCAGATTCCATCGAGACCGTGTGTCACCCAGTGGTCAACACAAAGCCGCAACGCACTTTATGGGTGGCTGGTAGCTGGCGCATGGTAGTTGCTCGATCGTCGGCGAAAGCTCGGAAGCGGATGTGACTGAAATATTGAAACCCATGGTACTGGGGCGGAAGGCAAGAGCCAGGTTCAAACTATTATGTAGTTCCATGGTTAGCTCTCACGTTGAAGTCTGATGTTTGCAGCTGGGAATTTTCCGGCAAGCGACAGGTGCAGGTGTATGCATCCTGCATCCAGCGTGTACGTGTGTATGTTTGCATTAAACTTGAATCAATACCATGGTGGACAAAGATAAATCAGTGGCGTCTGCGACGACAGGAAGCGTAGAGTGAAAGATGGGATAGAGAGAGGAGAGAGTTGACGCGTTCGTGGAGACTGAACAGCGTATAGTAAGGGTATTGTATCGGGGTCAGAAACAACCTTTTGATGTGTCCCGGGTGAGCTGCTAGAGTTGACCTTCTGCACGAAAAGACATTAGCCTTCTTACAAAACAAAGATAAGAGCAGACATGGAAGGAGTAAGTACATGAACAGAGCGGGTGTTGCTGCGATCGTCAACTCACCTCGAGGCAGGGTGTAATTATAAGAGATCAAGTTAGATCGCGGTTGCGCTGATAATGACCGTGGAAAATTTTACAACCGTAGGGGCTAGCAGTGGTAGGAGGGATATTGGATATCGAGAAAAATCTTGAGTACGCTGCTAAGCAGCAGGGACGGAAGGGGGAAGAGGATGGTATGGTAAGGGCGGGCTGACCAGGAAATTTCCCTTGACCTTATTGATTCCCGTCCAATTGGTCATGCATGGTCTGGCAGTTCTGCCCAGGGCCTTCTGTCGTTCATGCATGGTGGCTGCAGGAACAACTTCTTTCTTCATGATTGATTCTCGAAGCTTCGAAAGCTACGATTTTCAACTGTCACGGCATCACAGCTATTTATTACCTATCTTGACATCTATCAAACGCCAAAGCCGGGAGGGATCGCGCGGCACATTTTAGTAGACAAAGGGTGATTTATCGATCTCCCCGTTGCCCTTTTCAGCTACCAACGAGGGTACTGCGTGCCCTCTCGTCGGCGGTCCTGGCGGAGGATAACAAGGCTTGACCCCGGATCCTCCGGACGGCCACTCGCTCGACCTCAGACTTTGTACAGCGAATATCATTTCTTCTAGATGGCTTCAGCTATCTTCACTCCCGGTTCAAGGACGCTGTCTCCTTATGCGAAGTGGGTCTAAGAATTTGTCTCGTTCGTTCGAGCAGGAGAGCCAATTCACAGTACATGTATACATATAATGGGTATCGATCGCGCTACGGCCACGAATTGAAACTCGCACCCACCTGGCCTGCGCACCCGGCTAGCCCGCACCCACCCAGCCGGCCAGGCTATAACGCAAATATTATTTGGAGGAAACTCCCGAGCACAATATGATTTACATACAAACACGCACGCACACACACACAAAGCTAGCCGACCATACCAGTCTGAAAGCAGTCCCCCGGAACTAGTTAGAGTCTGTGATACAACATAATTTTATCCCACTCGAACTGTTCGGATACGAGGGTGTCGTATTCACCAGGCAGCAGAGCATGTCGGTGTGATGGTGAAAAGCAAACAGGAAGGTGGCGCTTATGCGATCGAGGAAACCCCAGCGCACAATCCAGCTGCATTGCAGGGCTGTCATACTCTCGCTGTTGCAGCAGACGGACGTGAATTAATTCTGCATTCTTTCGTTTCTTGACTAATTATTATCTAGCCAAGATCGCGGCTCACAGCACAGTGCAGTGATCGATCTCCTCCAAGGTTGAAGGATTGATTTCGCGGCTGTCTCCCAGTGCACTGAGAGCATAATTAAACAAGACGCTGCCGTTTAGACGATGTAGGATCCATTGTTACCCTAGCAGCAATACCGGGGGGTAGACCACGATATGAGATGAGCATATGAGCGTCATTTCCCGCCGCGGCCGTTGACATCGATGACAGTGCGACAGTCAAAGCACTGCCGCCCGAACGCGTCTTCTGCCTTCCGCGAGTTTCTCCAAAACAAGGATACTCTAGGGGAGCGCTAGCTCATTCGGAGGCCAGTCGTTTTATGGAGCCAGCCCAGCCTTGGGCAGACACCCACCCACCGCCAACCAGCCGCCGGCAGCCTTTCCGTCTGCAGGGGCGAGGTCGGCCTCAGCGTCGAAGTCAAAAAGGGATTTTCGGAGTATCCTTGTGGCCCGAGGGCTCGGTCGATGCTCCTGCCTAAAGCGTGCACAGCAGAAGCAGTTTCATCTGACAAAGCCCGTCTATAATTTTAGGAGGGTGTACATATGTATTGTACAAGTTAGAGCAATCCTATTGCTGCCCATCTCGAGAAGCTGAAACTATCTATACCTCTAAAGTTCTCTCAATGTGCCATTTGTAATATTTCTGCAGGAGGGCGCGCGAGCCTCGCCCAAGGAATTTGGTTATGTGCGGTGGACGAAGGCTTGTCTGGCCGAGGATCGGGTGCCGGAGACAGAAGCAAGCGTGCTGCACATGTATCCGCGAGAAGATAGTCACTCAGCCCCTTCGGCCGTGGGCTCACCCCTCCCAATCAAAAAAGTATTCCGGCTCATCGCCATGAAGATGTTATCGCTCGGCCATCTTATTCTATTTGTTTACTTTTCATATCCAAATCTAGCATCTACCCGTCACGGTTAATACATGATATCAGCGTTCAATTCAGGCAGCAGAAGGAAGTTATTTTCGTCCTGATCAAGGCAGAAGTAGAGTCGATTGCTTGGTCTTGAGTATCGGGGGACAGTGGATGTCATTTTGAAGTCCCGTCAGTGAACTCGAGAGATGGTGCACCCGTCCCCAATATTTACGTGGACGATGCCTCATGCTCACACCTCCGGAACTTCTACGATCCTGAGGCAGAACAAGCATATCTAGATCTATGCAATTTCTACGTCCAGCTGATATGCGAGGAATGCCCGTGTCCGTTCTGAGGTTTTCCGGTATCGAAATTCCTGATAATCCAACTCCGGTCCCCTTTCCTTTTTGGAATGGAGTGTCTACGATTCCGGACGCGCTTCATCTCTTCCAAGAAACAAAGATGTGACGCTGAGTACGGGCCTCAAGGGACCAACTTATCGTGGAACTTGGCAGTAAATAATCTTTCTCAACCTTACTCAATCATGGACACCAAACATCGTCAAAACATACCAGCAATATTTTCTCCTTTTCCTTATTACACGATTCATATTAATGTTCCCGTCGCCATCGACAGACCCTTTTCACCACCCCTAAACCATACTTTCATTGACGCGCCCCCCGGAGGCCTCTTTCTTCTCTCTCCCTCTCCCGGATTGCCGCGCGATCCATATTCTGCGGGTCCTCAACATTCTTGTCGTCGATGAAGTGCAGCAGCGTCTTCAACACCATGCTACTCAGGATGCTGGTTGCCAGGATCGCGATCATCACGATGTTACTCTTCCGGTATTGACGCGGCCCGGGAACGTTGTCGGAGGCCCAGCCAGTATACAGCGCGTATGTCTATCGAGTGTTCATCACCGTCAGTTAGAAGAGTTTTCCCGGATATTTTTCTCGATCTGCTCCCACAGCCCCGTGTTTCTACTTCTCGCTCTCCTCCGACCGCTGGTATCTTCCAACCTTTCTTCCTTTCTTCAGGAGGCTTCGAGAGAGAGATGAATACTTACAGTAGTGACGGAGCCTAGATTGCCCAGGCCAGAAACCAGAGCAGACGCCGCAGCAACACCAACTTCGCCGTGTCGCCGGGAAAAGATTTCACTACACCATCCTTGAGTCAGCACGGACGATAGACACTGTATACAAGAATACCACTTACGAAGTCCACACCATGACGTTTGGAGTCGTTGGCCCGAGGCCGAAGCCCACGAGGAGAAGACCACCGTATCTCGTCCACGGGGCCGATGCGAAAGTCGTCATGCAAAGTCCGATGATCTGAACGGTACATCCAAAGGAGAAGATGAACGGCCGCTTCTTGTTAAACCGGTCCGACAACGGCATGGCTATCAGGATGGCAATCAAGTCCATCTAATGGTCGGAAATCGTCAGTAACTATGAAACCCCTTGCCCGGAAAACTTCTCGAGATGCACAGATCAAGGCGTATACTGACCACCCATATCGGCGCGAATAGCAAACTCAACTGCACGCTTGTCAACTTTGGATTCGTCGCCCTGATGATCAACGTCCCGTAGTTCTGGACACCGATCCCTACGCCCACGACCCCAAAGTACATGACCGTCAATGGCCAGATTCGCCAATCCAACATAACCTTGCCCAGATCCCGTATTCCCCACGGCGGCGCATGATACACCCTCGTCATCTCCTCATAATGCACTTTCCTGTCTCTCTCGGTGGCGAGCGCCGGCACCTGCCGTGGCAGATACCGGTAATACCACCGCAACTTGCGTGACTCTCCCGGTGGGAACGGGCGGTCCGGCAGCCACCAGAGGAGGAGGATGGCATCGATGGCAGTTACAAGCCCATAAATCAGGAACATCCACTCGTACCCTACCAGTCCGCCGTAGCCGTTCATCTTTTGGAACCCCGCGGAGACGAGACTGACGACAGCAGCAGAGACTTGCGCAGCGGTAAAATAATAGCCGATGCGCTTGCCGGTCAGGGATGGCGGGTAGAAAAGTGTGACATAGTAGGCCATACCAGGCCACATTCCGGCGATGACAATGCCGAGAATCAGGCGGATCAGACTGCGTATAGACGTTTTGGTTAGTGGATCACCGTACATATACACCACATAGATCAGAGTTGAACTGATCATGGTATTCACTTACTAATAGTTCCATACAGCACTTAGGGCAGCGTGGCAAGCGCCGACGATACCAACGCAGAGAACGATACGACTGAGCCAGACGTGTGGGCTCAGTTTGGACATAATGAGGTTGGAGGGAAAGTCGAATACTACATAGCAGACATAGAAGAGGGCGAGACCAGTGCTAATTTGATGCCCGGATAGATGCAGCCGTTGACTGAGAGAGTCGCCAGTGGACGAGTTCATGGTCAACGCAAGGCCCACATTCGAGCGAATGGCCGCGCAGAGGAAGTATAACGTCCATAGCGCTACGCGGTACAGCATTAGCGGCGGCTCGGAAGTTTTTTATGTAGCCATAAAGCGTCGAAGACATACCTGGGATGATACGCCGGTCAAGTTTACTACGTATAAGACGGGTAAGTTACACCAGCCATGGCTCGCGTTGGAGAAATGCGTTGTAGTGTTGTATTTGTACTCACACATAAATTCTTTCCACTTCAGCGTCGGAAGCTATTTCCGTGCCGGTTTCTGCATCTGGTCCTGCATCCGAGTCTCTGCTATCAACGGCCTCTTCGTAAGCCTTCGAATTGGGATTAGTGCTCCCCATTGCGCTTCTCCAGTACAATTTCTGGGCTACCAAAGATTATCTCTTCTCTGCCAGGGTCGAAAAGTAATCAGACGACCAGGTAGAATTTACAATTTTTCAGACGCGGAACCCGTTGAATTTATGGTTTTCTGTAATACCTGCTCTGTCTCGCAAATATCTTTCGACAGGGGTTCACTAGGCTGCTCCATGTTCCCGAATGGTGGGGTTGGCAGGAACAGTTGGGGGCATCATTGATAACCTTAAAAGTCCGCGGCGTGGGCTCTGATAGGTCGATTACGTCGAGCGCCGCTTCGCTAGTCGCACAAGAAATCCATTTTTGTTGGATGGGAAACAGCTATGACCATGAAATCGACCTCTGCGGCTGGGCTATCGTGCTAATGGGCAGGTTCGACGAAGCTTGGAGGCCCGTGGGTGGAGCTCACTTAGATTCACAAGACTGGCATTTTGTCAATGCGCTCTAAATCGCGCCTTCAGCTTCACTAGTACGTATACCGTAGCCATGAGAGAACATTAATATTTCGTTGGCCGCGTGGGCCGCGATAATCTCTCTGGGGAAGAAATAGCAGATGACCACCATCAGCCGATTGGGGTACAGGAACGAACTACGTAAGATATAGTCAAGTTGTAAGCCGGAACTTCTGGCGTGCGTACGCCATATACACACTATATTAGCTCGAGCGCTCATCTCCTCTCAACAGTTGCGAATGATATTAACCCGAGACGGCACATGCCGAATTCATCTGGAATCCGAGGCCGGGGCGGCAGGTGTGGGAACTCCTCAAATTTCGGCTTCGGCTACGAGTTTGCTGGAGGGCGAGCCGTCGGTTTCTTGTTGAGATTAGCCGGGCCGAGAGGGGAAGCTGGCGCTCCGGAGTCGGCATCCTTCATCCTGAGCGTGGGGAAACCCTCTCAGCTTTCTGTTGTGCAGGACGCATGATACATGTATACAGCCACGGTTCATGCAAAGAGAGGTGCGGGGTGATAGCTGTTGTTTATACAAAAACATCCAGCCGGAGCTCCACAATATCCATTATTTACACAATGCGTATAGAACCTGATTTGATGAGATAGAATAACAGACAGCTAAGTAACAGGACCGCGAACGCCGTGGATTATAAAGGTATATATTGGGAGCTTATGGACGGCGGGAGATGGATGTAGTAGATCGGATTGGTATATACGCGTAGGCCGTTTGGCGCATCCGTCCTGCGAGCGATGACGCAAGCCTAGTGAACGTCGAGCTCTTCCACCGCTATTCAAGATGATCGGTATTCTCGGGCAGCAAGCCTGACCAAGAATGGCACTGCCTTCGTACTCGCTTCTCGTAATTCCGGGAATGCAGCTCTCCGAGCTTGTACTTCTTGTGATGGGTCGATCGATGCCTGACGTTCATAACGGCGCAGCGGCGGACGCGATAGCAGCAGCCCCGCCGACTCTGAACTCTGCTTTCGAAGTAATGACCACGTCGACGGGATACTTCCACTCCATGAACCTAGCCCATACTGCACCGTTCCACAATCATTTTAGCCGACTGCCATCCCACTCCCTCGAGAGACAAGGAGCAGACAAACATAAGAACCCTCACTCACCCCAGAAAGCACACCGTCTGCCCAGCCACTTGCCCGCAAATGGCACAATGACCATCGTAAGCAGCAGCTCCAGCTGCTTGAGCGACTCTTGCCATTCCTGCTCTGCGTCTGACTCGTGTTCTGTGTCTTCGGAGTCTATGGAGGCGACCTCGTCGGAGGATGTGGAGGCTAGATAGGAGCTTGTCTGCGAGGCGGACAAGTCGATGAGGGAGGGTGTCGACTCGGACATAGCGGTGGCGCGTGACGGCAGCACCTCTGACTTGTGGGAGGTTGGTTCGTGTAAGGAGACTGGGCTAGATCGGACTGGACCGCGAGAAGGAGTGTGTAGACGGTTATCCGGTTATCATCGTTCGCGAAGCTGCGGTGACGGCTTGCGTGGAGGCGGTTGGCGTGATTCGAGGTGTTTGCAACGTTTGTCAGGCTTGGCGTCTGCGAATGGTTTCTCGCGAAAAAAAAGCCGACTGGCTGGCGCACAAAAATTTCGGCAACAACCGTCGACAGCGACTGATAAATTTTCTTACATCACCGCCTTACCCTCCGCGATTAGACTCCCACAATGGCGCGGAAATCGAAACGGCCGCGCCCGGCGCCTGGATCTAGCGCTGGGCCTCGCGAAGTTGACCCGAACGACGCCAAAGTCGGCAGGCTCACGACGTACGAGGATGTCGCGGATTCAGAGGACGAGTTCTATCTCAATCAGGACCGAGTCGATTTTAACGAAGACCCAGCTGCGAAACGACGGCGGCTGAACCGCGATCCGGCGTTCGACGAGAGCGACGAAGAAATTCTCGACCTAGAAGACCTGCCTTCGTCCGACGACTCCAGTGAGGATGACGACGAGTCCCACCATGGACATGGATCTAACTCACTGCCTAATCGCCTGCAGCTCTCAGACGACGAGGACGATGACGGCAGCGAGGACGAATCACAAGATGAATACGCCGACTGGGGCAAGTCGAGAAAGAATTACTATGACGGCAACGACATCGACAATGACGAAGACGCCGCAATGGAAGAGGCGGAGGCGCGCAGAATTCAGCAGCGGCAGTTACGGTCAATGACTGCCAAAGATTTTGGCATCGACGAAGACGATTGGAAGACATCAACCGATGCCGCTGGTGACGCTGCTCGAGAAACCGAGAAACCCGAAACCTACGAGTCTGTCACAGTGAAAAAGATCACGATACCAGCATCCAGCGCCGATCAAGAGGAACTGCTACGGTTGCTACACCCGGAATTCGAGCCGCTGCGTCAGGAGTTCCTACGGCTATCGCCACTGCATCCCGAGATTATGGAAAGAGCGAAAGAAAATACGAACCCCGAGTCCGTTATACGGAGAAAGTGGATAGTTCTTTCGTCGTACCTGGCGGTGCTGAGCATGTACTTTGCGTTCATGTCACAGCCACGGCCGGAAGGACAGGCGGTGGATCTGAAAGACCATCCTATTATGGAGGCTCTTCTGAAGTATAGGACCGAGTGGTTGGAGGTAGAGGGACTCTCGGAACAAGCTACTCCACCGCCAGAGACGGAGTTGGATAAGGAATTGGAGGACATGAGCATCGATGATGAGGAGGAGGAGGAATGGGTTGAAGAGGATGACGACGGCGACGAGGAGGAAGAGGAGGAAGAGACAGTACCACCACCACCTAAGGCTGTCAGCAACAGCTCTAAAGCTACGAAATCTGCGGTTGCCGTCAACGGAAACAGCAAAAAGTCGAAAGCTACGTCAACTACGACCAAAGAAGCCAAACGGCTAGCCAAGAGCGATGCCCGCCTGAAAGACCTCGACGACCTCCTCCCATCAGCTGCCACCCGCTCAAAGCCATCGAAGGCGAAAGCAGTAGTCCAATTCCGAGACGATGACTTTGGTGAAGAAGACTTTATCTACGAGGAGGACGCGGAGGACAAGGCCAAGCGGAAGAAGTCGCTCCGATTCTACACTGCGCAGATCCACCAAAAGTCGAACAAGCGAGACCGTGCAGGACGCGACGCCGGTGGCGACCTGGACATCCCGCATCGCGAGCGAAACAAGGAGCGGCAAGAGAGGCTCAACGCCGAGGCCCAAAAGCGGGGCATGACTGACGGCGCCGGTGCGATGCTGGACGATAACGACCTCTCCGATGGCGACTACGACGACAACGACTTTACAAGTGCGAAGGCACTCAAGGGCCAGATCGAAGCCGACGACATGGGCGACGCGCTCGAGTACTATAACAAAGTCGCGTCCAAGACCAAACTGGAAAAGCTCAAGAAACAGCTCGAACAGGAGGCGGCGCGGACGAACGACCGGGTGGTGGAGACGGAAACAATCGATCCGGAGACGGGGAAGCGGGCGATCGGTTACACGATCTTGAAGAACAAGGGCCTGACGCCGCACCGCAAGAAGGACGTGCGGAACCCACGTGTCAAGAAGCGGAAGAAGTTCGAGGCGGCGAAGAAGAAGCTGGCGAGCAGGCAGGCGGTGTACAAGCCGCCAACTTCGGCATACACTGGCGAGGCGACGGGTATCCGGACCAAGGTGATCAAGTCGGTCAAGTTTTCGTGAGCGTGTATTGGGCGGGCATCGCCAGCGATTTAGTTGTTTACAGCATTTGGAGGCTGAGTGGATATTTTACATTTCACACTGTACGATATATTAGCATTGAGAAAAGTGTCCCGAGCATCTGCATTGAAATGTATCATCCATTTCCTGCCTGCATGCCATCCGGAATTAAGAGAAAGAGAAGCCCGTGCCACAGCTGCCGCAGCCAGCTGCCACAGCACCTGCCTTTTAAACGTGCCCACAACAAACATCCTGCCTGATATTCCCTAAACACTCTCCACCTTATCACAACAATGGCGACAGCCACTACAACCCAGGAAGAACACGAAATAGACCAGCTTCACATCGACACCTCGTCTCTCCCGCAGTCCGCGCCGACTCCACCCGTCAGCCGGGATCCCTGGTACGCAAATTTCCCGCCAAAGGTCGCCGACTGGTTCCAGGCACAACTCACCCTGACCGAAACCCACAAACGCATCGCCATCGCCTTTGCCGAGAATTTTCAGAACCACAGCATCACAGCTACTATTTCCAAAGCGAAATCGAAAGCGGACGTCAAGAGCGATGCTGCAGTATCGCATTTGCGCAATATCGACGACCCGGCGTCCTGCATACACCCACTCGAAGACCTAATCTCGCAAACCTACGTGTCCAACTATGACGTCGGCACTGGCGAGACACTCACGAACCTACAGTGCTCGAAACTGCTGGAAGCCGACCATGAAGTCATATTCGTCACGGGCTTCTTGCATCCGAAATCAGCAAGCCTCAGAACGCTCCGCTACACCATCAGCGCGCTGGCCACTCGTCAGCGACTGAAAAACGTGCGCCGGGGCACCGACAAGATACTTAAAGTTCACGTATGCTTTTCCAGCAGCGGTTTCCTGCAGAAGATACTACACACACGGTCGCCGAAGGGCCGCGTGTGGAAGCCGAAAGAATGGAAGAAACTGGGCCTCGCGGACGAGCACCACCTCGCTGGCGCGGTGGACTTGACCGTCAAGTCGCTCTTCTTCCGCCCCGTCGGACTGCTGCACGGCAAATACACCATCGTCGATCGCCGGATGCTGATCGTACCGTCGTCCAACCTCAGCTGGGAGGAATGGCTTGAGGGCGCGACGACGTACCTCTCCTGGCCGACAGACGTGGGTGATAACGTGGTAAAGCAGTTCGTGCGGTATTGGGAAAGCGTGTGGCGGTTCGGCGAGGAGAGCGGGCCGGAGTCGTACGAGGCTGTGTGCGAATCGTTCCCCGTACGCGCGCACGAAGGCGGCGGCGGGATGATCATGGATATGCCGAAGGGGACGTCCGTGGATACGATGGCGTGGAATGGGTATGCGCCGGCGGTGTTTCTACCGCATCCGTATCAGAAGAGTTTCCCACCGATCTGGCCGCTTGGGGAGGCCAGCGGCCTGTGGAAGGTGGTCAGGCGGCTGATGGGCGTGGTGTATACGAAGGCGCCGGAGAACGAGGCGGCGTACCTGGGCAATCCGCAGAACTCGTTCATCATAGCAGCAATCGACGGGGCGGAAGAGTCGATATACCTGCATACGCCGAACGTCACGGCCAAGCCGATCATCGACGCGCTGATCAGGGCGGCGAAGAGGGGCGTGGTGGTCGAGATCGTCACCTCGATGGAGATGATGAAGTGGGAGCAGCTGGTGACGGCAGGCACGACGACCGAGAAGTGTCTCGGGAAGATGCTGGCCGAAGTGGGCAAGTTTCGAGACGCGGCGCCCGAGCACGCGATCACGACAGGCGGGATGTTCGTCTATCAGTACAACCCGACAAAGCGGCCGCAGCTACCTCCGTTCGTGAAGAGTCCAGAAGACAACCACTCGCTGACATGGTACGATAAGAGCCATGTCAAGTGTTTGATTGCGGACGAGCAGGTCGTGATGCTTGGATCAGGCAATGCGGACCGGGCGAGCTGGGTGACAAGCCAAGAAATCAACGTCGGCTTGTTTCTGTCCAAAGCGAAAGCCCGGCTGTTGAGACAAGCGCTGGTGGATGCTCTGGCGGGACGGCTGAACGTCTTTCCGGGCAGCACGTGGGTAAGAGGTGGAGAGGGAGAGGACGAGCTGAGCTTCGGGGTGGATGGAGTACCGAGAAAGAAGAGGAATGATCCAGAGGCATAGGCGGTATCGAGTGCATATGGGAGATCCGGATCCAAGGAGTCTTGGGCATGTCTATTTTCACAGCGGGCAGGAACATATGGCGTTTCTCATGTTGTGTCTGTCATCTTATATTTACAAGCGTCGTCAGTTTATCCGTTAATTAGATGGCTGGCTGGCTACTTATCCATTTAGCGTATCTATCTGGCGAAGTATAGGTGGTAATTCTCGCGAAGTTTTATAGTTGTACCTATTGGGATGAATGTGGGACCGATATCGACTAGCGTTTCCCGATAGCGCGAAAATACAACCGGTCTCGGTGGCCTCCAACAGCTCGCCGTCCCATGCAATATTCTTCGTACCAGGGAACGAACATTGCGAATGAATGGGATTGTCTGCGGCTGAATGCAATAATGCGCCCTGTGTGAGATCCCAAGATCTGGTAGCTAGCCGCCAGCTTACTGACGAGATGCAGACTGCCCGAATGTGACATATCGACGTTCAGCCCTCGAAGCGAGATGCATCACCGTGTGTGCGACAGCTGCATCGAGCCTCCTGT
This sequence comes from Drechslerella dactyloides, assembly GCA_020064725.1. Classification (NCBI taxonomy): domain Eukaryota; kingdom Fungi; phylum Ascomycota; class Orbiliomycetes; order Orbiliales; family Orbiliaceae; genus Drechslerella; species Drechslerella dactyloides. The sequence goes on from JAGTWJ010000002.1 coordinate 991,747, forward strand.
AGCCTCGTATAGCCTAGCTGGCGAAAAACGGTTCTCGTACCCATGCTTCAGTCTGGCGCTTGGCGGACCGTCTGACCTCAGAAGTTCAACGGCTGAACGGCAACATTGCAGTTCGTATGCTGTCTTGGGAAACGCTCGTCCGATGAGTATTCTCGAGTTCTCTCTTGGCAATTGACACGATGGCAAGACGACATGACCGTCCGTATTCAAATCTGCCATGAGCAAAGAATGTATATCAACAGGCGAAAGATGGTATATAATACTCCAAGCGACGCAAGATAAAAGCTTCGTCCTGCCCGTACCGTCCTGCTCGCAGATATCTCTTCGGCTCGTCCTCCCAAACAGTGCCAGCTGCAGCCCAAGCTTTACGGACGTGACCTCCTGTTCGTTCTTTTCGGCGCTTTGGTTGCATCTCCGCCCCGCCTGCCCGCAGGTGATAGCGGATTCTGATAATTGACTGGTCGTGCCCAGCACCGATTAATTAACATACGACAGACGGACAGTCAGCACAGGCTTAGCTCAGTAGTTTGCGTGCGTGGGAAGCAGCCAGTCGGTCCGGCTGAGCAAACCGTTGGATTGGATCAATTCGATTCGAGGCAGCCCTAGCGGGATACCTGACCAGACATTGCTTTGCCTTACTCCGCTTGCCTTAGGTCTGCTTGCCCGTCGTGCACTGTCTGGATCCTGTGTCCGCCTGCTTACTCCTTTTTGCATCTTCTCGCGGCCGGCACAAGTCTCCAGCCACCGGGCCTTATCGTCGACGAATTATCTTTCAAACCTATCGTTACTGTGTCCGTATCGTGTATACCTACCGGCTGAAGTTGACGACAAGTCGCCGTCGACGCAGCAACACACCGCCAATTCATTCGTTTCGTGCCTCGCATTTTTCCTCCGTCGAGCCTTGACCACCGCCGCCATGGACCATCTCACCGGGCGCAAACTGTTCCGGGTGTTCAATCAGGACTTCATCGTCGATGAGCGGTATACGGTGACGAAGGAGCTCGGGCAGGGCGCGTATGGTATTGTCTGGTAGGTTCAACAAACCCGAAGAAGTGGGGGAATTGAGGCTCTTACCCCGCCAAATGCAATCTGGCCATGCGAAATCCTCAAATCTCGAGTTTTCGCCACGAGCACCGTTCGAGCCGTCGATACGGCGCAGGGGATGCAGAAAGTTTATATGTCGGGAGCTAACAGCGCGGTTTCATTCATATAGCGCGGCTCAGAACGCCACGACCGGCGAGGGTATCGCGGTCAAGAAGGTTACCAATGTCTTCAGCAAGAAGATTTTGGCCAAGCGGGCTCTCCGCGAGATCAAGCTCCTACAGCACTTCAGAGGCCACCGGAATGTGAGTGCAGCCTTGGAAACTCTGGGGTATGCATTCGTTTGGCTGATATCAGGGTTTAGATCACATGTCTGTATGATATGGATATCCCGAAGCCTGAGAACTTTAATGAAGTCTACCTATACGAGGAGTTGATGGAATGCGATCTCGCCGCTATAATAAGGAGGTAGGCGCTGAGCGTCGATGCGATTTACGCTGTTGAGCTTGTTGCTGATATCTGTGCAGTGGACAGCCCTTGACGGATGCACACTTTCAGTCCTTCATCTATCAGATACTCTGCGGCCTCAAGTATATCCATTCGGCAAATGTCCTGCACCGCGACCTCAAACCCGGAAACTTGCTGGTCAACGCCGACTGCGAGTTGAAGATCTGTGATTTCGGTCTCGCTCGTGGTTTCTCCACCGATCCAGAGGAGAATGCCGGGTACATGACCGAGTATGTTGCTACGCGATGGTATCGTGCGCCAGAGATCATGCTCAGCTTCCAGTCGTACACCAAAGCTAGTACGTATTACCTTACCCGTATCGATCTTAACAGGTTTTTGTAGTCGAAGTGTGCTGACTGTATGTGGATATGAACAGTCGACGTTTGGTCTGTTGGTTGCATTTTGGCCGAGCTGCTCGGCGGCCGCCCATTCTTCAAGGGTCGCGACTACGTCGACCAGCTGAATCAAATCCTGCACTTCCTCGGCACGCCGAACGAAGAGACCCTCTGTCGCATAGGATCCCAGCGGGCTCAGGAGTACGTGCGCAACCTCCCATTTATGCCCAAGATCCCCTTCCAGCGGCTTTTCCAGAACGCCAATCCGGACGCTCTGGATCTGCTCGATCGCATGCTCGCGTTCGACCCCTCCGAGCGTATCACCGTCGAGGAGGCGCTCGAGCATCGCTATCTACAGATCTGGCATGACCCGTCCGATGAGCCGACCTGTCCGACGGAGTTCGAGTTTGGTTTCGAGGTTGTCGAAGACATTGCCGAGATGAAGAAGATGATCTTGGACGAGGTGATCAGGTTCCGGCACACGGTGCGAAGGCAACCTGGGGCGAATCAGACGCAGGAAATTTCCATGCAGATTCCCGATCGCAGCGACGTCGGGTGGACGGACCAGGCGCCCCGGCCGCATGAGACCGGCGCATATTCGCACGGGCAGGACGCGGCGCTCGAGGCAGAGTTGGCGGGTGGATTGGATGCGTATGGGCGGCACCCGTGAGGTGCATGTCTAGCGGTGCCAGACGTAGACGCGATCACGACATATATACTAGTGCCCACATATATATATAAATAGGTATGCGGTGGATGCGGCCCGAGAGAGGAGGATGATATCAACGGACGCTTTTCTTTGGATGTTATGCATTGACGATGCCACAAGCAATATGAACATGAACTCCCATTTGGACATGCGATATATCTATAATCCCAGCGTGACCTTGAACCAAGTAGACCGTGCATTCCTGGTCGGCACCCCTGCCTCACCCTGCTGTGCCTGCAGCGGTGGAATGCGGCTCCCTGCAGCCCGGCTGGCGGTGTTTGCTGCTGGACTGACGTCTGTCCTCATTTGCCCGCCAATCGATCAAAGCGCCATTTTCCGGCCTCGTTCGTCGACCTCACCTCAAACTCCTTTTCCACCGCCCTCGCCAGCAAACCCTCAGAACCTCCGCCCGGCGCCTGCTCGCTCGTACCCTCGCCGATATATCTCTTTTCCTCCCGTAGATACCGTAGCTACTTTCGCTGGAGATTGCAGCTTTCGGCTACCGGCGACCAGGAACGCTGCAGACGCGTACCGCCCACTCAGCAGCCAACCAGCATCGTCTTCGGGGTTTCTGCGTGTAAATTGATACATCTATCTATCCTCCGACCTCCTCGCGAGCCCCTCTATTACCGATATTCGCGCGCTATAGTTCCCAGCAGCCCTTGACGGTCGCCAGCAAACATGTCGGACGACTTTGACGATCTGGACAACGAGCTGCTCGGTCTCGGCGACGGCGATGAAGGCGACGACCAGCATCATCACAGCGAGGACGGGGACAAACACTCGCCGCCCGGCGATGAGTCAGAGGGCGCGGTCAGCGACAGCACGGTTAGCAGCCAGCAGCGTCGCAAGAAACCGACGACGACCATCACCTCACCATCTCCGCCGCCAGCGAGGAGAGCAGCTGACATCTCGGAGGATGAATCGGATACAGCATTGGATGGGCGAAAGGGGCCGGCGTCGACGCGGAAGCGGCCTTCGCCCGGCGACGATGCGTCGTCGCCGCCGAAGAAACGGGCGAAGGCTGCGAAGAAGACGAAAAGGAAGAGGCGCGGTGATGATGATGCATCGGAGGATGATGGCGGGTAAGTCAGTTCATTGCGCTGTTTGGCCGTTGTTATCAGAAAGCAACTTTGCTATGTCAAAGTTACCCTCGTTGTGAATCATGGTGGCCACCGACGACTATAATTTTCCCTTCGCTGCTTTCTACTTCCCACTCCCACCCTTTTCCCTTCCTCAAACGCCCTCCACATCACCCATCGCAATCCCCCAACCATCATCATCACCATCACGCAGTCTATCCATATCTCCGCTCCACCTATAGCACGCTCCTCAAAGCTAGCAAGATGACTAAACGCCGGCTCTATCGTCGCAGGCTCCCCTCTGACTACTCCGATGACATGGACGTCTCGGCTGGATCTGACGATGACGCCGTCGTCAGTGAACCTATCAGCAGCGATGAAGATATGGAGGATGAGGAGGACGACGACATCGGCCCGCTCCTCTACCCTTACCAACAGTTCTACAAAAACGCCAGCGACAAATCTTGGGTCGACAGTCTTCCTGAACTTGACAGGGAGCAAATCATCGCAGAGCGGTCTGAAGAAGTATCCAAGCATGAGGAAGCTCGTCTTATGCGTGCTCGAGCCCGAGAGCAAAAGCGTAACGCGGAGAAGCAGAAGAAGAAGGATGCGAAAGCATTACTCGCTTCTGCCACAAGACGCTCCATGCGCGGAGAATCCTCTGCGAAGAGAAATGCCGATTCCAAGAAGAGCACCCAGCTCTCCGAGCTTGTCAAGAAGCGCAGTGAGAAGAACGCACGAAAGGCAGGCGGTGCTGGGGATGCCGACTCATCCAAGAGACGGAGACGAGAGTCACCGAGTCGATCTGAAGGCGAGGAAGACGAATCGAGCGACGAACAACCAGCTTGGGCGTCGCAAGAGAAGTCTTCAGCCTTGAAGAAAGGAACCGAAGAGGCCGGCCTCGACGATATCAAGCTGTTAATAGTAGGACGGTCGACTATCGCGAAATACTGGGCTCATCCTGGCTTTGAGGAGGCTACTATCGGCTGCTTCGCCAGGGTTTGCATCGGTAATCACCCTGACACTAACAAGCCCACATACCGCTTGTGTATCATCAAAGGTAAGAATGCAAAGGTTATGGCATATCCAACTTCAGGTGAACTAACGACCCAATGAACAGGCTGGCAAGATTCGCGACATATATATGAAATCTCCGCCTCTGATCGCACGATCAAGTTTCGCCGCAACGCTATTATTGCTAGCGCTGAAGCCGAACGACCAACCCGTGTCGATGTCTTCTCCGACTCTGCACCAACAGAGGTGAGCTCTAGCTTCCTATTCCCGCATCTGAACCAAGCTAAATATGGTTGTCTGTACGAATAGGATGAATTCCGCTGGTGGAGCGCCGCTATGGACGTCGCTAAGATGAAGCGTCCTACCGTCGCCTTTGTGGAGAAGAAGCGCCAGGAGACGAAGTCGGTTACCCAGCGCAAGCTCACCAATGCCGATTTCGACCAAATTCAGCTCAAAAAAACCTCCTACCACCCCGATGACCCTACGCTCCCCTTCCTCGACATCCCCGGCCTCCGACGACACCGCCAGCAGCTTGTCGAGCAAGGCAACGAAGCTGAGATTCTCAAAATCGATCGCGAACTGGAGTGGCGTGCTCCACCAAAGGCGCTCACCGCAGCTATGGGCAAGCCTTCTCAACTCGACATTCTCGGGCAGATTAACAAGCGTAATCGTGAAATAAATCGTCACGACATCCGCAAGGCTCAGCTTGAAGAAAAGAAGAAGAATGAGATGGCGGCTCGACACGCGGCGGAACACGGTGACAACTCCTTCATGGACCCCTTCGCCCGTGTCAAAACGCATGCGAGGATCTATCACGATGACGTCTCTATGAAGAAGAATGGTAAGAAGGCCGACGAGCCTGATATTGATGACTTGTTCGGCGGCGCGGATGAGGCGAAAGAAGGCGAGGCGACCGGGGCTGGACTGGGGAAGACGGATAGTAAAGTTCCGCAGGTCAAGGCGAGGAAGCCTCAGGGTATCGATGCTGTTATTGCCAGCTTAGACTTGCAGTTCGATATCGATTTCTCCTAGCTGTCCGTGCCTTTTCAGCTGATTCTTCGCTTGCAATGCTTCTGTCTTGAACGTTACTGGCCTATGCTTTTACTATTGCACGCTTCTGTTTCTGCATGGCGCATGGTTGCTATTTTGCGTGCTTTGTTTCCTTGCTCGCTGCTACACCGTGTTGCAAAAGCAACTGTAGCCCCTCCTACATCCCCGCGCATATAGATGGGCGGGCGATCTTCTTTCCTTCATATAACTCTTTCTATGTAAATTCTTTGTTCGCTAAGAGCAGTCTACATATGCTGGGATGGAGGCCCCGATAGATCGGAGGAAGATATAAAACTTATACCGCCGGTTCGTTCACTAGTTATTACACCCGTAGAGTTTCTCCGGATATATATGTACTTAACTTTCCGTTCTGATCTTTTCAAGTATCCGTAGAAAATATTTCACGGCTGTCGAGCTCGCTTACCTATATGTTAGATAGACAAACGAGGATACATTATTGATATCCAGTTACGCCCTGAAGCCATACTGGCAAGACTTGATTCTTGATTTATTATCACAGCTCTATTCTGCTCGTATATATACGTCTAATTGCGTGGGCATGCTAGGTGCATTGCCCCTCAATTGTGTGCACATATATATGCGTGTGCGCTCTGGGGTTCTGACAAGATAAATGGCTTTGAGCCGTTGTCGAGGTCTGCGAAAATTGACGCTGCCGTACTATCAACTTCGATGCATCCTCGCGAGCTTGACCTAGCTGTGTTCGAAATTTGAGTATGTATCACACAATATATTGATATGTTACCCGCAGTCCAACGTATATACACTGCCATCAACTTTCAAGAGGGTTTCGTCCAAGTTTGCACCCCCTGGCCCTTCAGGGCTTAGCCAACTCTGTCAAGCGAAGATTCCTGTCTTTGCTCCCGCGCCCTATCCCAGGGAAACGATTATTTACAACAGCCAATTGAAGGATGACACATTTCATTTTTTACAGGCAATGTAATGTCGTATTGTCGCAACAGCTGACGGACATTGCGACGAGTGCAGGACGGCAGTTGCGGTGGGAGTTAATATCTAAGGTAGGTCATAGAAAAATGCATGTTAGCCATGGTGCTTATGTTAGAATTGTTCGAAGATGGGAAAGTAAGTATTTTTGTATACAGGTAACGCCTCCGCAATCCGACCTGAGCATAGAGGTTGTCTGGGATTGTGCACTTACACCTGGGTACTTTGGATGGGGTAATGTTTTCGTAACCAACTTGGCGGTACGGGAGCCATAGCAATTTGTTATAGCGTGTGAGATGGTGATGGTCTTAGGACAGACATATGCGGTTGGAAACGCGTAGTGGGTAACGGTAAATGTATAGGTATCTCTGGGATGATCGTGAAGAATGGCAGGTAGAGTCATACGCTCTTCGGGTATCATTATGGCAAGAGCCACACTAGTGACGTATTAGGAAATGTTAGTTTGGAGCTGTGCGTACATACACTGTGAAGGGGCGGTCTAGATTGTCAGGAAGAGGTGAGTTATGCGAGGCGGGGTCGGTTACCCAGAGCAGCTTAGAAAAGTGGCGAGTATCCCCGAAAAGTGCATTTCATCTGCTTTTGTTCATGTGCGTAGGTTCTACGGAGTTCTGTACTATCTGCCACGCCCAATTGCAATTGTCATGTGATTTGGAGAAGTAGAAAGGAATGACAGGAAGAAGAAACTCGAGCTGGAAGGAGTGGTGAGGGCAGTAAAGTCTGAACGCGCGTGATGTGTTATGATTGAAGATTGAAAAGAGAGACCGAATTCGACAAAAAACTATACAGATAAGAGATAAAATGAATGGATTGCAAATTGTTTTGAAATTCGGAAGGGCCAAAAAGATCGGATCTGGGAGATGGCGATATTTAACGGTATCGTAAAACCACAGATGATCAGGCAGGATCCTTACGGAAGTGGAAGATTGACCTAGGGATGATGTCTATCTGGTTTTTGGATCCATCGAAACCGACTGCCATCCGATTGTATACGAAATGATGTAGCTGGATAGATCACATTGCTTCCTTTTAGATGACACACCGGCCAAGATGTCAATCGATAGACTAGATAACCTCGTCTCCCTCTAGGTAGTGCCTAGCGTTTTCACCACACAACGGTAAGCAATGGTCGCTTTGGAAGATAGCCGCGTACTAGCCACTTTCTTTGCATTAAATGCCCCGTGGCATATTGGGGTGCATTACTATTTGCTGCTAGAGTTCGGGGCCGCGCTTATTTCGGCTTGTTCGGTTCGCTTGACCTTTCGAGCTTGAGCTAAGTCCGATTCGAAATAGTGGAGCTGCCTTGCCCTTTCCAATTTGGACCGACGAATGTCAAAAACGGTTAAGGTTCACCTAAAATTGTGCTATCAAGCATCGAAGATTGATACAGCCTACCGTTTTCACAGCCGATTTATAGAACCCGACGCAAAGGCTCAATGGACCGGACTCGTCCCTGCTAGTGATACACTGAACATTTTAAACCGGGATTCAAAACGAAAATATCAATTTACGCAGCTCAAGGCGGCGGCTATAAAGTCTGCAATGCAGGAAAATCCCTAAAGAGGCTACAATGTCCCAGCGAATAGCCCATACGAAGCGGTTGATAGCTATCTGGTGTTCGGAATTGCTGCTATCACGGCGGAGGCGAGCCAGTGGAGGCGAGCTGGCCGGTTCTGGGACCCAATTTTGGTCGTCTAAACCCCCAGTTCGCACAAGGATACCCCTGCTTGCCGGCTGGCAGCTAGTGATAGCTCTGGGGAGAACGGTCTCGAAATCCAGATGGTGCGTTTGGAGTCGAATGGATGAGGTATAATTCGATCAGTTCTTCATCTGTAAGAAGTTTTTGCATTCACTGATATATTTGTTCCTAGAGCTGTGAATTTTTGACGACCATTCAAGCCTTGTCTCATGACCTAATCGAATTCGGGATCAGCGATATTCACGAGAGTCGAAAGTAGTATCGATATTATACCTGGAGCCTCGTCATCTGCTCTCACTTGGCTGTCGACCTTGTCATGGGAGCTCGGTAGGCTAAGGGCGAACCAGGAATTCACCGAAAGGCGAAATAACGCCGGGCCCATGTGTGCACATCTCCTATTACACCGACCATGAGACCTCTGGTTGTTCTGACCACGATATTGAGCCTGATAAGGTAAGCCAATGTATTCACCGATAATAAATATTCTGATCGCATCGGTTTATAATGCAATTGTACACCAAGTCGATGGGGCGTAAAGGCTACGTGATTGGACTAAGCACTAATTAATTGATATAGCTTCGGCGTCGCTGCTGCAGTCCCCGCCGAACTGGGGGTCGACAACTGGATACCCACCGAAACGCCGCAACCGAGTCCTACAAAAGTTCTGGTTACTCGTCTTCGAGGGCGCTCATTCGCAGAGCCATCGTGTCTGACAATAACGCGATGGCTATACCCTGACTTTGCACCAACTTCGACGGTATATGCATCTATGATCACGGTAACCGCGTATTATGACTGCTTGGGCTGCAGTACTCTCTCGATCGCGAGGCCTTATCTGACGGCGCATTTATCTGCCGCACTTGCAAAATATGGCGGGGTACGTATTCCCACTGCTGGGTAGACTGGGCATTGTGATGGTACCGAACATATTTATGGGCCAGTTACGAATGCTGACCACTTTGAATTCAAAATGGATAGAAGCCACCGGTAACGACCGCAACTGTGACGGTGACTGATAAGATGACGACAGTGGCGTATCTGTGCAAGCCGACGCCGAAGAAAAACCTTTAGCATGGAAGTCGAGGCCATTTTGTGGCACATGAGAGGATCGGGGTCTCCTGAATGTGCCCCAAATACGGGGTTTTGTGATCTCGGGGACGCAACCCTCCGAGCTTGAAGCCTCAGAGGGTCAGCGTCCCCGAGACTAGGAGTTTTGTGTTCCCGAGACCAAGGGTTTTGTATATATATAGCTATATTTTGTAGGTTAGTGCAAGTCTTAATTGATATAGTGTAGTGCACTGGAAAGCTGAAGCTTCACGGCACGACACAGGTCCAATGTGGCGAGTAAGTCCATTTTTCCTTGTTCGGTCTCAGGCCTGGCCGTGGATATGTAGTCTCGGGGACACTGACTAGTGGATATGATATCGCCAGTCCTGGCATTTTACAAAGCATTCCTTGCTCATCGGCTTCGAAGTGCAAGCGCTTTTCCGTGCGAGACAGTGCAAATCGCGCGTATTGATGTGGCCATTGAAGACAGAGCCAGTTCCCGCAGCCTGGCCGCGTCATTGCTGTGCGGGTTGCCGCATTGAGCGGCTTGCTGTGCTGGGTATTTGCAGGGTTGCATTTTCATAAACCATTCATGCTTGCATCGGCACGGAGGCCTGTGAATCGCATTGGCGGTGCATGGCACTCCTTTGTTGTGTATGAATAAGCTGGGGCGACACTGAGTCAAGAGTAGATATTACTCGAGGATGAAACAGTGTTATAGCATCCCTGGATCTAGCAGTGATGCGCGTTGAGGGGTGTTTGTGCACCTGTTTGCCCGCCGAGCCCTTTCCGGTCTTGGAAGCAGCCGGAATTTGGATCCTGCACAGATGAGGCCAACGGCCTGGAAATGGAGCAGTGATTGGACAGGCATGGTCTCGTGATGCCCTGGCTCGCTATGGTTGGCGGGGCATGGATGCAGCAGCGGCGTGATATCGGAACGAGTTGACGAGAATCGCGGTCGAAAAACGCGGGTCAAACGGGTCTCAGCATTAGTCAAGGGAGTTCTGGCGGGATGAGCCGACTCTGGGATGATGCTGTGACTGGAACCTGCTCGTGAGGAGGAGGCCCATTAAGTACCACTGGCGTGCATAGCTGGCTTGGATCCTCGCGCCATCTTGCCGGCAAGTCTGCTTGCTTGCTTGCTTTGTCTCTCGATGACAATATGCAGGCGGGCTGAAGATATTCGTCCGCCTCGCGAGCCGCTGGCTTGTCAAGAGAGAACGAAAGATACGCAAACGTGCTCCACAGGCCAGCAGTCAGCGAAGCTGTCCGAACAGTCTTGAGGAGGATAGATGCATCGTCGTAGCCTTGTGCTTGAGGCCCGTTGGACTCGAAGCCGGCCGTCTTAAACGCTCTCCCGTGTCTCTCGCGCCGGCTTTGGGCAAGCCAACAGGATTTCGATTGAGTCGAAAGGATCTAGGCAGGCGAGGAGGTAGTCAGAACGCTGCACTCTATTTGAGGGGATTGGCTTCCTACCGAACTCAAATATTAATCTTGCCATGCTATGGGCCCTCTTCTGCTGGCAAACTCCGGCTGGTTGATTAGAGGACGCTGAGAAGCTTAACGGCCGAGGAGGAGAGAGCTCGAGGACGCCTTTATTCCCGCTCCAACGCAGCTAACCCCTCCATCCCTCACCACCACTCCTCCGTACAACTTCACCTCCCATCTTACTCCTCCGCCTCTGTTCAGGCCCCTTTCGACTACTACCTGAGCAGCCAGAGGATATCCAGGTCAGGAACACCTGTCTCCTGTTCACATCTCTTTCCCAGACGCGGTTCTGGACAAAGACACCATGGCTTCTGCCGCTGAACGTGAGTTTGGCCCTCAGGCACCCCGCCTAACTCCCGAGTCTCCAACTCTCGGTCCTCAGGAAGCTCATCCTTTGGTAGACTTCTTCGACTCAAGCTTCGGGCTCGGGTTCGAGAAGACCGACAGCTCTCGGAAGATGCACCACCGCGATCTTGGCTACGTCTCGCGAGCCGGCAACTGCGATGTCATCCTCTCACCCATCGGCCCTGTCGACGACTCGCTTGGGACCCGGAAGATCACCATCGACAAGCAGAACTTCCTGATTACGGTCGGCCGGTCCAGCAGGAACAAGGCTAAGGGTCTCCTGCCCGACCCGCGTAATGCATACTTTGATTCTCCTGTCATGAGCCGTCTGCATGCTTGGCTGAGATGCGACGATGATGGAAAGGTAGGCTTTCCAGACACTCGGTTGTTGTTGCAGCCTCATTTGAGCATGATTCACACTCCCATAAACGACCCCATCGATTCACCCTCCTGCCCCCATACATCAAATACAACCTTCTACTCATTTCCCCATCTTCTAACGCCATCTCGTACTAACCTCGCTCTCGAACCTCAGGTCCTGATTTCTGACGCCCGTTCCATGCACGGTACCTACCTCAACGACAAACGCCTGGAGCCGTCCGTCTGCTACCCCTTGGAAACTGGCTCTATTGTCAGGTTCGGTAATGCCGTCACTCGGGGCTCTGGTATGCTTTCCCTAGTTCCGAATCCCAGTCCCCGTCTTCGCGCCTTTGCTAAGATACTCGAAGAAACTTTCTGCCCCAAGCAGTTTACCGTCGAGATAGTCCAAAAGAGTACCACGTCAGAAATCCAGCACGGCTACGGCCTTACTAGTGACGAACTTGTCCTCCCGGATAGTCCCTACTCTAGTGAAGACGAAGACGACGACGTAATGATCACAGACGTCAAGCCTATCTCCAAGCCTGATCTGGAGCGCGAGTCCTGGATTTGCGCATCGTCCTCTGACACTGCGACAATCGGCCGAGAACTTTTGCAGGAGCCAAGCTGCTCGAATGTTGATATTTCTATCATAAGAAACACGACTCACGTCGATTTGACTGTCGACCCTCCAATGCAACAGCAAACCAAACCTGTTATGCATCCTCGCATCTCTATATCAGAACTTCTTGCCCAGGAACGTAAAGAACAATCCCGACAGTCGTCGCATTCTCCCGCGAGCCAAGGTTCTTCTGATGGACACCCCATCGTGCTCTATTCAGATGATGAAGACGACGATTCTCGTCCTGATATTGACGACGATGCGAGCAGTTCGGATGCGGAGCCAAGTTCAGAGTCAGCTCCAACTTCACCCATCTCAGCTCGGTCGAGCGAAGCTACCAAAGCCTCTCTTCCTCTTCCCGACGTTCAATCTCCAAACTCCCCCGCGGTCAACACCCCTCTTGGACCCGTTACCTTTCTTGACGAGCTCGTGTCCCCAGAGGTCAAGCAGGCCTGGACGAATACTTGGAAATCGCCGCTCTTCTCGCCATTCTCAAATCTCATGCGGTCCCCTGATGGTGCTATTACAACTCCGGACAGTAAGCAACTCGACTTTGCCTCGCCACTTAACATCTCGCGGGATTCCATCACTAACCTAGCTAATCGCACAAAATTAGCTATGGAGCAAGTACGCAAAGCCGAGGCACTCAGAGACCGTGCATACGACTTTCTACGCTCTCGTATCGAGATGCAGAACTTGCGCGATATTTACAATCCGCCAAAGGACACCGGAGCTGATGAAGCATATCCAACACCTCGGGTCCAAGATCTGGATACAGGAAAAACGGATTCTACTATCCCTATCTGGGTTAGAAACTTCGGCCAGGGAGCTAACGTCGAGTCCAAATTCGAAGCCGAGGCTACAAGTTCGATGAACGACCCAGCCCCAGCAGCCGAGTCCCCTTGTGAGGATCAGGGCGTAGAAGACTGGTGCTCTGAAGAAGATATTTCTGAATCCGCCGAGACCCGATCTCCATCTCCCGAGTGCAAGATGGTTGAAGACTCAGAAATGTCGTACGGTGACGACCACGAGCGCAACTATGTCCCGAGTCGCCGTGATCCCGCCTGCTGCCTTGATGATGGGCTGGATTACTACTCAGAAGAAGAGGAAAGCAGCGAGGACGAAGAGTCTTCCGATGCCGATTCCGATGCGGATATGAAGGAACCGTTTGAACTCGAGATCTCATCAGTCGAAGACAACGAGATGGATTACACTCGTGAGGATGATTACCTTGAGGATGATAACGATGGCGACACGGAAAGCCAGCTTTCCAAGGAGGAAGAAACTCTCCCTCATACCGAGGAGGAGCTCCACCGTAGCCAGACCGTCAAGAATGCCATGTCAATGGAGAACTTTTTCTCTCCAAACGACGAGCCAGCTGATGAGTTCGACGCAGTCGCCGCGTGGTGTGAGCGTGCAGGCGATTTCCCTGATCCGAGTGGTCGACTCTCCCCGCGTTTGAGTACGAACCTCTCTCGGTTTGAAGCGCCTCGCGAGCCAACACCGGAGCCATCTGCCCAACCAGCCATGGTGCCGGATGCATCGTCGGACGCATCGCTACCCGCATGCAAGAAGCGCAAGCGTGCCGATAGCGAAGAGGCCGAAGAGTGCGCTGATATCATGGACACCGTAGCCGAGGATATCTTGTTATCTCGAAAGATCGCGCCCCTTCCCAGTCGTTCTATCCTTCGCAGCCGTGCTGGCCCTTCTGCACTCGGGTCGCCAAACGCGCAAAGAACAATCGACGAACCATCAGAACTTGCTGCGGAGCCTGAAGTTGAGGCTAGCGATCCGACCTCGGAACCTGAAAAGAAAAAGCCTCGCGTGGAGAACACTGGTGGCAGCTGGGGATCTACCCTGGCAACCGCCATTGCTGGCGCTCTGGTGGGCGGCGTTGGGGTCTTCGCAGCCTTGGTTGCTACTGCTAGCGACATGTAAGGCCTGAACGGATGGTAGCCATTTTCGCCTACTCATGTTTGTGCTTCGGCTTAGCTGATGTTATCTTTGCTTTCCTTACTGCTCTCTCTTCCTTTATTATGGTTTCTTTTTGGGTTATATGGGTTATATCGTCGTCTGTGCTTTATGCTTTGGATTTGTGTACGCTTGTCTTCCGCTCTCCTTTTCGTTTTTCAAAGGTATCCCGTTATCTCCTTTTTCCCGATTCCCCCCAAAATCATGTAACCGGCGTAGGATCGGTGTGCTTTTCTTGCTTTACGTTTCCTATATCTGATAACAATGCACTTTGAATCGCGGTACTATATTTTTCCCTCCAAATGCGCCTTGCGAAGACAAAAACGGGCTTAGTCGCTTGGATTACCGCGGCGATTACATCAGCGTTTCTCTTATGCGAGGATGTTAAAGGACAACTAGACGAACAACAATCTACTCAAATGCCAGGTAGCACATTCAGCACGGGCGATTGGTCTCGGCCCCCGACGGGCAATTCCCTTCACGACAATTCTGGATGGGAACGGTCTGGAACTGGGCGCTTTTGGAAAATATGCCCGTTAATGGGGTGCGATTTAAGATACGTATGGGCGGTATGGTGGAAAGGTATAACGGATGGACAGGTTGGCTGGTTGGCTAGGAATCATGTGCTTTTCGGTGGAGAGAAATGCTTGCTTATATCCTTCGGTCACGATGGGGTGGTGCTTTTAAATTTGCCTTGGATTTCTGATTCTGGTGCTTGCTGCTTTTGATCAAACGTCCCTCGAGGATTCGAATTCTATCCTTAATGTATACGATTTCAGTCTTGGCTGGGGTCACCTAGACGCTTGTGTAATGGTTTGATTGCTTTTGGTTGGATCCTCTTAATTAAGGCTGCAGCACGCTCGTGTTTTCTACTTACTACTGTCTAGTACGTAATATATTAGTCTAAGTGGCATATCGTGAATAAGCCTTTTGCAGTGAGCGAGCTTGGACAGTTATATATTAGATCTATGAAAGACCGTGTGTCTAGATTGAACACGTAACGTAACGATACCCTCTGACCGTGAAGATGTTGATTCGGGAATTCGAGCATCGGATCGATATATATTTTGAAACCGGATTACGCATGATACTACTCAGGTAAATAGACAGATGGAATATCGTTCTTTCACGCATTACGAACCGATAATCGCACATGAGACACTGAAAGTGGCATCAAAAACGAGGACTTTAGTTCTGTCTAAGCTAAAAATCTAGCTCTGGCTTATTGTATGTATCCGGCCTACAGGCCTGCTCGATAACGTCGGCGGGGTAAGGAGGAGGAAGAGGTTAAAATGGCCGACGCGGGCGGAGCCGAGGAAAATAAGATACAGGTGGAAGGCGGAATGGATGGAGAATTCGAAAGGGCAAGGACGTTATAGACATTGACTCCCGTAACAATAAAAATGGATGATTCGATGAGATAAGGTATGAGGCAACCGTGGAGAGCAAAAGAGGTTATAAAAAAAGTATAAAGGAAACGAAATAACGGAGAGCACGTAGACGCACGGACGGAAGAAAATTCATTACAAAGGAAGACGTGGCAAAATATATTATTTCTTTTGTTGGTTTCCTGCGAATGCGGTTTTCTATCTTTACGCTCTCGACATGACACCCCAAGCTCTGATTATGTTGTCGGTGTAGCCTATTTTGCGGTTGGTTAGCGTCCGACGTTCTGGCACGGGGGCGTGGTGGTGGATACGATGGGAACTTACCGGCGAACAAGGTCTGACCGTCAGCGCTCCAGGCCAGGGAAACGCACTCTGGATCCCGGCTCTTCTTGCGCTCTGTGTTGACGGTGTTGGATGGGAACTCAGGCTTCAGCTCGTCGACCTTGCTCTTCTTCTCCAGATCGAAGATGATGATCGAGGACGCGGTGGCAGCGCAGAGCCAGTAGCGGTTCGGCGAGAAGACGAGGGCGTGGATCTCATCACCAGCGCTGAGCGAGTACAGGTGCTTGGACTCGTTGAGATCCCAGAGCATGGTGGTGCCGTCCTTGCCGCCGGAGGCGCAGAGGGAGCCGTCGGGGGAGATGGTGACGGTGTTGATGTAACCGGCATGGCCGATGTGGTCGGTTTGGATGCGGCAGGTTTGGAGGTCCCAGACCTTGTTAAGAGGGTTCAATTAGCATGTTATCCGGACCCAATGAAGTCGAAACTTGAATGGACTTGTGAGTGGATAAAAGTCTCAGGGCATTGAATGGTGATTGTTTGTCTCATAGGTCTAGATGGGACCTCTGAAGTAGCAAATACTTTGATAATGCAAAAAACATCATTGGATGACTGGTGTATCTACTTGATACTTTGGTTTTCAAGAACAGGAGCACTGCGTCCGCACATACCTTGACGAGCTTGTCCCAACCAGCAGAGACGATCACTGGATTCTGGGGGTTTGGCGAGAACCTAACGCACGAAACCCAGTCGGTGTGACCCTTCTCCGTGATTGTGTACTTGCAATCACCGAGAGTGTTCCACAGCTTGATCGATCGGTCGCGGGAGCCGGAGACGATTTGCCTGTTATCAGCGGAGAAGCTGACGGAGAGGATGTCGTTGTTGTGGCCGACAAAGGTGCGGGTGGTGTTGCCAGTCGACAGCTCCCAGAGACGAAGGGTCTTGTCCCAGGAGGAAGAGAGGGCATAGGCACCGTCGGAGGAGATGACGCAGTCGGAGATGATGTGCGAGTGTCCTTTCAGGGAACGCTTCGGGAGACCGTACGACTCCTCGTTGCGGGTAAGGTTCCATACGATGAGGGTCTTGTCGCGGGAGCCGGAGAGCAGCATGTTCGGGCTGTTACAATTCGATCCATCGTTAGCCCGGTATTCCAGCAACATATTCTGTATCGCATCCTCTGGAAAGCGATATTAGGCATCCCACGGAGGGGGGTCCTGCCCCGCGTATTTCGACGTACTTCTCCATAGATGTGGCCAAGCAAGTGACCCATCCACTGTGACCTGCATGTATCCGAGTTCCGTCAGATAAACGTCCTCCAACATCCAAGCTTCAGATCTTCTAGCGGTGATAATTACCCTCCAGGGTTCCCCTCAAGATCATTTGTTCCGTCATGTTGGGCTAGTTGAAGATGTTGGACAATGTCGTGACAAGGTCGATCTGTTCGAGAATCGCAAGCTCCAAGTTAGCCGGTTGTATGTAGTTCTCCAAGCTGCTTGATTTTCGCCAATCTTGGTCGAACCGAGCGTTCGGTCTCTAGGGAGCTCTCGCAGTGTGAGGGGGGTGGATATATCGTACGGTATTCGGAGGAGGGGATAACGCCCGTGGTGATGATGCTGATGACTGGTGATAGTGATGCTTCCCACCAGACCCCGGTTAACTGCTCACCTCAAGAATTTTTGTGAGAGGCCAACATAGCTGTGTTGCTTAGGGCAGCCAACCCTCCTCTGCCCACCAACAATAACCGCCTCAAACGCGCGCCTATTCCGCAACTCACAAAATGCAACAAAGGTTTGCCGCTACACATACGATGTTCGAATACTCGAGACTACGACGCGACGCGAGATAACATTTCATAAGGATTCTAGCTTACTGGTTGTGTGGGATGGGGCGGCTGGTATCAATGGCAGTTACGAGCCTCAACTTAACCTCTAATACTTGTATGAGGCGTCTAATAGATATCGGTTTTGTCGTCGCAACGCAAGTTTGCATTTTGCATGCATGAATACTAGCCCTTGACTATATGTACGAACACTTGAGATCTCAAACATTGAAACAGAATATCGAATCTCTATACGGGGCAAGCTCTACTGCATAATAGAAGCAAGGAGTTAACGTTTAAACGTTTCACAATCCAGCGTTGGAGTTCGTCTATAGACGTCTATCTGCCAATGCCCCTGCCCCCTCACGGTCTCCCAATCTCATGGAGCAGAGTAAAATATCCCGCTGTTGTCTCAAGAACATAGAGACAGCAATTAATACCAGCTTGCCCCTCGCTCTTGTCTGGTTAGATTGATACCGAAGTCACAAATCATTCTCAAGGCAATGAATCCACCACGGGAACCGAGCCTACCGGCGAGCCGGCCAGCCCGCCAACCACGTCGAACGTCAACGTCAGGCCGTGCTGAGGGTCAAGGGTCGCGCACTAATAGGATCATCCGACCCAGTTCATTGTCCAGTGGGCAAATCAGTGTATCGGACGCAAATAGTCAATATTACCCACCAGGCCGGAGCATGCTCACAACTCCAGACCCAGCTCCCAGGAATAACAGCCAGTCAACCTTCCGCCGCGCCGGCCCTAGGCGCACGAGCAATGGCAGCCGCATAAACCTCTCTGCATTACACTCTGTCATCAATCGAGAGTATAACCGTGAGGTTGATACCGCCGTTAGTTCTGCCGCTCCTATATACGGCCCTCCACCCCCGTATTCCGAAACCACTGAACAAATGATAGCAACGGCGGGCAGACGTCTCAGGACCGGCTCTGAGACCACCAGATCACGAAGGCGAGCCTCCAGCGCCAGCTATCGGCTGCCCCAGCCTCGCGCAGATGGAATCCACCCGCCACCCGTCCAGAGCACCAACGAAGTCGTCAACACAATATCGCGGGCCTCACAGAGCCTCCTCCGCGAACTCGCTAGTCTTCCTCTGGAAACCTGGCCACGCGAGATCCGCGTTTGCTTTGAGTCTGACCCGACAGCAATAGACCAAATAATCGGCCGCCTGATGGAAGTCCAAGAGATGGACACCATCGATCTTGAAGATAGATGCTTCGTCGGTAAAATTGTCTGGCGACTAGATAACTATCGTAACGGAATTCGTAGTCCCCCCGACTTTTGATAGCTTTACTTCAGGGCTGCGGAGCCACCGAATTTAGCGAACTGACATCGTGGTAGGAAATTGCGTGACGCCAAGTCGGCTTACTCGTATAGGGCATGCAAGGATACGAATGCAGTGATATCTGAAGTTTGTTTGATATAATTATAGTGGTGTTGAGGATCCGATCTGGAAGGTATGGATGGTGGAGCTCGCTAAATTTCAGTAGTGGTATATCAACTCGACAGCGTCTCATGATCATCTAGGACTTTTGAAAGTACATATAAATACATGGTCAGAGGCAACCGCAAGTGAAAGTTGTCACATCTTTGACGATAGGTATACATTCATTAAAATTAGCGATATATATATTGAAGGCTACACTGTGTGACGGATGCGACGCAAACTTCTCGGGTAATATAATAAGCTCTCATATGCGGCTCTCTGGCTGCATTGTGCCCAGATACGAGTTCCGGGCAGTCGAATCGAACTGTCTTTAGAAATCTGATTTCGGATGACGTGTTCCACGAGAGATGTGCATGTGTGCAAATACAAGCGGACTGGCTATCTAGGTACTCAACTGCTGCCCTTCATTTATACCGACAAGCGTCGCGTATTCAGTTAATACTTATCTCGAGACAGCGCTCATTAAAAGAAGCATCACATCAGGTTAGTAATCTTCTGGACAAGCTATTATAGCAGTGGTCCTTTCAATCAACATTATTTTAACCAAGCCACCCCTGAGAACCAGCCATGCCACCTTGTCTATACGTTTTTCCTGCACACAAAATCTGCTCGTGTGTGGACGAATCTGGCCTTCTTTCGTCTGTCAACGCACAAATTCCAACAATTATGCGTTTTGTCCGCATGTTCAGCTGTAGCTGAGCTTCGTGATGTCAGATTCTAGCATGGGATTGATATTGAGGCGACGGCTTGACTGTGGGAATAAGCTCTGTGGACGCCTTAAGGTCCGTGTGAATGTTCGAAGTCATCAAGCGGGCCAACGAGCAGTGCAAGAAAATCGCTGCAATATGTCCCTAAGTTGAGGCTGCGTTAGTTGGCCATCGATTTGCGGCCATTTAAATTGAGGCATCACAGGACCGCTGGCCACCCACCTGCATGCATAACTTTCATCACTCCTTCACATCACAACTCATCCCCACACTCTTTCAACTCACCAACCACACTCGTTTTGCATCTTAATTTTTCCCGACGTTCCAAAACCACATATCCAACGTGCACAACCGCTCATTATCTTTGCGTCGAAGCGATTGCGATATGCAACAAGAAAACTCCATATCCGACGACAGCAGTCCGCGCCCGGACCGCCGCCTCCTGCCCCCATACTGGAAAGCTGCAAAAATCAGCGTCCTCACCCGGATCGCTGATAGAATCAGACGAAAGATCCAACGATATCAGTCGATCCGCCGAGAACGTGCAGAAGGCCCTTCAATTCTTGTCGACCTGATCATGGAAACGTCACGTCCCGAAGCCGTCGGCGCGAACAGAAACCCGAACCGTCCATGGACCCGCGAGATCCGACGACTTCTCAAACGACTCCGCGCCGAAGAGTACCAACAGTTCATGATTCACCGAGCGCACGGATACCATGGGATGGTATGCCCACAGCCAACCAGCGAGCGGTATGAGCGCGCGTACGAAATCGGCAAGCTTGAGCGACGGTGGGAGGACGCCAGTGCGCAAATCGAAGCTCGTACATCAATCGGCGATGAAATATTCGGAAGCGTAGAGCTTCGCAATATGGCCGACTTTTTTCAGACTTCTCAAGATTTTGATGCACCTTCGTCGGATGAAGCGTCATCCTATAAGGCGTTCCGTTGACAGCGTAGGCTATTGAAGAATGGACAAGCTAGACGTCTTGCAGAAAGAGCAGGACATGCTCAGCTCTGCTCTGAGAGTATTTTGATCGCAGAATATACTTTGTTTATGAGTGCGCTGCATGTGTGAGCGAGTGGGAGAGCGGATTTCGGGTGTATGAGCCATGTATTCTTGTGGGAGGCGTCGAAAAGGAGGATATTATTATGCTTGAGCCGTCGTGTATTGTTAGAATTAGAGAGCCGAACGTTCATCCGATCTCCGTTGTAGCTTTCCAAGCTTAAGAAGCCGCAGTTCGGGCGTGAGTGTGTCGTTCCTCTCGAACAGTTGTATGCTTTGAAGGCAACTTGTTGTCCGAGCTTGAGGGCTGTCCTTCTTTCGTATCCACCGCGAAGCAGTCAGTCACACCATAGGAGACTACCTCAGCGGCACCCATTGCATTGCAGGTGGTTCTTCGTAGGCGACCTGAGACCCCCACCAGCGGTCCACTAAATACCAAAAGATCTCTCGTTAGAACTCTACAGATATCGTGCAAAAAAAAAAATTGGAGTGGAGGATTGTACTTACTCTTGTCCTTTCGGGGCTCGAGCAACGATAAATTCAGCTTCCCACCCACCCGAGCTTTTTTCTTCTGCGTATCGCTCTACGATATATCGCGATACACTGTTCATCACTTCTCTCATTCGAGAACTCACATCCCTTGCGTCGAATGCCCATTGGCTACATCTGCTTTCCGGGGCCGCCTTTCCTATTCTCCACTCCGTCCCACCAGTATTGGGCGTCTAGGACAGCGTCGACAAAGTGCAGTGACACAACAGAGAGTACCATGTCGGACGTTTCTCCGCAATACCACTCAGCTACAAGATCGGAATGGACGAGGAGTCCCCAAGACCCGCCCCGAAGCCGCACGTATGGCATGGAAGCACCTGCTCGCCAAGGCCCTTACGCTTCGATCTCGCATGGAATCCTAAAGCCGGCTTACCGGGCCAAAAGCTCCCGAAAACGCCGACCCCGTCTTTAACCTGACCACGTCCGGAGGAGAGGCATTTTTCTAGGCTACCCAGCCCTCGACGACCCGAGCATCCATCGACGTAGCGTTGAGCAGTTACCGGCGTAACTGTCCCCAACCAGTGGCTTTCGCTCTCTGGCCTTGGCGTATGGAGCTTACATGCCTCTTACACATCCTAAGTCCCAAGACGTGAAAGATCTGTTCGTCCAAAATTTCACGGTTGGGTATCTGGCAGGAGGGTTGCCGGCAGCCGCATCAGGCGGGTTCCGGGTCGCTTCTAAGTCGAACGTGAGTGGGATATTGAATCGGAGGGAAGGCTCTACCGTCTGCGAAGCGGGATTAGCGAGGAACAGGTGGTTGACGGTGACGGTACCCATCGGTACCCGGCTGAGGGGAGATGCCCGGCCATGCGGAGGACCTCTACCGCTCGGAGATCTAGGACACTTACAGGGGCCGTGACAGAGTGATGGACATATACGTCCGAGGCCTATGCCCCGTGATCTATCAAGGGAGATATGCATATGTCTTCTGTGGTTTGCAATTTCTGTGGAGGAGGAGAGGCAAGTCCTGATGGAGGAGTTTCGAAAAGAGAGACCCTGTGAGACGGAAGAATGAAGGAGAATGTCCGGGGAGCTCCTTCCAGGCTGGGGGATTTTATACTCTGCTCTACGACTTGACACGCTTTACGAACCGCTTATCTGGCGGGTATGATGGCATGATGCTACGGTTGCTCTTTCTATGAAAACGGCACGTTTCTTCTAGGGGATGGTGGAGGCGACGTTTGATATATGCTGCTGGAGGGGTCCGTGTGATATACGCTTCTGGTGGGATCCGTCTCTGATGCACGCTACTGCTGGGATGGCCCATAGCTTACGCTCTATTTCTGATCACACAGTCTGTTTATTGCCCCTGTTACACTAACTTCCTGTATCTGAGCACTATGTGGTAATTTTACAAGAGTGGCGTTGAAAGTGATACAAGAATCACGAGCTTGAGAGGCTGTCCTACCGCATTCCAGAAGCCTGTTTGATAGAGCGGTGCCTTATCTCTGCTGAGTTCATCCTGCTACTGTATCGCAATATCGAAAACTCTCCTTTGTTTACATTCATCGTAGCACAGATTATTCTCGTCATCCCAGCTTCTTCTTGCAATCCTTGCAATCCTCCAACATTATTAATATCGACATTCTTTCATATTCATCGCACAATGGCCGGAAAACCTTGCAGACACGGAACACTATCCAACTGGCGCTGCGACCTCTGCGACAGCTTCGTCTGCTCCCTGCGTCGGCCGCCACAGGGCCTCGACTTCCCAGAGCTGCTAATTCCACCATACCTCACCGCGCGCACAATGCGGCCGCCACCCTTGCTGCCCATGCCGCAGGAAGCCGGACTTCCAGTGGATGCTCTTCACCAAATGGGGGCATGGAGCAGAGATTACAGCTATCTTCTTCACCCCGCTGACAAGACTAATGAAGTAAAGATGACGCCCGGCGGGGTGACACCAAGCAAGAGGCTTGGGAATCTCCGGCGAGACCTGGACGACAGGTTGAAGATACTGTCCCCGTTGGTGAAGATGAGGATAGTCCCTCGCGAGGAAGCGAAAGAAACGATAAATGACACTAGCAGTGACGACGAAGCGCTCCAGTCGCCTGTCAAGCTGCCCAATTCTGGAAGCCCACAGAGGCACGCAGACGCAGAGACAGAATACGAACCAGGTGACATAGATGCAAGAGACGATAACGACAAAGACTACGAAACCCATGGAGAGAACGCCGCCAACCCCGAGCTTGAAGAATATCAAATGCGAGTGGAAAAAAGACGTCTTCAGGAAGACGAACTCCATCGCCTCCAGCAGGAAAAGCAGCGCCGCCAGCAAGAGGAGAAAGCAAAGCAGGAAATAGCCCGACGCGACGAGAAGGAACGAGAACGACGACGTCTCCTCATCGAGCAGCGGCGACAATCGAATGCGAGGCGCCGCATGCTTGTTCAAACCACAACCCACAATGCTCCGAATGGCAAAGAATCACATCTAGGAAGGCCTCGAGTCTCCCTTCGTCGCGTCCTGTTGACGCCAAAGTCACAGGTACCCACCAGAACAGCGAACCGTCGACTGTCCCGCATCGCATCTTCCACCCGTGGACTATCCACTCGCCGTGTATCAATCCGCTTCCAGTCGCGAACACCCCGCGTGCAAGCGACCCCCAGTCGTACGAATCCGCAAAACACAGCTACAAAGCCTCGCAAATCCCTCGGCCGGAGAAACCTAACAACCTCCAGATCGACCGCCGCCCAACAAGGTATCGCAGCCGCGCGAGCCCGCTGCCTAGCAGCATCAAGCGCCCTCGTCCAGCAGCGCAAGGCAGAGCGAGAAGCAACCCTCAGACGAATAGAGCAAGACCGTCTCGCCCGCCAGCAGGCCGCCAGAGAAAAAGTCGAAGCCGAACGCCGGCGCACAGCCACCAGCCGCCAGCGCCAGCAGGAAGCATTCCAATCAATCCAGAAGCGCGTCAAATTAACAGAGCAGCATTCCCCGTCAAAGGTCACCCCTGGGTTCCTCCAATCCCCATCCAAACTGCCACCCCGCCTCAAACCACCCACCAGACCCGCCACGGCCTTGACACACCCAGGAACGGTAACCCCACGTATCCCCCGCAAGCTATGGGACTGGCAGACCCGCCGCGCGCACAAAATCGACAGCATCCGTGACCTCTTCTCGCTAACCCACCTTGGCCAATCCCGCACCTTCACACCCCTCCCCAAACACGTCCAGATAAACAACCACTTCTCAACCCTCGAGGCCGAAATCTACCTTCCCCCAATCCCACCCGTCGCCAAAGACGACCTGCTATCCTGGAAACTCAACAGCGCAGATATCGACGTGGACCTCCGCACTTTCAAACATGAAGACCTGGAATCGTCGCTGGAAACGTCTACAACACACCCGTGGGCGGACCGTGGGAGACGCGTCGTCAAGCGACTGCCGGATCATTTGTACTATGTATGGCGGATCTGTCATAATTATGGATACTTTGGGTGGTCGGTGCCCGCTGTGACACCGCGGGCGTTCGCGCAGGCGAGACGGTTTGGCGAGTTGGACCGTGAGTGGGATGAGGTGATCGCGGCGCGGGAGGTGAAAGTGCAGACAGAGCTCGAGAATCTAGGGCTGGAGGAGAAGATCCCCCTTGTGCGGGTCGCAAGTGGCTACTAGTATCGATATCATGTCTAGACGTCTACATATCATGATGTTCCTCTTCCTTTCTACTGCACGCTTTCTGTCCAATCTCCTCACTCGTGCCTGTATAACCTAGATCAATGTGGACTCCTTTAAAGCAGTTGTATTACCCGACGGTATCGATACCTCTCTGTTAGTATTGACCATATTTCGAGAACTAAGATATCATTCCAATATGACATACCACCTTGTCCAGCGTGTTCAGGCCGCTGCAAAATACAACAGCACAGCGCGTTGTACAGCAAGACAATTACCAAAAACTGCCAAAAGCATCTCCTATGTCGATCGCCGTGTAACCAGCATCCTGAAGTATAATACCAGAGACACGTACGTCATGCAAATCCAACATGCCTATGGATAATCTAGACGGTTTCCTCTGTGAGAAATTCTCGTATTCATACTACCTAGGTAATCATCATCAAAATATCCATTTCTCAGTTGAGAAGACAAACTTGAGAAATATTTCTCAAACTTATACGTATAAACACTTACCTCTACATGGATACTTGCTGGCTCAACCCGGTCTTCTATTTCTCACTCGGGAAATCTTCGTGACTTCGAGATATCATGATTATATCATAAGCTGTACTCACTATTAGATGAGTGGCATGCATGCGGACTCTATCCGCCTCTACCGACATGTCATGATCCAACCTACAGGAACACCTTCGCCATCGATCGTGATCCAATTCACAAGTTGACATAAACTCGATAAATTTACATTCACAATTTGAATTATGCTAGTCATACATGCATATACACGTGCAGAGACGTGTCAACATATAAACCATGGCAGATAGATGGTTGACTAATTGTTGGGATATACATGGATAGACAGAGAAGCATGCAGTTGGACCCAAGATACCCCATTGATTTTAGTATCTTATCAAATCTAGATCGTGGCAACCACCACAGCTTGGATATAAATTAGCAATTGGAGCTGGGCGGCACACCCGCCCATCAAATCAATCAACAAATCTCTAGGTATCGACCGGAAGCAATCTTATATAGGAGAGAATTCAGATTTACAGATCAGACACCAGTACGTAAGAATAAGAATTAGAACGTTATATATAAAAAGCCTCTCCATATCAAGCGATATGCAACAGACCGATCGAAAAAAATCTAAAATATATCAACCAGCCACGTGCACGGCCGGATACACCCCCACCCGCCGCCAGC
This sequence comes from Drechslerella dactyloides, assembly GCA_020064725.1. Classification (NCBI taxonomy): domain Eukaryota; kingdom Fungi; phylum Ascomycota; class Orbiliomycetes; order Orbiliales; family Orbiliaceae; genus Drechslerella; species Drechslerella dactyloides. Next base: position 1,018,016 of record JAGTWJ010000002.1, read on the forward strand.
CAGCATCAATACGGTACCCGAATACCATAATAAAGATATAAAAAAAAAGAATAAAAAAAAAAAAAAAAGGACACCACTTCTAGCAGACAGAAACGCCGAATACTAATGCAGCGCAAGTTCGACATCGAAAATAATAAAAACAAAACAATCAAAACAAAGCAGGAAGGATAAGAAGATGATTAGAACAGCATCGTAAAGTACAAGATTAACCAGAGCAGCTGCCGCATGCAAAGATCCAGAAAAACCCCGCATGCAATGCACCGCTCACGATTCAAATATACTACCAAACAAAACAAAACAAAAGGAAGGAGACTCCCCTAAACGCCGCCTTTTGTAATAAAGAAGTTGCTCGAACGGAAAGAAAAATAATAAGAGAGGCTATGAATGAGCAGCAAGGGAAAAAAAAACAACCTAATATACACGACCGGAGGAAAAAAAGGGTAGTACAATGATAGATAAGGAGGCGAATAGACCATGTATGAACGTGAGATCCACGGTCCACCGCATAAACCCCACAAATGGCACCTAGAAGATAAACCGCGAAGAAAAAAAAGTAGTGATGTGATCAATACTCCATCTCGCCATTCCAGTCGTTCGACGCGCTCGCAGCCGCCGTATCGGCCGCGGAGCCAGAACCACCCGCGTAACCCCTCGGCTTCTTGAACTTCTTGTGCTTCTTCTCGTGCGCGTGCGCGTGCCCGCGCGGACCGCCGTCGTTCGAGTCCTTGCCGTACAAGTGCTGTCGGATCTGGTCCGCCTGTTCACTGCCGCCTTGCCCCGGCGGGCCGTCGTGCGAGTATTGGCAGTCGTCTTTCTTGAGACAGTTGCCCGCCTGCCAGAAGGCGCACACGCGCCGGCCGCCGCCGCCAGAGTTGTTGCCGCTGTCGCCGCCTTTGTCCTTTTCTTTCTTGCCGTAGGGTTGCTGGTGTTGCTGGAAGTTCTTCCGTTTTTTGCCGAATTTCGACCAGGAGCCTTTGCCTTCCTTGTTGCCGCTTCCACCTCCACCACCGTGATTATTGTTACCGCCATTGTTGTTATTGTTATTGTTGGCATTGTTGGCATTGTTGTTATTGGTATTGCTGGCGTGATTATCCTGGTTTCTGTCCGCGGCAGGCGCATCGGGCGGCTGATAGCTAGTGCTGTCGTCCACCATATTGGTATCGGCGGGTGCAGCAGCGGGATTCCTCAGGTTGGCGAGAACGTCATTGAGCTGTCCGTAGCCAGCAGGCTGCTGCGGGGGCTGTTGCGCCGCCTGCTGCAGCGGAGCCTGCGCCATAAGTGCCTGATACATCGCCATAAACTCCAGCGGGTTTTGTCCGGGGAGCGGCGGTGGGAACGGCATGTTGAACGGGAACGCGGGTGCCTGGCCGGGCTGCGGCGGGATCGGAGGGAACGGGAAGGGGATCGCAGCAAGGGGATTCATCTGCGGTTGCTGTGGTTGAGGTTGAGGTTGAGGTTGAGGTTGCGGCTGTGCCTGTTGCGTCAGCTGCTGAAGCGCCTTCGAGAGGTCCAGCGGGGGTTGCGCGGTCGCGACCTGGGGTTGCGCAGCTTGGTTCTGCATTCCAAGTAGTGCGAGAAGCGGGTTATTCTGCAGCGGATTAGCGGGTGTCGGTGTCGGTGTCGCGGACGGTTGCGGGGCAGGTGGTTGAGGAGCAGCAGGCTGGGGGGCAAGTTTCTGCAGTTCAGCGAGTATCGACGCCAGCTGGTTCTGCTTAGTCGCCTCAGGCACAGCGGCAGCCTGCGGGGTAGGCGTGGCCGCAGGGGCGTTCCCACCCTGACTGACTCCAAGGTTCGCAAGAATGCTCGTAAGATCAACCTGCGACACCGCCGGAGCAGCTGCTGCCGGGGCAGGTTGCGGCTGCGGCTGCGGTTGCAGCGGCGGCACCGCAAAGGCCTTGGCCATGTGCTTCTTCTGATAGCTGTCGCCGTAGAGGTAATTCCGCTCCCGCTTCCATCCCGGTGGCGGGCAGAGCAGATTCGCCTCCCAATAGCTGGCATCCGGCGGGTCAATCTCATTCACGCTCGGCAGCTCGAACGGCGTCGGCGGCGGCGGATGCGACATTGAATAATGGACCGCAAGCACGTTCCGCTCGCGCTCCAGCTGCTTCTGCGCCTCGGCGCTCTCGGGCATCTGGTCGCCCATCCGCTTGAAGCAGGTATTGCGCAGCATGTCCGGCGGCCAGTGTACGTGGACGGGAGTAAGCGAGTCCCACTCGATCTCAAAATCGTCGTCGTAGTCGTCAAACTTGCGGTTCTTGAGCGCCTGCGCTTCCTCCTTGAGGTTCGCGCGGACCTTCGCCTTGTTCAGGCCAGCGTCCATGCCGCCCTCGATCTCCATCGGGTCGTAGCCGTCCTCGCCTTCGGGTAGCTCGGTCTGGAAAATCTTGACTTCCCGAAGCTCCTCGTCCGGCTTCCATCTGACCGATTTCTTCTTCTTCACGACCGGCGCGGGCTTTTCCGTGGTTGCGGCGCTCTTCGCAGCAGCGTTGGCAGCCTCGCGCTCCTTCAGCAGGTCAAAAATGGAGGTAAACCCGCCAGGCTGCGGTGCAGGACTGTAATACCGTATATCAGCATTGAACCTCAAATCACAAACAATGGGGACGGGACATACGCGGCAGGTTTCGGCTTCGACGCCTTCTGGATGTTAGCAAAGAAGCCCTCACTCGACGACTTCGCCTTGGCAGCAGCACCGGCAGCCGTCGACGGCTTCCCTTCGGGGGCAATGGGCAGCTGGATCTTCGACTTGTCGGCAGCGGGGTTCGTCGCGACTCGTTTGTTCGGGTGGTCCTTATCCAAGAGCTCCGTTTTCCGTTTCACAGACTTGCTCTCTTCGCTGGCCTGGCTCGCAATCTTGGCTGCATCTCTGAGAATGTCGGCGCTGTCGGACTTGGAGATGCCGGTGGTGGACTTCGACTCGGCGGCTAACTTCTCGTCAGTTTTCGAAGAGTCGCCGTTCGGCTTCGCGGTCGATGATTTGGCGCTCGCGTCAGCCTTCGCTTTGGCCTCTGCCTTCTTCGCCTCGTTGTGCTTGGCGGTGATTCTAGTTGCTTTACTCTGAATATGCGCGCACGCTTGCTTGACCTTTTCGTCTCGCGTGTTCTTGGCGAAGGTATTGAGGACGGAGTTCAGCTTGAACTCCTCGAGATCCGTCTCGTCCAGCGCGAGCTTTTGATAAACCTGTCACATCCACCACCGTTAGCCACCTAAACTACGTGCGAGTGCCATCACTATAATCATCATCAAAACTAACCTGCAGGCCATGCAAAATTACGGCACTCATCTTATCTTCGCGCCAGGCGTCGACCATCCACTTCCTAATCCTCTTGATAATCTGCGCAACGTTCGTCATGACACGGAAGAGATCATCAAATCCATTATCAAAGATGGTCTTCAGCCACGCGATCCGCTTCTCATCACCGTCCTTGTCATCGTCAGCGATCGCCTTCATCTCCTGCCAACAGGCGGACAGGGCCTTAGTCACTGTGATCTCGTCGTCTTCAATCGCCTGGATCATCCGCTCTTTCATCTGCGAGATGGGATCCTGTGCGACTTTGGGGGTTTTCATCTTCGCCGCCTTGGGCTTTGTCTTTTTGGATAATGAAGTTGCCGGGGAGGCGGCTGTGTCGGGGGAGGTTACGGACGTGGGGGACTTGAGAGGGGCAGGGGTGAAGGCGGGTTCATAAGTGATCGCGACAGAGCCATTCGGGGGAAAAGTTGTATCAGCGAGGCCTAGAGCACGATAAAAAATTTACACAGTTAGAACAGATAAATGTCACGGAGTGGTGCGTCGCTGAGTCATTTATTTTTTTTCCCTCCACGATGGGGAATTTTTTTCCCCATCGTTGAAGTTCAACAACCATACATCGCGACACACACCGACACACACACACACACACAGGCTTATGAATTCATCACTTACAGTTCGTATCAAAGATAATGTAACGCTCCATATCCATCATCATATGAATCGCACCAGCAACAGGCTTCGGCGGTGGCGGTGGCGGCGGCGATGCAGCAACGGGTTGAGGTTTCTTCTTGCGGGTAGCTTTCGGCTTCTTCTCGATGGCATCAGCAGCGTTATCGAGACTCAGCGAACTCGGCGGAACGACGTCGACGATGTCAGCAGACGGACCGACAGATATCATCTGCTGTCTCATAGCAGGTTGCTGTTGCTGTTGTGACGGTGGTGGCTGTTGATGCATCGGATTTACAGTCACAGCTTGCCCGGTTGCAGACACGGAGCCACGATGCTGCGGCTGCTGTTGCGGCTGCTGTTGCGGCTGCTGTTGAAACTGGCCGGGAACACCGAGATACCCGGACGGATACTGCTCTAACGAATACAGCGGACTATTGTTCACTCTCCAGTCACCGCCAGCGCCACCGGCGCCACCACCATCAGCACCATACAGAGCACCGTTCTGCGACAGCGGTTTATTCGCAGCTCCCATTTGCGCAGGATTCATCACGGACTGCTGCTGCTGCGGCTGCTGTTGCGGCTGCCGGGCGTACAGCGGCGACATGGTTCGCTGGTCGGCCTGGTCGGCCGCGCCATTCGCCTGCATCACACGGTACCGGAAGGCATCACCTCCAAGCATTGGATCCGGCGAATTGGACGTGAGCTGGCCCTGGAACGGATGGGCAGGATGCTGGTGTCCGTGCCCGTGCTGCGACGACGCGGCAGCAGCAGCCATCAGCGCTGGATCTTCAAACTGCGCGAAGTCGAACGGCAGATCCGACGGGTTATACGACGTGTTCACGGGCCCGTGCATCTCCTGCAGCAGCTGCGGATCTGCCGACTGCGCCGGCAGCGGACCGCGATAGTGCGCGGCGGCAGCAGCGGCGGCAGCCATCATGGAAGGGTCCTCGATGTCCTCGAACTGGGGGAACTGGAACTGCATCTCCGACGGGTTATACGAGGGGGTCACGGTGGTGGCCTGGCGGCCGGGCAGCAGCTGCTGGTCGGGGCCGGTGACGTACAGGTTTGGATTGTACGCCATCTGGTCGGGCTGCAGCTGCTGTTTGCGGGCGGCATTTGGCGGCAGATGGGAGGGGGGCAGGGCCTGGTAGGAGAGCTGGTGCTGGTGGGGGTGAGGCTGCTGAGGGAGGGTCTGGAGGGTGACTTGGGATGGCGATGGCTGCTGTTGGGCGGAGCGCTGGGAGGAGCGAGTCGTCCGGCGCAGCTGCTGCTGTTGCTGTTGCTGCTGCTGCTGTTGCGCCTGCTGTTGTTGTTGCTGCTGTTGGATGAGGTGCTGCTGGGCGGTGGTGGCCAGCGGCGGCTGCTGGCGCGTTGCGGCGTTGTAGTGCGGGCCGGGGGAGTACATGTTGTGTTGTTGTGTTGGCGGGGGCTGCTGCTGCATGTTTGCCCGTTTGTTGCTAAGAGATCTTTCCTGTTCGGGAACACGCGTTTGTCAGAGACGGCTTTCCGGATTGGGACGCGGCCAATGGAACGGCAGGCTGGCTGCAGGCCCGGCAAAAAGCAAACAGACAGCCAACCAACCAGCTGGAAAGGAAGAAAACGGGCGGTCTGTCCGCGTCGAGATCTCAGCTGGGCCGGCTGGCTGGGGTGGTGTGGGACGGCCTGTATGCAAATGGTAGTATGGTATGGTATAGTATGTCTGCGGTGGAATAGATCGGTGTCCGTAGCCTGCTTGCTTGCCTTTGCTTGCATGGGGGACTCGAGTACACGAACGGGCGGTCTTCAATAGGTATCATGTGGCATGCATGTATGGGAAAAAAACTCAACAGGCCGGCACAGCGTGGAATTCTTTCTCCATCCAAGTGAGCGAGTGATACAGCCACCGCAGTACACTACCGTCCGCTTTCCGTCCTCCACAAGAGATCAGACCAATCGACCATACAAGCCTGTCAGAACATGGATGTGTGGATGTGTGGATGGGGTGTGAAGGGCAGGCAATGGATGGATGTAATGTACGGGATGGATGGATATAGCGGTCTGTAAGCAGGTGCATGCAATAGCATTTGAGCAAATTTACCTTGCAGAAAGCGTCCGCCCGTCCAGCGACGACGACAAGGGGAGGGAAGTGCAGGCAGGCAGGCAGGCAGGCAAGAGTGGAGTGGACGGCGGTGGGAGGTCAGGCCGACTGGACTGACCGCCCTGTGCGCTCACACACGCACGCCAGAGGAAGAAAGGTCAACCGAAGCAGCGCTGGACGCAGGAAAAAGACTCGTCCGTCCTTCTGGCTTGTCCTTCTGGCTGTCTGTCTGGCTGGCCGTCTGCCGACCTCGCTAGCGGGAGGGGTGCTGGGGGGAGGGATGATGAGGGAGGTATTCTGGGAGGGTATGTGGAGCCCAGTGCAGTACAGGACGCTTTCTTCCCCCAGATCACACGGAGGGGACCGCACACAGTACGTACGCGCACGAGAGCGAGCGAGGTATGTAGCAGCAGCGGCAGCAGCAGTAGTAGTAGGATACTATACTCTCTAGACCCGACCTGACCTGACCCGGCTTGGTCTGATCCGGCCGTCTGTAGTCTGTCTGTATGCACACACGCTTTCTTTCTTTCTCTCGCGAGACTGCCTCCCTTGTCCCTGCTCTGCACTCTCTCGAGATCTCGCTCCCGATGCAGACGGAGATGGCAGCGATTGGTGGTTTATGTATGTATGTAGTTTGTATGTAGTATGTATGTTTGTGCGATGGGAGTGAATCGATCAGATGCAACGAGCTCAGCAAGATTATAAAATATACCTTTTGGGATTTCGAACTCGCTCGCACTCGACCGGGAGGCGAGCAGTTCAGATCAGATCTTCTTCAGCTGTATTTTGGCGGGTTTAATAAAATGCGGCCTGTTCCTCAAAGTTTCGGTTTGCGCGGTTTGTTCGCCCAGCCAACGTAACTGTACGTGAATCGAACGACGCGAAAACGAACGAACGGCCGACAAAACGTTATCTTCTTCTGCTTCTATAATCCGGCGCCGTCGGCGGGTCCGTTCATCTTTGCTCCTTGCAAAATGAATCTGAATGAATCGATAAGAAGAAAAGAAGAAGAAGAAGAAAGGAAAGGAAAAAGGAACAAAAAGGCCGGCGTTGTCTATCGCGGGGTTTCCAGAGTACTGCTTGTGGAGTTTCTTGTCTTATTGTCTTGTTCTTTGGTTGGGTTCGTCCCCGTGAATCAAATTTGCACCCCCCGGAGACGTAGCAGATGGACGATATCAGACGATGGCCAGATCGATAGACGGACAGACAGCCAGGCACGCAGACGTACGGATCGATCGAGAGAGTGATAGACAGACAGCTAGCGGCAAGCCACGCACGTCTACGAACCTCAGGCTCTTCCTTTCTCTCTCTCTGTTCCCTTTCAGCCTTCCTCTTCGGTCTGCCAGCCAGGTCACTGCTCTCTCTGCGCTGGTATGTCTGGTCTGCGAGTGTGTTCTCCCCGGAACCGTTCTCTTAATTCACGTTGTCTTCTTTGTCTCGTATGAGACGGGCAGACAGACACTGTCAAACAGCCTGTTCTTGCAAGCCTGTTCTGTTCTCTCTGTTCGTTGGGTTTTCTTTTCTGCCTCTCTTCGCACAGGAGGAAAGGGAAAAAAAGGTTTGGGCAAAAGGTACCGTTCCCTCAGATATATTACTACGGATAGAGTAATAATATGCCCGACGGTACTTCGTACACCCCTCCCTCGTTCTCTCTAGAAAGAAACAAGAAATTGGTCAAAAAAAGCCTACTGCGGTTACAAGCAAGTTTCCTCGTGAAGCTTTTTTTTCTTTTCCTTTCTTTCTCGGTTCGATCGATCGTTCGAAAGAATGACAGACAGACAAACAAGCAGGCAAGCAAGCAAGAGCGGGAACTAGTCTTTCCTCCAGCCCCGGGAATTTCTTTCTTGGTTCTCTGGCGAGGTTTTGAAAAGACCGCCGTAGTACTGCACACGTACGCACGCAAAAACGACCGGTCGGTCTTCCCCTGGTTCTCTCAGATGTCACGAAAATATAGATGATAGTAGTAGATGAAAAGGCAGCAAGAAGAGCGAGCGTGAGTCAGTCGCCAGTATATCCGTCGTTTGTCGCGTCCGTAGGGGATGAAGAGGGCGAAACGAGAAAAAACTAGACCGCGATGGCTGGCTGGAGGGATGGACGGATGGATGGATGTCTAATCGGTGATTCTGGTTTCTGCTTGTAATATCGGCTCCCGGCTGCAGTAGCACTGTACGGACCGATCAAGATCGAACCCGTCCTCTTCTTCAAGGGTTAGTGGGGATGGGAGTCAGTTGCAAACGAAAGAAAAGGGATCGATCCTCCGACCCCGATGCCGGCTCTAAGTATGCTGTACTGCGGTCGGAAAAGGCTAAGTAGTGTGTGTGTTATGATCAGTTCTGCGTGTATCGGGAGGGCGTGACGGGGCGTGAAAGAACAGGCGGACGTGACAGTGATGATGATGATGGTGACGGAGATGGAGATGATGACGATGGGTAGAGTTTTAGCCTTTAAGGTTTTTCTCTATGTTTTTTTTTAATTTTGTGCTTTGCTCTCACGGGCGGACAGGACAGAACGGACGAGAGAGAAAAGGGAGAGGGAGCAAGTTTGCTTGGGTGACTGTTCGGTTGACGAGGGGCCCATTAAAACGATGGCGTGGGCAGGAGACTTCCCTCCGTTTGCGTTTTTCTTTTTCCGCGCCCCCCGTTGCCAGCCAACTCCTCCACTCTTGTAACCTGCTCACACCCGGCAGTCTCGACCGCTCCATCGGCCGGCTGGCTCTCTCCCGCAGCAGACCGACTCGATCTCGAGAATGATCGTGTCTATGACTCCCGACGCGATCATTTGCTAATCCGCTGCCGCTGTGCTGGCCGACAGAGCCTCCCTCGCGGATACGATCGATCTGCTATCTCGCCCGGTTCCCAGCTGTACGCGGCTGCCTGCAGTACATTTGAGCACAATTAATTGCCCGTGACATGACCACCACCAACACCGCAACGCAGTATACTATACTACCTGTCCTATACAAATATACTTCCGCCCTATAGGGACACGCCTCCACAGACCCTATCCAATGCAGTGAAGTCTGTCTACGGAGTGTAATATACGGTGGTACTTAAATACCGGTCCGTGTACTAGTATCATCGTGTCTGTCCGCGTTTGGAGATATAGGATTCTCTCGATCTGGCCAGTACGTAGGCATGCATACATATGTGGGCCGTACCAGGTAGGCACTCTGCCGCATCGATCGATCGATACTTTATATATAAACGTACGGTGCCGCCTCGAATATTATAGTAGGAGCAGCATGGCATGCGTAAAGGACGAGTTTGGGTCGATCTGGGTTAGTAATACGCCTATTAAACTAGTGGCATTCCTGCCAGCCAAGACGTCACATCACCCGCTATACACACACAGTATACTAGTAATTACCTAGGTACTTCCTTGTTTGTACTCGGGATGTAGAGAGTGTGTATACGCATACAGAGGCTATATATACAGCTTAAGCCTACTTGCCATGTGCCTGCATGCTGTCCTTTTGCAAGTACGGTATATCAAACGGCATGTAATACGGCAGCTTGAACCGGAAACTCACAACCAGAGCACCCAAACGAGCAGCTATGAAAACCACCTCTTAGTGATACATGACCTCATCCACGGATGAGTCTAATCTTATCGCGAACCCTCTCCTGCGCCCAGAACGGCCACCTACCACCACCACAGTCAGCATCCACACTAAACACCTTCACGATATAAGATAAATTTAGGGAGAAGAAAACTCACGCTCGCACGCCCATCCCCAGCTGCATCCCCAGCTTATCCGGCACCAGCACCCGCGCACTATACCCCCCCATCACCGCCTCCACAACCTGCTGCGCACACTTCTCCAACGGCGCAAACGGCAGCTTCCGCTCCTTGACCCAGCCTTCGAACGCGAGGATATTCGTCCGCATCCACGTCGGGTGCACGATGCTCGTCCGCACTTTATCCGCCTTGTACAGATGGCGCAGCTCCGCGCGCAGCGTCTCGTGCAGCGCCAGCACGCCGGCCTTCGAAGCGCAGTAGTCTGACAGCCCGCAGATGGAGAGGTAGGAGCACATGCTTGCGATTTGGACGACGTGGCCGTGGTTCGCGGCGACCATGGAGGGTAGGAACTCGTGCAGCATTGCGAAGTGGCTTGTTAGGTTTATGTCGAGGAGTTTCTGGGTGCGCGCGAGCGGGATCTTGAGGAGGGGTTCCGCGTTGACGATGCCCGCGTTCAGGACGAGGACGGTGGGGTCGCCGTGTTCTTTGCGGATTTTGGCGGCGAGAGCGGGGAGGCGGGTGTAGTCTGTCACGTCGCAGTTGTAGAAATGGATGTTCTTGTCTGAGGGGTGATAGAGTCAGCTATCGATATGCAAATGGTGGGATTGGCGGGATTGTACGTACAGGACTGCATGGAGGGCGGTATGGGTTGGACGTCCAGCGCGATGACTTTGACGCCGCGGTCAGCGAACATCTGAGCCATCTGCTCGCCGAGCCCGCTGCTGGCGCCGGTCAGGAGGAGGACTTCCTTGTTCCAGTCATACTTGTCCTCCGTCCAGTTGTTCGACACGCCGCGGGAGAGGTAGGTGTTGATTTTCGAGATCGCGCCTGTGGCGGCGGTGAAGCCGGCGATGTATTTTGCGATTTGGAGGATAGTGGAAGCGGAGAGATGCGGGATTCGAGCGAGGAGGTCGATGAGGGGCTGCTGCGCGTCCTTCGGCGCGAACTGCAGGAACGCGACGACGGCAGAGGAGAGGAGGATGGTCGAGAGTTTTGCCATTTTCTGATCAATGTCCTGTCAATGCTAGTTAGTATATCAATTCCACCGACGTAGACGTCGAGATCACGTACCTAAATAATATATTTCGACGCGAACTGGAGATATCGCTAGTATTGCCACGCCAATGCGACAGCTTATATCATATCAGCCGCGAGCTCTGGTAAACTAGCTAGCTTCAGGATGCTGCTAGGGGACCTACTTATATAGTCCAAGCTTGCGCGTACGTCTGTGCAGATTACATCCGCCCGTGCCGAGGTAACTCTAATGTTAGTCTCTGCTCACGATCCGGCTCTTAAACTCTTACAGCCTTGATCGATGTATATTATGCTGCAATGGCCCCACTTTCGCCATGCATGCCCCGCATTCTGCATTTGCATTTTGCACCTTGGCCTTGGCTCCGATCGTACGTTTCGCGACTGTGGTCGATGCAACGGCATTCTCAGGACGAAGGGATGGGCTGTCTCGAAGCAGCGACATGTCGTCCTGTGGCAATATCGACATATCCCGGACCGTCGGTGTAGTTTGATGCGTGTACGGGAGTACCATGTTATTTCCAACAGCAGACGATTAGCTATGCGGATTTAGTCGGCATCGTACCAACCGGCTGAGGTTCTTTGACGTCGGAGTCCTGTGTGACCGTTGGAGCTGCCAACGCCGCCAGCGAAAGAGGGAATCATACTCCCGACAAACGCCAACGCGACGACGTCGGCGCAACACATCGCCCAGGCCGCGCAACCGCCGACTGAAGACACGTTGGAGAGCGGCGTCCCGTCGCCGTGTGTCGACAAGCTAAGCTCCAGCGGCCCACCCACGCCACGCAACCAATCAAGCTCCCACGCTCACATCACAGCTCCTGCCCGACGATATGGCGACGCTGAGGGACCGGCAAGTTGGTGGGACCACTCACTCCCCAGACTGACCCGTCGCGCTTCATCCTCGCTGACGTTCTCCATCTCTCACGAGCAGCCGCGATCGAGAAGGTCCTCAACCTGAATGCCGACAAGCCGCAACCGAATCCCGATGATCCCGCACCCAGCACGGCGTTCGTGTCCGCCGCACCGCTGGTAGACGAAGAGGGTGACCCGCTGTGGAAGGTCCTGGTGTTCGACAACCTCGGCCGGGATGTTATTAGCTCCGTGCTGCGGGTGAATGACCTACGGGCCAACGGCGTCACCATCCACCTGTACGTACCAGCCACTTGCAATCGCCTCGCAAAACACACAGAGCTAACGGGTTGCAAAACGTACCCACCGGACAGTAACATCAATTCGCAACGCTACCCGATCCCCGACGTGCCGGCAATCTACATCGTCGAGCCGACGGCCGACAACGTCAGGCTGCTGGCAAAGGACATGCAAGCCAAGCTGTACGAAACATGCTACATAAACTTCACCTCGTCGATACCGCGGCCGCTGCTCGAGGAGTTCGCGTCGCTCACAGCGCAGACGCAGACGAGCTCGCAGATCGCGCAGGTGTTCGACCAGTATCTCAACTTTGTCGTGTCCGAGCCCGATCTGTTCAGCCTGCACTTGAGCGATGTGTACTATACTATGAACAGCAACAAGTCGTCCGACTCGCTGATAGATGCGACGGTGGATAAGATTGTGGCCGGGCTGTTCAGCGTCGTCGTGACGATGGGTGAGTCACTTGCCCGTAATGGTACATGATATGTTGGCTGACGGCGGGATGTTCCCAGGAACTATACCGATCATCCGCTGTCCGAAGGGTAACGCTGCGGAAATGATCGCCCAAAAGCTCGACAGGAAGCTCCGCGACCACATCCTGAACAACAAGGATAACCTCTTTTCGAACCAACCTGCCGCATCGTCAAACTACCCGCCCCACTCAACCCAGGTCGCGCAACGGCCCGTGCTGATCATTCTCGACCGGAACGTCGACCTGGTGCCCATGCTGTCGCATTCATGGACGTACCAGGCGCTCGTGCACGACGTGCTCAACATGCGGCTGAACCGAATCACCATCGAGACCGTGGAGGATGACGGCAAAGTGTCCAAGAAATCCTACGATCTGACCAGCAACGACTTTTTCTGGGCTAGAAACGCCGGCGTGCCGTTCCCGCAGGTGGCCGAGGACATTGACGCTGAACTCACGCGATATAAAGAGGATGCTGCTGAGGTCACGAGAAAGACGGGCGCCAACAGCCTGGAAGATATCTCCACGTATGCAAAACCCCCCTTCTTAGAGCTAACATGTGGACGTGGTGTGGCTAACGTGAGTATAGTGATGCGGGTGCGAGTGCGCAGCATCTCAAGGCTGCGATAACGCTACTTCCGGAGCTCCGAGAGCGAAAGGCACTGCTGGACATGCACATGAACATCGCCACCGCGCTGCTGAAGGGCATCAAGGACCGACAGCTGGATAACTTTTTCCAAGCGGAGGAGAACATCACAAAGCAGACGAAGGCGCAGCTGCTGGAGGTCATCAACGATCCGGAGCGGAAGAATCCAGCGGATAAGCTGCGGCTGTTCGCCATCTGGTATCTGAGCTCGGAGCAGGATGTTACGAGGGGGGATATGGCGGAGTATGAGGCGGCGTTGGCGAAAGCCGGCTGCGACCTGGAGCCGCTGGCGTATCTGAAAAAGTGGGTCCCTTACCGCGGGTGATATATACATATTGCTATCTTGAATCGGCGTGCTAACCCATGGATGGTGCAGGGTTCGCGAAATTACGCGGATGACAATGATGACGTCGGCACCGAACCAGCCAGCGCAATCCAGCGCGAGCGGCGAGCTGTTCCGCGGCTTCACCTCCATAAGTAACAGAGTACGCACGCATAACTCCCCACGAATCTATCATTAAATACGTCACGCTAACTTGCCGCAGCTCACGGACCGCTTCAGAGACAACGCCCTCTCGGGGGGCTTTGAGAACCTGATCTCCAACGTGAAGAACTTCCTACCCGTGAACAAGGACCTGACGATTACAAAGATCGTAGAGTCAATTATGGACCCCGCTGGCGCGTCGTCTTCCGCGATCGCAAAGACCGAGGATTACCTCTACTTTGACCCGCGATCGAGCTCGGCGCGGTCAGGCAGAGCGCCGGGAGCACCGGCCCCAGGGACGGTAGCGACGTTCGGCCAGCGACGACAGGGGTTTACGGACTCGATTGTGTTCACCGTCGGCGGAGGCAACATGGAGGAGTTTGGCAATCTGGTCGAGTGGTCGAAGAGGAACCAGACGCAGAGCGGTAGTACCAGTCTCGTTGGCGGGGGTGGCGGGCCCGCGATCAAGAGGAGGGTGGTATACGGCAGCACGGACCTGTTGAACGCGGAGGCGTTCGTGAATGGCGATTTGAAGCGGCTTGGTGCCGAGGGCTGAGAGGTGTCGGCTGTATATATGGCGTATGTGTATAATAGCAGCTCGTTATTACAAAGTTATGTCGAACTGGTATTCTGGTTTGAGGTTGTGTGGTGTATTTTGTGAGGCATTGCGTTGGCGGCAACGTCAAATTTCGGCTGCCGTGCGGCAGCGCAGCTGGAACGTCAGGCATCGCGACGACAACTTCAACTTCAACATGCAGCCCGCCACCCGACGGCCGGCCGTCAGGGCGCTGTGCCTGCTGTGCTCCTTCCGCGGCATCCACACGCCCTCGCGCAGACTGCTCTTCCGTCCGCCGTCGCGGCCAATTACCCGCCGGAGTCCCGCACACGTACCGGCGCTCGCGACTCGTCGACACCAGTCGTCCGAGGCATCAAAGACGGATGCTCCACCACCGACGTCTCTCTATTCGCCCGAGGACACAAAGTCCTACGACCGGCTCTTCAAAGCCATCAACGACAAGCTCTTCCTGCAGACCGTCGGCGACAATCCCAAGATCCCGCGCGAGACCGAGGTCATCCTCGCCTTCAAGGCCCTCCAGCGTCTGGCCGCAAACTACCCCGCCACCACCACCACCAAATCGCAACCCCCCAAGAATCCGAAATCCACCCCGCCGAACGACGCCATCCTCACTCTCACCGGCAGCACCAATGGCGCCTCCAACGGCCAGAAACCGGAGAAGAACCTCCCGCCGGAACCTGCGCCGCAGTCCCAGGAGACCATCGCCGCCGAAAAAGAAGCCAAACTAAACGCCCCGGTCCACCCGCTCATGGACGTCGCCTACCACATCGCAATCCACCCGTTCATTTTCATCTCCCCCAAAGTCCTCACCGAATACATCAAGCTCGCCGCCCTCCTCAAGGACCCCTCCACCCTCCCCTCCATCTTCAAACTCTACGCCAACAAACCCGTCCTCCACAACCCCTCCCTCCCACCAAAACGCCCCAACCCGAACGCCGCCAAGAACGCAATCGCCTACGACTCCGCCAAGGCCGCCGTCCAAGTTGCCATCGCTGCGAAAAACATGCCGATAGCCCTCGACCTCATCGACTGCAGCGTCGGCGCTCGCGCCTGGTGCCGCCGGAAACTCATCACGCAAGTCCTCCCCTTCTCCGCCGTCGCCTCGGCCATCCCGCTCGGCCTCTACAAACTCTCAGACTACCTCGCCCAATTCCAAGAACAATGGCTGCACGAAAAGGCGATGACGTACGCCTTTCTAGGTTTTATGACATACTACATCTGCACGGGAAGTCTCGGCATGATCGCGCTGTTAACGTGGAATGACCATATGATCCGCGTGAATTGGATACCGGGCGTGTATATGCGCGAACGGTGGTTCATGGAGGAGCAGCGCGCGCTGACGGACCGTGTGGCCATGGCGTGGGGGTACCAGGAGCCGTTTAAGAGGGGCTTGGAAAGCGGGTGGGAGTGGGAGATGTTGCGGCATTGGGCGGGCGTAAGGGGTATGATTATCGATAGTTCGGAGATGGTGGAGGGAAGGGAGATGTCGGCGGAGAAGGATGCGGAGCGGCTGGCGGCGCAGGAGAGCATTTTGGCCAGGTGAGTTTTCTTCCGTTCGTCGACGAATGTATGGTGATGCGGTTAGTGCTAATGAGATTGGTGGTGCAGGATGAAGTTGAAGTTGGCGAAGCCGGGCGATAAGAAGGCTAAGAAGCAGCTCTTCTCGACCTAGGATAGCTGTATATACTGACGGCTGAATATCTTGTGTATATTACCGTAGAATATGGATATAAGCCAGGTAAATGCTTGCTGATATAGCGGCTGTATATAAGGAATCATGTCTATATAGAGCCTTTTTATAAATTTTATTTATCTATGCGTTCAGCATACACGACTAGTCTAGAAGCCAGATGGGTGTGTAAGTATTGAACAGTGGGAGCCAAGAAATGAAGCAAACTTCTGCTATTCGAACTAGGAAATGCAGGTTTGTGTCGTCAACGCAGGTCTTGCCGGCGACTTGTAGGTTCTCATTGCTCGATGCCGAGGCGATGTCGATATCATATACAGAAAAATTACAACGAAGCTAGTTATCTAGGTGGTTATAAGTAAGTAAGTAAATACTTACTTTACTTACGCAGATAATTGAACATTGCAAGATTGTTGCACACAATTTTACCCCCAAAAATAAATAACACCATCTATCTGTATTCGTTCCGACGCGATGTACGAGCTTGCTGGTGAAACTGTTTTACAGCTCTAAGAGGTAGGCATATATGCTATCTGGAAGAACTCGACGAATTCGGTGTCTTTAAACTATGGCCTCGCCTAGCGATTGTAGTATCGCTGTAGGTTATGACCCTGTATAATACTATTATCAGCCGCTCGTGTTGGAGAAGTCAAATCCGCTGTAATAATAACGTTATAGGAGCGGCTGATATCACATTCGTATTCTAACAGGAAAGTCAGCACAAGATCATTGATAGATTATGATTCCGCTACCAAAAATTTTCTGGCGAACGGCAGCTTGATGTCACTTTATCGCGGAACGGTGCAGCGTGATGTTTTTTGTAACCTGGTGGGCATTCGATCGTTATTCGTATATTTTATAAGTCCCGGACCTCCCATATTTAATGGAAGCTTTGCATGTATTGGATTTCGGCACCGGCTTGGAGGAGTGGCGGAGTGGCTAGCTAATGCGGACTGCCTTGTATACCCAGGCACATGTATCATTTTTTAATTACAGAATGTTAGCGAGAAGATTGTACATCACGGATTTTGCATCGTTAGCATATATTCAAGCGCATCAACTCGATAGCCCACCACCTAGTATATCTTTAATCACGTACGCACTATTGCTGAGTGAAGCTGTTGCTGCCATCTTTGCAATGGAGCATTTCAGTGATTAAGGCACAGGCTAGTCCACGCGGCCCCCACTACTTTGGTATAGTCGTAGGAAACCATGATCGCGCTACTTGTGCCGCACGTTTATGAAGCTACTAGTCCCATCATGACCACTGATCCACTAGCGTCGATTTCACGGTAGCAGGCTTAGAAGCGGCGGCGTCGATGAACCAGCCACCACGCTCGCTCACGAAGCAGCGCTCAAGCCTCTAGCACAGTGGTTCAGCACAGCACGCCGCGCGGCTTGACCTTACCTCCGCTAATCCACCTATTCTGCTAGCGTTACATGAACGCGCGGTCTGTGGGGCGGCCAGGTCTCGATCTTTCGTTGAGGCGCAATAATACGTAATTAACGCACTCCACGTCAAGAGTCCGAGAGCACGTACCCTCCCGACTTGGCGTAAGTGGCGTTCCGGGTCACCGCATATGTGACGGGAGCGCCCCACATCTTTGTGATAACTGCGCTGCCGTTCCATACTATGCAGCTGCCCGTGCGCAGCGCGGATGACTATTCCTATACTTGTGTATAAAAGTAATTTAACAACGAGGTGCTTGTCCTGATCGGGGTTAAATTTGCAGCTGAAGGCGTTGTAACTCCATCGTTTGGGTACATCTTCATAGTGACGGAAGAATGCAGATAACTTACTAGGAATTTGGGGGAGCGATTTGGGCGACAAGGGTATATTGTACTAGCCCTGGCAGGAATTGTAGCTTGAGCTCTGTCGTTTGTGGAGTTCCCTGGCTTTGTTTCGTCGTAGCGCGCCGTCGGGCGTTGCATTTTTGCAACGCGTGTGTTGTTACGGTGTCTTACTTTGATCTTTCGATCCCGGGGCATTGGTAACTATGTCTTGCATCCCTTTATAATTTACATGCAAGACATGTGGTCTGCCGGGTACGCGGCCTCGCGAATGGAGTCTATTATCAAGGGATAGCGATAGAGTTCCTGTCGAAATCATTATAATAGCCAGCATAAGATGATACGATTAATTGAGATCCGGGCGTCGTAATATCGAATCGATCAAATTGGTTGTAATAAGATACATGTATACAGCTAGCTACTAGACTAGTATTATCAATTAAACCTCGATCAATATAATCTGACCCTGTATATCTGGTGTTTTATTTGCAATATGATGGCCAGGAGACGAACGTCTCTGCACTACTTGTGATCGACCGGGAAACAGCTGTTTGAAGCTAATTAATTACCATCTCGTAATTTCCTCCCCTTGCTGACGAAGTGTGAGTTTATGGAAATTCATTGACGCGAACTTAGAGCTCGCTGGCTGGAATGTGATCAAATTACCCACCAATGAGTAGCTCCAGCCATGGTCAGAAGGACGCCATAGAGCGAAGCTTATGAG
The DNA here is from genome assembly GCA_020064725.1 of Drechslerella dactyloides. Taxonomy (NCBI): domain Eukaryota; kingdom Fungi; phylum Ascomycota; class Orbiliomycetes; order Orbiliales; family Orbiliaceae; genus Drechslerella; species Drechslerella dactyloides. The sequence continues at coordinate 1,036,309 of JAGTWJ010000002.1, forward strand.
ATTACGATCGGTCGATCGCTACCACCATTTCGCCACTACACGCCACCGAGTTCGACGTCGGTGACACACACCTTCACACCAGCACGTAGGCTTGCGAGATTGGTTTACATGCAATTAATACAGACCCATATTCTAAGCATCACATAATCACGGCGCAAAAGTTACATGTATACGTCTCGTGATCCGAAGCCTATTACCTGATAGCATTATGAGAGACACGTCTACGCGTCGGCGAAACTTTAAAATATATCACCCAATCAGTGCCGCCGTCGATATAGCATCGCGTCTCGTCTTCGTGGCACTCGATCGCACGAAAGCCTAATTCGCGAAAACCTTGAAATCCCAATCTGGCCGGCTGAGACACAGGTACCGTGATATTGGAACTGAAACAACCATAACGAGCAGACTTCGTGCTTCTCGATCCATCCAATCGCTTGAGACGCAATAATGTTAAATTCTGGAGTTTCGCAGGGATGTTGAAAGTTAACGTCAACGTCAACGACAACGACAACTCATTGGATACCGTTGCACGCAGAGTTCATAGGCGACTTGAACATGAACATTCAGTATATGCCGAAGTTCCACCGATTCGCGAGGTTTTGGAAAATTCGCGTACTCGGAGAATTAATTGGGAGGCTACACATGCACGTGAAGTGTTTCGCATAGTATAGGTTACTTTCGCCTGCGACATGGTATCCACTAACCTTTATGAACGGGTGGCAAGTTTTACGTGTCTGCGTGATGATTAGCATCACTGGGTCTAGAATAACTTGGTAAGTGTCGAGTGATGGAAAGTTAAACATCGATATTTCAATTGCCACGTCTTGGATTGCAATACTTGGGAACCACGAAACCACGTCTGTGATTGTTGCATTGCCGAGGTCCGATGTCCTGAGTCGTTACACAGGGGAAAGCGATGTCGTTCACACCTGTGCTCCAGATCCTGGACATTGCACGACAATTGTCGTACAATAGTACAAGGGAGAACCCAGTTTTGGATGTCAATTGCATGGACATGGATTAGCGAGACGAGACAGCATGCGTCCGCTGGGCCGTGGCATGCACAGTCACGTCACGTCAGGATATCAACTATCGATTGATCTAAAGTTTCCGAGGGGTGTTTATAATTTATAATTAGCTTGCCTAATATAATTCGGATGCGCAGTCTAGCTAGTTGTGGAATACGATAAGTCGTGGTTAGTGCCGTATGTTACTCAATCGCAAATAGTACACCTACCGGCTAGGATGAAACTCTTCCTAAGGGATGGATGGCATAATGATGAGCTGCAGATGGCCAGGGACTGAATCATGTCGGAGATAAGAAAAGTAACCTCAGATTCAACACATGATATCCAACGCGCTGATGCTTGGTGAAGCCCGGCCTCGGTATAGCAAGATGTCTTCGAGCCAAATTACATAAGTTTTCGGATTGGATTTGCACAATTGCCGGGCTAGACATCCCCAACGGAGCCAAAGGGACGAGAAGTCTTGGAGCCTGAGGAACTTTCATCACCGTGATCGAGGAGGTTCCGAGTCTCTGGGATGAACTAGCTTTGTGCGGATGCTCATATTAGCATTCTATGACATGCTTCATCGGCGTTTGGCGTGATCTTGATCTCATTTTCATTGTGGTGTCGTTATATATACTTGGCAGCTATCATAATTTTTTTACCAAGAACACTAGTCAGATGAAAATTCGATCCCTCGATCGCAATCTTGCAAAGATTCTTCCTTGTATATCAGACAGGTCTCGCTGATCGATCCGTCGAATCGGCTCTAGCGTCCATCGGGCGAGCACGCGAAGGTGCCGGTTTAGACCGCGCGGGGATGGCTTCGCGGTCCGTGGAGAAATAGCGACAAATCCTAACAGCTACTCAGAAGGTCTAGACTAGTTTTACCAAGACCCGTTACTTCTCACACCGGTCTCATATCCAGAGAGCCAGTCCCCTTGGTTCGCACGGCCAGCCGGTGGGACCGCAGGAGAGTTGACTAACTAGGTAGTTGGTGGTAACCCTCGGCGGGTAATACAAGCCTTGCATCCGCAGTCACGTCCAGTAATAATCGTCGAAGCAGCCACCTGCGGCGCTATTTTCCATGGCTCTTTGCATTCCATCTGGGTATATTACGCCTGCTATATGCGTATACCCCCTAGTTTCGACGCCTACATGACACCACTGAGCTGAACTTGTATACAGGGCGTCAGCTCGTAATATAGTGTCCCCTCGACGCCTTTATCCAGATTCGACCTAGATATCGCCTTAAGAAGTGAGGGGCAAGAGACACACTGTCGCATCAATTAAGTCCCTCAGACAGTACTAGCTGCGTCGGCTGCATGCTAGCTTCAAAGCCTCCCTATGGGAAGCCTTGCCAGTCGCCGGCTGCTCCGAATTAACCACCGGGGCGCATCGCCACGCGTGTGTGTGAGTAAGAAGTATGGGCGTGCCTCGGTAAATTATCCTCAGCAATCCGGGTATATTGTCTGGTGAGGGCGAATCGAGGGGGTAAAGGGATCGAGATTTGAGCGTGGCGTGCTCTATCGATACTTTCTGACACTCGAAAGTTTTAGGGGAGTGCATTAGCGTCGGTTGATCAGAGTATCATGTCAACCTTGTCTCTGTGGTTTGAATTTTTCTTGTTTTGTGAGATAGCCCTGCCGGGAGCGTTGGAACTTTGAATGCTAGGCTTGCTGATTGTACGTGCTAGCTTGCTGGATATCTGAAGTATGCTATGATATGTACATACACAAAATCGCTGCCCAAAATGTGTCGCCGATCTCTCGAACCATAATCTTGACAAGGTACTGTTCACAGGAATGAATTTTGGAAAACTTTGGATCATGGTAAGGTAAGGAGCAACTGGAATGAAAAAGATTATGCCGTGACGACTGCCGTTCCCGCACACTCTCCGTCAATCTCGCTCGCTCGCTGGAAAAAAGAGAATAAGATTCAAACAACATGAGAAGATGAACAACGTAACTGCGAGAAAGGAAAAAAGATCAACAAAATCGCCTCAGATGCGCAAGATAGATGGGGAGATATTAAGGCGATGAAAGGATGTTAACTGCTGCAACCCAACAAGAAAAAGTGCATGCTGTGAAGCCTATTATTATAAGATGTAGTAGAAATAAGGAAAAATATAGGCGTAGCCCGCTCAATTTGAGCTTCCGATGATCATTGACCAGCGCGGAGAGGCGATCGAATGAGGGAGTTTGGAGAACCTACTTTTACGCAGGAACTCAAGCAAAACCACAGAAATAGCACGCTTTTGCGATATCTCGCATATGAGGTCGTTTGCGTGCTTGCGTGCTGGTACGGGCGGGAAACCAGGCGGATGGCGAGAACCGGCTCGAGGGGAAAAAAGTATGTGCCACGGTGCGGGGCGTGTGTAAGGCAGTACATTGACGTTCGACCGTGAAGACCGTTATGTCGTAGATGTGTCTCCAGCCACGAAGAAGCGGAGCGCGAGAAGCGTGAAAATCGTGTAGCACATGTCTGAAACGCCATCGATGGTAAAGGGGGCGGCCGTAGGAACGGATGGCAGCTCGAAGAGCTGGTTGGTGGACATCGAGGTAAGGAGGACGGCTGTGCGAGGCATGATAATCTTTGGGGCAAGAAAGAAAGTTGTGGGAGTTCCAGCGATGTAGTAAGAGCATCACATGTGCACTCCAAGGAGGCTACCTCCGAAATTTGGATACAGGAGGGATACCGTAAGATAGAAGTGATATATTGACACCAAAAATAAGAGCACAGTCTGATCCCGTTCCCATACCAAAAACCCGTTTACCGCTGTGAAACGTCAAATAAAAGAAATCCCTGGCCGTAAAAAGGAGTAAAGTGTCCAACCGATAATTGTTCCTAAGATTTTTTTGATGTTCGCAAGAAGGGTATACGGAAACACAAAGCGAAGCAAAGCGAAGCAAAAAATGCAGATAGCGAGAAAGCTACATTGGAAAACTGGACAGGTATCCGAAAGGATATCTGTGACACAGGCCAATAGACGGAATGCGGCGTGGGTTACCGAGCCCACGGCGACCGCTCTATTCAAATTCGATGCCCTGGATGCTTGTAGGGTCACCTCCGGCGGCCAGGACGGCGGCGGCAGCCGCCTCCGACAGTTTTCGTCGCTTTTCTTGTGCTTCTCGTTCCCGCCGTGCCTTGGTTTTGGAACTGCCACTTGGTGCAACACCACTCAAAATCTTGGTGGCATCATGCGGAGTAAAGTTGACGAAGGCCACCCCGTCCTGGTTGTTCTTACCGCCCATGGGTGGCATGCGTGCGGACCTGCCGAGGCTGCCAGCTTTTCGCAAATAGGAAGACCTCGAAGCCCCATTGATATGGTTGCCGTGAGAGGGGACGGTCCGGAGGGGAATGGGTGGGGTAGACTGGACGGGCGTGTCATATCCCAACATTGACTTGGAAAGCGGGGTTCGCCGCGGGAAGGTGTTGAAGGCAGCATGTTGGTGCGGTTGGTGATGGTGCGCCGCTGAGTTGTGGAAGGGATCGATGAAATTGACCCCGGACGCACTTGTCGGAGAACAGAACCCGTCGGTTGGGGTGATCTGTTGGCTGAAATAGTAGCTGGGAGAGCCTGGCGGAGATGGCATCGCGGAATGCGCCTGCTGGCCGCCCATAAACGCGTACAAACGGTCCGATTCGAGAATCGGGGATCGCGGCTGCTGCTGCCCTTGCTGTTGCCCTTGCTGCTGTTGTTGGTGTTGAAGCAGCATCATCTGGCCGTTCAGGTTGTCGTTTGATGGTGTTTGATTGAAACGGCGCTTAGGCGACATGTTTGGCAGGGAAGTGAACCCCCCAGCGGCCGTTGTTGGGCCGGAGGAGGCTGGGTAGAGCAGAGAAGGATCATCCTGAGCGAGTTCGAGATTCACGCCCTGGCCCCACCAGGCCTGAGGCGAGGAGCCCTGGGCGGAGGAGGAGGAATCCTCGGCGTTGTCCAGATCGAGGGACTCGGTGATGGGACACGGAGCGTTGTTGAAGCTGGGGTAGGCGCTTAGAGGTGGCTGAGGCTTCATTATCGCCCCGGCGTCATCAAAGCTGTGCTCGGGCGAGAGATACTCGTGGGTGGGAGAGTGGTTGAGATACTGGCGGCCCTGGGAGCTGGCGTATGGCGTCTCCATCTGTTCCTGGAGCTGTGGCATGCTATGAGGGCGAGAGAGTAGGTTGATCGCCTCTGCCTCGACGTTGGAAGGGAGGGATTCGGTGGACAGGTTGTAGTTGCCGTTTATGTGAGGTGCAACATTGCCGTTCGGACACAAAAAGCTCTGGCGGCCACTAGATAGCGGCGGGGAAAGCGGGAGGTCTGTCGGGATGTTTGGCGGGAACAAATCTCCGTGATCTGTGGCAGACGGCTCCTTGTGTAGGAAATAGGACGCCTCGTGCTGGACCGGATATCTCACAGTGGTGGGGCCCGCGAGGTCGAAGGCCTGCGTACGGGCGGTGGCGAGCATTTCCTCGGTGTCGGAGAATGAGCTTTTATAATTGACTCGTCGTCTCCAAAGTGGAGCCCTTTTCGCCTGCCGCTCGTCTAGGAGGCGGTAATGTTGCACGGCGGACAGAGAACGCCTGGCGGGGGCAGACCGGAGCCGGGCAGCGGAAAGATGGTGGAAGGCTCTGGCCTTGCTTGGGGGCAGCGTCTGGGCGTGTGCAGGATGAGAGAGCGGCTGTGGATGTGGATGTGGATGGGAGTGGAGATGATGATGCTGTGAGGTCTGATGTTGATGGAGATGAGGGTGAGGGTGAGGGTGAGGATGGAGGGAAGATATATCGCTGGCGGGAGGAGTCGGTGAGGATGCGCCCTGCTTATGAGGAAGTTCGGGTTTCACTAGGGAGCCTGCCCCCGTCGACTGCAATTGGTCGGCCGCAAGACGGTCCAACGGGCTTAGCAGCAGCCCGCCCTCTAGTCCACCTCCTTCTGCTCCTCCTCCACCACTACCAGCAGCGTCCGTCTCGCCATCGCCAGGTCCCGAGTGCGAATGCGACTGCCGGCAGCTCGGGCAGCTCGCGGGCGACGTCGAGGAACACGAGCAGGCTCTGCTGCGGTCCTGGGCTCCTCGGCTGCCGTCGCCGTCGACGTCGTCTTCTTCTCTCTCGCCGCTCCCACCGCGACGACGACGACGACCAACATCACAACCACCGCCAACCTCGCCTGCAACGTCGCCGTCGTCCCTGAAAGCGTGCAGGCCGTCGCTACCACCGTCAAGGTCATCCGGTGGCCCGCTTGTCTCATGGGCCTCTTGTCTAGCCCACGGCGAGGGAGGGTGGCCTCCCACTCCTCCCCCCATCATGGCAATCTCGATCCCGGGCACTTGGGGGGGTGGTATGTAGGAGCCAATCGAGTGCGGATGCTCGAACCTTGCGCCGGGTGCCGGGTTCTGCTCTTCAGCATTTGCATTTGCATTTGCTTCTTTCCGCTCCGAGCCCGCCTCCGTCGAGGACGTCTGCAAGTACTCACTCAGCAGGCAGTCAATCTGCTCGCCCGGGGCGGCCGCCGCCGTGGACGAATTGGAAGAGGAGGAGGTGGAGGAGGCCTTCGACCACCATGAATCATCCCTCAACCCGTTTTCGGAAGCGTAGGCATCCCTACTCTCATCCGCTGGCTTCCACATCTGTACTCAAGTCGCCCCGAATACGCCCAGGAATGCGTCAAGACGAAATGGGTAAAAGAGGAAGCAAGGCCGCGCGCTCTCTATCAGCTTTCCTTCGAGTCGTCTCCAAGCGGTATGGGACGCCCTAGGTCAATATCTAGCCCTCGCTCTCCCTCTCTCTAGGCTGTCAAAAGGGATTTTTTTTGATTCAACGTAGCTGATTATTCCTGATGGCGGCAGGCTCCACGGCAATGATGATCCCCCTTCGATTCAGAAGGAAGTCCGTCGTCGTTCGTTTCCTCGCGAAGACCGTGACAACCACACCGTCGAAATAACACGCTCTGCTCACACACACGTAGCTGCGTAGAGACACGCAGATCTTGCCCTTTAAGCTCCGTCCGCCCTCAGAGTCAATAGCGTAGAGTTCCCACTCCACGTAATCACTCGATGGGAGTCTAGACTGGCAAAGAAGTGTGGAGCGATATATTGAGGTCGTTGGAGGAGGATTCGAAGGGCACGTCAGGCTGAGATCACCTCTGACGAAGAAACCCAAATGGCGATCGACTCCACAGCGGAGTGTGTTCGAAGTCGGCGATATCCGGTTAGAAGAGAAGCCGCCTAGCAGGCAAAATGTATTGAATTAAGTTAATCAATAGTTGAGAAAAACCCGGGGAGGCGAATTGGATCAGTCGACTTGAAACGACAATCGAGAGAGAGAGACGAGGGGAGAACACCTTCCTTCTATCTCACCAGCGAATGGCAAAATAGAAGCTGATGGCGAGCACGAAAAATAAATCGTATGCCCGCGATCTCGCTGCTGTTTTATGAACGTCTGCGACCCATTCCACTGAGTATATCAACAAAATCACGATAGCGGTGTTCGTATCCAGCCAGCCTCTCGTCGGCTCGTCGCCAAATATCGGTTGTCCTGAAACCCGTCATTGACTGCCAGAACTCCTTAATGAACAGGCCTTTCTTCATAACACTGAAGATTCCTGATCAACGGATATTGAACGACGCCGTAGCTCGAGAAACAGGGTCGTGATCCAAATCGCAATGTCAGAAGCATTCATTCGACATGTCGTTGCCAACGCGCCACACTCAGGAACGTGGACAGATGCAGCGAAATTTCCTATCCGGGTGTGGAAGCGAAGGCGGATCGGAGGCGCCTGATAAAAAAAATGTCGAACAGGAAGAATAAAGAAGAATAAGACTAAGATACGGCGCTACCTGGGCTTGTGGGCTTGGCTGCTGCACGCCGCTGCGCAGGGAAGGGAGGGGAGGGGGGTGTGGCCCTGATGGGCATCAGCTGATGGTTGCTTTTCGTCCCGGGGTCAATGATGCTATGGACGTCAAAGATATTTCTCCGATGGGTATGGGCGCTTTGATAGAAACCGTTTAGGTCAACGAGTTATACTGCATCATGAAATGATACTGGACGCCCGGGCATGCATTCCTAACCGATTTTACCAGGACGCATTCGGCACGCAGGCCTGTTCTTCTGTGGAGGGAATCGAACCGAAAATTCTGTGACATATATCATAATTCTTTTTTGGGAGAGTCTTGCGGTCTTTGCGCCCACGAGCCGGGCTATCAATTACGCAACCTCCCGCGACGTCTATCATGTGGAAAAAGTCGTATTGCTTGTGCGCGCGCTCATGAACAGCAGTATTTCGAACCATGCAACCAATAAAGCAGACTTCGAGGCAACATTTGATATTCGGGCGCGCGACAGGACCAGCTACCACCAAGGAATAGCGAGCGACTAGCGTTCATCTCAAGCGGGATTCGTGCGTCCTGAGCTCAATGGCCGTGTCTGTAGATAACCCTAGCCGACGTGGGTGTGGGTGTGCATCGCGGCATACGGTCGACCGTACTCTTTCGGCGCGGGCGCGATCCTGCAGAGCCAAAAGCGTCCGGTCAGCGTGTGTGAAAGCACGACCCTCGCATATCCCGCCGCACGGGTCCAATGCGACTGTGGGATATGGACGAAGCAAACCAGGCATCAATATTGCCGCAGGAAATGACATACATGTACATACCGGAGCAATTTCGACCGCAAGCATTCAGCAGCAACTCGCGGCTTCCCTGTCCCCCTGGGAATTTCTGCAATAGAAGTCTATCGATGGCCCGAGATATGTTGACATGGCGATCGACTCGGGCTGGAATGCTGGTGGTGCGGTGGGTCCAACGCCCCCTCTTTTCCGCGAAGGTATAAGATGCCGCCACGCGAAGCTCGCTAAGGCCGAGCCAGGTACAGGGCTCTGCCAGCTGCCGTCTCGCGCAGTCCCGAAAGGAAACCGATCATTCAATTGGCCGAATTCTCAGCAATCTTCCGCAGGTTGCATTTGGAAGCCCGCCGCTGAAACCGTCGATGGAGCCCACTGCTGTTGTTCCTGTTCATTGTCCCGTCATATTTTCGTCGTCTCGCCGTCCGGGGCCAACGTAACTCGCCTGCGCTGCGCTGCACTCCGCCTGCCTGTTGGCTGCAACACTCAACGCGAATATATCCAACCATTGCGTCGTTGGATGAAACACCGCCTTCACCATCCAGAGACCGCTTCTCGCGAGCCGAAATTACTTTCCCACGGAACGCATTTTGTGACACGCCGCGGATTCGACGGTTCTGGTAATGCGTGCAAAGGGCGGTGGCGATCGTCCGGAGGAAAATGCCCCCAAGCCCTTCGCACCGTCGAACTAGGCTCCCAAGACCTAACATTTCCATGCTTTATCAAGGAGCGGCGTCGACGCATCGGGATAACGGCGCTCGCTGCTCGTCAGAGACAGAAGAAGGTATGGTCGAGTCGCACGGATCACTTTCGAGTCGATGTTAACTCCTCGCTGAAAACCTGCATAAGAACAATTTGCACTCGCTCCTGCAGCTAGCGGCCGTGTCTGCCGCTCCCTAAGGCTCGCCGGATACCTCGTATTCCCTGCCGACTCGGGGAAAAATCGACTGCATCTTAAGGCGGTGGAAGCAAGGAAGGCGGAAATAGGCGCTATCTCTACTAAGGGGGCCTCGATCTGATCACATTTTCTCGCTCCTTCTCATGCTCGCCTTCAGCCCATGTTCGGATCGTGGAGGAGTCTTTGCGCCTTGTCCGCTTTGCGCTAGGACGGTTGCACTATATATGCACCAGCTCCTGGAGGAGGGCTGCTGATTGTCTGGTGATTGGGGCCATTAGGGGGCGTGGGCAACCAGAGGTTTGGGATGGCACAGAGCAGGTGACCTCCCAGCTGCTGCCGCATCAGTTTTTATCAGATCATCGACTCAAGTACCGATGTGTAGCTGCCGCTGAAAAGGCCTCATAGCTGGCGGAGCCGACGGGGCGATGCCACATCCGTATTTGCAGCTCGCTAATCCAACTTGTCGACTGTCGTGTTTTTGTTGGATATCCACCCACCGGAGAGCCGGCGCTGCCCACCCCATTGTCAGCCGGATGGACGCGAGAGACAAAAGCCAACTCGAGCGACTGCCAGGTAATCCAAACGACAGGTTTCTGGTTCAACGTTCCGGTGCTGCTTCGGTTCTGGTCATCTGTGCGTAATCCTCAATTTCCAAGGTTGTCTCTGAGAGGCTACGGAAAATTGGACTGTTCCTTGACATCGCCTGCAAGATCACCATCAGACCACCCACAGCCGCTCTAGCCCCGATATCCCGCCATTCCAGCGCTCGAGATGTCGATGCTGGAGCCCCGACTGAATTGGACAACTCGCCGCTTCTGGCAGTGAACAACTTTTTAAACGATTGGGCAATTGAGCCGACGGGGTGTAGGGAGAATCCATTCTCCATCGATCGACCGATCCCTTGCATCCTCAGGATCTGGCAAGTGCCATTGATGAGCAGGAGAGGTTCGTGCGAGGGTCTTTCGCTTTTCCAAGCGACTCGGCTACCGGGAACTTGTCTTTGAATCGTGAAACCTGAGGGGGCTGCGTGCGAATTCCTTCAGAGCCTTCCTCCTAGGTCACATCATGACGTCTGGCAGATGGCCAGAATAGGCACAGCATGCAAAGACGACGGTGTCGATGTTCAAAAGATGGCTAGAGTCAATATTCTTGCTCCGGCCTGTCCAAAGTAACCGTACCCTCCGCGATCACGATCCGGTCGAACGCAATATCTCCGAGCAAGGGACTGGATCGGCCATTCCTTGAGAGGTATACATTTCCGGCGGGGAGTCGGCAAATAAGGCTCGAACGGGTGCTCCCATTAACAGGGTCGTTCGAGGGCTTTTGACAGACAATCGCTAAAGGCCCTGCCAGCTCGCATTCCTGATATGCAGCGAACACAGACGAAACGGAGGGCGCTCAGATCGCGCCGCGTGTGGTGGATCTCCCTCCCACCCTCTGCCTTGTGCGAACCCTGTGGGCCTCTTTCCAACGGAGATCAGGACTCTCGTTTGCGTTTCAGAGGCGAACAGTCTCCCACACTTTCCCATGTGAGGGCCAAGGTCGACAGCTCGTCAATGATTGCGCCTTCCGCGGGTATGTCTCGCAGAATCCGTCAAAGCGCCCCGACTCGCCACACCGAGGCCACCGGTTAGAGCCTTGACCATTCCCAAGTCGTCCAGAGCAGACACTGTCTGCTTTGCTGGGGTGGTGGTGTGTCCTGGAGAGGCTGAGGACTAGCTGTCATGCAGCGCACGTCCTCGAGCTCCGGCTGGCTGTTATTCCCCGAGACTCAGCTCCGCTTCTGTTGTCATTCTGGTCCTAAGTGTTGATCGAACAAGATATCAGCACTATCGCTCGCTTGTAGAGAGTTCCCTCCCCAAAAAGTGCAAACGACGGAGCAAGCCCGTGCGCGAAACAATGGGGGGGAGAAAACGAGATATTTGGGGACTTAAAACAACCAAACTGGGTTTTCCATTCACCTACCCCAACGCCATGCCGATGGTGGCACAGCGATAAAACGCGTATAGCAGACGGCTACCCAAAGCACTTTCGAGTGAACGCTCGAGCATTCGGATGGCTCCGGTCTCACATTGAGCCCTAAAACACTTTGGTTCTGCGGAGTGCCGAGATTCGACGGTCTTCTCTATACGAAGGTAGGCTACCTATCGGGGCCGCGTGTTTTTTTCTTCCTCTCACGAGCTAAGCATTCTGTATATTTAAAGCACGAGAACGATCCCGGACCCGAAAACTAGAAAACTGGTTCGCTGTTTGTCCTCAAATCCAGCCGCTCAGGATCTGACAGCCGCTTAGATGGTCGTTCCATGCTGTTGGGCACAAAAATCGGCTGGTCGTGTTGTCTTTGTTCGAACGGAGATTTGTGGTGACGCGTAGGAGCGTTTATTGAACAAAATGCAAAACCGGGCCGTATCATGCTTAGGGCGATGTTGGAGATAAAAAAAGAGGGGCTCGATCCGTGCGCGACGATGGGATGCAGCTTGGAGGGGGTGTGAAGAAAAAGAGCAGAAGTGCAGTTGTTCGCGGCCAGCCAGCTGACCGTCTGAGGGGTTTCTGTCAGGCGACGGGCGCACCTTTTCGCACTTCGTACAACCACCAGTTGGGCAGGCAGACAGCAAACGCCACGCCCCCAACCGAACTGCCGTTAGAGGCCTTGCAGAAGCCTGCGGGCCATCCACTAACTTAATCTCGCGATATCCTGCCCAAACAGTTGGATGTTTTCCTCCATGTGCCAAGGGCCTGGTCATTTCGGCAAATGACGACAAGCTCTCCCGTCCGGCGCCGACATGTGCCCGGGTGGAAGACGTGAGCGTATCCCCGAGATTGTGACTGTTGTTGCGAGATTAAATTGCGCTTTCTGGGCATCTGCAAGTTTATGCTTCTGAACAAGTCGATAGCTGTATACAGCTGTAGACGCGTCAACTAAGCTTATCAGCAGCTATTCATACGATCGATATCGCGAAGGGTAGCTTACATCACTGGGAGCTTGTGATGGAGTTAAGTTGGTTGTCTCTGCGCTACCAACCCGTGTCTACCGGCACCTCGCCCGCCTGGCCGACGCCACGAAGCGAGCGAGCGACAAAGCCGTTCTCGCCGTCTTTGCATAGTGTGAGCCAAGGGCGATTGTGAACCCAGTCCGTGCGCCCGATGAAGACAAAAGATAGAGGGCTCGAGAGTATCGGTCGCGATCGATCGATCGAGCGCTCGCCGGAGCGCGCAGTCTTTTGTGTTGTTCATGACGTCGAGGCGAAGTGTTGAAACTGTGCCCTTGCATAATCTGAGGCCATCCCACAGGCCAACTGCGAGCAGAGCGGAAGGCCTTAAGGGAGCACATGTTCTCGAGACCTGCATTTCTCATGCACCGATTGGTAACTATCACGCGGTTGGCATTCCTGAGATACGCATGTCTACGGACATGCATGTTCACATGGTCGTATTTGTGGATATTGCCGCAGGCGAGCGGTGCAAATAGATCCCCTCCAAGGCTTTCTCCATGCAAATCGCTTCAGCGCACCTGGTCTGGAAGCAACATCCTTCTAGAGGTACTTGTAACATTTGAGTAGTACTATATCAATCTTATAATATAAATACTGGATATTGGTATCTCGTAGAGGTAGACTATTTGAATTGCCAAAGTCAAGGTGGTACCAATACCGCGGCTGCGGTTCGCGGTAGAATTTCCTTGAATATCCACACCTAGTGACAGTGCTAGTGCCAGATCTGGAACACAATCATATAGATCACGGGATGGAATTCGGACGCATGCATCTGCTTCAGGGGAATCCTGAGTCGACTTCCCACAATGACCACCGCACAGCATATAGAAATTTAACAAGACGTATAACGGACATGTTCGGCTGATCGATCGATCTCCGGATTCGCTCAGGGTATAGCTGGAAAACCCCGGATCTAAAACAGAAACATAGATCAGCTCGATACGCGCTACTATGAAAGAGCTGTCTAGATCTCATCGATGTAAGCCGTCAACGTCATAACGTTACGCTATGCAAGATCTAAGGAATATTCAAGATATTGAGTTGATCGACAATGGCGTATGTACGCGTACGTACGGCGAGGCTCGTATACGTACAAAACTTAAGCTTTAGTCTAATCGTAACATTTACCATGGATGCCCTGTTCAGAGACAAATAGATGAATCTAGATTCTGCAGAGACAAGTAAACTTAGAAGATACGTCGTCACCAAATCAAATTATCCATCCGCAGAAGCAAGGGTTTGAAAGTATACAATAGGATTATTTTTCTGGCGGCTATATAGATCCAACGGGAAAACAGTAGATCTAAGACAAGCCGGCAACAGACCAGTCAGAAGCAATCCCGCCTTTTAGCGTATAGATCGATATAGTTTCATCACGGTCTTGAGACTTTAGTGATAGTGTACATCTGCTTAGGGTCTACCTTGTGACGGGTTTGCCGGTTACGGCATATTTTGATACTGATCTTTAGAGAAACCGTACGAATATATAAGTACTAAGTTTCTTTAAACAGAATATAGAACAAGTACATCTATTCTGGCTAGCTGCTTGAGCGTTCGAACTTGAAATGTTGTACGCCTGATAGAACATTGTAGGTATATGCACTATAACATTACCGGACTATGCAATACAATACTGATGAGTCTGAGCCGCAGATCTTTAAATCCAGAGTGAAGCTACAGAGGGTGACATAACGGCGAACATGAGCGAAACAAGATTACTTGCTTGCTCATAAACATTCGCCACTGGGTGTCCGACTAGTCAACTGCAATTTGGAAAACCTGTGGCTTGGTAGAAGAAGAATTCAAAATTTTACCATCGATGCCGTCAGCTTCCAGCAACGGTGCAACGGAATCAGCCGTCGTTTTATGCCGCTGGAGACCCCACCTCTCCGCATGATTCACTTCAAGGGAGGCTAATATAGTAGTCGCACATGAAACCATTAGTCCGGCCATCCAACATTTTCTGATAAAGTTTAACTAAACTGCCACTCCGATAGGTATTTATCGCCGCTAGCATGCCCTTGAGTATACCCTGTCCTTGCTAGTAGATCTATAGACATGCGGCAGTGCGAGCATCTTTGGCGGCTTCCGTACTAGATGTGCTACACCCATGTAGTGATCATCCTTATCGCGCCTCGAAACTCTTCGGTGGAAACCCGCAACGGTAGCGTTTCCGAGACCTTCCTCAGCGAAATTTATGCTAGATGGTAGCCTATACCCTCTTGCTGTCTTATGAACCAGATTATCGAGTCGGCCTGTACCCCACTGAAGGATGTGAATGGTTCTAAGGTGTGCCACCGCACGGATGAGTGTATCTACCGAACCAGAGCCCTGGGAAGAGGACAGACACAAGTGATTGAGCCGCCGCCACGGATTTGTCGGCGCCCACATAGACTAGTACATGTACTATAGTGTAGTATGCAATCGGCCGGCAGTATAGTACCGATCCCAAGAGACTGGGACCGCGGATCCGTATCGACACGGCTTGACTAGCGTTAGCCAAGTGTATACATATGTATACATGTACACTAGGTATGCGCACGTACTCAAGCAGCTAATAGGGCTTATAGTATCTCTGCTGACCATTTAGCGCTACTTTGTTGGAATCGACAATATCGATAGCTATTTCGTGCTTTTAACGCCCCCCTTTTGGAAAGGTCGCAGTGCGATTGCTCCTACTTAAAGAACGAGAAGTTCAATTCGATCGATCGATCGATCGTTGCATCGGTATGATCGAGCTTGAGATCGAAGATGTAGAAATCTTCTAACTCGCAGGCTAATACATTTCTACTTTGTTTCGTAAGCCAGGCACTTTCGTTTCTACTTTGCTGATACTAAATTTCCTGAACTGTTTTCTGCACTGCCGTTCTGTAGATTGAAATTGATTCTCGATAACGACATGATCGAGACAGTGCACGAAGCTTCAGCCACATGTGCATGCAATCTACGCATGATATATATAGGACGCGACATCGAGGCTCGGTTCACCTGAATAGCTAAACCCGAAGCTTCAAGATCAAGAACGGATTAGTCAATTCGACAATATCTACGTCTTCGCCACCGCGGCGCCAAGCTCGAGCTCTCAGGGGACTGTCTACATTGGGCTGCTGCATTTACTGTGTCGGCGTATATATATACTTACGTATTTGCTCCGTGGACCTGTGGAAGATCCTTCGGCTTTCTTCGTACATACATGCATGCATGCATATGTGGATGAGGGTTCGGCTATCGCGGAGCGGGGTGGATATACTATATTATTCGGCACGTTTTATATATCGCATTATGTTATAGTAATAGTACGCTATAGCGTCCCGGGATGCTCACCGCATATTTGAGAATCCAGGTGACTTTATTTTATTCGTAAATGTGGCGCGCGCGGGTGTAAAATTGCCCCGTCGTTGTATTAACGCGTTGCCGCACACAGGCCTAGACGTTCTTGGGCTGTGCAACAATGTATTCTGCATTATTGCTTCGTACATTACAACAGCGTGTTAAAATTCACAAGCTTGCATGTTGAAAGTATGGTGATCATATCCAAAGTTGGAATATCGTATGGCTTGCATGCTGGGTGACCAAGTCGATCGCTGCCAGAACTGAGTTGTCGGTATGTGGAGGAAGGACAATATAATTGCTGAGCATTCATATTGTCCTCCGGGCCAGATATCACAGATCCCATTCTGTGAAGGTGCAAGTACCGAAATACTGGAATCATGTTTCTACGCCACTGGCAGAGTGGCATAAATTATATATACGCGCCATCTGCACTTTATCGTTGCTTGATTCATAGAGCGGTCTATAGTATACAAGCTTCAATCGTCCATATCTCCGAAAGCACCATTCTTAGCATTCAGATATAAAATTTCGAAACCACTACAGAAGGCCGACGATCCATATCCCTGCTCTCCATTGAAGACCCGAAATGATAAACTGTTCAATAGGCTCACAATTCACCTCATCCCAGCCGCCCGTTCCTCCATTACCACCACTTTCACCACATTTAACGTCCTAATCGTCAGTCGTGCACACGCACGCACACATTAGTCACGTATGAACAAAGGGAAACGTACACAAAAGCAACACTACTGCGCATCGTTGGTTCACATCACGGGGGCAAGAAAGGAAGAAATGTTGGGAACAAAATAGAGGCAGTCACTGCACGTCACAAGGGATATCAAATCGAGTACGTAGCCGCAAAAGCAGGACCACCAAAACGCAATGTGCCGCAATTTAGAAAGAAAGCAGGGAGCCACCCCCACCTCCACCACTCGGAACATGAGATCGGATCCATGCGCCGAATTCGCCCGGATTACGGGTCTGGATGAACACAGTTCCCGGACCGGTGAAGCGGCAGACGAGACCTTCGTTTGACGACAGAGCTGAGATGATGCCGCCGCTGGCAATGCGTTCAATCTGGTATTTGCAATTCCAAGCCACCAAATCTGCACAAACAGGCGCATGTTAGCCATCTATCCGAACATCTGGACTTGGTAAAATTTGAGTCTGGAGTGTGAACGTACGTCCGTTGTCGACGATATACTGCTCGCCCGGCGCCAAATTCTTCTGAATGATAGCCCCCAAGCTTGTAACGAACAGCACTCCCTGCCCGGTAATCTTGTACACAAACAGTCCTTCTCCCGAGAACATCGCGCTGCCCAATCCCTGGCTCTTGTAGTCACGGATGACACCTTGCGTGTTCGCCAGGAATGCATCCTTGCCCATTGACCACTGCTGCTGGCCGTCGAGTCGAATAGGGACAATGTCGCCGAGAGATGCCGGGGCGAGGATGACCTCTCCGGGCCCGGTGAAGGTCGAGTGGGCGAGTTCGCCGCCGGAAATGAGCTTCTTGAAGGAGACCTTTACGGAACCTTTGAGGGTGACGGAAGCAGCCATAGCAACCATTGCTCCTATATGATCGAGAGACGTTAGCAAGCTGATACATATTTTACGATACAGCAACACGTTCGGTGAGGCGACGAGTGTACGTACCTGGCTTAGCAGTGACGGGACACCCATGGGCGAGGTTTAGAGTCAAGATGGTGTTCGAATCTCGATGGTCGATCCGGTAGCTGCCGCCGTTGAACTGCCCGACGAGCTCCTGGCTGATACCACTCGAGCCGGCACTCGGCTGCGGGCCAGAAGGGAACCCCTGCTGCGCCGGAGGACCCTGAGGTGTCTGCTGCGGTGGAGGGCCGGAAGGAGGCGCGAAGTTCTGCGGCGGAGGTGAAAAGTACTGCTGCTGCGGGCCGCGGGCATCCTGAGCTGGTGGGGAGAACTGATTCGGCGGCGGGGCAAAGGACTGGTTTGGTGGCGGGGAGAAATGCTGCTGCTGCTGCGGGGCACCGGGAGGAGGCGCGTAGGACGGCTGGCCGGGAGGGGCGCCGGAGGGCGGGGCATAGTTGCCAGCTTTCTCAGGGGGTGCTGCATATCGGGTCGGTTAGCACGCATGTCGCGATGTATGACATCACACGAGTTCCCCTCCCACGATCGCTACAGCGCCCGGCATCGGGGCTACCACGATCGCACCACTTCCACACGATAGATGATGAGAACTGGAAAAGAGGATAATTGAGCACCTACGCGGATAGTAGCTACCCTGCGGCGGCGGCGGAGAGCCCTGGAAGCCGGACATTATCGCGTTATCGGGGCGTCTTCTGGCAACGTCTGCGGGGTCGCGTGTGTGATTTCTGTTCTACTATCAAACTCCGTACCCGGTCAGCAATCAGTCTCCAGAACCAACCTTTGAAGACGTCTGCGATTAAATAGAAAGGCGGACAGGCAGAGGAGGTCTGAGAAGCAGCTGCCTTCGACGGAGCAGTTGGATTAATCTCGTAAAGCAGCGGGGCAGTGCAGTGGGCAAATTAGCCGGACGGCAGGATCCGGTCTACAGCTCCAGCTCCAGCTTCAGCAGCCAGAACAAGGGACACGATAGAACGGAGTCCAAACCACCTGGGAATCGTCCGGATACGAATTCGATGCGATGCAAGAACGATCGAACATTTGTCATCTGCACGCGAAGAGGGGCGTGCCGGCAGCTGGCGCTTACTTCGGCCAGCAGCGCAGTGCCTGCAGCTGGCCCAATCAAACCCCGCCGGACGGACAGCCAGAATGCACTAACCTTGGACCAATGACCCAGCACCGGTATCTGAAGTGTCGTCTCCAAAGCTTAAGTGCACAAGCTTCCGACTGTTCAACAACCGTCTCTCGATCTCGTCTTGCCTCCAAGTCGTCTCCAAAAGGTAAAATGCAATGGGGAGCTGTTGACTCTTGTCCGAGCGGGTGGTGGTCTGGCGGGATATATATACACCCCCCCCGATAACACCGTCCAAAATGGTAAAACAGAATAGTGCCTCAGCCGCCTGTTGGATCAAAGCTCCTGCTGGGTATCATTTACCCCGAGTCAAGCTACCTGTCCATATCGCTGCTAGGTAGCACGCCTCATGCATGGGATCTCTGCCAAGAGCCGCCTTAAAAATCCTTTGTTTTCGCAGGCTGCAGTGTCGTGGTCACCCGTTTCGTGCTGGTGGGGCTCTCCAGGAAGAACCTCCCAGGCAGCAGGGATTCTCAGCCGCAGCATCATGAAAAATTACTAAGCTCCACTCCAGCAATTATGGCTGCGTAGTCAATCGGCCGCCGTAAACGCTTGGCACCGCCGGCCAGGCGGGTCTGTACGACAAGCAATCGCCTCCTGTGCGTGTGTGCGTGCATTAAAAGATGCATTGCAGCATCGTGTCGTGAAGAGCATGAATTGGAAAGTGACTTTTAGTCATACATGTATCATAGCAAGGGACGTCGAGAGAAACAGCACAGTTCAAGGCCCACAGAAAAGACAAAGAGATATGCTGTGGAAAATGGCCAATACAGGAAGACGAGTAACATGTAAAAGCGGCAATGAATATGCCAGTAGACCCATCAAATGCTCAGCAAAGAGAGACCCTAGACGGAAACACAACGAACGACACGAATGGAAATAGAAATGATATCGTATCAAAGAACAAAGAACACCCAGATGATGATAGTAGCATCCATCGTGCTTGCAGTCATGACATCCACTCGTTCCACGCTCGAATTCAAGAAAGGCAGTAAACGTGCGAGACAAAAAGGTAGGCGATGATATTTCTATGGGGAAGGTCGGTCGAGTCGGTCGGTAGGTGTCAGTCGAGGTACGGAAACGGATGCACGCAGAGAAATAGTTGACGAATGATAGCCTTAAGCCTTCTGCTTCCTTCTCTTCCCCAAGGCTGCTTGGAAACCTGTCTTGATCGCCCTGTACGTAGCATATTAGCACAAATTCTTCTCATCACAATGTACGGTAACGATCGAGGGAACACATACGAGACTGATTTCCGCGATCCACAGACGTTGCAGCTGACGAAGAACAACCGGTTCTCCTTGTTCAGCGTTGTGTTCGGCGACTTGCACGTTCCGCAAGTCAAGTATTCGATGATGTATCGCCTCAACACGCTCTCCAGCTGCTTCTGTTGAAATCGACCCTTGATAACCAACCGTCCGGAGCCGTCCACCGATCCGTTGGTACCCAACTCGGCGAAGATGAATTGGATGACGTGGTCCGGGTTTCGCTTCATCTTGCGTGCTATTTCCGGCAGGTTGACAAAGATGGACTTCTTGTTGCCCTCACGCACGACCTGCGGCGGTGGGATCTTGTAGTTCTTCAGGCGGCCGTCACCGGAGAGCTCGGGGTGGTCTTCGTACAGGTTGATGTAGAAGCGCTTGAGAAGTTGGGTGTACTTGAACGGAGAGGTGTTATCTTGCGCCCAGGGGCCGGCGCCCTGTTGCAGCTCTGCTTCGACTTCCTCCTGAGTTTGCGGGACGGCGGGCTCTTCTTCCTTCTCCTCGAGGCCGAGTTTCTTCAAACGAGATTCGAAATCGTCGTCACCGGCACCGGCTTCTCCGGACTTCTTCTTCTTCTCGCCACTCTTCTTGGGCTTCTTGACTTTTGTGGGATCAAAGCCACCGTTGGCTTCAGCGTCGTCGCCCTCTTCCTTCGTCTTCTTGGGCTTCTTCTTCATCGCCTTTGGGTCGAAGCCGCCATCACCGTTCTCTTTCGGCTCCTCGCCATCGGCGTCCGCGTCCTTCTTGGACTTCTTCTTTTTCTTCATCGCGCTCGGGTCAAAGGTAGCGGGGGTAGCTTCGCCATTTTCTATAGTCAACATCAAAATGGTCAGTATACACAGTCTACAGCTGGCAATCCCTTCTATACGGGACGCCGCGAAGATACGGGAGATAGACATACCAAGGGAGTGCTGTTCCGCGGTCGTGTCTTCGCCGGCCAGGTCGACCTTCGCGCCGTTCTCCATGTTTGTCGCCTCGCCAAAGGCGACGGACTTCTTCTGCTTCATTGTGGCAAGATGAAAGGTTAGTGATTTGCGATGTCGTCTCAAGCCAGGTGTACAAGTAGCTAGCTACCGCCGATGGCAAGCAGGTAACAAGGGAGGGACGGGACACCAACCTCATCGTCCGACATCTTCAATAGCGTAGCCTCAGCGTCGATAGCGTTCTTTGTGACCGTGATCGGGATATGTAGGTAGCGGTGGTACAATTGGAGCGGTGGTTGGATGCTGCTGGGTAGCGGTCGACGGCTTGTGCTTGCGATAGAGGTTGAGTCAGTGCTGTGGAGCTGATAAGCTTTTGTAGCTGGCGGTAAATTTTTTGCCCAGCAAACTAGCCACTGTGGCTGAGTCAGCAACGCTCATTCCCGCGCATTCCCCACAAAATCACAAGCTGTCGACGGTAGTTACCACGTAGACGTATACGAGCGCGCTGCTTAATCTAGCCCTATAGACCTTTAAGTACTTACTTAACTGTTAAACAGGTGTACTCGGACAAGAAACATGTGTTCACAGTATTAGCAACAGATAACAATCTCGTCGCCATAAACACCAATTTTCAAGGAATGCTGTGATCATGTGAATAACGTCATAGGCGTTCCCGTGTATTGCATGATATCGCCAAACAAATTATACTATTACTCGACTGCAACAACTCCTTTTCAGTTTGTATGTGAGAAAATGGCCCTGGTATCCGATGTAGATATCCATTACTCCTTCCACTGCAAAGTCCAGACTTCCTCTCCAGCTCGAAACGGTACCACCGCCCCGTCGCCGCTTCCAAACTCCTTGACCACCCGCTCTCCGGCTCCCTTCATCAGCACGATCCGCCTCTTATCCTTCCCCGCGACCTCCAGTCCCTTCTGGGTGACCTGGTAGAACTCTCGCCCATACCTGCAGCAGAAGCCTTCCAGGGTCTCTTTATCCGCCTTGCCGACCTTATCAAACGCCTCAGCCACAAGCTGCACGGCGTAAGGCTGCGTAAACACCCCTGCAACGGTCTTGTTATTCCCTGACCGCCCTTGCTTTGCGATTCTAGGATGTGGCGCGCTATCCGTCCCCAAGAAGAATTTCGGGTCGCCGCTTGTCGCAGCAGCAATTAATGCTGCCCGGTCAGCGGGTAGCTTTGCAACAGGCTTGCAGAAGCAGTATGGGTCGTCCGCCCAGTTGTCGATAGTAAGGAATAGATGGTGGGCTGTTATCGTCCCTGCGACGGTGGGCCCACATGCTTGCACAGCCTCAACTGCTGCAGCGGTCGTGCAGTGCTCTAGCACGATACGTAGTTTGGGGAATGCGCTGTGAATTGATAGCAGCGTCGGTAGGAACTTTGCCTCAGCGTTCAAGATCGTGATGTCGTCCTCTTCGCTGCCTACGACGTCTTCAGGAGGTGTGGATGGGCACTCGCCGTGGATGTTTAGCACGAGGCCGTGGTCGGACATGGCCTGGAAGACCGGGTAGAATAGGTCGTAGCTGAGCACTCCGCTGTCGGAGTTTGTAGTCAGCCCCCGAGGGTAGGACTTGACGCCGACGATACCGAGCTTAGCGGCTTGCTCGATCGTAGTGGGTGTAATTGACTGGTGGAGATAGAGGGTTGGAAGGAAGGTTGTATTGGGCGAGAGGCGCTGCAGCTTGCTCATGTATGATATCGCGGTCTCCGGGTCAGTGATAGGCGGAACTAGATTTGGCTGTCGTTGATAACGCCCAATTAGCAGCTGTGTATCTTTGACGATGGGATAGATCTAGGGGAGGTACCATAACATAGACCAAATTGACGCCGCCCTTCTCGATTGTCGGCGTCACCGTCTCCATCATTTCGCCGTCTCGCAAATGTACGTGAAAGTCGGCGGCTGGCGGCAACTCGACCACGATATCCGGCTCGCGCAGTGGCAGCTCTGGCTCCGTAGAAGTAGTAGCAACTTCTTCCTCCTCGTCCGACGACTTGGACCCGCTGGAGAGTATACGCCTCAGAAAGTTCGTCTTGCTGCCTTTTGACCCACTTGACTGTGAGGGCTCAGGCGACCTGGAAGCTGCCCTCTCTACATCCTGGCCGGTACTGCTCTGCGAGGTCTGGCCTGCATATTGGCTGTGGTCCTGAGCGCTGTGGATGTGGACGTGGGGCAGGTGGTCCTTGAGCGTCATTGCGTTCGAGTTCCGTCGATGCTTCGAGGTACCGTGTATACTGACTCTCTCAAGATCAATCTGCCGGCAGAGATCTCGCAGTGGAAGATGGTGGATTTCGAGTGCCCGAATGAGCCGTCTGTCGACGGCGTCAGAAGGTTTGATGACGACGCCAATGCAAAGTTGGAGAGGGAGGAACAAAAGCCCCGCCAAGAAAGGCGGCTGCTGCCGCAGTGGGTCAACGCGATGCGGCATGCGCATGCGGCACTCAAAACTTAGCTTTGTCCGGCCAGCTAACGATCCCTGCTCGTTCGATTCTACATCCTCGACACATCCACCAAAATGCCGATACAGATAATCGCGCCTGCGCCGTTCGTGGACACTGGCAATGACGACGACGACGACGAGGGCGGCGTCCGACTCGATGTCGATAATGACGGCGACGTAGCAATGGACAGCGGCGTCCCGTCGCAGAAGCACAGCAGACACGCCGGCCGCATCGTCACACCAGGCGAGCTCGTTACTGACGACCCCCAATGGATGCGGTATGTCTCCACGACTTCCTTCTCTCGTCTACGCCATGCATACGCTCAATCTATCTGCTGGATTATGCTAACATATGCCGGCTAGCGGGCACGGAACCTACCTCTCCACCACGAGCGACGGCTCCCAATCCATCGTCTCCTCTCTCGCCGGCACGATCTCCAAAACCAACAAGCTCCTCTCCATCCGCGCCCTGCGCTTCCGCTACGTTCCCGAAATCGGCGATCTCGTCGTCGGCCGCATCCTCGAAGTCCAAACCAAGCGCTGGCGCGTCGACATCGCCGCCCCACACTCCGCCGCGCTGCTCCTCTCATCGATCAATCTCCCAGGCGGTATTCTGCGCAAACGCACCTCAACCGACGAACTCCAGATCCGCACCTTCTTCTCCGAAGGCGACTTGCTCGTCGCAGAAGTTCAGACGCTCAACAGCGACGGACAGGCGAGCTTACACACCCGCAGTCTCAAGTACGGCAAACTACGAAACGGCGTCTTCCTATGCGTCGACGCCGGCATGATACGGCGAATGAAAAGCCACGTTCTGACAATGCCGACGTCGAACGGCGGCGGGGACGTGGATATATATCTCGGCGTGAACGGCTACATCTGGATAGCAAAGCACACAGCGTCGCTCTCCGAAAGTACGGGGGATAAAGACGTGTCCATCACGCGGCTGGAAGAAGAGGCGTCGGAGGCGATATACTCGAATGTGAACGAAGAGATATCGCCGGAGACACGTGCAGAGATCGCGAGGATTGGATGTGTGATTCGCGCGCTGGTAAAAGCGAATGTCAAGATTGATGAGGAGATGCTGAATCTGGGGTATGAAGCGGCGATAGAGGAGGCATTGGAGGGATACGATTGGGGGAACGACACGGCTGCGGGGAGGAAGGTAGTTGATGCCGCCCTCGCAAAGAGGAGGAGGACATAATAGCATCGTATGATACAGCGATCCGCCTTCCAGTGGCATCTGCGAAGTGTATATGTAAGATATGGCAGTAGATATTGCGAGAGACTCGTCGCAACGGTAC
This sequence comes from Drechslerella dactyloides, assembly GCA_020064725.1. NCBI lineage: Eukaryota > Fungi > Ascomycota > Orbiliomycetes > Orbiliales > Orbiliaceae > Drechslerella > Drechslerella dactyloides. The sequence goes on from JAGTWJ010000002.1 coordinate 1,060,841, forward strand.
GACTAAAAATCAAATTACGGGACGATATCGGAGAGTTGGCTGTCGTACAGCACCACGACAAACATAAAGCCTACGCAGCTTCGATATCAGGATATACGACCTCAAATCATGCAGTTCATAAGCTTCAGATTGGATGCAGCGCTTCGGTCGTACCAAAACTGCAGGCCGGCCCGTGTCCCTCCTATTGCTTCTCGTCGCCCAGAGTATTCGTTTCGCGACAATGGTTTGTCAGTTAGATATTTCCTATTACGGCCCCTTAAAATATCACGCGAACAACACAGCAATTTCGAATCCTGATCTATAACTTCGATATGAAAGCCAGTGGTGTCGCAACGCTAGGATGCAACATCACAAGGAACTGTCAAGGCGCCATTATTCTAAGCTAGCTAGATTTTCGAGCTATCTATATATTTCGCCTCCGGAACCGCCAGAAAGATATTACCGATTTCGGCATCGCGGTCAAAACACAACTAGGCGACTACCGCATTCCCCATATGATGCGTTAGCCTCTGATTCTAATATGATTGAACTGGTGCCATACATTCTTGGTTCCACGATATCCACCGGAGCTCGCTTTCTAAGCCCTTTTTAGAAGGGCTCGTTCTGATATATGCTTGGCACCAGACCTCGAAAATACCGATGTGACTTGCGTAGCTTCACCACAAACCAGCCAGCATGCAAACGTATATTATCTCGTTTTAAGCCACGCCGTGCGTAGGGACAGCTACCGTCGTTAGACGCCAATGATGATATCCTGTAATCCATTAAGCCGAAATCCCAAAGTATATTCAACGCTAACCTATTCGATCTTTTGGGTTCGATGCTCATGAAGCTGGCTTTGCAAACGTTACTCTAGCTAAGGCCCACCAAGGATACTCTGCTCCAGTCTGAAATTCTGCTGGCTCTACGTCTATCTAGCGCTCAAAAAAATGACTTCCAATAGAGATAGTTATCAAGCAAGTCCCATACTTTTCAGTCTTCTATACGGTACTTCCCGAAGAGACTGCCAGCACATATATGCAACTATAGCTATCTCCGTCCTATTCGACAATCCAAAAACGGAATCTCGAGCCGAGAAGGTTAGTAGGTATTGCTTCCTTTGGAACACCGCCATATCATTCGATCGGTTCTCCTACTAGCGCCGTCAACTGTCCTTGCCCTGACATTAGTCGCGTCGCTAGTAATAATATCCACTCCACAAAATCGACGAGGGTCAGCGGACGCCGAGACTGATGCCGTCAACTGACTAAGCTCTGCTCGGACTAATCTGAAATGCAACACGCGGCAACACGGAGGGTTTACAGCCTGATGGGGTCTGTACCACCGTAGTTAGATGCATTGCTGGTGTGGTCGACGGTTTCTGATACTCTCTATAATCGCTTGTGGTGTGCTGGTGAAGATATCTAGATGCGAGCAAGACCTGATGCGGATAAAAGTTGGGTGAGAAAGGCCCGGCTGTTACAGGACAGCGCGCAACGGTATTCCTTAAATAGGTGATAAAATTACAGTCCAATAACACTGCATAGTTGGGGTAGATCTAATTGCGTTAGTAGCTGCTAGATCTATGTGACTTAGGTATGGCTTGCAAGGCCATGTTATCGATATATCACTCGCTATTATCTTCTGAAGCTAAGAGAATGGTACCATAGCAAATATTACCAGTCGCAGTATTTCAAAATGGGCGTAGGCTAGCTGCCGGATTTGTGTATATGCATATTAATTCCTACTCGCAGTTTTCTGATAGCTATCAAACTAAATCAACCAAAAAGCGGTGAATTAATCAATATAACGATTTCATATATATTTCGATATCTATATTCGTATCAATTTTGAACAATGCGATGACTTTATGTAAGCCATGCGTGTATACAGCAAGACGGATATTAATGACCCATTAGTCCTGTCTGATCGACGCATTTGAAGCTCTCCTTAAGTGCAGCTGTGTTTCCGTACTGCCCACGCTAACAATTTAACTGTAAAGTGTATGTTGAGAGTCACCGATTATGTATCTGTCACATAATTAATTGGACCGGAGATGATATATCGATAGCTTCACTAGCAGTTGCTTGTATCGATCGTGAACGCGATAGTACTAGCGTCAACTCTAATTCCCCTTCCATGCAATGATGGAAGGTTGATCCACCACACCTATACTACCTATACAGAGTCGGGTCAGAATACCACGTAGGGCAAAGAAATGTAATCAACCACCCTTAGTACCATCACTCTAGTTACTAGCTCCTCTGAGAGCTCATAGATAATCTGCATTGGCATCGACTGAATGCCCGATTTATCGAGGATTTCAATCAGAATCGATAATATTTGCCAACTATGGATAAGGCACTACACTGTGTTCCTAGCTAGTATACTCCCCGTGGGATAGATATAAAAGGAATTGATGATCAATGGATAATTCCAGATCAAAGGGTGGCTTTAAGTCTACAGAAAACCAGATATCTCGTGTTTGTATCGCTTGATCGAACCTTTTCGTCCACTTCTGATTCTTATAGGTTCTAGATAGAAAGACTGAAAACATTGAAAGCAGCTAGCAGGTTAGTCAATGGAGATACTCTTAACTTGTCGGAAATGTAAGGATATTCGAAGGTAACAGGGTTCATCGAGTCTTGCAATTGGCCAATTAGTTATGCGCGGCTTTCTTCTTTCGATATCGATATCGGTTGTAGGTTGGTTGGCGCTGGTGGTCGGGGGAATCCCACATCCTGCTGCCTTCAATGTCGACCACAGCAAGCAGTTGAACGCCAGGCAGCTCTCGAGTGAGTTCTTGTATCAATGATGCTGCAATTCTTCTACAGTATTTGATTCATAGTTGGATAGGCCTCCCAGCTGGCGAGACGGCGTATCCTATTAAGGCTGCTGTAATCGGGACGAAAGGGATGTGGATCGTAAGTGGAACCAACTCTCGATCTATGCGAGAGTATCCGTATCACGAGACTTTGAGCCTGCTAACAGAACGCCTATCTTGAACATGCAGAGGTTCTTCTTTTCCACCAATAATGGCAAAATATACATGGGCTCCTGGGACAGAGCGACGTATCCCACCACATACACCTACGATGAACTGCTTCCCGCCGGCAGTGCAAAAGCCGGAACGCCGTTGGCCGCAACAGCGTGGGATCTCAACACCACCGTTGGATATGGATTCAACTTCGCAGACGACAGAAAGCGAGCACGTCTTTTCTATCTTGATCCGAGTGGCAAGATCTGTGAGCGTGTGTACGCACACACAACTTGGAGCGCAGGCACACTAGACGGGTTGAACGTCCAGGCGCAGGGAACATACGGGATGAGTGCCATCTCGTTCTTCCGAGATGATGTTGAAAACGTTAGGTATAGTATTTGCCAATAAAAAAATTATTCATGGCGGTACCAATATAATAATATTAACTCAACGATAGGCTATACTTTACTACTCCATCGGGCCAGCTTCAGGAGTACGGCTGGGGTGCCTTTGGAGACGAAACTTGGAGCGAAGGAGTTTCGTTCTCAGAGGGTTTGCAGGATAAATCACCCATCTCCTTCCTCAACACCAAGACCTGGTCCAATCAGGACCCTAATATCCTTGGCTTCATTGGCGACAACAATCAGATTCACGATATTAAGTGGGATGCCACTTGGTCTACAGGGACCTTCGCGAAGCCACTATCGGACTCGTCCGGTGTGACTAACGGTGGCTACTCGTTCTCAGCAGCAGCGTGGAAGGTTGACCCAGGAACTCCTATTGTGAACTTGTTCTGGTGCGGAGACGGTGGCTCTGGAGGCAGCTTGGGGACTTTGTATAGAGCATCGTATACCAGTGGCGCTCTGGCCGCGCCAACGGCAATATCATTCCAGCAAGAGCCTCATAGCCATGTGCTGGCGGTGGCGGCGACAAATGGAATCCCGCCACACGACAACCATTTTTTTGCATGGGGCGATAGCACTGGCACCCCAACATTTATCCATTATAGCTTGTCCGGAGACTTTCATGTCTTGAATCTGTAGGAGAAAATCCCCGTTGGATGAATCCCGTTGTCTATGCGTTGGTGGTCAGAAAATTAGCAGCGTAATGCAACCGACAGCGGTATGAAATTCCAGCCATAAGCGGTACCGGCATACGAAACTGTGTAGTTATATATATTTCTATCACGATATCATTTATTAAATATTAGCTTGGTAGCTACAGACAGTAAGGAAAAGTGTCAGCTTACCGTGCGTCGTTCGCTTGGATCTCAGGCTGGTTTCGGACGCCCAGCTGCATTCGCGACCCGCAAGGCTGGGACATGCCTTATCGTATCCGAGCGCAGTCTCGGTGCCTTCAGCTCGCCAATGAAAGTCGTCGGTTGTACCAGGGCCCCTGTCCACCGTGATGTGACGCTGCTGCACGTCAGTCTCGTTTCGGCATCCCCACGCTGGCGGCCCTCGGTTGAAAGTGGCAGTTCCGCCGCAGGCGCACATGCTCGTCGGTCCACTGGTCGGCTACGGCAGCCTGCATCGTATGTAGGCAAAGGCAGGTCAGAATGGGTGGTAAGTCGAAGGCAATCGGGGCGGGCACATTAATCGAACCGGCGCAGGTTTATCGGTGGATGGATGTTTGCGGGTGATGTTGCGTAACAGAAGACCGTAAGCAGTTCCCAGCGGTAGTTATAATTTGCTTACCCCCCGCCTTCCCCTTGTTCCAGAACTTTAACAACTTCGATTCTAAACCTCTGCTTCTCCACAAGGTGTCCATCAATCTGACTTGAGTCGCGTGAATCGTATACACTCATTGCATACGTACACTCCGCCTGCACCGCCCGGTCGATTACACGATGTCCAAAACATTCGCGCCGCCGCCAAACACGCCGGTCGACGAAATCCCCGCGATCGTCGACCGTCTGCGCACGACTTTCCGGCGCCACACCACACGGCCCATCGAATGGCGCAAGCAACAGCTGCGGAAGCTCTGGTGGGGCTTCCATGATCATGAGGCGGATATCGTCGCAGCGCTCGCCCAGGACTTGCGCAAGGCCGGGCACGAGTCTCTTCAGAGCGACGGTATCTGGTTGAAGAACGCGACAATTGACGTCATCAACGGCCTCGACAAGTGGATCAAGGAAGACAAGCTGGATGTCGACCTCTTGGGCAAGCTTTCGGCCCCTACGGTCCGCAAGGAGCCCATGGGTGTCGTTTTGATCATTGGGTCCGTTTTCACTTGATTCTCAATCGGATTCGTACAAGGAACAGCCGTGTCTAATTTATGATATAGGGCGTACAACTACCCATTCCAGCTCACGTTCGGGCCGATGCTTGGCGCTATTGCTGCCGGCAACTGCGTTATCGTCAAGCCGTCTGAAGTATCGTCGGCCTCTGCAGCTGTCCTTACAAATATCATCACCGAGAGCCTCGATCCCGACGCGTTCGCCGTCGTCAATGGCGCTATCCCTGAAACCACCAAGCTGCTCGAGCAGAAGTATGACAAGATATGCTATACTGGTAATGGTGTCGTGGGCAGAATTGTGGCAGCTGCAGCTGCTAAGCACCTGACTCCAATGATCTTGGAACTGTATGTTTACCAAGCCTATATCTATCTTCAAATGACGAAAACTAACATATCATATGATAGCGGCGGTCTTAACCCTTGTATCATCACAAAGAATGCCGATGCTAAATTGGCTGCCCGTCGCATCTGCTGGGGCAAGGCACTCAATGCCGGCCAAGTTTGCCTCGCACCAAACTATGTTCTTGTTCCTTCCAGCAAGGAAGCTGAATTCGTCGCTGCCATCTCGGATACATGGCGCAAGTTCTACCCGGAGGGCATGCAAGCTTCCGCTGATCTCGCACGTCTTGTCAACAACCGACATTTCAACCGGATCAAGAAAATGCTCGACGAGAGCTCGGGCGAGGTTAAAGTTGGCGGATGCACCGACGAGAAGGAGAAGTATATTGACCTGACGCTGGTCAAGGTCAAGGATGAGAATGACGCGCTGATGCGAGACGAGATTTTCGGCCCGGTGCTCCCATATCTGGTTGTTGATGACCTTGACGACCAGATCGAGTTTGTCAACCGTGTCAGCGACACCCCGTTGGCGCTGTATCCGTTCACCAACGATAAGAAAGAGGCAGAGTACAGTATGTTTCAAATTTACAATCTAGAAAGAAATAAGCTGCAGAATGCTGACTGCATACAGTCCTCAGCCGAACCCGGTCCGGTGGAGTCACCGTTAATGAGTATGGTGCCCCGATACGTCCATCCTCGCAGAAATGTTCGTTTCTAACGTGTTAATAGTGTCGTTTGGCATGCTGCGTCCCACAAGCTACCATTTGGTGGTGTCGGCGAGTCTGGAATGGGCAATTACCGAGGTGAGACTTCCAACACTATAGCACCGACATGATGTCCTTGAGGTATATGGACTGCCTGCTGACCCTCTCTCATAGACAAGTTCGGCTTTGAGCAGTTCTCTCACCACAGGACCACCGCCCGACAGGCAGGAAACTGGTTCGAGGCACTCCTAGATGTAAGGTTCTCTTTCCATGATACATATCTCAACAACACAGCTACTAATACACATGATACCAACATAGGCTCGATACCCGCCGTATCTCCCCGCGAAGATCGCCCAGTTCCGCGCCCTACTAGAGAAGAAACCCAACTTCACCAGAGACGGCAAGGTCCGTGCCTCGGCTGCCAGTTGGCTTGGTTGGCTCCTGACGCTGGGTGGCGGTGACTCAAAAACCATTGTTATCAAGTACGCGGCGACTATTTTTGGTATGATACTACCTCATCTCTTCTACTTAATGGTTATGCTGGTTACCAGGGGCTAATATATGGTCACAGGGCTCGTGTATCTCAAGAACCAGCTTGATGCGAAGAAACGGCTGTGAATTTGAGCTATCAGATTGACTTGGTGTTGGTTTCTAGTTGGGGCTAGTTTTGCTCAAAGGTTTCGACTGGTCTTGGGCATATGTTCCCTTATATCGGCATTGCGATTTCATACCCTTTTGTATTATATTCTGGTTTAATGGAATGCAGCGGTATATGGTCTCATACGGTCTCGCAACCTAGACTTTCCGGCACCCAATGTAAACACTTCAGGTCGAGCTGCGAGACCAGTCTTTTGGGTAATATTGCGGCACCACCACCAGCTCAAAGATGACCAAGTAGAGTTGATTGGCTGGAGAAATGCATACCTCGGCTACTGCGTGACATTCGTTCCTGGCTAGAATATATCGGCGATGGGTCCACACCCAAATATGATGCGGCACGAGTAATTCAGGATACGTAATATCTTGGGTTGGCAAAGTCCTTAAAACACACAAGCCCGGCACCATATTGCCGACATCTAGATCGATAGCTTTGTCGTCGTCCACAACACTTCTAGTTCTCATAAAATGCTCTGAGGTTCTGCAGTTTTAGCGAATAGGAGCATGCTTCGTGGTTCGCGTCTCCTGCGCTTATGCGACAAAAGTTATAAGCCTCGTGGAATGAAGCGGGGCACGCCTTCTATTGTAAAACCTTCAGCCTCTGCGTATTCTCTGAGATTTCCTCGAGGAGTTCATAACATCCTCCCCGGACCAGTGCTATCAACTAATTAGTATCAGATAACACACTCGAGTACCCTCCATATTTTAATACATTACGTATTACACAACACCTCCAATAACTTTCACGCGCGCATTTATCTCAATCGGTCAGCTTTATGTCGTGTTAGACCACGCTACCGTACCCTTGATTGCGAACTGCTCAGCTCCCACCCAACATCTATATACTCTTTGATATTGCGTCACGACTATATCCGAAGTGTCGCTCACCCTAGTGTATCTTCGCGATTTCAATCGTTCTTATCTTGACAGCAATGGAAAGACAGTTCGAACGTGGCGACTACACCATAGGATGGATATGCGCGCTGTACGTGGAACTCACCGCAGCTGTTGCCGTTCTGGACAAACAGCATTCCAACGTACATCTCCCGCAAGATGAATCGGACACCAATATCTATCAATATGGCCAAGTTGGTTGTAACAACATAGTTCTCGCGTGTCTCCCCTCCGGCGTTTATGGGGTGACTTCTGCGGCGGTCGTCGCCACGAATATGCGCCGGAGCTTCCCATCCGTCACAATGGCGTTAATGGTGGGAATCGCAGGTGGAGCACCGGTGCCATCACTGCGGGATATCAGACTCGGCGACGTCGTAGTGAGCGAGCCAGCGGAGGGAATTGGTGGAGTCCTGCAGTATAATTTCGGGAAAACGGTCCAAGAGGGACGATTTATACACACCGGTGTCCTGAACAAGCCACCAGGCATCCTCCTTAAAGCAGTATCCACGTTGAAGGCCAAGTTGCTTCTTTGCCAACATCTACCAGAACCTACCTACGATACCATAACAGATCTCCTCGACCGTGGGGTCGTTCCTAAGGAATTCGCTCGTCCACCCATCGAGAGCGACATACTCTTTCAATCTTCTTATGACCACCCTTCCGAACATGCAACCTGTGATCAATGTGACGGCATATTTGCTATTCAGAGACCACCCCGCGCGCATTATCAATCACAACCTTTTGTCCACTATGGACTTATCGCATCTGGGAACCAAGTCATGAAACATGGTATAACGAGAGATAGATTAATACAGGGGAACACTAAAGTCCTTTGCTTTGAAATGGAAGCTGCCGGGCTCATGGATGAGCTGCCGTCACTGGTGATTCGGGGAATTTGCGATTATTCTGATAGCCATAAAAACAAGATATGGCAGCCCTATGCAGCATTGGCTGCTGCCGTTGTTGCAAAGGAAATTCTACTTCAACTACCATCCAGGAGTAAGATTGATTATCATATTCTTGACACCACCGCGTTTTGTCCAATGCTTACCACAGTATTCTGACTGACTCTTAATATGGCTAATCAACTAGAGAATAACAAGCGTCGCCGGAGCCAGTTATCTCCAGAGCCAATCAAAGAGTTAGAAAACGACAGAGCTCGGAAGAGAAGATCGAGAGAAGCAGAGATGCTTAAAAGGCTCGATAAATCACCATACAGAGATCGGAAGGACCGAAACCCCGACCGAGCCCCTGGGACGTGCGAGTGGTTCACGTCTCACACGCTATTTCAAGACTGGCAACGGAGTGCTACATCAAGACTCCTCTGGGTATCTGCAGATCCCGGTTGCGGAAAGTCGGTGCTTGCAAAATACCTCGTTGACTCTGTCCTTCCAAGCACTGAGACGAGAACGATATGTTACTTTTTCTTCAAAGACGACTTCGAGGACCAGAGGAGCATCACCGATGCGCTGTGTTGTATGCTTCGCCAAATTTTTATCCAGAACCGAGTTTTGATATCCGATACAATCCTCTATCGTTTTGAGAGTGCTGGGGAAGTATGCATCAGCTCATTCAGTGAACTTTGGGACATTCTTCTCGAAGCAGCAAGCAGCAAGGACGCAGGCGATATCATCTGTCTACTAGATGCAGTTGACGAATGCGAAGAATCTGGGAGAAACCAGCTCATTCAAGCTTTACGCAAGCTATACAGCACGAAGAGCGACGCAAACTTGAAGTTTCTCGTAACAAGCCGGCCTTACGATGACATCCGAGGTGCTTTCCAGCCGCTGGATATTCCAGACTTGCGTATCATTCATCTCAGTGGAGAGAGTGAAGCTGAGTTGTCAAAAATATCCAACGAGATCGACATATTTATCGACGCCAGGGTTCAGAATATCGGAGCGAGACGCGAACTTACACTTGATGAGCAGGATCTTCTATTGCAGAGACTTAAAGCTGTCCCCAACAGAACATACATATGGGTCTATCTTACACTGAACCTGATTGAAGCTGACATTGATATCGACAAAATGGGAATAGTCGAGGCTACTTCTCAGCTTCCGGAGACAGTCGATCGAGCGTACGAAAAGCTCCTTTCTAAAACCCGCAATGTCGAAAAATCAAGGAAGCTGCTGCAAATTGTGATTGCAGCAGTAAAGCCCTTTACACTAGGGGAAATGAACATAGCACTAGCGATCCAAAAAGGCCACCGGTCCTTCAGTGATCTCAACCTCAAACCTGAAGAGAGGTTCCGCAAAATTATACGGGAACTCTGCGGCCTCTTCATAACTATCATTGACTCAAAAATATACCTGCTCCACCAAACCGCCAGAGAATTTCTAGTCCGCAACTCACAAGACGGTGAGCAACCTGGCGATTGCCAGGGCAATTTTCAATGGAAACACGCATTTCCAGTGCAAGATTGTCACAAAGTTCTCGCCAATATTTGCATTCAATACTTGAGTCTTACGGATTTCACAGGCGAAGCCTACAATATCTGGAATTCCGCAGCTTCTAGTATTGCCGAATTTTATGAGTATGCTGCCTACAATTGGATAGATCATCTCCGTGAATCACATGCTACACTTGATCTAGCAGCCACAAATGTCATCATGTCGCTATGTGCGCCGAATTCGAAGTTGTCTCAAATTAATTGGTCCAGTTGGCGGGGGAAGCACCCAATGTCATTTTCAGATGTCTTGCCGCTGGATGCTTCAACTCTCATCACCGCGTCATACTTTGGGCTCGACCCAGTAATCAAATTTTTGTTCGAAGCCGGCCACATCGAATTGAACTGCAAAGATTCAGAGTTTGGGCGGTCTGCCGTATCTTGGGCTGCATTTAATGGCTTGAGCTCGACTGTCAAGCTCTTAATCGAGGGCTCCGCCATTGGCGGAAACCATCATCAGCTACCAGCTACGGAGGGAATCGATCTCGATTCGATGGACAAAACCGGTCGAACGCCATTGGTTCATGCAGTCTGGAATGATGACGAATCGGTTATACGACTACTAGTCAAGGCAGAGGCGCGCACGGATATAGCGGACGAATTGGGAGGAACCCCACTATCCTACGCCATTCTAAGGAGAAGAGAAAACATAACAAGACTCCTTCCCAACGATGAAGCTTTGGCTGGCTCGAGAGATAACATCATAACAGCTCTACTATTTTCCGCTATCGATCAAGGATATGATCCACACGGCGATTTCATTCCAGACGTTCTAACGATATGTGAATCCTCGGGGTTCAATCCCAACATACCAGTCATACATGGCCAGAGACTGCTCTCAAGATCTTTAGATCTATATGTAGAGACTGGGGACGACATTCTGTTTTGCTATATGCTGGGTTCTTTCGGTGAAAACATTGAATCAGAGTTCATCTATAGCTACAGTATCATGTCTACCATCGTAAGTATAAATGCCCCCAAGATCGATCGTACGACAAAAAAGCTATGTAGTGATATTGATATATCACCACTAACATAGTCAGAGAAAACCCCCGCAATTGCATTTCTGTAGAACCCCTGCGCTAATATGATACTCCATTTGTCGTCACGTCGTGTTCGGCCGTCATAGGAAGTGAGTAAATTGGTGGCATTGGCGATCCGCCCCGCTCAACATCTCAATGGCATTCCTGATCGGCACCCGATTTTTGTTGCTGATGTATAGCGCGCTGATAAATAGAAGTCATCATCAAAATTCGGATCTGCTCGGAGGGAGGATGACCTTTTGGTCGTCGAGACGACCCCGTTATTGCGAGCCGCAGAATCGGGCAATCAAGGTTTTGTATCGGCGCTTCTTGAACGTGCTTCCCGATCGACAGGGTGGATTCCATGGACTAGGCCGCGTACCTCGCAAATCTGGAGCCACTATGAGCCTGAGACGTACCTCAGCACTCCGATCCCCAGAGAACCATTTGGAATCTCTGAAGACGTGGCCGAGAGCTTCATCGATGCGCTTTGTGGTTATAAGTATCGTGATGTTGACTACGAACCAATATCAGCAATCTCGCTAGCCGCAAGATATAGACTGGATGCAACGCTAGAAATCTTGATCAAAATGAGCACCAATCGCGACCTCGCCTCGAATGACAGAGACGAGTACGGTTGGACGCCATTAATATGGGCCGCATGGAAAGGGTTTGAGAGTACCGCCAAGTTGTTGTTAGATAAGGGTGCCGATTTGGAGACTAAGGATCTAGCAGGTCGAACAGCATTGATATGGGCTGCCAGCAATGGGCAAAGAGCGACTGTTATGTTATTGATAAGCAGGGGCGCTGATATAGCAGCTGCGGACATCAAGGGTTGGACATCCTTGACTTGTGCCATCGAGAATAAGGATGATGCTATGATCAAGATATTGACGGACAATGGTGCCCCTTCTCCCGTCTAACTGAATTGGCTTGGTGGGCGCCTTCCTCGCATACAGGAATCCATATCTATCTGTATCATATTATAAGCGGCTGGCCGCTACAACCCAGCTTTATCTCTCAGGTATAGTATAACGATATGGTATCATCTTGAAAATTCCAATAGTCCAAGCTAGTCGGCCTAATTTAAATACATCGTAAGGGTATCTGAAGTAATACAGAATCACAGCGCGGCGTTGTTATCACAAAGCAGGCGTAGCAGCAGCAGCCACCATGGCTCTAGCTATCGGATACCTCACTCCAGGATAAACCACATCCCTCGGCGTAGCTGCAGCAGCCGGCGCAGCCGTTGGCGTCCACGCAAGTGTCGTGCACGCAATCCAGCTGCCCATAGCGCTCATCCACAGATTCTGCGCATTCAATGCATCGATCACAACCGTACTCTTCGGCCGGGATGTGGTCGCCGGTGCTGGCTTTGTCGCAGTAGTAAGGGTAACCGACGGAAGGGGCGTATTAAACCTTATGGCCTCCGCGAGGTCAGACCCGTGGTGACCGTCCCGGATGATCCATTGCAACTGGGTGCCCACTGAGAATGTATCACCGCACTTTGGGATGTTGGTTGTGGCCTTATGCTCTGGTGCGTCTGGCGAGGCGATGGAGAGGGCCCGCCATGGGTCGAATTCACCGTGGACCCAGATGACGTTCGGCAGCTCGATGTTCCAGCCCGAGTACTTTTCGTTAATGTGCGTGACGTCCGGTCCGTTGCGTGTGACTCTGTCCGAGAGACCATATGTCGAGATGCAGTAGTCTATTTGCTGCTGCATGTCAACAAAGACAGGTAGAAGGTTCGTTGAGCGAGCGGTATTGGCGACTTGGAAGCCGCCGACTTCTGTGCAGTATTGCCATGACCAGGAGAGGCTGTCTAGGTATGGGTTTATAGTGCCGGTAGTGCTAACGTCAGAAGTTCCTCTGGTCACCGCGACGATACCCTTGACGTATGCTGCGACGGCACGGTCAAGAGGTTCGCTTGCAAAGACGCCGCCTGGGCTTCCAGAGGGGTTGTATGCGGTCTCCATAGTGTCGCAAACTGTTCCGAGTATACCATATTCAACGCCCACATACTACATTCGGTTTAGTCATAATTTAGTGGATGTCTTGTGCGATTGCGAAAATGGCTTGAATATGGGGTTGGGGACGTACCTGGAAGTCGGTATAAGGCGTCCAGGCAAGATTGGTTAAATAGTCCACTCGGTATTGCCACAACGTCGGGCTATCGACGCCATAATATTGGACCAGTTTAGTCCATTGACTGCCGTAAACCGCCAGCAGCAGGGTGTCTACCAATGTTGTATTCTTCGTCATGTACGCATCAGTCATCCAGTTCGCCGCAGCATGGAGATCCAGAGCGCAGTTGTTATATTTCTTAGCTAGTTCTCTGCAGATATCCATAAAAGCTAGAGGTCAGCGATCCAATCAGAGATAATATAGCCATTCTCGGCTTAATTGGCACATGTAAAATCTTACTCCTCAATTGCTCTGAAGTACTGCCAAAAGTTCACCTGCTCCTGAACTGGGGCAGAAGATGCCAGCGTCGCTTTGAACAGCCCCGGGTTCCGCTTCGCGAGCCATGCGCCGCGGTTAGCACTATAGCTGCATCCAATGAAGGCCCATGGCGTCTTATCAGGCGTGAGGGTAGGTTGCGGCTTGTCCGCGGGCCAATTCGGGAAGGTATACGAAAAGTTGTTGGCAAAGACGACGACATCTTCCAGCGCCTGCTCGATTGTATGGTGCTTGTAAAACTCGGTGAGTTCCTTCGGAGTAGCATTTCCGATGTTGAGGGAGACGTTGTTGACGGGAGCAGATTCGCCGTAGAATCTGTGTTCCCACAAGATCAACAGCCTGTTGCGTTTGAGCTCATACCGTTAGCTTCACGCATTTATAACATAATCTCCAAGTGCGTCAGGTTGTTGCCAATACTTACGCGCCATGGACTCTGGCAGTAACAACTGGCATAAGGTTTTCCTTGGTAATATATCCGGTATAACCGTCCAACCCATCTTCTCCAATATCCTGGACTGTAGAGAGTCAGCAGATGTCAAAGCAATAGGCATTGTACAATTTAACTGACATAGTACAGGCCCTCCAGGTCTGTAGTAGGCGTCCTGAACAAAGTACCGGTTCTTGTACGTCTGGCCCTTCGCCGCTGGATCAGTACCAAAATGGTCCAGTGGCATGTCGACATAGTGGGGATGTTCTGCCGGGTTATCTTGGGTCCGCGAATTCGAGTGATCCGGGTCATTCACGCGACGGTATTGGCGCATGAAATCGAGGCGCTCACGCGTCTTCGAGTCCTTCCATGGTACTGCAGCTGTTACGCTGAGTATCTGCGACAAACCGACGAGAACCGTGCAAAAGGCTAGAGACTTCATGATGGGCAAAAGATTGGCGTATCCACCAGAAAGCTTACAGGATCAAGGCAATGGCGTGCGGAATTTGACATTTCCCCACGAAAATTCAAAACTCGACATGATCGCCCGGAATTCTTAAATGAACAATGGAATAATTGACATATTGATCAAGTGATCTGGTCTGCGATTGCAATTGCTCCATCTCGCAGTTGCATTGGAGTTGCAGGCAAGTGATATATAATCATCCTCGCTATCGCCTCGTACCTTCTTGAATAGGAAACTCTGGCTAGCACTGATCCATGCTCCAGAGCCTTGCCTATCAACACTTGCTGCCTTGGCACGCGGCCCGGGCGGGTTGAAATTCGACTTAGGTAGGATGAGGAATGATATCTGCGATACCTGCTAGGAATTTTTTCATCTGAATTACAATCGATCGGGGTGGCGGCACGATAGATATGTGCTAGGCTGCATACATCATTGATAATCCGGAGATCGATCTTGGCAGGTGCGAATTGGCCTGGATTTAAAGTCAGAGGTCACAGGGCGGGATGACGATATGGTCTGCAATCTCAGACTGCCATTTAGTGTTTTCGTCATCTAATTACAGGCCGTTGACAATGGTGCCTGGATTGTTTAAGCTAAGCTTTCCAAGACTTAAGGCACCAGGACGCTTGGCCATGGTCCCAGAGGTAATTGTGCTTCATAGAAGCTGCAGCCTGACTTTGTCCTGAATTGATAAGACCAAGCTTGCAAGACAAGCAAGCCTGTGTATGTGCATTGCGAATGCCCACCCATATTTACATGCCCATTCCCCCATGGAAGAGCGATAACAATATAACACGAAGAAATCAGTACATTTATACTGTATACTGTAGAGGCTCCTAGATCTAAGCATGGCGAGTCTTGTTCCACGAGACAATTCCTAGGTTCCTAGAAATATTCAAATGTAATTTTGTCTGGAGTCCATGCATGTGGAAAATATTATATTTCAACCCGGGTTACGATACACGACCGAATTGTTGAGCGTATGTCCTCTTTATAGTATTGCCTCACAAAATATTGACATGGTGTATAGAAGGTCTTTCAGCCATAAGTATACGCGCATGATTCAACTGATGCGACTAGCTCCTGTGAGCACTAGTACTAGTAGTAGTGTGCCGCATTGCGGCGCTGACGCTGGTCGTGGTCCAGCGTTCTTTCCTGCCACTCTTGAAAATACCACAAAAGTATTGTGTTGCCAGATAATTTAGGCTTGGCTAGTCTCGGCATCCTCATTTGAATATTGTCTTCGGCCGGACCGGACCAATGGTATATATTGTATAGAATATGTGAGCTGGTGAAGAGTGCGACAGCTAGCTTGCAAGATACCACCTTCTTTTGGCGCTGAAACTCGGCCACGTGACAGACTAGAGATTATCTCGATATGCTGGCAGCGCTATACCGATCATTGATGCCGGACAAGCATCCAGCCGCAGTTGATCGATTGTCAACCCAAGGAAAGTCAAGGGATTGGATAGATACTGACCATTCACAATACTCAGAGACTCGTCCGAGAAATGTATTCTGAAGCATGTATTCCTGTGGCATGCGCGCGTCGTGCGGGGAACTTTATAGCATTCCGTGTCTATATTTCATTCGCTATCAATAGCAATGTTTGGGGTTCCCCCGCAATGCACAGTTGTTATACGTATATTTCACAATTTATATCGATATCCAATCCCAACTGTGCAATGGTTTCGTCGCAGTCGGGGGATCAGTTTTCCATGGCAAGACAGATGCATTTCCCAAATACCGGGTTAGCTGCCGAGCTTAACGTTTCTGTGGCCACAAAAACATAGCCGCATCATGGCTATAAGATACTTGGCATATAGATGCACAGATATGCAGCCGCACTTATACGGGGTGGGTCTCAATGATTGGTATCTGAAAGACTCAATTCTGGAAATTGATCACGCATCTGTTGCACGTCCCATATTTAGACGTCTAGGAATACTGGATATTGATAGACATCTGCATCCTTCGCATTTGGCAGTTCAGTTGGAGAGGCACAGTACGACTCGGGAGCCGCTTCCCGGATTGCATTGAGAATTGAGACCAAAGACCAAGCAAGTTACAGCAAGTGGGGCTCTTGAATTCGCAACGCCGCACTCTGTTCACACGTGTTAAAAGTATATTTGAACACAATCAAGAGATATGCATGAGGCGCTCGAGTGTTCAAGATGCATGCACATATGGGAGTACCTGTTTTATAAGCCAAATCACAGCTGCGAAGCAAAAACATAACTTTATAGTTTGGGTAGTTGGTGTCGGTTATATAGCAGAATGTATCAGCCGCAGCGAGCGGCACGAGTCACGTCGGTGGTTCACTTCTGGACAACCCATTGGTGTATGCAATATACATGCTGAGGTGAAGCTGCCGCCCTCGAGACTAACTACAGTATTACTAGTGTGGATAGTGACAGTTTGCATGCATGCACAGCGCATACGCGAATGCTGCCGGGCGGAAAGGAAACATGTTGGCCGACATTGGACGTTGGATGTTATTTCACCGCAGCAGGAATCACTGGACCGCCGCAGAATGCCAGGAAGCCGCAGCATGGGCTAGAAAGAAGACGACCACAGCGATTCGGCGCAAGAACGCCAGCCGTGATAGGCACAGGTGTGTGTCTCCAGAGGCCGAGGTCGGTGGGCTTTTGCAATGGGTCTTTGTCGCACTTCGCGTTGTCGGCGTTGTGTTTGCCGTCGGACGATTGGTGTGATTCAGCTCGAAGCGAACGGGGTCAGGCCGACGGGGGTTATTTCAAACTTCTCGACTACTTTGGATGGGCGAGCGCTGGCGTGACAGTGACATCGGACTTTGATGGTCTCGTATTATTCGTTCAGTTCGTTAAGGTCCTTGTCTAAGTGCCAATTTTACTCGACCGTGGTCAACTCCCACCGGGGCAAGCTGGCCCAGGGGCAGGTCATGCATGGAAGCCGGATGAGCGCCATCAGGAGCTGGAGGCCAGAGGTACTTGGAAGCTGCAAGTGGACAAAACTGGCTGGCCAGATTCTGGAAACGGCAAGACGAGCTCCATGCACCATCCTCGCTAGCAGCTGCTCGTGATCGAGGTGGATCTTGGAAGAATGCTGCATATGCACGCGTAGAGCTTCAGCAAACGTTTGTTATATGCTTCGTAGAATCGCCAGCTCAACGCTCAGACTTTATAGGCCTAGACAAGCGAGGCAGGGAACAAGCTGGATGTGAAGCGGGAAGAGCGCAAGTTTAGTGGATTCAGCATCGCCCCTTGGCTCAGGCAGAGATGCTCAACAATCTGCAGCATTCGAAGCAGGATGGATCACGATCTGAACATCATGAATGGATGTGCGGTTCGTGAGCGAATTCGAGTGTCACGAAGGCAATGAATGGAATGAATGCTGCAGAGAGGAAAGTGCGGTGTGTGTTGCGGCTGTGGTTGAATTCAGTTCGGCGAGTGGGAAGCCGCCATTTCGCACTTCGCCCAGAACACCACGCTGTGAATGGGATTCGTCACTTCACCATATCCGTCGCCGCCCCTTTATTTCCACTCTGAGAGGTTAAATGAAGCAGGATGACGAGGCATTGTATCACATCGCCGCTCGGAGGAAGTGCGTACACAGGTCCGGAGGGCGGAATATGTCACGATGTGGTAATTGGTATGGCTGTTGAATAAAACGGGGGTAATGGAAAACACTGAGCTCATGCCTACGCCAGACCGACGAAAAATTTGCCATATGCTGACCGACTGGAATTTGCAGCCCAGGACTCACCAGCTGCTTCCGCGGACCTCTCGGGCGCCGGCGTCGCTTTAAATGGCCAGAGCTGATGAGCGGTCCCTCTGGATTGCAAGAATCGGCGTCTATTCGCCAGAAATTTGCCCTTTAGCCAACTTTTACATAAGAGAAGCATCTTAGCGGGGCACCTGACAGTAGCTCTGGCAGGCTATTGTTTCCTTGACACATATTAAAGCGACCCAGTTGGACGCGGCCGAACGCCTCTTCGATCACGTAATTTGCCCCGGGGCTGTTTGCAGCAGAATCTTCGAGCCTCCCCGAGACATCGCGAGCGAAGGGCCGTGTATGGCGAGCGAGGCAAAGCAGCAAGATGCTATTACCGTTACGTTTATTTTATGCACAGCGGCTGGATCTCGCTCGCTGGACAGAAGCGATTTTCAGGTAGATTGGTTGCACGAACAATCACGATGCATGAGCAGCCAGCTGGCAAATTTTTTGGTGTCGTGGAAGGGGTGTTTGTCGCCATGTCGGTGAGTCTTTCGCTTCGCGAGATCCAGAAGTACAGCCATCCGCTGAGCGGTCCATTCTAGAACGACGCCGTCCGCCACCACGTGCACTGCTGATTTGGCCTCTGAGTGTCGGTAGCTGCCCGGCCAGGTGCGGAGAAACCGGTGTCAACGATTTCGTAATAATGAGCCCCGATTTGCTCACAGAAACATGCCATTCTTCCCGGTGATCCCGGCGAGCCATTTACATAATAACGCTCAAAGCTATTCTGGTGCGGTTGCCATTCCGGGCGCCTCTTCACCGGGATTCCACAGAACTTTTTTTATCCGCGGGCAACAAAATTTTTTCTCTATTGCCTGAACAAGTTGCTGAATCCATCATGTTGAGACAGGCCGGCAAAGGCGAAAGGCGACCTGAACGAGACATCACACGGTTCGTTCTAGCGCGCCATCCAAAAGCAAAGAGGAAAAGAGAAGCCAGATCACCTGGGCTTGTCTGTACGCCTGCAGCGGCGCTCTGCGAAAAGACTCAAGGAAAAAAAATCTGTGCTCGTGCACTTGCTTTTTCCCCAGCTGCAACATCCATGAGAGCCCGGGCTCATGGCAGGCTTCAGGCGCTCTGGTTGGGCGACCTTGCAGCCCCATTCGGCCCACACCCGTCGTGAAAATCTGGGGAAATGCGCGCCAGGACAGGGTTGGTTGCATTGGGAAGCCTGTGCCAGCCAGCGCCGTTGGTGGGCCTCCTGGTCAACTCTCGTTACCATTTTATTATTAACAGCACAAGCGGCATCAAATGATCAGTTTGTCATATATTAGCCAAAGCTTTCGGTCTTTGGACGGCTCGTCCTTTTTTGGCACTGTCTTGGATAGAGAACTGGTATATAAGGCCTGGCCTCCCAGACTTCTTTCTATCGATCATCACCAGGCAAAGCTTAAATAGACACCCCCCCAATAAGAGGCCGGATACAAACCCGACGTACCTGACGCTTCACCACCCGCTTTACCAATACCTATAAATCTTATTTCCTCCTTCATATCATCCGATACCATACCACCTACAAAATAAAATGGGCTTCTCTACCTACGAACCTGCTCCCCACACCGCCTACTATCACACTGGTATCGGTGGCGCCGGTAACTATCGCAGGCTCACAGCTACCGAAGTTTCCACTCCCCGACCCACTCCAAGCAACATCAAGCCGCAACCTAGACCCTTCTACGGCGGCCGTGGCGGCATTGGCAACGCTCATATGGCATCCGAGCGCGCCATCTTCTCCTTCGACGAAGAGCTCCAGCGAGACCGACTAAGACACGAGAGAATCGCACCAATGTACACTGTTGGTCGCGGCGGTGCCGGCAACATTGTTCCTCACGACGAGGAAGGCGTCGACTTTGACATCGGTCTCGACAGCGAGTCGGAAGGAGAAGGTAGAACCAGCCTTGATGGGTCCGTGCGGAGGATGTCGGACACTTCGGTTGGATACTCGAGTCGATCAATCGCGTCTAACGCTGACAGAATAGTCAAGCGCATTCGCAATTTCGGACGACACTAAATAAACACTCAACCCTCTCCATGAGCTGTTTCTTACTGAGGCTTATTCCCGATAATAATTCATTCGGGTTGGTGTTATACCTGGTGTATATGTTTCCACTTTATTTGCAGGGACCAAAAGGCGTTTCCATTTGTTCGGATCATTTGTTAGGACTAAGGGAACCTGAGCGCATGTGTCAGCATGCACTCGGGGGGCGAAGGCGTATGCGGGTACGCTTCAACTCATGGAACAATCACGGCCGGGGATCATAAAAGAATACTGGATTTGCTTATCATTAATTGTGTTTAATTTTGGTAGTTGGGATGGAGTTTCTATTTCTGTTGTATATTCTAGCATTCCTTCACGCTTGCCTGAAGCATTTTAGCAGGTCATTAGAGAGTCTTTTCCTTCACTTCGACCTATGTACCATATATTATATCCACTCCTCTTGAAAGGACCAACGAACCAAAAATACTCCACAGCCATGGCAGCCGTGAGCCTCTGAATTCCGATATCTCTCCGTCCACACGTCACGACATATCATAGCAATTTCGCAAGAAATCGGTTTGCAGCCTTCGACATCAGCGGGATGGTGGTAATCGACCAGGTGGTGCACCCGCCATACGCCAAAACAGGCGTGATTTACGACATAACAACAGGGATCTGCGAACCTTCGTATAAACGGACAATGGAGTGCCTGACATGCATCACCTGGCTTTCCAGCACGCCTGTTCCTGACACCTAGAAAAAATCGCAGTCGATTGGCAGCCGGCAAGATCCCGGGCAGGTGTATCTCGCCTGGGGCTATCGGATCAATCTCCGCTGCTTATAAAGCGCTTACAGCGAATCCTTCGAAATATTAATCGCTCGACGCTGTCCGAAAGTGAATCAGGTACATTGGAGATGGAGCTCCGCTCGGAAAGAACGTTCGAATAGGTGATGCGGGGAAAATTCGAGGTTAGACTGGAAGTGCAAGGATCTGCTCAAGGGGTTAATGCCAGCGTAGCTTGGCGGGTCGGATTTGATATTGGAGGATATTCTCGTCTTGCGTGCGCGTGGCAGGCAAGGTGGGCTGGACGATAATGGCATTTCCATTCTAATGTGCCTCACAGTGGCAGTCTCTGCCTAGATGCATACCTTGATACCTTATTCTGCCCTCCGTACTACCTCACTGCTACTGTTTATCGTATCATGGGTTTATACGGCTCGTTTACTGTACGGGGCACCCATGCTTGGACTGCGTATACGCGCCATGATTTGGAAATGGTCGGGTTAACGCACCCTCTCAGCAGGAGCAATGGCGATGAAGTAAGAGTCTAGCGTCTTTCCTCTTATATTATTATAGAGACTCTCAAGTATCCCTTGTACGCCGTTGTCAAGTTGGCCGTTGGAATGGGAGATCGACAGTGTTGTTTCACGTCTACAAGAAGTAGCGTCTTCAACAACCTGCGATTACATATATACATATGAGCTTACGGACACCTAGAATAGAAGTCCGTGAGGTGTGCTTCGTTGTACGAGAGACCAGTGGAGGTGTCCATGACGTATTTATGGCACGAGCTCGAGGTGTATGCATCGAAGGGGATAGAAACGGCAGTTCGAATGACTGGAGAAAGATCCTTGCAGTTTTCACCGAAGTCGTTGGCTCCACATATTTTCTCCAAATTGTTGGCGACAAGCTTGCATAATATAATGCTGGACTAAAGATTTGGGATGTGAAGATTTTTTGCGGGCGGCAGTGTGCCGACTTCGGCAGACGCCTAGGATCGGGACAAATGAGACAAATGAGCTGACCAAAGAAAAAGGAGTACGGAATTGGAATTATAGAGTATCCGCGAACACTAGGAATTGTTAAAGCTTAGTTTTCGTGTAAGAACAAGTAAGCCTCGTATGCGAAGCGTAAGTTTTTTTAAGGTATGATGCCTTTACGTAATTATGGAGTAAGGATAGTTACGTTAACATCACAGCCTAAGTTTCGCGATGTCAACACTAGTCAAGGGCCCATTCCTAGTGTGTCACCTGTATTTAAGGATCAATTTAGCTTGCGCAATTGCGGGAAGGGATGAACGCCGAAGTTGAATTGTCGTACAGACTGTGTACGCGTGTATCACGTCCGACTGATCCTTCAACCCGACGACGAGAAGCCCAACGCATGGAGCCGAAACCTTTGTGATGTCCGCTGCAAGGGCTAGTGTATTCTCGGGTAGGCTACAAGGGTCGTATAATCCACCGTTTCGAAGAATCACCTGCAAAGCTGTGCTATTTTAGAATGCGCGTGATATCTCGATATCTCGAGAGTTCGCGTTCATATTCATCGTGCCAAAACGCGATACGGGAGGATCGTATCGTATCGTAATCTGGGTCGCCATTCTATACATAGAGTAAATTTATTATACGGAAATGACTACCCGCAAATACTCTCAGAGAGTTTCGTTGACTCGGCGACGAAAGGCGAGGGGAAGAGCTCAACTCAAGTCTGATGTGGAGGATCCGAATCGATATCGACGTCGACCAAGGTGCATGCGTTGGATTGTGATGCCGCACGTGTTGTAGATGTCGTCAGGCCGCATCTCCTCTGCCAAGCGGGCTTGCGGCACCAACGTGACACTAATTTCCTCTTCATCCGCCATCGCGAAAAATGTCTTTAGCACCATCACCCAGAAAACCTCGACCAAGCCCTCAAATTTCGCATCGCGCTCCATTCCGAGCCGCTGACAAGTCTTAACGAACCCGAGACCCATCTTACGGCCGCTACATAGACGCCATGTCGGACCACCAGAACTTATAGGAATTCCAATCTCGATACAACCGTAATTTTGATGGAGGACACAGGGGCTCCAGATGCCATTCCGGATGGCGCCCTCCAGGGCGGAACGGACGGCGCAAACGAAGCAACACCTCAGGAATCTAGCAAACAAGAAATCGTGGATCTCACGGCCTCGAGCGAGCCGGCTACTTCGTCGAGCCAAGCCCCAGCGCTCTCGAACCCGGCGCCGCACCAGGATAGCCCTCTGGAAACGCAGGGGATGACCGATTTTACACAAACGTCGCTGAAAGCTCTGGATGCGGACGAGAGCAAGGCGGATGACCAGGCGCCGCGCAACGGTGATGAAGATTCTAGTGCCGAAAGCGACGATGATGACAGCGATATGATGGATGACTCTGGTATCACGTTGAATCTTCAAGAGGACGAGAAGGAAGAAGCGGAACCCCAATACATCACAATTCACTCTTCCTCAGATGATGAAGAACCAGAGAAAGGCAGATCCAAGAGACCAAAAGCCTCTGAATTCGGTGCCAGTGATGCCAGCTCAGTTTCTGCGTCAGAGACCACAAAGTCTAATGGTGCTATTGCCGTCTCGACAGGCCTGAAGCTCGGTAAAGCTGGGAAAGCTGCTGTCGGCGTAGCTAAAGTCACTCGACGGCCGCTGGCTGAGTCTATCAAGGCGGGCCTGGTTCAAGTTGTCGATTACTCTAATGCTGAGGACCGCGGCCAATCACCCGTGACCGCAAATGTATTGAAAGGACTGAGCCCGCAGCTAGCATCGGTCAAGCCGGTTGAGGCTAAAGAGGTCGAAGTCGTAGACCTCGTGAGCGATCCAGTTTCGGTTACTGAAACTGAGAACAAAGATATCGCGCCGCGGAAACAGAGAATGTCCCTTGACGGGAATGATAGCGATGGTGATGAAAATGATTTCACCCGCACTGACAGTAACGATGTCATCCAGCTTGAGGATGATGACGAGGAAGACGGTGAAATCTCCGACAATGAGTCGTCTACATCATCAATTGACACAGATGCCTGGGCACAGCAGCAGAGATACTATGTGAGGCTGTCAAGTCCCCCATTATTAGTCCAGGAGGACAGACCGCCGTTTGAGAGCGATGTCTCCTGCCGAGATATGGTACAGAGGACTTTGGCGATGATGAGCAAGCAGTCGATGTCTAAGAAGCGGAAGATCTGCGATGTCTGTCTCGAGCCTCACTCAACCGAACGATGTGACAAGTTGAAGGTACGTGCCCCCTACGCTAGTATGCGCATTACCAATTGGCTGACAGAGTATAGTGTGATGTGTGCAAATCGTCGCATGAGCATTTTAGCTTCAGTTGCCCGTACAAGACATCGGCCTATAAAGAGCTGTCAAGTCTGCCCATCTGCAATGTCCCTGCTGGCCAGCGAGATTTCGAGATCTGGCGGATCCACCCTACGCGGCCGAGATCAGCCGTCAAGATGGCTGCAAAGATCCCTGTTGCATGCTATGAATGCGGTAGCAATGACCATTTCGGGGACGATTGCCCAACCCTCGGCAGCCTCAGAACCGACATACCCTCTGAGTCCATCTGGAGCGCGAAGTCCGCGGCGAAATGGACAACGATGAACCTTGATTCTAAGTACATCAAGAAAGCCGGTAAATCAAAAGTGACCGCCATTGACATTGATGATAGTGAGCCGAGCTGGTTTGAGATGAGAATGATCGCTGCGAAGGCGGTTGTTCCGGATTCCGAATTCCAAGGCAGATCAGTTGAGGAGGATATCATGCCGCAAAGGCAGCAACATCGCGGCAACGAAGGCAACGGCAGGCGCATTCAAATGAATCTGCCCCGTAGTTTTCCCGGCCAGAACTACAATGAAGCTAGCAGCGGGCCTTCATTCACCCGGTTCCAACCTCCCGGCGGCCCGCTGGCCTCCCGTGTTGGTCCGAAGGGCGATAATCACCGCCCTGATCAATCGGGACGCCGTGACAGGAGCAGGAGCCCGCGCCGGCATAGCTTTGACAGGCGAGGCAGTTACGGAGGTGGGCCTCCAAATTATAGAGACCGAGACTTTCCTCGTGGTAACGGCCCGCAGCCGCCTTACCGTGGTGGACGGCAGGATTATCACGAAGCTCCACCACCACCTCAGTTTCAGCAAACATATCAGCAACCACAAGGTGGCGCATCCGGTGGATGGAGCCTCCCTGGCTCTATTCAGCGTAGTGTGCAGAGCTCCAGCCAACCGCCTCTTCCGCCTGGACCGCCGCCGTCTGGACCGCCCCCACCGCCGCAGCAGCAGTATCGCGGGTCCGGCGGGGGACGTCATGGCGGGGGACGAGGCCATCGGAGCGGCAAGCGAGGCAAGCGCTAATGTATCTATGATGCTACTGCAGCTTGCCCTCTTTGCGTTCTTGAGAGCCATGTTATGCTTGCCGTGACCTCTTTTTACGGCTTACGTGTCTCCAGTCTCGTAGCCAGTCGCCTCTACCCTATTAGCTATCTATGGTTATTCCTATCGTTTAAGCTGCACTGAAGCGTACGTATTTGCGATTGACCAAATACGATAATAAACCCTGCGGCTTTCTCTTTGTATAATACTACGGCAAACCATTGACCTCTGATCCTATGATTCGATTTTTTGTATTCTCGCGGTCTTTGTTGCGGGCGGCACGCGTCTTGATTCACACAACCTACCTCCTTCGGCCCTACCACACGTGCATATACGCACTACTGTTCTTTTACTCAATACCCCACACAATGCAGGGCGCACGAGGGATCTCGGACACGCCAGCATTTCATCACGGCCATCCGGATCCGTAATGCTTTCAAAGCTGTAGATACATCTGTAGTTGTGTTGAGGCGTGGCCGTACGCGGAAATTAATTGTGGAGCTCCACTTTCCAGCAAGCTCGAAGCTCCAACTGGCGACTTTGAGCTCGCCAGATAACAGACAGACAGACAGACACCCCTCCTGCATACCATCCACGCTTTCCGGCATCCAATCGCCACCGTCCCTCCACCATGGCGCTTGACTCGCTACTCAACCAGCCCGTGGTCATCGACAACGGCTCCGGCACGATCAAGGCCGGGTTCGCGGGCGATGAAACGCCGAAATGCTACTTCAACTCCTTCGTCGGCCGACCCAAGCACCCACGCGTGCTCGCCGGCGCCCTCGAGGGCGACGTATTCATCGGATCCCGCGCACAGGACCTCCGCGGCCTGTTGAAGATCAAGTACCCTCTGGAACACGGCATCGTCACAGACTGGGATGATATGGAACGGGTATGGCAGTACGTTTATAGCGACGAGTTGAAGACTCTATCGGAGGAGGTAGGGGATCCTTTATCAACAAGCGTGTTTTGATACCGCTATGCGGTATACGCGCGTTTACGGGGCGCATCAGGAGTTCTGGGGACAGTGCAAAAGGAGGTTACGAGCTGGTGCGAATGAAAGTGGGCTGATTAGAGCTGTTTAAGCATCCAGTACTTCTCACCGAGGCGCCGTTGAATCCACGCGCAAACAGGGATATGGCGGCGCAGATATTCTTCGAGACGTTCAATGTTCCCGCGTTATTCACGAGTGTTCAGGCTGTCCTGTCGCTGTATGTTTCCACCCAATACGCGTTGACTCGGTATCTCGACGGCTTATGATGGGTTGATATAGCTATGCATCCGGCCGAACAACCGGTATAGTCCTCGATGCGGGCGACGGAGTCTCCCACGCGGTCCCGGTTTACGAAGGTTTCTCGATACCGTCAGCAGTACGGAGGATAGATGTTGCTGGGCGAGACGTGACGGAGCATCTGCAGACGCTGTTACGCAAATCCGGCGCGGTGTTCCATACCTCGGCCGAGAAGGAAGTCGTGAGGCTTATTAAAGAGAAGACGAGTTACATCGCGCTTGATCCGAAGAAGGAAGAGAAGGAGTGGGCTGGTGGCGGTGTCGGCAAGATTGAGGACTACAAACTGCCGGATGGGAATA
Source organism: Drechslerella dactyloides (assembly GCA_020064725.1). NCBI lineage: Eukaryota > Fungi > Ascomycota > Orbiliomycetes > Orbiliales > Orbiliaceae > Drechslerella > Drechslerella dactyloides. The sequence continues at coordinate 1,087,938 of JAGTWJ010000002.1, forward strand.
TACTCAAGGTACGACAAGAAGGAGTATGCTGTGATGGATATGAGCTGACAGGCTGGTCGCACGTAGCTTGGAGCCGAACGCTTTCGGGCACCCGAGATACTGTTCGATCCCGAGATCATCGGCCTCGAATACCAGGGAATTCATCAAATCCTTGTCGATGCCATAAAACGAACTGATATGGACTTGCGGAAATCCCTATACGGAAACATTATCCTGTCTGGTGGCTCGACGTTGACAAAGGGTATGGAACTTGACATCTCGTATCAGCGGCTTAGGTAACGGGCTGGTCGCTAACTAGATATCTGATATCGATATAGGCTTCGGCGACCGCCTCCTCGCCGAAATCCGCCGTCTAGCTGTCAAGGAGATGAAGATCCGTATAACAGCACCCCCTGAGAGGAAGTACAGCACATGGATAGGCGGTAGCATCTTGGCTGGGCTGAGCACCTTTAGAAAGGTACGTAAGAAACGCCGGGTATTCCCCACACATCTGCCGTCTACTCCACCGGCACCACGCACCGAAGATAGACACGCAAGCTGCAGCCGTCCAGCTGCTTGGCTGGTGGTTGGATTTGAGTTGCTGAGTGCTTAAGCGAGAGGACGCCAGGCTGGACAGTGGCTAATTTGGGAAACTCGTTACAGATGTGGGTGAGCATAGACGACTGGCACGAGAATCCTGAGATCATTCACACCAAGTTTGCATGATAAACAACCCCAACCCCCCTCTCCCATCACGATCAGAACCTAGCCGCACCCGAGGTGCGGATGCCGGCGTTGTGACCTGAGCCAAAGCGCCTGCATGCACACGACAATAAACTGGCGCAAGCCCTGCATGCAATCAATTCTGCATCGGCACATCGCTAACTGGCAAACGCGGTCCCGCAACCACCCACACCTATTTGTCATGGTCACCCAGGGTTTCTATGATCGATCGCACGCACAAGTGAACGAGCAAAGTAGCCCTCACCTTTTCGACCTTGATAAATTCGTTAGGACACAATTTTTTATCTTTTATAGCAGTTTATCCTACTTGTCCTCCCTGTGCATATAATCAGATCCCGTTGACCAGACCCTTGAATCCTTTGCAAACCAGACAGCTACGTTAGACCCGTGCTTCCTTTGTTCTCTCTTATCTTTGCGTGGCTCGCTTTGTTTTGACCCGATTTGGTAGAATATACCCTGTGATACTATAGCTAGCCCTCCTGCTTCTCCACCGCGAACGCTATGTTCCGTGTCCCGAGTTGTACAGCCTCACTTCAAAGCTACCTGCAAGCTTGGTGATTTCTTGGCAGCTTCAAGACATTGATCGGTCCACGCTACTATGCGATTTTGCATAAACTAAAGACCCTAAGCTCCACATAGGATCCCCTTACAACGGGTTCTCAGCCGTCGAACGGTGTGCTGGTCGCGTGAGCGAAATTCAAGCAATCTCGGCTCATGCGCCGAATATGCGACAAGAGGGCTGAAGCTCCATCGTTTCGAGCTAGCTGGACAGCAACATGACGATATATATGGATCATGACCTCAAAATTGGAGCCCAGCTTCGAAGAGAACGTGATGTAATTATAGCATTAAAAGCAAGTCGATTTAATTAGCGAGCGGGAAGTGCCCAAAGGGTATATGGCACTGAAGCATGATACATGCAAAACGAGAGAAACCTTGCAGCGCTCAAAAGAAAGGAAGACAGTCAGCGGTCTGCTGTAGTATATACACGGACAACCAGCGCCGTGGACAAAGCCACATGTTGTGCTTGCATGCATGGCAAAGGTGAAGCAAAGAGGACTGTTGTAGGTGAATAAATAGTAGTAAATAAAATAGAATAAATCTTGCAAGGCGTAAGAAAAATCGATGTATATGTACAATTGAAACTGCACTGGTCCTTTTTGTTCCCGACGCCGAAGACCCTCCGCTCCTGACCAATACGGTGCCGCCCGTTTACCCGCAATGTCGATGTTCCGGCAAAAAAGAAAAAACAATGAAAATGCTTCAATTCGTATTGCTTCATAGCGAATGTCGTGACTTGGGTATTTCCTCAACATGATACACTTGACGTGACCGGATACGTAATGTAACGATCTTGAAAAAAAGAAAAACGAGAATTTAGAAGAGGAAGAAGAAGAATAGAATCGTAATTCTAGCTCTACAGTCCTGCGCTTCGGTCGGTGTCGTGTCGAGCGAATGGTAATCGCGGTGCTGATGATGCTGCCGCTCCCGATGTGTGTATGGGATCGTATGTCGGTCCGGACGCCATGCTGACCACGTCGTAGTCGTCGTCATCTTCCTCCGGCATCGAATGAGGCATGGATCGATCCTGCATCTGCGAGATGCCGGGGTATCCGCGCCGTGAGGCCGCGCTCACGTTTCGTGATAATGGCGACGGCGGCTCTATTGTCAGTGAGGGCGCCGCCGAGAGTCTTCTATTATCAGACGATGTCCGCTGCGGTGGTAGGGAGATTGAAGGGGTTTGGGATTGTGAGGGGGTTGCGCTGAGTGATCGAGAAGGCGATTCATCGTGGTAGGCTTGCAAGGTGGGGGTGTATTCGGTTTGGCTCTCATATGCGGAGCCTATGCCTATCGTCGTGATCTGTGGAGCAGGTGCTGGCGGCGGCTTTGGGAGCGAGGCGTATCCGGCCTCCTTGCTGAAGTGAGGGAAGATGCCGGTATCCGGGCTGCCGACCACGGGGTCAAACTCGGGTCCTCCGTACTCTTTGACCATGCCTCGGGATTGGTACGGCTTTTGCTTTCGGCGACGACGAACAAAGAAGCATGCGCCAGCTATGATAAGGAGAAGACCGATGACGCCGCCGATAACGCCACCAACAATAGCGCCAACATTGTTGTTGGACTTACGTACAGGTGCCGAGGAAGGTTGCGCATTCGTGTCGCTGTCGTTAATGTTGGCGTTCGAGCTGCCTGATGGCTTGGGAGCACTGGTCGCATCCGCGCCTGTCTTTGTGCTGGTCCCGCCACCGGCGATCTGTTCAAATGATTCGAACCTGCCTGAATTCGATCCATCATGAGGCGTATAAACGAGCGCTTGGTTCGCGTAGCCGGGGATCGATGCGACATATACGTATTGGAAGAACGGAGCTCCCAGGATTACGGTATCAACTTCGCCGGTGCCGGTGGGCTGGGAGTTAGAAACGAATGTTTGCCACGGTGCAGTAAACACAACATTTCCGATTGTGAGGGTAATAGGTGCCGTCAGACCGAGATTCTTCCATTGGTCAAGGAGATCGCTGGGGATGATGTTGAATGGTGATGTCGAGTCAAAAACAAGCCTCTTGCGGAAAGGTCCATTTATTCCATTTCTTCCAGTGTTGTTGGATTCAAATTGAACACTTTCGTATGACAATTGCTTTTCGATAATGCTGCTTGAATTATAGGATCCGATATTGCTGCCGCTGACGTCGAGCCCACCAAAGGCCAGGAAGGAATTAGCTTGTAAATTGATCCCGAAGCCTGCTGGTTGATTGCATTCCTTGGCGAGACGCTGGATGAGTTCAGAAGAGTTCTTGAGACCTATGATGCCGTGGATGTTGGAACCGATAAGCTGTGCTAGACCTTGTATATTGAGACCATCCATTCCGATCACCACTGCTATATCGAAGTCGTCAAGGACAATATTATCCTGCAGGTTTCCAACCAAGACGGTACTCGATATCTTGGAATAGTTGAGCTTATACTCAGATGTTCCGGTTGTAACTGTAACGGCTTTGATGTCGTCATTTTCGATATCATCATCTACAAGGCACCTAGAATCCGTGACAGACGCCATTTTACAGAACTCAGACGAAAAAATGAAGGTCTCCTCAACATCGAGGGCGATCGCGAGGTTGAATGTTTGCTTATTGACTGTGACCGGTAGGTACGGTCCGTCCCGGGAGAGGCCGATGCGTTTTACTCCATCTCCGCATTGTCCAGTCGCAGCCTGCGCCGTCGAAGCTGGTTGGGCCGGACCTGCGCTGCTCACAGCGGTGTTGACGGACTCCACAAGAGCTCCAGGTCCAATGCCATTTGAACGGTCCTTGCCTGGAAAATCTCCCAGCGTGAACGGCAACAGGGAGATAGCTGTTATGCTCGTGAGTAATGTTCGCCGTCGCATCGTGAACTCAGCGCTCGGTTGAGTTGGCGATGTTGTAAATGGAGAGTGTTGTCGGACTCGCCACCGATATACTTATGTAAGGCAAGCCCAAGCGCGACCCGCACCGACCCTTCTTTTTTTTCCGTAAAAATAAAAAAAGAGGGCTGAAAGACTTTGTGCAGCGGGTGCAACGGTTCTAAATATAAGACGAGGATTCCGGAGTTATGATGGTGAAAGGTTGTTCATTAGGACGTTTGTCGGATGTAAGGGCCCCCGAACGAATAAAGTCGATATCAACCCACGGCCAAGCGCAAGCTGACAGCAGACCCGGCAGCGAAGGCTATGGGTGAACTGCCGGGAAGGGATATAGGGCCAACCGGTGTAGGAGGGCAGAGCTGCGGTGATTCAAAGGAACCTGGAGCTGAGTATCCTGAGATGGGCAAAGCAGGACGTAATCATTCGAGGCGAATGCTCATCTCGTCAGGTTCCGCGTCGAAGTAATTTGCAATTCGAGGAACAGGAAGTCAAATACAAAAAACAAAAAACAGTAAATTTCGATGGCAATAAAGTCGGAGTTGTATTTTTTCGTTACACGACGGAAGGAAGGTCGAAACCAGTTGAAATCCTGCGGCCTCTATTTTTATGAGACCCCTTTCGGCGCCGCGGGCTGGTGGTCTTGATCTTTTGTATACCTGGCTCCCTTAGCTCTGACACACCGGCAGGAATCGTCGCTGGGCAATGGAAGGGCACCCTTGTAGCTCCACAGACGCCTTCTCTTTTGCCCCAGTTCGGCTAAAGCAGCTGGACAGGAGCATCTAAATTTAAGTCCTCACATGCAGCGCACGTCGCTGGCTGGCTTCCAGCCAGTCAAATCGCTTCCTCTCAAGGTACCTGTCAAATACTCTGAGCGGGGGAGTACTAGCACCTAACAAGGAAAACGTTTGCGGTGCCGTCGCCGAATTTTGCGTAACGCTACCAGAATCGGGTGTATCGCAGACACCAGCCGGAAAATCTTGCAGAAGAGTGGGAGGAGCTTGCGGTAGCTATGCGATGTTCAGAGCAGAGGTATGGAGGGGCATGGTAGCAACAGCTTGTCGATGTAATCCTGCCTAGTCATCTTCACAACTTGGTTAGGTGATAATTTTCCCTGTTCTCGAGCTAGTGGACCAGCCCTCGCAATTAGCGAGGCTCTCTTGGACAGGTTTTCTTCGTACGTTATGCTGGAGGGTGGTGGGAGATGCACAGCCCCCGCGTACTCAACGTTACACCTGCCTTGAGAGATGCATGCGCAGAAAAGCCGTCTCTTATCAAGCAAGCACCGCTAGGGCTACTTGATCGCCCCGTATTCGGAAACTTGGCCATGCCTTTCCGTGTGATTCGCAGTAAGCCGCAGGCCAGGATCGCCTGGGTGTCTGATCAATAATCGGACGTTCCAAGGCCCTCATGCGTCGACGCGACGGCTTGCTCGAGGACCAGCGGGCACGCAGAGATCACGGAGTGGGGACCCGTCGTGAAACCGGATAGCCATTTCAGATGCCCGACCGGTCCACTCCCGGCTCGGGCTAGCTCGATCTGCTGAGCCGCGAACTGGGCGACGAAACACGCTCAGATGCCTAGCTGGCCAACAAGCATTTGAGTCTTGGGGGCCAGCTTAATCGGCCTTGGATAAGCCTGCCGGGGTGCCCCATCGAGTACAATATGCCCACTGTTTGTGTCCCGCGCCGCGTCTTGATGTATGTGTAAGGCCTGGCCCTGCGGAGGCCCTATGAGAAGCCCTTCTCGCAGTTTACAGGTGGAGAAATCTCTCAGGCTCCTTTGCTGCCTAGATCCAAGGCAGTTCCTTTCCTCAGCGGCCGTCTTACGGAGCATTTGGATTCCTGGATTCCTGTGACTGGTTGCCAGCAGATGCTTTTGCGCAACGCGACTTGGCGACACAGGCGAGCCGCACCGGAAGGCTTCGAGCCAGGTCCAATGTCCAACATCAGACTATCGATCTAGAAGCCGACAGCCTCGCGGCTTCAGAAGGCGAATGGACGCCAGACGATATACCTACCGGCCATATAATCTATCTTTAGCAAGTTTGGCAGGGATCCCTCAATTATACGTGGTCCTCTTACCGTATCGTCCCGCTGCTTGTAACAGGCTTGATGCATGATGTTGGTACGTTACGATATAAAGCAATGTCTTCAATCTTCTCGCGCGAGCCATGGCCTTTCACCATGGGAAAGATCATACGTTGGTCATGCCGCACTGCCAGATCGCCTCAGGAGTTAGCCTATTGCCATCGCCAGCTGAGAACACGTACCACTTACCATCCGTCGAAGCTTTCTTCCCAGCCTTGGAGCGCTAGCCGTGATGCACGATCATGGGTTCGCGACGATCCGCCTGCCATGGTGGAGCCGCGGGTTGTGGTAAAATGGTCGCCGCAACACGGCTCGCTAACAATGGTTAACAGTGGAATACTTCCAATCATCGATATCAAGCGGGTCCATGGCGCCCATCATACGGTCTATCGCATTGCGTCTAACCTAAATCGCCTCACTCAACTACACCAGAATGCAAAGTATAGGTACGCTTTTGCTACCTATTGCTGCACTCTCCCGTGTCTCCCGTCTGCCTGGCGGAAGTACAGGAACCGGCCTGATTGCTGCTATTCTTGGGGTCGCATGCGCAATGTGTATGCGACGGCACATCGGAGCAGAGGCCTAGAGGAGCCTTGGATCGAATCTGGGCGAAATAACCAGGCCTCCAGATGGGCTCTGCTCTCGTTCGCCAGGTCTTACTAGCCGATATGCATTCCGCTCTAAAGATAGCATATGTCACGTCCACTCTAACAGCCGGTTACACCGAAACGTCCTCTCGATTCGAGACGCTAGGCTATAGGCAGTACGCATGGAGAACAAATATATTTTCGGTATAGGTGATGCAAAGAATAGGGATGAACTATTTACGGGATTCTATCCTAATCGAGAAACATACCCCAAAGTGCACCTGTGAATTTTTCTATTTTTTGCTCAATAGGCTCCCAGTTTTGATATTGTTAGATCGTCTTGCGAACTAAGACTAGTATACGAGGTAAGTTACGGCAATCCGGTTCACGCCACAATCAATATTGCGATGAATATGATATCGATAATATTTGATTATTCTAGTAGTCCTGAGGAGAAAACAGGTAACAGCTGAGATCACATGTAAACTTGGTGCTCAGGGCTCAGTGTTACGTAACAGACTTGATTGTTAGTAATTATGAAAGAATCCTATGTACATGACCAATTTACGCCACCTAAAAGCCTCACCAGTTGCCGCCTGACTTCCTCCAAGATCAATTTGATGGGGGTTATGTATGTTAGGCGATCTGCGAACTCGCACCCCCTAGAGTCACTATGCTTGGAGCAACGTGCGATTTTGACCCCGGCCCACAACATATACTTCTCCAGATTCTACACCGTTCTCCCTGATGTTAACAGGGTCTTTGACCTCGTTGATTCGGCTGAATGTGAGGCTAGTCATTGCGCCAATCTTGCCCCCTCTTCCCCGTCGACCGGGTTTGCGACACCTCGGAAGCCCTGCGCTGTCTTCAAAGACTCACACACTCCATCAGGATGGACCACCATAATGATCGTATCGATATCACCTGGCGGCATGGACTGCATGGGTGACATTTACTTCGTTGAGGAAGCTGGGATAATCTATCTACGTAGAAGCTATTAGAACTTACTGAACCTACAGCAGTAGTTGATGGAGCTTCTAACCTGTCCCAGTTTCTCAACCTTGGCGTCCGGCCCCACCCCTCGCCTTTGTTGGTAGAAGTACGGGGTGGCACGTCAACCCGTAAACGCCATCGTCCCCCTCTGCATCATTCGTCAAGTATCCCCTCACGGTCCCAGAAGACCATGTCAAACCTCCAAGGCCGATACTCGCGCCACAGGTGGCAATTTGAGAATATTCGCCAGCGCCTAAGCAACTTCCTTTTATGACCTCCGTCTCAAATAACCCGACGAACGGAAATATTGCCTTAGGCAATATGTCGGCCCTCAGGCCCTCGACTATCTGATTGTCAACTCCCCAGTCCCGGGCTTCACTCTTCTCGAACCCAATGGCGACTGCCGGGACCCTATTGAGTACCACAAGATGGATGGCATTCCATGGGAACATTTCGCTATTCAAGAAATTGTCCACTTTGTCCACTTGTTGGTCCCACATCTTCGCGGCAGCCGAACTCGGGCGTATGGGACCCCATGGTCCTAAATGTTCCAGCTCGGGACCTAAGATCTCTGAGGTATCCGATCGATAGGCGCCGATGCTTTCTCGTGGCAAACGTCTTCTTCTTTTTCGTCGGTGGTACTCGTGTCCGCGGATTTCAATGAAACCGTCCGAAACCAAGGCTTGACTTCCTACAGGTTCATCTGAGAGTTGAGTGTCTCCAGGTGCCTGGGTGATCATCCGACGTGGGAGCCGGCGGCTGGCTCCAGGAATAAGAGTTGAGGAGAGATGATGATGCTTGTCTATTTGGTGTCCTGCAACCAAAAACAAAAAAAAGACACTTTCGATTGATAACCCTTTTCCGTAAATGCACCTGTAGCGAACAGCTCAAAGATCCTCGCGGGGTAAGTCTTCCTGATCGGCCTGATCTTCGTATTGACAGTGATAGACTGTCTCTGGCACAGAGAACAGACCACATCAGGGGAAGAAGCGCTCTATCATGTTCCTGGCGCTTTATTTGACGATTCATACACGAGATTCGATCTCCGATGAAATGGTGTCGATACGTATCATGGCCTTTCTTCGTCTGTCGTGCCTAGGATCTATAGAAATGCTCATCAAAGCATCGCCGTGAATAGCCGCAGTGTGATATGATTGAACATGCTGTTTCTCTTTTCCATGTGGCCGTGCGTACAATTTTTTTCGTCCCAAAGCCATAGCGGCAAGATCTAATTTGGTGAGTGATAGCTTTAGCTCATGGATAGACTATCTTTAGATCTTCGAATGCAGATCGGATGTTAACGACCCCATCTGCACGTATCTAAAGACTCATCGTTGTCGTACGGCTGGTTCGCGTGTTATATATGAAGCTGAATATCTGCATGTATCCTGCCATACAAAGCAGTCGCATGCGAGCCAGGGCTGCCTTGTGAGTGGGTTGTATATATATAAGAGGTACCGGTAGTATGAACGGCGTATAATGAAGGAGTAATGGTTGGCATAACTCTCTTCTCTGCTCTGGGGACCGACAATATGTGATACAAAGTATCTGAACTGTAGGTTGCCGAAGAAAGAAGTCATATGAAGGTTGCGTCGTATGAGGATGTTCGATTGTAGTTGACCAGGTGTGCCATTTGGTAACTGACATAGGAGGTTGGTTATGCTTCGTGAAGTGGTTCATGATAGGGGTGTTCACGGTTTGCAGAAGCGATCCTCAAGGCGTACAAGTCGAGAAGCGGCGACACGGCATGCAAGAATACAAAGACGCCGAAAGCGACTAGATAAAGTAGGTGGCGGAAGTCGCGGCGGCCGCAACTGGGGTCTCTGTCTCCCTCTGGAGAGACATTGACCTTGATCTAGTTATCATTGTAAATTCGATCCCATGGGTCTCTGATACTTTGTTCCTCCTCAAACTTCATGCTCTCCTCCTATATATCTTCCCTTTCAGTATCGATCCAGGTTCCGTACGCGAGGTCGAAAAGCTGTCCCAGTATTCACATAGGCTTCCTTTGAATTCCTTTGTGTAGTCCGTTTAGATAAACTTATCGTGGTTTACGAGGACATTCCTCTAGATCTGAGTTCCTGTGTTTTTCATAGATTCGTGTCGTTGCTGGGCATTTCGTCAAACTCTCGTCAACAAACGAGCTCATGGAGATGATCGTATTACTCAGAGATGAACAACAAGCATGTAGAGTTGATGCTCCGCAGATTTTAGTTCCGATCTTCATATTAGAGATCATCATTTAAGGGAGAGCCAGTTGCATGAACGCATCTCGATGCTGGGAGTCTGACATCAGCAAATATATATATAGGGAGGTGAGTGAAAGAGAGAGAAGGGGAAGGGTGCTGAGCTGGAGAGGCAGCAGTTGGGTTTATATATCGGTGTGGAATCTTCTGGTGGGTTTCAGCAGCGCAAGGCGCCGCGTTACGTTGAATTCTTTGTGCTAGTACACCAACAAAAGGGAAGTAATGATCAATTTGCTTCAAGACACAGCTGATCAGCTAAGGCCACTTCAGAATTCATCAGAGAGAAAGGATAGCTTGGAAAGCGCATGCTTTTAATTGAAACTAATAATATTCGCGAATGATCCCTCGCTCAAGTTATAAATGTGATGATGCACTGTGCCTCGACAAACTCCAAACATAAGGTAAGAACTAGCATGATCTAGATGGATCGTGATTAAATATGCCGACATCAAAAAAGCACCGCTCGATGATCGCGGCCAATATGCAAAGACACCTCCACTAGATCCCCCAATATCATGAATTCATCATTTATACAGTTCCAGCATCTCCGCCGGCCACTCTCCCTTCTTCCGCCGCGACCAGTATCCATCCTTCCCACTCTTCATCCCCCACACTTCCTCGTCTGCCGTCTCTCGCACCTTCATAAACCACCGCGGCTGGTGCGGCTTCCCCTCTTCGTCCGCCACCCGCCTCCGCTGCCGCTGTTTCTCCTCCAGCTCCAACTTGACCGTCTCGGCTTCGTCCAGCGCGCCATCCTCGCACAGCCGCTGGTCGGGCCGCAGCCGAGTGTCTGTACCGGCCATCTTTCCGCGCTCGACCTCCGTGATTTCGTTCAGCTGTGCCGCGAATTCAGTGTAGCCGTACTTCTTCTGCGCGTCGGGCACCAGCTCGCCCACCTGCCACAGCTGCTTAACCATGCTCTCATGTTCGTCAAACACAACGAGACTCCCCGTCCATTTGCCGTGCAGACTGAAGGGTTTCGGCTTACTGTCCTTGTCGAACACCTGGACGCTGACGTCCTCGCTGCGGCCGGAGAACATGCCCTTTGCCTTGAAGGTGACTTGGGCGCGCTCGCCTGAGTTTTCGTGGTAGATTGTCATGGTGCCGACGGGCTCGATGTATTTTTCGCCGGCGATGATGTTGCGTAGGAAGGTCGTGGCGGGGGCCCAGGAGTAGTTGTCGCCGGACTTGTGGAGGGTGATGCGCACGCGGCCGCTGGTGTTGATTTCGGCGGACTTGCCCCAGAATTTTTGTGTCGGCATGGGAGATTGTGTGAAGGTCCAGTTTGGGGAATCGGCTTGGGCGGCCATGATGAGGGGTCTGTGGGAGACCTTCTCAGCGAGGAAGCGGAAACCTAGAGGCGCGGATATGTTAGAATTGAAGTCGTAATATGGGGCTAGAGATAATGGTGGTGGGGTAATGTACCTTTGTCTTCTCGAACGAGCTCGTAAGTCTCGCCGAGGAGCGGGTTGAATGGCTTTCGGATCGCGCGTTCTTTCGATCTCGCGTTCGAGAAGTTGCTGATCGCGAATGCAGCGATGTAGAGCAGGCGCTCGCCGGTCGACTCTGACGCATCGGCAGCGTAGTCGAGCAGTTCGGAGTACTCCAGCTGTTCCGCAACCTTTTGAAGAGCACTGAGGGGCTCGTTCGCAGAGACGGGCATTGCGATTGTGCTGAGATCCTTGCCGACCTTTTTATGAAGTCAGTTAGTAATCAAGCATTATTAAGTTCGTCCGGTCGGTGGTTCTTACATTCTTCCGGAAGAAGGCAATCAGGCTTGGTGGGAGGATTGTTGTCCCCTTGACTGTTGTCCGGCGTGGCACCAGGTCTAGTGGTAAGGGACTTAGGTCCGACGCCTTTGGTGGGAAGGCATTGAAGCTGCCCGACAGCCCACTGAAGCTCTGGTCGTCCTCAGAGTCACCGCTCTCCTCGTCGTCGTCGGTAGCATACCTCTCGCTGTGTCCCTCTTCGCTATCGTTGTCTACAATTACGATTCTGCCTTCATTGACGGTAGCGGTGTCGCCATCGTTGGCGTCGAAGAATTCTTGGTCATCTATAGAGTCGAGACTTTTTCGCGACGCCGCGGAGCTAATAGTACCATTTGTGTCTGCCTTCTTTCGGTGGATGTATCGCCGGTGTTTGGCTTCCTGCACGATTTGCGTTATATCCGCTACGAAAGAGTCGAGGTCGCACAGCAGTTCGTTGAGATGTGGTGTAAGGTCAGGAGCAGGTGGCATCATCGGCAGTGGCGGGACAGGCACGACCGGCATCATCGACTGAGCGGCTGTCATCCCGACGCCAGCAGATAGCGACTTGCCCCGCTTTTCTCTGCCAGCGGCACCGAGGCCAGAATTCTGCACTAACGATGGCGTACTTCCTCCGCTGACCTTTCGCTTCCAGAACGGCCGCTTTTCATCCAATGGAGGGGACGGACCGGTCGTAACGGCGTTGATAATGCCCAGGCCCTCACCCATACTGATTCGCTTGGGTGATGCTACCGCGGACATGCTCGTCAGTCGCCTCGTGGCATCTCGAATGCCCGAGATCCGACCCATGAGCGACTCCACGGCTGCCCAGCCTTCGTCCTCTGCGTTCTGGTATGCAGCAGAGCTGGGTAGATTACTATGGCTGCTAGCTGACCGCGGCCTATCACTTGCGCCGATTTGGGTCCTCTTCTGCGCCTTTTCTGATGCCCTGTTAAGGGCGTCTTTCCATCCTTGCCATTCTGACTGCGTGGCGGCCCGCAGCTGCCATACCTCGGCGCCAGAGTCAACTGTGATCTCGAGCCCCTTCTCGTTCGCGCTTAGCTCTGCTAAGCCGAGAGGGATGGCGCCGCGTAGCGACGATGAGTCTTTGCTCAGGTAGTACGATAGCGTGGACGAGGTGAAATCCAGCGAGAAGAATCGACGGGCGAATCCCTGGCCCTTCTTCCTCTTTCGCTTCTTCAGCACGCCAGTGTAGAAGCCGCTGGACGACGCATGTCCGTTTGGTTCAGGTAACGAATCTATAGAGGCCTCAACTGCTGGTGACGCGACGTTGTTGGATCCGACGGACTGCGGGAGTGATATCGCTGATGTGGCTGGCGAATCAAAGTGGTGCAGGTGGTGGCTCGCAGGAGCCGGGTTGGTCGCCGGATATGTCAGCAGTACCAATGTCGCGGTTTTGCTGGTCTGTTTTGAGAATGTATTGTCGAAGACCAGCGCCCAAGCGCCGCCCTGGCCGGCGGGTACCTCGAATTTGCCGGTTGTGACCTTCTCGGCTTCGATTTTGCCGTACCATTTCACTCGTCGCAAGCCAGACGCTTCTAACTTGTGGATTGTGTCTGCTTCGGTGGAGTTGGCGCGTTGGGTACGCGGTCGCTCCAGGTAGGTATCTTCTCCAAGTAGACCGGGCGAGGAGACCTGTGGGGTCGGTGGGGCTCCGCCGATTACTGAGCTGGCTATCTGCGGAGTCGCTGCGCCTGGAGACTTGACGTGCTTGAAGAGGCCGAAGTTTCTGAGGTAATGTCAGCAATTTCGCACTTTGCGAACGGAACCGTACGACTGGGGCTATCTTACATCGACTTTTTATGTGGTTGGATGCTCCAGGATATGACATGTTCGCCGGCAACGTTCACGTAGCGGATCAGGTACGACTGAATTGCATCAGCTGATTAGTATAAATGCACGCAACGTGACTTGTATTGACTTCGGAACATGCCACTCACCCTGCTGTGGATTTCAAGCTGTTCCATTGCCATCTTGGCGGGTGTTCCTTATCGGCAAAAAGTGTGATAAGTCGCGTAAGTGTGAACCCGGATCGCTCAGGGTGCGCCAGGTTGTTGGATCAGGCCCTGATATAAGGCTCCTTCCAAGCGGATGGAACCGTCGACGGAAGGTTATATTGCGCGTAGGAAAGGGGCAATTGTTCCCGGAGATGATGGCTGCCGAACAAACTTGACCAATTACCAGCCAACGTCTGCGAGCTTTTCGCGAAAAAAAGAGCCGCGTCGGAACCAAGAAAGGCGTGAATGCGGGGTGGGAAAACCAGCTAGTTATATGCAGGCCATTCGCGGACGCGGACGAACGGCAGAATGGTGCTGACGACGGTTGAATATGTCCGAAAGAGATCGCCTTTTTGCCAACTGGCGGCGGAAGGAGAGTAGGAATGCGCTGAAGCTATTGAGAGCGGCTGAGGTGCTCTTTTGGAAACAACAGCGTTCTGTGAAGAGAGCTGTACGACGGCTACGCTGGCAATTTCTCTGGCGGGCTGTTCGAGCTGTGCCAGGCCAGCGAGCGGGATGGCTGTCTGATTGGCCGGGGTCCTGATCGTTGAAACGGAGTCAAACCAGCTGTTTGGCGGGGATGTAATGTGCGCTGTGCTCTGCGAGCCGGCTCACTCCGGATAGCTGTCCTAGTTGGCCTGAATGAATGCTAGGGTGGATATAGGGTCGCCGAGGGTTTGGCTTCAGCTTTCCGTCGAGATGGAATGTCGATTGTAAGTTTTCTTCGTGGGGTCGGGTCTCCGTTTGAGGGTTATATCAGCGAGGCCACACCACCACCCCGCCGCGTGGGTTATGTAACGTTATTTATTATACGGACGAGAGAGATTTCGCGGTCACCGTCTGCATGGGTTGCGTGGATTTCCCTTGATCCTGTGGGGTTAGCTCGAGAGATCCACTGCTCAGCACGAGCCGGCCAATGCGAGAAGTCTGCAGCTCACCAGCCAAGACTGTCTACACGTAACGCTCATGTAACGTGGGCGAGGCCCGGGAGCGAGCGTTTGCGGAAGCGTGCACGGAGCGGCCAGCGTGGAGCGTCGGACAATCGCTGGTGACTGGTGACTGGTGACGTTGATGCTTCGTCGGGGAGTGACGACATGCAAGTCGCCGGCGAACCAGAGACTCGTATTTCGTTTGGGCCGACCGCTTTTGGTGGTGAACCTTGTCGGAACCGCAGCTTCGCCTGCTCAATTGGAATCAGCCGCAGCACCGAGATACTCGATGGAGCTGCCGAATCGCGAGGACGAAGCGGTCGGAGATGGGATTGTTTGATCGGGTTTGAGGATTCGGTTTGCCTTGAGGATGCCTCGATTGCGCCTCTTTGGGCTGTCGCGAAGTTGGAAAGTGCGTTGGGTATCACAGCGCGACGAATGGTAACGTTGGAACCGCAGCCACGCCGAACATTTAACATGAATTCAACAGTGGCTCTGTCTCCGCGTCTTTATACGGATTCTGGGAATGCGCCTTTTATGCCCGTTGAAGGCAAGATTGGGATCAATAGCCACCGATGCCGTAAGCTCAGACAGCTCTCCGACCTCGAATGTCACCACACAGCGTAAATATAAAACGGGCTGACGTCTTGGCCCTGCCAAGGACATCATTTTGAAAAGCTTTGACGTCGGATGTCTGCCCCATTGGGCTGCGAATCCCAAAGCTTACCAGAACGGCCGAAGAACAGCGAGATCGATGCCCCCATTCGGACAGCCTCAAGGTCGCCGGCTTGCGCGAGGAACCTTCCTTGGGAAATCCAAATAGCTGCGGCAGCCGGGCGAGAAGAATACGCCTCGCTTGCGAGGTTTCATCCGTCATGCGCAGATGCTGATGCTGGCGGTCGTCCTCGGACTCCGACTAGCAGCTGCGGACGGAGTTGTATTGTCCCGATGACCCGAAATTCGGCACTGACCGGACCGCAGCTCGACGTGACATGATGTCGAGATTGGTGATCGAGGCGCTTCTTTCTGTCAATGCGGCATAATGTTCACTGAGCGTAATTTCAAATCGACTTATCTTCAACATTGCCATAATGGCATAAAGGGGTGTTATTCGAATTAACTCGAACGGGTTAACGGTTGAACTTTGCAAGCCCGAAGTCGACTGCCCTCTGAGCCCACACCCATGTTTCTAGTTCAAAATCTTTGCTACATCAAGATCCAGTATCCTCAAATTTCAGTGTATTCAATGTCAACAGCGAGACTCGGCGTCTGCCTGCAGCATGCATAGCATATCTTACCATTGTTCATCAATAAGCAAAGAAATATTCGATTCTAGTGAGACCGTTCTCACTGCCTATCCTTCTTCCGTTTATTGTAATTACGCAAGAGCTAATCACAGGAACAGCTCGCAAGGCTACAATATTGAACCTAGCTTTGAATGTCGATTAAAGCTTTGTTAGTAACTGGTATCCATGGCCGGATTAAAGCGTGATCTTTTACAATTGTCCAGGTATTGATATCTTGTTTTCCCCGATGACTGGTGTTATATATGGAGCCAAGTAGGGGGCCCTCCGCGCATGGAATATTTAACTTTTGATGTTTGTTACACGACAGCCGAATTGATCGTGCGACTTCAATGTTGTGGAAGTTTCAAGACTAGGGGACCAGGAATCCGTAATTGAATTGTTACACAAGGAGCCACAAGGTGCCAGGGGTTGAATTTGCTTCTAAATAAATTAATGATGCAAGGGAGCCTTCATCCAACATGCAACAGCCTTCTAGCTTGATTGCGGGTTAGAAAATTCAAGGTCACTAGCTGGCTGTCGTCTGTCGGCGCCTGGGCACGTCGGTTGGTGGGCCAGCAATGAAAGCTATTCTACTATCTAGCTATTTAATTAATGGAAGCGTCGTGAAGTATACGCATGATAAAATGCTGTGCAGGCGTATACATCTACATATACAAAATGCGGCCGAGGTGCACTGCTTCATGTATTATGGCTTGCCTATATGTTCGCCCTATTGAAGGATATCTCCTTGGATTGGTGTGGTATTTCTCCTGTGGATCGTGTGGATTGTCCTTGGCCACTGCTCATGAATCTAAACGTTCATGTCAAAAGATATTTAACCTGTTGAGTACGCGTACGCTTTCGCTCCATTTTGGGTATGTTATCGTATTGTTCGTGGGTAGAGAACATCCTGCTGTTGGACGTTACACGCCTGAGCGTAACGGCCAGGCTTCACACCAAAATTCCGATCCCGGCAGCGGCTGTTGCTAGTCTCAGGGCCGGCCGTTACAGCCTGGTCCTGGCCCTGAAAGGGGAAGGAACGGCTTCGGGACCCGATTAGTATTATCTTCGAGATGTGCAAGAATGTCTCCACTATAAACTTAGTGCGGCCCGCATCCACCGAGGCGATGCGCTGGACAAACCGACTCCTTGCGATACTGCGGCGGCTATCGCCGTGGCTGTTGATATAAAGGGCGATAGATCCACGGTACCGATTCGGACAATCCACGTCTCCTGACCTCTTGCTGTTGTTTCCTCAGTTACAAACCCGTTCTTGCCCAGATTACTCACACCCTGTCAGCTCGAGTTTGCACGCGGGTGCCTCTTTCTTTCGCTGGTCATCTGGTCAAGTTTGCAAAATGCGCGTCGACGAAATAGTTTGCCCAGGCGGCCACGTTTGTCTCTCGTCCTTCTTGAACCGCCGCTCCATGGCCGGCACCGGTTATTTTAGACTCGAAGGGAAATGAAATATCTCCGCCTTGCCCTGCTTCTGTGAACAGGCCACGGCTGTGTACGCGAATATACATCATGACCTGGTTAGAGGACTGGCCATGCGTCCGTCCAGACATGGACCACGTCCTGGGTCGCAGAGCTGGGCCACGTTTTGAACACGCGGAATAGCCGAAGCCTTGGACAAACTGTTGAACACCGGACTCTTGTGGCCATCTAGTCCTCCGACATCTTTAGAGAAGGTTGCCGTTATATTTTATTTCGATAACGCTGACGTACGGCGGAGAGCTGGAAGTGCACCTGACAGCCATCCATCTCTCTTTCGGTCTCCTCCCTGCTAGCGGGTTGTTCTGGACGCCCGCGCCTGCAGCATCACCAGTCTGTACCAATCACCATCAGGACTCTCTCGCTCCTTCCGAAATCTAACTGGGCAGGAAAGACATACCCAGTTCGACCGTCCTCTTGCACTACTCCTCAAAGGTACTCTCAAGTTCTTAATCTTAATCCTCGGATGGTGGCGCTTTTAAATTTCTGCTGACACTGGCAGCCGTGTTCTGCCGCGTTGTGCTAGGCGTGGGAACATCGCTGACCGCCTCGCGAGAGCGTTTGAAGAGCAAACTCCATCGTCCTCGGGAAGCTATCGGGGCTCGTCCTTTCGAGTTTGGAACCTGTTCTCGTCGTCGTCGATACGTCTTATCGGCTCTGAATCAAGTCGGCCGCCGGAGCGTATCTCCACGTTTCGTTTTGACGCAGCCTGCAGAGCCTCAGTGACGTTAGTTACAGCCGGCTGCCGGCTGCCGGTTGGTTGGTTGCATCTCGCTTCAGCTCCCCTGCCTTCCTCACGGCAGCGTGGTTGCCCAACTGCGCCAGCCACCAGTCGCTCGACCTCCTGCCCCCTACACCGCCATCCCGCCGCCGTCCTCCTTCATCGCCGTCGTCACACCGCCAATGGCTCCCTCGGAGCTGTCCAGTTCGCAGCCGTCGTCCGAAGCAGAGAAATCAAACGTCTCGCCGAACCCAGGACCGACCTATACGATCAGCGATGCGGTCCGGAGCACGCTCAAGACCGCCATCCCGGGCAGTCCCATCCTGAACGCCATCAGCGGGCCGTCGGTGCCAGAAATCGCGTCAACCCCTCCACTTGACAGCAAAGGCAAAGGGAAGGGCAAAGGAACAGCTGCAGACGAAGGGGAATGGCCAGAGGAGCCTCTCGAGCCTCCTCGGCCTGCATTTCTTCATGATGAACTCCGGCCACCGTCACAGAGCGGTGGTAAGCCTGAGAGTCATAAAGGAAGCCTCGTAAAGCCCTCGCCCGATCCCCAGGACTCCTCTCCAAAAGCCCGAGATGTCCAATTCGCTGCGCAAAACGAATATTTCGGGGATGATGATTCAGATGGTGACCGGACGCCACGCGGAGGAAATACAGCGCCTGGTACACCTCCTCGACTGAGCGGTATTTTCAAATTCGGTAAACGGTCCGGCGAATACACCCGCGAGAACGAAGAAGAAGGGAAAATACTGGACGATTCCGACACCAGGCCGAGCTTGTTCTCAAAGTTGTGGTCCTTCTCGCACACAAGGAGCTCCTCCGGCCCTGACGGCGCAGATGGGAGCGACCCTCCACTGACGCCCGTAGATCAAGATGATGAAGACGGAAGTCAGGAAAGGGTTGGCGCGAGCACGGCTCCCAACACACCAGCTGCGGGGTCCTCTCGAAGTCCACGGTTACGAAGGCGTGCTACAATGACCGATGTCCCGGAGAATCCAGAAGGCGAAAGTAAATCGCGAAGCCACCAATACGCCCGTAGGCCTAGCAGTTTCCGTCGCATAACCGACTTTGCCCACAGTAGGAGAGGCTCTGAAGTCAACGCTACCCCTGCACCGGCCGGAGGTGGTGCCAGCGCTGCCAAATGGAAAGCACTGAAGGCTGGAATCCGCTTGATCGGGCAGAAGAAGAAGGAAGAAGCCAAAATTGATCGAGAAAAATCCGCTGAACTGGTCGCTGAGCTCACGGCAGCTACTCCGGCAGCTCTAATCCTGGCTAGCATGTTTCAACGAGACGAGCATGGGAACAAGAGAATACCGATAATCTTGGAGCAATTGAAGATCAAGATCACCGACTCCAAGCTGAACACGCGATCAAGGAACCACACAATATTCAGAATCGAGCTGGAGTACGGATCTGGACTGACGAGGATGAAATGGGTCATCCATCGTGAATTCCGTGATTTCTTCAACCTGCATACGAAATACCGTCTACAGGACTTCAGCAATACTACACTAGGCGAAGGAAGCAAGCATGTGCTACCAAAATTCCCCAAAGCGTCGATACCATATCTTAAGGGCCTCCGAGGTCTCGGCGGCGGCGAGCAGTCGTCCTCCGACGATGATAGCGGGAATGAAACTGCTACTAACACCCGTCTCAATGCTGGCCCGATGACCAACAGCCGTCCTGTGAGCTCCGCAGGGCCGAGCACAAGCGCCGGCCCTTCCGGCTCTCAATCAATAGGGCGGACATCATTGCATGCTCACGAGCCGACCTTCGATGAAGATAGCGAAGATTATGAACCACCGCGAAAGAACAGCTTCGCAGGATCCATCAAACGGACGTTCTCAAAGAAGCGGCCCCCTGTCCGTCGCAATTCTACCGGAGGACAAGCGGTAGAAACGATTGAGCCTGGTAATATAGGCGCCGGCATCGCTCTTGGAATTGGCACTTTGGCCGGCGCGGCTGTTGGCTCTACTCCGATGCTTCGACGCGACGGGTTCTCAATGAAACAGCGTAGGAAGCTCGAAAAGTACCTCCAGGAACTCGTCCGCATTATGATATTCCGCCCTGATTCGAACCGGCTTTGCAAGTTCCTTGAGCTGTCATCGCTGGGCATCCGGCTCGCGGCTGAGAACAGCTATCACGGCAAGGAGGGCTTTTTGGTGATCCAGTCCTCCAAGGGGTCTGAATTCCGACGTGGCTGGGCGCCCGGAAGCATCATTAAGGGCCACCGGCCAAAGTGGTTCCTCGTTCGACACAGCTACATCGTCTGCGTTGATTCTCCTGAGGAAATGAACATCTATGATGTCATTCTCGTCGACAGCGATTTTGAACTCGACGCGAAGCGCTCGCTCCCCAAGAACCCGAAGGAGGTTGCGAGCGCGTCGGCGAATCCTACGCACCCGCAACACCACAAACTGAAGCTCAAGAATTCGGAGCGCAAAATCAAGCTGCTGGCGAAGAATGAGAGGCAGATGAACCAGTTTCACGATAGCATAAAGTACATGGTCGGGCAGACTGTGTGGTCGCAGAAGCATCGGTTCGACAGCTTTGCTCCTGTTAGGCAGTATTGTTTTGCTCAGTGGCTAGTTGACGGGCGTGACTACTTTTGGAACGTTAGTCGGGCGGTTTCCATGGCTAAGGATGTTATTTACATCCACGACTGGTGGCTGAGCCCTGAACTGGTAAGCTTATGACTCCGTAAATGCTCTACAGATGGATGTACTAACTATCAGCAGTACCTTCGTCGGCCGGCTGCTGTCTCGCACAAGTGGCGTCTGGATAGGTTGCTGCAACGGAAAGCAAGCGAAGGTGTCAAGATATTCGTGATCATCTACCGGAATATCGGCGCTGCTATTCCGATAGATTCGGCATACACGAAATATTCGCTTCTCGATCTCCATCCGAACATTTACGTCCAGCGGTCTCCCAACCAGCTCCGCCAAAACACTTTCTTCTGGGCACATCACGAGAAGCTATTGATTGTAGACCATACCGTGGTGTTCCTCGGCGGGTTGGACCTGTGTTTCGGACGGTGGGATACTCCCCAACACGCTCTCGTCGACGACAAATTCACCGGCTTTGATGAAACTGGGCCCAAGGACCCCGATCGGTATCAGCTGTGGCCGGGCAAGGACTACTCCAATCCTCGGGTTGAGGATTTCTACGAGCTGAACAAGCCATACGATGATATGTACGATCGCCAGAAGATTCCCCGTATGCCGTGGCATGATATATCCATGCAGGTTGTCGGGCAGCCGGCGCGCGATCTCACCCGCCACTTCGTTCAACGCTGGAATTACCTCCTCAGACAGCGGACGCCATCGCGACCGACGCCGTTCTTGCTACCTCCGCCGGATTTCACCCCTCAGGAGATTGAGTCGCTGGGTATCAGCGGCTCATGTGAGGTCCAGATGCTGCGTTCGGCATCCTCATGGTCCACTGGTACTGTCGACAAGAACGAACACTCGATCCTGAATGCGTATCTAAAGGCAATCGAGACGAGCGACCATTTCGTTTACATTGAGAACCAGTTTTTTATCACCTCGGGTGAGCTCCCGGATGGCACAAAGATGGAGAACTCGATCGGCGATGCATTAGTTGAGCGTATCATTCGAGCGCACAAGAATGACGAAGACTGGCGCGCTATTATCGTTCTGCCGCTGCTTCCTGGCTTCCAAAGCAGCGTTGACCAACCGGACGGAAGCAGCGTCAGATTGATCATGCAGTGCCAGTTCCGGAGTATCTGTCGTGGGGATGGCAGTATCTTTGGTAAGCTCAAGTTGAATGGAATTGATCCGGAGGATTATATCCAGTTTTATGGGCTCCGGAGTTGGGGCAAGATTGGACCGCAGCAGCAGTTGGTCACTGAGCAGCTGTATATTCACGCCAAGGTAGGTTCCCTTTTGATTTCAATTCAATCAACGCCGCTAATGGATGATAGTGTATGGTTGTGGACGACCGGATCGCCATTATCGGATCCGCCAACATCAACGAGCGCTCCATGCTTGGTTTCCGCGACTCTGAGGTCGCAGCTGTGGTCCGCGACCAAGACACCATCTGGTCGACAATGGCAGGACGGCCGTATCTGGTCGGCCGCTTCGCGCATACCCTGCGTCTCCGTCTGATGCGAGAGCACCTTGGCATCGATGTGGACGAACTCATGGCGCAAGAACGAATGGAAGAGGCAGCTGACGAGGGTATGGAGTCAGAGCAAAGATGGCATGACGGGAACAGCATTACCACCCAGGCGACTACGAATCTCGACGGCGGCTCGCTTAGGTCGTTTAACGTTGGGGCACCATCAGGGCGGCCAACCAGTCCTGTGCGGGAGATGCGGCCGGAAGATGTCGATGTTGTCACGCGGATTGAGAGCATTGCTAGCTTCAATCACGACGTTGATTGGGAGCAGGCGAATAACCCGAATATCGATGCGCATAAAAAGGTGACGCATGATCCGCGCGTCAGAGATCGGGAGAAGGATGTTGCCGGACTGGGGATTGATCATATGAAGGCCGCGGAGGAGTTTGCGAAGGAGAAGGGCATACGACCGGTCACCGCTATCGATCGTAAGCTTGGACAGGATGGACATCAATATACCTCGAGCTTCAGTCAGGTAGATACCGGCATCGCTCGCACTGGCCCGGAAATACCGCTGGAGCATCGTACCAGCCTTGCCAGTAAAAGAATGTCGATGGAGAGCCAGCAGCACCCTGGCGAGGAGGTAGTTGAGGCCGACAAGAACCCAGAGCTTCCACCGATACCGACACAGCGGGTGAACACGACCGAGCTCGGACTGCCGCTTTCCAGCCAGCTCCCGCCGCTGCCGGCCACGAATGACATCGACATTGGCGGACCTACTGTGACGGCTCGCCTTAGCCAGGGAAGCGGAGCCCCTGTGATGATGGAAGCATCGCATCCCCTCTTCGCGGAGATCAAGCAGCCGTACGTTGATGTGGACCATTTCATCGACCCGCTCAACGACTCGTTCTACCTCGACACCTGGCACAAGATTGCAAACAACAACACCAAGATCTTCCGGGAAATCTTCCGCTGCATGCCCGACAACGAGGTCAAGTCGTGGGCGCAGTACAAGGAGTACATGCTCTACCAGGATAAATTCGCCGCCGCGCAGGACGGTATCAAGCCCTCGTCGCAGCACCAACAGCACAGTAAGTCCGGCCAGGCGGCGCCGGGCGTGGGCGTACCCGACAGCCTGCCGGAGCGACTCGCCGAGAAGCTTCCTCCGGAGGCAGCGGAGAAGCTTGGCCAGGTGGCGGAAAAATTTGGACAACTAGGACACCATTCAACGGACAAGAGCAAGACCGATGGGGCAGACGATGCGAATGAAAAGACGGCGCTATCAGAGGCGGACCCAGGGATCAAGGAGAAGAATGAGGCCTCACCAGAGCCGCAAGAGCATCCGTTCAGGTCGGTCTTCGATAACAGCGCGCTGAACGAGAAAGATATTCGTCAATCCACAGAGTCGGTGACATTCGACCTCGCTGGACCTGGACCCCGCACTTCGGACGTATCCATCGGGCGCTCGCCATTACATTTCAACCAGCCGGCTCCGGCTACGCTGTCGACAGCACCAGAGCGGCTCCTGTCCGTCGCTAACCCCGGTAGTAACGCGGGTGCAAGCGTGACGAACGGGAGCAGCGTTGGCCCTGCGCAGTCTGTTCGCCGGCGTAAGCGTGCCGGGACACGGAACAGCCGGCGCGAGTTCCACGCGTCGGACGACATTGTGGACAAGAACGTCGCGGAGGGGCTGTTGAGTAAGATTCAGGGCCACTTGGTGGTGTGGCCGTACGAATGGCTGATTACCGAGGCTGAGGGTGGGAACTGGCTGTACAGCATTGACCAGCTGGCGCCGATTGAACTTTAGTAAGTGTTGCTTCCGCTGATTTTCTATTTGCGAGCAAGATGCTAATATATGTCTTTGTAGTGATTAATTGGCGGGTCCGTGCGGAATTAGTGAAAGCGAGGAAAATTTTGATGTTTTGCGAACGGGGCTGCGAGCGAGCGAGTTTCCTTTCGATTCTTTGCAAATATTCGGTATGTATACTTGCATTGGTAGTTGGTGAAAGGCTGTACATGTTTTTGTAATATCTAATATCCGTGCCGCTTTCCCTTGCGCGCATGCATGACTGTGATGATGTTTTGCATTCGATGGCCTTTGTAGTGAAGGGGGAAATAGCATATGGCAGCGAGCGGTGGTTGTAGATTATAAAGTATGCATACTCGGCGTAGTCAGTGTACATGTATATCTACATTAAAACGAGGACGTATCTAATGACTGGCTAGAGAGATATTTAAATACACGAATCAAATGTTTTCCTATCGCCAGGCACACTCAACTCTACGTGCCGCTATTATTCACTTGCCTGGGTTCGTAGACACAAGGCTGTAACAATTGTGAGTGAATTGCCGATGATGAAAGAAACTATCTCTCGTCCGCCGGATTTATGATAAACTATCTGCTAAACTGCTATTATACATTAATTGGCAATGATGCAGACATATCGAAGTGGCGTTTATGTAGTTAACACCCGTATGCCTTGTAGATATCTAGTCTGTGGCACGATGAGGGTATACGCGGTCGCCACAGATTAATGCGCGCTAACCTCCGGTTGAGTTTAGACTCTTGTTTGACCTCTGGAGGTACTGTAACCTGAGGCGATGCCTGTTGACCCATCGGAGTATTAATGTTCCCATACCGCTGTACTAACATGATATCCAACCACTATCTACCCTGCTGTCCCCTGGGTGTATGTCTTTGCTGTCCAGGCCGACACATCGTATTGCTTAGTGGTGAGAATTCATGTGTCCGTGGAAAAGATTATCGCTCGAGAGTTGTGCGGAGGTCCAGATATCATGACCCTTCGTTGCGACGTTGTCCTCTTAAGTTTGTTGTTGTTATAATTGATGTCGAGTATTCTTTTTTCTTTGTTGAATTCTTTCGTGAAACTGGACCGAGCAGTTGAACGTGTTTGATGGAACACGCATGGAGGCAACCATCGGTTACTTTATCAGTTCATTGCTGAAGAACTTCTGTCGATAAGAACGGACAAGCACTCATGGATGTCCCAGTTTATTCCCTAATCACATTACCATTATCAGTATGTTAGAAGAATTAGGAGATTCCTGCCACTGCTGCAGGAATGTCAAGTGGATTGACGAAGTACGTACAACGGGACACCACGGTGGAGTTTTGCTTTCAAATGTGGCGCCAGCGCTGTTGTAAACGCGCTGCACGCTCTAGTGCTTAAGCGTAATGCAGTATCTTTAGCGTCGGTAATAATGCCCTGTGACAATGGGCAATTATTACCACTGATATACTTTTTTATATTCTTCCCGGTGATTATTGTAATTTCGTATAATATGAATGTATGTTCATTAAGGTATGTATGCGTGTGAAAATGTGATGAGAGCGTGAAGAAAGACGGATGCGATGAGATGTGATGTGAAAGGAGGAAGGACGGAGCATGCTGGAAAGGAGCGGGCAACGCTGCTTTTATACTCCTCCCTTGGAAAGTTCCATCTCCTTCCACCGGTTCGGTGCTCTGGGTACTGCGATAACACCGTCTACACTACCTCACACTTTCCCTGCCCAAACCCTCATCCCCATCCACACAAGTTATCCAACATGGGATAGTATTATACATATATACACGACGAAGCAGCATGGTGCACACTATCATTTCTTCCCCTGCTCCTTCAGCCGCTCCACCAGCTTGCCCTCAAGATACTCCGTCAAAACACCAACCCCATCCCCCGTCACCACCCTCCAGCTCTCACACTCCACAAACCCACCGGGTCCGCCGACCACCTCCCCGTTGCCATCAACGCCCACGCTCCCCAGCACGTCCTGCGGCTCCGGCACCCCGCGCATACCAACGTTCCCGGCAACCCTTCCATCCACTATATTATGGAACCCGCCGACGCCGGTACCACCGCCGCCGCGTACGTGCCTTTCCGACGCCGACGGCGAACCGCCGGATATCCCGCGCCGCATGCTGGCGCTCCAGGATGCGTAGGCTTCAGCCCGGATATTCGGGTCGTGCGCAGCGTAATCCCGTAGGATGGACAGTAGCAGTGTTCTAAAGGGCGGGTTTTCGGTGAAGGTGTCGCCTGTCGGCGGGATGGCGGTCGTGTGGCCGAGTATTGCGGCGGGCGGGGAGTCGGATGGCGCGGAGGGTAGGTATGATAGTGCGTATGTTGTTTTACCGGCGGTGGAAAGAGGGTGGACGTACTGTCGTGACGTCCGTTTATCAGTACGATTGTGCGGTGTAGGGTTTGGAGAAGCTGGGTTATGGGTATGGGTATGGATGAGGGGTACTGACGATAGATTTGTTCTGCGCGAGCGTCTGTACGTTTCGAGAGGGCTGCGATAGCGATTGTCGGAGGTGCGTGTACGTGTACGCGTGCGCTCGCGGCTCGCGCAGTGCGGGGCCAGCCCGTTTTAGAAGCGTCGCGAGCATGGTGACTGTGGTATTCGAGGAGCCGTCGTGGAGGGCGGACGCGACGGGTTGACGTCAGGTCGCATTTCATCCATCCGCTCCAACACGAAAACTTTGTTACACAGGAAGAAAAATACCACGCCCTCGCGTACGGGCAACAGCCACGAAGAGTGAGAAAGTCAATAAAAATCAAAGTAGCATACGTCTGTTCTGTACATTTATTTTCCTCTCTTGGAGGACTTGTGTGGAGAGAATTTATTTGTAAACTAGAATCTGGACGTATAGGAGAGAATGCCTTGAAAATGAACAGTTAGCATACTTCCACAAGTTCTCCATACGAACCATCAATCCCTATAGAAACTATATCCCCGAGATTGAGTGGGGGTAGGAGATAGATGTAAATTCTTAATCTTCGGTCACTGATGTCGTTAGGAACTCCTCGTTCTTGGTATTCCTTATTTTTCCGTTTGTTCCGAGCTTGTCTGTATGGTTGTTTCTCGCTGGTTTTTCACTCTTTATGGCAGTGAACTGTACTGTTCGTATACATACGGAATATATACTTGGTCTACAGAATTGGTCTCCGGGAATGCTCTCGGGATGTCAATCCTCCGAGGCTTGGTCAGAAGTTAGGTAGCTTGTTAGAGAATTCGGTCTAACGGAGTTTATTCCTTGTCTGCCTTTCTATCTACTTGGTTACAAGCGTAACTTTTCGTTAAAAAATATACAGCATCAAGGAACTTCAACACCCCAGTGATTAATAAACGTTAACGTGAAGGAAACCAGCAGCATCATTCGATCGTTCAGAAGCATTCGTGAATTCCTTCCAGCCGTTTGTCAGTTCCATGCATGCGTCATAGTATTAAAAGAAATAGTTTTAGAGAAAGAAACAAGTCCATTAAGCCCATCGTTTTCGTCCAGAAAGCAGTTCGTACGTTGAAATTGAAGAAAGCCTAGCGTGCGTGCATCACAAATCGAAAGCGCAAGTCGACTCACGACCCCTGTCTGACTTGCGTCCAGGATGTCGAGGCGTGAGCCGGAATAATGAAAAAGGTGAAAGAATGGTGATGCGGTCGGTGCGATTTACCAGGCGGCGACGGTCTCAGCTGGTGCGGAGTCCCATCCACCGATCGGCTTGCTGTAGTCCGCACCACCGCTGGCAGCAGCGTTGGCAGCGCCAAAGTCGTCACCACCGGTGTCGCCGCCGGCACCCTTGTTCGTGCAGTTGCGAGAGTAGTGGCCCATTTCGCTGTGGTAGGTCGTTAGCATTGTGGTACTTGAGGGTATGGGGTATCTTTGACTTACCCGCACTCGTTACACTTGACGCGGGAGATGTCGCGTGGCTTCGGGCACTCACGAGAGCTGTGACCCACTGCACGTCACCGTTAGCGGAGTTTTGTTGGTATAGAGGGGTGGGGATGGAAACTTACTCTCGTCGCAGTTGCGGCATTGCATTTTAGATGGATCGCGAGGCTTGGTGCAGTCGGCGCGCATGTGGCCTTCTTCACCGCAGTTGTTGCAAGTGACCTTGCGTGGCTCGGTGCAGTCGGAAGCACGGTGACCCTGCAGAATATATCAGCATATCGATCAAAGGAATGATGTAAAGATATATTTCCTACCTCTTGTTCGCAGTTGCGGCAGATCAGTTTCGGAGCATCGGGGCAATCCTACTATCGTTAGCATCGTTACCTTTAGAGATATCTTAAGGGGTTCTACCTTGGAGAAATGGCCGGTCTTCTCGCACTTGCGGCACTGGACGTTGGAGGCATCGCGTGGCTTCTCGCACTCCTTCGCTTCGTGACCTTCCTCACCGCAGTTGCGGCAGGCGTTGCGATTGATCGGTTTCTTGCGTTCCTCGGTGCCTGCCTCACGTTAGCAGTGTGGGAATAACTGGATATCAGGGGCTACAAAACTTACAATCACGAGCACGGTGGCCTGGCTGACCGCAGTTGACACACTTGACAGTTGGAGCCTCGTTGTCGCGGGGGATGACCTCCTGCGGGCACGAACGAGTGCCGTGTCCACGCTCTATCCACAACCAACGTCAGCTACCGATGCAAAGATAGATGAAAGAATATTCAAGAATGCACACCCTTGCAGTTGCTGCACCATGGGACGAAGGACTCCTTGACGAAGCCGGCGTTGCCAAGACGCTTGAGGTTCTCCTCGTCGTTCTCCGGGAACCTGCCAGCGTTGTTGGTCGCGAAACGAGAGCGGCGGCCCTTGAGGTTCGTCTGGAAGGTGACGACGAATTCCTTCTCCATATTGCCCTGAAGGTCAATGATGGTCTGCGAGTTCGTAATCTCCTTTTTCTATATTCCCACAACATCATAAGCCTCGCCGCATTTACAATTCGAATCAGATAAGGAGGGGAGAGGGCAACTTACGACGGCGACGAGATTGTACCCAAAGTTGTCCTGCTTGAAGGCGCTCTGGAGCTCATCGAACTGAGACTCCGGCTGAATCTTGACATACTTTTCGAAAGCCTACAACCACGCTGTTAGCCACGCACAACTCCACACACGAGATGTTGTAAAACTTACCTCCTTGAAGGCGTCAAGGTCCTTGTCTTCACCGGCCTTCTTCATGGCAGCCCAGGCATCTTCAATGTCCTTTTCCTCATAAGCAGCCGGAGCAGCCTCCTCCTCGTCACCGCGCATATTGCGTGGGTTCTTGCATTCAGCAGCACGGTGGCCTTGCTCCTTGCAGTTGCGGCAGGGCTCGTTCAACTTCTTCTCACATTCTAGAAACCGGTAACATCAGCAACTGTACCCATACGACAAGGAAGTACAAACGTGGTCAAGAAGATGAGGGTGGTTGACATACCCTTCGCGATGTGGCCTTTCTCTTTGCAGTAGAGGCAAACCTTGTCTGGACAGTTGAAGGCAATGTGGCCCTCCTCCTTGCACAAGTTACACTTGGGGGTTGGGCAGGAGCCAGCGGAGTGGCCAGTCTCCAGGCAGGACGTGCACTTGGAGTTCGGGCTACCAAACATCAGCATAACATTCACGAAGCAGAGCTGTATTTGTTCTAGCTTACCAGGCGTTCGCCATGTGGCCCTCCTCATTACACTTGCGGCATGGGCCGGGAGGAGCACGCGGACTGCACAGCAAGACAAACCGTCAGCCAACGTACATATCTAAACGTAAACGGTATAAAAGGACAAGATGAAGGTGAAGCGTAAAGGGCACTTACCGGTCACCGCCGTCGCCGTCGCCAAAGTCCTTGGGCGTCTCGAAAAAGTCGTCACCAGAGTTGACAACGGTCTTGACTTCAGAGCCGCCGCCAACAGTAGGTGCAGGAGGGACCCATTCCTCCTCAGCTGTACCGTAACACTATTAGCAAGACACCACAAGACGAGAAGCGAGACTGACAGGTCAGTCAGGTATGAAGGGAGGGAGGGAGGGAAATACCTTTAACTGGGTCATCCATACCCCAGCCGGCCATTGTAACTGATGATTTCACGACGGAAGGAAGCTACGTAAGTAACGAAGGGGTGAGAGAGAGATCAAAGTGTACGTTGCCGAATGGAAGCCTGTCTGTCGTTCGAATCGTCTGCTACGCGGTTGTCGAGATGGAGATGTGAATTTTTACGAATTCGCGTTGATGATGGTTGTGGGTGGAGGAAGGAAGAAGAGAGGAGGGAGGGAAGAGGGAGGGGGGCAGTTGCTTATATAGGAGCTGGGCTGCGGCGCTGAGAGGGAATGTATGCCTGGTTGCCGGTAGACGGGTGGCCTGCAGTATGACACGCTCCCCTGGGCGTGAGGGTACTTTTGCGGCAGCCCTCGCAAGCTCCGCTAGAATCTATCACCATCCTCCAGGATAGAGCTATGGTGATAGATCACGGAGCTCTACACATGGAAGGCATATATATATCTGCATCTGAATTATAATATCATGCATACCATAACCTCACCATGCCAGGTGCCTCTAGTTAATCCACAATCCTAATCCACAAAGAGCGTTACCTACAAAAAAAAAACCACAAGCAAGCACTATAACGCTCGCCTGCACCACAATAAAAGAGAGAAAGAACATGGCAAATCTACTACGATCGAGCGAACGAACAAAGTGCACGCAATGCACACCATACCCTAATCCGCCTCGGCAAGCTGGATGATTAACTTTCCCGCCAAATCCAAGAACGGGAACGGACTCGAAATCTCCTTCTCCTCAATGCTCTTCCACCCGCTGTACGCGCTGCCGCTCTCGCTCTTCGTGCTCCGCGCACTCTTACTCCGCTCCATCATCGCCACACGGGGGTCGCTCAGACTGCCCTTCCGTCCGGCTTCACCTGCGCTGTCCGTCCGTCGCAGCTCGTCCATCACCTTCTCCACCTCCTTCGGCACGACAACGTTGCCGTCCGCATCCAGCCGCTCGTATCCCGCGCACTTGAAGTCCACGAGGTAAAAGTTGCTCTCGAGCTGGTACAGTTGTATTTCCATGTACACGTACACCGCGTCTTCGTCTTCCTCGCTGGTGATAGCGGTGGCTGCGGGGTTGTTGCGCGAGACGGAGCTGATGTTGGAGTGCGCGGACGACGGACGAGGGGGGTGGTTGCCGTAGTTTTCCTTCCGCCAGCGACAGTGGATCACCCAGGGGTCTTCGGGGACGTCGAGCTCGTCGCTGCTGTTGTCGCGGGAGAGCGAGCCTGACGATGAGCTATTCCGTCGAGGTCGGCCGCGGCTGCCGGGTGGCGTCTCCGGCGCGAGAATGTCGTCCGAGGTGCCCGTGGCGTCGTTGCTGCTGCTGCGGTTGTCCGATTCCGAGTCCCGTGCGTTCGGCTTGCGGGTTGGGACGAGCCACTCGGCGCCTAGCTTGCGCAGGGCGCGGTAGATGCACGCGATCGCGTCCAGCGGTTGGTTCCGGGATCTTATTCCGAATTGCCATTTCGTTGGACGGGACTTGCGCTGCGTGGGCGTGAGCGGCGTCATCGGGTCCGGTCGCGAGGACGCCCGGCCGGTGATCGATTTGAGCCGGCGGGATTCTTTGAGAGCTGCGGATTGCGCTGAGTGCGCGGCTTGCTGTTGCTGGTAGGCGGCTGCGGCGCCGGGGCCGCCCTTCATGAAGGCGCGGTGGTACTCTGGTAAACTGGTCGGGAGGATGGAGACGGTGGAGCTCGGTGGGATGTTGGGGTTGGTCAGGCTGTTGGCTGGAGCGCCAACGTCGTCCTTGGTCACACCGTCCGGCGGGTAGGTTCTGAGCTGCTCGAGGGGGGATGTGATTCTGGGCACAATGGAGCGAGGGGTGCCGGGAGTGCCGGGCGTACCGGGATGGTGGGGTCCGGGAGAGGGAGAGCCACGGGCTCTCTGCAGACTAGGCCCGAGAGGCGTGAAGCTATCCTGGACGGGTGGCGAGTGAGGGAACGCATGCCATGCCGGTGGCGACGACGCCAGAAACGATGGTGGTGCACCCGACTCCACGCGGGCTGCGAGATACTAACGTCAGCACAATTCCTCAAGTGTAACCGGCGTCCGGCTTTAAATACAGGGCGTAAGAGTGAGTGGGAGATACGCACCGTCTTTCCGCATGACAAAGTTGTGCTTGAGAATGTCGTAGGCATCCTTGATAGCACTGGGTTCCGGCCGCTCAAGCGCATCGACGAGGTCGTCCTTCCCGTAGCCGAGCTTGTCGCTCAGCTTGCCAACCAGGTCGTCATGCAGCTGCTTCGGCGGCTTGGACATGGCAGCGATAGCCTTCGACTGATCGGGAGCGCCGGTGTCGACGAACTCCTGCGTCGGCGGCCACAGGTACTCCGGCAGGTCCTTCAGGAACCACGGGTCCTGCCGGATCTCGGCGACAGTGATCCGGTTGACCGGATTCACGACGAGCATCTTCTTGAGCAGGGCGACGGACTCGCGGGAGAGATACGTGGGGATATGGTAGGTCCCCTCTGCAGCGTCCACGTTAGCACGCGACACTTCCGAACCGCGACGGGCAGACCACGCGCGTATATACACGGATGGATGGACGGATGGATGTAGGCACTTACGGGCTATCTTTTTGAAAAGAGTGGGAATGTAGTCGTCGTCGAACGGCAGCCGGCCGCACAGCATGACGTAGAGAATGACACCGCAGCTCCACACGTCGACCTCGGGCCCCGCGTACAGCTTGCCGCTGATGACCTCCGGCGCAGCATAGTTGGGACTGCCGCAGGACGTCTTGAGAAAGTTGCCGTCGGTCATAATGTTGGAGAGACCGAAGTCGGCGATCTTGACGTTGAGGTTGTCGTCAAGCAGCAGGTTCTCGGGCTTGAGGTCGCGGTGGACGATCTTGTGGATGTGGCAGTACTCGACCGCGCATATTATCTGCTGGAAGAAGCGCCGCGACGTCGGCTCGTCCATCTTGCCGTTCTTGACGATGTAGTCGAACAGCTCGCCGCCGGCGTACTCGATCACCATGATGATTTCCGTCGGCGTCGTGATGACCGAGTAGCTGCACAAGAGTTAGCCTTAAAGTACAAACAGGCATACGGGTGGTGGAGAATTATACAGCTTGATGATGTGGGGGTGCCGCAGCAGCTGCAGGTACTGGATTTCCCGCTCGACGCGGCCGGCCATGTCGCGGTTGGCCAGCTTGCGGCGATTGATGATCTTGAGGGCGACCTTCTGGCCGGAGGTCTGGTGGACGGCGAGCTTGACCTTGCCGAAGGAGCCCTCGCCGAGGGTCTTGACGATGTTGTACTGGCCGAGGCGCTGCTGGGAGCGGCTCTGGGGCGGGGGATCGGAGCGGGCGGCATGCTGGCGCTGCTGCTGCTGGGGAGTGGAGGCGCCGTATGCGGGGATGGGGATGGCGAGGTCTTCGTCCGTGATGGCGGACATGATGGGCGGTCGTCGTGGCGGGGTTGATGGATTATGGATGGAGGAGGCAAGGGCGGGGCGTCCGGCATCTAAGCGCGATAGTCGTTACGTACTACGTTCCTAGTTACTCCAGTCTCGAGGCTGGTCAAGGCGCAGAAACCACTACACAACCGATTCAAATCTTGTAAATATACCTACTAGTAGGTACTTGGCAGGATTTTGAAATCAAAATGGATCTAGAGCTGGTACAGAATAGCTATATCAATGAGAACGCCCTCCGTTCCATTCCATTTCCATAGGTTTCAAGCTGGTCTCGGTGTCGACCGTTCAGACTACAACGCAACACAGAGGTAGATAGACCTTGAAGTATATCCAGGGCGCAATTGATGGATCTAAAGTTGCAGTGAAAGATGCAGCAGATCTGGCGGCCAGCCCATCAGCGGACGCCTTGAAAGGATGGCCGCTTTTAAATTTGGAATAAACGGAAAGTTGAGTTTATTTGCCTCGCCAGGCTGGCTGCTGGCTCCCCTCAAGTCAGCGGGACCTCTTTATAAGCACGTCCTGGCGCTCGCGCTCATTCGGCCAACGCTCGCCCTGCCATCTACCATCCACCATCCATCATCGATCCACCATCCACCAAAGACATAATTCACACTGATCAGAAAAGGTACCGAGCCCCTTCACGCTCCTAACCATCGAGATTACGTACTCGTGAACGTTTACTAACCGTTCTATCATGTTCCAAGTCTGACTTCGGACGGGAATGGACAATCCGTACGCGCCGTTACTACCCGTTCTATCGTGTTCCAAAGTCCAACTTTGAGCGAACATATATTCTCAAGACCCTCCGCCATCTTAATGAGGTAAGTCACACCAGTAAACTATCCCCCAAATACTATACAATATCCTTTCTACAAATATTAATATCAAGAAGACATTGCTAACTTGTACCATCTGAATTCCGGATAGGCTATCCAGGAGGTTCAACAAGAGATCATGTCATTGAAAGCTGATAACAAGTATATGCTGAGTGGCCTAGGCCTGTTACTTATGGGTACCATAGGGGTAAGAATACATTTCCTCTATTCTTTTGATATACACTACTCAATAGCTATTAATTAACTGAAATTATCTTAAGATAGATTGTTGCTTGGATAATGCAGGAACTCTTCAAAGGTCTGCAAATGGGGACAGCCCTTGTCGGAACGAGGATCGATGCTACGGCAGGCCCATGACCTATATTATTCCGGACCCTACAGAGGGACCGCACCGATTGCGATAGAAAACCCAATTAACTTATAGCTGATTAATAGAGCATATTCCAGCTGAGTATATTTTCGTCGATTCGATCCCGACGGGATAAAGTGGCATGGGATACTTTTCTCCGCAGTCTTGCTTGTGTTTATATAAGTACTTAGGCAGCGAAATCCCGGTCAGCGAAATAGAGACCGAGAGAAGAAGGCTGGGAAACGTTCAACGAATCCGAACGCGAAAGGGAGCGGCTTTGGGGGCCAGAGTGCTTTCGATTTCGCCGCCGGAGTCATTAACGCAAATAAAGAACTTGCAGAGCAGGTGCTGAGACTGTCGGCGAACGCGGGCCGAGACAACCGAAACGACCGCGGCAACGGTCTAGTATTCACTCACATTGTGATTTCCTATTCAACCACACGTGTACATGTGAGCACCTGCTATACTTATCTATATAGCTATTAGTCGGACAAAATGCCTCGCACTCTCGATCGCGCCCGTTTGGGCACCGGCCGCACTATCCACACAAAGCATAACGCCCATTGCCAACACCAGGTACCAAGCTGCTTCACCCTTCCGGAAGCTTCTAGCTATTGATACTCGATACTCATGGAATTTACTAATTGTCCTTTTATACTCCAAAGTCCAGCTTTGAGGGAACATACATTTTGTGATCCCTCTGGTGACTTAATAATGTAAGTCACACTGGTGAATTATATCTATAAGACTATGCAGTGTCCTTCTAAAGTCTTGATAAATCGGGGTTTAACTGCTAACTTATATCCTTTGAACTCCGAATAGAATACCAAAAAGGTACAAAATGAATTATCAGTGCTCAAAATACAAAACCACTTTATGATGAGTGGCCTCAGGCTTCTGTTCTTAGAAACAATAGGGGTAGGAATATATTTCCTCTATTCTTTTAATATGTACTATTTTTAATGGCTGTTAATTGAAATTATCTGATGATAGATTGTTTCTTGGATAATCCAGGAGGTTTTGAAGGGCCTCTAAAGTGGGACGGTCCTCGCTGAACCGAGGACTGATGCTGGGGCAGGTCTATGACCTAGATTATTTTGGATCTTACAGAGGGGAGACTCCCACCAAACTGATTGCGATACAAAAAACCCAGATGACTTGTGGCTGATTGGTAAAGCGCACCCTATTTGAGGACATTCAGGTCGCTTCAATTCTATGTGCTACTTTTCTACACAGTCTTCCTTATGTTTATATGAGTACCTAGTATTCACTCACCTTGTGATTTCCCATTCAATTACATGTACCCATGTGAGAACATACTATACTTATCCGAGCTTCTTGCTCGGGCGAAACTATCACTATCTTCTACACATACACTACCAGTGTCATCTACAGGGAGAAGCTTGTGCCTTCTGAAAAATATGATAGATACAATCTCGGAAGAAACCCCGAGAGAAGCACAGAACGATATAATACAGCTGGAAAACAGAAAAACATCCGAGAGAACATCTGTTCCTATATGCATTGGTCGGATTTGAACCGACAATCTCTTGCACGGGACCATATAATACAACTGGAAAACAGAAAAAACATCCAAGCGGACTCTGTTCCTCTATGTATTGGTCGGATTTGAACCGACAATC
This sequence comes from Drechslerella dactyloides, assembly GCA_020064725.1. Classification (NCBI taxonomy): domain Eukaryota; kingdom Fungi; phylum Ascomycota; class Orbiliomycetes; order Orbiliales; family Orbiliaceae; genus Drechslerella; species Drechslerella dactyloides. The sequence continues at coordinate 1,124,296 of JAGTWJ010000002.1, forward strand.
TCTTCCGCAAGTTATGGAAGCGCTTTAACCAACAAGCTGCCAGTGGAGGGCAGCATCGACAAGATGCGGATAAATAATACTGCTCACTTCATCAGTGCGAGCGAGCGAGTATTACATCCAATGGACTTGGATCTTCAGGTCGGCGTCTAGAGGTATATCCTAAATGACAATCAGTAAGACTACTAATGCTGAGTAAAAACAAAGATCAAGTGAGAAGTACCGTCGTATCTTCGATTAGGGAGAGAAATCTACGGCCCAGCAGTGTGGGGCGAAAGTGGGGCGGCGAGGTGGCGAGTCGGATGAGTGAGGCCGTGAGTGAGGCGTCACGATAACATTGTAGGCACGAGCAAGCTTGACATCTGAAGTTCGTAAGCAGGTTACTTGGAAGAAGCTGGCTAGCTGGGATGAAAATGGTACTGATTGAGCCTCGACAGAGCTAACTACTTAGTGATGGGTCTAACTTACTTCAGACAAGCATGCTGTGTGAGGTGTGAGGTGCGAGGTGATAGATTAAGAACTCGTCAGGACAGTCGACTGCAGTCTCGACATGCACCAGCAAAGCCAGGCAGCACCGACGTCGAGACTGAGAATGTTAATTGGGGGTAGACTGCACTTCTATATTCATGTAAGTACAGTACTTGAAGGTGGGCGGGACGATGGGACACTTACTTGATGAGGCTAGATTGATGAGGGAGGAGGATGATGTATTTCTAAACCAGGATAGCTGGAAAAAGTGGCTCTATATACATTCTGTGTGGCCCACATAAGCCACACCGTTGTCGACGATATCATGCGATGCCGCAGCTAATTCGGCGGACATCTCGCCATATATACTATGCATGGTCTCATGCAGACTACATATGTTAGGAGAATTCATGCACGTCCGTGCGTGTGATGATACATCGTGTTCCTATGTACAGTGTGTATAATACACCCGGTCAATACACCGTCATCCGTCTTGAAGACACCGCCGACTATTATATTCCATCCTCTCGTTCCAACGATGTAATGGATATCACCGCGGGGCTCGTGCACCCTTCGCCCGCGGCGTCCACGCCGCCGGCTGGAACTCCTCACTCGGACCGGACGCCCACCCTTTCCTCTCCCCGCCCTCCCGCGCCTCCCTCTCCACCGCCAGCCGCGCCTCCATCTCCTCCACCGTCGTGTCCCTGACAGCCTGCCGTGCACCCGTCCCTGTCTCCACACCTGCATCCGCCGTGGAAGTCGCGACGGCAGCAGTAGATGTAGCTGTCGCAGAGCCGGAAGAGGCGGCGGTGGTCTCAGCGGAGGCTCGCAGGCGCTCGACCTCGCTTTCCCGCGGACGGTCCAGGACGCTGTTTCCGCGCGCCCAGCGTTCGTCGGCGAGACGGGCGCGTTCGAGGATGACTTGGCGGCGGAGGACGTCGGCTTGCAGTTCCTCGATGCTGGGTGGCTCTATTCTCGTCGCGCGCAGCCATTGATGCCATTGTGCTGTTCCCATACCACATTAGCCCTAAACTTCTTCTACCATATATATAGCATATCCATCTCCATCGACGATAGTAGCAAGGGTCGTAGCGTGGTTCAAGTGTAAGGAGGGAGGGGTGTGGAGGGGGGAACGTACGGTCGACCACCATCTCCGCATAATTCACAAGCGTGTGTCTACCGCCCCGAAAGTCCATGATCCGCCTCGGCCGTCCCGCTACCAGCGCCTGCCGGAACTCCCAGAACGTGTTTCCGTCCAGATCCATGCCCACAAAGTACCGTTTGCGCCAGGGCAGCCGCAGGGCTTTCCAGCGGTAATAGAGCCGCTTGAGCGGCGTTGTCGGCAGCACGTACGATAACCCTGTCGAAGACATCGTCACAATCAGACGCGGACCTTGTCGTCCCTTGCAGGTCCAATCACGTCTACCGTGATTCGACGTATCGATCGATTGATCAGATGCAATGACCGGCTGATTCGAGGTATCGATTGATCGAGCGAGTGGGGAGCGGACGGTGTTGCGCGGCGTCGGAGAACGGGTGGCGGCGGCCAGATCGCGACTGGTGGCCGGTAGACGTATGCACGCACGTATGTACGTACGGATTCAGATGCTGGCAGGTGGATCCGACGGACGAGGCTCCGTTGGGGGCGTCTGGCGTCCGGCCGGCTAGGATGGATTCGGAGGGATCGTGGTCGCTCGCACGCTGCATGCATGCAAAAGGCGCAAACGTGTGGTGCGAAAAAGTGCAAGCTAGCTAACAGACGAACGGCACAGCTAGGATCCTAGGAATCACATCGATCAAGCTAGATGTCACGTCACAGTTGCGTAATTGTGTCACTGCACACACAATGCATGCGATGCGGTCAATGCACGGCAGTTCATCAGTAGTAGGCTCGTGGTTTCGGGTTCATCAGGGTAATCGTGCCCCGCTCTTCGTTATCGTATTATTAGAGTATAGTACTATCGTCGTGATACAGGAAAGACGCCGGGTACAAGACTTGCAATAGCAGCCATCAGATCGAGTGAGAAAGGAAAAACACCGCCTGCCTCAACCGTACGTTACAAGATGGTGTAGAATGGGATAAAATAAGAAAATTCGTATCGTAGCATCGTATGACGTCCTCCAAAAAACCCTGCATCGGTTCTGCATGGTTTTGCAGCTCTGCAGTTCACCAAACGTATTCGTGCCAGGCTACCGCTTGGCGGTCCGTTTCGGCCACAGCCGCACCTCGACCGCCCGGAGCTCCAAGTCGACCTTCTAGACGCGACTCCTAGACGCGGAAGGAGCGATGGAGCCCCCCCGCCGCCAGCCAAGGAAGCTGAGCACCAGCGTGGCCAGGTACGTGCCGAACAGGAACCACAGGAACGCGCAGAGCGCCTGCGCCTCGTGGCAGCGGGCCGTTACGTCCGGGTTGCCGTTCGTGATCGAGTTGGTCGTGACGTAGCCCTGCGATCATTCCGTCAGCATTAAAAATTCAACAGCACATGTATACGTAAATGTCCGACGGAGGGAATAGACTCACCATGTTTCCGCAGCTGTGCACTCCGAGGCCGGCGGCTAGGGCGGTCGCAGCGGCGAAGACGAAGAGGGTGTTGAGCCCGTCGACGGCCAGCAGGATGATGGTGTTCCCGCCATCGGTGATCGCGGCGAAGAGCGTGTAGAAGAGCGTGAGCATGGAGAAGATGCTGGCGAAGAGGGCGAAATTGACCTGCGACGGCGAGCCGCCGATGGTCTGCTGCGCTACGAGAGCGCCGGCGAGGGCGAGTGTGAGGACATTGAGGAAGAGCTGCCGTCACCATCCGCCAAGTCAGCAAACTGAGATATGATTCGGAACGAGCCGGAGTGGGTTCACGATGTCGCGAATGGTGGATCGATGGGCGGGAGGCTGGAGCATACCTGGACGCCACGGACGGCGGTGTTTGTGAGGTTGACCATCGTGGGCGGCTGGTGCTAGGCGGTGTCGATAGCGGGTCTGGGAATCGTCTCAGCGGCGACAACGGGCGGCGAGCGAGCGAGGCAACTGATGCGAGAGGGACAACTGGATGCTGGTGGAACGGAATGGAAGGCGAGATGGATTGGGCAGGCTGGGCGCTTTTTATAAAGATGTAACGGGCAAAGGTAAATGCGAAGGCCGGGCGAGATGGCGATGTGGTCAGGCGGGCGTCTGGAGGGGAGGAAGCAGCTGTCGTCCGCGGCGGCGAGGAAGCAAAAGACGGCGGCGGGAAAGGAGGAAGGCCAAGCGAGCGGGCGGCCGCAGGCGATTTAAACCTCTCTCCCTCTCTCTTTTAAGTATCGGTACTTCTATCTCCATATATTATTGTATTTAGTAGCATGTAGCAGTACATACTGAGATGAGGAATGGGTACGTCATGGGTGCAGCTACCTAGCTCGACGGGCTGCGCCTGCTGCGACACGCTACTTCTCCTCAACCTCGCCCGCGGCGTCGAGATGCGCTCTACAGACACGCACGTCCGGCTTCTCCCATCCCCCATGCGCTGCAGCACGGTCTTCTCATCTGATTGCGGTCCGCTGACGACTCCGCCGCGAAGGGATGCTCGATCCCCGGCGCCTACACCGGCCATCCCATGATCTCGCATACGTACAACAATCATGCCGACGTGCATTTGCATTACGGACATTGCATTTCTCAAATCGCATTGCATGCACAATGGCATGCACCGAATGAAATGGTGACACGGCCGCCGTATTAGTACCGGAATACTCTCTCGAACTGCCTCGCCTCGGTCTCCTGGTGCTCCCGGTTCACCCTCTACGAAATACTTCAATGCAATGCATGCAGCCGGCGAAACTGCCTCGATCTGCCGCCGCCATGCCGAACCCACGTTTCGATGGGCCCCTCAATGCCGCCCCGCATGGCATCCCGCGATCCCTTCACGACCAGGCGAGCCCGACGGCAGAGCGTGGCTTTAGATTTATTATAATATAATATATAAAAGCATCCAGAATGCATCGAGCGACGCGGCGGCCGCGGGCCACGTGGGGACGCGCCCTGCTCCTCGGCATGATCTCGCTGTCGACCGCCCGAGCGTACTATTTCGGCGCAGCGTACACCGACTCCGTCCCCGAGGACTTTGACGAGGACTGGGAGCCCGAATGGCGGGACTACCAATTCGTCGACCGCTGCCTCCCCACCGCCGACGCCAACGACGGCAAGGTCAGTTGTACAATATACACCTATATACTGCAATTCACAACCATTGCTTATAAACCGATGCTAACGCGGGATTACTACGTAGATAAGCGCGTTTGGTGTCATCAGCGGCGCGTTCGACCCATATGCATTCAACCGCCCCGGCCACCGGCTCCGCGGCATGATCTTCTACAAATCCCGCGACTGCACCGTCGACGCCACCGACCAGTTCGTCGTCTTCACCCCGCAACGAGACATCGCCCTCTCCGGCGGCCGGCAAGACTTCTATCGCGGCGTCCAAGTCGTCGACCTCGCCAACATTGACGGCGTCGACATGACGGCCTACAATTCCTACCAGGAGGTTTCCGCGAGCTCCGGCGCCTACGACTGGATTCTCATGGCCGCCGTTCCGACAACCGAAGGCCGCGCAGTCGCGTTCAATCTAAATAACGCTGGTATCTTCGAGCCGGGTGCCTCGACGGGGATAGTGAAACCGGATGCGGGCACGGCGAGCACGCTCGCACTCTCGCTGGAGGCGCAGAACGCAGAGCCTGTGATAGGGAGACTGAGGATCATGCTGCAGGATATCGCAAAGACGCGATTCCGGTTGCCGAATCAGCAGCTTGATAGGTTGAGAGTGGAGGTGCCCCTCATCTTCGAGCAGCAGGTGCAGAACCGGCAGGACCCCGGACAGAGCTTCTCCATGAATCTGGGAATGCTCAATTCGAACTTGATGAATGCGCTGCAACGGCAGGCTGCCTTTCAGTCTCTGCCGCAGATATTGCCCCGGCCGGGGACGCAGACGCAGACGCAGACGCAGTCTCAAGTTCAGCAGCCGCAGTTGCAGCCCGTGCAGCAGAACCCCGGCCAGCAGATGAATCTCGGCATGTTCAATTCGAACCCGCTCGCGAACTTTGGCACGGAACTCCTCAACCCGGGGTCCCAGTCCCGTGGGAACGCACCCCTAGGCACCCGCCTTAACGCGCTGGACCAGGGACCGGCCAACAATCCCGAGCCCTTCAGCGGCTGGCCCGGAAGCCTCGCCAGCCTACAGTCTGCCGGCGGCTCGTTGTCCAACGAAGGGACGTCGAACACCGCTAGCAACCAGCGACAGCAGCAGCAGCCGGGCAACATGATGTCCATGCCGCAAATCCAGCCGGAGGGAAACATGATGTCCACACGACCGCAGGGCACAGGACAGAATTCGGGGCCCTTCACCGTGATCAGAAACACCCGCGTCGTACCCGAGCAGCGTCCGCAAAACACATTCGAGGAGCTCTTCAGCAATTTCCCCACGGATGAACAGCTTCGAGAATTTCTCCCCCGGCAAGAGCAGGCGCAGCCGCGGTTACCGATCAACAGAATCGGCAACGTCCTCGAGGAGCCTAGAGTATTGGAGCGGTTCGGCGACCCCAGGGACGAGGGTATCGCGTACCCGCTGCGTGGGTTCCGGGACATGCCGACCTCTCCGACGCTTCGTTGGGGGGCGGATGAAGTCTACGGTGGACCGCCGCGCTTACTGTCGCAGCTGGATACGGGACTGGACCGCTTCTTGCAGAATCCTCCCGTCCAGCGGCAGAACCAGTTTATGGCGCCGCAGCCGCGGACGAACCCCAACAATAACCTCAACGCCAACCGGCAGCCGGTTATCCAAGGTATGTAACATCATCGCACTGATCCAAACGGATAGGATATAGCTGACAGAAATCAACCATAGATCCGATACAGGAAGAGGGACTGGAAGACGAACAACGCCGGTTCCCGTTCCTCAGCGACGACTCGCTCGCGATGGAAATCGAAAACCTGCCACCGCCAGACCTCGAACTCGACCTCTACGACTTTTCCGACCTCCCCGCCGTCAACGCCGACTACCGCACCCAGCTCCTCGAAGAATGGTCCAACGGCCGCCCCATCCTCGGCGACCTCATGGAGCTCCCCATCAACACCCTCGACCCGAACTGGGACGCCATCGAAACAACCCGCCAAAACCTCCTCCGCGACATCGAAGAGGAATGGGTACCGTACCTGCAATCGCGGTGGGCAGCGCAGGAAGCCAGCTTTCGCGACGCCTACAACGGCCTCGTGAACGCGTACGCCGACCTCGAAAACCGCAACCAGGCACTGCTGCGCGAGATCCGCACGACGGCACGCGCGGCCGATAGAATGGACCCGGAGTCGGTGGAGTACGCCACGGCCGAGGGCCGGCTGACGCGGATGCGGCTGGAGAGAAACCGGATCGCGGACCGGCAGGACGAGTTGAACTGGAAGAGCTCGGAGAACGACGCGCTGCGGCAGCGCAAGAAGCGCGCGATGGAAGCGGAGTATCGTGATCGGGTGAGGGATGTGGAGCGGCGGTATCAGACGTGGAGGGCGATGGCGGAGATCAATATTGACATGCAGGCGACGCGGCCGACGCGGGTTCTGCGGGATCCGAGGTTTGGCAGCATCCCCAATTAGCGGGACCGGCACATGTATCTTTGTCTGTACATATTTTGCAATCAGTATTGATTTTCTCAGCGACTTGCTCGCGCTTTCATTTCTTCGGTATGACTCTGGTACTGGTTGTGTGACATCGTGATGTGGTGAAGTTGGCGGTGTTGGTGTTGCATTTTGGAAGGGCGCTCGTTGACGTCGGCGCTGCAGATTTGCGGCAACGGCGCGACTTTGCATGCATGACCTCATCCTGCGCTCATACTCGCCGCCTGTCTACTTACATTCCAATGCGCCAATTGTCCTCGAATTGAACCTCCACTCATCGATTTCAAACTACAATCCATCCCACTATACAATTCACTGTAGATATAATATATCAATCGGCATCATGCGAGCATTCACAAGGACAATCTGCAGGCAGCGCCCCACCCGCCCCGCCGTCGCCCACTTCTCGACCGCCCGGCCGACGACCTTCCCCAACCGCACCGACATCCCCGCCAACAACGACCCGAAGCACGCGACGCAGCCACACCTCACGAACACCACGTCGACGCTGACGTCCGACTTCCCCTCCGTCGGCAAAGCCCCCCCGCCGCCAGAGTTCATCGGCACCGTCGCGCCCCGTCGCGCGGACGAGAAGCGGGAGGATGGCGCGGAGGGTCGCGTGAGCGGTGCGGATAAGCGCGACAGCGGACCGATTGATGCGTCGGAGAGCGAGTGGGCCAAGTTTATCGCGGAGCCGATTCGTAGAAATGAAGACGAGAACACCATGCGTGCCAGGCTCGTCTGTACGTCCCCTCACCCCTTCCCTCCCAATACACCCATCACTGGTAATGTTATGGTGCATTTGCTAACAGATAGAGTAATTATAGACCAGTCCCGCAAGCGCGGCATCCTAGAATCCGACCTCCTCCTCAGCACCTTCGCCGACGAAAACCTCCCAAACATGACCCTCCCGCAACTCCGCGAATACGACGCCTTCCTCGACGAAAACGACTGGGACATCTACTACTGGTGCACCCAAGATCCACCACCACCTCAAGACCACACCGCCACAACCGTCACCGACGACGAACTACCAACCTCAACAGCCGGCACGTCACGAGATACAGCGAGCCCCGTGTATCCTAAGGATAAGATATTGCCGCCGGAGGGGGTCCAGAACGCCGGCAGCACGGAGCCGACGGTACCCGGTGGTCCGACGACGGACAGCGGGAGCGCGAAGAGTATCGAGTGGGCGCAGACGGTGGGGAGTGTGAAGGTGCCGTATCGCGTTGTGCCGGAGCGGTGGAGGGGGAGTTGGGTGCTGGAGGCGATTCGGGCGCATGTTGAGGGGCGGCGGGCGCGCGGCGGGGAGGGCAGCGTTGGGAAGAAGGGGATGGGGCGGATGCCGGAGTTGAGAGTCTGATTTTATGCATTTGTGTGATGGAGGTTCTTTTAACTAGGGCGGGGGATTTAATTGGAAGATTGTATACTATTTTGGTACAGAAAGCGAATTCAAATCTATTGTAGTGCATAGTCCTCGTGGATATACACGCTACTTTGTGAAAATTGAATCTGTAAGATGTGGCCATGATATGAATCTGTAGAATTGGAAGTATACAATTGAATGTATACCGTATTATTTATATATCTCGGAATACCGATCAAGTGGTGGATTCCGGGACGGGAGTCTGCCCCGGCTGCCCGCCACCCGCCGCCACGGGGTTTGGCTGCAGCTGAATCTGCTGCACGGGCTGTGCGATCTTGAACTGGCTCACATCGGGCACGTACTTGCCCGTCCCGACAAACCACTCCGGATACGTCCCCAACCACGCGGGCACATCGAGCCACGGAACCTCCACCGGCGCGGCAAAATTACCATCCGGATACACGCTCTTCCTCCCCAGCTCGGTATTCGCGACGAACGCGATATCAGCTATCATCTCGAGCATGTTGGGCACGAGGCCGCTGTATATCTTCGCCCACAGCAGCAGCGGCTGCACGTACAGGTCAAACGTGATCCGGGGACTCCGGCGCCAGCTCCGCCAGGGTTCGCTTTCCTTCTTTTTCCCCGGCGAGGCGGGCGGCGGCAAGGGTTCGGTATCGAAGTCGTGGATGTACTTTTCCGCGAAATACTCCGCGTATCCTATCGTTTGCCGCTTGTATTTCCCGGCGTCCGGCCAGTCGATGCCCGCGTTTGTGGTTGGCGCGTCCGTTGACGGGAAGCGGAAGACGTCGTAGACGAGTTTGCGCTGGAATTCACCGATCCACGTGCGTAGCTCCAGCTCGACGCCGGTGAGCATCGTCCACATTGCGATGATGTGCGATTCCGATGCGATGATTGTGTTCGGCGCGACCTCCTCGGTCCCGAAGAGGTACATTGCCGTCCGCGTCTGCAGTGGGAAGTCGGTTAGGTCCGCGCCGGTGATGTTGAAGTGGCTGTTCGGGTGGATCACGCCGGCTGGGTCGCCGTAGTCGTATTCCGGCGCCGTGGTAAGGTCGATGTTGATGAGCGGGCGGATGATCTCCCATCCTCGTGCGATGAAGGCGCGGTAGTCGTCGTCGAGCGTGATGGCGCTCTTGCCGCCGGCGCCGCTTTTGTCGAGGAGGATGCGGTAGATTGTGTCGATTTGTATCAGGAGCGTGCGGATCGTCTTGGCGTCGCGGAGGAGAAAGTAGATTGGGTTGGAGTCCGAGCGGGTCGCGATGCCGAGGGCGGCGATAAAGTCGGTCCAGAGGGTGGGGGAGATGACGATGCCTTGGTTTGGGTGTGGCCATGTGAGGTCGCGGATCATGGATGGGTTTGCGAGGATGCGTGCGGATTGGCCTCGGTAGAGCGCTTTCCGCGCCGCCTGGGCTCTATCGCGGATCCACGCCTGGTTGAGTGCCAATTGTTCGGGCGAGAATGTCTCGTCCGTCGCAGCGGTATCCTGGGGGTTAGTGTTCGTAGCTTGCGTATTGGCGTTGGCGAGGGGCTGGTTTTGATTCTGCACGACGACGGGGTCGCCTTCCGTGAGGTCCTCGGTGACGATGACGTTCACGTCGAGTTCGTCGAGGAGGTCGGAAACCTGCAGTCCCAACTGGCCGCCGGCAAGCTGCGTGTCGACATCCGGCTGCTCGCCGGGGCCGAATTGGCCGACGACCTCCTCGCCGCCAGGCTGGCAATTCCCATGATGCGCGAGCCTGAAAAGCAACAATACGAATACACTCGTGAATAAGTTTCTTCGCGCCATCGTGTACAGTTGGGCCTACCCACGCATATATCACCGATGTGTGCACAAGGCTTGATATTCCAGGAAGCTCCCACCAGCCGCGACCCAAATACCGATATATACCTAATCGTGGTAAATTTACAACAATAGAATCCCCACCTTTACGGCATGACAGCTTCCCCTTCCGCCGCATGGGAGACGTCGAGACGCATGATATTTTGCGCGCATTTGCGTTAGCATGTCGTCTGCATGCATCCGCCCTGATACAGCAACGTTCACCATATTACCTCACCCGGAAAATAGCCCCTTGAGAATCTATCTTCAAGTTTGACTCAACTAACGATGTGATGAGAAAGACTTCAGGGCTCGTTCTCCAGAAAATACTTAATTATCGGCAATTGAAGCCCGTGAATATACAACGCGCTCTGTTGTTGCACACGGGTTGTGAGACCAAGTTTGTGTAACGCGAGAATATATATGTCTCATGGTTGATGGAGTCCGATGTCGGGGCCAGCTGCTGCTAGTTGCTAATTAGCACTCGCAAACGCGGCTCCGGCTCGAGTTCGTGAACTGGAATTGAATGCACTGCGGCTGCCTGCATTGTGCATGCACAATCGAATATATATATCGCCAGCCGAATATATTTAGAACGCTCAAAATTCAAGGCGCTGCTGGCCGTTTCTAGTTGATACGTGCGCGTGCACTGGTATCATAAACCAGACCCTCCCTTTTACATAACGTGCACTAGCTACAAGGTTTTACTCGAGACAACTGATCCAATTGGATATTTATTTACGTTAGTGAATATTGGGGAGGCGGAGAATTCAGTTGCGGCATTGGTGACATTATATATTAAAACATCGACTGCGACGTCTTCGAGAGTTACAGATCACGGTTTCAATCCCTATCGATATACGCGACGACCTAAAGCCGCAATTTTATATTCACAGTAAGTATTAGAGCTAGTTTTTCAGGTACCTGGTACCCAGGACGAAATCCCTCGCGCGCGGCGGAGGAGAATATTCGGAAGCAATACTCTCAAACGCATTATGGTGTAGATTGGTCTTTGGACTAACCAGTTTTATGAACGTTAACAACTGTGCGGTGATGCTTATAATCGATCAATTAATTATTTGACACCCGAAGAACCGGGCCTGCCAGAATGATAGGAGATTATCCCGACGCTCCAAAGCTACCTCGGCGAGAAAACCACCTGATAGAAAGAATACACGGCCTGGCATCGTCGATAGATTATATACAAATGGAATTATCCTGCAAGCCAGCGAATGATATGATGCGTACAAAGACCCGCCGTAGATGACGTCTATCTCTCCCGGCGCGTATCCAAAATCATACAGAGGGGAAATGAAGCCAAACAAAACTCCAGCTTTTGCCGTAAGCATCACCGCGCAAGCACAATAGGCAGTAGACGAAGCGAATGTGATGTTGCTGCGGCGCAGCGGTATGGTATGTACAGCCCTCGCCTCGTCAGGTACGAAGCAAAAGGAATAACGGCAGTGTCTCACCGATTGAAGAAAGCCCGATGTCGATATCTAAGAAATGGGGTAAGCACTCCTAGACCCCGACACCCGGATCGACACCCTCCTCCTTTGGTATCTCTTCTCGCACCCTCCTCCACACCGCTTTCCACGACTCCTCGTGGCCGACTCCTTCGACTCCCCTCGCCCCGATCAGTCCGATGTTCCGCAGCCGGTTCAACACCAGCTGCATCCCCTTCGTGCTGCTGCCTAGATGCTCCACGGCTCTCCTGGCGCCCAGCTGTTCAATCGTCCGCTGCACGCCGTCCTTCCCCCAGCCGAAACCGAAACTGAACAGTCGTCGCCGCTCCTGCACTGGCTGCTCGTCGCCATGATGCGCTTCCGTCTCCGCGGCGGCAACGTGCGTCCGCCGATTGCCGAATCGACTGTCGAAACGGACTGTTGTTTTCACCCGTGTGCTGCTGCTTTCTTCCGCGGGTGTATATACCTGCTGCTCTACTACGCTGAGGATGGATGTATGGTCGAGGTTACGCGTTTCCGTCTCCATTACCATTGTTTGCGGGTTGACTTTTGACGTTTCCAGGATGTACGAATCGTTGATGGAGGGTAGGAAGCGGGTGAGGGCGCCCGGTAGCTTGCCGCGTTTGTGGTGGATTCGGACGGTGTGCAGGCAGCCGGTATCGTCAATGTGGCGCGAGATGACATCGGTGGAGAGGACGTGGGTCGAATAGGGACTGTATGCCAAGGCGTAGCTGTCAGCGACTGTGAAATATGGATGTCAGTAGAGGATGGACAGGACGGGACATACTTTGGGTATCGGAGAAAGTAGGCAAGGGTGACGGCATGCCATGTGTAGCTGCATCACGAATTGTTAGCATACACCCATTAGACGGGATACCAGGCGAATGGGCACGTACTCGTAGGAGAAACCGTTTTCGTAAAACTTGACCATGGTGGCGTATATACAAGCTGAGAGGTGGGAAGTCTCGGTGGCGGATCACTGCATGTGACGCGGTATGCAACAGGCTGCTTTAGCTGATCGGCTAAAGAGCTGGGGCGGGTATTGAGCTTCTTGGTATTCGTATCGTCAGGTCGGGTGTACTTTGCGGCGGATCATGAAGGAGATGCGGAGGAGGAGATGGAGAGATGGGGAGGGAGGTTGATATCTCGGATGGGGTGATTGTGGTTCGGTTCGGTCGGGACCATACGGCAGACAAATTTCTTGCCACTAGCTATTGGCCGGATGCAGCCACAGAGGCGAGCAGCAGGCGCCAAACGCGGGGTACAGCCATCGGTTTATCTCCGACTCGGCGATAGCAAACTCCGGCGACTTGTGTGAGTGTTGATGTGTTGACGTGTTGACAGCGCCAAGGCGGACAAACAGCCTGGCGAAAGGCCAGCTTAACAAACGCCGTCCGACTGGACGAACAGCGTCGTGAAGCCGGACGACACGACTCGGCGCACGACACCGCCATCGCCATCACCAGGAGCCTCCATCGCCATCTCCTGTATCCGACCTCATCGGTCTTCACACGCCGCCCAATTGGCCAGCTGATTCTCCTACCGCCGTCCCTCAACAGCTCCCGGAGCTCCCATCCTCCACATTCTCACCATGAAGCTCCTACCAACCGTCACACTTCTCACCTCTGCCGCCTCCCTGGCCTCGGCGCTCAAGTTCGAATTACAGGCCCAGCAGCCCGGCCAGTCACACCGATGTATCCGGAACTTCGCGGCCAAAGACACGCTTGTCGTCGTTACAACCATCATATCCGGCAGTAAAGGCGACGGCCAGAAGGTCAACATCCACGTACGTCGACGCTCCCCCCTAGCCTACCGTGGACCATTGAGTTCACCTGCATCCTCCCGAAAATTTCACTAACGGCACCGCTCATATAATAACAGATCAAAGACGCCGTCGGTAACGAATACGGCAAGCCCAAAGATGTCGTTGGCGAAAACCGCATGGCCTTCACCTCCCACGCCGACGCAGCCTTCGACGTCTGCTTCGACAACGTTGCAACCAATTACCACCGCGGCGGCAATCAGCTCAGCCGCTCAGTCGAGCTAGACGTCGACATTGGCGCCGACGCCCGCGACTGGAGCGCCATCCAGGCTGCCGAGAAGCTCAAGCCCGTTGAGATCGAGCTCAGGAGAATCGAGGAGCTTGTCGGTGAGATTGTCACCGAGATGGAGTATCTGCGCACGCGAGAGCAGAAGCTACGCGATACGAACGAGAGCACGAACGAGCGTGTCAAGTGGTTCGCGTTCGCGACGATTAGCACGTTGATTGGCCTGGGCGCGTGGCAGGTCGTCTACCTGCGGAGTTACTTTAGGTATGTTCACACCCTCATCTCTTGGCCGTGGTGTACAATTCTGTCGTGGAGTTGGGCTAATTCTCTGAATTGTAGGAGCAAGCATCTCATCTAAAAAGCGAGTTGTTGGCGTGGGAGGAAGGGCCAAGTTGGCATCGACACATGATCTCTTCATCGCCTGGGCCGCAGCGCGCTCGTCCCTGGGCTGCATACTTCTTGCATATATATATTGTTGTCTGAAAAGCTTAGCCTAGCTCGCATCTCACAACTTTTGGAAAAAGAATACTTGATACCAAAGCCAACTTTAATCTAGTAGCCGTAAGCTGCACTGCGTTACGGATGCACGATGTTTATCTGGGTGTCCATAGCACCTGGACACTACAAACTGTTAAATTTCTTGGGAGCTTGAGGCATCAATGCAGCATGCATTTGGTATATGATATGCGGTGTATATTTTCTACTTTTGCATATATATCCTCTATAAGTGAGATTATAATATTAGACTTTACGCCTCTTTGGCCGCCGCCGCCGCCTTCTCTGCTGCTGCGGCTGCCTTCTCCGCGTCCTTCTTCTCCTTGGCTATTCTCGCCCTCTCCTCCTGCTTCTCAGTTCCCCACACCAATGGCCTAACACTCATAAACTCATCCAGCTCCTCATCAGTTACGGCTTTCCGCCGGTCTTGGAACTCCTTGACAAATCCTTGCAGCGTTTCGATACACATCTTCTTCAGCTCGCCGGTAAGCAGTTCGCCCTTTCGGTAAGACTGTCCGAGATCTTCGAGTTCCTGGTCATCTTCCATGAAGAAGGAGAGATACTGGTAGCTGACGTCGACGTCGGGGTTGCCGCCGTATTTACGCTGTTCCTCGGTCGTTGTTTGCCCCCCAGAAAAGGCGTACTTGTTGATTTTTCGTTGACTATTACAGCATAGGTTAGCGGGAATATAAGCATAGTTGTGAGGGAAGCTACTGGGAGCGTACATTTCCTTCATGGTATCCGTCATGTATATGCTACTATTGGGGTCGCTGGCGCTCATCTTGCTACCCGGCCCTCCCAGCGCTGGGAAAAACATGGAGTGTATGAGCGCCGGCTTTTGGAACTTTAGTCTCGGCGCCGTATCCCGTGATAGACGGAAGTACGGATCCTGATCGATGGCGCACGGAATGAGACACGGTATCGATGCGACCTTCTTGGTGTCTGTGCCGAAGATATGAGGGAACGTCGTAGCAAAGGCAGTCGCAATCTGGATCGCCGCGAAGAACACCTTGCCGATATTTGCACTAAAATTTTCCAATTAACATCAGGTTCTTATGAAGATATGTATTTGGGACACATACGCATCGTCAAAGCCAAAGACGCTTTTGCTCTGGTTTGTGGTAATGCACTTGGCCACCGCCATTACGTTCTCGTAGAAAGCGCCGCCCATGAAGTCAAAGTCGCTGAAGATGAACGTCTTCTTCGGGTCGAAACCGACGGCGATGATATCCTTTGCGTTTTGACGAGCGTACTTTTTCACATCCGGGATCTTCAGGTCTTGCTTGAACAGGAACTTTTCGTCATCCGTCAACATGATCACTAGCGGTACATCGAAGACGTCTTGTATCCATCTAGCAGCCGCCACATTCGTCAATACAACGACCCTCACAATTCGGTACCATCGATAGCGGGGAGTTTACCGAAACATACTTTGTGAATAAGAACGGAACCATATGCCCCATATGCATGCTGTCCGAGCTCGGCCCTCGTCCCGTATACAGGAAGAATGGCTTCCCCTGCTCGTATCTGTCCAAAATACTCTCCAGATCGCGATGGCTGAAAAAGTACCCCCGCCGCAGGAAGCGATGCGGCTTGTGGCCCGTCACTCGCTCAAACTTCGCCAGCAGCTCCGGCGAGATCTTGCGCGTACCGAATTGCTGGATCAGCTTGTCGTAGTCGATGGCTTGGACCTTGCCGTCGACGATGGCACCCCGCACATCCCATGGATCGATTTTCTGCTCGTTACTGGACTCGGCTTGCGGGGCACCGGTGCCGGTGCCGGTGACGGTGACGGGTTCGGCGGTGAGGGTGAGGTGCTGGATCGCCGGTGGCTCGGGTGGGTTCGACATGGCGACGAAAGTACGCGATCGGTATCCGGATCTTAAGTCTTATCGTCGAGTGCGCGGTGCGGCGCTCTCAATGCCAATGATAGTGGGGCACTCGTTTCGTCGAGAGGGGTAGAGAGGCGCTGCTGATGTCGCTTCCGCTTGCTGAGAGGTACAGTCAGTATCGCGATGCGTACGAAGGGCCAATTGGCTTTGAGTTACCTGCGGGTTCCGGCGTGGAGTTGACTCACTGGGGAGAATACTGACAGCTGGCTTGGTTGAATAACTGACGAGGTGAGTCTTAATTAGCCTGGCGAGATAAATGCGTTGGACGAAGGTTGGCGAAAAAATGTTTGACGTTGGCGAGTTACCGAATTGAGTTACAACAGTTTACCACACAGTGCAACGCAACTCTGCTGGGATTTGAGCATCCGCTGAGGCTTTTCTTGATGGGCTGCTGCGCTCGATAACATTGCGAACCGCTGGAGGGAATCGTTCCGCTTGAATGTTTAAATTCCACCAACTGGAGCCGCAACTGATGCCAAGTGCTTCTAGATAGCAGGAATCATCGTTTCAATATCTACTAGGCCATCTCTCGAGTGAGGATTGAATTGTCCCGAGCCGGAACTGCGGGGTCGCTTCCCGGGAGAAATAGC
The DNA here is from genome assembly GCA_020064725.1 of Drechslerella dactyloides. Classification (NCBI taxonomy): domain Eukaryota; kingdom Fungi; phylum Ascomycota; class Orbiliomycetes; order Orbiliales; family Orbiliaceae; genus Drechslerella; species Drechslerella dactyloides. The sequence continues at coordinate 1,141,083 of JAGTWJ010000002.1, forward strand.
GGGTATTCCCTGCCAGATCCCGGATACATGGGCCCTTGGGCTCGAATTGCGGCGGACCTTCTCAAATCCCGCTGGATGGATACCAAAAAAAGGGAAGGTAAACGAACTCAATGTATGGAGTAAATTGCCATATCAATATACGGCAGTTTCTGCGCCAGCACGAAGTAAAACGACATAAAAACAGCTGCTCGTCTTCTTCGAAAATACTGTTACCTTAATATACTGAGTGAACGTGGAAAAGAGTTTATCGCCAATAAATAAAGAATTCTCAAGGTACCGATCTGGACTTAGAGAGAATGGCCTCGAAAGCCTTACTCTCCCTCTCTCTTGTCTCCCTAGTCGCCGCCCAGTCGCCGGTCTGGGGCCAATGCGGCGGAATCGGATGGACAGGCGCTACAAGCTGCGCATCCGGTTCAACCTGCGTTAAGAGCAACGACTACTATTCCCAGTGCATTCCAAGTTCTAATGCAGGGACCACGACCACAAGGACAACAACCAGGGCTACAACTGCAGGCAACACTCCCACAGCGCAGACGGGCTTCGAAGAGGTCATCGGCGAGGGCAGTTTCAGCAGTTTCAGTAGTTTCTGGAACTACCTTTATCCGTGGGGCTCCGACCATAATGGATCGGCGAGAATGAAGCAAGATAAAGTATCGGTGTCGGGCGGTGTACTCACTTTGAGAGCGGACCGTTTGAGCTCTCAGGACGGTTATGTACGTTAACGCGTTCTCTCGATGCCCAATTTTCATAAACATTTATCGACAGACGTAATTCGGTTAGCTGATACATTGGCTCATACTACAGTCAACTGCGAACCCGAAACCGGCCATTTGGTACTGGTCCGGTGCCGTGCACGCCAAATCCACCATCGTCATCAACGACCAATTCCCCAACTATGAAATCCGCGGTGAATTCAAAGCGCCCATCACAAAAGGCACTTGGCCCGCCTTCTGGCTCACAGGCACGCAATCATGGCCTCCGGAAATAGATATCCTCGAATTCAAGGGTACCACGAACAACTGGTTCAACACCTTCCGCACTTCATCCGACGTTAGCACGACGCAAGTTACGGTTAGCAACGCAGCGACGACCTGGCATCAGTACCGTATCTGGGCCTCCAAAGCGAATGCGAATGACGTTACCGTGCACTTTTACGTCGACGGCGTATGGAAGGGGCAGCATAATGCTGCTGGGTTTGTCGGGAAGCCGATGTGGTTGATTATCAATTTGCAGATGGAGGGTAGCTCTGGTAGTCCTGGGCCGAGTGGGTCGACGACCTACCAGGCGCAGAAGGTCTATGTTGGGAGGTCGCGGGCTTACTAAATCGCGTTACGGAGGGCTTGGATGCTCGAGGTTGTAAATAGGTGTTTGACGGGACGGTCGACGAAGTGAAGCTTTTTTGTTAAATCCATGCAAACTTGAACATGAGATATGCCCAAATGTGCTGAGTCTATGTCTCTCAGTTTGATCCTCCGTCTAACTGGCTAGTTCAGAAATGCCATTATGCCGAGTCCTGTCAGTTATATCGCTCTCGTTTACCACGGTGACCTTGCAAACCATGCCTTGATTAATTGATAATTGCGGCCTTGCCAGTTTTTTGGGGAGCGGAAGAAATCCGAGGGAATCTATGCATGGTTCCGAGATCCATTCATTCATAATGCGGTGGCCAGTCGTATGCACGTGCGAAGGAATAGTCAGCGCATGCATGCTGGCCGTCGGGTAGAGCTATCCGTAGGAAGGAGCTAATTCTGCCGGCTTGCGGCGCGGCTGTGCTGACGCAGCTGCACCGTTTCAGATGGCCAGGCGGCATGACTGGCACTTTGCCTGTCCCCCAAGGCTGGGGTACTGCGTGAATACGAACTGTCATGCTTGCTCGTATAAATAGCGGAAGCCTCCTTCCGGAGTTTCGCCATCTCATCGATCTGTAGACGCGGGCGTGTGCGGACCTCCTGTCTTTCGATTTCTTTACTCCTGGGCGCTGACCGCGACATCTCGACTTCCTCGCAACACACTTATTCTTCCCGCAACCTCGCCATCTCATCCATCCTATCCACCGCGAGAATGGTCGACTTTCAGGCTGCCATGGCCGCCAGGGCCGTCCGGAATATCCAGACTGTGAGTTCTTCGTCCTCCGCGATCTTTGCCGACGAATGGTAGCTGACTTCTCCCCCGCAGGAACTGGAGTTCCTCTCCGACACGGGCCACATTACCAGCGCCCAGCTGGCTTCGATCCTCGCCAGCCTCCCACCGACCGGCCTTACCGCTTCGCTCTCAAACACCGCCATCTCCCGAGAGACCGCCTCGTCGGCCCCGGCCCCGGTCCCGGTCCAGACCCAGACTCCGGTTCCTGCTCCGACACCGGTAGTCGCAGCCCAGACTCACGTCCCGACGTTCAACGAGAAGGCCGACGCGGTCCCGGCCCCTGCCTACACTGCTGCACCGCCGGCCTATACCCACCCGCCGACGCTCTCGGTCGTCACCGCTCTGTACCCGTACAGCGCGTCTGACGCCGGCGACCTCGCCCTCAACGTCGGCGACACAATCAACGTGACGGAATACGTCAACGCGGATTGGTGGCGCGGCGTCAATCCCGCTACCGGACAGACGGGCATCTTTCCCAAGAATTACGTCAAGGCGGCTGCTCCTGCCTCCAGCGGCACGGAAAAGGAAGGCTACGGCTACGGTAATCTTCCGCTGCAAGTCGCCAACAGCGGCAGCAGCTCGCAGCCACAGCCGCAGCCAGACCAACAGCAGGAACCGAGCAAATTCAACGAGCAGGGCAAGAAATTCGGCAAGAAGCTGGGTAACGCCGCTATCTTCGGCGCTGGTGCTACCATTGGTGGCAAGATTGTTAACGGGATTTTCTGATCTGGAGGCGAGCTGCGTACGGCTTTTTCACGGTCTTCGGTTGTCTTCTTTCTGTACATGCGTGCGATATCTCGGCGATGGATTTCTGATCGAGAGACTGGCTGGGCTGCTTTTTGTGTTTTCTTGTCATGTTAATGTTAGAGGCTATATTTGGGTAGGCATCTTTTTCTATGAGAGCGTATTGGTCTAAGGGAATGTGATGGAATATAGAATGAATTGGCATCCCATAATTATATTGCATCCTGATCGTATGCGTGTGAGTCGGATAATGAACCAAGTTCTCATTGTCTTGGGTCCCGCTTGTCTCGCAAGCTAGACGCCTTCCTTAGGACTGGCGGTCTGGTTCACAAGAAAAGGTCCTGCATGCATGTAGAAAGCTAGCCCAAGTCGATATGCATTGAAGACGACTTCCGTCGAACACCTAACTGTCCACGTATATACACACATGTTTGCGCCACCCAATCGATTGCAATCGGGCACAACGATTCTCATCCTTGCATGTTCCACTCATGTTGAAGCTCTATATATTTACAAACATTATCCAAAACCTCGCTCATAAGTTCTCGGCTTCCATGGTATTAAATCGTCTCATCGTAAATCATTTCTTCGTCAACAAATTCCTCTCCCAATCCTGATACGCTTTCTCCCCTGCTGCCGGCGGTCAACTCACCACTGCCAATAGGTTCCCAATCACACCCCATAACTCTCACCACTTTCTCATCTCGGGCGTTACCTACCTGTGTCTTCAGTCTAGCACCATCCTCAATGCTCCCCGCGAGATCACAGTGGTACTCTGCCAAGAATCCCACTTCCTTCATCGCTTGGGCGGGGTCGTCCATGCTACCTACTAGCAAATCCACCATATCGTGAATAGTCACGGAGGTGCGATATGATATGCTGCCACTGCAATAGGCGCAGAAGCCATTGTAACTTGTTCGCCCATCGCGGGTCCCTAATGAGTATTCTTTGAACGGCCATGGAATACGAAGAATTTTGCGGCACGGATCGGAACAATCCGAGTCCGAGTCCGAGTCGGAATTGGGGCATTGTTGGTCGAGCTTCGTTTCCCAACGGAGAATCTCGAGAGACGATGGAGGCGGGGAGATGGAGGTTGCAAGACATGCTGCGTCGTCGGTGGCGGTGGCCGCTGGTGTCTCAGGAAGGAGAGCTGCTTGGGAAGTCTTCTGCTCAGATGCTGAGGTCATATTTCTTGGTTGTGAAGCTGGCAAGAGTATGGGTGATGCAATGGGTGCTTTCCCTTTCTGTCTATCCTTCGAAGTCATCATACCAGATGCCTTGTCTTTCATTTTGTCTACGTCTCGTTAGCCAAGGTCATAAACGGCTGTTCACTAACATTGTGAACTTACTCCATAGCCCTGCTTTGGCTTTCCCTTTAGAATCACTGGGTCCTTTGTGGGAAGTTTCTATCTCTGATACGTGGGTTAAGGGCGTGCCTCCTGGTGACGCCTCTCCGTCTATACAAGCATCAGGTGCCACCACCGAGGAAGTAGTGGACCGTGGCGACGCTTCAGCACTGCCCGAATCTTTGCCGCCAACACCACGCCCTCTTTTCCAGATCCGCTTATGATAGCCCTTTCCACTCCACGGTGACTTGGTCGGACTTGGCTCTTGGGTTCCATGTACAACAGGAGTTGGCGGTTGCTCGTCCTCATCGTCACAGCAGCAGCCAATTGCCGTATCCGTGCCTATCGGTTCGTTTTCCCATGTTGTCTCTTGTGCGATTGCTTCTAGTGCGGTGCGCAACTTGGGTGTCCTGCTATGGGCGGAGCTAGCTCCTTTCTGATATTGATAGCGTGCGGTGGGCTTTATTTGCTGGGTGGTGTTCGTACTGATTGGAGCCTGGGCGGGTTCTGGGGGAGACTTGACATCCAGAGTTGAGGACGCATCCTCGCTCCCAGAATCCTGTTGCGACACAGGACATTCGGGATTTTGCTGCCCAACGACTCTGCCTCTAGAGGTCCACTGCACCATGTCTCGCGGTATTTTTAGTCTTGTACGCGTCAATGCCGAGACCGCATTTCGGCACGCATGGCAGTAGCTATATTGTAAAAAGCCAATCAGAATATGTGCTATTGCAACCAGAACATGGCAACTCTCACCAGTGTGAAAATCCAACAACCTTGTCGTACAGTTCTGTCTTCTGGAAGTCCACTGGGATGGTAATCCGATAGCGGATTAGGGCGCACAGACAGCCACCGTCTATAACGATCGGCTGCAGTTTGCAATTCGTCTCTTCTACTTTCACACCCTCTCCAATCGCACCCGTAGTTGTATTACCTGGGGCCATTCTGCGTTGAACGGTTTCTAGAACTTGCAACCGAGCATAGCCGGTCAATTGGCTTTGGCGCCTCTCGTTAAAATTGCTTTAGCCACAGGATCTGGATCGTCGCACGAGACAAGATAGGTGCTGTATTTCAATGAATAAGTTTTGATGATTCACAATGATATCTGCCGCAGGTTCCGACAAAAAGAAAAGAAGTTTGCAAGTGTATATCAATTAGTTAATTTGGCTCGATGTTGATAGTATTGGTAAGAGGCAGCGTTGCACGGGAAGATTTTGTTAGCGACAGTTGTGAGGCCGGATGACGTTATATTTGATTCCCAAGCTGAGGCGCAAAGGCTATACAAAAAAGGGAGATTGTAAATTAGAATCTGAACGGACCGAAGTCGAAAGAGCTAGGACAGTGCCGTACAAACTATCCGTAGGCTTCCACGCGGGAAAGGATTAGCACCAAAGATAAAATTCCGGGCGTAAAACGTTGAATATGTATCACGACCTAGGAACCGGGTAAGTTTTATCTGCGTTGCTAATGTTGCGAACTCAGGTGGCTCCGCAGTGCGGTGAAGTAGCTAGGATGAGTCAGAAGGACACCAGGCCGGACATCTGCGGCGCCGATATCGACTTCAGCACTCGTTTTCCGTCTCGAGAATAGTTCTGACCAGCTTCCCCTGCAAGTGGATCTCGTGTCTGCGTGTGCTGGTAAACCAGTGGTCGTAGTAGGATTCGCCTCCCATGTTCAGGGTTCTCCGTTAAGAGTGTGACGCGGCTCTTGTCGGTTGCCCACTAAACGTCGCAAACAGCTGCAGGTAAGGCGTTATATAAGTTACGCCTGACTGTAAATTTCGACGATAGTATATTCAGAATATCAATTGCGATATCGTACAACCACACGTAAATTTCACGATATAAAGCCACCGGAATCAACGGGCGCTGTTCCATGAGTTCTAACTAATGGAGATAGCTCTACCTAGCTGCCTCACCAGCGCTCCTACGTGAAGGATCTCACTGAAGGTATTAACCGTTAGATAATATCAACTCCCCGACAGCCTCGATGTGGATATATGGATTCGACTCGCTCGAACGCTCGCACATGCAAGCATCCAAATGGAGCCGGCCGCCGGAAGCCGCGAGCTCGCCCGTTCTCGGGATATAACCGAGATGCATGTGTCGGCGACGCTAGCCAATCATGAGCCTAGCCGTGCATGCAGCGGACGCGCCAGCGAATTGCGAAGAATAGCTATCGGACGAATTGGTGTGGAGATTCGAATTACTAAGTATCTTGCTTCCAATTATAAACGCCTTTATGCACGAAGAGCAGCTGCCTAGTGAGTCCAAGTCCATTACGTTAAGGTCCTGTGTTAGCTAAACTAGTATACACGACATGTCCAGTAGAAGTTATTTAATATAATGTACAAGAATTTCGAATGCAACGGATAGGAAGTCTTCTGCATACAGCTGACTCATGGATTGGTCGACGAATCCCAATTTCACTATCTCTGCATCTGGTACCTTATCCATTAACTCCTCATACTAGCCGCACAAATTCCCCCACATCGTACATTGCAACATGATCCTAACGAACAAACGATACAACTTACCGTCTTTAAATCTCATACTGATAGCAAGCCGATTCACGCCGGACGACACATTTCCCATGCTCTTGTCCTGTCGGCATTTGACCACTTTCTTGCCTATTGCTTGGGCGTCGTCATGTTAGCACCCATCAAATATCCCGATCCGAACATGGCGTCAAGTCATACGCGATATCTAAATATAGGTAGAAATTCGGGCCAAAAGTGTGAGATACTAGGCCGCGAAGAAATATGTTCAGTGAGAAAAGATTCTAGTGTCGTGTAACATGCAATCGTCCGCCTTGCCGGACCAAAAGTAAACTCAGATCAAAAGCATGCATAAAGTCAGGATGAACCTTTGTCTTTGCACTACCATTCGTATCAGAAGCATAATATAATTGCTAACTGTCGCTTTCATACGGCTGCTGCACATGTTTTGGTCTTACGATTTTGGCCCTCCACCTCGACCGTATTGACGCTCCCCAGGACTTGCAGTTCATTTTATGTCAATGGCTATATAATGCATCGACCTAGCATCAGTTGCCGCTGATCATTTAGATTCAGCAGAACTGCCTCTGCATGCCATGGTATGAATTTCGCACTCTACATGTGGTCCGAGTTTGTGAAACTAGTTCCTGAATTGTGGAATATTTCTCTGGCATGCGAAAAGATTTGCGGCCACTATGGTATCGGTATTAGGTGCGCGTTGAAATTGAAGCGACCTCCTCTTCTATATATTCACCGCAGGAGCGGCATCTGCGGGTAGCAAGGTGGCTCTTGATTCTATGACCGTCGCCGACTCCCACATACCCATCTGGGCCTGACGGTACCTTCCTACGTAAGTACTGTCATTATCTCATGATAATTTGGGAAATCCTTAAGATATAAGACAAGACGTCAACAAGATGTGTACCTTGGAAATATCTCATAGAGTGATAGTTGAATCTGTCCGAGCAGTCTTTATAATGTAACATAGTTCTCCAGGCTTGGCGTGTCGAGCAAGATGTATCGACGTATGCGTATATATTCGCTGGTGGATCTATAAGGCTATAAGCTGGCCGTAGTAATAGTTGGATGGAGGACTTCGAACTGTCCTAACCATTGCTTCTTGTTGAGTTTTCGTCTGGATTCGAAATCATTGGAAGAGACAGTATTTGTGAACACCAAATTCCTGCCGATATCTTGTCTCGAGAGCCAGACTGCCGTACTTTAACCGGCGCAGTTTGGCTTACAAGACAAGCCGATATCATCATATATTCTGGTGCGAGAGGAGTGTTTGAATGTAACGGTCATGAATGCAGTTGAGCGGGCGTGCGGGTGACAGTAGCTATGAATGACCACCATCATATTTCTATATCTTTCCAGCTTCCGCCAGAACAGGATGGGTGAGTGCAGGGAGAATTTCGCTCGCATAATCCGACAATGTCTTCGCTTGCGTAGACCGCATATTTATATATAGGAAGCGATGGCGCTCTTAGTATATTGATATGTCTAAGCATAAAAGAAGGATTAAGAAGAAGGAGTAGACATATTCCAGCTGGAAATCGATCCCCACCATGTCTGGTAAGATACCTTTCAACAATCATTAATCAGGATAGACATCAGCAGGAATTTTCATTGTCAAGCTGAATGTTCGAATATCCGGTTATTTGCACTATTTTGCCGCGTGCTCAGAATATCGTTGAAATTCGTAGAGCATAGGTAATAATGTTGACGGCTGCCATGAGACTTTCGGTTACAACGGTGGAAACAGCTTCCGCAGCGATGCGTCCTGCGATATTTCATGTTGTGGCTCCATGATGATTAATATTCCAAAATTTTGAACCCCATACGGCGGTTCTTCATGAATCAGGTAGATATATCCTACTAGACTTTCTCGGTTCGACGACCGCTTCCATGTGGGTTAACGAACGCTATTCATCCAGGCGTATAGCCGTATGTTATATATATGACCATGCGTCTCGGTTTAAGGTCGCTTTGAGAGTTTTGGCAAATATTGAGAGCGTGCAGCAGTTCCGCCATCTTTTGAGACAGACCTGCTGATAGGTCTATACAGCGATCCAGAGAAGTCACTGTTTGTAGGATGATGATTAGTGGTCTAGGTCCATATTGCATAACAAGGTCGTCGCAAAGTACGGTTGGACCTGGCGCTAGAAGAAATATGCAGAAATGGAACCCCATGGAGCGGGTGGAAAGTCATTCTGTAACAGAGAAGCTCGATATTCAGCGCCACTTAGAGGGCTCCGGATGATTTTGGAAAGATCGCATGGTTGACTGGAAAGGCCTAAAGGGGAGGAGATTATGTGATGGAAGGTCGCATGTGACGGAGCTCATGGAGAGAAGAATGCACAAACGGTTAAATTTTATATCAAAAAACAAGAGAAAAACCACAGCTTTCTAGCACGTTCAACATGTCACCAGAGAGCTTTTATCATCAGTTATAGAGATCGTAATAGCTCTGCTGTCCATACTGGATCTTAGTATCCCTCAAGCTTTGCTGAATCCCAAACGCCATCTCAATATCAACTGCACGCTCTACAACGATAGATGACATCTGAAGAATCATAGCACATCGCGATATCGCCCACACAATTAAAAAATTCCACTTCGCCACCAAATATGCAAATAGACTGCTCGAAGGCTATACAGGGCGAACATACGACCAGTGCCATATCCCAACAAGTACAGTCTTTAAACCCCAGCGGACAAGCTACCATGTGCCCCACGCAAGTGGCATCCTAGGCAGCAGCGCCAATATCTTCCACACGGGACAGACGAACTAGCTCGCTCCACATCTCCAGCCGACCTCCTCGCAGCCGGGACGACGCCGTGCCGAAACTACTTACATATCATGATGCAATATCGGAGTCGGAATATGCCGTGGCCTGTTCCGCGAATATGCGTGAGCACTTCATGATAGCCGAATTATCGGCTCTGCCGTCCCGAGGACCCTCCCAAGCTTGATCATTCGGACCAGCCGGTGGTGCCGGAGTTTAAAAGTTTAGGAGCTCGTCCGAAACTGAGCGTGTAGCCCATGAGGCCACGAGAATAGATAGCACGACACGCAGAAACAGCAATTCTATTATCAAGGCACCGCCATTTCGATAACGTAACATATTAGCAATGATGCAATAGAGCCAATCAACCAATCAACCCACGCTTTTCCCACAATCCAGCAAAGTAACAAGTAGTCCACCTCATCCATCTACCATCCATCCACCCATCCTCCACGCCGCTACAGTCATGTAAACGGAAGCGTAGCTCGTCACTTAGACCCCTTCGGCCCGATTATCTGCCTCCGGGCTCCAAAAGCAACCTGCTCCGTCCCCTGGTTCGCGCCACCCAGATATCTAGACAATCATCAGCATCACGCCATCAGCCACATTGTAGATAGTTCTACTCACCCGTACTGGTGGATATCCCAGGGCATCTCGCTGCCATCCTTCAGCTCCTTGTCCGTCATCACTTTGCGGTCTTCAGCCAGCTGCTCTTGATTCCGCTCCCACTCCTTCTGCCGCTGCCGCTCCAGCTCCATCTCACGCTGGACGATGCTCATCGTCCCGCCGCCGGCTGCCTTGCCTACCGACCCGCCGCCGCCACGGGCACCCTTGAACCCCCACCGCGTGCTAGCGAGCGGCGAGGTGGTGGTCGCGGGGGCGGCATTTCTGGGTGGTGTCGGCGGCGGGGCGGGGCTTGCGGATTTCCGCTCCTCAGCTTCGTCTTCATCCTGCATTTCGCGCTGTCGCTGGGCGGCGCGGGCGCTATGCGTGAAGGCTGGCTTCGCGGCGGGGGTAGGTTTGGGAGGCACGGGACGGGATTGATTCTCTTGCCATGCGGTGCGGAGGAGGTCGCGCTCGTCGGAGTCGTTGGGCGGGGTTATTGTCCTCGGTGTGGACTTTTGCGACGGCTGCTGTTTCTCCAGGTATGCGCGTTCGCGTTCGCGGGCTTCCTCGAGCTGGCGCTCTAGTTCTTTTATGCGGTCGCTTTCCGAGGATGGAGAGACGGCGGCGTGTTCTTGATTTGATGAGCGGAAGAATTGTGCGGCGGTTTCGGTTTCTCTGCGGTCTCGGGATGCGCGTTCCTCTTGCAGACGTCGCTCGTAGTCCCGTCGTTTGGCATCTTCGGCTTCCCGGAGGGCGTGCGCTTCTTGCCGCAGCCGGGCCTTCTCCCTCTCGGCGCCGTCTTGAGCTTGTAGTTCGGCATCCCGACGGGCTCGCGCAGTGGCTTCTTCATCCGCCCGCTTCTTCCGCGAGGTTTCTTCTTTGCGTAGCCATAGCTCTTCTTCCCGTCGCTGCCGTTCCCGCTCCTCTTCGGCTGCTCGGGCGTCTATCTCCTCCTCGTGCTGCTTCCGCCGCTCTTCCTTCTCGCGCAGGCTGGGGACTTGTGGACCAGTAGTCGTGATTTGCCGCCGCGCGCCGATTACGACACCTTGGGAGCCCTGGGATGCGCCGCCCATGTATCCGTATTGGTGGATGTTCCATGCTGGAGCGGTTGTGAGCTCGTCGCCAGGTTTCGACCAGGAGGATACGTTTGTCTTCGATGGGATCGGGGGCTTGGCCTTGCCGGTTGCATTGGGGGTTACGTTGGAGGCCTTCGGGCCGATGGCTGTTGGGAAGGCGGACGGATTTCGCGAGTGGGCGATGCGCGAGAAGGCGCCGATGGTCTGGAGGACTTGCGCGGGGTCCTGGCCGTGATGTTAGCACATTGCGTCCTTCCCAGCGATTCAGGTCTAAGTAGTCACCTTGAACTCGTAGAGGTCCACCGTGAGGAAGAGATCGTGCGGCGAGATCTTGAGCACATCCGAACACACCCGCAGGAACATGGCAATATTCTCCATCTGTACGGAACATTTTTGTAAGCTTCTGTCAGCTCCGTGACACAACGTCCGCCGGAGTGGTACGCACCTGCACGAATGGCATCTCCGAGTGCTTCAACTTGGTGCTACCAGGAATCAACTTGTTCGCCAATCTAGTCTCCTCCCACCGTCAGTCGGGACCACATGCGCTCGTCGCACTCGACGAAAGGTCTGAACGGTAGATGAATATACGCACCTGCACAGCACGGTGCCATCGTGCAAGCTGTCCATGAGGTCGTCATCGCCCAGCGACTCGCCGAGCACGCTCTCGATCCATGCCTTGGCCTCGTTCGCAGCCTGAGAGGTGTATTTCGACAAGCGCAGCTTCGCGAGGTCCTTATCCAGGGAAGTGACGGACGCCATGATGGAGGTCCTCGGAACGCGGCGGAGGCGGCGATAGAAAGCGGGCGACGCGGTGTACACTATACTCGCGGTATCGGAGTGGAGTGTAAGTAGATGGGAGGTGTCGATGGCTGAACGAGGGGATGGGAGGCGGATGGGAAGAGAAGAGGCGGGGCGGACGTTAACATGCTGAACAGCGGCGGGCTTATGCGCCAAGCTGCCCGATCAGCAGGCACCGCTTTCTTTCAGCCGGTGACGTACGCCCGCCACCGACAAGGGACATCGCGACGACTTCAATACGAAGCTGAGGACAAGACGCGTAGCGCCGGAGATGCGAGACATGCGGTTGAAATGAGACTGGCTGTGCGGTGTCGTCCTCCAACAGGACAGGAAGGCACAGCTGGGCGGCGCATTAATTTCATCTCGTCCAAGTCAACCTTCTCGACGCCGTGCAGCAGTCCACGGCACTTAGACCTCTAACCATACCAACAGCTGCGATCTGTCCAAGTGTCCCGTCCTGTCTTCTTCATCATCACGGACACGAACATGTCGACGGCCGTCTCCAAGAACGCGAGCGACAAGCTGGAGGCCGAGCGGACGCTCATCGCCATCCGCCGGGTGCGTATACGAAAATCCGATCTCTTCCTCGAACTTGCTCCGATTGAGTATCGATCTGATCTCAGGCTAATGTGCAAGTGCCCTGCAGGACCTGGAAAGGCTCCACCGCCTAGCGCCGGCCAGCCTGCCCAAGGGCAGCTACCACGCCATCGTCGCCCTGCTGCCTTCTTCGCAGGACATCCTGGCCGCACCGCCACAGCCGCCCTCCGCCACCGCCTCCGCTTTTGCAACACTGCGCTTCACCCGCCGCGTGTTGGTCTCGACCGTCGTTCGGGCCATCTGGCTCACCATCTTTGTGCTGGCCGCCGTCGGAGGGACGACCGTCGGGTTCATGCTGCTCATATATCTGCTCACAAAGATGGACTGGAACTTGAACTTCGTGGACGAGGGACGGGCGTGGCGCCAGCATAGCGACGGGTATTACTATTGGGGCATGCCGCAGGAGTCCTACACGTCGACCGTCCAGGCGACGGTCGTCACGGACGTGCCGGAAATTGATGGCAGAGATATCTAGAGCATTCTTTTCCAAACAAAAGTCTGTGATTTCTCATCCTCTTTCTTTTTATCTCGGATGGTTCTCTAGATTTCATTCCATATGTGTTCAAATTTGGTGGTCATATCAAGGTGGACAATTTTCAAGTCAACTGGCGGGCTCAAGTTATTATCGTTATCCCTTAAATGTTTACTTAAGTATATATTGTATATTGCAAAATTGGATATCGCCTCTTGTATATGTACGCTTCCTTTACTACTATCCTGTGCCTTCGCGATTTCCTTTGTCCGGCGACGATGTCCGACTCTGGCCCCCATTTCCCGGAAAATTCAAGCCACTCAGCGGGCTCAGACCCAGCTCGTTCAGCTGTTCGAACTGGAACTGCCGTATCGCCTCTTCAGTCGCCCTCCTATCCCCCGGCGACGACATGGATAGCAGCCTCATTAGGTCAGCGTTCAGGGGCCGGCTCCCTAAATCCAACCCGGACAGCAGATCGCGAGAGTTCGCTGATTCCGACCTTCCCGACGGCGGACCCTGCAGCAGCTGGCGAATATAATCCGACGATGGCTGCGAGAAAAGATTCCCCGGCGAGAGATTTCTCTGCGAGTTATCCGCGCTTCGGTCTCCTGCATTTGAAAGACCCAATTGTAAATCGGAGTCGACCGCCGGCTGTGCTATTACTTGTTCGGCGATATTCTGCTCGATCCGCATGCTTCTGTCTTCAGGCGAAGTCTGGGTCGCCGTTTCCGCAGTCTGTACAACGGGCTGTATTCTGAACAGCGGTCGCCCACTCGCAGCATTTGACCCTTGGAATCCAGCGGCATTGGCAAAAGCGCGATCGAATGGCTCGAATATCGAGTCCAAGATGTCGTTCAAGTTGACTTGCTCTCTTTGGTCATCTCCGTCTTCGAAAGGAAAATCGCTGGGTGCTGGGATATTGTCACAGTCCTGCAGCACCTGCTGGTAGACGCTTTCGATTTCGTCCGCCTCCAACTGCTGCTCGATCTGCCGCTGTCGAGCGAGCGATTCGAACGGGAGACTTATGTCTCCTTCCGGTACGATACCTTCGTTTCCTTGACTAATGGTATCCTCATTCTGCTCCACCTCCAGTCCCTCCTGCTGCTGCCGCTGTTCCTCGAACATCTGTCTGATTTCCGCAAACCGCAACAGCGCCCACCCAAACGCCACATCGTCACTCGTCGGGTCGTTCGCATACCGGACTATCTCCTCCTCAACCACCGCTGGGTCCAGCACTTCCTGCGAGAGCGGCTGCCCGAACATCGTCGCAGGTGCCGGGATAATGATCCGGCCCTGCGCGTTCGCCTGCAGGAGATTCCTCATACGCACTTTAACCGGGATGGGGAGGACTTGCGGCCCTCTAGGGCGCGGACGTCGATTTCGAGTTCGCGTACCTGGCCGCGCATGTGCGTATCCCCGGCGATTGGGATTCGGCGCCGCACCACGCAGCGATGAGTCTACGCTTGCTCGTTGGAGGGATTGTGCCTGCTGCATTTCTTCAGGTAGCGAGACCGAGTAGGCGTTCATGTTCTGAAGCACTCGAGCTTCCGTTCCGTCGATGTGGGCGCGATAGTCCTGCATGCTGCCTGTCTCCGCGACTGCCTCCCTCTGTGCACTGTTCAGATACTCCGCATACCGAGCAGCCTAACATACACATCCGATTAGCCATATTACTCACATCGATGTGAATCCTGGACGAAACGCATGGAGGTACGAGAGAGTATCAACCAACCTTCACATCCGGCCCCCTCGCCGCGGCCGCGTCAATCCACCTCTGCAACATCTCCTGCATAAACGGCTTCACTTTCGACGGCTCCCCGATGCTCGGATTTTCAGGCACAGTCCCATACCGCAGCACATACTCAAAAGTATAATCACCCCCCGGTGGCAACGGCGCCGCCCTCACCGTCGCCACAACCCTCCACTCTCCCGTCGCACCGTCCCGCAGGTATATCAAATCTTCAAGACTCCCCTCATCATACCCATACACCGGGTCCGCACGCACATCCAGACCGGGTACATCCGAATCGGGCGGCGGCGGCTGCAGCCCGTACCGGTTGGTATCAAGATTGTACAGTCGGTAACTAGTATACGGTGAGTCCACACCGGTTTCTACCAGATCCACCAAGAACAACCCGTACCGCCGCGAGACCGTAACGACAAGCGAGGGTTCGCCACGGCATTGGCCAGTCGGGTCGTGGTAGAAGACGATGCCGGTAGGGTAATGCGTTTGCTTTAAGTTATTGTAGATTGCAAAGCCGAGGACTGTCGCACCGCGTTCGGGGATCGGGTAGCAGTCCCACCAGTTTGGGTAGGTGAGGATTCGAGTCGCTGGTGCCGCGCCGTATTGTGCGAAGGTAAGGTAGAATCCGTAGGCGGTGGACGTGAAGATGCACAGTGGAATTGATATGTGTATTCCCATCATGCCATGTTTCATTGACAGCGATATTTCGATACAGTCGCCTAGTCTTGATGTCAGACGCTCGCCGCTATAAACAGCCCGCGCAATGCAATACACGATAGGATTGCTAGAAGACGCTGTAGCATTAGCTAGTGCGTTGACGGCATGAGGTTGAAAGCGTGGGTTTTCGCATCTACACAGCCGGATTGGTCCCACGGGATAAATTGAGATGATATGAGCATCAATACCATTTAAATAGTACTCTACAACAAAATCTAACAGTTAGTGATGACGCTGATCTATAAGCCTTGAAACGCCGGTGGATCTACGCAGATATTATGATACAGCCCAAAGCCCGATTGAACGCCAGCATATATGCGCCTTTCATCCAGTAGAAGCGGTAAATGAATGTCAATCATGAGTCGTGTTTCCGCTCGACACTCCCAATCGAGTGCGGATTCGGCCAAAGAAAGAAAAGTTACTCAACCACCGCGACAGCCATACGTCCGGCAAATACACGCCTGATAATCCCGATCGCAACTGTATACCATAAAACATAACACCAGAATTAGCACATCCATAACGCCTGCAAGTTTCCAGTAGACGCACGGCATCTACAGGGCAGGGGAAAAAAATATTTGAACAGCACTTACTGCACGGCTGGCATTCCAAACATGATATGCCAGAAATACTCCAACGTCCGCCCAGGATCCTGCTCGTCCGTCCACAATATCCACTCCCTCGCCGACAGATAAAACTCCCTCGACCGCTCCCGAATCTTCGCCCGCGACACGGCGAACTGCGCGCAGCAGGCCACGCCTACGCTTTCGGGAAACGACGTGTTGCCGTATAAATGTTCCCATAACTTGTTGAAGCCGCGTTCGATGCTGTCGGGTTTGAAGTCCGTGTTGGTCGGATGGAGTTCAGGTGGCTTGCAGCCAGGTGCGCCGTTACACCGGAGGTTGACGTAGCCGTTGTTTTGGACGTTGTCAAGCTTGAGGCGGTTCAGCATGTTGACGATCGAGTAGTCTTGTTGTTGGAACTCGTTGTGCCATGCCCTAGCCATTCCGACAGTCATTCGTCAGTTGAAGCAGTAAGATTGTCGTAAAAAAAATGGTGGAGGCCTTACTGTGGGTACCCTTTTTCGTGGGCGTGGATGAAGACGTTGACGTCGGATAGGTCGTCGTAGTAGTCGATGAGGTAGCTGAGGTATGACATTGCCTCTCTGCCCTTGTTGACCGGGACGGGGAGATAATCGATGGGTTCCGGCTCGTCCATGGCGTATATTATCGGCCGCCAGCTACGCGATATATCTGTCAGCTTGATTCAGGTCATAGGAGAAAATCGATGGATGGCACGCACTCGGGTAGCTTTTTGTTCACCCAGTTGGTATCCTCCTTTTTCATCTTTCCGAGAATCACGCTCTTTCTCAATTGTGACGTCTCTGTTGAATTCTGAGAGGCGGCAGGCTCGAATATCTGTTCATCGCTCGGAGCAGTAGCTTGCGAATCGCCTTTGCGCCCTTTCCACAGCTTGACGCCTTCCATCGCGGCAGGGATAAAGAAGGAGCCCTTGCTGAGGCTGTAAAGCCATAAAAGCGTCATGGCAAGTGATGCAATCATCACGATTTTCGTCCCACTAGGCCGCGTTGAACACAGCATTGCTGGTAGTCGTTTATTGCCGTCCGGGGGGAAATTCGAGAATCTATGCAGCTAAGCAAAGCTGCCGGTAAGTCTTCTTCCTCAAAGAGATAGCTGGGTGGCTGATCAATAGGGAAAGTATTAGGTTCGATCGATTGATCTCCTGAGAAGGCGGCTTTGGTAACGTTCCTCGTGTCCTTGTAGCCTCAATCCAGTTATGTCATTCTTTGGTGGTTGTATCGCGGCATTCCTGCGTAGTCATAGTTCGGCGGGCCGCGCTGGTGTTGCGGCTCGAGCTCGTGCTCAGAGGTAAGAGAGCGAGATCACAATGTTAAGGCGGGAAGCTTAAATTTGAACGCGGGTGCCAGTGCCCTGATCGCGATTGAGACGGTTCGATTGCCAGCCAAAATTTAAATCCGTTGTTCGAATGTTCGATGCCGCGGAAAGTCTCAATGTATGGATCTCCAGATCTCCAATAGACAACAGCGAAGCTCGAGTCATTGCGCAGCCACATTGACGGCCAGGGCTCACAGCGCGAAACTCGCAGCGCAACCCTCAGATGCAAGAGGCGGCTTCGTTTCGCAATTATCCCTCTGTAGTTATTACGTCAATATACGCACCTCTCTACACCAGAGTATTATTTTTCTCACCTATTTGGCTTCGTTTGTCTACGTATCTATCCCAGACGACGAGCGGCCGTCACCTATCGAAAGTGGCCCGCCCTCACATATGCAACAAATTCTAAATGCGGCACCCCTGCTGCCTGTACTACATTAAAACGGGCAGGGATCTGGCCCAACGCAACTCGACACCACACTCACAAAAGCTTCATGGAATAGAATCCGAGTCAGCCGATTGAATAAGTACTTGCTTAGGTAATATATGATTAATGTAAAGGATGGCGGACGAACTACGGTAGAAGTTATCTGAATTTATTATTACACGCTTACACGATCTAGCAGCCATTGATCTTGAAGTACCTAAGTCAGATTGCACAGCTACTGTATCAATCTAGCTCAATGATTATAATACAACAATCAGCCGGAAATCATGCGTTCTCCGGGCTTTCGCCTCCATTTCGGGCCCAATTTTCATTGATATACCGCCCAAATTCATCACCCGGATCCTCCTCACCTTGCGGAAAGTCATCAACCAGCCAGAATGGGACGTCGAGAGGCTGAAACACCTCTTCGGACATGAGATCAAAAGGCGCCACAGCCTCCGACTCTTGTATGGTATTTTCAGTCGGCTGATCTAGAACTTGAGGCTCACCCAGCTGTCCAATACCCTCTTGCCCTTCGTCCGCCTGTGGCCCAAGAGATAAAAATTCTTCAAAACTAGTCAAGTCATCCAGCAACACAGGCTGTTCAGCAACCGGCTGCTCAATCACGGGCTCGTTGTAAACAAACTCATTCTCTTTGCTCAGAGTATAGTCATCAATTACAATAGGGTCATTGACACCTGTTCGAGAAAGCGTAGACTGTTGAGGTCCAAAGTTGAAACGCGCATTCTGGACAATCTGCTGGGACGCCACATCGAACAGCGCATCCATAGCCCCTCTCTGTAGATACGGCGCCAATATTGGATTTGTAAGGACACTGAAGTCCTCCCATGGCTGTTTACTCTGAGGCAGCTCCAGCTTGGGGATATTCTTCGGCACCGGGATCGGTATCGGCAAGTGCTTGGGTTGGGTTTTCTTCTCTTTTTGCGGTTGGACTCTTTGAGCCCCTCTCGCCTTTGCCCTTGCCTGCTCCCTCTCGTGGAGTACCTCAAGTGAGGTCTTGGAGCCACCGGAGTAGCGGGCCACCATCCGCTCCAGCTCCTCTTTATCCTCCTGAGTTAGCACCCGTGGCTCGGGGACTGGCGAATCCCAGACGGCGCCAGGCTCGACAAAAGTCTGCGTCTTCAGCCGCTTTTGAATAGGCAGCTCGTAATCGCCGAATTCTCCCCCCTCAAAATCAAAATCAGGAATGGGGTAAGTATTCGCCTTATCGAGAGAAGTGACGTCGTTGCCTATATCGGGCACACCCCCGCTCGCTGGTAGGAGCTCGCACGACTGCATTCTCGGCCGCACTATCATTGGATGAATATCGCTAGTTGTCACCAGGTCCTCCTGGCCAGGCTGCCACGGCACCTCTGTCGCATCGATGCCGAGCAATCGATTCGCTGCAACTGGATCCTTACGCAGGTCGTGGAACGCAGTCTGCAGGTCGACTATAGCCCGCTTATACTCCGCCCACGACTCGTCCTTCCCGGACGATAAATCGTATTGATCATTCCAAGGTGGTATCACAATGCTGCCATAGCAGTAGCTCGACTTTGTCGGGTTGCCTGGCACCTGCGGCACGTATATCGTTCCTGGACGCATCTTCTTCAGCTGGGCTAACACCGCAATCCCGTAGTGGTCCACGCGGGCGAGGTCGATGGCTCGGAAACTGCGGAGATTATCGGGGATGTAGGCGCCGGAGAGGTCGATGTATTGGGAGGCGTAGGGGTCGTCGTAGAGTCGAGCTAGCGTTGACACTCCTGAAGGCGCGCACTTAGTGCTAGTGAAGAACGCCAAGGCTCGTACTGGATAAGATCCGTTCCAATTAACGATTCCCATCCGTTCAAACGTTCTGTAGCCAGCTTGTTCACCCTTTCCACGGCACCCGTCCCCTTCAATACTCCCAGAATGTAGCTTGGAATTGGGACTAGCTCCCAGGGTAGTATAGCCGTATCCATCGCTGAGATTGATGTTGGAGAGGAGCAGGACGGTGCAGAAGGAGACGTATGCTATGAAGGATGTTTTGAGTATCCTAGGTGTAGGTAGCCATTCCATGTCGGAGAATAGCTTCCAACGGCGGCGTCTTCTCTATTAGGCTTCGCGGTTGTCTCGGACGCCATTAAGGGTCAGAGGTTGATATGACTATCTTAGTTACATCCTTCCATTCAACAGATTAATAACGAGATCCTGCTTCTAAACCCCCTCATAAACTACGCAAATCCACTCCAGCGCTTACAGGCATACGAGTTGTAGAATTATAATATGCACGCCTAAGTCACACCAATCCGTATACAAGTACATTCATGTGCACGTAAATCTCATCAGGGCCAATTTCATTTTCAACGAAGCTAATTATATAGTTGTACTTATGATTATGATACAAGAAATAGACGCGTTATCAGTCCGCTGTCGCCCCATCCTACTGGTAGGGTTCTGGTTGTTCTTCTTCAAAGAACCGACTCTCGTCGAAAACGTCTGAGTGAGCTTCAATATATATATTCGGATCAGGCCATACGTCAGCGTCAGCGGTATCAAGCAGCATTGAAGACACATCCGCATCTGGAACGTTCCCGAAATCGATGTCCCTCAACAAGTCGAAGTATTCATTGTTGGCAAGTTCGTTTAGGTCAAACTCCTGTCCCTCTCGGGATTGACTGGTACCACTGGCCGCTTGCTCATTCGCCAGGACTTCGGCAAGTTCCTCTTCAAACCCGATTTCCTGCGGCGACGTCGGCTCGATTGCCATTTCTTCCTGGCCAATTACTCTGTAATCGACGTTTTGGGGTATTTCCTCCATCATACCTGAATCCCCGCGGTTTTGAGGGACATACCCACTCTGAACGCTGTTAACAGGCTGTCTTGAATTCGGGCCGCCTATTCGCTCGTACTCTCTTATCAGGTCTTGTATGACTTCTGATACCAGCTGTTGGTTAAACCGAGGGGGGTCTCGAATTCTGTAGACGTAACTTCCCCAATCAAAGGACGGTGATTGCATCATGTTCATATTAGGCAGTAGCGGCGAGTTGCCGACAAACGAACTTTGAGACGATGGGCTGGACCGCTGGAAAGGATACGGGCTGTACGGCTGAAACTGAGGCATTCGTGCAGGTTGGTTCATATTTGGATCCGGAGGGGTCGGGTTTTGACGTAGCAGATTAGGTTGGATGGGGCGTCCGCTGCGGAGGTCCATACCCGATAAAAAGTTGGATACAGGATATCTATTGCGAGGATCCGAAAACTCCGATGTATCTCTCTCTGGAAGCTCCTCCAGCAGCCGCTCGTTCATCTCATTCTGCTGCTCGGCCGTCAAACGTGTCGCTGTGCCGCCAGTCTCAACAAAGTAGAGGCGTATCGTGTACCTCAGCTCTTCTTTAGCGTCATCCAGTTGCCTGGGCGTTAGTTCGGTCCCCGCATCGGGTATGATGAATTTTCCATTCCTCTCCTTCACAAGCTTGACGGCATTGTGGAAGGTGATATATTCATCTGTGCCTGCAATTTTATATCTGATTGAGCCCGGTGGTACTGTCTCCATAAGACCCTTGTAGAATTTCCCCACTGGCGTCCTGCCAGATTCTGCTGGTTCGTACCATTCAGCGCTTTTTCTGGAACGAGGATTTTGGGGAATCCCTAGATCCCGAGCCACCCAATCTTCCGAATCCGGGTCTATGCCGCGATAGCTGACCCAGCCGTGCTCCAGGCCGGGAGTGCCGAGGTCGACAAGCTGGATAGCTTGTGGATCGTCGTAAAAGTGAATGAATAGAGAATAGTCAACGGGGTTGTCTCTCTGGCAAAGGTAATCGTGGTATAATGCCAGCGCGCGAACTTGGCGTGATCCGACGACGTTCAGGATGCCGAGCACCCCCTCTCCTTTCGAAGTTCGGGGCACGCATTTTTCATCCTCATGCTGATTGGTCTTCAAGTGGAGCTGGAGTCCCAAGCCGTGAGAGATCGTCTGATACCAAGCCCTCGCTTGCCAGATGATGCTGGTGAAGGCAAGAAGCTGGGCAGTGCTGGTGGCCAGCATCATTGGGGTGGAGCTAGCTGTTTTTCGTTTTTGTCCAACCTACCATGCATTGCCAGCAATTATCATGCAGGTTATTCGCACGTCGAAGCCGAGATTAATGGACCATGCCTATATCGGAGTGGAGCCGTAGCCATGCAGAGCTGTTTGAGTGTATGCAAAGGCCTCATTCTACCGCATGCATACGAACCGTAAACGTGAAAACCATGAAATACCGAAGCTATTACCGAAGATACATATTCATATTTCTGACGTGTACACGTCCCCAGAAGTCGACAAGCTGAACCATCTCAACGCACATAGCAGGCTTCAGAGCAGGAGCAGAGCACGTTGTTGCCATACAACCTTGTTACATTTTAAGGCTAGCGTGTTGTACCATCTGAGGAGTAACGTTGCGCGGTTACACTAGCTCACTGTCCACCCGGAAACACTGCAAGGATCCCGATCTGACTGACCTCCGGGGAATCCATAGACTGCATCCATTTCCCGGCTTGCATATCGCTCTAAGATTCTTCGGTGCGGTTTATTGGTTTTCCAGTGTGCGCCTACATCTAGCTACAGGACACTGTCGCCAACCTCTCGGCTGACTAGCGAGGCGGACTAGAAAGAAGTCTTGTGTGAGTCAAATTGATACAGCCACCTTTGAACTTTGATATAAAAGCCTGGCATCTCGCCCGCAAGGTCCTCCCAAATATTGTTCTTTCTCCCGCGACTTCACATCATTACCGCACAGTAGATTACCGATATTTCCAAGCACTTCCATATCACGAACCTCACAATGGCAGCGGCACTCAACAGTATTATCAGCCTTGTCACCGGGTCCGGCGGCGAGTCAAGCACCGATAGCAACCCACAACTTGACCTACTAGCAGAACCCCAGGAGCTTGATCCGGTGGAATACAAGAAGATCGCGCCACTTTTCCCGCGCTCGCACAAGAAGGGGGACCCCGTCCCGCGACCAGTTCTACGCAGAGTCGACTTTGGGGTTTGTCGCCGGTCCCCTGCGCTTCCCGTTTTGGATCTTGAGCTAGTCTCGGCAATACAACGACTAACAACGCACCTTTTGAATGCACAGAAATACCCTAGCTCTAAGCTCTCGCAATACGCCGACTTGGGCGCTTACGCATCTGTCATCGACAATGCGTTCACACTCAAGGAGTGCGATGAACTACTACGGATGGCCGAATCGTCCTCCGAGGAAGGCTGGCCGATAGCCCAGGTCAACATCGGGGGAAACGAGCAAATCCTTGACACCAGTTACCGCAAGGGAGATAGAATACTATACGACAACCAACGGTTGGCGAATAAGCTCCTCGCACGGATCATGCCGCTGGTCGCCAAGGATATCGCGTACATTGATCCCGCAGATTCACCGACTGGGAAAGGCCCATTAGGGTGGAAAAGTACCGCAGCGAAGCGACGAGCGGATAAGTTTCGGTTGACACGGCTGAACGAGAGACTGAGGTTCCTTCGATATCCGGTCAGCGGGTTCTTCAAGAGTAAGCACTAACACAGTGTAAAAATAAGACTTAACGTAGCATATGCTAATCCAATACTGGTGAAGTGCATTGCGATGGCGCATACACAACTCCAGACAACAAGGAGTCCTCCCTCTTCACTTTCCACCTCTACCTCAACAACAACACCGGCGACGTGCCACTGAAAGGCGGGGCCACTCGGTTCTGGGAAAGCGGCGCCCAACTAGTCCATGAAATGTCACCCGCAAAGTTGAAGAAGCGCGGACTCAAGCCGCCGGAGTTCTACGATGTTGCACCAATTCCAGGAAGAGTACTAGTTTTTCAACACGCTTACCTAGTGCACAGCGGAGAACCAATCACGGAGGGTATCAAGCTCACGATCCGTACCGATTTCATGTACGAGAGAATTCCGCAAGAAGATGAGGAAATTGAATATCGGAAACATCTGGACAGGAATGGGCTTCTAGCAGATGAGATTCCTGTCGACCCACAGGATGAGGCCCCAGCAGCTGCTGATAATTAAATCTAAGCCTCGGGCGAAGCCAACGGCTTCTCCTAGGGATTGCTTGGTCACA
This sequence comes from Drechslerella dactyloides, assembly GCA_020064725.1. Taxonomy (NCBI): domain Eukaryota; kingdom Fungi; phylum Ascomycota; class Orbiliomycetes; order Orbiliales; family Orbiliaceae; genus Drechslerella; species Drechslerella dactyloides. The sequence goes on from JAGTWJ010000002.1 coordinate 1,165,031, forward strand.
AATATGCTACTAAAAGCCATGCAAGTGGTCAACACTTATCCAATTATGTATATGCAGCCTGATACTAGCCTTTATGCTTTTTTGAAGTTTGATCATCTCATTATAGCTGTTTCACTCACGCTCAGGCTCAGCGAAGTTGGATGAACCCCATGTCTTACTTATTATTATAATACCGAATAGCGAACGCCAATCGAGCACCCCCGGAAATTCCAGTAATCGGAACTTCAGAAGGATACGATGCAATCGTAATTTTCATCAACTCATACAGACTGCACGATCGCTTGACAGATATGCTTGTAGATACGCAAGCCATGACACGGGTAGGAAGTTTGACCCATTTGACAGAAAACGGGAACGCCTGATAATTCGTGTACGCGTCAAAACCCAAAGAACGTAGGCGCACTGATTGCATAAGCTAAAATGTAAAAGGGTGTCACTATTATTATTGAAGAATTCTAGAAGCGAAGTCTGTATATATTCTGCTACTAGCTTCTAGGAGAGTAGCTTCCACCCCACCCTTTAACACAACGACGTTAGTACTAAATATTCTCGACTAAACGCGCATACAAAGGTCATAACTTACAAAGGTAGCAGATGTCGCTCTTCTCGAATTGATAACCCCCAAGTCTGCATGCCTCTAGGAGAACATACCCACTACACCAACGAAACCCGTTAACCAGCGTCTGTATAGACGTAGTCCCCCATAGAATTCAGTTTATGTGGAGAATGTGCAAACTCACTTTATAAAAGACGCAGAACCGTCGCTATTCAAGGTGAACGAGTTTAGCCCCCGTACGTCACATCCCTGAACCACATTAGACGTATCAGAATCAAACACCCAATAAGGGTTTGGATCATCCTGTGTCCCTCTGCCCGTTGCAGTAGCTGTCCCTGAAGAGGTATCCACATCCCAGAACGCTCTATAACGATCCTCTTGATTTCCGGCAATGCTGGCATAGAATGTCGTTGTGGTAACGACATTTCTTTTAAGGTAGGAGCAGATGCTGCCGTCGGAGGAAGTAACCGATAGGGTGAGAGTATTGTAACCTCTCTCCAGGCTTAACACGGTGGCCGTTGGTGACGGCGATAGCGCGGTCGTCTCGGACGTCGGTTCTAGAGTAGATGACGGCGACGGCGACGGCGATGGACTTGGTTCAGGTGTCGTCGTGGGCTCAGATGTAGATGTCTCTTCAGGCGTCGAAGTTGTAGTAGACTCAGACGCACTAGTGGGCTCCGGGGTGGATAATTCTGAGGTCGTGGTGGACTCTGAGGTTGTGGTAGATTCTAAGGTCGTGGATCTAGAGCTCGTCGAGGTAGTGCTACTCGAGCTACGCGAAGTAGAAATAGCGCGAGTGATCGAAGATGCAAACACTCCCCCTGCACTATCTTCATCTGGTCGCGCGTTCGAAGTTGAGGAACTATTCTTCTTACTCAGAGCGATCCCCAAGCCCCCGCCCAGCCCAGCTATCAGCAGTACCGCCAGAACTGCCACCATTATAAAGAATAATTTTCGGCGTAGCCCGCAAATTGTCCTTTCCCTGGTAGGCGGTATGCCGTTCATCGCTACAGGCCCGATCCCATATTTGGCCCCGATTGGCGCACCCCCAATCGGTTTCTCATGTACATAAGGATCTGGGCCCATCGAAATGGGTGCAGGTGCCGTCGCGACATATGGGGGAACACCAGATGTTTGCATTGTGGCCACCGGACTGTGGTGACTGTAGCCATTATAATGGTGAGTTTGAGGGACGGGGGCCGCGGCCGAGGATGGTGGTGGCACTGGCCTGCGCGGTAGCGACTCGTATGTCTGGCCCGACGCGACCTCAGGGTATTGCGACTGGAGCTCATCGACGGACATCATCCCGTTATCGCGGAGACTCATATTGCCACGTTCAATGTTTTGTCCAACCGCGTTAACCTAGGTTTTATTATTTTTTGTCTGTCCGTTAAATTCAGTATTAGCTCAACGAAGTATGATATGAAACATACCGATGGCCTTTTGCTAAGCAACCAAAACTTTGAAGCTTCCGTCACCGAACTTCAGGTGCAGGCAGCTCCCTCGTTAATATAATCTAGTTAAAGCGCGATAGTCCGGGTACGGAAAAAATCCAGTTGGAGACAGCGCCACAAGCACTACGTACTTCACTTAAAGATGGGCAAGTCAACCTTCTTAATTGTTTTCCACAATGACATTCAAGCCCATACTTCAACCAGGTATCGCTCCTTCGGGGTGCATGCAGCGCATGGCGCACGCACCCATGCAGAACAGTTCTCAGCTCGACTCATGTCTGCATGGCATTTTAGTGGTAAAATTCCGCGAACCCAAAAGTTACAGCCGTGCGGGTCTGCCCGTTGCCGGATAGCTGTTCTGACAACTACCCCCTTTAATCAGGCGAATCGCATCGCTGCTTAAACGATGCAAGTGCGGCTCTGCAGGCAATTGGAGGATTCACGCCCAGCCAGATACACATGACAAGGTAACTGCTGCAAATTGTTGGAGTTCCATGCTTGTGTGTGCTGCTTGGCGCATAATAGGTGTTCGGCTTCGGTCAGCCGCATCCATTTTCCCGTTTGGGTAGTCTCGGGGATCGGCTTGTGCCCCGAGACTCGGCTTGTGCTTGGGTTTTCTCTGCGCTCACGGTATCAATCTGGATAGTTAGAACCTATCCCTGGATCTAGACGTGCTAGCTATTTGGCTCTGCAGTCAAACCTCGGATTTTTTGGATGTCACTTTGGATGCCACTGGGGAGAGCTAAACAACGTCAAGACGAGAGAAGAAATGCCAGGTCATGCCCTGAGATTCAATAGCTAGAAGTAAGAAAATAAGAACGGTAGAATGCTCGCAAAACGCACATGTTCCGAAAATGCTGTCGCGCCTAATCATGCAGGGTTTCCGGTGTGCAGCAAACGCGAGATATCAACAAAGATAAATGTTCCAAGGCATACCCCGCTCTCCAGCTGACGACGGCAAACAGGTATCCTGACGGAAACCATACCTTCGTTCAAGCACTTGTCTACTTGCTTCTTCACTTTTCTATAGGGCGGAGCTATGGATACTAGTGCCAGCAAGCCTAAGAACCCAGTGCGGAAGACATTGACCGAGTGCTTTGAGGAAGCATGCTCGCGGTTTCGTTCGACAGTTGAGCCTTCGCTTGGCAAGGATCGCCAACGGCTGGACGCGCTCACAACTTTTCTCAAAGGAGCCTCCACTGGACTCCAGCAGCTCGAAAAGACATGTCAAAATCTCAACGATAAAGCTGAAGAGAAGGCCAATAATGCGGCAAAAATTTTGACCACCTTGGACCAATTCAAGACTCTGGGTGATGCATTTTTACAATTCGCGCCCGAAAGTGTATCAATAGTCTGGTGCGCTATCAGCTCTTTAATAACCGTAAGTCTAGAAAACGTGTCCGCATTGGCAAGGGCATCCTCCTATTGACGAAAGTATATATTTTCAGATCGGAGGCGCCAAGCTACAGACGCTTCTTTTGATATGTGGTGCTTGCAACAGCGTTACCACGATCGTTGGAGATTGCATCAGATGGGAGGTTAGAATGCGGACAACTGATGCTGCTGACGATGCGCCCACGCTTGATATATGGGATACGGACATACCGGATCTAGTTTTCAACATTCTAGAATTCCTCTGGAGCGCACAGCCACATCTTGACAACAGTCGTCTCAAGCGTAAGAGGCAATGCGCCGATTTCTCGATTCAAATCAAATCATAGCTATCATGTCACATGAATAGCCTAAACCGCGCGCCTCGACTGCGCTTGAATGCATAAACGCTTACCATAACGTATACTAAACTTGCAGGAATCGGAAGCACCTTGAAAGACATTTTCACGAATGAGCTCCGACAAAAGATAGATGCGTTATTAGAAAAGTACCAACGCGTCGTCAAAATCGCTCAGGCACATTTTGAAGACTCGGTTTTAGATCAGACTAAAAGTATTGTCCCTACATCGTTGCCAATCCAGTCTCCGGCACTCCAGTCCATATTTTATGGCTCTCAATGGCCTGGATACCACGTCCTTATCAGTTGAATTCTAACATATACAATTCTATCATCATTAGAAACCGGGACTAAAATCAACCAAGTGTGCGACGACCTAAAAAGTAGGTATACAAGGCCAGAAAGCTCCACTAGTTGTTGGTGCAACCTTTCTTGTCACAATATCATTAACGAATTCCGTAGAATGTGCCACGATAGGCACAGATATCATCGAGGCTGTCCAGAGAAAGGTGTTATTAGATGAGCTAGACCGTCAGACAGCGAGACTGCAACCCTCCGCCTCCCATAGAACTCATTTCTCAACCCTAAGGGATCGCCTCGCCTACATAATCAGACAGCGGAATGGTCAGCCCGTAGCGAGATGGTTATTCAAAGAGAACGCTTATCATGACTGGAAACATAGCTCTACCTCTATGCTTTACCTCAAATCACCCAGAGGGTATGGAAAGTCAATTGCGATGATGAGCGTCCATGAGGACCTTCAGACTCCTCACTACAATAACAACCCAAATTCAGCTCCTCTCAATGGAGACATTACCAAGGACGCAGCTGTGAGGCATGAACAGAAACCATTGCTCTGTAGCTTCTTTTTTAAAAGAGGCGAGCAAGATATCCAGCTGGCTCGAACGGCCTTAGAATATATCTTGCATCAAATGCTAAGCAGCAGTGCCCTCCGCAAAAATGCGAGCACTCTTGCTGAGATCGTCGAAGTACTAAATCCAGCATTTTTTGACCCAGCTGCTCAAAAGACTGGTTTCATGGATACACTCACAGCGCTCTGTCAAGCGATCAGGGACGTTTCAATCGCGATCCCAAACCGCGTATATCTGATGGTTGACGCACTGGACGAATGCCAGGACCGGCGGGAACAGAATTTTTCGCAGCTTCTCGCAGACATGGTTAAACCACAGCCTGGGAGCAACAAGGCCTGCAACCTGAAAATTATTTTCTCAGCACGAGACAGTATAGACATCATCAGCGAGCTTGGATGCGACAAGGACATTAACTCTCTCGTTCCCTCTGCCGATCAAACTGAACGGCTTTCAACAAACATCTTGCGGATAATCGAGATCGCTGCATCCAAGAACTGGAGTGACTTGGACATATATCTAAGACATGAAGTCAAGGTTGTTCTCCGTCGAAGAATCGATCAATCCGAAGGAGAGGCATTTGCGAAATTGTTAGATTCCGAGTTGTCAAGAATCGTGGAAACAATTCACCAGAAGGCCAAAGGCGACTTCACACTTGCACGAATGATCATCGCCAACCTCCAGCAGCCGTCGAAAAAAACTTTAGAGCAAAAAGTACAACAGTTACCGGCTGCTATTGGAGATATCTACATGGCCAGCATCGAGTCTTTGAGTCCAGACGAGCAAGATCTAATTGTTACCGCACTCAAATGGGTTGTCTGGAGTGTAGCCGGAGTCACAACAATCGAAATATCGGATCATTATCGAGAAATCTATAAGTCGGGTCCCAGCGAGAAAAATATTAGCGATGATGCAGTCAAAAACTCAACCAGTGATATCCAACCGTACACTAAGGAGGTTGAAAATATCATCAATAAGGATCCCTACAAGGACCCAGAGGTCAAGGATATCATCTATCACTTAGAAAACGCAGGTCGAGATTTCTTCAGAATCGATAGACATACCAATTTCGTGAATGTCGATATTTCGGTTCGAGAGTGGATCCAAGACAGCACGTCGGTGGATTCAATGACTTCAGGGTCTCGAGGGTTCACCAGATATCGCGACGGGGATGGTACTACGGTCTTCAAATTTCGTCTTACTCGTAAGTCTCTTCGTGCTTTTGCGACTACAGGAACCCAATAATATATGGGAATAGATAGGATAACAAAATTCGCCTCTAGAATCATTTGTGAGATTCGGTGATAACCTCTCGGAACTCTTTAACGAGAGAGACGCGCAAATGTCAATAGCACTGAATATACGTAAGTAGTCGATCGGTCCCAAATCGAGCACTCGTACTTAATCTTCATCGGGAATTCACCCACGCAGACCTCGGCTTTTATGCTCTTAACCGCTCAAGAGGTCTAGTGATTCAATCCCAGTACTAATAGCAGCATACCCGACTCAGTATATGCCCTCAATGATGAAGGCTTCCAAAACAGATATATGTCGTGGGACGCAAGCTCAATTACAGCCATACCACATTTTCGTCCTTGCTTTAGCGAAAAAAACTCTCATAACAAAAAAGAGTCTCGTTTTCAAAGACGGTTTCGATATGAGATCGACCATTGGCAAGATCATCTCAGGATTTTGCAAAGGTGGTGGACTATCGATAGCATAGAGGACAACTGGTGGTCCGAGCTTCTCCATCAACTTTCCATCTTCATGAGACCGGAAAACTGGCGTCGCTGGTTAATTAACAGCAGCAGAGATATAGAGAGCTACGGGAGGAATGAAGAGCTAGTTTACCGGATGTTCGAGGATCCAATCTATTTTGCTTGCGAGCAGGGTTTACACATGATAGTCGACCTCCTGGCAGTACCTTCCAAGTTTTCAACAATCGTATGCGCACCGCAACCTCGCCTCCAACCCCTTGAGACAGCGAGAATAGACTGTCTAGAACATCTCTCATTTTGGTTTGAACGAGGCCGGATCAAAGTGGACGCAACAGTATACCTACAGTGCAGTGAGGTCATTGACTTCCTAAATTCAAGAGTCGACCCGGACAGAACAGTATCAGCATATCCAGAGAGATTTAGGTTGCAGCCAAGATTGCGGAAGTTACTAGACCATCTGGATCCCCTTCTTAAATCAGCATGGCTAGCTGATTGGACACTGAAAAATACGCACGCATACAACCCCGACATGACGGATAGACGCAAGTTTACGTTAGGCCCAGACTCCGCTCACCTTGAGATCTACAGTTCCGAATACGATGGTGCTCGTTCTTTGCTGGAATCTCACCAATGGAATCGGGAACTCGTCGCTGGAAAGATAAGGGATTTAATCGACAACCACCTAGGTTTTTACTTTTCAATTACCCCCGGTACATTATCTCGCGAGCTTCCAGAGTCCCGGAGTGGAAATATTTGTGACAGGCCAGATCCTCGCGGGCGGCTCCCTTTATGCCTCGCGGCACCACATCCAGAGACGGTTCGGCATTTGATCAAGCATGGCGCCAATGTCAACAGGCTACCTCCACCAGACACGTGGCTTAGCCCAAGCGATCCGCCGATTGTAACTATCCTTCTTAACGCCTCCGATTCAAAAGATCGAAGAGCCATGTTAGAATCAGCGACGATTTTGATATCAGAAGGTGCTCATCTGGACGTCATAGCTAGCGAAACTAAGGGGACACTCCTTCATTTAGCCGCCGCAGCTCGAGACCTCAGGTTTTTCAAGTTGCTTTGTGTATCTGGCGACAAAGACTGGGACGTTCACGCCAGGGACCAACGCTTGCGTACACCAATGCATTGGCTATATGGAACTGGTAAAGCACCTCAGGGTATCAAGGAAGTTAAAGAAGTGCTCGAAATTTGTCGGATTTTGATGAAGATGAAGCGTTCAGATGGTGACGACCTGGTGAATGCGGAAAACGAAGCAAGTTTAAGACCCCTGGCACTCGCTGTTGCAAGTGGGTTTCTCGAAGGCGTTCAACAATTGATTGAGCTGGGCGCCGACGTCCATGATGAAGACGATGACGGTGAAAACTGTTTTCATTCCTTAGCACGCCACTTTGGAAATATGGGAGAAAACGGGTCCAGGATTGCGCAGGTCCTACTTGATGCCAAAGTTGACTGCGCATTAACAAATTCGAGATACAAGACTCCCTTATTTCACGCAATCGAAAATGGCGCCCCAGAACTAGTTCAGCTCTTGCTGCCAAGGTACATCGAGCTTGGAATGAAAAACCCAAAACAGAACCCCCTTCTCATCAAGGATGCAGACGGACAGACACTGCTTCTTGTGACTGCAAGATATTCAAGGGTTGGCCCGATTGAATACAACAGAATCTTCAGGCACCTGGTGGCGGCTCTGGCCCAGTTTGTCGACATCAAGGATTTTATTCGGATACCGGACCTAGAGAGTAGAAGGACAACAGTCACCTGTTCCCTGGACTGTCTGAACCCAGACCTGCTGAATTACATTATGGACCTAGACAATGATTGGGGCCGTCGGTGCACTAATGGCCTCAATCTATTAGACACTATCTGCCGTTTCATTGGACGCGAAGGGCGGGAGGAAATGTTCCACAAAGCTGCCTATAGATGTCTTGAAACAATGATATCATCCCCTCTCTCGTTTTCGTTCTCATTTCTTGAGACTGAGCTTTTCGATTACGACCGGAGAAGTCAAATTAGCGAGATGTTAGTACAGAAGCTGATCAACTTGTGTGGTGCTACGTTGAGAGACTGCCATGGTTGGAGTATGCGGGATGTACTTCTATCGGCTGGTCCACATCGACATCATCTACTTAGGCATCTTCCCGACAAAGACCCCTCTCCTCCCGAGAGATTCGCAAAGCCATCGCGGATTGGACTGTCACTTACCAATCCCGTAAAAATTTCTGACGACGGCCTTGAATGCCTACCGCTGGGTACAGTGCACCCCGCCTTTGAGTTTATCCTCCATATGCGTGCCAGGGCAACTAACTCTTCTTACATGACTTCCAACAATCGGCGAGACGACAAGAAAACAAGTGGCAATCTGAAGAACCTATGCATATTTTATTAGCAGACCATCCTATACCCCCCATACCGGGCACCTTTTACTTCGAAATACATGTTTTAAGTCGCCCAGAAGGACCGACGGAGATGGATACAAACACTGCGTAAGTCAGGCACTGCGCTATAACTCAATTCTCTAAATTTCCAGATGGACCGAAGGTCTGACTAGCCAACTAGCGCCGAAACCCCGTCTACCAATGAGATCGCAATTGGCGTGCGAACTATGCTTGATGCGCCTGTTGAGGGTCATTACGGCGCATGGTGCACACAATCAGGAACGCTCACCGAATCGAATAAATCTGGCTGGATGCGGCCGAGTGTGCGCCGGACAATACAGAAATACCAAGCAAAAGTGCTAGGTTGTGGAATAAACTTATTAGAAGAATTGGTTTTTTTCAACTTGGAAAAATCGGACGGAAAATTTGATACAGGGGTTCACTCTATAACTCAAGACAGGTACTTCCCGACAGTTATGGTTCCAAGTGCTCATGCAGGCTTTAGGGTCAATTTCGGAGCAGAGCCTTTTGTCTTCGAAGACGCGAATAACCCAGAGTGGGATGTGAAAAGAACAAAATGCTTCAAACTGAGATAAGAGGTGTCTGGGACCGGAGATCTGGGATATCATTATACTATACTCATCCCGAGCTAAGCGTACACGTTGACTACTAGCTGGCTCATAAACCTCAGTAAGGTCCGGATATTATACAATGAGGACCCAGCTCCATACGTACGCGCAACCACATATACTCTAGCCCATCGGAGATCATTAGCCTCGAGACCAGACGCTAAATGGCAAGGCTATAGCCTCGATGCTACCAAGGTCATACACTGGGAAGAAATGATGCCCGTTATGCATTCTCTTGATCAAGAAACAACAGCTCTATCCTCACATGTATAGCTTTATACTAGCGACTAGTTCTTTATGGCTCTCGCAAACGGCGTCCAACGCTTTTAAAGAAGGATGACATACTAGATCGTAGCAAATCATATATATAATATGAGACAAAGTTAGGTGACACGAGTAAAAGCATCTATGTACGCTAGTCTCGGGGTTAGCCGCTGGCTCGCCGTCAGGCAAGTCTGGTCTCGAGACATTACGCACGTCATCACCCATGGAGCGAGGGAGATATAATCTCACCCCCGACTGGCGACCATGCATGACATGACGATAGAACACCAGATAGCTTAGGAAGAGGTATAATATATGTGGAACATGCACGCATGTCGATAAGTTTCACCAAAAGCCATAAATGAGCGCCATGCCTAAGCTTCTTTTAAACAAAAAAAAGTCGTGCTAGCTACAAATACTATCAACAAACGTCCAATATTCTACTCTCTCTCTTATCCTTACGTGCAAACCTCAACCCAGCTCTGTTCATAGCATAACTACTATAACATCAAATCGCACCTCACTGCGTGTACGCTAACACTTCTTCATATACTCATTCTAGCACCCTCAGATCAAACGGAACGCTACTCCCCCTCCCGCTCTTATACCTCCATCCTGCCGGCGGTGGACCAAACCACTCCCGCGGCTTCGGCAGCTCCTCCTCCCGCTTCCAACGGAATCGATTATCGTCAACAACAATCCTGCCGCCGCCGTTCGTTTTGGAATAGTTGCTCGCCATGCTATCCGGCCGCGAGCTCACATGCGACTTGACCCTCCCCTGTGCGAGATTGATACCCGATGATATCGTATAGCTACCTGCATCGCGACGTCGCGACTGTGGCGGTGCCGGTGCCGTGGATTGAGGTGCCGACGGCGTCTGTGGTGTCGGCGGGTGGTTTGGCGCAAATGTAGATGCTGCCTTCGCGGCTGCTAGAGCAAAGTTTGGTTGTGTGTGCGGTGGGGTTACGGGGAGCTGTGGCGGTGGAGGAGGCGGACTCGACCGTGAAGGTGGGAACGCCACCGTTCTCGTAGGCTGTGGGGGTGGCGGCGGCGGTGGCGCGGACGGAGCGGATATGGGTGGCGTTGGGGATGGGACGGAGCGATTCGGCTGTGGTCGTCCGGGTAGTGGTATTGGTGGTGCAGCACCCGGAGGTGGTGGAGGCGGTATGGCTGGTGCAGAGGATAGTCTCCGTGCCGTTGGAGGGGGTGCAGGAGGCGGTAGTGCTGGTGCATCGGAGTATGGGCGCGGAGGGGGGATTCCTGGCCGGGGCGCTAGAGCTGGTGGTTTGCGACCTGGTATGCCTGGCGCTGGCCTGCCACCGGGTTTTAACGGTCCCGGGCGAGGAGGTACTGGAACCTGTGGTTTCGATCTGGTTACTGCTTCGCTATCGGATAGGTACGGCGAGCTGTTCGAAGCTGCAGAGGGTGGTTTACATTAGCATATGGGTGTTTCAAGACGATACTAGAGGCTTGCGAATAACCATACCTCCGGTATCGATGCCCCCGCTCTTTCGTAGCTTGGGTATTCCTCCCGCGAACAACCCTGCGAGCTGAGGCGGTGCCTCGTTTCCTCCACCTCCCGCTCCTCCGAACCCGCCACCGGAATCGCTCGAGCTGCGAGGCCTATTCGCGCCGCCAGGGACCGGTGGGACGCCCAGCGACGGTAGCTTGCCCCGTCCAGGTATCGCAGGCGGTGTTCCGAGCGCCGGAGCTGGAGGACCAGATGATTTGTTACCACTGACCTGAGGAGCTGACCGGTCATTCGTAACGGCTTTTTTCAGTCTAATTCCTTTGGAAATGTCGCCGAGCAGGGCCCCCTACATGGATCGATTCGAGTTAGTATGACAGCTGAAGACCTCGTTGACTGATGTTGCAAGATTGCCTACCCGTCCAGCACCACCACCTGGAGGTGCCAGGTTAGGTAGCGGAGGAGGTGGAGGAGGACCTCCAAAGCCGGGTGGAGGCGGCGGCGGCGGTGGAGGAGGTGCCGGCATCGCGGAGCTGGACGGCTACGATGGCTGTTCGAAGGATATCGTCCCAGTTCAAGCTGCGAGTATTCCTCTAGTGGTTCTTCTTCGTTTCTGTCTGTTCGTGTGAGAATGATACAGCTCGCCGATACTGGCTGGCCGGCTGTTTCTCTCTTTGTGTCGTTCTGTGATGCTGTGACGTCGAGGGTAAGATGGAGCGGTAAAGACCGCGGAGCAGGGGCCCGGCAGCAGGCGCTCTTTTAACTCAGCAAGGTGAGCTCGGCGGGACCGGCACGCGTCGTCACAGCTGTTTAGCCGTCGCCCATCTACTTAGAGCACAAGGTTCTCTAGATGGTTGACGACGTGTCGGGCAGCAGCCTAGAAGAAGTGCTGGGGCGGAAGACAAGATGGTTGGCTGGGAGGCTGGCCAAGCGGGAGGCTGTCTTGACGGGGATGACATGACACCCGTTTCGCCTTAAGCGCAGTTGCGTGGCGGCGGTGGCTGAGCCGCTAGCCGTGGCCGCCACCTTCCAACCGTCTACAGAATGTATATAAATCGCCGCTACACGGCAAGATCATGTTCAATCCGACAGTATTGCGACTTTAGGAATGCTTCTATGTACGGTATTGCATTGCGTATGTATATGTGTATGTACTTCCTGTGGACGATGCCTTTTCCCAGAATTCGAATTTTGTAACGCCAGCCAGCCCACCCGCCCGGATGGATATGCCAAACTCGATGCGAATATGCAGCAGGTACCCGCAAAACAGGTAACGGTCAAACGGACAGACAGACAAAAGCCAAGGCTAAAATGTTTCGCAGAGCGCGCCGTCTAGACGTGCTTCCACCCGTTCTCAACCAGCACGTGCATCTCGTCCACCAGGCAAAAGTCGCCCGGCTCTTCCCGTCCCGGCTCCTCTTTCTTCCACTTCTCCACCCGTTCCGTCACCTGCTTCTTCCGCCACGGCAGACCGAGCATGCTGGTCCCGATCCGCACCGGTATCGAGATCATGTACTCGGACCAGCGATACATGTGCAGCTGCTGGTAGCGGTACGCCGGGAAGTTGTAGCCAACCCTCACCAGCGGGTTGATCCACACCCCGGACCGCACGTTCGAATGCCATCCGTGCCGAGCGTTATCCGCATGTATCAGACAGCATTCCGACCCCTCGACGTGCGAGACGGCGAGCGAATCGTCGACCCCTCGAAATCGAAGCGGGTTCTGCTCTCGCAAGAACGGGGCCGCATCGAAGGCGACCATACCATTCCAGCAGCTCTGAACTGGCACGGGACTGCCACGCATCATCGCATTCCGACTCTCGCCCCCTGCGAAGAATGGAAACCGCTGAGCTGGAGCCTCGCGTCCCTTGCTGTCTCGAATGGCAAACGTATCGTAGTAGTACTGCGGCTTGTTGAAATCGATCGAGCAGGCGGCGGTATAATTTCCATCGCGAGTCTTCAGGAGCCTGATGACATCTTGTGCCTGTACCATCCACGATGCGAGTTAGAACAGACCACCCTTGTGAATAAATTGACGAAATAGACAAGCCCAACCGTAAACACAACGTCATTCAGGAATAGGATCCTGTCAAAGCCAGCCTTCCCTTCTTTTTGCAGCTCCTCCAGCGGCTCCAGAAGCCGGTTCCTCAGCTTTGCCAGCACGGGAATCCGCCGCAGCTCCTTCTTCCCTCGCGAAGTCATCACCCACCCGGGCTTGTCGTCGCCCTGGGCGACCAGTTCGGCAACCTGCTCACGATGCGTGATAGCCTCTATCAGAACGCGTCTGGCGACACCCATACGTCCAAGAGTCTCATCGAGCTCACGGAGCATGCCCGGCGTTTCATCCCAGGACCCATTCTCGTAGATGCTGATGAAGACATTCTCCGGCCCCAATTGCTGTATCAGAAGCAGCAATCCATTGATCCAGTAGGGTTTCAAGACCTTCGCGGAAATCCAGTGGTTGGCAGCAATGTAGACCTTGCCGACGCCGTGGACTCGCGGGACCGTCGCGTATGGATTGTAGGCCCAGAGGGCGGCGGTAGACGTATCGGCAACCGGCTCCGGGTCGGAGTGCAGGAAGTGGAAGAAGATGTGAGCGTTGACAAGGAAGAATATTATGGCGAAGAGCACGCGGCGTAGGCGGGCGTAGGGGTGGAAGCGGCGGCGGAGCATGGAGGAGGCTGCATGAAATTGGATTACAACCTGGCTCGATTCGCGAAATGACGTCTGGGCGAGCGATCGAATCCAAGAGACAGAGGATGCCGGATGGACGAGACGCAAAGGAGATTAGCTAGCAACTGCCGGAGAAGAGATTATGCGCGCGGAGAGATACGACACCCGTGATGAAGTCGACATTGGCTCCTGGGCGACAGCGAGGAAGGGGTCCGCTGTCCCCGCCAAATAGGAGAAGCCGGGCAGCCGGCAGCCAAGAAACAGCAGAAGGGCGTCACGGCCGCCGACGCTGGTATGTGTTGCCGCTTACGTCAGCATGCGTGAACCTCCCCGGATTGCCCCCAGGACCCCCCCAGGCCACCCCCCACGATCTAACGTCCACTAACCTCAACCGCACTTAGCCCCGAGTACTCGAGCCATCTCCCATCTGGCAGGCCAGCCACGGGATCGCGGAACCACAGCACAGACTAGGAGATTGCCGGCGTCTATCCATGCGCAACTCCCATGCACCCTTGATTGATGTTAATTCTCACGGGCGGTATGCCCATAGAACTCCGTTGCACTTGGTTGTACGGTGTCTGCAGCTACAGTGTATCAAGTTGCAATTGGTATTATAACATGATAATACCAGGATCTAATCATATCAAATCTAATAACATCTCACAGCTTAAGCTTATCGGCAGATAGGTACTTACTTAATCCAATCTTACATGCATGCGCCTGGACATCACAATGATCGAGGGTCCCAGCAGACAAGCTCTATCCAGCGGGCCGTCGATCACCAGACCCAATCCCCTTGAGCCGTCAAGATCCACCCTTCTCGCTCATGATGATGGCGGTGTCGCATTTGGCGCCCGGAGTCTCGGCCAGCTGCAGCTTCTCGCTTCCGACATGCCTCCCACTGGCGGTCGACGTGCATCCCTCCTAAAATAGGTTCCACAAGCATGCACGACGACATGGACACTTTGAACAAAGAGCGCAGCTGCGCAGTCCACAGCTGCACAGCACAGCGACGTTATTCATGCATCACCGTTCAACACATCGGACAGGTGCAAGAACGCGCCGACATAGCTGCGAGAAGAACCAAGTGATTCTTGGCCGCGAGTCGCGACCCACCCGCAGCTTGTTCAACAAGGTGTTCTTGAGTGCCAGAGCTCTGCCGCGATCAAATGACGGTACACCATAGCCGGTGCTCTCTATTTTCAGAGTCTCGTCGACGCGCCTTGCATATCTCCACCGCAAGCATCTACCGAGCTTGAAATTGCAATTGGTGCTCGTCCTCGACGATTCCTTCCTGTGAGCCGTCTGTCTCCACTTCACGCCGTCAGAACTTAGACAGCTGCATTTCCGCGGCGGATGCAGCATGTCCACGTCACGTACCTGATGATCTTAGTCGACAGAAGCTGCGCTTGTAGAGTGCGATCCCAAATGTGGGAGGTGTTGGGCGATATGTCCTAGGTCCCACGGACATCCGTCCGCGCATAATTAATCTCGAAGAATCCACGCCGTATCTTATAATTACGGTCACCAACGGCTACCAGAGTTCCCTCGTTTCAAAAGAAGGGGGTAAATAGGGCAATCCTCGAGATTAATTCATAAGCCCTCCCGCGCAGAATACCAGAATATTTGTTTCGTCAGCGCGACTCGTTTCGTTGCGCTATCAAATATACTCGACAGTGACAACATTTAGCCTCAAGCCAACAGGTCCACGGTCCACGGTATTCTGGAAATTCGAACGGACACGAAGTTAACACCTCCAACTGCTCCACGCTGCTGTGCCATACTGTCGCTATTAATACCAACCGACCCTCGTGGCCAGAGCTTTGCGTATTGCTTTTTATCTTTTCGTAGCGGCCATTGAATCCGTTTCGATTCAGGTTTAGTTATTAGAGGGAGTAAGCCTTGCCGACAACTGCGTATCCGCCCGTCGCGTCCCCAACATGCATAATTAATAATTGTACTGCGCAGTTGGAGAAATTAGTAGCGTCTCTTCAATAGAGGGCTTGCATGCTGCAGGTGCACAGTAGAACCTGCGTCGGCATACCTGCTTTATCGCTTTATATCACACGGCCACTCCCCCTCCGATTGTCTCGTCTGATCCTTTCCTTTATTCTTGCTTGCAACTTTCGACATCCTCACTGCGACAAAAGTAGATAAAGATCATCGGTATATTTCTCGACTCATCCAGTCTGGTGACTCGTGCGGATTAAGCAATAGATACCTGAGTAAGTATGCATCCGACATACTTCAAGACACTCCCGTAGATACCCAGCTCACATAGTACACCTCCCAGATATCGTACCTCTGATTTCCACAATATCGAAATATAAGATACATCGTTAAACTTCAAAGAAAAACAATACACAACATATTCGCGACATCAATCCCGATCAGACGACATGAGGCACTTCCTCCTTCCCGTCATCCTCTTGACATGGATTCTCCAGGTCGCAGCGTCGCCAGTCCCAAGTCCCGGCCAGTCGTCATACTACAGCCCCAAGCCCAGTGGCGACCTGTTTGGCAACAAAGCCCAAGTCGTCGCGGATGCCGTCAAGCCTTACGTCGAGGAGGGCTGCGTGGATAACTGCGTTCTGCGCACGGATTATAATCCATGCACGGGCAGCGAAGGATGTATGTTCTCACACACTAACCTCATACATGATCATATACATCGTCCCATCCCGTCACGTATCCCTATCCTCACGTCCGAATAGACGCTAACAGAGGGTCATGATTGATTCCGTACATAGGCCGGGAGAATTGCGAAAAGTTCATCTACCGACTATGGAATGCGATCGACCGATGCATTCAAAGCGAATGCAGCAGCACGGCTACCAGCTACGGCATGAACGAGGCACGCGACGCGAAGGCCTTCGCAAATGTCTACTGCACGATCACCGAGACTCTGCTCCCACTCATCGGGGAAGACTCGGAAGGCCCATCATATTAGTGGGTACATACTCCTCCTTTGTAGGATCGCCAGTTGCACGTGGGGCCCGGCGTCTCGCCGTAGCAGTTCTCGTTTTTCGAGCTGCGTGCTCGCGTTCGAGATCTGACAGTTCAATGTCATCACGAACGTCAAATGCGTGCTTATGGAGAATAGTGCAGAGACGATAGCTGACCTCGAGTGTGATTGTAGAAAATACCACCAGACTACCGCCAAATGCTTCAAGACGACGAGGCGACTGATTGCTCCACTGAATTGCCCAACGCTATTCATACTTCCAAGCCATCATTCCGTGGATGCGACAAGATTCTGTAAAAGTGTCATCGTGGTTTCGCCTCCAAAAACTCTGTTTCTGATCATTTAGAACCCCTCTATCAACTTTTAATTTCATTTATTTCCCTATCGGTATCGAATTATCCGAGAGTGGCGTCCGGCGTCTACATTCGTTTCGTATCATTTCGACAGTGCAATATGCCTTCCTTCCGTTCCATTCTGCTTTACCTTCAATTTCTTAAACCCCTTCCTCCCCATTGATATCTATTATTATATCCCCTTGCCATACCGGGTTTTCGGCTGTCGTTGAGTCTATGCATATCCGTTTCTTTAGATGCCCGCTGAATTCAAGGTATCGTGTCATCTATTACTCGTCGCTGATGAAGCATGTCAGTGCTCTCAAAACACTGCTAGTAAATTTCCCACGTAAATTCGTTTAATAATTAATTATAGCAGCGTGGTTAGATTGCATTTATTCTTGTATATAGAGTAGCTAGGCGCCTAGGAGAGGCAGATTTGTGAGGTTGCATTTTCGGGGTTCGTGAATTTTAATCCATAGTAAATAATAGTTGGATATTACAAGTGGCGCATTCGCCTAGTCTCTGTGGCATTCGTCGAGAAACCGGGTTTACGTTATTTAGACCGTTGGGAATTCAAATTCGTCGGCTTTTCCTATCCCGCTTTCGATATCGCCTTATCCAGATGCAGCGTGCATATCTGTGTAACCAGTCCTAGTTGTCGGCGTGCCTGACAACGCTTGTCTAATGCAAGCAAGTGGCCCTTACTTCGCCGCTATCTTATAACCTCACGAAAGCAGTAATTCCACAGAACTAATAGAGAATAGTCGCTCTAATTTTACGATTGTGGGCATTTATTCCCCCTGGACGTCTACAGCTAGTTATTCGCAACTTTAACCTGGAGCATCGAATATGCTGATCCAATTATACCAACCGCTGCACGACATCCCGAACGCGGAACTTTCCACATCACTCCTCAGGGTTTTAAATTTCGCGCACGTGATACATGGTTGTCGCCAACCAACATTTGCGAAAATGACGACGCGATGCAGGCATGCACCCCTTTTCAACCCACAAGCAAGGAGTCTCGTTTCCTTATCGGAGACCCTGCGTTTCTTACAGTTACTGTGGAGAAAGGCAACCGAAGCGAGGAATGGAAGCTTAAGTGTTTTTGATTCTTGACAGCGTGTGTGCGCGTGTGTGCGTGAACAGAAGGAAAAGAAACTTGCATCCTCCAAAACACCGCGTGCTGCAGGCTCGACCTGCCGTGATCAGTGAGTCCAATCACCCTAATTTCGCATCTGCGCGCTGCAGGGTTCTGTCATATCATGGGGTCTTGGATTTCGTCACTGGCCTAAGCGCGATCGGTTGCCTGATAACAAAAATTTTGACATGCTCCCAGGTTCTTCCAGGAAGCCACAAAGTGCATTGAACTCCTGTTTGAGCCAACATGAATTGCGCGACCAGCTGCCCGAGAGCTCAGTCGCGCAAAAGGCGGGGTTTCACGATTCATGGTGGCGTACTGTGCAACTATGCATTTGCACACACAGACGGTGTGACCGTGCTGTTCTGCCGGTTTCCTTCAACTGTTGGCTTTCAGGGGCTGCCGTCCAATATATCCAGAACACAGGCCGGTCGACCAACCCGACGCCTCTGTTGGTCCTCTGCAGATGTTTGCCTCCCTGATATTTAGCTGACCGATCACAGCGTAAATTGTCTGGTAAGCGCATATTGCAGATGTCACACGGCGCTGCATTGCAATGCAGATTTTGAACCACTGCATCCGCATGCATTGTCAAATATTCAGACAAAGGTCTCGGGGACGCTGATCCATACAGACAGGAAGCCATGTAAGAGGACCACAATGTTTGACGCAATCCCCATCATCCTCACCTGTCAGCTGCCTCGTAAACGCCCGCTGCCTCGAGGCGAGCCAAGGCCTCCGTCTACCAACGGACGCATGCTCTGTTAATAGCCCGCGATGACCTATACGATCGATTCTCGAACAAGGCAGCTGGCCAATGAACGCCGCGACCGCCATGTCGGGCTCGGAGGCATTAGCGTATACGCCCTCTATCTACGAAGTATGGAGTACAACTAATACCTGACTAGAGCCGTCAGGCCAGGCCGTGAAGGCTTGAACCTGAAGCAGCCCTTCTGCTCGACGCGGCAGGTAATGGGCCCGCCAAGGGTCGAAGACTGTTTAATTTCCCAGCGGACATCGATATCTTGTCACCAGCCAATCAGGTGTAATATCTGCCCGCAATCCCTGCTCTTTGTGCCCCGGAAAGAGTAGCTGCAGCGAAGGGTCGCCCTGTCGTTGAAATCCTGTCCAACCGGTCGCTTACCGTCGAGGGAAATAAAATGCATTCATTCGCTGAATCAAATCGTTGGACAGCGACAGAAACGTTAACTCCATCGGTTGGTGCATGGTGCAGTGGTGCGCATGGCATGGTTTGTCTCTCGCTCGCTTTTCGGACTGAGGTGCTCCACCAGAAATTAACCTCAGGCAGTAGTGCGCGCAATCAAGAAGAATGCAGAAGGCCCACTGGTCGCTGAAACACTGGCAAAAGATGAGATGAAAAGGGCTTCCAATGTCATGGGTGGGTCATGTGTGTCTGTCTGTCTGGTCGAGTGTCTTCTCGCCTGCCAGGCGCAGAATAGTGCAGGTTTTCGCGCAGTAGTATAAGTGTCTTCGGTTCCCCTGGGCCCTCTGTCTGCCCGCCTTTTCCTTCTAGACGCACTTGTCACCAACGATAGCCTCCGTCCTTTGCACCGTCGCTCTTCTGCTTTTGAGAATTAACGTCTAAGACGTTTTTCTTCACCACGCTCTTTAATCGCAAAGTCAATCTGTCGCTCATTGCCTAGTCCATCTACGTTTTTTCACGCCTCCATCTTCTAGCGGAATATATAATCCTCGACGGCAAAACTCCATCCCACCAACGTCACCGTCTACAACAAACTATCTCGTGTTATTCACCGAGTATATTCATATATCTCTATTCATCTCTATTCATCAAAATGCAATTCACCGTCTTCACCACTCTCCTCCTCGCCGCTGCGGCCCTCGCCTCTCCGGCACCCGCGCCACAGGGTTTCCAAGTTGTCATCAAATACGTCGACGCCCCCAACTGCGATGTTGCATGCGGCGCAAACGTCACCGCCGCAGCTGCCATCTTCACGACGACCAGCACCTCCACAAGCTCGACCAGCACCAGCAGCATCTGCACATCCAGCACCAGCACCGAGGAGGAGGAAATCACAATCACTTCTACCAACACCAAGTTTGTGATTGTGACGGTGCAGACGGATGAGGCGTCGACTGAGACCCTCGGATCCGAGACTGTCACTTCGCTGCCGTCGGATCTTTCCTACGAGACTGCTGCGCCGGAGCCGACTTATTAGATGGTCTATCCATACGATATGATGTAGTGGCGGTGGGAGTTGGGGTGCGGGGCGGGGCGGCGGTGCGCGCGCAACTTACGGGGAGGCATTCTGGTTTGGATTTCGCTGGAGCTGGGTTTGGACGAAACCTCTTGAACTACTCTCTATTATTCCAATCTTTACTCATATTTATTTTTATTCATTTCTCTCTTTATATTATTGATAACGGATTGAAGAGGCATGTGCGGACTTTATGGGATCGGACTTTATCTTCTGGAACGCTTATATTTCTCCCTCCACTACACTACGATCTATCATTCTACGCCTCGAGATGGATTTTTATTGATATCTCGGGCTCTCTCTCCATCTACTTTATCTCATCATATCATGTCATTATTAGTCAACCTTTTCTAGGAATGCAACACTCCCAATGCATTCTGCCCTCTATATTATGACAATGAACGATACCCAATCTAACCGACTATATTATATCTTTACTCCTAAACTTCCGCAGTTTGCGTTCTTAAATCTTCAAGATTCATCTCGAGCTAAGATCTCTTTCACAGTCTCGATGGCTGGACGAATCGGTCTGGCAAGAATACCGATGTACTTTATTATGTTTACAGCTAGTACTGGTGCGAATGATTGCATGCATGCATGTTTCACTTCGTTTCTTCTTGGGCCCTTATCATGTAAGGGTCGATTCATATTGTATTTTCATTCATGAAATGCGCGCGTGCGCGCATAGTGGCATCTGTCGGTCTGTCAATCTATCAATTGATCGGGTTAGCTAGGATTAGCGAGGCACGCACCGATGGTCTAGCCTGAAAGCCGGATGTCACTAGCTAGATTTCATGAATTTATTAAATATTCTATCGTTGATTATAATACTATTGCGCACGTTGTCAACGTTGTCGAGGTCCGATCGCCACCCATGATGATGCCGTTGTCCTGGCTAAGCTTCATCATTTCATGCATATCCTATGTATAGGCTATAGAGCATCTAGAGGTTGGGTGTTCACTTCTGAGTAGTCACAAATCAACCCGCCCAGATAATGTGGTTATGTAATTGCTGGTGTAGGGGACAATGTTTAACTGACAGCCAACGTTATAACGACAATTTGGCTCCCGACGAGCGTGACTTTGCATGATATATGCTTGAAGCCTATCACCACCAATCCAATAGAGATCACGCTACACTCATCCGCCATAGTAAAATATAAAATTCTTTCGTCTGCTCTATGCGTATGTCCTAGAGAACAAGAGTTAAATTTTCAAAAGAGAAGCATATTATCCGAGGATGCATAGCCACCCCTTCTTCGCTGCCAAAAGCTCTTATGCGACAACCTGGCTGATTTTATATTCGACGGTAACGCCATCCGCCTTAACGTGGAATCGCCCAACGGCAACAAACACACCATCCTCGAGCGCCTTGTACTGCTCTGCGCCCGCTTGGATGAACTTGTGCGTGACTACATATGTTCACACGCGAGCAGTATCGACAAATGTCAGTGCATGCGTGAAATTGCCATGATTAATTTCCGGAATGACGTAAACAAGCAAGGGCGAGAAAGGAAGGAGGGAAGGTAGACGTACCGGCACCCCACCCGGTAACAAGACCGGGACTCGCGGCTCCAGCGAAGATGCTTGCGATTTCAGCGTTCATATGAATTACGCCCAGGTAGGAAAAGTTCAAAAGCTGGTCAACTCGCCGTTAGCCATCGCACTATATACCAGCGAGACGGCTGGCCGACTAACTAGTCGAAGGGGTGCGAGCTACTCACGGCACCATCGTCGGTCTTGAAGACGCTTCGGACGTCGAGGCGCTTAATGGCGTCGCCGGGATCGCCGTGGATCCAGTCGGCGCCGGCGACAAGCTTCGCGTTGACCTTGGTCGGGAAGTGATCATGGGAAACCAGAGTTCCCGATACGAGTTTCTGCGTGAACGGATATTAGTATACATGTCATACAACTTGCCTACGTAGGCGAAACTTATGAGGCGGCGGCTGGTATACTTACGACCCAAACGAGGTTCGGACCGCTGCTGAGGGTGCCTTGTCCGCAAAAAAAGCTGTTAGAATAATACTATCTCGAACGGGTTGCGAATGTGGTATTTTGAATGTCGCTAAGTGCAAGGGATGTGAACCGGACGATACGATTCGACGGAACAGCGACAGGCAAGTCAAGGCGTACCGATTGGCAGTCCGGGCTCGATATTAAGCTAAAGAGCGATACCATTAGTCTGAGGGACCCAAAATGCGCCATTCTTGTAAAATCAGTCTTCTGAGCGGAACACTCTATCGACGGCTGGCATCTGTCGTATAACCCCGCAATTCCGAAGGCGTCATAGCCCAGACGTGGGGGAATGCCCGCCAATGCAATCTTATCCACGTCTCTCAGCGTAGAGGGGCATGCACATCTGAAGCACAAGATTAACGTACCAAAGCCGTGAAGGCGGGCTTGAGCTTTGGGAACTCTGCGTCAGCCATGGCGAGGGGTGTTACTTTGAGATCAGGTAGGGCAGTGGGCTCGAAATGGGTGCTGTACTGGACGTCTGAAGGTTGGGGAAGAGAGTTCGAAGGCGTCGGCTTCCCTTGGTCCGAACCTCATTTATATAATCGCCGGGTGGTGTGTGTAACCTTCTACCGACAACGCGCCTGGTAACGTCCAGTCTTGGTCAAATTTACCGGTTGGCTTACATGTGGGCTGCATTGGGTTTTGTTCGATAGGCACTTTGGTATATTGTTGTTCAATTCGCACGATCCAATGCCTGAATTATGCATAATAGTATAAAAATCTGAGGTTTAACTTGAATTGTGCGTGTAATGCATGATGTGTGATTGCACGGGAGCGTGCATAGGCAAGATAACGGGCTGGAGCATCATGCATCACCTTAATCTTTAAAAGAATGAAGCGCCAAAATTTCCCTGGTTAGTCTCGGGGACGCTGGCCCTGGTGTTTTCCAGATCTAGGCAATTAGGGTCTGCATGATAGAACCTTCTAGCTTTGTCTTCTAGTCTTGCGGCGACATAACTTACGCTCCAATATCAATCTGCCTCTCAAGCTGGGACGCGTCAGTCGCGTGTGCTGCTAAGAACATCGAAACCTTCAAATCCCAAAAACACATCCCTCCGAACTACCAAGAAGCAAATATCATCCATCATCACCTTTCATACCGGTCTCTCAAAACTATGCCGGTGGCCTCAATGCTTACGCTCCCTCCGGAGCTGCTCGTCGAGATATTCTCGTACCTCGACATACACGACCAAATAACCCTCAGTCAGACTTCCCTCGCCTTACAAGCTATCTTACTGAATGACAAGTCCCTCCAGAGAGCCAGATACGATGTCACATCAGAGCCGGCTTGGGATGAATTCTTCAACGCGGACTTAGAGCATACTTCCCTCAAAACACACATCATCCTGAAGTCCCTCCCCGATAGTCCTTTTGGACGGTTGTTCTGCGAGTCAAAGGGCGGCGTGGTCAATCGTTATAGCTACTGCTATGACAAGGCTGCGAGAGGCTACACGGGTTGCTTCTCTGACAAGTACATCAAATGCGAATACGTGCTGGATGCATACATGACCCTGCTGCGCAGCAGGTTCCGTGACAGCGAAGAAGACGAAGAACATGAATACGATGAAGACGAAGAAGTGGATCCGGGGGAAGAGGAAGCGCGTGATAGTCTAAGGGAGGAGTACCAGGCGTCCGCATACACCTGGAATCCCTCAGTGGCGAGAAAAGTCAGCTGCATCTTCCGATACAACCTCACCGACGTCACTGCCTGCCCATTTCTCAATGAACCGGTCCTATCACCATACAATATCGATACTCACGCAGATGCCGAGACTACTCAGAAATACCGCGAACGTTGCGCCAAAATTTCGGTCGTAATAGCCATTCACAAAGAACCATCTATGCAATATGACGACCCCCCACTCCCGTTCAGCTGTAGTCAATCGATCCCTTTGACGGCGAATACGACGGTCAGGGAATTGATCAATATGACCATTTGCGGGAGCCAACGAATGCTGGAGTGGGGCGGTATCGGCAAGGACGACACGGTCGAGTACACGATTAGTCTTGTGAAGGCTGGCAAGAAACATCTTGGACATCTCCATTTGACAGCGCGTCTACCTTCAAAAAAGGCGCGGCAGGTGTCTCGAAAGCAAAGAGGCCAAGGGGGATGGCCATAGTGGGATTTAGTGGGGCGGCGATATCAAGATGGATAAGGGAGGGCGGTGTCGGACGTTTAGACACGGACCTGATTCTCGCGCATTCAGAATGAGCAGAAGGACAAATGACGAAAGGCACTAGTTTGTGAGGAGGCATACTCGTCCAGATCAGAGATCATGCGGAATACTATTTGTCTAGACATTCGATAGATTCCAAGTGCCATGAATCAAAGGCTTTAGTGGGAATATAAAATGCAAAATATCATTGAAGATACCGACTTCCTAACGTCCTTGACTGAGCACAAAGAGAGAAAGCAGCAAATAAACAAAATCTCATCCATGGCGTAAGCAGTTTAAAATGTCGTTTACCCAAGTCTTGCGTCCCTCAACCCACGGGATATCCAACTTTCATGACCGCTCTTCTACACCCCGCCATCTGGGTGCTGCAGCATCTCGGACGTCCATCCGCCATTCCATCACGTAGCATGCTTCACCGTCCCGAACGGCTCCGCCCGCACCTTTGTCCAATCGATCTCCCCGTCCATCTTCTCATCCACGAGCCCGCACACCAATACGTTGTCCCCCCGGATCAGGTATAGCCCATGCTCGACAATCTCGCTCGGCGTCGTCGACACGTCCGCGTCAAGCGGCTGGAAGATGCGTTCGCGAGTATGCTGTAATATTAAATTTGTAGTCTGGTCGTGGCCGAGAAGGGTGCCCTATGGTGGAATCTTAGGGTGTGTTCAATATTTAATTAAAGTTTTTGTGGTTGTTGGAGGAGAGGGGATAGTGAGTAAGACTTACGATGAGCGTCCGGCCGTCCGAGGTGATTACGGTTACGGTTTCTAGAACGTGTGAACGCGTTAGATATGGATTCTGAGGGTGGAATGGTAGAAGGAAATAGGGAACGTACTGTCGATATAGGCGGTGAGCTGTGACATTGCTGCGGATCCTTCCCGATGAAACGGATGGGGAGTCCGGCACGTAGACACGCGAAAGACCGTGCGAGCTCCGAGGAGGCGGACTCGACGAGAGAAACGAAAGACGCAAGCCTGCTCGCCCGCTGCTGTCGATTCAATTGATCGAGATGGCTGTGACGGTGAAGCAAGCCCGCTGCGGTGTCGGCTGTCAACTGGAACTGTGGTGGTTGATGTCCGGGCTGAGTTTGTGCGGCTTAAGCCTCATTGGCAGCTGCTCGCTTGTGGCAGGCGTTTTGCACGTTTAGCTCCAAGCTGGCTACTTCTGCTTCTCCTGGCGACGGAACGTACGAAACACTACGCTCACGATCACGAACCATCCCCACGACCATCGATCGATTGCCCCACGCGGCCGGCTGACGACTTACCATCGGCTTGCTCTATCACGGGAGAAGCATCGTATATCCGACCGTGCACAGATACCCCGCGAACGCAATGCGGTCGTTACAAGCCGTCACGGCGGCGTTTCTGTCCGTCGCCTCCCTCGTCACCGCGCATAACATCCAATTGAACGCCCACTCGCGCGAGTGCTTCCATGAGAACTTGCACAAGGACGACAAGATGACCGTCACCTTCCAGGTTGGCGACCGCGAGTTTGGCGGCGCGGGTAACCTCGATATCGACTTTTGGGTGCGTCCACATAAGCCTATATCCAGCCACCACCCGCCCATCCATCCATCCCGCGTCCCTCCCTCCACATTATCACGCACACATTCATCCTCAGGCCGTATTTCCACCTTCATACTCTAGCTAACGCTAATTACCCACCGTTGCGTATAGATCCAAGACCCCTCTGGCGCCCTCCGCATCAACGAGCCCCACACCTCTGTCGGCGACCACTCCTTCACCGCCCACGAAGACGGCAAATACACCTACTGCTTCTCCAACGAAGGCTCCTCCGTCTCCTCGAAGGAAGTCTCCTTCAACGTGCACGGCATCGTCTACGTGGCTGAGGAAGAGCACCCCTCAGACCCGCTCGAGAAGGAGGTGCGCACGCTCGGCGAGCTGCTGGCCCAGGTCAAGGACGAGCAGGAGTACATCGTCATCCGCGAGCGGGTGCACCGCAACACGGCCGAGAGCACGAACGACAGGATCAAGTACTGGAGCGTCTTTCAGCTCTTCGTGCTGGTTGGCAATTGTGTCTTCCAGGTGTTCTATCTCAAGCGGTTCTTCGAGATCAAAAGGGTGGTATAGGCATTTTGGATCATCTTTCTTAAGCGGCGGTGTAAGTAATATATGTACTTTGCAGCGTGCATGGGGGTGATGCATAATGAGACTTTGGTGTGCATGTGCAGTATATAATCAAGTATTTGCAGGTCAAGCTGTAGACCTGACTCGCTACGTCGGCGACATGGTGGTAGACATGGCCCGTGATGATGTTGAGAGGCAACGGTCGCTTCTAGCTATCGATGAATCGGCGGACTCCATGGACATATTTGATGTACATTATTCCATCATTTGGTTGTGATCTCACATTTGTATGAAAATCTTCTCCGGCACGTAATCAGCAGGATGCAACGTGCCGTGGACTTGTATACGAATTTCATATGATATAAATAGGAAGAAAATAGCTGATTCCAGGATCCTGGTCTGTAAGAACCAGCACTCAGCACCGTCCTTAGCCGTGGATGTGGGGCAGCTTGATTAGCTCTGAAGCCATAATATCTCGCCATAATATAGTACAAGACGTATGGAAGGATGCACAGACGTGATGTGGGAGCAAACGATTCAAGATATTCGCCAAAGACAGACATATTCGCTTTCGTAAAGGTTGGTTTCATGTGAAGATAGTAGCACCTAACGCTTTCTCGACTTTCATGCGGGAATAATGACAATGTGAGTGCGATTTTAGTAGATGCAATGCTCGTTAGGGTAGAATTCAAATAGGCTGCTGCTTAAGTCCCTGGAAAATCCCCTTCTCCTCAAAGGAGTCGAGCAGTGGCTGGAGTGGCTCAAGGTCACGTTTGTCGAGGAGCTCAAACTCCTGCATTCACACCTGTTAGTAACTGTTTTTCTTCGATGTCGTTGAAAGGTAGAGTGGGGTCTTACCTTCGAGAACATGATGAAATGAGCAAAGAACGAGTTCAAATGTGCTTCAAGGCTCAGATGAACAATCTTGTCGAAATGGGTGTGGTAGATGTGGGCAAATACACGGAACATTTGCTTGAAGATCGACTGGCAGCTACCGAAAAAGCCGATCGGGAAGCCTGCTTCCTTGCCAATCCAGTTCTGTCCGACTTGGCCGGAAGCTTGTGGGGACGCAATGATTTGAGTCCCGGTAGCGGTTATGGCGTTCGATGGACGGGTAGGGAACACCGATTCATCCGTCAACCGGTTGTTGATCCAAGTGAGGACATACTCAATGTATTGAGCAGCAGGGAGGGGACGAGGTTTACGATCGGCCGATAACCAGTAGTAATCCGTGCTACTTCGTGTTAGCAGACATCATCAACCATGAGAAGTCGAACAATGCTCTTACCCAGGTCCGGCTGACATGGATTTGCAGTGTTGGCAGAATTCGAAGATGACCCCGAAGAAGAGCTTGAG
Organism: Drechslerella dactyloides; assembly: GCA_020064725.1. NCBI lineage: Eukaryota > Fungi > Ascomycota > Orbiliomycetes > Orbiliales > Orbiliaceae > Drechslerella > Drechslerella dactyloides. The sequence continues at coordinate 1,193,097 of JAGTWJ010000002.1, forward strand.
GAATTCATAAAATTCGAAGGCTATGATCTCGGAATTAGTGTCTGTAGATGTCACTCTGTTGGCGGGAACGGTTATGACATACTATTGAGGGCAATCCACTCTCCCTTGTCAACGTGCTTTGGCAGTACGACAATTGTCTTGAAGTTGCCCTTCAATAAATGAGAATTGACGTACGGCTTGCACATGAAGAGAGGGCGAGCGATTCCGTGGGTAATCGGACGCGTGACGACCGAACTAGTGCTAGAGCCCGGGGTGCCGGTACCGCTGGGGCTGCCGAACGAGCCGGTGGAACCAGGCATCGTGGGCAGCGGAGGCGCCTTACCACCTTTATTCCTCTTATCATTTTGGTTGAACTTGCGCCTAGATGTAGAAAAGACAGATGAGAAACCGGCTGACAGTGAAGTAATCGATTCAGCAAGAGCAGCAGGGGGGGATGAAACGCACAACATGTGCAGCATTTTGGAAAACATGGGGACCATTGGTGACCCAATGCTCGAGATGTTCCTCGGCGGCAGAAGAGTGGATGAGGAGGTAAAATGGAGAACGGCGCATGGTTGGATAATCAGAGAGTTGAAAATAGGGGAGGGAAGAGGGAGAAAACGAAGGCATTATCGTGATGTATGTAACATTTCGGAATGTTTACATACCCAATACTATTGAAGAAGGACATAGTTTCTTCGGCGGCGACTTAAAATACCCGATGAGCAAAAGCCTAGACTGCCAAGATTCCGGAATGCTTGTACCGGGGTGTGCTTGTAGATCTAATGCACGCAGATAGTGGCACTGGTTATCAGCTGGTATTGCTGAAGTCCGAATCCAAGCGGATGGTGAACTTGAGGCTTCTACCAGTGGCTGAGGCGGTGACCAAGAGGAGCTTCTGGATGGAGAGGAGCGGAGGGTAGTGGCGTGGAGACCCAAAGAATGCGTTTAGACGAGTATCCGAGAATCGGAAGCCTGTAATGAACCGATCGGATGGCGACACCGTTCCTGGTCACGCTCTATACTATATACTTCTTGATGGATGGTAGCTGTACAGCTGTGACTGGTAGCCCCTCTGGTGATAGTCCGTTAGCATCTGCTTTACGTGTACAGCTTCAGAGATGAGAGGGAAGTAGCAGGTCCTTCAGGTAGAAGCTTTGAATACAATTGCTAGGCTGGACAGAGAAACAGAAAGAGTAGCTTGGAGATTCTGCTTACTGGAGCTTTGCCCGAGCTTTACCGCGGATTGTTCAGGCAGATAGAAGTGAAGGCGTGGCTAATATCTCCTCGCTGGTCCGCAGCTCTCCCCGCCGGCCTGGAAACAGCAATGAGAGGAGTTATCGAGAGCGGGAAAACGAGAGGCGAGCTGGATGCGACGAGGGGAGGATGCGATTGTGGCCGGTCGCTACACGGAAGCGGAATGATAGTGATGGCGGTAGGTGATGGTGGGTGATGATGGTGATGCAGGCGCAGGGTGTCGTCGGGCAGCTCTGAGGAGCAGCACGCTCACTATCACTGGCCCCTTTCTTGGTGGTGGCTCGTCTGCGTTGCCCGCCAGTCTTGGCGCGGTGTCGCCAAACGCCGTTTACACTTGCCTCAACGACAAACCATCTCAGACTCGGTCTTCTTTGAGCCGCTCTTCTATTCTACATCATCGCCGTCTGTCTGGCTAGCTACATCTACTTGACAGGGCGATACTCACAACAGGACTATATCCGCAACAATGTCGTCCTCTCCAATGTCAGGTACGCGTCTTTCCACGGCTTGTCGCGCAATATCAGGGTGGCTAACGGCTTTCTATAGATCTCTCGGACCGGCCACCGCCCCGGCGACGAGCAGTCGCCTCGGACGACGACGATGATCTTCGCTCGGACACTCCGCCTGCAAAGCCCGCTGCTGAGCCACCTCTCGACGAAATGTTCGATGATGACGACGACGACGATGCACCGAAGCAACGTTCGCGACGCCAGGCCTCGCCAAAAGATAGCGACGATGGCCTGCAAGACGATGACGATGACGACCTGGGGGACGATCTCTTTGGTGACGGCAGCGAGCCGGAGGCAGGCGGTGCTAAGCCAAAGTATGAACTCGATCTATGCAATGATAAGACGAAAAGCTGGAGACAATCGTCTAACATTGGGGATGCAGGGTTCGGACACTCGATGACGAAGAGCTCGATTCTGGTGACGAACTTGACGCGGACCCGCGTCGACGCGTTCGCGATGGACTTGACGATGAGATGATGAGCGAGGATGGACGCGACGAGACGTCTTACGAGGTTGACATAGGTCTACACAAGCTTCCTCAACCGTCAGACGATCAGGTTAGTTCGCAGCCTCCAGTCAGCGCACCAGTCAAAAATCTTTACTAAACTGGGTTGTGTGGCTTCTCTATACAGGTCTATCTCCTCAAAATCCCACAGTTCATATCCATAGCCCCTCAGATATTCAAGCCGGAGAAATTCGAAGCTCCGAAACTCCCACCTGATGCTGCTATCACCCCCTACACTTTCGCGACAACCGCCATAAGATGGCGTCGGTCCCCAGCAGACCCGTCGAAACTCGAATCCAACAGCCGAATAATCCAATGGAACGACGGCAGCTTCTCGTTACAAATCGGCAGCTCAAAAGAGGGCCTCTACGACCTACCCACGAATATGCTGGTACCCCCAGACGATGTCGAGTACAATCCAGCTCACGATAGCTTCACATTCCTGGCTGAGCCGCTGGCAAACTCGCGCCTCGTCAGATTCTTCACACATGCAACACAGGGAATGGGTGTCGTCCCGGCCAGCGACAGCATCATCACGGACGACATAAAGCAGATGGTCGCAGCACGTTACAAGGCAACGCAGAAGAGACGGGGCGAAGAGACCCCCAAGCAAATGGAACTTCTGTATAAAATCGAGGATCCAGAGCGGGCAAGACGCGAGGCGGAGGCAGCAGAGAAGGAGATTGAGAAGTCGAGAAAGAAGATTGAGGCGCAGCGGAACAAGGAGGTCGAGTCAGCGGGTGCCAATGGTTACCGGAGACGGTATAGGCGCGACCAGGCTCTCACGCTTGACGAGCTCGAGGAGGGCGGTCGCGAGCGTTCGAGGGCGGGTGGTGGCGGCTACAAAGGGAAGAAGGTACATGAGGATGAATACGACGAAGACGACGGTTTCGTGGAGGCCGATCCGGCAAGTGACGAGGAGGAAGAAGAAATCGACGACTCGGATGAAGAAGAAGAGTATGAAAGCAGCAGGAGAAGGGAGAAGAAGAAGAAACACAAGAGCAAGTCAAAGAGGCGGGAGGAAGAAGACGACGACGACGAGCCGCTGGCGGAGTTTACGGACGGGGAGGACGAAGATGACGAGCCGCGTGAACGAGCCAAGTCGCCGAGCAAGCCAAAGGCGCGGTCAGCATCCGAAGCCGGGGATGAGGATGACGAAGAAGAGGGCGAGTTATCCAGGGCCCCGGAGAGAAAGCGAAGGCGACTGGTGATGGAGGACAGCGAAGAAGAATGATCCTTCTCTCGCGCGTTTTATCTCGACAAGCATATTTCATTTATCGGAGCATCTCATCCTGGTCCCGTTCAGGTACACCCGCCTTATGTGATTCACCCTCCCCCTGCTCCCTCATCTAATTCAATTTGCACGCGGCGCCATGCACGGTTGGTTGGCGGAGAATGCCCGCACGCGATACCGTACGTGAGACGGTTCTAGACGGAACGCACCTGTATGATATGTAGTTTTATATCTCGCATGACGAAGGCAATACGACTTATCAGCCAACTGATCGGTAATGGCCCGTGCCAGCCGCGCCCCGCTGAAACAGCGCGACTCTAGATCTCAGCTTGAAACCCGTCGTGCATGGCGACCTCCCTCGCTTGTGCACCGCGCGCCCGCTCCGCAGCCAATTACAGCGCGCTCAGCGGCAGCGGAGAGTGCTGGGATGGCCTGGCCGGCCAAGGTACCAGCCCGTGCGGCCGGCGCATGAAACCGGAGCCTGGGCCTTTAAATACTCATCTTCTTCGTATCAGCGAGTAAGTCAGTCCTGAGTAAGTAGGTGAGTTAAGTGGCAGGTGAGCGAGGCCGCCGGATCGATCGATTGCTGGCTAGCTCGGACTCGTGTATACTATATAAAACCACGTGTATCGACATCAACGTCTCGAAGCTTTAGCCTCAGCGGCGGCGGGCGCCATCGCCATCACCAACATCCTATCATCCGCAATGGCGAGACCATCCTTTCGCCGCATCCCGCCTCCTCCGCTGCCTCCTCCAACCTGCAGCCTCCCGCCGATACCTGTCGCTACTAGCTCGGCCGTGGACACCAACAGCAGCGCGAACGGGAACCCCAACCTCGCAAGCTCAAGCGCAGCTAGCGCCAAGCAGGCCACGTCCCTGCTCTCGCTCCCCATCGAGCTGCACGAGGAAATCTTCAGCTATCTCGACCTCGCCTGGCAGGACCACTTCCGCCTGGCTACCATCCACCCAGCATGGGCCGCCATCCTGCAGAGCGACCGCTGGCGCAACATGCGCTACGGACCCGCCAACACCAAGACCAAGCTCACGCAGTCCCAGACCCCGGTCTACCCGTTCTACAAGTACGACTACCCGTTCGAGGGCTGCTTCCGCAAGCCGCGACGGGAGCTCTTCATGGTGCATAAGCTGCTGCAGACGCAGTGTCTCCGGTTCGCGGTGCACCGGACGGGAAAACTCATGCTGGACCTGCGTCCGCTGCGGTCGGACTGGGAGATCGGTGGGGACGCCATCGATGACCGCGAATGCATGCTGGACATCAGCTTGTCGCCGCTGCTCTTGTCCGATCCCGTGTTTCTGGAGAAGGAGGCCGGCGTGGAGGAGCTCGTCCAGGTCGAGCGGCAGACGTGGCGGGTGGCTTTCGACATCGCGGGGGAAGGTCGCCGGCGGTCGGGGTCGAAGACCAAGATTACGATCCCGCAGATAGAGTGGGACCATGACGACTACGAAAAGCACGGCAGCTTCTGGAGTCTGCTGGGGTGCATCAAGACGCACCTGCTCAAGCATGTGTTTGTGCTCGAGCCCGCGAACGAAGACCCGGCGGGCGAACAGCTGCCCGAGAACTCGGCCGTGGGGCACTGCGAGATTTACCTGTACGGCTACTCCATGGACCCGGCGACGATATTCGCGAGGGTGATATTGGAACGGGAACGGCACGATGTGTGGCAGAAGTTGAAGGGCATTGGCGGATTGGCAGGATCGTTGAAAGGTCTCGCGAAGGACATCAAGGCGTCTTATTTCTAGGATGGGCTTGTTGTCCCGCTATACAGTCTCGGGTTAGACGTCAATTATCATATATATTCTTTTGAACAACTGTTGGAGTCAATGCAAGCGCGATACAATGCTCGTGCTCGTGCAGTGGTCAGACTACTGCGTGCACAACTCGGGTGGTCTCGTTTATTCTGCGGTATATACATGCTGGCGTAGATGGCAATGTCTATAAACACTGGATTCTAAGGAGGCGCGCTGTATCTAATATCATGTTATACGTACCAACTATGGCCATGCGTCGAGCCCACAAAGATATACCAATTGAGATCGTTGTAAGGGGGATATAGGAGAGATCAAGTTTGAAGACCAGGTGCTAAAGATGTAGAAGCAGGCATATCGAAATAAATCTAAGCTAACAATTAAGAAGCGCCAAACTGACTACCCGAATCCTATAAGCTGCCCCTCCACATTACGATATAGTTTATCAAGGCAGCTGAAAAAAGTACGCACATGCAACAACAATAAAAGTAAGAGAAGAAAGAATACACTAAACCGCCCGCCCACACACCCGCTACATAACCCGCTCCGCCAGCGAGATGCGATTCAGACTCTCCGTGACGCCAGGCTGCCGACTGGTATTCTCCAGCCGCTCGCGCTCATACGTGTGCAGCACCGCCTCCCAGTTCTGCCTGACTCTCGCCGGCAGACCGTCCCACAGCGCACCGACGCCGGGCTCCCCCATCCGTTTCCGCTCCTCCCACGCGTTCCGCAGAATCTTACCCAGCATCAACATGCCCCCGCCGTCCTTCTCCGGCGTCTGCAGCGCCCGGCCAACGTACGGCATCAGCACCTCGCCCAGCACGTCCTGGTCGACCTCCACGCCCTCCGCCCACTCTACCAACGGCGAGCAGATGGTCTCCGGGTCGGCGCCTTCGCTTTGCCGCAGGGCTTCGCCGCCGGCGAGTTTACCGACGTGGCTAGAAGGTATGTAATCCGCGCCGAAGAACGGCGCCCACAGATTCTGCTCGTGCAGCGCGAGCGTGCGGACGAGCTGCAGGTCGCCAAGATAGTATGCGCCGCGGCGGACCATGCAGAATACGGCCATCCACAGCGCGTTCGTCCCGTCCACGTCGTCGGCGGGCAGCCATGCCGCGCCAGCCGCGTACTCTTCCGCCGCGGTGCGCAGGTCGCGCATGTTGCCTGCGCTTGGGCCCTTTTTGCCCGTGCGGCTGTCGAGTTGCACGCGGTTCCATTGCAGGCCGATTTGGAGGTATGCCATGCCGCGGAAGATGTGGCCCATCGCGCGCGGGTAGCCCCAGTGCGGGACGTAGAGGTCCCAGTATCTGTCTGCGGTTTCGGGGGTCGGCGGGTCGATTTCGGGGATGGGGTTGGATTCGCAGGAGGAGACGAGCCAGTCGCCGAGGGATTTGATTTCTTCGATGATGGCGAGGGTTGGCGGGTCGGTGGTGTTGAAGAGCTTGATCAGGGCTTCGCCGAGGCGGATTTTGAGGCCGCGGAGGAATGTTTTCTACATGCTTGTTAGTAGGTGTGTATTCGCAGAACCATCCGAGAACAAGGCTTCAGGTTGGGATAGATGGAGGGCGTACTTCGAGAGTGCGGCCGCGGACGTGCCCGGGGACGCTGGCGAAGACCCGCCTCGCCTCTTCGGTTAGGTCTACGGCGCGGCGGAAGTCGTCGACGGCAGGCGTCGAGCCGTTGGGCAGCCGGGGTTCTAGAAAGCCATCTTTGATAATGCCGTTCATGAATGCAGCGCCTGTAGATGATGATACGCATCTTTTCAGTATTCATACAGCTGGGATAGATCTTGCTAAAGGACATACGTATGCTCAGCTGGAGTGCCGGCCGGATGATATCCCAGCTGGCACCTTTATCCAGCCTGTTCTGGTACTCTGCTATTGTCTGCACGGGGTTCAGGTTATCGCCGATGGCGTTCCTCTGCTGCTGCTCGAGCATGTAGCACAGCTGCAGCTTCTCGAGGTCGCCTTCGCCAAAGTAGACGACTTTGAAATCTTCCATCGCTACAGAGGTAAGATCCGCGAGCGTCTGCAGCGGGCCTGAGATGCCGAACGCGCCAGGCGGGGCGTTCACCGCGGGTGGAAGATCGTGCTTCTGGAACTGCGACAGCTGCCGCAGTGCATCGGTATATTGTAGATCGGCGAGCCACAGGCGCCGCGACGAGCTGGCGATGGGCGGCCATTCGCCAGGCGCTTCACCTTTTGTGAGGCGCCTGTCGATTTCACGAGCGATCAGTTTTGCAGGAGCATCGTTGACGGACATGATCTAAACTCGACGCGGCGGGCGCCGTTAGCATGACGATTATCTCCGTGTTCGTCCATCCTTAGGCTATCGGCGGACAAAGCTCCTTCCAGTAAAGAGTGTAGCATGGCGATAGAAAGTGCGAAATACGGAGTGGACCGCGAAAGTGCAGTTATGACACAGCATAAACCCCATCTCGCGCCACCAGCTGAACGGAAGAAGCAAAATGCAAATGTCGTGGCGAAAAAGCAAGTGCACCACGCACGAGGACACATGCTTACAGAATCGTCGCCGAGCCGTCGGCGCTCACTGCGCTCCGCTATCGTCCTCTCGACGGCTGCGATCATCCTCGACAGGTCGGCCTTTACGGCCGGGTCGGTCTCGTTGTTCCGACCCTCCCAGTAGGCGTCTATAGCCTCGTCGAGGCGCTCGAGCACCTCGAGCACGTTGCCACGACGGCGATACGCCTTGCTCCATTTCGGATCGCACTGGACGGCACGGTCGGCGTCGGCCAGTGCCTGCTCCAGTTGTCCCAATTGGAGATATGTCGCAGAGCGGTTGGAGTAGAGCGCGGCAGAACGCGGGGTCAGCTGGAGGGCCTGCGAGTAGGACGCGAGGGCAGCCTGGAAGTCCCTATACGGAGGGCGAACGTGCGGACGCCCCGCCGCGCCTTTGCATTAGCTACGGGTGGATAAGCGCTTGGATACTCTCGAGAGGGATAATGCGGAGCCACGCTGACGTACTGCTTCCCGAACTGGACGTTTCCTTGTGACTTGAGCGCGTCGCTTCGAGCAGCATTGGTGCTGCTGGCGGGCGATGCTTGAATACCGCCGCCTGACGGCGACGACATGGAGGGTTGAAACATGTCTGGCGGAAGGGACGGCGCGCGGAGTGTCCGGCAGGTGGCTAGCTAGCTCTAGCTCTCCCAGATCGCGTGTTTATAGGCGCGGAACTATAGGACGGACGGTAGGGCTGATATCGATGCTCAGTACGCGGAGGGTACGCGGACGGGTCAAGCCGAGGCCTAGTTATTAGTCTGGTTAGTTAGGTCTTTTAAGTAGTATGCTGGTCGTCTTGCAAAACCCGATCGATAGAATGGCATGCATATTGTGGTTTCTTGCAGGGGGTCTCCCGCATGGATCGGAAGATGGAGAAACTTACTTTAGACTCCATGCGCTAACCCCAGGCCGTCCGCCTGCATGCAGCCGATGGGAGAAGGCACAGGCACAGGCACAGGCACAATACCGCGTCTTTGACTTCCGGCTTCTTTGTAGCTCGAGCTCTTAGGTGGCCTCTTTTTCGGGTTCGAGGTGGAGACTGGTCTCAGCCATCCCGTTCCTGGGCGCCGGCTGCCAAGGGTGCGATTGATATCTCGGCTAGAATGGACTCCAGCTGGTGGGCGTACGGGAACGGCAGCCTCGGCGCCGGGCGTCACTTCGTGTCTTAAAGCAAACCGAGCAGGAGCAGACGGCGGGATCCGAGGCTGACTGTGAGAGAATAGGACGATGGTTGAGACTGGTAGTGCGTTATCTGGAGTCTCAAGAGAAAGAGAGTCGCGACCTAGCCAACTTCTAAGCTTCAGCGGTAAGTTTATTGGATATATAATTAAGCAGTACTCTAGAGGAGAGTGTCGGCATTCACAAACGATTACAGCAACCGTTATAGAGAGTTAGATTGTTAGTATATCTCCATTTTCTAAACTAAATTATGAAAACACCGTCCGGATGCTGTAAAAAAATACAGTGATAACGTTATCAAAACAGATGAAAAACAGGTATTTATTACAAAATGATGATATAACGATCTAATTATCTACAACCGTTTGTAAATCCCCACCCTTTCCCGCCTGCACTTCGTGCGATCTGGTTTACGAGACCACCCTTTCCTATAGAGTACTTAATAGCCTCTCACAGCTATATCCAAAATGGTTTGGTCAGATCCAGCAAGATTTAGTTTGAGAGACACTAACCCCTATATAGTCTTCGTACTGTATTTATCTAATTGAGAAGACACTTTTCAAATAATAATAGTAATAATAAGATAGGAAATATAAGTAGTTACATGGTTGAGCATCTAAATAAGGCTTCTATCTTGCTATGATATATGCCGGCTATACCGCGGAGAAGTGCAGTTGCATCCCTCCTTGGACACGGCCATACCACCGTGCGGCAGCAGGCACCGTCACGTAGTACCAAAGAGATAGTATAAATTAAAAGGGACCACGATCAGCATCACGAGCAGGACAGAGACAAACAACAACGGGGATTGGATTCTTGTTTTTCTTAATGTGCGCATGCATGAGAGAGAGTTCGACGATAGGTGCTCGCTGACAATATGAAATCAGTTTCAAAGTTAAGAATAGTTATAGTACTCCAATCTTATACATAGTAGGAGCTGTAGCGCTAGATGTCGATGCCACAACTAGCGCGCATGCAGAGAACAGACGAAAGACTAGATGGAGGATCAAGAGGGACCGGTAACGCAATAACAATATATAATTATAGATGAGAACCTTTGAATCTTTTTATGATGGTGGTAGATAGAATAGGCAGCTGGGGGATAGTATTGGATTTCTAATACAATATCATGAATATCATTGTATCAAATGGACATACTCTGAGTGTTTGTTTAATCAAGGTAAGTGCTCTGGTCTCAACAGATTCCGGCCTCGAACCTCCGGCGGATCTGGTATTTCGACCCGTTACGCGAGACAAGAACAGCCCTCCGGGGGACAAGAAAGAAGAAGGCTCAAGGGATACACGTTATGCCCTAGCAATAAAATGGTGGCATCTTGAATTAGTATTATCTCAAAATTTCAAATTCGACCTGCGAAAATTACATGCTGGAAGCTTTCGTTACATTTCTGTTAGCTTTCATTGCCTATGAAGTACAGCCTTCAATCCATGGTCCACCAGCATCATGAGCAGCATTAATGGTGCACCAAGAGCGGTCCCCATTATTCGTGTAAAAGTATCCCACGCCAGCACCGTTATCTATCCAAAAGAAATAGTTCCAGGCACCACGCCACCAATCCAGTTGGAAATTGAATTGCTGGCCGCCGCCACCATCCCAGCTACCTCCAGTCTGAAAATCAACCCTCTGTCCATCCGGATGCGACTGGCAAGCAAACGTGTCAGTGCGTTTCTCGATTTGTGCAGGCAGAGCAGCAGCGGTAGCAATTAACTGCCGCAAAGGTAGTCATGAGAGGGAGTGAGAAACGCATTTTACTACGGAAATTGTGTTAGCATGCAACGCTTTATACGTTGATATAATATCGTGAAAATTTGCCGGCGGAATGCTTAATTCTTACTGGTGGATTTAGGAGGTATGGTTTTACGACAAGTTGTCAGGGACGAACACTGTTTTGGAAAGGGATTTTGCCAGCCCGAATAATAATTGTAACATGGGTTTTGCGACGCTATTTATGTTCTTGTTGCCAGCGCGTTCCTTTTGCAACTGTGAGCATTCTACAAATTCACTGAGCTCTTTGACAGCTTTGAGGCATTTTTGTGTTACGTAACACCAAGTTCTTGAGGCTCTCCGCCTTGCCTATAGCGCCTGGCTTCGAGGCTACTTGAGACTGTTCTCCAAAGTGGTATCACCAATTTACTTCTTCTTTAGCTCCAGACATGTTTACTTAGATAAGGGTCCCAGCTCAATTCGCGAATAGAACTGCGGTCGTTCTGTTCACAAGTGCCTGTGCCTTTCTAGCTCCACCCGGTGGTCTTCCTCTAATGGAAATGCGAATGCGAATGACAAGAGCTTTGGTATCGTGAATACGAGGAAAATTCAGCCGACAGTCGCGGTATCCGTACAAAAGAAGTAAGGGATGGAAACTCATGTATTTACCTTTACTCTATTCAGAAGTAATCAGAGCTCGGCTCGCTTAAATATCAACAAATATAAATGTTGCATAACATATGGACTGACTCTTGCAGAATCGTCGTGCCAAGCTTAATACTCTCAATTTATAATAATTGCAAGCTTGATATTGGACCTCGGGTCGCCTATTCCAACCGTATATGATAGCGGATGGGCTAGATTATAGTCAGCGGTTCGGAGTTTTTTGCTCCACCTAGCTGGCTAATAGTAGCTAGTCGTCGGCAAAATTTCTATTGAACCGCCATCGTCCCGATATCGCGATGCAAGTGAGCTACATGTAGCATCAGCTCCAGCACCACTAGTGCCTACATTAGACAACAAAACATCCCACCAGCTTGTGAACTTTGGAGTTGACATTCAGGGCAAACTTGATGTTGGACACCGGACACCGGACACCGGACACCGGACACTGATACTGACTACTGGACACTGGACTCTCTGGATCTTGGAAATTCTGGCAGACAGGCAGGCAGGTAGGCAGGCAGGCGGACTTGTACTGTATATAGTATACATACTTACATATATATATAAACACAATACTATTGTATTTTACTATGTAGATGTGATGTGCTATAGGCTGGGCACCAGCTAGCTTGGGCAGCTGGTGCCGTAATCATAATAGGATAGAAATAAATGTGGGAACCAAGGAGCAGAATTTAGTGCCATCAGGAAAAATGGCGTGCATCAGCTGCACCAATAGCAAAATAATTTTGCTGACGGTCATGCACGGGGTCGTGATGGAAACAAGGATTTGTAATATATGGGCATTTTCATATCGAAAATTGCGAAGAGTCAACTAAGAGCGCTATGTGGTTAGCTGGGCTTGTAACTCGTTAGGTGCATATGCAAACCCCCACCCCACTATGTCTTTTGTCACGGCCCAGCTAGAGAGAGCCCGAGGACCGTCGACGTCTCAGAATACCACGCGCAAATGCATAGTACATAAGGGAGCATAGATCATGCTCTTAAGGTGTAGGTCATGTGTATAGAGAGGTTGTCTGACCTTCTAGATTGTTATGATATTGTGACCCAGTGAGTGTATATAAAGCTCACCTCGCCAACATACAAGTAGCTTCGATGCTGGATAATCTAAGTCTATTATCTCTTTTGAAATCGTTTTAATTTTCCCTTCGAAAGCCCTAGACTAAGCTCGAGAGACCCCGTCTCCTGACATCTTTATTTCTTTAACCCAGGTTGCTATGGTCAGGTTAAGGAAGAGAAACTGGTTGCAATTTTTGGAGATCAGAGGAATACTGGTGTTATGGCTGGATAGTTTGTAAGAAGGCATTAATCTGCGGGTTGCTTTAGACATCAAGTGATGATGACTATGCTTAAGGTTATTAGCAAATAGGCATTGATAGGTTGAGGATGGAGTGGCAGTGTGTTTGGAAGATATGGAGTTGGAGGTTAATGAATCAATGAAAAAAAAAAAAAAAAGGATCGAAGTGAGGCAGACCTGAGTTTCTTGGGGAAGTGTATATTTATAGAATAAGGATTTGTTGCCTAAATGGGGTTTTCAAGCTGTGAAAATGGGATCCCCAGGCTTGCCCTTCTAGGCTCAATTTCACCAGGTAAGTAAATAAGGAGCAAGTACCTATAATCTACTAAACTAAAATTATACTATTAGATTTCATGTATGTATGTATCGATAAACGTTTCTCAACAAGGCGTCTGGCTTGCGCGACAAGATTTTTTTATATCAAATTACTACTGAATTCTCCAGGGGAGTAAGCACTTCTGTTACCGGCAAAGTTAATCATAATTCATGTTATATACATGAAACTTGCAAGGCGCCGTAGTATACGGCGTCCCCAAAATACCGCGTAACCCGCGCGAGCCTGCCAACGTCAATTCTCCGGATAGGTCTCGTGGTTTTTCTCCACTTATAACAATGCTCGTACTAATAGTTGTAACCCGGAGGCAATTCTGCCTTCAGTTCCTCATGTCGTGACTTCTTTACAATCCTATCCATACTGCTCAGAATTATATTCCAGTAAAAAAAAAAAAAAAAAAAAAATACTAAAAGAAGCAATTAAGAGCATACCATAATCTTGGATTCAACAAGGTCTAGACGGTTCAAGTGGAACCGGATAGTATCCTGAATATTCGTCCCCCCACACCTCCACGCATAACCTGTTGTTCAGGTCGCAACAAGCCCACGCACAAACATCAGGACTAAGCTCATAGTTCTCATGCCCCCCCGGTAATAGGTCGCAATATTCCTGCCGCTTTATAAGCTTTATGGGAGCTACGGGAGCGGCGCCTCCGTCCGGAGTTGGGGCTGCCATAGCAGCGATGGAGAATATAGTAATGATAATAGCGCTGATAAACTTCATTTTTGATAACCGCAGAGGAACTCAAAGAGCCTTGGTTTCTAGTGTCTGATCATAAGAGGTTTCCGCCGCCGATTGAGATTGAGCTGTGTGAAGAGGATGAGGAACAGTTCAAGCAAGATGGGGATGAGACTACTTATACTCCTCCAGCGCTCTGCCAAAGACCTTATCCCCTGTCTAACCGGCACCCCTCCCATTCTATTTGAGCTATAGCTAGTTCACTAACCAGAGCATTGACGACTTTTCTGTAGGAGCTCGAGTGCTCCAGCTCCTGTATTCCAATTGGTTGATAAATGCCGCGAATATTTTGGGGCTCCACCGTCATATATGTGCATATTGTTATTATCAAGGTTTACTCTTGCGATTGCGATAGATACAATAGCAAACTGCGGATCCTTGATTTTCTGGTCGTTTCAATTTTTATCAGAAGGGCTACTACGCATCCGGCGCATGTACTCTGGATTTTTCTATTTCCCAGCTGACTGATGAGCGTTGCTGTGAATAAATGGGATGCATTGTATGATAAATTGGTTTGCTGCAGGTTGGAAATCTTCTGCTCGACAGTCCAAGCCTGCTCGCGTGGGTCTGTGTTACAAGACCAGGATAGTGTGCTAGATCTTGGTATAGGCGCGTCGGCTAATTTGCCTTAAGGCCTATCCGCATTTTATCTGCGGGGAAGAAAGAACACCAATGCTCCTGTCAACCGAAGTGTCAATGCAAAATATCAGGTGGTACACGTGGTTCGTCCCTCTGAACAGCAAAATTTCCTGCTAACCACAAAAGCCTAGCGGCTCCCAGGATTATCATAGAATAGCCGATGCAAGAATATGATAATATTGTCTGAGCAGTTCTATAGGCGTGCAGATCGCGAGGGCCAACTACGAAGGGCGTGCTCCAGGCCGATGAGCGGGAGGTATCGAAGGACCTAAGTTCTTCATTAATTTACTTGCTCTTGGATATTTCGAGTTCATCACATAAATTCAATCAGAAAGCTACTAGTAATAGCTTGGTATAGCGACAGGTCACTTCTCTCTATGCCTAGCAACTCCTACAAATGCATTTCAGTCAGCCAGTACGATTACGTAACATGGTAAGGCCGTTAAGAAAGCCAAGTCGTTTCCTTTTCTGTACAATTGGATATGCTAGTAATTGGTCTCACAAGCCAGACCCACGTATATAGTCGCCTACTATTGCTGGTGCGTAGCACGCTTGTCAGATTTAAGAAATAGTATTTACAGAGCTCGAGCTCAGCCGTAAGATTTTATCAAAGGACAATCCACAAAACGGTGGAATAGTCGTGTCACATACCGATGCCGATACCGATACCGAGGTGTCAATGCATTACTCCATCTTCTACATCGATTGCTGCAGGGGTCGCAATGACTAGTACTGCATTCCATGCGACTAGCTTGACTGTTTTTATACCCCAAGTGAGACATTATTGCAAACAATCCAATTAAGAGATAAACCGAAGTCCTCCGATTGGTACTAGAGCGCTTCTACACGGATACACTCAAGCAAGGTATGTTGTACAAGACGAGCACAGGAACAAAACCCTTGCATAATCTTGGCTTTCTCTTCACTTAAAAAGGCCGACTTGGGAACCGCTAGCAGTTGTACATAGACATATGCATAAGAAGAAAATTGGGATGTGATTCTCGAAAGAGTCTGAGCAAATCCATAAAGGTTTGGCCCAATACAGAAGTTGAATGGAGCTCACCTGTGGTGGCGTTCGTATTTTCTCCGAAGCTGGTGTTTATCTCGTTGTCATATATTGGATTCAGCTCTCTATAGAACAGAGTTCCTTTTCTTCATCTCCAGCTGCCCGCAGCGCTCCTCTTTCCATATCTGCAGCTCTGTAAAAAAAAATTCAGAAGCAATCGAGAGGGGGCTCGGGCGCTCCAGCTGTGGTATTCCAACTGGCTTCTGAAGCAGCAACCACTCCAGGGCAGCACTTGCAATTAAATTGATAATGATGATGGTATTGTGTTAGCCGGGCCATATTGACGTTTGTCTCGGAAACCGCGTAGCCGCTGATTACAGATAATCTAATGCGTTTACTTCCCCTTAAGCTCCCCACCTGATCAGCTGAGCTACCCAGGTCTTGCAGATATCAAGGCTGAGGGGTGGGGAGCTTGATAGCTAGCGAGCGCTCCTCTAGCAGTTGCCGAGACTTATAGTCTAAATACTAGCGTTCTACCCCTGGGAAGGCGTCTGGCTTGCGAGACAACCCTGTTGCTGGCATTACTAAAATTTTCCGCTTTTGAGGTACTGATACAGAGAAAGATGGGTCAGTTAACTAAGTACTTGTTAGGTAGCTGTGGCGCCCTCGCGAATCAGAGACCGCTGGAGTAATGTACCTCAAAGTCCGTAAGGTATCTCTAGTAGTCGCTAGAGAGCTAGGAGCGAGTCAGATATTTCTTTAAAGATATATTGTATATCGAAGCGAGGCCAGAACTTATGTATAGTATAAACACCTATCTACATATCTTTTGTTCGGTCTATAAAACGGGCAAGACCGCGTCCCTTTATAGTTAGCGACTTAGTATCGTAACTTGAACTCTGTAAAACGGTACGGTAATTTCCTTGAAGAACATTCGAATAAGGAAATGGTTCATGCGCAATTTATTGGATAAGCAAGGCAAAGTGTAATTTTTAGTCTGTATGATCAGTAAGGGTGGTGTGCAATCGCAATGGAACATGACTCTTTGGATGGGCATGGTGCTTTCCAGATCAACTGGTAGATTGCGCAAGATCGATGGTTGAAAATGCTTACGTAAAGTAGTATATTCTCAAGCCGGCTCGCTCTCGAATGCATTCCCATCTCGCCCCCCCACATCATCCAACAGACAGCTTTAACCACAATGATTAAGGATGCCTCTCGCTCTCTCGTGGCTCAGCTCTCGGCCCTCTTAATCTCGCCTCCCCTTTGGACTCCCCTCCCGCGTCGCCTCCCGCGTCGCCTCTCGCGTCGCCTCTCGCGTACGCCGACGCCTGATTCGACGCCATCATAACAGACTTGATGAACTTAACAAGGTAACGTCGATGTAAAACACTGAAATATGCATCAATGCATCACTTACTAAAGTCAACTCTGAACAGTCGGTGCATACCATCAAAATCAAGGTTGACTATCTCATGAGCGGCTTGGGCATACTTTGCTTCTGGAGGACTGGGGTAAGTGGCTATATATCGTTCTGATAACGGACCCTGTCTAAATTTCAGACTCAATTTGCTAACGGTCGTCATATTACTTTAGCTGCTCGTATGGTTCATCCAACATGCAATCGTCCAGCCTGAGAAGGCGGAGGAAAAGCTCTAGGCGGCCACCCGCACCGTGGCTCAACAGGTAGAGCGCATGCAGTGGTCGCCACCGATATCAAGAGCATGAGATCAATTGGTTCAAATCCAATCGATGCGAAGAGAGGGCATTCGTAGGGAAATTTCCTCCATAGTTGTCCTTCTGGTGTGAGGCTTTCGAAACCCTGCACCATGGCTCAAACGGTAGAGCGCATGCTGGAATCGTAATCGATTTTAAGAGCGTGAGATTATTGGTTCGAGTGAAATGGGCAGTTGAACTCTTGAAGAACTTTCTTATGTATTGTTAGTGGCTAGCAAGTCTTTTTCATAATTTTTCAGATATTCTCTATATTCTTGATTCCACTGGCATGCTAAATCTTTGATTTGATATCTCCAGTTGAGAATGCACCCATCTGTATGATTCACGAGACAAAATCTGTATGTGCACGCTTAGTTAAATTTAAGTAACAATTCTCAGTATCTGTATCAATATATCCATACGTATACATTGACTGTTGTCTACAAGAAGAAATATCGCTTTTGTGCTAGCTGATATCCAATGGCCAATTGGCCAATTTACAGCAAATGAGCCGTTGTTAGTCACAATGGGTATTGTAGCATCCTTGTGGCTGCGTCGTGAGATATTATTGTTTTATTTATTTTTGATGCACAATACTACGTTTGTAGTCCGCTCTGTTAAAATCCAATCGTCACTAACCGGGTAATCACCAACGATCACCTTTCCTGTCGTCGTTAGTGAGCTAAATTGTATGCCACTAACATACTACCCAGGTACCTGCTATAGGCACTCAGCTCGTATGTGGTCACTCAAACTTCAGCTGCCAGTATATCGGTGCCAGCAGGAGGACCCATCAACACCAAGGTCGTCGACTCCAAGCCCCAACGTGGCGTGCACACGTTCACGGCTCCCTCTCTCCATCGAGACCACGAAGATATCTAATCGAGGAAGTCGCGTCTGCAACAATAAACGGTATTCCTCAATGGCTTCAGATGGGAGCCCTCAAACTTTCGCTCTCGCTGAAATCGCCGTCTTTCCTTCCGTCTCACGTCCAAACCGCCCACAACCAGCATATTGCATGACCACGATAGGGGGCCGAAGCATGCTCGATCTCCCGAATGAAGTTCTGCTTGTTATAGTCGGATACGTAAGTCTAATCACCAATCGCGCAGCCGCTAGAGAATTCCAAACTAACGCTAAACGCGCGTTCAAAATGGCTCGACATGCAGCTCGAGGACCGCTGCAAGGAATCGCTCGCCAACCTCTGCCGCACAAATTGTCGACTCTACGATGTCGGCGTCACGGCCTTGTACCGGGAATTCCTCTTTCCTGTCGGAGACCTGCGTTTGTCCCCGTGCCATCTAGCTGCTTTGAAGTCCCCCACGAATTTAGGCGTCCACCACATCAAGACCCTGCACTTCGTTCGGCACCTGGACGAAGACCGGATGTGCCGTCTCGTGGGGCCGCCGTACACTCCTCAAGACATCGCCCGCAGCCACGAAGATGGTCTCCACAAGGGCCAACAAGAAAATGATTTTTGTAAAGCATTGGCTCGACTACCGGAGAACCAGCTTACAGCATTATGGTACGTATGGATCCAGCATCGTACACCCCGTTTATTGTCACTGATACTCATCCCTCTCCCGCATGTAAGAAGCAAATAGCACACCGCTGTACTGACGGAAAACTACGCATTGATTTTCAGGTTCGACCCAGGCACGCCGCGCATCAGAATGCCAGGACATGTCTGGCCTCCCTTCTTTGAACGTCAACGTAACATTCAAAAGATGGGGCTTTGTAACTCCAATTGGTATCAAATTCTATCGCAGGTGCTACCACAAGGCCTGATAGAATTGACCGTCCATTACCAAGGGGCGCTGAAGCTTTTCGGCCTGAAGCAGCTTACCGCCTGGATCGAAGCAAACGCACAATCTCTGCAGCGATTGTGTCTCAGGAAAGTTGGAAACGAACTTATTAATAATTACGGGCTCGTGGACGAGGATTCCGAGTTGCTGCGCCGTCTAATGAAGGATGAGTTATTCAACAAGAGGGAGCTATTAGCAAGACCGAGGCCGGTACTACCGGCCCTCACGTCGCTGGAGCTGATAGAGTTCCTGGTACCGAATGAATACTTGGCAGACCTGCGCAGCCTTCTGGATCCAACCCAAGTCACCCACGTCAGACTGGATGTCCTTTCCATCGACCGGCACATGCTGATCACAAGGATCAGGGAGCTCACTCTCACTCTGACCAACTTGACTTCCTTGTGGCTGGGGGATCTAAAAGGGTCCGAGATAAATTTCATTCTCCCCGCCCTGCGACCGCTGAAGGAATTGCATTTGGTATTAGCAGCCCCGCTGCCACACCCAGCGATATTCCGGAGCCATAGTGAAACTCTGAAAGTGTTCCATTTCTTGTCGGATGTGCCCATACCGCTGAAGAAATTGAACGAAGACTATCATATTCCGTATTGGCCGAAACTCGAAATTCTGTTCGTATCTACACCGTTCAGAGTTCCAGCACATGCTATTGTCGACACCTTTATTCGCTACAGTATACCATCCGACCACCGCCTTCTTTACCCGAATGAAATATCACCACCAGACCCGGTAAGCAGATATCGATGGCGTTCTATCCACCTGGTCCAGCCTGGTATCTATATCCTTCAGGATCAGCTGTTCCCTCACGCAATCTTCCCCTGTCTTCTACGCCCTCCTCGCCGAAGATGATACCTCGACAGGAAACTAACAGTTTTACATAGGATGAGAAACTTCGACTCCCCCCAACTCTCAAAGCGCTCCACCTGACCGAGAGTCGCTTTGCGAAGTTTCCCGCCTTAAAGACCAAATGGACATGCGGCCGCTACGATGACCCGCGCAACTGTCTCCTCAACAAGGACGACATGATAGAGTATCAAAAGCAGAAGCTGTATCATTGCCCACACCTCTCATTTCCCGCTGTCAAGGCAGGGACTCGGTTTCCGATCCGTGCGTTGGCAATCTATGATGGGACTGAATTCAAGCCGTACTATTTCAGCCCGCTCCATGATGACAACAATAAGATAACGGACTGGGTGCCGACGACAATAGAGGATATTGTTACCAAGGACCCCGATCTCGAGGCGCTGCGCTTGGAGGAGAACGGCAGGAGGTACTCGTTCCGGGATCTTGGTCGGCTGTGGTGATGTTTTGGATGGAGCTACTCCAGCATCCTGAAGTTGTGATATATTCTGATTCTTGCTAAGAGAGCAATATTATCGATTGGTCCTGCGCGAGTATTCAAGTTGGATGCAAAGATTGTATTGGTTTCTAGCCTATACTGCAGCTTACAAAATGGGAGATTCAAATGGTCGACATGGCTGAACAGAATGACAATAAGCCGTCGGTAGGTGCGTTTAGTATAACGTCATTGTAGCCACGCCAAGGACCATTCTGGCGGACCGTATCTTGAAATTCATTGTTCATAGATCTCGGACCACCTTCCGGGGCGTACGGCTCCTTACTCAGCTGCTCGTATTTGAGGCTCCGCGAAACGACGTGATACTACATTCTTTCAAATCCGCGCCGGTTTGGCCGGGCCCTGCTGGTGTTGCTACAGCGAGTATGACTAACCCTCCACACGGATTTGGTAATGCGCCCGGCTGGCCCGGCCCCACAGCGTGCACCCGAGACAGAGTCCCGAAAATTGGTCCAAGCTTCCTGCTAGGTTATCGTATTTCGACGGTGCGCATTACTAAGGAATGGCGGAGGGCGTCGTAACAGGAAAGTGCGGGATTGAAAACTCGCGTTCTAATACGAGATTGGTAACGTAACCTGGTATGGCGTGTATCCCTGCTCAACGGCAGGGGTAGCAGCTTAGTAAAGTACCACGGTGTAGCATAGACCATTGTTCCATGTCGGTAGTTTGGAGCGAGAGGAGCTACAGCGATTGATTGCATGAAGCTCAAGCCGAGCTGATACGTATGACGTGATGGCGAAGTGACGTTGGGTGGAGAATTGCCGTGTATATTAAGCTGCCCGTCGCCCTCGACATCCCCTTTCAAATTACAACATTGCAACGCAGGACAATCCATCAGCTATTCAGACATCTATCAGCATCTCACCAGCTCCCTACTTGGTTGAATAAATCTCGAAGATATACTACCCAAACTACACCGTTATCTCTATCTTTCACTCCAGCTATCCAAGATGAAGGAGTACCGTGTCATCACAAACGAGAAGGGCGAGATTGTCGGCGAGTTTGCAGACGTCGAGAAGCCGTATGTCTCCAATACCGTTCCTGAAGCGTCCGCAGCTCAACTAACACATGATATAACTACAGTACCCCGAAGGCCGATGAGGTTCTCGTCAAGGTCCACTCTATCGGCCTCAATCCCAAAGACTGGAAGGTCAGCCACACACTGCCAGCTAGATAATTAGTAATATACTAATATACAAGGACAGTACATCGGTGACGGCACCCGCGCCTTGAACAACGGAGACGATGTCGCCGGCACAATCGACTCCGTCGGCGCCAACGTCCTCGACCTCAAACCCGGTGACCGCGTCGCCGCCTTCCACGTCATCGGACAGCCCTACGGCGCATTCGCAGAATACGCCATCGCACCCGCGTCCACCACCTTCCACATCCCAGCTTCCACCTCCTTCGAAGATGCAGCGACAATGCCGCTCGTAACCCTCACCGCCGGCATCGCAATGTACCAGGAACTCGGCCTGCCCACGCCGTGGAGCCGGATGGCCGACCCTTCCGCCCCCTTTGATCGGCGCAATCCGATCCCCTTCGTCGTGTACGGTGGCACCACCTCCGTTGGTCTCACGGCGTTGAAACTCGCACGTCTCAGCGGACTATACCCCATCATCACAATCGCTGGCGGCAGCAAAGACATCATCGAGAAGGAGAACCTCGCGGACTTCATCATCGACTATCGTAACACACCCGATATTGCAGGTGCAATCCGCACCGCACTCGCCGGGAAGCCGCTGCTGCACGCGCTCGACGCGTTCGCGGAGTCCCCGTCCGGCGAGCCGCTGGCGGAGGTACTGGAAGCTGAGGGCAGGCTCACGGGCGTGTTGCCGTACAAGGAGGAGCTGCCGAAGGGGCATAAGATGAAGTTCACATACGTTGGCACGGGTCATAAGATCTATCCGCATACGCCAAAGGAAGATGCCTTGGCGGATATGGAGTTTGCGTATGTGTTCATGCGGTACCTTACCCGCTTGCTGGTCGAGGGCCGGTTCAAGACGCATCCGGTGGAGATTCTGCCCGGCGGGCTAAGCGGTATCACGGTTGGGTTGAACAAGCTGAGGGAAGGGACGGTGAAGGCGACCAAGTTGGTTGCTAGGGTTGCAGAAACGGAGGGGTTGAATGCTTAGAGTTGGGAATTTTAAGGCGATAGTTCCCTTGGGATGCGTGTATACCTATATTTCCGCGAATGATTTTTCTCATGTGACTGGTGTCGAATTATAGTCTAATGGAGGTCTCGGTTTAAGAATAATTTGAAATTTGCATCTTGTTATCAGAATGGTGTCTCGCGAAGCTAGGCTGGTGTGTAGCGTGCGGCCGATGCCGCTGTGACACAAAAGAAAATTAGCGGCATTCACTATCGAATGCGGCATCTTGATTTTTGTCTGGATAGGGTAGCACGCTATAGCTTCGACTATCGTATCATGAACAATAGACCCCTGGCGCGCTAAAGCTAAACCCTCGTCGATCGCGTCGGCATTTATATATTAGTGGCTTGAAGGCCCGTCGGCATGTGGAACGCCGGAAGGTGTCCATGTCGACACCGATCAATACCCCTCGCTAGCTGGGATCTCGCAGGCTGTACGTCGATCGATATGGGTATCGACTGCATAGCCTGAGCGATCTAACAGCCGAGCAAAACATTCCCATCTGTCCATTCATGCTGGCTTCGGCCGGACATAGACGTGGGGTGTTTCATTTTGATTCGATATCCGGGATTTGTTACCCGTCTGACTGCATGCATGTATAGCATGAAGGTCCAGGTAGCTGATTTCAATGTCAATTTATATCTACTTGAGTAGATAGATAAACATCTCGCTGCCGTCCGTGCCTCCCTCTACATATATTCCAGTCAGATATTATATATTATATCGATATCACGACAGAAAGATGAGATGACTAAGAAATGGTCAACCAGATGTTGAGCAGGGTGTTCAAGTTCGCACGCGGATATCGGTATAGGGTTCGGCGAGGCTGAGATCACGCGTAGCACGATAGGTTATGGTCAGCTGAATGAGTATTATAAAATATATGCGTCGCAATCTATATCGATACTTGTCCCATCTACCCGAAGGTCTCGCCTGTTGCGCGGCAGAAGGATATATCCCGGAATGACTTCGGAAGCTCCCAACAGACCGCCACAGTTTTTTAAGTTCCTTCCCAGCCAATTAGGCAGAATCTATGGCTAATACCGACGCCAAGATTGTAACACTACATCTCGTCGCGTCTGGAGGCTCAATAAACCGTAGATTGAAAAACGGGCGAGTGAGAACGTCAGCCATCGTTTGCCTCAACACAATTAATGCCGAAGCATCTCCTAGCTTTGAGCTCGCTGGACGGGATGTCTAGAGCAGCCGGTAAAATTCATTCCGGCAGCCCGCCGACAGCCCGGAAAAATTGTCTCGTGGGATATTCTCCACCAAATGACCCGAATCAGGGAGTGGTCGAAAGCCAAATGGCTTCGTTGTCTAAGCTGGGCTGTCCTAGCTCTGCAAGGAAAGCTTGCGAGCCTGAAGCACGAGCTACAGATTAGGGTCCGGAGAGCTGCGGCAGTTCATAACAGCTTCGGAGAGAGATATCGGACGACTTGGGCAACTAGTCGTCTCCGTCGCTGCAGCTTGTCCCAGTCGTATTTAAAAGCCGAAAGGTGGGGGAATTCAGGCTAAATTGGCTAATTGCGGACACTTTGCCCCCTGCGCCGTTGCATCACTCCCGTCTCAACTGGCCTCGTTTCGTTTCTCCCCACTCGAGAATTTTCGCAGAAGGCTGGCGGGGCAAACGTTGAATTCGTACGTCGCAGGACGTCGATTCTCGGGAAGTAAGGCAGCTGCTGAGTGATGCTGCAGTAGCCGTCGCGGCCAGACGCGTCTCTGGAACCCTAGGGGCCAGTCGGAAGCATTTGATCGAGGCATGCTGAGCAATCTATCGGGATATATCCACTATCGACGGCCTCGAGTCGACGAGTCGTGCGAGATCCATGCAGCAACGATCAGCTCCCATATGGCGACTTTGCCGTGGGCCGCCTAACGGGAAACGGACTAGTTAGCACTGGCGAAATGACACGAAAGAAAAGATTGTGCGTTATAATCCCAACTAAACAGACTGTGAAGCTGCCTTAGTCTCTCCGCCCTGTCTCTGCCGCCTGCTAGCCATGCGTGGTCGATTGTTGGATGTGACAGGGTTAAAAGGGTGCAGTTCGGAGGGGTGGGCTGGAGCTCGGTTCTCGATGGGCCGTTTATGCATGCAGACAGCACATACAGCAGAGTATATAAAGCTCCTAAGATGCTTCTGCTTTTCCCAGCCCGTTCAAGCTTCAGAGTTCTTCGATCCTGCAACGTACTCCCCACGACCGCCCGAATTCTCCCTCGATTGCCAATACGTTATCGATTTGTAGATAAAGCCGGCTTCCATAGCACTACCGTAAAAATGGCTGACGGAAAGTGGACTTCGTACGTTCCGTCCCATCCTGCAGTGTCGCTTGTTGTCGACGTCATCGTAGACGGAGTTTAGCTAACGCTCATTCTTCATTCCGCAGGCTGTCGTTCACCCTGAACACCGGCGACAAAATCCCGGCTGTCGGCTTAGGAACCTGGCAATCGAAGCCAGGTGAAGTGCGAGATGCCGTCGCCGCCGCCCTCAGAGCTGGCTATAGACATATTGATACGTGAGTCTGCCACATCCAATTGCAATCTCCCGAATGCAAAAGCTCTAATTCGCCCGGTCTCATAGTGCCGCCGCCTATGGCAATGAGCGCGAGGTTGGACTGGGCATCAAGGACTCTGGCGTGCCTCGTGAGGAGATCTGGATCACCACCAAGCTAGACAACCCGGACCACAAGCAGGCCCTGGAGAGCCTCGACGCTAGCTTGAACAAATTGGGCATCGAGTATATCGACCTTTATCTGATGCACTGGCCCTGCTCATCCGATCCCGCCGACCCAGAGTTGCACACTGCCTACGCGGACTGGGACTTCATCGACACCTGGCGTGAGATGGAGAAGCTGCCGAAGTCCAAAGCCAAGAATATTGGTGTCTCCAACTTTGATATTACGCAGCTTAACAGACTGCTACGAACCGCCAAGAGTGTGCCGGTAGGCAAATAAATCATTCGGCGCATTCCAGGTCGATATATCTAGTTCATAACAGCCAAATGCTTACAATCATGTCTGAATAGGCCGTCAACCAGGTCGAGCTCCACCCCAACAACCCAACCCCCAACCTGACCAAGTTCTGCCAGGATAAGGGCATCCATTGCACGGCCTACTCCATCCTCGGCTCGACCAACTCTCCTCTCGTCAAGGACCAAACCCTCGCTGGTATCGGCGAGAAGCACGGTCGACCAATCCAGCAGGTTCTCCTCGCCTGGGGCCTCCACCACGGCTACTCTGTCATTCCCAAGTCTGTCAACGAAAACCGCATCAAGGCCAACTTTGCTGTCAACGATCTTATCCTACACGACGAGGATCTGAAGGCTTTAGACAGCCTCCCAGATCGCTTCAAGGTCTGCGACGATGAATGGCTGCCGCACAAGATCTTCTTGGACCGCGAGGACAAGAAATAAACTTCTTGTACACGGCCCTACTATTTTCTTTGTCCTCTGCGCTTTTTGCTGTTCTCTTTCACTTTTTATATAACGAATGCGGTTTGATATGATATATATCCCAAGGAGAACCATTTACCCGCCCGTTGAGTTTACTCCAAGCTCATTTATATACACCTGAAGGAAGAAGGAAGCGAGAAGCTTGCCCTCGCTGGATCATCGCTTCTTATGAGGAATTCCGCCGCAAATTTGCTTCTCTTTCCACCAGTTGGTCTTTCGCGGTGTGTTCTTTTGGGTTCTTTGATCGACTGATTCCGCCTTCTTCCTCTCTCGTGTATAAAATCAGATCTCAATCCTGGGTGTCTCTAGTCTTCCCTGAAGGCCTTCTTTCCAACATTCCCTTGTCCAACCTTTATTTTCCTTTCCAATAATATAGATTCTCGATCGTGTCCGGCGGGGACACGCAACCAGGCAGATACAGAAAGCCATGCATGCAACGACGATGAACAGAAGAGCACATTATCCAAAACACAGGCACGCAAGAAATGTAACCAGCACAGAAATGAAACACAAGATGTAACTTGACCAGAAGCAGAGATGATGGTGGGAAACGTAGTAGATGCAGACAGTACAGCAAACGTATTTGTGATCGTCTGGACGCCCCGCCGTTTCTACGGGGCGCAGAGATTCAAGAAGGTGCCATCAAGACGTACCCGACGAGCCCTTTAAGTAGATGGGTCCATAGAATTATCGCCCTATCGTCAGCATAGAACGTCTGCGTAGAACTTAAGATATCGATACATTCGCTAAGAGTCTGGCGACTGAATTTACCCATCCGCGAAGCCAGATCCGGACGTAATGTTCTCAGACACATCAGAATATGCAGGTTTGGAAGTGAAAAGCGTCTGGATGAATTAGCAACCTGCGAGATGGCTACTTAGCCCGACTGCAATTGTCTACTAGGAACATTGGAGTTAACTGCTTGTAGACAGGTCTTGCCACTAAGGTTCTTCGGACGCAAGGAGTAGATTGTCTGTAGATGGAGTGGCAGATTCTGTTGGTGCACGCTAGGCTCGACTTCTGTCTCTCCGAGAAAGCGTCTTGCCGAAAAATATGCAACATGCGTTTTATAAAATACGTCAATTTAGCCTGTATATATTCTTTAGAATGTCCGCTAGACCATCCTTCCATCCTTCCATCTTTCCTACTTCCCCTCATTTCGAATATTTCTATCCACTTCTAGCTCCTGAGTTCATTGCGGGGTCATCCCGTATACTAATCAAGAGAGGACCTTGGCGTTCCGTAGCGGAGCTCGAAGTCGCTCGGACAGCCTGCAGATTTGAGATCCGAGGGTTTTTCAAAGTGAAGTCATCGATCGTCTGCGTTACAACCTCAGCCAGGGTGAGTACTCGAGACGGTGTTGGACCGAATCAAGCAAGGCTGTATTATATATCGCTTTCAAGTCGGCAGACATGTCCCCGCTCTAAAGCTCGCTTTACGACTCAATGCATGTTTGTTGGTGTGTAGTTTACGGACATCTGTATTCATACTGGTTCATGACTTCACTGGGTATCTATTATATATGCGTTGCGGTTTGTTGGAAAGATTAAGGTGAGGCCAATGTTGGAGAGGTGGAATATGACTCCCTGTATCTGGCTAGATATATCTCGATCTCGATCGTGGCGTCACTGGAAACAATTTCTAGATAAGGCTAGAGGACGGTGTCTGGTTTACGGCGATGTATCAGATAGCTGCATTTGGAATTCATGAAGAAACGCTCTTCGTATTCGTGATACCCGTATATCATTGGATGGAATCTATGGACACTGAGCATAGATGACGCTTTCTAGCCCCCAAACACTGCACTACACAAAGCTTGAAAACAAGATGCGCATCCACCGCCATCCCCACCACGGCGCCGTACTAGGCTCCAATTTGGCGCTCAGCTCCACGTTTATTATACACCCGGCGGCCCTCTCGTCATGCTGGATCCGCAGCATCTGCTGCCGAATGTCATACTCTAGTAAGACATATCCGTCGTCACCGCGATACCTAAACGGCGCATCATCCGAAGCCGCAAACTGATGCGTCCGCCCTTCAAGTTCCGTATCTTCGCCTTGCTCCTTCTTACCCGATGAACCTGACGATGAAGCGTCGGTAGAACGCTTCACGGACCACGTGAGTGTGACGTCTCGCCGCATGTAATGGTAGACCGGCACGAAGACCTCCGTCGTCCTCGCCAGTTCCGTCTTCCCATCCGAAGCGATGTATGCCATCTTGTACTTGGCTGTATGCGCATCGAACTCTGCGCTTGTCGGGTCACCCGCTGTCTTTGGTGCGTACGGCCGCACCCACGCGCCTGTCGCTCTGCAACCTTTATATAGTTCTCCGAAGAGTTTACCTCTTGTGAGCGCGTGGCCGTTGTCGTTCACAGGCGGCGCGGGGTTCTGCCGAGAAGGATTGAGGGGGACTTCTGTCATTGCCGGGTCGCGAGTTACGACGGAGAAGTCTTCGCTGTTCCAGCCGTCGCCGCAGGCGAAGGGCGATGCGAGGCTGCCGTCTGGATTGCGTAGGCAATCGGTTTCCAGAGAGAGAGTCCAGAGAGTCCAGTTCATCATTAGGCGTTCCATTGCACCGCAGATTGCGTTCATCATGACGAGTTGGTTGTGCACGTTGCCGTCTTCGTAGGCGGATTGGTTGTTCATGTCGAAGGGCACGCCGGTCTCACCGATGAGGAGTGGGGTTGGAGTATTCTTGATATTTGTGACAGCGGTATCGAGGGTTTGGGTCTCTGGGTGTGGGGGACGGAAGATGGCGAGCTGTTCGACCCGCGTGGCAAATTGGGCGGTATAGTTGTCCGTGAGGCCGGACTTGCCAAAGTAGGTCACTGAACTCATCTCACGGGAGCCCTGGAGGTAACTGTCGTTAGATGAGTATTGACGGATAAGCGGGGGAGATATAGGGTACCTTTGCAAGTTCTGTAATGTTAAAACTAACGGGATACCACAGCTCTTTTTCATAGAGCACGCGGATGTCGTACCAGTGGGGCGCATAGACAAGGTGGTCGTGTGTGGCGATTTCGCCGGCCAACCCTGACGATGGATCACCCTCTGTAGATGGAAGTGACGGAGTCGTTTTGAATGATGGTGGGTCCAGATTCGGAATTGGCTCGACGAACATCCAGTCGCCAGCCTTGCCGCCTTCCAACGCCTTCTTGATAGCAGCCTGATATTGCCGCACAAAGGGAACATAGTATTCCCTTTCAAAGTTCACAGGCTCGCCTGTGTCGTGGTCGTATTTGAAATACTGGTATCCTTTCTTTCCCATGATTGGATTTCCCTTCGGACTCAATTCGTACACGCCGAGATCCTTCCAAATATCAGGGCCAACCCAAGCCTTGTGATGCTTGCTGTTGAGATTCACCTCTGGGTACAGCGGTCGGACAGACGGGCCGGGCCACGACCGTCGATAGATGTAGACATCTCGAACTCTCGCCCCGCCTGCCAATGCCATACCCTGCAATGCATTTGGCATGAGTCCCAAATGCAGGTATACGTTTTCGTCAAACTCCTCGAGAGCGTGAAGGCCGATGTACCCCGGCGTCGGCTCATTCATAGGATCAAAACCGATGATATTGTCAAGGTGCTTCAGTCTCGTGGCGAGGTGGGCGTACGCATTGCAGTACGCACGTCGCAAGACAGTCCCCACGTTCTCGCCATCGGGTGTCACGCAGTTCGGTGCCCATTTCTCACCGCCGAAGAAGAGTGTGAACATGGTCAGCACAGCAAACTTGCCATAATTTGTAGGCCACAGTCTGTCCGACGGCGATTTGAACCGACGCTCGTCTTCGGGGGCATCTTCAGATTCTGGAGAGTAGAATGCTGCGGCGGCGGTCGCTCGGAACTTCTTTGGGTCCAGGCCGGCGAGCTGGAAGGTCCATTGGGGAGCACCGGAGCCACCTGAGAAACGAGACCACTGCGAGGAATGTCAATTCTACGGTTCCTGATATCTAGGGAGAAGCGCGCTGGCGGGACGTACAGTATCCTGGTGGCCGTCGATGAAGACGGTGATGCCGTGTTCGCGAGCACTTGCGATGACCGCCGTGATGTAATCAATGTACTTTTCGTCGTATTCTCCGCTAGAATAATTGAGCACCTCGTTAGCATTTTCCCAATCCGCTAAAGCTGGGAAATAGCAATGTTACACACAGTTTCTTCGGCTCGAGCGCCTCCCAGACGACAATGAACCTCACGATATTGACACCCCACTTCGCCATCCGCCGAAACCACTCGTCTGCCTGCTCGATTGTCCGAAACGGCCGGCCGACATAGCTAATGTTGTCGCTGTCGTAAAACTCGGGGGTCCCAATTACCGGTGCGCCTATCGGATGCTTTCCTGTCGCCTCGACGTTGAAGCCACGGAGGAGTACGTGGCGGCCCTCTGCGTCGCGGAAGGAGTCCAACCGCGGGTGGCTCTGCAGTCGGCGAGCGGGGCCTATGGCACAAGCGGGGGCAGCAATGAACGACTCGTCCATTGTGGAAGTCGCAGACGACCAGGTGGAGCGATGCTTGAAGGTAAGTTGCGATGGAAATGAATCTACATTGTGCGGATGCGGGACGTCTGGCTAATTGTTATCTCAGCGGCAGGGTGTTCGTAGGACGCGAAGCTAACCCCGGCGGACTGCATTGGCGTAGACACAAATGGCGAGGCTTGGCTGCATCCGCATCGTGCAGCGTTCGAGAACCGGATGAGACGAGACGAGACTGCGATGCTCTCATGATGCGCTCTCTCTGGGCCCGCGATCACGGAGACTTGGGTCGCTCTGAAGGTTCACGATGCGTGGTTGACGTCTCAAGAGTGGTGGTGTCTGTGTTCGAATACTCTCGCTTCAGATTTCAGTCTTTCAATTTCGCCTCCACCACGACCACGACACTAATGCCGACTACATGGACCAAAGTCTTATTCCTTTTCCACCACATCCGGTCCAGGCACAAACGGGAGCTGATACGGTCACTCGCAGAACAACTACGAATAACAGGCATCTGCAAGCCCGGGTTACCCGGCCTACTCTACGTCGAGGGGGAGGATGCCGCCCTCCAGGCCTACATCAAGCGGATCAAGCGCATGCGATGGCAGTCAGTCGAAGTTAGACGGAAGGAGACGGAGACGCTCGACGATAGGCCATCGTCGCTTGACAAGGCGAGGAAGCTTGCCGGTCCATTTGGCGTCATAGAGGTCGACAGCTCGAAGGCCATGAGCGAGAGGCTACGAAGTGCGGGGCTCGCGGACTTCCTGCGGAAGGCCATGAAGGGCCCGGGGGCGTTATGAGACCTCTTACATCCATTCCGCTGGATTCCATCGGACCGTAGACGTCGCGATATAGGTATGTCACAAATTCTCCGTCTGTGGTCTTGATCGCAAGATGGCCGAGCTGCGAGACCTCAGACTAAACCTGCATCGTGAATGGCGCCCCCAGCAGGTTTACTCGAGATGTGGGTCCGCCCAGCGACACTATCGATATTTCTGGGCGTTCCGAGCGTCCCGAAGCCCACCCATCCCATCGCCAGAGCTTTCCTCGCTCGTCTGCACCTGCTCGCGGAGCCAAAGCGCGCAGGGGCTGTTCCTCGTTCGGGTCGGCAACCGTGCTGCGTGGTGGAGAACCTTCGACCAAAGCGCACCCTGATGCATCCGGCGCCCAGAGAGCCCAGACCCGTTCCTGTGCACAAGTCGGCCGGCGTGAACCCAATTCCCACCACGCCAGGCCCGCTGGACGGACAGACACTGTGCCTGCACAAGACATGTAAGCTCACAGGATGCACGTTGTGAAGTCGAAACGCCTTCGGTTTCCGTCAGGTTAAAAGAAGAGCCTTTCCCCTTCCGACAGACCCTCGCTACCACCATCCACAAATCCATATCTTGCATGGACCATACTGATAATCCGCTTCTCATTGCAACCCGCATTTTGAATTCAGCCTCTGCTTCTGCATCCTACAAGCATACTCTCGGATTCGCCGACGTTTATTTCCTTGTTATCAGACGTCGAATCGCGAAATAACCAACACCCCGCCAGTCGGTTCCGTACCGGTCCGACACTATGCCCATAACGCTCCGCCATTTGACAGCCGACTCGACCTGGCTGATAACATTAACCTCGCCGCAGAGCCCGCCCACTCATAAGCCCTACATCATTCTCGTGGACCCATGGATCGAGGGGCCGTCGCCAGTGTGGCATCCAAAGTTCGCGCTTAATCACCACACCGTCCCCTCGTCCATCTCGAATCTTTCCGAGCTCTCGCAGCAACCCGATCTCTTGCTGATATCCCAAACAAAGACCGACCACTGCAACGAACTGACATGTCGCCAGCTACCGAAATCCGGCGTGCAAGTTTACGCCGTGCCTGGCGCGGACAGCATCGTCCGTGGCTGGAAGCACTTTGATGCGGCCAACGTCCATCGGCTACGCCCGTTCACGAGCAGAAAGACGGGCCGTGTCTCTCGCATTCCAATATACCGAGATGGCCGACCATCCACACCGCCAAACCAAGCCGGCGAAGTCGCGATTGGTACCAGTGATGCTATTTCTATAGACGACGGTGCGGACGGCGCATATACATTCGAGAAGGACCCGAACATCGCGGCAATCGTCGAGCTAGCGTTCATGCCCGCGTTGAAACCATGGGAGATACCAAGCATTCATATCGCTTTGGGTATCTCCTACACACCGACACAGGACCCGATCACCAATGTTAATAACAGCAGCACGGCGGCGGCCATGCTTCCACCGTCGCCGCCGCCGCAACTACCATCCGCGCCGCACCTCCTCCATCCGCACCCCGGTCCACACCCAGGCACGCAGGTCGCACTGACCGCGCATACCGCTACAAGCACCAGCACACTCTCCAGTGTCCCCTCGCATACCTCTGGCTCCTCCTCCTCTTCGGCGCCACCACCACATACCCCTTCCACCGTCGTCTCCAACTCCGCATCTCCGCCTACAACCGCGCCGTCCTCGAAACCATCTACCGCCTCTACAAAACCCTCATCATCACTGCCGTCAACCTCGTCGCCTAACAAATTCCCACGGCGGCCAAGCGAGCTCGAGCGCCGCCGGAATCCCCAATCCGCAAACCTCAAGCTGCCAGGCCGCAAATCCACCACGAGAACCGAATCAATTCTCTACACGCCGCACGGCGTCCCCGCGTCCGCGATAACCGCATACCTCGCGTCTCTCCCGCTCCCTCTCACCGCGCTCCTACACTGCTTCGTCCGCGTGGATAACCCACGCTGGCTAGGCGGTACCGTGTCGTCTGGCGCGCCGAACGCCTTTCGCATCGTCGAGGAGACGAAGCGCGTGCGTGGCGAGCAGGCCCGACGTGCGGAGGAACCCATCAGTCCGATGAGCGACTGCACCGTCGAACATCCGCTTGGCGTCAAGTATCTTGTTGCGACGCACGACGAGGAGGTGCAGATGCAGGGGTTCTGCAGCCATTTCGTGCGGAAGCGGCGGTGGCAGGTGGGCGAGATTGAGAAGGAGGTGAGGCGGATTGCGGGTGATGATGGGCAGGATAAGGTGGAGGAGGGTGCGGATGTCGATGCTGATGAAAAAGTGTGGGTTGCACCGACGGGGCTCAAGTTGCTGGATTTGGCGGTGGGCGAGGAGGCGGCGTTGGTGTGAGTGGTATTCATCTGTGTGTTTATATTGTATATGGCGTATGAGTATACGATGGGTAATGATGGGTGTATATCTGTGTAATAGTTAGTTGTATATAGCCAGCACTTCATTTTAATTAATCATGAACTCCATGGATATATATCTATTTCAGCGGCAGATTTGATGACAATCCGTAGTGGCACGTCTATTGAACGGAATCTGATATAATCTTATCAATTCGGACTTTGATATATGCTTACAATCTAGCTAGGGCGCAGAGTGGCAGTCCAACCTATATCCCCAGCCTGACCAATCTGTCAAATAGTAAGTACGGGATCGATGAACGATCTCCCGCCAATATAGCTAAGGCCGCCTGAAAACTCCAGATGGCATATACCCGATCACCTGGTCTCGCAGGCCAGACACCGATCACCCGATCACCCTACCCTCGGTCCCACGATAAACCCCTTCCCCGCTAGCAATTTGAACAAAAGAAAAATCGAAAAAGTCAAGCCGCAAGAAACTCCAAGCCAGTTTACTCAGCACCGTCCTATCCCCGCTGAACCCAAAGTTGAACGCCGGTCCACAAATTTGCTATACAAATGGAAAGAAGAAGGAAGATGAAGAGATGAGAAGTGTATATCCCATAAAAAGTTGAAGGTTAACGGTAGAGAAGAGTATTCGAATATAACGAAGAAGATGGCGTCGGTAGAGCGGTATAGTATACCCCGCGCGGGGATCAATGGATGCCGCATCACCGTGCCAAGTAACCCAAAGAAAGGAGAGCCGAAAAGGTTATGATAGTATATACGAGAAGCAAAAGTTGCGTATTATAAAAGGTAGTAGGCGTAGAACTGTGAGAGGATCGCGTCCCGGCCGTTGCCGATCCGCCACTCTACTGCGTATCGTCGACCAGTCGCCCAACAATGCCGCCGTACGCCATCACGGTCGAATTCTGGCCGAACGCCTGGTTGAAGATCGTGGCCGTCGCCTCGGGAATCGCCCATGTGGCAGCTTGCATCTTTGCCAGCAGGCTATAGTCCACCGCTGTCGACGAGGGCTGGTAGGTCTGGAAGGTCTGCACACCGAGGCACCACCCGCCCCACATGCACTCTTCGGCGACATCGAATAACTCCTGCGGCACGCCACCCCATTTCAGCAGCTCCTTACACGCGCGGCCGAGCAGCCATAGCCACGAGTGTGCCATCCACCGCCGGTATGCATCGACGAGGTACGCGTGGAGGACGGAGGCAAGGGTGGCAGTGCTGGTGGGGTCGGCGATGGTGGCGAGGTAGGGCCCGATTCGGGCGAAGAATTGGGTGATTTTGATGACGCGGAGGAGGTGTTTGGTGAGCGTCCGGTTGATGATGAGTTGGTAGGTCGTGTAGAGTATGTAAGGGACAAGCGGGGCGATGAATGGTAGGCCGATAGCGACGGCAGTTCCAGCTGCCGCGCTCGTGGTGGTGATTCTGGCAGATGGCCCCTCCATGGTGGCCGGCAGTTGTAGATAGGATTCACCGAATAGGGAGCTGGTAGGAGGCGTATATGGAAGGTGGTTGTGGCGATGTTGCAGCACTCCTAGGAAGGAGACGGTTACCGCTCAGTAGATATCGATACGGGTAGAGCCGTGACAAGCGGTGGGTAGGAGCCTGCGTAAAGATGACATGTTGAGTACAGAGAGTTCAGGCCATAAGGAGGAGCTGGAAGTCGAATGGCGAGCGGTGTTTGCTTAAAATTGATGAGCTGAGTCAGAAAAGAGTGTGTCGATGGCGGATGGGCTGGTGCCCCTCTTCACAGAAGAAAAGGCCGCAAGCAAGTATACGCCACCCTCTGCAGGTGCCACCACGACCGAACCCGGCTGTTTTATATACGTAAAGTCACTCGCGGATAAACTGGACGGAAGAAAACACGGCAAAGCGTCGAGGGAGGGACTGAAGAGAATCGAAAGCGGCGGTCACTAGGCTGGATAAGGGCGGCCGGAAAGGTGGTGACGAAGGAGTGGTCAGAATGCGCGAGGTGGCCAGAAGGATCCAGTAAGAAGTCAAGGCGAGGCAAAGAGCCTATCAAAGAAGAGAGAAGAGAAAGGACAACGTTCGAGCACGTCAGCGTGGGGCCATCCAACTGGCAGCCGTCCACAACGGCCGCGAACGAGGCGGGACGGTGGAAGAGTCGGAGATGGTGTTTGGAGGAGGACGGCGGGCGTGGTGGGATGCGATGAAACGGGTAAGAGCGCCAAAAGGGGACTAATCCGCAGAGAACCGCTTCGGATCCGGACTCGTCGCCGGGGAGTTAGGCATGCCCTTCCGCCCGACGCATGTGCAAGCAGACTGCAGGAATGCTCAGAGTCGACGGATGAGCTTGTGAAATCATGACGCTTCCGGTGAGAGTTGTGGCCGCTGAAGGAGAAGACGGAGAGGAGGCGCCTGAGGATATAAAGCAATTTACGGAGGCATGCTCGGTCTAAACTGCAAATGAGCTGAGAAAAACGATTTGAGTAAAAGGCTGCGCCACGGCGCCACGATTTCCCCTTTCCGACATATTATATTACGGTGGCTGTCATCCCAGCTGAAGTGACGGGCATGGTTGTACCACGATGATATCGACGTGT
This sequence comes from Drechslerella dactyloides, assembly GCA_020064725.1. Classification (NCBI taxonomy): domain Eukaryota; kingdom Fungi; phylum Ascomycota; class Orbiliomycetes; order Orbiliales; family Orbiliaceae; genus Drechslerella; species Drechslerella dactyloides. The sequence continues at coordinate 1,229,157 of JAGTWJ010000002.1, forward strand.
TACTTGTATATTTGTCCGTCATAAGGTTGATATCGAGACGTGCCTAGCATCTCTTATGATGTATTCCCACGATCTCATCGTTCAGTTGACCAAAGTTGAAAGCAAAGTTGAGATCATGGCAGGCGAGCTCGAGATTCGGATGTATCGCGAAGACAGTTAGACAGGATTCCGAAGCGCGCGCGCGTATACTTGAAATTACATATTCAAATAACTAGTCTAAAACAGGTATAAGCACTCAATTTTGAAGCCGGTGTGTACGTATCTGGAAAGGCTCATTTCAAATGATATTGTCCATCCTAACTATATCGAGCCCGCGATATTATTTTGTTCAGATGGATAGTCGTGCAGCAAAGCTGGGTCGGGCAGAGATAATTGTGAAAATATTGCCTTCTCAATTTAAATATCACCACGATAAATTACTACATGCGTTTCTTTCATGAACTCCAGGTTTTTTAGCCTGTCTGATATTGGACCGTCGAAATTTTTACAAATGTGGGCTCAACCCTATAGCAAGGTGTCAAAAGTCAACCGACTGGGTCGCCGGTGCTAGCGGATTCTGCAGGTTTAGCTTTCGAGACCAGTTTTCCACAGATGGTACAATGTGCCGCTTTACACAATAATTTCAGATAGCTATAATTATGACTATAATTATTGGACTGGTGCACCATAGACTTTTTTATATGCTGGAAATCCTCCAGAGGCTCCAAAATAAGACGTAGCAAAACGCCGTGATTGACAGCCGTGCCCTTCTAAGACTAAGATATATCAGAAAAGCAGAGTACCTTAATATATTAATATCTATAAAAACGTCTATTTTCGAGTGACAGTCGTCCAGCTGCCGAGTACTGTATTTGCGGTGAGTGATACTGTGTGTGTGTGTGTGTGTGTGTGTGTGTGTGTGTGTGTGGAGGGCACACTGATGTTAGGTAAAAGTACACGCAAATACAGTTAAATCAATAGCGATAGAAACGTTATCTCATGATCATATGAGCCAATATTCTTTGAGGAACCACAGCTTCGGTTATTGGAATTAAAATAATTATCAAAGCTGTGCGTCAGACGGGTTGACATACTTACTCCCTCATAAGATAGCTTCGCGGTCTGAGGAATGCAACCGATTCGACCGTGCCTATGAACATGACAATATTTCGCCCATTGTGAATCTAACAATATACGAGGGGAAAATAATAATCGATACTAGTTCAGGTTGGGTGACTAATCTGACCTCAAAATTGCGGATTGATACATCTTGGTCTCGCGAGCAAAACTCACGCTGTCCACGCACTTTTAGGCCATCCAGATCATAAAATATTAATTTGCGATCATGAAATATTGGTGACGAAGTGCGGTATTCCAAGCCAATAATCCCACAGATCTCCAGATAGTATACTTGCGAATAATCATAAATTTATGAGCTGGATCCTCTGACCAAGGTAAGTCGGAAGGCATAGAGACCCTCCAGAGCTCTATCCATACTTATGAACAAATTTGCAAATCGTCTCGCATCCGCATACTCCAGTACGATCTACCCAAATTTCAGCCTGAGAACATCGAAGTTCGCCAGTCCCCTCTGTGGCAGAAAGTCTTCGATCGCAGTTGTAGTTGAGGCTGTGCGCCCGTCGCACCTAGTGTAACCTATCCTACTATTTACTGCTCGTGCTCCAACATACGCTGTAGAGGACTGAGACCAGCGATTGTTTCCAGGTAAATTAATGATGCACAAGTAGCTTTCTATATTCTAAAAAAATGCTTATGAAATCATACTTTAATAGTAACCTTATGCAGAGGGGCATGCTGCGGTGTTTGTCGGCTACGCTTCTCAGCTTGGGAAGTTAGTAGGTTGGAGCCGTTTCAGATTCTCAACGTTCCGGCAGATGGTAGCACGTTGCGTTCTGAATGCTGCTTGGCTATTAGCGGCTGACAGCTGTCGAGAAGAGGGGGAGCCATATAGTGGCTAGCTGACTGATTGAGTCCAGACTTCTGATGCTTCTTACGGCCATTGAGGTGCGCATATGCGAGTTCTGAATATGTGCAGTGAATAGATTGTAAGCACTGAAATGAGATCCACAAACGATTCCCAATATCCAGCATTGCTTAAATGCTGTCTATCTATTCTGTCAACTATGCAATCCCGGATATTGATCAATTGGCTTGCTCGTGGCAACTGGATACATAACCGACCTTGCTCTAGATCTCCTTCCGGAACATCCTGTGCAGCTAGACATCCAAGGACAAGCAGTCCTATTTCGCAAAACCAAACACTGATCATGAAGACTGAAGCTATAAAAAAGGTGCGGTTCGTGTACAGGTACAAGATGTTTCATCATTGCCTGCTTGCATGCATGCCCTGGGATAGTCTTCGTCGAATCAGCTGAGCTATAATAAAATACGTGTTGTGGTGTTGCGGTCCATTCCAGCTTGACTAGCTCGACTTGGCTGGTGGTCGCCGCACTCCGATATCGATGGAGCACACACACCGTCAAATACCATAATTTCAACTGAATCAGACTTGGAATCATTTAACTTCATACTTCCCGTCCCTCGGGAACGCCGAATGGTGCCCAATTCTACGGAATGCCCAAGTTTCAGCAAACAAGACGTCGAAGATCCATGGGTTTTTTCGAGATATCTCGACTCCAATATCAGTCCTCGGCTTTCACTGCCTCATTCTATTGCGGGCCCCACCCATACCCTTCAAACTTTCTACCATGCAGGAACACAAGCTTTGGAATGGATTCTAATATTCAATAGCCCTGGGGCTGGTCCCGACTCACGTCAATGGTGCGGAATAACCAGATGCCCGATCCGTCCGAGACACCGAGGCTCACAAGGCCACAAAGGTAAGTTCGAATTGTCCATGCTGCACCTGCAGGGTGGCCAGCCGTAATTGAACCCTGCAACCTGGCCCGCGCCTCGGTCGTATAACAAAAGTACGCCGCCGTGATAACTGGATATTATCACCAACGCTGGGGCAATTTAGGATGCCCATGTATATGCTTCTGGTAGGCGTCTGCGTGTCCACGTTTTCATAGAGGTGGACTATCGATTCTCTGGCTAGCCGGCGGCCTAACTCGCTAGCGAAGAGATAAGAAAGCGAATTTGAGGAAGCCTGCACACTTGTCGGTTTGTAGAAAGTAGGTAAGCTTGTGATGATTCTTGAACTATGGGTTGGGGTTTGCAGAACCTCAAACGACGGCATGCGCATGCATATTCTGGATAACACCCTAGCCAGAAGATATACGATATCGATTCCGCCACCGCTCTCTCAGCGCTGGGTACGTTTGCAAAATTGACGGTAAGCATGCGCGCTCGTACGTACTCGCTAACCCGTCCAGTTTTGCGCGTTTTCCAGATTTTCTATTACATAACGCGTAGTGCGGTTCCGAGGTCAGAAATTAAGTCCCCGCTCGATGTCGACAAGTCGAAGAATTAAAATTTCTTTTGAAAAGTATCTGTCGCAAGTACCTGCATTCTGACAGCTGTTCTACTTCACCGCAGGAACCCGCCCCTACAATACTTGGATTCGGGAACCGTCAAGAAAAGAACGCTTCAGCTGATTAATACTACTAAAGCTTCTATAACATTAAATGATCACCATCGCCTGCAGACGAGAACATGTCTGACTCGGATCCCGCCTGAATGTAGAACCCCTGGTCTCCCCCAATGGCCATGCGCCATTCTGGAACACGCATTTCGCCAGGAAAAACAGGCCCACATTTATGCAGAAATACAGAAAGTCCAACACTCGCTCTGGCCGCGGCCGATTTTCTCTGTTTTCGCTGCCTGATGTGAAGCTTAGCCCGTCACAGACCGCCAAACCGAACGGCTTGGCCATGCTTAGATGCGGCGGAACTCGAGCGGTCCATTCTGGGTCCCCTCGTGCCGATGGGTAGCTGCCATTGCCACGAAAAGACCACATGGCAAAACACGCGCATGCTTTTATTTTTCAGCCTTCTAGAACCCGTGTCTCGTGTTTTAAGTCGGTTTTGGAGGGGGCGTTCTCGGTGGCTGCGGTATGTACAGTACCTGGTGTCACCATCGCGCGGGCGAGCACTTACTTACGTCAATTAAGTTGCCGGCTTGGTCTTTGCCTCTTGTCAGCTTGCCGCTTCCCACATGAGTACTTTCCAAATCTGGGCAGCTAACGCTGAATTAGAATGCTCGACGCCCGACAAGATGGCGCATTGCACTGTGAGGGGTACGGAGCGTATCTACGCCGTCGACTCCCTGCATATACTTGCCCAGATATAGAGGCGGCTGGCATGCGCGCCGTGCTTGGATTAATTCCCATCTCACCCTCGACTCGACCGTCCAGGCAGATGTGATCGATCGCAGACATGTGAGCGCTCGAGCCCAGCTAGCTTATCATGATATCACTCGGCATATGCAATCTAATTTGCATTGTGCATGGCGATTGACCCGAAGACGCAAGATTAAGAAAGTCACAATGGTTCGTACCCGCGTACCCCTCGGTGGACCGAAGCTTCATCTTTCCAAAAGTGTCTTACCCCGAAATAGGGCCCACGTTAGAGCCGTGACGCACCCCGACAAGGAACCCCACCCGACTGCTGGCAGCAGGCGTCGAGGGCGTCCGCCGCGATGGAATAGGAAGGTGGGCCGGGGTGACGCCAGGCGATCGTTCTGCGCAAAAAAGCACGCAACGACCGCGCTATGTACAGGTACAGACACCCACAGCGACTCTTGAATGTAGAAGCTAGTAAATGTCAGGGCTCCCTCACAAAAATATACGCATAGAGGAAGGGCAAAAAAACGATGCATATGGGCGAGGGCGGGAGAGAAAGGTTGCAGCCTTGGCCTGTTTGATGAATCCCGTTTATTGAATCCATTGTTCCGAAAATCTGGCCCTTCTATTCCTGTCCGTTTGGAATTTCAGTCCTCGGGGCCCGGTGTGGTGGGAATGTGGGTCGGTTTTGATATATATGCCTGGTCGCTTTATATACTTGCGAGGCTCCCGGAAAAGTCGACCCCGACTTTGATCCTATCATGAGATCACGCCTTTTTCTTTTCTTTTCGTCCTCTGCATATATGCTCAGGCATTCCGATATCCAAAACGAACAATCAGATTATCAGTTCCCCTAGGCAGTCTTATGAAGCCGAGACTGTGAACCTTTCACTGTCGGATTCTTGGCCTCGAGCCACCCCATCGACAGCCTGTAGGCATTTACCAGTTCTCGATTTACATATACGTATACAATCCGACAATCATTTCTGCAACTTCGAACCCAGCGGCAAGGCGCCGGGTCAGACGAGATGGCGGAAGCGGGCCCATCCTCCTTCCTACATCCAAATTACACCAACCCAGAGGTCCGAGGGCACTACCTCAAGCCGATTATAATATCCTTGATGATCCTCTCGGGAACGATTGCGGGACTGCGGATAATTACACGATCATCGATTCTACGAAGCCTGGGAATAGACGACTGGGTCATCATACCGGCGCTGATAACAGCATATGGTCTATCGATATGCAACCTCATGTCCGAAGAATATGGGTGGGGTCGGCACATTTGGGACGTGCGGGTATGTTACATGCTATACTACATCACCAACCCAGCTGTACACAATTACAATGGCCATGTGCATGCTGACACTAGTGGTATTCTGACAGGCAAAAGAGTGGGTCATCATCCGACAATACCAGTTCGCTAGCCAGTTGCTATTCACATACTCTGTCGCCCTCGCCAAATCATCAATTCTTATCTTCTATCTTCGGTTTTGCACGACGAAGAAATTCAAGGTTGCGATCTGGATAACGTTCGGGATGGTTGCCGCCTGGGTCATTGCGATGTCTGGGTTGATTATCTTCCAGTGCCACCCGGTAGCCAACTTTTGGAAGGAGATCCGGTTGACGGATTACCGGAAGGGTTGTCTGCCGAATGAGGCTGACTGGGTTCTGGTATGTCGCGCGCTCATAATGGTACCCGTCTAATATCGATAACGTGATGTTAATTTCGTTTACTTCCAGTTGCATGGAATCATTAGCGTCGTCCTGGACATTATCGTCCTCCTACTTCCCATTCCGACAGTTCTGCAGCTTGGCCTCCCGACAAAGCAGAAGGTCGGACTGATAGCAATGTTCTCGCTCGGCCTGATTGTCTGTCTGGCTGGGTGCCTCCGCATCGTGAGCATCCGCAGCACAATTCTGACGCTTGACGTACCCTGGTACGGCTATGATCTGTACATCTATACGTCGACCGAGGCAGTAAGTCACTCCAGCCCTTCGCTGAATCCAAGTATCAAACTTGACTAACGTGATACCCTAGCACGTCGGCATCATTTGCGCTTCGATTCCGTCCCTAAAACCTTTGTTGGGAGTTTTCTTCCCCCGCCTCGTAACCACGACATATGGTGCTGGCACCAACCGCCGCTCGGGCATCAGCCCCTACCATGAAAATGACATGGCGCACCGAAACCTCAGCGGTAGAAACTCAAAAGGCTACCCACTGAACAGCGCCATCGAGTCGCGCATCGGCAGTGAGGAAACCTTCTACAGACGTGATCGCGACGAGGAGGCCTCATGGCTGGAGATGTCGTCACCGTCGACGGGTACCGGTGGGGTGATAAAGACGACACAAATCGAGCAGGAGGTAGTTGTCGTTCAAGATCCAATCGTGCCATACAGATGATTGGCTCTGAATCTGCATCAGCTGCAAATATGGAATGCACTTATCGATTTGCGGCTATTATTGAACGTTGGATTTGCGGATAAAATCAAGGTAGGATGGGGTTAATGGTGCCTGGCCCGTGGATGAAGCTTGAATTTTCAGCGCTGGGCTCAAGGCTGCGAACGGATCGTCATATATACCCCCGAGGGCTCAAGTTACGGAATTATGCATGCGCACATACGACAATGCAATGGAGTTTGGATTATAAATTAATATTTCGAGTTGAGGGTTTCAAGTTTTTGCTGTGCGGCTAGTATTTCTACCTGTGCAGTCAGAAGATGGAAAGCCCCTCAGTGCAATTATGGCATTGATCATGTAGATAGGATAGGATTTAACTGTACATAAGATACATATATGTAATTCAATGCGGTGCATCCAACGCGCGTTCAGAGCGGGCTCTCGAAAGCGTCATGAAGCACACATTTTGGCTTTCAACCCAGCACAACTTCGCAACGCACGAAATGCAACATTCCACACTATAGACAAAAACGGTGCTACAGATACGGATTGAACTCAGAATTAATGGCTCAAAATGTCGACAATGCCGCACCGCCATGCGCACGTTGGTTCGCTCGTAGGCGGCTAGTCGAGCCATCGCAGCAATTCACTATCGATATATACCATTATCGCGGATCTCAAGCGTGCTAGTGCATGTGCATGGCGATCGACACGCATGGCGGACCAACGTCGCCCGAGGGCTAGCTTTCTGCTAGCATGCTGCACCGCGCTGCAGCTTCTCCGGCCGGTTGGCGCAGTCTTCTGGCTACGGACTACTACTCTCTATGGGGAATTCGACCTCGATGTAAATCCATTCCGTACGTAAACACCACCTTTTGGAAATTACAAGTTGAGATATATATTCATTAGGGATCGAGACATGCATGGGCTCGATATGGTTCATAATTCATGCATGAACGTCGGCGCTAACACGAGTATTGGGATATAGTAACGGCCGCACAAACCGGGAAGCCAATGACGCTGACAAGTTGGCGCGAATGCGTTGACTACGACTACCGGTGGCGCGTCGCCCGCCTAGGAAGCGGCGAGGTTGGCTGGTCCTTCTGCTCGTTCAACGCGGACTTTATAGACAATTACTGGTCTATTCGATCGAGCGCGAACCCGCGGATGATAGATCAGTTCAACCAGGATTTGTACTTGGGCATTACTGATCCGACAAGACGGCCGAGAATCGAGTTTGGGGAGCTGTGGGACACACAGTGGAATGACTGGTTTCTGTATTTGACCATGGGTACCGCCGCGAGGGATTCCGGTAATCGAATACGGTGAGTGGTTGCGCGGTGGTTAATCCCCATATACATTACATGAAGCACATATACAATTATCTCCGTGCGATTGACTATCGAGGTGACGGTTAAGAGCCTGTATACTGATGCAGCATCGCTATGAATAGGTGGACGGCGTATCGGCCTGTAACAGCCAGAGTGAGGGAAGGCTCAAACCGCCAGATTGAACTACTCGCCGACGGCATGAATCCGACGTTTGAAGACCTCTCCCGTATTAGGAATCCAGAGGAAATAGACTTGAATGATCTAGGAGGTATAGCTCTAGATACATCTGGAGGGACGGCAGGGCGCACAATCAGACGCTATCCAGGGCCGTTCCCTGCCGTGGAAGTCAAGGGGAAATCGGACAATGATCTTCAGCATGGAGATTTCTTAGTTATGCAGGGCGGCATCCATCTTCAAGGTAGGCGGAAGCGGAACGTCGATACCATCTGTCCCGCTCAGAAGTGAAGATTTATTTGATCACTAACGTTGTATGCAACGAATAGTTTGCTTCCAGCGGATGGGCACCCGTATGGACGACGGCACCTACGAATCAGCAATCAGGCCGTCTTTCATTGAGTACTACGGAGACGATCGGCCACCCCCAGAAGACAGACCAGACGTCGTCGGCTGCCAGGAAATAGTACTTCGAGTCTACAAAGATATCGATACCCGTATCGAACCAATACCACCGAGTCCGTCCCAGGAGCCGCAGCTGATAATGGAACTGACCGGCAATCTGCCTGTTGGTATTGTGCAACCGAATATCATCGTCGATGTAGGAGAGGGCTTCTCTGACGACACATCTCCGCAAATCTCCGATCCGAATGCCATCGACCAGGTATCCAATGCGCGAGCAGAATCGATACAAGCTGAGGACTCACCATACGATTACAATGGTGACGATAACAATATGGAATTAGAGCAAGAGGGGGTTTCACAGCAAGAAATCCCCAGGCAAGGAGCAGTCCAGCCTAATAACAACAATATCTTCAACCGATTCGATTCTATTTCGGGGCGGGCAGGCTTGCCCAACTATGTTCCGCGATTCCTGCCTCCAGTACCAGCGTTCTTGGGCTCGGACAATAGACAATACGCAGGCCGCGGACCGGCCTCGGAAACAGACTCAATCGAGGAGCTACTCAAGTCAGATCCTGATGACGAGGTGCTTGGGGAACTACCCAGAGGCGAATTCGGAGGAGATGTTTGGCCATGGGCGGACTCGCCCTCTGAGGGGAATAATCCCAGTGCGGACTTCTGGCAGCATGATCTTGAGGACAATCCTTTCTCACAAGCAAACCGGCAGAACGACTTTATGAGGATAAGTGAACAGTACCAACCTCCTCTGGGTCAGCGGGGATCGTTTGGTTTCGGCGATAATGCTATGAGCCCCGAGCAGCAATCGGATTCGCGATTCAACAGCCCGGATATCATGAGACAGAGAGAACAGCGGGGCCAGATTCAAATTCAAGGGCAGGGAATAGAAGAGGATCCGTACTGGCCGATACCAGAAGAGGACCCGTACATCGGCTTGAATCAAAATCAGATTGCAGTGATACAGGCGTATCTGTACGAGCAGGAGCAGCAGCGGCAGCGGGAAGGGCAGCCACAATAGATGTACAATTGCAGATTCAGGATGTTGATACTATCATGTATGCTTGGCAGCGGCGTGTACGTAGATATAGTGCATAATGGTATAATGGTACGGTGTCGCGGTCGTGATGTTGTTTGCTGAGGGAGACTTTTGCACCGCCACAGCATCGCTGGCCAACGGGTGTTCGTGTGGCGGTACGCGGTGTTGTAGTGCCAAGCCCCATCCAGCCAATCAGCGCCGCCGTTTGTCGTCCGTGGGAAAATTTCTAGCCCTAAGCCCTCATCCTGCCAGTGCTCTCGCGCAGCTTTGGCAGGCGCACCGCAACGACGAAGCAACACCACACCACAAGCACCACCAGTCCCGGAACTGTCCTCATCAGTTTCAAGGACCACTCCAGCCATCCCGACCCGACATCTCTGCATCGACCGAGCAATTTGCCCTTCGCTCTCCCCCTCCTCTACGACGCCGCCGTCTAACCACCCTTAGACTTCACATCCGCCAAACATTCGACATGTCGACAAAGACCTTCGGTTCGGGTTCCCGGGAAATTCCCGCCAACAAGGCCTCCAAGTGGTATCCGACGGCTGATATCCCACAGCCCAAGAAGGTGGGTGGCTCTTATGATGGCGCATCTTGTTGTTTTTGAAGTGGAATCATAGGCAGTTTGAGGAAGAGCCGGGCAGCGATGAATTAGATAGCCTGGCGAGAAGCAGAATCCGAACAGGCGGTTTCGGTGGGCGCCGAAAAACAGCGCCGGCAGAAACGGTGGAATTGCCATATGATAGCGATCACATGCATATATGATATGGAATCAGGCATGCTAACAATATTTGACTCCGACAGGCCCGCAAGACTCAGCACCCTACCAAGCTGAGGGAGTCTCTTGTCCCGGGAACCATCCTCATAATCCTCGCTGGTCGCTTCAGAGGCAAGCGCGTCGTCTACCTCAAGCCGCTTGACGGTGGTGTCCTCCTTGTCACCGGTCCCTTCAAGCTGAACGGTGTCCCTCTCCGTCGCGTCAACGCCCGCTATGTCATCGCCACAAGCACAAAGATCGATCTCCCCGAGTTGGATCTGGGCAAGTTCGACGACAAGTACTTCACTGCCGATGTTAAGGAGTCGTCTGAGGAGGACCAGTTCTTCGATGCCGCCAAGGCCGCCAAGGAGGTATGTCGAATCCATGAATATGACGTATAAGCTGGTCGCAAAGCGATGCCATATGGAGCAGAAAGGGCGATGAAGGCGCTAACTTGACTCTTCAATCCGCAGAAGAAGCAACTTCCGGAAAACCGGACTGCTGACCAGTCGGAGGTCGACAAGGCCCTGGTCTCGGTCATCAAGCAGACCCCGCAGCTCACCTCGTACCTGAAGTCCACCTTCAGCTTAAGCAAGGGTGACAGACCCCACCTCATGAAGTGGTAGTTTTTCTGTCTTGGAGACGAAATGAAAAACTAGCGATTTCTCCCTGTCAACCTTTTATCACCTTAGCTCGAATATATCCCACGAACTTTTCTCCCGCGATAAATATATACCTTCACTCTCCGTCCGTCCGTCCGTCCGCTCCTTAAGCCTTTGAGGATGTTTCTGTCCCGTGAACCGGCTTTCATCTCAATTCGACTTTTCGATACTTCCATCTTTCGGCATACGACCTACACGGCAGGCTCTATGACGCTGGCTGAGTTAGCTGGATCCGAAGGTGGTGGAGGCGTTGATATCGGATCGAGATGCAAGGCAGGACGATGGGAACAGGACATCTAAAAAAGGCACAAACCCACAGCTTCCTCCTCCTATCTCCTCTTCCATGTTACATACTATTTTAGTGCTTGACGGGCTGCATTCCTCTATACTTTTTACTCCTTACTGTATGATCATCTCTTTTTCCGTCCCTGGGCTGCTTCGGGTTTGCTGCTGTCTGCTACCACTACTTTTTTTTACACTTTTTTTATTTTTTTATTTTTTTCATGAAAGACTTATGGTACTTTCTGTCCCGGTCTATAGGAGCTCGGGGCTCATGCAATGAAAGAGATACTGTAGCTCGATGAAAAGGACAGCTCCACCGCGGCGTACCTGATGTAATGAGGCAATTGAAGACTTAATCAACTTAACACCCACCAACGGCTTCGTCTGCATAACCTAATGCTTTATGCAGACTGGAGTGAAGTTAGTTTTATGAAGTGCTGTCTCGCTGAGGTTCCGTAATGGTAAACGCCACTGCGCAAACTATAAAGATCGCGCTGGGAGTGAATTAACGACAGCTCCAACGCGTTCGCCCCACCAACCAATACAACATCCCCTGCACCACCATGTGAACCTCCCTCGATGGACATCCGATACCACATATTCGCGTCTCGAGATAGTCCACAGCAATGGATGACTACGGAGACATTGACGATGCCGACTTCGCCGCCATAGCAGACGCCGCTGAAAAGGCGCACACAAGCAACAGCTCGAAGATCACCCCCAGACCCGCGCCGCAGCCCTCCACCAGCACGAGCGCTAGCAACTCCAAACCACCCGTCGTCCAACCCGTACCCCGAAAGATTCACAAGCCCGCGGGACCAAGCTCCATCATCGTGAACACCCGGCAGGTGCGCATTTCCCCATCCATCTCCGCGACATAACTGCAGCGTCGCAACCCAACTGACCAACCCCGAAGAAAGGAAACCCCCTCCTCCCATACATCAAGTCCGTCCCCTGGGAGTACGGCGACATCGTTCCAGACTACCTCGTAACTCCAACGACAGGCATCCTCTTCCTCTCGCTGAAATACCACCGCCTCCACCCCGAATACATCTACACGCGCATCAAAGCCCTCGGTCGCGCATACACGCTCCGCGTCCTCCTCGTTCTCGTCGACACGGAGCAGCACTCAGACCCGCTCAAGGAGCTGACGAAGAGCGGGCTTGTGCATAATCTGACGGTGATACTAGCATGGAGTCCCGCGGAGGCCGGCCGGTACGTGGAGACGTACAAGATGCTGGAGAACGCGCCGGCGACAATGATCAAGGAGCGCCAGAAGGAGGATTATCTGAGCCGTGTGGAAGACTTCGTGACAAGTGTCAAGGGGGTGAATCGGACGGACGCAGTTGCCTTGATCAGTATGTTCGGGAGTATGAGGGCTGCGGTGAATGCGAGTGAGGAGCAGATTGGGTTGGTGCCCGGGTGGGGAGAGAAGAAGACGCGGCGGTGGTGCACGGCTGTCCGGGAGAATTTCCGAGTCGGTGGCGCGCTTGGGAAGAAGAGACGAGAGGAGGAGGAAGCAGACGAGGTAGTGGAGGGGCCGGCGCCGTTGAATCCAATGAAAGAGGCGGAGATGGTGGCGATAAATAGGCGGTTGGGGATCCTTGGCCCGGCGAGGGCGACGGAGAAAGGAGACGTGGAGATGGTGGTGATTGACGGAGACGAGGAGGAGGCCTTGCTGGCGATGGAGGAGGAGGAGAGGAAGCGGAAAGTGCCGAAGGGGGCAGCTGGTGCGCTTCCTGCCGCCGGAAATACTGCTGAAGCGACTACAGAGGATGGAGTTATGTCGGCGCTAGCGAAGCTGAGGAAGCAGTGAGGTGTAATGTCTCATACTTTTAATGTATTATATCCCATCGAGACTACGCAAATATGATCCGTCGTGGATTAGTACCCTCGTGTATGCCCTCTCAACAGCGCAAATCGCCAACAGCGGGGCACCAGCGGGCTAATCGAATTTCGAACAAATGTTAATGAACAATAATATGTGTATATGTATGTACAGCAGCCGGATTTCCAACGCCATCTGAGAGTCGGCTGCAACTGTGCAGATGGCATGCAAACAAATATGCATATATGCTAAACGCCCACCAAGAATGCCAGATGATTAAAAAGGAACGTAGAGCAGCGGGGCAAGCAAGTGGGCCGCGTAATTCACGAGCTTGCGGATCGCTGGACGAACAGAGGTGCAGAATGTGGTATAATACAACGGCCGTGAGATGTATGGTCGTAAAATAAAGCAATGCATGGCACGCTGTGAATATGCATCAACGAGACTCGCTAAGGAAAGACAAGAAGAGAAAGGAAGGAACTTAAACTTTTGTGAGGATGTAAAAGAGCGAGAGAAAGATTAAGTATTAACAATCATAATCTCGTAATAATAGTCTGTGAGAAGAGTAGCACAGATGAAAATGGCGACGAGATTACGACTAACGTCTCGTAAACCAAACTCTTCCTTACCTAGGCTGTTGCGGTAAATAGACACGCAACAGCCATGAGTACAAATCCGAGGATTCCGCCAGCTTCCAGGCGGAGACTTGTGTTTGACTTGTTTGAATTCGTATTTGTCGACCCCGTCTCCGTGGCGTCAGCCGATGTCGTCGCTTCTCCGGGTAAAACTATCGTGGCAGTGGCTCCGCGCGTCGCCGTGCCATTCTTGGCAAGTGTGGCTACCGTCGGATGAGGCCTCTGTGCCGCGGTTGATGTCGCTCTAACGGTGATGACGGACGCGACGCCACTAACGTCGGGTACTCCACTGTTTGACGTTGTACTCTTAGCTATCTCCAGGATCTTCTGGTCGGTGGAATTGAAGATCGTCTGGGCGAGCCAGATTTTCTGGCCGTCGAGGTCGTACACGACATATGCGGACCGCAGGAACGTGTCACCGAAGATGTAAGAGTCGCCGAAATCTGAGGGCTGCGGTTGGATGCCGAATGTGCATTCCGGGTTCCCGTCATCGTTCGTCCAGACATCGCCGTTGACGTCGAGTACATAGTTCGTGAGCTCCTCTATCGGAACACGGACTTCAGGGCCCTTTGGTCCGCCGAAGCGGTAGGTGACGAAGTCATCGTGGTTATTGGTCATCGAGCAGGGAATCACGTACGACTTGAGTTGCGTGTTCCATGCGCCATCGAAGTTTTTCACGATGGCACTGACGGTTGAGTTTGGGAGGTACGTAAGCGAGGAGCCGCAGTCGAGGACGACCGGGAGGGTTTTATTCGAGACGAGCTGCTCCTTCTGGCCCTGGATGCTGAGGCTTACGGAGGACAATGCAACTATAAAGTCTGTCGGGTCGGTGTTGTCCCCTTCCAGCTGGACGGGTAGGCCGACAAGCTTGCCTTCAAATTTCTCGGTATCGATACCGCCAAACAGAATCTCGCCCGTGTTGGCTTCTTGATCGTTGAGGTATAGACTGTAGGCTCTGGAGTTGATGTACTTGTGCGAGACGAGCTGGTCAACGAGGCTAGGGTAGCTCTTTTCGGCAACGCTGTTGGCGCCATAGCCGAGGCCTAAGATGCCCGCCATGATGTCCGTGTCGTAGCCAACGCCGACTTGTAGGTCTTTGATAGTGATGTTGCCGACGGTGAAGACATCCGTGATGTAGTCGCCAATGGCATGGGAGCCGTCGAGGTAGCTGATGTTGAAGCTGTTTTTCGAGACGAGGCGACGGGACGTCGAATCGCTCGGATTATCTGATATTGCATGCAGGAACCCGTTAGTAATGCTGGAACAGGTATCTGCATGCTGGGAGCCGAGCAAAACGTACACGACCCCTGGCTGCATTGTCCCTCTTTGCTCTTGCAGTAGGAGGAGGTGGCTGACGGCGCCCATACGTCGCTGCTGCCGGTGTCGATTTGCAGTCGCAGCTTCTGGGGCGGGGTTCCGATCTCGACATCGGCATAGTATAGTAGGTACTAGATATGCACGCCCATCGGCGGACGTGATGCAGTTAGCGCGAAATGGTCGATTGAGCTGGGCTGCTAGTGTGATAGCATCGATCAATTGATTCCGATTGACACGAAGGATGTGCGCATACCTCATTGTCGAGCGTCGAGACCACAGTGTCGCGCCGGATCTTATGGTGACCGTTATGCATCCTCTCCTTCTGGAAGCTGAGGGAGAGGACATGGTCGCTGGGTACTTCCCGAGAGAACAGGCTCAGGTCGAGCCCCGCGACACGGGCCGGGGGGGAAACGCCTGCAGCGAGGCCGGCGAGTAGCAGGGCGGCTGACCTCGGAAGCATCGCGGTGGCGGGCGCCAACTAGACTCGACGTCCGGGGCGCGATACGATGGCGGCGGCGGCGGCGGCTGAGGCCTAGAGGCGGCGGGCTGCGTGTTGGGTATCTTGCGTTGTGAGGCGTTGATCTGGTGGATCGGTGTGTTGCGTGCCAACGCGGTGTCGCAGATCGGTTTCCTCCCTCGGCCGGGCTGCTGCGATGTCCGCCGGCTGCGGTGGAAATGGCCTCGACGCGACGGGCGTAGGCGCAAATATATTGAAGCCAAACGACGGGCAGAAGGAGAATGAGAGAAAAGAAAGGAAGCAAGCTGGAGAACGGGAGCTAACTGACCGATTGGCCGAGGAGGCATTGCGCTCAGTTATAAGAAAGAGCAGCTTATCTCCAGGGCAATAGTTCGCTCTCCTATTATTTATCCGTCCCCAGCCAGTCACATCGTCTGCATGCGCAGGCATCGGCAGCAGCGGAACCAGCCAGTGGCGTTGGAGAATAGGCCGAATTACACGGCGGGAACATGTCTTTCGAGATGCAGTCGGCCGTTCTTTGTCGACCGCTCTGGCTAGCTCGTTTGCTTGCCCTGGCTGCCCGCCTCGGCGAGCGAATTCGACGTCCTGGCCAGCTCGCTGAAGAGGGAAGCTGGTGTTGCGATCCTGCTGAATTCCCACTCAAGGACAGGCTCGGTGGAACGTAGCGGAAGGCGGCCGAGCAGCTCAATTCTTCTCAACCGCAGTTTACGTTTGTCGAATTTGCATTCGCCCTGTATTTGCATTATCCAGCCTGGCCTAGCTTGGGATCTATCGTGGTCGAAAGTTTTTTCCCTGCAAAATGCACATGACGGCCCTCGCAGCTGCTTGGACGGGCGTGGCTGCTGTGGAGCTTGCCGAAGCAGACGCTCATCACTTTCGTGCAGGGCATTGCCGAACTAGACAGGCGGGCCAGACTATGGCCTACAGCTGCATGACTTATGACTTCCCGTCTTTATGCAGGATCGATTGCGTGTTCTTGCTGCAAGTATGGTCGCTTTAACCAAACGCGTCACGACCGAGGTCGAGTTCCGACGGGTTTGTGGGCCCAGAACGCTATTCTCCGTCGTTCGTCCGATATCGCTTTGTAGGGCGTGCCACGGGACTTGAAGCTAAAGTTGCCATCTCGAAAGCTCGCTTCAGATTGCAGCGACGATAGTATATCCATATGTATACGTATTATATGTATGAGGCTTTAATGGCAGGCCCAGGACTTTCGGGTGCCTCGCTACCACTCCGTGGGAGCCCAGCCTCTGAAGCATCAATAAGCCTATCGCAAACCGTTAGAAAACTTTCGTGTTTCGAGAAACAATTTATGAGGCGGCGTACAAGTGTGGAATTGATTGCGTCCTGCAACCGGCCTCGCTCGGGTGCTGCCCTGGCCGGTTCAAAACATTCGCGTCGTCATCTTCCCCCAGATCGGACTGAGAGTTTCCAATAAAAAGCCTGCCTAACTGGGCCTGGTCCTAATCGTATGCCATTCGAATCCTAAGAAGATGCAAATGGCCAAGCCGAAAGCGTCCGATACGCCTGGGCTGAAGGATTTTGGACGCAGAAGGAATACATACGCGGTATGACGGCGTATTGTGTTGTGGTGAGGTCTCCCGTCGTCCCCGTCGCTGTGCCGTCGAGACCGACATTATCACCTCCACACCCGCTATGCATCACCGCCATCGCCCATCACCACAGTCACAGTCACTCCCACCTTCTTCAAATGGCTGTCTTTCTCCCCACCTGCTTGTCGGAGGCAGCATTAACTGCTTGAATGCGCCTTTCAGGCTTCTCTCAAATGCATTTAATCTACTTTTGATTGGAATCATTACCAGGTGAGAGGAAGCACAAGAAGCTGTCATACCAAGTCCCAATATATATCCCAGCGCCCTCTCATCTGCCATCATAATAGCACAAGCTCTGCTAACCATGGCTGAGAGGCAACAGGACAACTGAGAGCAATTTTAACCCGCCCGGGGTTGCTCTCCTACCCCCCTCGTCATTGGCCCAACGTGGCCTCCCTGCCACAATTGTGGGGCGCAGATTCCACCTTTGATTTCATCATGTTTCCACGGCCACGGTTTTTAATGACAGTCAGATGAACTGCCAGGCGGATCGGCGCCGCATGGGCCATGACCCGAACGAACGAACCGGCGGCCGAGCGGGCCCGTCCACTGGAAGCAGGCGGATGTCACGCTGCGATCAGTCGACGATGCCATGAGCTGGGGACCCAAAGAACGAAGCAACCACAGACATTGAAAAAAGGATACATCATGGTTCAGGAGAAACCAGACGAAGCGCCGGTTTGTCGTTGTGCTTTCGACTGGTCTAGCGTTGGGCAAACCAAGAACGAATCGATTGGGCTGGAGGCATTCCATTCCACCACACACAAGGAACGATCTTATCGTTATCGACATCGGCAGCCAATTGGGGGGTCCGGGCCAAGCCCTTCCACTTTCTGGCCGTGATTGGCGAGCTGTGGGTTCCCTACCCCCCTGGACCTTGCAGGCCGAAGTTTCTTGAGCGATTAAACCCTGGCAGGGGAGAACACCAGAAACCCGAATTTCTGGGTAACCCCAGGCTTGCAGTTGGATGTCCCTGGACAACTACAAACGGCACGGCGGTAGACGAACCAACGAACGGATAGATGAAAGACTGAATGAATGCGCAGAGACAATGCCGCCCAAATGTTGCACTGCATGCGGCGAGTATCGGCCCCTAAGGATACATATCTGAACCAGCACGGCTGTCACCTATCAACTAGGTCAGATATCGAAAAGTTGCCGTCGAGATGTCAAGACGATACTCGCTGTCTACGAGCCCAGAGCTAGTTAGATAGCGCAAATTGGTGCGGTCCTGAAGCCAGGGGTGGGTGTCCCGCTTTCAGCCTTCGGGAAGAAACCAGACCAGCAGACAGGAATGCATTCGGATTGCCCCCTCGCTAATATATATCTTTCCCATCATCGACCCTCCAGCGGCGGGACCGCCTTTAACCCGTTTCAGAAAAAAGGTTCGTTCTCGCTGTGCCCCGATGAACACACACCTCCTTTCCCCCTTTCCTTTTTTTTTTTTTTTTTTCCTTTCTCACGAAATCTACGTGATGCTTTTATCGCACTAGAGCAGGGAAAGAAAAGAACGAACTGTGTGAAGAACCTGTGCATTTTTTGTCTTTCTAATAATATAGTCCCGGATCCTGGGAATACTAACAAGAATAAAATACTTCCCATTCACGGCTGCGGCTTGTGCATTTTTAGTTTTTTCTCACTCCTCGTTCCTATCTGAAAGGTGCAAAGATAGTCCTCATTCCTGCCGGTTGGCATCTTGCTTCTGCATCTGCATCTCTAGCTGCAGCTTTTCAAACACCACGAGCACCTCAAAGTTACCTCTCCTCTCTCCTTTTCATTCCTTCAGACCACGCAACTGCGGTCAGCGCCTGCATATGTCAGTTGGTCTAAGCGGCCTAGCCTGAACGAAACAAACACTCTTGCTTCCAAGGTTCCTCTGAGTTTCTCGTTCCACCTTCCACCACCGCACGGCAAAGTCTCATGCAATCAGCTGTGCAGTACCTTGCATAAGTCGACCAAAATCTGGGTTGGAAAGCCCGCCTGAACTGACCGGAGAAGGCGCCCAAGCCTCATGAGAGTTGTACCGTAGCGCAAGTTTGTGAACAAGAACCGCGCAAACTAGGCCAATTTGCATAGCCTGCTCATTGCATCACCTGGAACTCCTGCGCCGGCTCTAGCTTCTCGAGCAGGTCCAAGATAGGCGCCGCAATGGCTACCGCATCAGCGTCAACATATCGCCAGAATCTCCACCCTCACAACATACCCCGAAATGGTGGAGGTGGCGGCAGCGGCAGCAGCAGCAAATCGTCCTCTCGCCCTAACAACCCTCGGCGAAAATCGGCGCCCTCCCCGTTGAACACAGCTCATCTCTCTGCGGACCCCGAGATCATGGCGTCGCTGGTCGAGTCCCTCGCGAAGATTGCCCCGTCCCCCCAACACACGCTATTCTTCGAGGGCCCTAATACCAATTTAATACCGGGTAAGGACGGCAGTGCATACACCACGTCTTCTGACCGAGACTATGATCATTTGCACCCAGAAGACGCCGCGACACCCCCAGTTGTTCGAACAAGCAAACGGTACAGCACTAGCGGCTCGTCTCAAAGGTCCAGGGACAGTTTCATGGGAAAGCGATCAAGCCTGACTACCGATGTCCCCAACTATCTACATTCGCTTGCCCGAAGGAACAGCAGCGAGGAGAAGGTTTCCCAACCCCCAAAAGCGATCTTGCGCATGAGCAGCATCGAAGACATACAGCTCCGAAACATCGAACCCCATCCGCTGCAGTCCCTAAAAAGCTCGACAGCCACCACCACCAACATGGAAGGACCCATCCCCCTCAACATCCCATCGTCATCCGTCCCATCGGTCCCTGAACGCAAGTCGAGTTATGGAAAGAGCATAACCTCCCCCGACAGACTGAAATCCAAGCGAGACTCTCGTCGCCATTCCGCCATCGCCTCATCGACCTCGTCCGGGATGCATTACACGACTGCTCTATCCACGCCTACAAGCCCCACTCAGACGAAGCACATCCCGCGCTCGAGCACAAGCACCAGTAATATTTCCCTACGAAGACAAAGTTCTCTCCCGCACAATAGCTCACACCCCCCAGTCTCCAATCATAGGCGATCGTCGAGCGGAAAACTTCGCAGGCGGTCTTCTCCCCCGACCCTAGCACCTGCACTCTCGCCGCTCCCTCTCGACGACCGGGCGTCCAACGCCGATTCGATCGATGACGCCGTCGAAGCCTATCTATGCTCGCCGCGACTTTCCCAAAAACTACGATTCCCTAACTCCGGGCGAACGATATCCTTCAGCGAAGTTGGAGACCCGAACGGCTATGCGGTTTTCATTTGTGTTGGGATGGGCCTGACTCGATATGTCACCGCCTTCTACGACGAGCTTGCGTTAAGCTTGGGCCTCAGGTTGATCACACCCGATAGACCTGGCGTTGGTGAAAGCGACGCCATCCCAGAGTCGGAAAGAACTGTGCTTAGCTGGCCAGGTAAGTAGTCCTTCCTGTTGTGTCGCATGTCGAAAGCGGTATGGCTGCTAACTCTCTGTAGACGATATTTTGTACATTTGTCAGTCGCTCAAGATCACGAAGTTCTCACTGCTAGCACACTCTGCGGGTGCCATTTACGCCCTAGCGACCGCCCTACGAATGCCAGGTCACATCAGAGGTAAAATCCATCTTCTCGCACCCTGGATCCCTCCGTCGCAACTCGAGGCGATCGCGACGTCTCAAGGATCCCCCTCGCCAGCTGTTGTTCCAGCTTCACAACGCATTCTGCGAGCTCTGCCAACACCATTTCTCAAGGCCGCCAACTCGTCGTTCATGTCCGCGACGAGCGCCTCACTGACTACCTCCCTCCCGAAGACGCCCAACAAGAAGAAGCGCATCAGTGGGGATAAGAGCAAACTGCTTGCGTCTCAGAACAACAATACGTCACCCAGCAATGCCAGCACGCGATACTCGATGACCTCGGCTACCGTCTCCGCTATCTCTACGACCACAGGATCACGGGTCTCTCTCGAACCCAAATCCCCTACCATTACTTCTATCCTAGAGCAGGAGTCAATCACTAGCACCGACGCTATCATTGCAGCAGCCCTATCTAGTGCGGCTGAGAAAGAAAGGCAACATTCCTACGACGAGCGGCTGACGCATCAGATCTGGGCGTTGGCGACACGGAATGCCAATCCCGCAGTCGATCTGCTCGTCTGCCTTGAGCGATCGCGACCGATTGGATTTCGCTATGTCGACATCAACCGACCTGTCGTCATCCATCACGGTACAAAGGATACCCGTGTCCCTGTCGAGAATGTCAAATGGCTCGGCCAAACGATGCGGAGGTGTGAGGTTAAAGTTTTAACAGGGGAAGGTCACGGCTTGATGGCTAGCGCTAGCGTTATGGGCAGTGTCTTGAGTGACATTGCAATGGAGTGGCGGGAGTGGAAGAGAGCTCTGGAGAGCAAGATGGCGGCTGAGAAGAAGGTCAGCCACTGGAGTACGTAACTTTTTCCCATCTCGGTGTACCTTTCTAGATTGCTAACAGATTTTTCTTCTTTAGGCCCGCTAGCAACCACGCCTGAGCAAAGGGAGGTGCATTAATTCTGCTACATCTCGAACTCTTGGGCTTTCCAAATTTCCTCTTTCTGTCCATCCTGGCATACCTATGGAACGATATATACGGTATCCCTGTTATCACGAGTCTTGACCAGTTTTAGAGACATCACGGGAGCACAAAAAAAGTTACTGTTGCTGGCTTCTAACTTGACATCACGGCATATTAATGACTACTTAAGTTTGGAAACACCTTTTACTTTGTCGGCCGGTTTTTGGTTTCTTTGATTTCTTTTTTAGGTCATTAACTGTTTTTGCATAAATTATTCCTTCTTCCGATCCTTACAATTTTTTTGGTGTCGCTTCAGGTGGTTTCGTTTCCGTTTGGGTTCTTGTAAATACCTTCTTTGATTATTTCTTTTAATAGGCTCACCCTCGCTTCCTCTTCTGCGTTTCTTCAATTGAGTACCCAATATCCTTCACTTTCTGGACATATTCCTTTCTATCTTCGATCTACCTTTGCAGCCATAAGCGAGAAGGATAAGTATTTGTTTGTGGGCTTCTGAAATATATTCGCTCTTTTTCTTTTTCTCTTATCTATATTTCCTTCTCTTTTACATATTCGTATATTTCTGTATTCTTCTTGAACTCACTCCTTACACCCCAGTGTATGTATACTCTTGCATTCAGAGTGTCATAATATCTAGTTGTGTAATGTCGATATACCTGTATCCAGAACAATATTATGCATGTATATACATTATTATCTATATACGAGTCGAGCAGCTGCCAACCCATTTCCCGAAATGATGTGGCAGATTGGACGGTTGATACTTATATACATGTCGAACCAGTTAGAATTCAGGAGCTGTCAAAACGGTCACAAGACTACGTCTACCCGCGCGACAATGTAAGTTTGCTCCGCGTCGAAATTGATTTATGATCATATCGATTAGCAAGCAAGCATCCCGGCCGTCCGGCTATTGGACACAGGGTACTGGGACGGCAGCGGACAGCGACCTTCCCCTGTCGATGCACGGCATCAAGCACCCTGCCCTCGATCGATTGATTGGGTAGGTTGATTGATTAATATTTTCGGCCCTCGGCTGTCGGCGGATAATGTTCAGTTTCCCCATTTGCTCGATGAGAGTTATACATAACGTTAACCTTCATACACAAAGTTGAATCTTCCCGTTGACGAGTCATGAATATTATTAACTAAATGGAGATACAGCTTTCATGTGCTTTATATATGCGTATAAAATTCAAGGTGGCAAGGGAAAGCTCCGAGTCAACTTTAACTGAACATGCAGCTCTGCTCAAAAGACGAGCTCGTCTTTCTCCTTGCAGGCCGCTGTTGGATTCTATTGCTCCTGTTGGTCGGCGAGTGAACATTGGAATGCCGCACAGTGGCAGCCTGACCCCTTTGCCACAAAGTACCCAACCCGCAGCGGCACTGCGAGAGTACCTTCCCAAATGTACCGACCAGCCTCGCCAGCGCAGGCACCATGCAGGCACATCTAGCATCATTGAGCTGGATGGCGCGATCCATCAATCATATGCATGCATCTGCCGGGCGTATCACCCGACCAGTCTCTGCATTTGCTTTCTCCTCGGGTTGAAATTTTCGTTTCGATTTTTAATCCCAGCTGGGGATTCCCCGCCACATGCATGCAGTCGAAAGTTCTAGTTGAGTGTGTAGGTACTTAAACTAGCTAGAGTCAACATCAGCCTTACAGCCGTACGCTACGCAAGAAAGCACCGATGGACGGGCATGTCCGTCTGGCGACGAATTTTGCGGCATGCACGTGCATGCAAGGACCCGAACGCCGTCGTCGGAGCTGTTGTCTGCACATATTTTGGCGAAGTGTAGCTGTAGCTGCTGCGCTATAAATGCACTACCCGTACCTCGAGGATTCCCGCATTCGTATGGCGCACGCGCATGCCGAATCTTCTTCCGACAGTCTGGATAGGCACCATCGCCGCACACTCAGGATACGTATTGAACACGCAGAAAGCAGTGGCATCTGCACATGTAAAGACATACATGCATGTGTGCATTATTTCGCAACTATGAATCATTCAGACGTCGGATTCGCCGTTAGTACGTAGCAAAGACGTAGCTATACGTCGACGCGCATTGAGTTGATTGCCACCGCCCCGATGTTTTTTTCGAGGTTGCGTTTGACTTTGCGGGTCAGAACGAGACGGTGTTGGGTGGCTGTAGACTATCACGTAACTAGAATCTGGGAGCATGTAGTCTGATTTAGCAGCAGCTAACGATTATGATCTTTGCAGTACTAATTGGTCAATTGGTTCGTAAACGTAAATTTGTTCAATTTATCGCTACTGGAGCTATATATAGCTATTTAGAAGTGTCTTCCAGAGCATAATTTCGTAGCGGCCAATTAAAAGAATGGTACAGGAATTCTTGTCAGTTTAAGAGGCAGAAATCGAGGAGTGCTTGATGCACAAATGTAGCAGTTAGCCAGGCTGGTTTAACCCTAACATCGATGCAACAATGTCAATTTTGCAAACACAGCGCAAAAAACAAAACTCGTCCACGCGTTACTGGCTTAATGGAACCGGAAATTTGCTGCTTCTTTTCCGTCGCATGAAGAAAGGATGTAAACCAAGCCCGGAAAATCATGGAAAACTTGACCATGCATAAAGAAGAAAGTAATTCGGTATCATTTTATTGTAGGACCTTTTAGTATATAGCATAAGAAATAAGCTAGCTGCAATGCGTGTCGCTGAACATGCGGCCCGCGAGACACTAGCGCCGTGGATATCGAGATTGAAGAAATGCACGAAAGTCATGATGAACTGGTATCCGCAGCACCGTGATAGATGTATGCTGCACCCCCTCGCTATGTATATGTGACAGACCAGCGACACCTAAATCAAAAACAAATCAAATTGTGATAAAAAAAATTATAAAACATCGACAGAATTCGAAAATAATTCGCTGTGCAACCTAGGTCAATATGATTCATAACGCAATGCTGGAAAGGGCAGAAAACCATCTATACAATCCAAGAGGAGTTTTATTCCAAGAAATAAAAATGACCCCACGCAGTTGCTGTCCGCGTGAGGCATGCATGTATGGAAATCTGTCATCGTTTTTATCGTTTCTCATTAAGGTTCGCCTCGTTCGAAAGGATGTTTTCCATTAATGCCCAATACGAAGGGTCCACCTGACTTAGCCACGCGCTGCTCTCGTTCGGCGACGGATCTTTCAGACTGCTGAAGCCCAAAGCGGCGCGGCCGGATGATTCGTAGTTTGGCCAGAACTTCGGCACAATACTGTTGTCTACTCGTATGTCGTTGGACGGTACTACGGGCGGGACATATAGCTGTTTCGGCCCGCCGGGTAGCGGACTCGGAGAAATAGAAGAGGAGGAGGCGGAGGGGTTCGACGGTATGGAGGATGCCGCGAGCGACGCGTAGGACGAAGCGGAAGGAGTGACACTATAATCAAGGTTATGGTACGGCATCCCTGCTGGAGTCTCTATTGTAGGGTTATAGCTTCCAGGGGTCTGTTCGTTTTTCAGAATTTTCGCAATCTCGTTGAAAAGGTTGAGGCATTGCACAGCTGTTGGGCGGGCTAGAGCTGCTGCGTGTAGTGCTTTGATGCAAGTTTCCAGTTCACCGTTCGTGGTTACCTGGAATGGTTTGGTGAATATTGTCGAGGCAAGCAGGAGGACAATAGATATCTTGAATGTATGTTGGTAGGATAATTCGCTTTGATGCAATCGGAAGCCTCTTTCCCAATCCGGATGTCGCATCATGCGGGAAAGCAGATGTGCGGTAGATTTTCCTACCTCCACGGATCGTATGAAGCAGCGTGTTCTCAGGCGGCGATCAAGAGTTGCGTCTGTGAAGTACCGGTACATGGAAAGCCTTATTGCCATCGGCAACATGGAATCTGTGGATCGTATTAATCCTGGTAGCGATGTATTCTAGGGAGCACGCAGAAATGGAGGACTCACATTTCACGAGAACTGGGTCAAGAGGACTCGAGTTGTCCCAATCGAGTATACCCTCGGGGAAACTCTTCTCTATGCTGTCTAGCTTTTGCTCGATATCACTCATGCGATATTCGACCTGCTCTTCATTCCCAGCTTCAACACTAAACCGGAGTATAGGGTCTATGAATCGCGATGCGGCGATAAGTTTTTGCATGAGCACGACCCCGACAAAGACATTTGATCCCGACGGACCGGCTTCATAAAAAGTATCAACCAGGTCATTGGTCTCATTTGTCCCTGGCTCGTCCATGTCAATCTCCTCCTCGTCAAGAATTGGTGGTCTCCCAAACTGCAGCGCTAGCTTCCTGTCCAAAAGAAATGCAGCCCAAAATAAGCGCGACCGATGCTCTCGCTCGGCCGGCGTGAACTTGCCGTCGGCTGGTTTTCGATGGAGCCCGAGATCCTGGCAAACTCTTACAAGAGACCCTGCTGTCATCCATGATGGAGATGGTAGCGCTGCAAGGTCTAGATACATCGCCATGACCATAAACACTAAATTTCATTCATGGTAAGCAGGAGGCCCTTGCCTACCATCACGTTGGAGTCAGGGTTTATCAACCATACCTTCAGCATCGGCTAACGAATACATTGGCTGATTCAGATCGTGGAACTTCCTGGCACACTCGAGGTAGTGCCATCCTCGCCTACTGTCGGAGATGTTAGTTCGTGGTTTGTTGGAGTCATTGATGAAAGCTTGGATGAACCCTTACTGGGAATTATAATTTAGCGCTTCGAAGAAGTCGGAATCATCTGAACATATGCTGGCAAAAGCATATATCGCCATTAACACACAGAACACGCTTGTGATAACCGCCTGATCGTTCGGAAAGATCGGTGCCTCGTATGCTCGTTCAAACTTATTTAGGATTATTGGCCAATAAAATATTGGTAGACATCTAACCAATGAGAATGTTAAGGCTTCTGTTGGAATCCTGCTTCGATATTGTTGGATTTGCATACCTAGGGGTGTTCCTGTAAAATATATCCAGTAACTTCTTTCCATCTTCCTGGGGCGGTAGGAGCGCTCGAAGATCGCGTATCTGGGAGCCTTCCGGATATGGGGACGGGTTTGTCGCATAGGTTTTCGCTTCACTGTCCTTCCACGCATTCAGGAGTGGTGTAGTGTCGTAGCCCAGTCTCTCTACATAATCTTTCACCGATGTTAAGAACCCAAGCCCGGAAGTTGAACCGACGAAGACGTCCTCGTTCGGGCTGTTGTCATAGGAAAAGCTTCGCAATGGTAGCGATAAAGAGGACCTCGGAGACAAATCGTTTGGTGAATGACCAGTAGTCGTAGAGGTTGATGGGCTTTCACTCTTCCTGCGCATTGATAAACTATGCGAGTCGGCTGGCGACGACTCGACATCCAATCCACCACCATCGCTGCCACGTTCGCCTGATTGTAGCTTAGCCTCCGCTATTTTCAGTTTCTCGTTGAGCTCCTGGACCGTAGTCTCGAGCATTCGAAGACGTCTAATCAGAAATGTTAGAATGAATGCTGGCGATGTACGAGCTTTGTTGAACTGCGACACGAACGCACCTAGCTGGGCCTATTTTTTTCTTCTCATGTTCCGACTCGGAGAATTTGCAAAGAAGCGAAGCAGACGCGCACGACGTGCATATTCCCTCGGGGGGTGCGTCGCACTAATAGTTCTTGTTTAACTTGGGCTCAAGTGTGGGTAGGTCTGCTGACTACCGAAGGCTACTGACCTTAGTTTTGCGGAGTCTACAGGCGTCGCAAGCTCTACTCCGACGTCGCTTCTGGAAAGTGCGCTTGTTGCTAGGTGCCTGGGCATTCTGTGGGCGGGGTATCACCACAAGATCATCTTCAGGGACAGCTTCCAAGTTGCTTCCGCCTTCCATCGGTTCCTGCTCCCCTCAAGAAAGCAACGGTAATACGGAGGGGTCTGTCGCGTATACGGAGGAATGAAGTGTCACTTGAGATTCCCGGTTGTTGTTATCGTGTGGTCATCGTGAGTTTGGCAAGGTCTGTCCTGGAAAAGAGGTCGCAAAACTAAACCGTACTACTAGAGACGTGGCAGCAGTGTTGCTAACGTTGACTGGCTCCTCTATATGGCAAATTGGGGTTGGCTGATGGAAGGTCGTAGGGGACTGGTTATTGCCAAATAATACCGACACACGAACCAAATACACAAATTAGGCTCAGCTCTCTACTTCTTGTCCTTCAGCTCCATGCGTAATATGGCGGTGCTTGCTGTGGCGACACAACGAACTTTGTGGAAAGCCTCCCTCGCGCAATCCGTGACAACGACCAAGATTTCTCAATACTGTGGGCGTCTGGCCCGAAATTATATTGAGCAATTGACTGCAACTCCTTGCCAGCTGTGGCAAGCCCACATGACAGAACTCGAAGGGCAAAACAGTCAGCCGCCTTGGGAAAAGTGATGCGGAGATACCAGAATTTGTGCGGCAGACTATTCGCACCGTTTCTTGGGTACGGATTAACTTGTGGCTCGGAGCATGGACCGACGCTCGTTTGCCGCCCGAGTGTCGATGCTGATCTTTCTTGTTCGTAGATGCATGAGTCGTTTGATGACAAAATCATGGCTATCGTTTGCAAGTCTCGGGGGAACGAGACGAGCATGATGGCCAAACAGACTAGATGCCAAATGCATCTATTCGCTAGGCCCTCTTGCGGGTGTTTCCTAGGTCCGTGCCTTGAGGGGACGGGAGGCAATCCGGAGCTGAGCACAAGGCTCTTGGCGCGTTGTTGTGATTGGTTGGACCCCGGATCCGAGTGGGCCGAAAGTCGCGACTGCGGATCAGAACCAAGTTAGGGCATTGTTGGAAATAGTTCCAATCTTGAGGTTTCTTTACCT